>OW052243.1:34181045-35607202 GCA_932526585.2 Philonthus cognatus
GATTATGAAACGTGGAAACAAGAAACTATTTTGAATGAACAAAAAGTAAAAGAGGCTTTGGAAGAAAAACTTAAATCCGATGTGGAAATAATTGATTTGTGTGATGATGATGATGATGACCTCGATAACACATTCGATGTTGATGAAATTTTAAATAAATTTAATGCTGATATAAAACAATGAAAGAAGATTTATAAACGAAACCAAATATCCCCTAAACAAGAACGGTCGAGTTTATGTTGCTGTTGGTTTAAGTTCTGCTAGAGGCTTTTTTCCATCGCTGTGAATATCTGGACCCCAAAGGCACAAACGTGTCTTTTCTCCATATTGAATGGAATCAAATCGTAAAACACAAATCCAGGATTGATGCTCATTTAACAGTATCACCCAAGAAAAGAAAATCATGTAAAAAAGAAGAAGTTAATGTATGCTGAAAATAACCAGTTGTATATGTCTTTGATGGTTGTAACATTTTCTTTGGTTCAAACTTAAAGTCAAAGTGGATTCGCATCGAAAAAGGAAAATCAAAAAATCGTTTTAAGTAAAAAGGTGTTTGAAGCTTGTGCGAATTATTACAAACAATCGAATTTAGAATGCAAAGATTGCAATCATTACACTTTATCAGTTTTTATAATGAATGCTTGTCGGACTAGTTAGTACAATGAAATGTGTAGACAATAACAGTCCTAATCAAGAAGAACTTAATAATGCTATTGAATATTTAAAGTTATCTTAAATGCTAAATACGACCAAAGGATGACAGAGAACGCAGAGTGCCTACTGGAAGCAGTGATTTTTAACAAGGATATAATAAAGAGTGCTATATTTGCAACAAAAATATTTGATGTGTAAAGATGAGTAAAAAATTCAGCATTACACCGCATTAATGTGGCTAATGCATTTTACGAAGGACAATTAACAAGTGAACATTTAAAATATCTACCAGATTATTAATTTAACAAAAATAGATGGAATAGAGTTGTTAAGACCTTGGCATATGTTGCCTCCATTATTCAAAAACGATAAACACTTTCAAAATAGACTTCCGTGCTTCAAACACTATAATACAGGCAAGAACTCACATCGATGGACCTCCCTCACCAAATATATGTGCCATGAGTGTATAAATGGTAATTAGTTACATAAATAAATTATTTCTTAAGTAGACCAGGTGTAGTGCGGTTTGTTCCATAATGCATAATTGCAAATTTTTAATTCTTGCCAATATTTTCACGGGACATTGTTTGTAACAAGACCGAAAAATGTTGAAAAGTGCTACGTTGCTCTAGATTTTGACTTCACTTTTAAAGAACCATGGATATTAATGGACAGTTAACAACTTTTCAAGACCCTTCACCTGCAGTATACAGCTTGAAAGAAAACCATCTGACTCCGATGTCATCCGCTACAGAGTTAGAAACGCCACAAGGTTGTCCGAACTAACGGATTTTAACGTTTATCCTAACAGTTGGAAAGCAATATTGTATAATGACAATCCTAAAGCAAACGCAAATAATGTTTACGAAATATTAAAAAAGAAAAAAACTAAAAATGTAATATTAACTTGTATTGTTATACCATTTACAATTGGACTTATATTGTATGTAATTTATAAAAATGTAAATCAAATTATTATCAAGGAATGTGGTTTGTAAATAAATAGATATAAATAATGCAAAGCGTTTATTGTGTATAACCTTTTTTATTCGTTTTCAGGTACAATGTAATACAAAATTATATATAATTTTAAATTACTGACAATAATTTAAAAAGTAAAGCTTTAATTTCAAATAATACATCCTTACGAGGACAATAAATATCAAAGTGTTCAACACTGTTTTTACTTACACTTATAAGTGTATCAAAAATTCTTTAAATGCATAAGTATTAACATCATCAAAAAAAATTACAAAATTCCGTTAGTATATCTAAATGCACCAGTTATGTTGCCTGGGAATGCCAGGAAAATCAGATGAAATTAAGCCAATCTTTCTGACCGTGTATCCACATTCATTTATTTTAAAATATTTATTATCATTACAAAAGACATACGTTTGTCCTCTGTATGTATTTATAACACCTGAACAATACAATTTCCTATAATTTTAACATCAGAAAAAGTCAGTATATATTTCAAAGATAAATTTTCAGGATTAACAATATACAGGTTTTCACCTAAAATATCACAATATTACCATCTAGTCTCTGATAAATACTATTAATTTTAAGTAAAATTTGTAGGTAGAAATGGTAACCATTCAGTTATCAGTAAAGGTGGGCTATTTTTATCTTCATATAATTTTTTTATACCAAACCCACTTTTCATAAAATAAATATAGTGTATCTCAACAATTAAATAGGTATTTAAATCATGTAGTAAACACAACTTAGGAGCTATTGATGGCTGTTCAGAAGTAGATTATACAGTTGTTGTACTGGAGCGATTGATGTCGTTTTCGACCGAAGTGGTTTTTATTGTGGTTTTTGTTGGTTTTGTATTAGTTGTATTATTATTTTCTCCATACAAAGAGTGAATAGCAAAGATATCATCTCTCGATAAATCGATCGATGTAAGGTTATTTCTCGGAGAATAATATGCATACATTATAGAATCCTCTTCAAATGAATGATTAATTCCTAAGGAATGTCCTATTTCATGAATAAGCACTAGCAGTAAACTTATTTCAGATGTCGGACAAGTATAATTATAACACCAAGTTTCCCTAGAATCTAAATGTATTTCAACTTGTGTTTTCGATACTGAGGGTAAAAATGCATGTGCTAATATTAATCCTTTTCCATCTAGTGGAAATGGACATTCTTCTTTATTATTACATTGATAAAACTTGTGTTGCTCGTGTTGATATGTAATTATAATATTAGGATTTCTTCTAGATCTTTTAAACATTAAATTTGAATGTTTAGCCCATATTTCAAATGCTTTATTGGTCAATTCAATCTCTTCTTTTGATGCTCTTGGAAAATTCCATGTGATGTTTCTAAAATTCCATTTTTGCCAATATTTTCCAAGTTTAAAGTTCACCATATCTTTAAAGCCACACCTTGATCGTTTCATTAAATTAATGGTGTCATTATTTAGTTCGCCATCCACTGGTAAATTGTAATTTTCTTGAAATGTTTCAATTGCATTGGTTAATAATTCATCGTCTTCGTCTTGTAAAAAATAATTGGTTTCATTTATATATCCAAACTGATTCATATATTTTACTACATCGCTAATGCTATATTGAAATCCCGATGACAGAAAAGATGTAATGATGAGGGATAGGATACAAAACAATTTATTAACCATCTTGTTAGGTACAAAGCTAATGACACACTAAATTATGCTGTACAATCAATAAATATTCATTAGATCAAAAGAATGTTACAAAACATTTGATTTCTCCAACCAACTATTGTGCGATTTGTCTAATCCAAGCCACTTCACGTACACTTTGTTCCCTTTTCGTCTTAATACCTTTTCCACTAAATAGACATCAGAGTGCTTAACTTTTTGAAGTTCTTCACCATAAAATGCTTGAAACGGTTATAATATATATATTATATATTCTCTTGTTTGTTGGCCTTGATCTTGTTCCTAAAGCAAATTTCGTTTTGCGTATGTCGAGATAAATTACCCTTTCTTTTAAATGTCTTCCAACAGTTGTTACACAAAAGAGTCATAATTTGCGGATATGTAAGTAGGTCTTTACGGCGCGGTTTAAGAGAGAATGAGAGACGTTGCTTTAGCGTATGTATATAATTGATAATAGCTGTTCGTCACATAAGTTCGATTAGCTATTAATGAATTATGTTCTGTTGGCGTAATTCAGCCTCGATAATCTCAATTTCTAACATTGTAGTTACAGATCTAGGTGTGCGATGTAAAATCCATAAACGTTCAATGACATCATTTAAGTCTGTATACGAAATAGAGTGCTGATTATTGATTGACATATACTTGTAACTTGATGAACTCTTGATGTTCTCTTCATCGCCGGTAAGATAGCTCATGTTTTCTTGTTCACTCTCGAAATCGTTCGTATATGATTGAGATGGTTTTTGTGATAAAAACTCTTTTTCATTACTTATCTCGTCCAACTTTTCCTGAATCTTTTTTAATTCAACTCTTATAGATTTTGTACGATTTTCCACTTCTTTATTTATTATCTCCTTAATGTTTTGATTACTGCTAACATTATCCTCTTTATCTGAATCTAAATCACTCAGCGTTTGCCTATTCTCTCCAAGAGATAAGGTTTTCGACCTAATTACGTCTCTTAGCTCGTTTATTGGTATTTCTTTATAATTGGTGCTGGAATAATTCTTTACCGCTTTATGTTCATATTCCATTTCATCTTTCATCTCTTGGCATTTGTCTCTACTTATATTAGCATCCATACAATTAGAGATGCTTAGCTCTGGTAATTTCTTTGACAATTCATGGTGTTGTACAGATTCGTGTCGACTAAGATTGTCACGTCTGTTAAACTTTTTATCGCAAAATCGACAACTGTATTTATTTTCATTATGCAACTTCTTATGCCTAAACAAGCCTGACAAATGTCCATAAGAAATACCGCATTCTTCACATGCGTACATACTAGTGGTTAATACGATACTAATAAACTCAATGCGTTAACCCTCCTATTACCCTCTTTGTACCCTCTCATTACCCTCCTATTACCCTCTTTATACCCTCTCATTACCCTCCTATTACCCTCTTTGTACCCTCTCATTACCCTCCTATTACCCTCTTTGTACCCTCTCATTACCCTCCTATTACCCTCTTTGTACCCTCTTTGTACCCTCTCATTACCCTCTTTGTACCCTCCTATTACCCTCTTTTACCCTCCTATTATCCTCTTTACCCTCCTATTACCCTCTTTGTACCCTCTCATTACCCTCTTTGTACCCTCTCATTACCCTCCCATTACCCTCTTTTACCCTCCTATTACCCTCTTTACCCTCCTATTACCCTCTCATTACCCTCCCATTACCCTCTTTGTACCCTCTCATTACCCTCTTTGTACCCTCTTTTACCCTCCTATTACCCTCCTATTACCCTCTCATTACCCTCTTTACCCTCCTATTACCCTCCTATTACCCTCTTTACCTGATATGTCGATGTATTTATGTCAAGTCTTTTTGAATTTTCACATAATTGTAAACTGGCCATTAGCCGTTCGTAATTCTTTTTTTGTTTTTAATTTTTTTATAATTATCGTTATGTACGAGTATATATATATATATATATATATATATATAAATATATTTTTAGATTAGTCTTTATATGTATATAATTTAGTTTAATTTTTCATATGTTATAATAGTTATATTTTAAAATTTTCCCTGTAATTGGATTATTTCTGTTGGGAATAAATAAATAAATAAATAAAATATCTGATTCGCACTTATCGACATATCAATGATAAACATACACATTTATTCTTTCCTTATTCAATTCTCCATCAATGGGTAAGTTATAATATTCTTGAAACGTTTCGATAGCATTAATCAGCGATTCATTGTCTTCATTTTGTTTTAAAAAATTATTTTCATCTAAATATCCAAACTGATGTAAATATTTATTCACATCAATTTCAGAACTTGCATTGATAAAGATTAAAAGCGTAATTAATTTGATTCACTAGGTAAACATAAGGAACATTCTTAAAAACATTCTTTTCTGAATGAGCCTCTTTACTGAATGAGCCTCTTTGCTGAATGAGCCTCTTTGCTGAATGAGCCTCTTTTCTGAATGAGCCTCTTTACTGAATGAGCCTCTTTTCCTAATTAGGATGAGCCTCTTTGCTGAATGAGCCTCTTTGCTGAATGAGCCTCTTTTCTGAATGAGCCTCTTTACCGAATGAGCCTCTTTTCCTAATTAGGAAAAGAGGCTCATTCAGTAAAGAGGCTCATTCAGAAAAGAGGCTCATTCAGCAAAGAGGCTCATTCAGCAAAGAGGCTCATCCTAATTAGGAAAAGAGGCTCATTCAGTAAAGAGGCTCATTCAGAAAAGAGGCTCATTCAGCAAAGAGGCTCATTCAGCAAAGAGGCTCATTCAGTAAAGAGGCTCATTCAGAAAAGAATGTTTTTAAGAATGTTCCTTATGTTTACCTAGTGAATCAAATTAATTACGCTTTTAATCTTTATCAATGCAAGTTCTGAAATTGATGTGAATAAATATTTACATCAGTTTGGATATTTAGATGAAAATAATTTTTTAAAACAAAATGAAGACAATGAATCGCTGATTAATGCTATCGAAACGTTTCAAGAATATTATAACTTACCCATTGATGGAGAATTGAATAAGGAAAGAATAAATGTGTATGTTTATCATTGATATGTCGATAAGTGCGAATCAGATATTTTATTTATTTATTTATTTATTCCCAACAGAAATAATCCAATTACAGGGAAAATTTTAAAATATAACTATTATAACATATGAAAAATTAAACTAAATTATATACATATAAAGACTAATCTAAAAATATATTTATATATATATATATATATATATATATACTCGTACATAACGATAATTATAAAAAAATTAAAAACAAAAAAAGAATTACGAACGGCTAATGGCCAGTTTACAATTATGTGAAAATTCAAAAAGACTTGACATAAATACATCGACATATCAGGTAAAGAGGGTAATAGGAGGGTAATAGGAGGGTAAAGAGGGTAATGAGAGGGTAATAGGAGGGTAATAGGAGGGTAAAAGAGGGTACAAAGAGGGTAATGAGAGGGTACAAAGAGGGTAATGGGAGGGTAATGAGAGGGTAATAGGAGGGTAAAGAGGGTAATAGGAGGGTAAAAGAGGGTAATGGGAGGGTAATGAGAGGGTACAAAGAGGGTAATGAGAGGGTACAAAGAGGGTAATAGGAGGGTAAAGAGGATAATAGGAGGGTAAAAGAGGGTAATAGGAGGGTACAAAGAGGGTAATGAGAGGGTACAAAGAGGGTACAAAGAGGGTAATAGGAGGGTAATGAGAGGGTACAAAGAGGGTAATAGGAGGGTAATGAGAGGGTACAAAGAGGGTAATAGGAGGGTAATGAGAGGGTATAAAGAGGGTAATAGGAGGGTAATGAGAGGGTACAAAGAGGGTAATAGGAGGGTTAACGCATTGAGTTTATTAGTATCGTATTAACCACTAGTATGTACGCATGTGAAGAATGCGGTATTTCTTATGGACATTTGTCAGGCTTGTTTAGGCATAAGAAGTTGCATAATGAAAATAAATACAGTTGTCGATTTTGCGATAAAAAGTTTAACAGACGTGACAATCTTAGTCGACACGAATCTGTACAACACCATGAATTGTCAAAGAAATTACCAGAGCTAAGCATCTCTAATTGTATGGATGCTAATATAAGTAGAGACAAATGCCAAGAGATGAAAGATGAAATGGAATATGAACATAAAGCGGTAAAGAATTATTCCAGCACCAATTATAAAGAAATACCAATAAACGAGCTAAGAGACGTAATTAGGTCGAAAACCTTATCTCTTGGAGAGAATAGGCAAACGCTGAGTGATTTAGATTCAGATAAAGAGGATAATGTTAGCAGTAATCAAAACATTAAGGAGATAATAAATAAAGAAGTGGAAAATCGTACAAAATCTATAAGAGTTGAATTAAAAAAGATTCAGGAAAAGTTGGACGAGATAAGTAATGAAAAAGAGTTTTTATCACAAAAACCATCTCAATCATATACGAACGATTTCGAGAGTGAACAAGAAAACATGAGCTATCTTACCGGCGATGAAGAGAACATCAAGAGTTCATCAAGTTACAAGTATATGTCAATCAATAATCAGCACTCTATTTCGTATACAGACTTAAATGATGTCATTGAACGTTTATGGATTTTACATCGCACACCTAGATCTGTAACTACAATGTTAGAAATTGAGATTATCGAGGCTGAATTACGCCAACAGAACATAATTCATTAATAGCTAATCGAACTTATGTGACGAACAGCTATTATCAATTATATACATACGCTAAAGCAACGTCTCTCATTCTCTCTTAAACCGCGCCGTAAAGACCTACTTACATATCCGCAAATTATGACTCTTTTGTGTAACAACTGTTGGAAGACATTTAAAAGAAAGGGTAATTTATCTCGACATACGCAAAACGAAATTTGCTTTAGGAACAAGATCAAGGCCAACAAACAAGAGAATATATAATATATATATTATAACCGTTTCAAGCATTTTATGGTGAAGAACTTCAAAAAGTTAAGCACTCTGATGTCTATTTAGTGGAAAAGGTATTAAGACGAAAAGGGAACAAAGTGTACGTGAAGTGGCTTGGATTAGACAAATCGCACAATAGTTGGTTGGAGAAATCAAATGTTTTGTAACATTCTTTTGATCTAATGAATATTTATTGATTGTACAGCATAATTTAGTGTGTCATTAGCTTTGTACCTAACAAGATGGTTAATAAATTGTTTTGTATCCTATCCCTCATCATTACATCTTTTCTGTCATCGGGATTTCAATATAGCATTAGCGATGTAGTAAAATATATGAATCAGTTTGGATATATAAATGAAACCAATTATTTTTTACAAGACGAAGACGATGAATTATTAACCAATGCAATTGAAACATTTCAAGAAAATTACAATTTACCAGTGGATGGCGAACTAAATAATGACACCATTAATTTAATGAAACGATCAAGGTGTGGCTTTAAAGATATGGTGAACTTTAAACTTGGAAAATATTGGCAAAAATGGAATTTTAGAAACATCACATGGAATTTTCCAAGAGCATCAAAAGAAGAGATTGAATTGACCAATAAAGCATTTGAAATATGGGCTAAACATTCAAATTTAATGTTTAAAAGATCTAGAAGAAATCCTAATATTATAATTACATATCAACACGAGCAACACAAGTTTTATCAATGTAATAATAAAGAAGAATGTCCATTTCCACTAGATGGAAAAGGATTAATATTAGCACATGCATTTTTACCCTCAGTATCGAAAACACAAGTTGAAATACATTTAGATTCTAGGGAAACTTGGTGTTATAATTATACTTGTCCGACATCTGAAATAAGTTTACTGCTAGTGCTTATTCATGAAATAGGACATTCCTTAGGAATTAATCATTCATTTGAAGAGGATTCTATAATGTATGCATATTATTCTCCGAGAAATAACCTTACATCGATCGATTTATCGAGAGATGATATCTTTGCTATTCACTCTTTGTATGGAGAAAATAATAATACAACTAATACAAAACCAACAAAAACCACAATAAAAACCACTTCGGTCGAAACGACATCAATCGCTCCAAGTACAACAACTGTATAATCTACTTCTGAACAGCCATCAATAGCTCCTAAGTTGTGTTTACTACATGATTTAAATACCTATTTAATTGTTGAAGATACACTATATTTATTTTATGAAAAGTGGGTTTGGTATAAAAAATTATATGAAGATAAAATTAGCCCACCTTTACTGATAACTGAATGGTTACCATTTCTACCTACAAATTTTACTAAAATTAATAGTATTTATCAGAGACTAGATGGTAATATTGTGATATTTTTAGGTGAAAACCTGTATATTGTTAATCCTGAAAATTTATCTTTGAAATATATACTGACTTTTTCTGATGTTAAAATTATAGGAAATTGTATTGTTCAAGGTGTTATAAATACATACAGAGGACAAACGTATGTCTTTTGTAATGATAATAAATATTTTAAAATAAATGAATGTGGATACACGGTCAGAAAGATTGGCTTAATTTCATCTGATTTTCCTGGCATTCCAGGCAACATAACTGGTGCATTTAGATATACTAACGGAATTTTGTATTTTTTTGATGATGTTAATACTTATGCATTTAATGAATTTTTGAATACACTTATAAGTGTAAGTAAAAACAGTGTTGAACACTTTGATATTTATTGTCCTCGTAAGGATGTATTATTTGAAATTAAAGCTTTACTTTTTAAATTATTGTCAGTAATTTAAAATTATATATAATTTTGTATTACATTGTACCTGAAAACGAATAAAAAAGGTTATACACATTAAACGCTTTGCATTATTTATATCTATTTATTTACAAACCACATTCCTTGATAATAATTTGATTTACATTTTATAAATTACATACAATATAAGTCCAATTGTAAATGGTATAACAATACAAGTTAATATTACATTTTTAGTTTTTTCTTTTTTAATATTTCGTAAACATTATTTGCGTTTGCTTTAGGATTGTCATTATACAATATTGCTTTCCAACTGTTAGTATAAACGTTAAAATCCGTTAGTTCGGACAACCTTGTGGCGTATCTAACTCTGTAGCGGATGACATCGGAGTCAGATGGTTTTCTTTCAAGCTGTATACTGCAGGTGAAGGGTCTTGAAAAGTTGTTACTGTCCATTAATATCCATGGTTCTTTAAAAGTGAAGTCAAAATCTAGAGCAACGTAGCACTTTTCAACATTTTTCGGTCTTGTTACAAACAATGTCCCGTTGAAAATATTGGCAAGAATTAAAAATTTGCAATATGCATTATGGAACAACCGCACTACACCTGGTCTACTTAAGAAATAATTTATTTAATGTAACTAATTACCATTTATACACTCATGGCACTTATATTTTGGTGAGGGAGGTCCATCGATGTGAGTTCTTCCTGTATTATAGTGTTTGAAGCACGGAAGTCTATTTTGAAAGTGTTTATCGTTTTTGAATAATGGAGGCAACATATGCCAAGGTCTTAACAACTCTATTCCATCTATTTTTGTTAAATAATAATCTGGTAGATATTTTAAATGTTCACTTGTTAATTGTCCTTCGTAAAATGCATTAGCCACATTAATGCGGTGTAATGCTGAATTTTTACTCATCTTTACACATCAAATATTTTTGTTGCAAATATAGCACTCTTTATTATATCCTTGTTAAAAATCACTGCTTCCAGTAGGCACTCTGCGTTCTCTGTCAATCCTTTGTCGTATTTAGCATTTAAGATAACTTTTAAATATTCAATAGCATTATTAAGTTCTTCTTGATTAGGACTGTTATTGTCTACACATTTCATTGTACTAACTAGTTCCGACAAGCATTCATTATAAAAACTGATAAAGTGTAATGATTGCAATCTTTGCATTCTAAATTCGATTGTTTGTAATAATTCGCACAAAGCTTCAAACACCTTTTTACTTAAAACGATTTTTGATTTTCCTTTTTCGATGCGAATCCACTTTGACTTTAAGTTTGAACCAAAGAAAATGTTACAACCATCAAAGACATATACAACTGGTTTATTTTCAGCATCATTAACTTCTTCTTTTTTACATGATTTTCTTTTCTTGGGTGATACTGTTAAATGAGCATCAATCCTGGATTTGTGTTTTACGATTTGATTCCATTCAATATGGAGAAAAGACACGTTTGTGCCTTTGGGTCCAGATATTCTCAGCGATGGAAAAAAGCCTCTAGCAGAACTTAAACCAACAGCAACATAAACTCGACCGTTCTTGTTTAGGGGATATTTGGTTTCGTTTATAAATCTTCTTTCATTGTTTATATCAGCATTAAATTTATTTAAAATTTCATCAACATCGAATGTGTTATCGAGGTCATCATCATCATCATCACACAAATCAATTATTTCCTCATCGGATTTAAGTTTTTCTTCCAAAGCCTCTTTTACTTTTTGTTCATTCAAAATAGTTTCTTGTTTCCACGTTTCATAATCGAACTCGTACATTATTACCCACTCCAAATCAAATCCTGCGTTCCATAACTCTACTGCTTGATCCATTGACAAGTAATAATTATGTTCAGGATGTGCATAATAATATACCTCTGAGCTATCATTTAAACGACACATTTCCATCTTAGTTTCTACAAAATATTATTATTTAAAATATCACTTAAATTTAATAATTACAATAAATATTACCTTATTGACAATTTTTCAAATTTCACCAACAATTTTAGATATTCACTTTTAACTTTTAGTTCACGTTTTAATATATTTAATTCCAATAAGTGTTGTTCTAATACTTTTTGAATTTTTTCTTTCTTGTTTTGTAATAACTTTCTTCGCCCGTCGGTTATCATCATCACTCAACAAACAACTCGCATTTAATACACACTTAACGTATATCAACTTAATATATAAATCTTACAAACTAATCATCCAATCAGATTAATCGTTATTTAAACCAATCAGCGTCCAATTAATTTATGTGTACGTCTGATACGCCGAATTTGTGCATGTTTTCCATAAGAATCAATGTAAATTTGCAATTTTTCAGTGATTTGTAACATTTTCCCATTTGATTACATGTAAATCGAGACACAAGGTCAATTATCGAAAAGAAATGGTACACACAAAAAATCTTATCAGTTGATCATATCCGGTGCAGTCATTGTGAGTCCAAAAAACATTTTTTCTTGGGCGTTTCGAGTAATTTGTTAATTAATTGTAATGAAACAAAAGTCTGCATTATTATCATCAATTACCACATCCCTCAAATCAAATGTATCGAAACGAATTATTTCACACTGTTTTAATCAAATCGATATTATCTCTTCCCATTTCCTGCTCTCCATTTGCCGCGGACAAATAGAAAATTGACACACCCAAAGTTAGTCTTATCAGTTAAATATTTTCTTAATTAGAAAGACACGGAATTACCTATCAATTAATTGTCTTTCCTTATCCTTATCACCCAAACCGCTCGCTCGCTGCTTTCGTGAACGTCATGTTTCCTTTTTTTCATATATACAACATTTAAAGTCTTCTTATCGGTACGACGTGATAGCCGAGTGGTAACACGTCCGCTTAACAATCGAACAGACCCGTGTTCAAATCGAGGAATTAATTAATTGTTTAAAAAAGATTAGCAGGTTGCCTACATTCCTCTCACAGATACCAACAAATTAATTATAAGTGTCAAATCCTACAAATTAATTAATTAATAAAGGAGTTGCACAAGTTGCATACATCAGAATTGTAAGAAGTCCCCTGACACCTAGTGGGAAAAATAGGAACTAATAAAGTGACATCGCAGGTTTCTACACTACCGACACACAAAAACACAATCTACGTTACCGACAGTGGTACACGACCTCTAACGGTTGAAGCCCACAACTCCTGGCGCGAAATTCAAAAATGTGTCGCGACACCAACGCCACCTGGTGGACAATCAGCGCAACATACGAAAAACACACCCTGTATAACAGGAAACCCTTATCTACATCCTGTATAACAGGAAACCCTTATCTACATCCTGTATAACCGGAAACACCTTATCTTATCTTATCTTATCTAATCAACATCCGACCGGAAACGGAAACCGGAAACCGGAAACGGAAACCGGAAACCGGAAACCGGAAGTGGAAACCGGAAACCGGAAGCGGAAACCGGAAACCGGAAACGGAAACCGGAAACCGGAAGTGGAAACCGGAAGCGGAAACCGGAAACCGGAAACCGGAAACCGGAAGTGGAAACCGGAACTTCCGGGAAGGGAATGAATTGTCCCCGTATCGGCTAAAGTTATCTACTAATCTATGTTGCACAGACTAATTCCCTGATCGTGTTCTTCCTTTAAAGTCACTAACCCAAGTATAAAACATGTATTTCGGCCGGCTTTTTCCGTAACACAGCGGGCGCGCTCGAGCCGCCTCGAGTCTGCTATACCTGCGAGAACGGCTGGCAGGTAAAAACTCTGTAACTTCGTTAATTTCCATCGGAATGACTTAAAAATTGAAAAATCGTGTTTTTCAAACTTTGCAGATAGGTATAACCCCTTAACAAAATTAGGGTTTCCCACAGAAGAAAATTATATTAAAAGGTTAGGGAAAAAATCTTGAATCAGGGAAATGCCGGAAAAATGTAACATTTCAGATTGTGGCTACCATGTCAGTTTTACTTCAAATAATATTAAACAAAATTTTGAAAGCTAGATTATTATCTTTGAAAACATTTTCAGTCATTTAATGTTCTTAGCAAAGCATTCACTTTGAAGTTTCGAACGAGCGTTTCCACTCCAAGACTAAGCATGAAGTAAAATTTCGAGTTTAGAAAAATGTTCTGGGCTTTTCTAAACTCAAAATGTTACTTCATGCGCCACGCGTATAAAACAGTAAATTAACGAGAAATTTAAAAACGCACAAAAGACATTTTTCAAGTTAATCCTCATAATTACTTCGAATTATTTTTGACGGTTCAAAACCTTTTGTAAGTATTCGAATAATTTTATAAATATTCGAATCCTTTTAGAAGGATTCGAATCACCTACATTTGGATTCCAATACGAATCCTCTTAAAAAAATGTAACGAATCTGGATCACGAATCCAGTTGAACTAAAGTATTCGAATGCCTCTTTTGAATCCTCTAAAAGGATTCAAATCCTGCCCAGCTCTGTTTTAGAGGAACACATATTAAGAGTATTATGTAGAATATAAATTTGTGTTCAGTACTCATTCATTTACGCTTTCGTACATGTGGAGTATAATGTGTACCTCTACCTTTTTTCATAAAAAAAAGAAATCTTTGAAGTATATATATTCGCATCCATTTGTATATCATTCTTGATAATGGCACTAAGCCGAAACTAGTAGAAAAATAATATACATATAAATAAAGCAAAACTAAGTTAATTTAATACAAAGCCGATGTACATTTTCGCCTTACTTTGTCCAACAAGTTCATATGTTCTCGAAACTTTTATTTAAGCATCCCGCGCAGAAAGATAGGCTCGAACCCCGCGGTGCGTCACGTGAAAATCTGTCACTTATGTCCGAATCTAACCTCAAAATGATTATTTTAGGCACGCGATTTTGGCGATTTACACAACTCATGCATCCCTTTAATGGCCAAATTGACAACGCAAAAAATGTAGCTTTCTTTTATCCGCTACTTCAGCGCTTCCGTATGAAAAATAAGAATATACTGATATATAAAATTACGAAAAAACTATTCGTGAAAATGCAAACAATGTCTTAATTAATAAGACAACTTAAGACGATAAATATCCATTGAAACAACTACTTCTCGTGCAAATACACCTCCGGATATTGTCTTATTAATTAAGACATTGTTTGCATTTTCACGAATACTTTTTTCGTAATTTTATATATTATGTTTAAAGTGTGCAAACTATAAGAAGCATAAGCTTATTTTCTCGAATTCAAATAGTTTTGAATTTGAATTTATCTTGTTGGAATATACTGGTTTACAATATTGAAGGATAGCCTCGAACCCTCTAAGTCCTCGAAGGATCACGTGCAGTGCTGCCAGACCTTACGTTTTAGAGGTAGATTTACCGCGTTTAAGGATAAAATGATGCCCTACTGCAACACGCAGCTATATACCGTTTTTATACTTCTTATTATCGTTTATTTCTTTAAAATAATAATTGATTACTTCTTCTTTTTAAGGCTCGGATTCAAATAAGAATAATTTAAATAATCAAATATTTGAATATTCAAATATGAATATTTGAATCAATAAGTTATTCACACATTTGAATATTCGAATAATTTGAATATTTCAGTAAGTGCTTGAACGAATATTTAAATATTCGAATAATTCAAACATTTGAATGTATTCTTGAACGAATAATTGAATGCTTAAATTTGACAAATTCACAGCCTTTATCTTTTTAAGGTCACTTGAAATCAGTATTTTATATACGTGGCGCATGAAGTAAAGTATCGAGTTTAGAAAAGCCTGAAAATTTGGCTTTTCTAAACTCAAATTTTAAGGCTTTTCTAAACTCGGAATTTTGCTTCATGCTTAACCTGGGAGTTGAAGACACTTGTTCGACAATTGTGTATTGCTTATTTAGTCTTTTTCTGTTTTCTATAAAATAAAATATGCACTATTAATAAACGTAATCAAATAATACATAACAGGAGAAAAAAGAAATGAAATCTGTTAACAATTCAAATCATGTTTTTTTATAAAAAAATTTTGAACTTCACCAAAATCGTCAACATTTTAAAAATCGAGAAAAATATAAATAATTCATAAAAGTCAACAATTTAAAAATCAGACATCTTGGAAATTCACGAAAATATGTAAATATATAATAAACGTAAATTGTCAGAAAGTTAACGGAAACCAAAAATTAACGGACATTTTGAAAACTCACTAATATTCATGAAAGGCGTCAAAATATTAAAAATTAAGAAGTGTCAAAATTTAAAAAGAAAAAAACTGCCAAGATTTTTTACAATTGACGAAAATTCATGAAAAGTATAAATATTTTAAAAATTGATGAAAACTTAACAATAACATAAAAGTATAAACATTTTTAAAATTAACAAAAATCTAGGAATTCTACGAAAACAGACATTTTGAAAATTAAATTAAGATTGAGAAAACTAAAATATATTTTAAAAATTTAGAAAAACCTTGGATAACACGTAAATCGTCAGAAAGTTAACGGAAACCAAAAATTAACGGACATTTTAAAAACTCACTAAAATTCATGAAAGGCGTCAAGTCAAAATATTAAAAATTAAGACAAAATTCGAAAATTTTGAAAATACACGAAACCTGCCAAGATTTTTTTAAAATTGACGAAAATTTATGAAAAGTATAATTATTTTAAATATTGACGAAACTTTTTAAAATTTAGAAAAACCGTGAATTGTTATAAAAAGCTATAACATTTGGAAAATCTTTACATTTTATGAACATTAAAAATCTAGACAATTCTGGAAATTCATAAAAACTGCCCGGATTTTAAGAGTCAATGAAAAGTCATGAAAAGTGTTAGATTATTCTAAATTAACGAAAATTTGGGAATCTCACAAAAAAACTTCAGAACTTTTGAAATTTTGGAAACTCGAGAAACACGTTTTCAAACATTTACTGTTTTGAGTTAGGTGAAATAATATCAATCACTAATAAACACGGTTTCATTTCCTTTCTTCACTAATTTTGTAAAGGAAGGAAATCAAATTCGTGTTTATTAGTTTGTAAAAATTGACTAAAAAGTTGGACGTTTACGAAAAATCTCAAAGAATTTGAAAGTTAACTAAAATCGTAGAATTTTTCGAGAAGCGTCAAAAGTTTTACATTTGTCGAAAATTTAGAATATCTACAAAAATTACCAAGATTTTAAAAATTATCGATAAACTTGACATTTTTTAATAATTAAACATACTTGTAATTCTTGCACGTTTTTATGTTTAATTTCTTTAACCTGTGTAAACTATACCTACTGTATTATCATCAATAAACAATAACATAAAAGCATAAACATTTTTAAAACTAACAAAAATCTAAGAATTTTACGTAAACAGACATTTGAAAATTAAATTAAGATTAGGAAAACTAAAACATATTTTAAAAATTAACTAGATACTTGCGAAATCAGAAAAACATGTAAGCATTTTAAAAAAAATGAATATTGTAAAAATTCATGCAAAGCCGTAAAACTTTTAAATTAACGATAATTTAGGAAACTCACAAAAAATGCTAAGTTTTGAAATATTTTTGAATAAATGATTGATATTCTATATTGAGTGTTTTCAATCCCAGATTAAGTATGAAATAAAATGTTGAGTTGAGAAAAGCCTGAAAACTCAGATTTTCAGTCATTTCTTCTTCATCTTCTGCTATCCCTTGTTGCCTCTGAGGGCGTCGGGTACTCGATATCGAGCCATCTCCTCCATAACTTCCGATTCTCCGCTATTTTTCCCAGCTCTACTAGACTTTTCCCATGTCTCTCTTCTATTTCCTCAATTATATTCTTCATTGTCTTCCTGGGTCTCCTTGGTTTCCTCTTTCCTTCCATGGTCGTTTGCTCTACTTGTTTTGTTAATCTGTAGTTGTCCATTCTCCTGACATGACATTTCTAAACTCAAAATTTTACTTTATGTTTAATTATTATGGAAATACTCATTAGAAATGAACGCTTTTCAAACAATGAATACTTGAACATTTCTGCAATTTTAAATATCTGGTATCGAAAGTATCGATATTATTCATTTAAATATTTTGCCGTATCGATACTTTACTATACGATATAATGGATTCTCTATATCAATGCATTTTTTGGGATCGAAACATCTCTAGCAAGCAAAACGTTATATTTAACGGCCTGTTATCATTTAAGGTTACGTCAAATTTCGAATTGGTGTTTTGTTTTTATATTATTGAAAATCTAAGATTAGTCATATATATACAGGAAGATTCTCTTTTAAGAATACATATCTCAATTATGTGCTGTAAATGTTGTACACAAATAACTTTTATAAATGTAGATATTCGATCTTTTTTTAAGAGTTAAATTCAAAGATTTAAACGAGGGTTTTTCACTTCCAGGTTAAGCATGAAGTAAAATTTCAACATATAGGTATTTGATTGAAATTCACTTGGTTTGTTTTACTAATAAATTGTTTTATTTTCAACTAGTTTCGGCTTAATGCCATTTTCAAGAATCAATACCGATAGAAGAGTTGAAAATTATTCTAAACCAAAAAATTCAAAACACTGCCAATCTAGAATCACATAAAAAGGAATTAAAATGTTTAATAGACATTTGCATCAATCAATGCTACTTTGAGTTCAATGGGGATATATATATATATATATATATATATATATATATATATATATATATATATATATATATATATATATATATATAGTCAATCAGATGGACTACCAATGGGATCACCGTTGTCCCCTTTAATGTCAGAAATCTTTATGGATGATTTCGAAAGTAATTTACTAAAACAACCAGAAAGCAAACATATTCAATTTTGGAAGAGATATGTAGATGATATTTTCTGCATATGGACAGGGTCAATAAGACAGTTAGAAATTTGTACAAAATATTTAAATTCATTAAATAGTCAAATTCAATTTACAATAGAAAAGGAACTTAACAATAGTCTTAACTTTTTAGATTTAACGATTACGAAATCATCCAACAATACACTAACATATAAAATATTTAGAAAAGAAACATGTACGGATACAATAATACTATAAACTCAAACACACACAACCAAATTAAATATAGTACTTTTCATTCATTTATACACAGATTAATTAATATTCCACTTAGTAAAATAGTTTATCAAATCGAACTAAACACAATTAAAACAATAGCAAAAAATAACGGTTATAAACAGGCATTAGTTGATCAAATGATTAAAAAGAAAAAATAAAAACAATTGCGGAAGTATTTTTATAGTGTGACAAAAATAGAGAAAACCTACTGGAATAGATTAGAATACGTCAATAACCTCTCACAGAAAATTAAACAAACAGTTAAGGGAAAGGACAATAACATAATTTTGACTAATTCTGTTAACTTAGGGAAAATATTAGTGAATAATAAAATTAAAACAGACAATAGTCATATTAAAAAAAGCGGAGTATATGAGCTGAAATGTGATGACTGCGATGCAATATATATATAGGACAAACGGGCAGGTCTTTTGAAACGCGATTAAAAGAACATAGGAAAGATATTCTAAATCCTGGGTCTCCAAACTATCTTCTTCGCGGGCCACAAATACAATTCTACATAATAAAGTCGGCCAAGGTCCGATTAATTTTATAAATTATGAAAAATTTAAGGAACAATTGTTACAATATTTCAAAATATGACATTTACAAAAAAATTACAAACAATCGCGGGCCGGATTCATGCAAGTCGCGGGCCGTAGTTTGGAGACCACTGTTCTAAATAATAAACTGACCACGGGGTTCGCAAAACATTGCATCGCGGCTAATCACTTTTTCAGCTCAAACGACTGTAAAATGTTGCATTCGGGTAATAAGGGATTAGTTTTGAATTATCGGGAGGGTTTAGAAATAAGTAAAGCCATAAAGGCGGGAAAAAACGTGGTCAATGACAACGAGGACCTTTGGAATTCCCCGATAATTAGATCGCTTATTACCTGAAATGCCGACATCTAGTATATATAATTAATTTTGCTCTTTTGTACACCATTCTTGAAAATGGCATTAAGCCGAAACTAGTTGAAAATAAAACAATTTATTAGTAAAAAAAACCAAGTGAATTTCAATCAAATACCTATATATTAATAGAAATGTTTTACCAAGTGATCAATGAGAAACAAGTTAACGATATAAAATTTCAGGATTTTCTAAACTTGAAATTTTACTTTATGCGCCACGCGTATAAGACACTGATTTCAAGTGAAGTTCACTTGTTTATAATGTTGCAGTGTTTAAGTGGTAATACGCGTGGCTTATGAAGTCAAATTTGTCCAGATTAGAAAAGCCTGAAAATTTGGTTTGGTCACTTTTTTTCAGGCTTCTCTAAACTTGAAATATTACATCATGCTTAATCTGCGAGTGGATAACACTTGTTTAAAGCTTCAAATTAGACTTAAAAAAGCGTATGCATATGTGATAATGGATATAAATTGCTATATGTATACTTAAATACCACAGAAAGTGGTAGATTTTTATCAATCTACCGTTTTTTTCCTGCCATCTACTAATTTACTAATAAATTTTACAACCAGCTGTCACTCGATGCGTGGCATATTAAAAAAAAGACGAGTTTATTATTAGTATTTTACAATAAAAATTACACATGCCGTGAGATCGTTTAAATTATGATTTAGAGTAGGCGGCATTTTTTTAGTGCGGTCGCCCAGATGGCTAATTGAATACATTTGAGGTTATGGTAAACTATGTGTTAACAGTCAGTAGTGCCAATTTAATTTAAAATTCAAAGCCTACTCTGAATCATGTTTTAAATGATCGCACGGTATAATCTTATTATTAGTATAGGTATTATGGTGTGCAATAAATAGTTTTTTCATTGACTTCCCTGTACGTTGAATTAGTAACTAGCAATCAGCAAAAACCTGAAACTCAATAATAATTTCCTATGTTCAGATTTTAGAACAGACACCCGGTTAATATTAATTATTATAAACAATAAATATAGGGGCGCAGTTCCCCATCCCCCCCCCTCCTGATTACGTGCCTGATTTTACTGCATCGTACAGTGTAACCGAAACCACTGAAAGGACAAACCATGTAATAAATTTATAATTAAACCTTCGCTTAGTTCCCTCTGAAAGTAATTAACATTTAACTCTAAAGAGATAATTACCTTTATTCCCATTATTAACGTGTGGTAACATAAGGCGTCACCCCCTAACTAATATCATAGACTAACTCAAGCTAATTAATAATTTCACTTTCGTGTTGAAGGTAATTGAGACGTTTTGTTCGTTGAACTGGACGACTCGGGGGTTACCGAAATTCACCCCGACGTTTATTAATCAAGTTCAACATTCGCCGCCCTCTGTGATTCCACTCCCGGGTTTAATCATTTGAATTTTAAGTGTAATATTTTGCATAATAATGTACATCATCAGTGCATACATTTTGTCGTTCGCGTTCAGTAAATGAGTCGTCCGGGGCCGAGCTTTTAAATTTTATTTTCACGTCCTCGTAATCCAAATCTGTGTAAATCAAATTACATTTATTTTTAATCATGTATGCTTGTGTTTATTGTTGTAAATGTTGAATTAATTCAAAATGTTGTATTGTTAAACAGGACTGATGCTAAGATAAATAATAAGTTACATGTTGTGTTTTCAATATAAGGAAATAAGGTAACATTGTTGTTTTTTATAACATTGCACAATCTACTGAAAATATCAGTAACTTGAAAGCAGCTTAATATATTTTCGGATACAAGGGAAATATATTCCCCTCGAAATAATCGCCCCAGGAAAATTCCTGTTAAAAGGTAATGAGATTTATTTAAACAGATTTACGAGTACAAAGTAATAAATATTATTGAAGCTTTTGAGGATATGAATAAAATACTACTTAAGTTTTATATTGCTTACGTTTTATATCACATACTTTTCTTGTTCAAATAATTACATTACAATAACTTTCATTCCATCCGAGTGTGCAGTGGAAAACAAGAACAACGCCAATTGGAATTTTATAGCCGCCTTCAGGTTTCGTCCTTTATACGAAAATATTGCTCCTTAAATGTGACGTGTCATTCCTTTTCTTACAAGTTCCGTTTTTATGGCAACGCATAAATCTCTATTACGTCACAAATAACTTTTATAAAAGGGAAATCGTGATTTCAGGAAATGCCAATTCGTTCACATGTGGGCGCCAAAGGTATCCGATGAATTCGTCTTCATTTCCAAGTGCGAACAAAAAAAAAACATGTAAAATAACAAATGTCTTTTATTTCCGACGCATCGTTCGGAAACAAAGTGTTATTGTTGCGTACCGCATTAGCGCTTATCGCTGCGAAAAATGAGATTATCTGGGGAATAGTTTGAATGGGTGAATGTGTCTTTGTTGCTGTGGGGGTGTGCATAAAAGGGGCCTCGTGTACTCGAGGGTAATTAGGTTTAATGGTCATACAAGCTGAATTGTAATGTGTGTAAACAGAAGCGGCTTCAGTTTCAGCTTCTTCCCATACGTTTATTGCCGTGGCGCGGGTGTGCACAAGCGTTATCACTCCTAGTTGGGATAGAATGGTGTTCATTTTAATTAAAAGACGCTATTAGCGTTTGTCTTGAAATAGAAAAAAAAACATGGACGGCGTAATATTATCGTCAATATTATTTCTTAGCATCCTATAAATTAACATATTAAATTTTGTTATAAAGTCGTATCACTGTTACTTATTAACAGTGTTGCCTAGTGGCAGCTTGTGATGATTTTTATTGATGGGACTGCAGACACAAACATACAGGGAATTTGTTTTTTCAAGTATACATATAGGGTGCCCGTATTTCGACAGAATGTATGGGGATCTCAGTTATTTGAAGAGATAAAGAGTCGGTAAAATTGGGATAAAGTTGCGTATTTTAGGGCCGAACAATAATCTGAAATCAATTTTTAAATATCTTTTTTTGTTTTCGAGATATCAACAAAAAAATGAATTTTTGAAAAATCGTTTTTATTTTTTTATTCAAAAACTACTGAATCTGAACATTTAAACACTTTGAAAATATAGAGGCACTTTTTAATGAGGAATCTAATAGCAGATTTTCTTAAAGATAACTATAATATTTACCCGGGGACCATAGCCAACTTTTGTTTTTCTTGAGCGCAATTTTGGATTTTGATATTTTTTAAATGAATACTTTTTTTTTACTTAGTGATGTATTACACTCATAAAGTGTTTTAGATTTGATATTTAAAATTATGATATTTTCCGTTTTGCAAATAGTGCCTTGGAAACAATGACGTCATATCTGTTAATCAATAAAATCTTGAGAGCAGTCAATCATTGTTAGCACTCAAAATTAATTAATAACTGTCAATCTTTTGTAATATTAATAGCTATCGATTATCACAAAAGTTGCACAAACTAAATTTTTCCTACTTTTATTATTATTATTATTCCAAAACAATTCATAAAAAAGTAATTCTTGCATTTTTTCGCTACATCTCGGTAAATATTGATCACCATCCCATCTAAGCGTTATATATTCTTAAGTTTACTGTAAATCAGTGGTTTACACGCGTGGCGCATGAAGTAAAATTTCGAGTTTAGAAAAGCCCCGTGAAAATTTGTCTCGGGTCGCTGCGCGACCCTCGACAAATTTTCTACGCGGGGCTTTTCTAAACTCGAAATTTTACTTAATGCTTAGTCTGGGAGTGGAAGACACTCGTTAGTTTAAAATAGATCACAACTGTTAAAATATGTATCGTCGGATGCCAGTCTCTAGGGGTGATAACTAAGCAAATAATGGGTCCTAGGAGTTGACAAATGAGTGAGTTACTCAACTGTTTCCAAGGCACTCTTTACAAAAAACAAAAGGTTAAAATTTTACATATAAAATGTATAATTTAATTTTTTATTTTTATTTAATAGAGATGGAAACACAACAGGACGAGCCCACTAAGTGTTCACTTTGTTACATTTCTACAAGCTTGACTTAAATTACATAGAGAATAATTATTATTACATAAAAGAAAAATATGCAACAGATTACAATGAGGTATGTGTAAGTATAAGTATAATATATAAAACTGGTATTTAAAACAAATTACAAAAAATAAAAATATATATATACAGGGTGGGCCACGAATAACGCCCATTAAACGTTTTCGGGATTCCTGACAGAGGAAAAATTTGAAAAAATTCTACATTGCACGGTTGAATGCGATCACCTCATGGAAAATATTTCGACTTTCTATCACTTCCGGTTGTACCGGAAATGGCTACCAACTTTGTTATTTTAAATGGAACATCCTATATATTAATTTTTTTTTAGATTCCCCGTTCAATTGTCTACCCTCTCATATGAATTTATATCCACTTAACTCTTACAGTTTTTGAGTTAAAAATTTATTTGTCAAATATTGACCTCAAATAGACGTTTTGAAAAATGCCTATAACTTCTAGTAGGGACAAGATAGACAGACGAGCGGCATCTTGAATTGTTACTTATAGATCCCTCTAGAATTAAAAAAATTGACATCTGTCAATTTTGACAATAGGTATTTCAAAAATGTCAATATTTCAGTGCCCACTTAAAAACATCATAATTCAATGTTTTCAAATGGAATGACCAATATTTTATCTCATATGGTGATTGGCAAGACAATTTTCAACATAAAAGTATTATGTCTCCCTATATCTAGAGCAAGTAGTTTTTGAGTTATTTCGAAATTTCTTTCCTCCCAAAATGCTTGCACACTTGAATAATTCCTGTACTATTCACACGTGCACCATAGTAGGCTACTGTCAATATTCTGTTGTGAGTTTTTGTTGGTTAAAAATCAAGAAGACAATGACTTTTAAAAAAAAAATTATTTGGACCGACGAATCAAATTTCTCTCGTGAAGGTATTTTCAATAGAAAAAACAATCACACGTGGTCAACTGAAAATCCACATGCAACGCTTGTACATAAATCCCAACACAAATTTAGTTTCAACGTATTTTGCCTTTTGATGGAGACGCGTGTTACTTTTTATTTGTACCACGAAAGATTAAATAGTGGTAGATATTTACAAATTTTAAGAAATTTTGTGGAGAATTTTTTGGATGAGCTTCCTTTGAATTTAAGGATAAGTTCATGGTATCAGCTCGATGGAGCCCCAGCTCATTGCACACACAAAATATTGCAGCAACTGACGAATATGTTCGAAGATACATGGATTCGAAGGTTAGGTCCGTGGAACTGGCCCGCTAGATCTCCAGATCTTACTCCACTCGACTTTTTTCTTTGGGGTCGTATAAAAAATAAAGTTTATGCCACTGTCGTCAATACCCGAGAAGAATTGGAAGCAAGGGTGCGAGCTGCATTCGCGGAATTAAGTGCAGAAGAAATTAGGCGAGCAACAACATAGGGTGTCGCAACACGTGCTGCACAGTGCTTATACGTCAATGGTCATCATTTCGAACAATTGTTATAATTTTTTTTTCTGTTCTTGCATTTAATTATTCGTTTGAAAATTACTTTATTTCAATCTTCTTGCTTTTGTTTTGTTTGTAAGTTGTAAGTGTGGATAAGTTTCGTTGAAACAACAATTCTGTCGCACTAGCCATATATGACGAATAAATTCATAATTTCTCGATTGCTACACTTATTTATTATAATATAACTCGAAGTGTTCCAAAATATTGACACGTTGGAAACGAATTTTTCTAGATTCGGTTCAGTGAATATTGACAGTAGCCTAGTATGGTGCATGTGTGAATTGTACAGGAATTATTCAATTGTGCAAACATTCTGGGAGGAAAGAAATTTCGAAATAACTCAGAAACTACTTACTCTAGATATAGGAAGACATAATACTTTTATGTTGTAAATTGTCTTGCCAATCACCATATGAGATAAAATATTGGTCATTCCATTTGAAAAAATTGAATTATGATGTTTTTAAGTGGGCACTGAAATATTGACATTTTTGAAATACCTATTGTCAAAGTTGACAGATGTCAATTTTTATAATTCTAGAGGGATCCATAAGTAACAATTCAAGATGCCGCTCGTCTGTCTATCTTGTCCCTACTAGAAGTTATAGGCATTTTTCAAAACGTCTATTTGAGGTCAATATTTGACAAATAAATTTTTAACTCAAAAACTGTAAGAGTTAAGTGGACATAAATTCATATGAGAGGGTAGACAATTGAACGGGGAATCTACAAAAAAATTAATATATAGGATGTTCTATTTAAAATAACAAAGTTGGTAGCCGTTTCCGGTACAACCGGAAGTGATAGAAAGTCGAAATATTTTCCATGAGGTGATCGCATTCAACCGTGCAATGTAGAATTTTTTCAAATTTTTCCTCTGTCAGGAACCCCGAAAACTTTTAATGGGCGTTATTCGTGGCCCACCCTGTATATATAAACAGAAAATAACTGAAAATAAAAGAAATTACAATACAAGTGATAATGAAAATATTAACGAAATTATAAAGAGTGTTCCTAAAATATCAATAGTTAATTAGCTATTGATAAAGTGGAGCTACGCAGGAGTTTAGATCTATATGTTTTAAAATTAAGATTGTACAGATCATATTCATTATTATAATTACGCATCATTCTGTATAAGGGGGAATTGAAACACGCATTGGTATTGCTAACTGGATTTCTGAAGGCTAAGTTATCTCTAGTTTGATATATTGGAACGTTAAAATTAATAAGGCTGAGAAGGTGTGGAGGGTCAATGATACTGTTTGTTATTTTAAACAGAACAAGTTGGTCCCGAATATCTCTTCGAGTCTTTTGCGTTAACATATGGAAACGTGCACAAACCTCTTCGTAGTTGCTATAGGTATTCCCTGTTTTGTAGCAGTTATATAGAAATTCCTTCGATATTCTATATAAGTTTCATATGACGGGTTCCAAACCGTTGACGCATAGACTAGGCGACTATTAATATAGGCATTATATAATTTTTTTAATGTATTGACTGATATGAAATCTTTACTTATGCGTGTAATAAATCCTAATTGTTTTAGAGATTTGTTTGTGCACGTCTCCATGTGCTTATCGAATAATAGTTTCTGGTCAAGGGTCACTCCTAGATCTTTAATACAGGTTACTTCATCAATGCCATTATCATTAAGGGAATATTGATATTTAAATTTGTTTTTGTTCCTAGTGAAGGTTATTTTATGACATTTAGATACATTTAATGTAAGCTGGTTAATTTCGCAATACTCTGACAATCTCTGTAGATCTTGATTTAATAATAGACACTCTTCTGGTTTACTAATTTTGTGAAAAATCTTTACGTCATCTGCATAAATTAAGAATTTGGAATGCTTAAAACAAGATGTGATGTCGTTTATGTAAATTATGAAGAGAAGTGGTCCCAGTTTTGAACCCTGTGCCACTCCCGAGTTTTCAATGAATTTAGAAGAGTGCCCATCAAGCTTTACCGCTTGCAAACGATTTTTTATGTAGGAAGTAAACCACCTGAGGAGGTCGCCATGTATGCCAAATTCAGAAAGTTTATAAATTAATATTTCGTGATTAACTGCGTCAAAGGCTTTGCTTAAGTCAGTATAGATGGCATCTACCTGCGTTCTGGTATCCAAAGCTTCAAGTATGTATTGTACATAGTGTATGAGATTTGTATCAACAGACCTACCTCTAACGAAGCCATGTTGTTGTTCTGTAATTGAATTTCCTACTAAACTGTAAAGAACGTCGTACATTAGTGTTTCAAATACTTTGGCAAATACATTGAGAATTGAGATAGGTCTGTAGTTTGTAACATTACTCTTATCACCAGATTTAAATACCGGTACTACATACGCCTTTTTCCATAACGCAGGGAATAATAAACTATAAGTGTGATACATCATTAAGTTCAGAAAAAAATATTCTTCAAAAAAATATGAAAATCTAAAACGGCGCCCATAAGAAAAACAAAAGTTGGCTATGGTCCCTGGGTAAATGTTACAGTTATCTTAAAATAAAATATGTTACTAGATTTATCGTTAAAAAGTGCCTTTATAATGTCAAAGTTTTAAATGTCTGGATTCAATGGTTTTTGAATAAAAAAATAAAAACTAAATTTAAAAAAATCCGTTTTTTGACAATATCTTAGTAGCGAAAGAAAATATTTCAAATTTGTTTTTAGATTATTACTGGGCCCTAATTCAACCGACTCTCTATCTCTTCAAATAACTGAGATCCCCATACATTCTGTTGAAATTCGGACACCCTGTATACCAAATGCGTATGCATTCTAAGGCATCCATTGTTTTTTTAAATGAGTTCAATTGAAAGCTTCTTACGAGTGTTTCCAATCCTTGATTAAGCATGAAGTAAAATTTCGAGTTTAAAAAGCCAGAAAATTTAGTTTGGTCGTGTAGCGCGTAGAAAAATGATATAAAGCATAATATTTACAAAACAGACACATTTCCGTCAACATTTTAACAAAAACATGTTTTTATATATTTACATAAAAATGCCGTATAAAGCAGGAAAAAGATTTCATGAATGCATTAAATTTAATGCACAAACGTGCAAATTCTTTGCGGCTTAGAAAGATAGTAGAGGAACTGAAAGGACATTTGTACTCCACGCGACGGTAAAATTCGTTAAAAACGATGCACAGCCCTAATTCCGTATGCGCTTTTATGGCGCCATACATTCTAACATGAAGAAATGTCCAGCACATAAACATAATGAAATTTGCATGCGTTTACGTAAATTATAAAACACTTGCTTTATGTATTGAATACGCGTTGAATCATGCAATTAAGAATTGACTTATGAGTCGAATTAGCCACCTCAGTGTAACATTTGAATTATTTAACGCGGAGTTGAGTTAATAAGCCCACGGCTTTTACCGAAGGGGATATTTATGGAATACATTACGGTAACAAAGTAACAATATTTGGGTAATTTATGATGGGCTGGGGGCATGCGCACCCTCAATTATTATGATATAGTCGCACTTTAAGTGCATGCGATATAAATTTACACGCTTGCCGAACGATTTATGGATGTATGAGCTAATTTACCATACACAGCTTGCGTCTTCTAGGAATTGTGGTTGACACTAAAATATGTCTTTTTAAATTACAGTATATGTATATTATTATTATTGATAGATAACTAGTTTTTTTTCTCAAATATTATTTGGATGAGTTTTTTTTTTGTCTAAAACTAAATATACTTGTGACCTTTGTTATAAAACCAACATCATAACAAACATGTAATCACATTTTAAAGCTCTATTTGGTAGTATTTAAATAATGGGCAGGGGCGTAGCTACAGTGAAGCAGTTGGATTAAACTGCTCAATTTTAAAGGAGCAAAATTTTGCTATACTAAATACACATTTTTAAAATTTATTAACGTAAGATCAATCAAAGATTGAGGTAAGCCAGTAATGAACTATAAACGTACAAAATCTCTGCAGTATATTTTTTAATTCACATTACATCAGTGTTTTAACACTGGTTTCAGGTTATGTTTAAAATATACTACTAAAGCAGTATGCTAAAGACGTATATTTAGAACTTCACATCAAATCAGTGTTTTATACGCGTGGCGCATGACGTAAAATTTCGAGTTTGGAAAAGCCTAAAAATTTGGCTTGGTCGCTCCGCGCTCTATCCTTTTCAAAAAGCGAGGCATATCATTTTCGGATGCTGTATTATAAAAACAAAAAATGTTATGATATGCATTTTGTATATGTTCATTGAATCGATACCTTTGAATAGCATTTAGTTTGAAACTTATAACAAGTGTTTCCACTCCCAGATTAAGCATGAAGTAAAATTTCGAGTTCAGAAAAACCTGAAAATTTGGTTTGGTCGCGTAGCGCGTAGAGCTACGCGACCAAACCAAATTTTCAGGCTCTTCTAAACTCGAAATTTTACTTCATGCGCCACGCGTATAAAACACTGATTTGATGTAAAGTTCTAAATGTACGTCTTTAGCATACTGCTTTAGTAGTATATTTTGAACATCACTTAAAATCAGTGTTTTATACGCCTGGCGCATGAAGTAAAATTTTTAGTTTAGAAAAGCCTAAAAAATTGGTTTGGTTCTCAAGCTTTTCTAAACTCGAAATTTTACTTCATGCTTAATCAAGGAGTGAAAAAAACTAGTTCGAAACTTTAAATTAAACTCATTAAACAAAAAGCAACGAATGCCACAAAATGCCTATGCAAATTCATTTGTATACTTGAATGAACATTTTCTTGTACGGTTATGTCTACAGACCCACCAATATAATTCTCATGACCCGCCACTGATGTCATGAAATGTTTAATGTGCATATAATATCATAATGTAAACAACATCCCTGATATTATCATCAACAACGGATACCGGAAGTGCGGTTTGAGTATGGCCTAGAAATTGCACCTTCCGGCCGCAATTTGTCAGCAATGGATTAATGCGGACATTTATGCATAAGTGATCGTTAAGATCGTTTTGAAAAAAGTTGCGCGAAAGAGAGAGAGAGAGAGAGAGAGAGAGACGAACGAAGGGACATTCGGGGAAGGCTATAAAAGAACTCCTGTACAGCTTTTCCGCCGAACCAGAATTGGCCATAAGTTACGCTAACTACCGATGCACCTATTTAAACTCGATCGTAGGCTTTCAATTTCCACTCGATAAAACTGAAAGGGGCGTAATTTACTTTTATGTTCATCTTTATATATATATTTAAGGAGAGTTTCTTTGCTTCTTACAGAAATTACTACAGATACTGTTATACTTTATTGAATAACGAACTTTAAAAATAAAAATATTTTTATAAATTATTTAAGTTACAATAAATTAGTATGTTTAATAAAATAAGGCCTCTAGAGTGCCATGAAATATATGTAGGTTGGCAACTCTGAAATTATACATTATAATTATTATGTCTGACGTTTTATATGACAATTCTTAGAGCGTGTAGCCAACTTAACTTAAAAAAAAGATTAAATCATGACACTACAGGTTTTTTTAATTGAACATACGATAGTTATGATGTTGCTTAAACGTCCAAAACCTATTTGACAGCATCAATAAGTAAAAATATAAACCATGTCAAACTACTGTTTTTGGTTTATAATAAAAATAAAAATTAATCAAAAATATCCGTAAGAGAATCGATTTTTTTTACAAAATGTCACACTATCTTTAAAGTTTTAGAAAAACTAATTAAGATATTGCAATTTTATTTAAAGAAGGTTAAAGACTAATCATTTCTCAAAAAATTCAATTAATTTTATACAGATTAAATAATCCGTTGATTTATAACAATGTTTTAAACACAGAATGCAACTTTCGTCAAAAATATACACTCTATCGCAATACTTTAAAGATTAGACGATTAAAATTTTTTTGAAGAAATTTTAAGATAATTTATTTATTTCTGAATAAATTCAATACTTACTTATTGTGTCGATTACACAATCCGCTAGTTTGTTAACAATTTACGTGATACAAATTTAATAACGTTTTCAAAATTCCATTTTTAGTACGATTGTTTTGGGACCAAAGTTATGATATAATAATATGTTCAATTCTACATAAGCTGCAAGGCTGATATCTAAATTTGTATAACTGCCATATAACTTAACCTCATAATGTAAATTGAAACAAGTGCCCTCTACAAAATATAAAAACGAATTAAAATTAATATCGGCTTTCTGCAAAAATTTAGTCTAATTGAGACAAGTCTGAAGATATTCATTGAAACAACTACTTCTCAAGCTAATACCTCGACAGATATTGAATTATACAATGAATATTTGAGTTACACGACAGCTTTACTCTTCTATGCATAATTTCTATGCAAAATGCAACATCAGATCAAATTATTCTCTTACCAAACTAAATAAAACAACAGGAAATTGAAATTAATTGAAAAAATTGCAGGAAATGAATATTATTTGTCTTAAGCCATCTATAAACGCGTTTCGAGATTTATCCCTCATCAGTATAGCTATGCGTTAGACTTTTAATACAAAAAAGTATTAAAATAAACAGGAAACTTACAGGAATGTCGAAGTTTGTCGTCGAAACAGGTACACAAAACTGGGGCGAGTGAAAATTAAAAGATGTTATTTATAGGTAAAGCGATTGTCACTAGTAGGTGCGAACAAATTGATACCTGAAAGAGAGTGACATACCGCCTTTAACGGTACAGTTTAACATAAAGAAAATTTAACATAAAGAAGAATTGAGTTTTTCAATAGTTTGCAGAATATTTACAAAATATAAAAACGAATTAAAATGAATATCGAGTTTCTGCAAAAATTTTCACTCGCCCCAGTTTCGTGTACTTGTTATAACGACACACTTTAACATTCCTGTAAGTTTCCTGTTTATTTTAATATTTTTTTGTATTAAAAGTCTAAAGCATAGCTATACTGATGAGATATAAATCTCGAAACGCGTCTATAGATGGCTTAAGACAATTAATATTCATTTCCTGTAATTATTTCAATTTATTTCAATTTCCTGTTGTTTCATTTAGTTTGGTGAGAGAATATTTTGACCTGATGTTGCATTTTGCATATAAATTATGCATAGAACAGTAAAGCTGTCGTGTAACTCAAATATTCATTGTACATTTCAATATTTGTCGGGGTATTACCTCGAGAAGTAGTTGTTTCAATGAATATTTGGAGACTTGTCTCAATAAGACTAAATTTTTGCAGAAAGTCAATATTAATTTTAATTCGTATTTATATTTTGTAAATATTCTGCAAACTACTGACAAACTTATTTTTTTGTATGTTAAATTTTCTTTATGTTAAAGTGCCATCTAACCTAACTACAATGGGCAACAATGTAGACTGCTAATTGAATGATAGAATAAATTTGAGGTTATGGTAAACTATATGTTAACAGTCAGTAGTGCCAATCTAAATTAAAATTCAAAGCCTACTCTAAATCACGTTTCAATAATTGCACGGTATTATTTTACCAAGCGCAACTGTCATTTCAACAAACTTAATGTCTGGTTTAATTAAAAACCTATTCGTTGATTAAATTTATTTGTCGATTGAAATAAACATTTTCCATGACATGTATGTAACTATTAGTAGATTTTATTCTGTTGGTCGATATAATTGATGGTAGTGAAACCCGACATAATTATTTTTTCCTCTAACCTAGTTTATGTAGCTGTCATCTGGTAACTTACCTTTTATCTAAGCTAAATATTTAGATGACAGACAATATTGAGGTTTCCATCGGTCGTTTCGGATATATGTAAAAATAATAGCATTTTCTTCATTTCTACATTTTATTGTAATGTAACAATTTATTGAGTTTTTTACAAAATATTCGTAAATTTGAATTATGGCTCGACAGCTTTCAGAAACTAGACAGGATATTTTAATTTATTTTGCAGTTTGGCAAATTGTATGCATTTAAAATGACTTTTTTATTTTGGCATTTTTTTTAATCAAATATTTGTTAAATTCCAGTTTTGTAAAGATTCAACTTTAGGTCTCAATAAGACGCAACCGATCCAAATTTTCAGGCTTTTCTTATCCCGAAATTTTACTTTATGCGCTATCGGTATAAAACACTGATTTAAAGATAGGTTCAAAATATACTGCTTCAGTTTAATTTCACGTTAAATATTACAAATGTTTGTTTCATGTAACTAAATCTTTCTATCATTAACATTCGGATTTTTCCTCTTTAATTATGCTTACATACTCCCAAGCAAATGGTTTGAATTTTAAAAGCGCAAAATTTCGAGTTTAGAAACGCCTTAAAATTTGGTTTGGGAGCGACCAAACCAAATTTTCAGGCTCTTCTAAACTCGAAATTTTAGTTCATGCGCCACGCGTATAAAACACCCAAACATTGTGAAGTTCGCAATATGCTACTAAAGCAGTATTCTACAAACGTATATTTCGAACTTGACTTGACCCGTGGTTTATACGCGTGGCGCATGAAGTAAAATTTCGAGTTTAGAAAAGCCTGAAAATTTGGTTTGATCGCTATGCTTGGCGGAGCGACAATACCAAATTATCCGGCTTTTCTAAACTAAAAATTTTACTTCATGCTTAGTCTGGGAGTGGAAAACACTCGTTTAGAGCCTAAAATTGCAAACAAATACAAACAAAGTGATAAACAGTGTTTTATTTATGTTCAACAATGTATAACGAAGTAGAAGCCTCTATAGTCAGTGAATTCCTAAAATTGCATTTAAAAAAAAATCAACGAATGTCAGAAGATTTACGGCTTAACCATATGTGTACTTAAAACAAAAATTTGCTATATATAAAAATCCTTGTATAACACATATTAATTAGTCACACAATCTGTCAATCGCACGCATTTATATCAAGCGCGGAAATTAATTATAAACAAAGTCAGCGCTGAAGCATAATGGATAATACGAAGTTGATTAGTCTCAATTAAGAGTTCCGTTGTTGACAAAATAAAAATCATCGCTGCGATGATAGATTTATATGCCAAAGGATTGTTCGTGTGGGATATTCAATTAAGCGCCTAATTAATCAGCAAGCTAATTGGACATACAGATGTTAATTAATATCAAGGACAATAAATTAAATTCTCCGAAAGCTCGCGTCTAATGCCGCGCGATTGTTTGTCCGAAGCGTGCGAGCTTCAAACCAGCTTTTCATCAACACATGGAAATATTTCGATGTACGAGCATGTTAATTCAGCAACTATACGATTACATACATACATACATACATTACAGTTAATTATAAAATAATTTGTAATATTAATTTAAATATCCACCCACGCATGCCTGGAACTTTTGCCTTTTCAATTTGCGTTATAATCAATTGAAAATTAATTAAAAATTTGCATTACGCTTTTCATGAAGGGCGAGCTTAATTTCTTTTGATCTGGTAGGAATTAATGAGGTCTGTAGCGAAACGTCGAATAGCATCAATACTACGAAGGTCGTCCAACATGTGCAAAATAAAGTCCCCGCGGCATCCTCTGACGGCGTGTTTCCACATGTTGGTTCGGCAAACATCAAAACAAACATCGAATATCAACATTCATATCTCTTAAATATTCAATAAATATTTATCGTATAAAAAGGGACGCATTTATTCGCCGGCGCGTACGAAGATCAGGGGAAGACAGTTTTCGTTTTATTATTTTGTCAAATGTTTATTTATTTGTAGAAAACTTAAGAAGACTGTTTATTGACTATTGTGTCAGTGGCGTATCCAGTGGTATCAACGCAAATTTTCAAGAAAATAGCACTTGTACTACTTTTCCATTAAGAGGGCTAATTTTTGCTAGTTGTGTGTTTCTGGGATACGAGATGGCGCAGAAATAGCAAAATTGCAGAAAGTAGTTTTGACTATGTATTGGTTTATAGTGCCTGCCGAATTTTATCACAACGAATAATAAAAATGATGAGTGTGGAGCGCGTTGTTTGTTTGTTTACACAGCGCCATGCGAATGAATGAATGGGTATTGAATTACAGAAGACACAAGTAAACTTTATACATATTCACAATTTTGATTTCTATCGACATACATACAATTGTATAACGAAACAGATGCCTTTTTAGTTTGATCATATGGAATTGAGTATATACAGGGAGTTTTTCTTTAAAGTATACGTATTCTAAATTGAGATTATTTTCTTTAAATATTTAGATATTCGTTGTTTTTTAAAAGAGTTCAATTTGACATTTAAAACGAGTGTTTTCCACTCCCAGACTAAGCATGAAGTAAAATTTCGAGTTTAGAAAAGCCCTGTGAAAATTTGTCGAGGGTCCCGAGACGAATTTTCTGTGCTTTTCTAAATTCAAAATTTTACTTTATGCGCCACGCGTATAAAACACGTAAATACTGTGAAATTTATGTATATTTTAACCTCACTTGAAATCAGTGTTTTATACGCGTGGCGCATGAAGTAAAATTTCGAGTTTAGAAAAGCCCAGAAAATTTGCCTCGGGTCGACTAATTTTCACGGGGCTTTTCTAAACTCGAAATGTTACTTCATGTTTAGTCTGGGAGTGGATAACACTCGTATAAAGCTTCAAATTGAACTCTTTTAAAAAACAACGCATGTCGGAGAATTAACAGCCTATGCACATGTTTACCTAAAAAAAAATCCCTGTATTTATAATGTAAACAAACAGTTAAATTCTGGCAACATACAATATATATTCATGTTATTTGCAACTATCTAAGTGATTTAAATGATTACTATCAAAATTCAAATATCGTACATGACTGTCGCGTGCTGCATTCCTTAATTTGGTAAATTGCAATGAAGCACACAAAAGGAATTGATGCGAACACGAGAGGAGGTCTATACTCTAAGCTGGGTAGGCGACATTTCAAGCTGAGTAGGCTAAACCGTACAAAAAATGATAAATTACAATAACCCAATTTGAACTCTTGACGCTAAGCTGACTAAGTGCCTCGGTAATCAAATCGCCGAGTGTCGCACATTCGATTTGGTAAATAAATGAAAAAGGAGTTTTTCCGACTCATCACTTGAATCAACATATACCGCCATTCCACATTGCAATTCAAAACATGAATCCAGAAATGCACTTTTGTTTTTTCATGGGCGGCTTTTGCTTGGCCTTTGCATTAATATCCATTAGCCAACAAGAAATGCACTTATATTTAAAGAATGTATTGGGAAATATTTTATTGATGTCTTTCTTTGTTGTGTATCAACAACATAATCAATGAACAGTCAGCGGCAAAAAATTACATTCGCAATTCAAGGCAGCGCACCGGGAACCCGTGTCGCGACACATGCCGTACAGGAATTCTACATATCAAACCTAATTTTTTTTACATGGTTTTAGAAATTACAGAATAACTTTAAGATATTATTAAAATAGCACGATGCTGCCCCCTTTTTATTAAAAGCATAATCAACATTTACATTGCTCGTATGGAGATTTCTAAGCAACGATTAATTTTATTTATCATTTATTTTAGATTAATCTATTTAATACAACATGTTTATAATAATTACTTCAATAAATTAAAGCAATATGAAGAAAAAATAATGTTTTCTATGGTAATTAGTTAAGTTATTCCTTTATTCCTTTTACTTCACTTTTTATTTTAATTCTATATGTACATTTCGGGTACAATGTACCCTTTATCAATAGAAAAAAAAACTAATGTCAATTAGTTTTTTCTATTGATAAAGGGTACATTGTACCCGAAATGTACATATAGAATTAAAATAAAAAGTGAAGTAAAAGGAATAAAGGAATAACTTAACTAATTACCATTAAACTAACCTTCACGTAACTCAAACAAGAATATCTTAAATGTTTTCTATGAAAGTATTGCACGGATTTATGTGATTATTTAAGAGTGGTTCATTAGTTGATTTATATATATTTTAAGAAACATTTAAAAAAAAAATAGTGTCAATTTATTCGCAAAACTTCAATGTGCAATATGTATGAGTTTCAGAGATCTATTTGCATTTTTGTGGAAGATTGATCGTTGTTCGCAATATAGTTAAAATAAGAATGTCAATAAATGGTGTTTTGCAAATTATTTATTTCAAATTCGTTTTTTTTAAATTCGTTTTACAAACTTATATATTTAGTAAAAACATTGCAATGAATACGATGATTATAAATAAACACCTAAAAGTTTTTGCTAAGCTGAAAAGGTACGTATTTAATTTGATACAACTGAAAACGAAAAGTAAAACCTACAAACATCAAAACTAAAGAAAAACGAAACCGCGATAAACACCGCTAATTAAAGAAGCTATAAAGCGTTCTGGAAAAGCACACCCGTGATTTTCATCAAAACGGAATGGATGACAGCAATTAGGGATTTTAATTAATTAGTTTTAGGAAAGGGAATTGATAGGGCATCAGAAAGTGGAAAGAGCGAGGGGGGATGCGGTGTTTGCGAGTGCGTTACAAGTTGCCAGGTTATGAGCAGAATTTCTTGTATTTATTAAGCCTCTTGAAATCGTTTAAGGTTTAAACGCGGTAGCACTTAAAATTACCAGAAGTTCGCTAATTAATATTTAAAGTTCGCCGTTCGGGGATTAAAAATTCAAATTCGGGCGTACGCCAAAAACTTAAGTGACGAGTTAAGATGGATCGAGTGAGTTTCAGAGAGAGTGTAAAATAATACCTTAATTTGTAAATAAAATACAACCTAACTTAAGAGGTAAGAAGATTTTTATTATATTATTTTTACCCCTTATTTAAAAGAGGAAAACGTGTTAATGGGTTGAGTGATTTCCGTGAGACAAATACCCCATCTCCAAAGAGCAAAATGGGGTAAAGGGGGGACCTGAGCCTGGATTACCGGGATCGTCTCGTGTAGATGACGATGGATAACAGGATTTTCCTCCTGTAATGACGAGTGACAGTGGCTAATGTCTCTGATCCTGCCAAGCCGGTCCACTGCCCGAGGCTTAAACACTCGTCTAAGACACACACTGAATCATCTCTAACTAACGGAAATTTTCGAGGAAATTACACGGAATTATTCTCACGCTGAAATAACGCAATAAGAATTAATTCCTAATAAATTACACTTACCTTCAGGTAAATTTTGATATGTTTTCCCCCCATTTACTTCATATACACAGAAGGAAGATCAACGGGAAATTTATGGAAATGTTAGGGGCTAGTGAAGAACGCAAGAAGATTTATTATTGGAAAGTGTAACATATTTCATATTTAACATAAATATCTGTCGGGCTCTCGTTACAAGCGAACGAAAAATTTGATAAATATTTAATTTGAATTCTAATGTGCACAACAACAATAACAAACTCAATTTGTTTATTAAAACGCGTTACATCCTTAGAATATATAATATACGAGAGTTTTGGACTTGAGTAAAGATTATAATTTATGTAAGAGTATGCAGATACGGTGACACAGCGGAGGGGGCTTTAGTTCTCTGGAGAAACAGACGGGTATGTGGAGAGTTGTGTGTAAATATTACTACAAGAGGGAACAAAGATATTGATATAAATGAAGGAATCTCGAGTGAGATTTACTGTACTTTGCGGCAACTTCATTCTATCCAGGAATTTAATATGTAACCACCGGGATACAACTTATAACAACTTATAACAAGGTATAATCTTAATTAGGTGCTGGTTATTTTCGTATAATTACTTAAACCGGTGCTATTCTCCTTTACAGAAAATTTGGCATAAACTTTATATGTTACTTAATTATTAATTATAATTACTTACATACCCTTAAATAAGGCAATCATCAGACTTGTATACCCACAGGGTGAGTTTTTTTTAATGGTAATTAACGATTGTAATAAAATACATTTCAAAATGGTCATATTTTTACCGGTATTTAGGTAAATTAAATATTGATTTTTGATCGTTACACAAAGAATTTATTTTAAATACATCAATAAACCATCAGTCAAACGCATTGGAGCAATTTTTTTAAACAATGATTATAGGCATCCCAATACTGTTAATGTATATCAGGTATTGGATGAAAAACGCCCAACGCCATAACTCAGTTATTTGTTGGCCGATTTTATTGAACTAAAAACCAAAGTCAATGGCTGTTTATATACTAAGAAATTACATCAATGATGATTTTTTTTTAATAATAATTTCATTGCCAAATAAAAGCCAACTTAATAACTTTAAATAGCTGCCTATATTTTTTTATTTTTATTATATTAGACGGTATTTTTTTGAATCCAATAAAAATAAAGATTTATTCTATTTAATTCTATAATTTTTCTGACTCATGATTCTTATCGTTTTCGTAGGATTACTTATTCTGTTTTCATCAATTTTTGAAGATATCAATGGAATGTTCTTATTTTAACCAATGCCTGTGATTTTTATAAATGTTCGTGAATTTTCTAGGATTTCATTAACTTATAAAATGTTCAATTCATTTCACTTATTAAATGCATTTTAATAATTATAGAAAAATTATACAAATATCTCCAATTTAATTAATTGATAAATTTAATAAATACTAATAATAATAATTTTCCGGGATTTTTTTATTAAGTCATACATATCACGATTTTTCGCTAACAATTTAAACATTCTTTGTTTTTGTTAAAGCTTTTAATTTGAGGATTCTTACGAGTGTTTCCAGTGCCAGATTAATCATAAAGTAAAATTTCCAGTTCAGAAAAGCCTGAAAATTTGGATTGGTCGCGTAGCGAAGCGGAGCGAGAAATCCAAATTAGGCTTTTCTAAACTCGACATTTTACTTCATGCGCCACGTATAAACACTCAAATATTGTAAAGTTTAAAATATACTACTTAAGTTTAATCTCATGTTGATTAATTCTACAAATGTTTATATGTAATATGTAAAAGTATACTTAAATAAAAATAAAAATAAAGAGTATATGGTTCTGAATATTAATATTTATATAAATGTTATGATAATATATAAAATTACGAAAATTCGTGTAAAATGCAAACATTACGTCTGAATTAATTAGCCAACTTAAGACAATAAATACCTATTGAAACAACTTCTTCCCGTACAAATACACCGGATATTGAATTGTACAATGAAATATTTAAAATCTTATTTGATTTGTTACAACGTTCTATCAAAGTATATGTAGTTGAGTTAATAAATGTTACTGTTTTTATTTACATCACTTTGGTTATTTTTAACAAATTGCCTAATAGCTGATAATTTTGTCTAAACATTGTCCTCAAATCTCGAGAAATGTTCAATAAAGTTAACAAGATTGTAGAAAGATTCAATGTTTTATCTTTCTAAAATCTTAACTTTATTGAACATTTCTCGAAGTTGTTGACATTTTTAGATACCCTACTTTAAAAAAATATTGTGTTTGACTTCGACCCCTGTACAATATTAAGAAACGTACGATGATTATGAAGTTAACTAAGATTGCTGAGAAATTACGAAACAAAATAAAAAACTAACGGCCGGTTTCGTAATCAAGTTAAAACTACTTTAAATATTTAAAGTCGACTTTAATGTAAAATTCTGTTTCATAATGCAAATTTAAAGCAAAAGTCGACTTTGAAGTTAAAGATGGCTTTGTGACACTTTCAATAGATAAAGCCAGCTTTAAAACTAACCTAAAAATATTCTCAAATGTTAAAAGTACCAATCGCGTGCTTGACATGGCTGCGAAGCCAGGGCCAAAAATTTCACAGAAAATTATGTTGATGCATTCAGCGGTGCCGATTTTTCCCCAAAATTTTGATTATCAAATACAAATTAAAGATAAGATTGTACTTGAATCGAGCAGGTTAATTTAATAAATTTATTTTATTCCGTTAAGTGGTACATTCAGCAAATTCAGCAAATAATTGAATGTAAATTGATACAGACGTGTTAGCTTTTTTGATTGTGGCAATTTATTTGTTTTTAATTGCAGTGAATTATGTTGTTCTCATTGTTAACAAGTTAAATTCAATGTATTCCTCTTTGTACAATTAATTCCTTCAATGATTTTAATGGAATTCATCTCTTTCAAAGCCTTAAATTAAGAAGAAATAGCGCTAGAAACAAAAACGAATTGGAGAAGTTCTCAGTGATGAAAGGTATTGCTATATTTATGCATAACGTTAGAAACGACGTAAATTTCATTTCAACATAATTTTGTTATTCATTTATAATTTGTGTAATGTGACTATTTATCATTATATTAAATAAAATACTTAAAAAAACCTTCATCATCAGGTCGTAAACGTAAAATTTCTGTAGAGCAATATGAAAAATAGTTTTATCTTAATAAATTGTAATGATTTGAACTCATTTTAACAACATGTGATTTTTGAAAACAAATTATACTTTAAAGCTTAATGAAGTTTCTAGAAATGATGTATAGATAATCAGATATTTCAGTTTTCTATAAAACGCCAAAATTAAAGCTGCAAATGTTTGTAATATGTTATTTATACAGGCAGTTTTTCTTTAAAGTATACGTATTCCAAATTCAGTTTATTTTGTTTAAATCTTTAGATATTCGTTGTTTTTTTACAAGAGTTCAATTTGAAGCTTTAAACGAGTGTTTTCCACTCCCAGACTAAGCATGAAGTAAAATTTCGAGTTTAGAAAAACCCCGTGAAAATTTGTCGAGGGTCGCGCAGCGACCCGAGACAAATTTTCAGCGCAAATTTTCAGCGCAGCGTCCAAATCCAAATTCTGGCTTTTATCAACTCGAAATTTTACTTCATGCTTAGTCTGGAAGTGGACAGCCCTCGTCCGACAATTGTTAATAGCTTATTTTGTGTTTTTCTCTTTAATTAAAAAAAAATATGCAATATTAAGAAAAGTCGTGAAATGGTAATAATTAAGAAAAGCTATGAAATTTGTTAACAGTGAACAAACAATCTATGATTTATTCTAGTAGAAAATGACATCATAAATTTTTATAAAAATCTTGTAAATGCACGAAAAGCGTCAAAATTTTAAAAATCGAAATCTTCAAAATGTATGGAAAACGTCCTAGAGTTTGAAAATCAATAAAAATCCGTGAAATTCACGAAAATCCTCAAGATTACATTTTTTAATAAAAATCTCAAAAAATATTAAAGACGTCAATTGTTCCATTTTAAATATGTCAACATTTTGAAGATCAACGAAAATTTAGGCAAACCGACAAATTTTCAAAAATTGTCTAAAAAATCGTCGATAATTTGAAAATTAACTAAAAGCGTGGGTATTTATAAAGATCGTCTACGTTTTTAAGTTTTACGATAGTTTACGAAAGTTTTAAAAATTGGCAAAAAGTCACAAAAATTGTCCAAATTTTTAAAATTATAGAAAATCATGTAAATCATCAGAATTTTGAGATTAACTGGGATCTTTTAAATTCATAAAACAAAACGTCCTAATTTTTAAATTAATAAACATTTTGATAAAAAGTGTATTACGATTAACTAAAACTGACAAAAATCATCAACATTAATTTCACAGTACCGAATTTTCATTGAAATTTTATTTAATAATATACTGGGAATTTATCTTTTAGGTAAACATATGTATAAGCTATAAATTTGCCGACATCCGTTGTTTTTTGTTGTTCAATTTTAAGCTTTTAACGATTGTTTTCCACTCCCAGACTAAGCATGAAGTAAAATTTCGAGTTTAGAAAAGCCCCGTGAAAATTTGTCGAGGGCCGCTCAGCGATCCGACACAAATTTTCTGGGCTTTTCTAAACTCAAAATTTTACTTCCTGCGCCATGCGTATAAAACACTGATTTCAAGTGAGGTTTAAATATACATAAATTTCACAATATTTTAGTGTTTTATATGCGTGGCGCATGAAGTAAAATTTCGAGTTTAGAAAAGCCCACAAAATTTGTCTCGGGTCGCTACGCGACCCTCGACAAATTTTCACGGGGCTTTTCTAAACTCGAAATTTTACTTCATGCTTAGTCTGGGAGTGGAAAACACTCGTTTAAAGCTTCAAATTGAACTCTTGTAAAAAAACAACGAATATCTAAATATTTAAACAAAATAAATTGAATTTGGATTACGTATACTTTAAAGAAAAACTGCCTGTATAAATAACATATTACAAACATTTGCAGCTTTAATTTTGGCGTTTTATAGAAAACTGAAATATCTGATTATCTATACATCATTTCTAGAAACTTCATGAGGCTTTAAAGTATAATTTGTTTTCAAAAATCACATGTTAAAATGAGTTCAAATCATTACAATTTATTAAGATAAAACTATTTTTCATATTGCTCTACAGAAATTTTACGTTTACGACCTGATGATGAAGGTTTTTTTAAGTATTTTATTTAATATAATGATAAATAGTCACATTACACAAATTATAAATGAATAACAAAATTATGTTGAAATGAAATTTACGTCGTTTCTAACGTTATGCATAAATATAACAATACCTTTCATCACTGAGAACTTCTCCAATTCGTTTTTGTTTCTAGCGCTATTTCTTCTTAATTTAAGGCTTTGAAAGAGATGAATTCCATTAAAATCATTGAATGAATTAATTGTACAAACAAACAGAAATACATTGAATTTAACTTGTTAACAATGAAAACAACATAATTCACTGCAATAAAAAACAAATAAATTGCCACAATCAAAAAAGCTTACACGTCTGTATCAATTTGCATTCAATTATTTTCTAAATTGGCTGAATGTACCACTTAACGGAATAAAATAAATGTATTAAATTAACCTGGTCGATTCAAGTACAATCTTGTCTTTAATTTGTATTTGATAATCAAAATTTTGGGAAAAAATCGGCACCGCTGAATGCATCAACATAATTTTCTGTGAAATTTTTGGCCCTGGCTTCGCAGCCATGTCAAGCACGCGATTGGTTCTTTTTAACATTTGAGAATATTTTTAGGTTAGTTTTAAAGCTGGCTTTATCTATTGAAAGTGTCACAAAGCCATCTTTAACTTCAAAGTCGACTTTTGCTTTAAATTTGCATTATGAAACAGAATTTTACATTAAAGTCGACTTTAAATATGTAAAGTAGTTTTAACTTGATTACGAAACCGGCCGTTAGTTTTTTATTTTGTTTCGTAATTTCTCAGCAATCTTAGTTAACTTCATAATCATCGTACGTTTCTTAATATTGTACAGGGGTCGAAGTCAAACACAATATTTTTTTTTTTAAGTAAGGTATCTAAAAATGCCAACAACTTCGAGAAATGTTCAATAAAGTTAAGATTTTAGAAAGATTAAACATTGAATCTTTCTACAATCTTGTTTACTTTATTGAACATTTCTCGAGACTTGAGGACACTGTTTAGACTTGAGCAAAATTATCAACTGTTAGGCAATTTGTTAAAAATAACCAAAGTGATGTAAATAGAAACAGTAACATTTATTAACTCAACTACATATACTTTGATAGAACGCTGTAACAAATCAAATAAGATTTTAAATATTTCATTGTATAATTCAATATCCGGTGTATTTGTACAGGAAGAAGTTGTTTCAATGGGTATTTATTGCGTTAGTTGTCTAATTAATTAAGACGTAATGTTTGCATTTTACACGAATTTTCGTAATTTTATATATTATCATAACCTTTATATAAATATTAATATTCGGAAACATATACTCTTTATTTTTATTTTTATTTAAGTATACTTTTACATATTACATATAAACATTTGTAGAATTAATCAACATGAGATTAAACTTAAGTAGTATATTTTAAACTTTACAATATTTGAGTGTTTATACGCGTGGCGTATCATAGTTTGTTTGTTCAGTGTTAACAAATTTCATAGCTTTTCCTAATTTTTACCATTTCACGACTTTTCTTAATATTGCATATTTATTTTAATTAAACAGAAAAACACAAAATAAGCTATTAACAATTGTCGAACTAGGGTTGTCCACTTCCAGACTAAGCATGAAGTAAAATTTCGAGTTGAGAAAAGCCCAAAGAATTTGGATTTGGACGCGCAGCGTCCAAATCCGAATTCTGGCTTTTCTCAACTCGAAATTTTATGTCATGCGCCACGCGTAGAATAACATTAATTTATTCCAAAGTTTTTTACATTTCACAAAAATGATATAATTATTATTTTTACTTATTGTTTATTGTGACATTTCCAATGACATAATTAAAGTATAAACAATCAAAATGAGGGTTGTGCAACATTATATAATAAAAATAACTATAAAAAGGCGCAATCAACCCATATTTATAACCTTAAAGTCGACTTTTATTAAAGTGGGATCAGAAATTGGTTATAAAACGCATCAATATTTAAAGTCGATTTTAACTTGAAGTCGACTTTAGTTAAAGTTGTTTTAACCCAATTATTAGGAAACCGGCCGTAAATCGTAATGAAAAGTATACCTATCCTAATACATACGTTGTCAATTTTCATGCGATTGTTTTTGAAAATCGTTTAATTTGAAACTTTTGACGACTCTCTTGAATTCTCACTTTCTCTTTTCTAAACTAGAAATTAGTAAATTATATATTAAAATATATGAATGTATTTTAACATTACATCATTTTACTTTACATATAATTTGTGAAATTTATTGGGCACATTAAGACGAAACCTTAGGGATGGGGCAAGTGCCAATTTAAAATCAGTGTTTTATGTGCGTGGCGCATGAAGTAAAATTTTGAGTTTAGAAAATCCTGAAACTCTAAAGTTTACTTCATGTTTAATCTGGGAGTCGAAGACACACGTTTAAAGCTTCTAATTGAACTCTTTCAAAAATAACCTATACCTATAGATTTACAGCATATACGCTGTAACTGGGACATGTATACTTGAAATAAAAACTTCTTATGAATTTTACATAAATTTAATGTTTTATACTTATTACCTTATATGCTTAATTAAACAGTAGGAACACTTGTTTGAAGTTTAAAATTGAATTATTTAATATTAAATTAGCAATTGGCGTATATTTGATGACATTTTAAATTAATTGTTTTACATGCACTAAATGTTATCAAAAGTATTTATTTATAACACTTGGAGTAAATAATTCAACCAACATTATCTTTCTATGACCTTCTTCCATATATACTAAAAATCAATGTAATTAAATTAAAATATTAAACAAGTTAACTAGTCTTGAAGGTTAGTAGAAGCGGATGAGTAATGCACAGCAGACACAACTTTATACCTTAGTCTATTAAGTCGGGGCGTTGGTGGCTGGTGAATATTTAATTTTTACTTGGAGGCGAGCACCCCTGTCCATCGGCTTTATCGGCCGACGGCTGATTCACACCCCCCTATCACCTCAATTATTTAATCCCCAGACCGAGCCGCTTATGAAATATATAGCCGCCGCCCCCCACCCCCTAGAATTTACATTTCATCCCAAACTGCCGAATAATTCACTCCGAAAAAATCACTAAGTTCGCCGTCGGAACCGCATGGACTTGATTAACATTTCATCTCATTCACGGATTGCATCATTAAATCCTTCGAAATATTTATTCGTAGGTTGAATTTGGATATTAGGTATTAGGATTGTGGACAGTCGAATTGTATATTCCGCTTTTAAGTACATTAATCATTAATACAAGGAATTTTATTTTAGGTATACATATCACGATTTTTCTATGTAAGTTTTTAGACATTCGTAGTTTTATTAAAAACTTTCAATTTGAAGCATCTAACGAGTGTTTCTAATCCCTGATTAAGCATGAAGTAAAATTTCGAGTTTAAAGAAGCCTCAAAGTTTTCAGGCTTTTCTAAACTCGAAGTTTTACTTCATGCGCCACGCGTATAAAACACTGATTGAAAGTGAAGTTTAAAATGTACTGCTTAGTTTTATTATTATTAAATTAATGAACATGTGATGTTCATTAATTTAAGAGAAAAAATCCCTGTCTATCGGATTTATCAAAAACTATGGAATTAAAAATATAAATTAAATATGTTAAAATATCTTGGTTAATTAGACCTTTGAATCCACGAATTTTTTCAATATTTACAAAACTGCTTTACTATTATTTATAAACAAACTATAAAAGAAAATATAACTTATTGATTTTTGAGCTTTGACTCCACAATTTTTTTCAATATTGACAAAACTGTTTTACCATCATTTGTAAACAAGCTATAAGAGAAAATATAATTTATTTATTTTCTACATATATATATTTATGAAAGAAGAAAGGAGGCAATATTTTAGGACAGATGGTCCGTGACAAATATATCCCTTCGTAATATCTATAAACTCGTCATCCAAATATTTACTTGGCACATTTTACCACTTCCCTTGTTTGCACGCGCCTCCGTCTTCTGTTCTGCCCTTCTACCCTTCACAAACGATCGTATCCTCTTGCAGCTTATTACGTACGCACGCATACAGATCGAGTATTCCTCGCAAAATGGGTTACTCTTGTTACTTTTCCTTTAACTACAAATAAATTCATGTGATTCCAAGTAATTATCATATGAATACAGCACTTAAATACTCATGTATAATTGAAATAACTTAACTTTAAATGTATATATTATAGTTAGTGAGTTTCGTTCAGATTATTTAATTAAAGAATAAATGTTACAGTTGACTATGAAGAAATAATAAAAATTGATCCTCGTAATGTTTGTTTAACCAGTACTAGATTGAGCAGGAGAGAGGCACACTTCAATGTTGTGTTTCATCGAAATAAAGACTTGATTAAATAATAGGCAAAATAATTGATTCAACAAATATTGGAATAAATCAAAATATAAAAACAAATTAAAATTAATATCCACTTCCTGCAAACATTTTGTCTCATTGAGACAAGTTGACAAATATTTATTGAAACAATTACTTTGATGAATATGAATATGAATATTTGGAGACTTGTCTCAATAAGACATTTTTTGCAGAAAGTCGATACTAATGTTAATTCCTTTTTATATTTAAAAATTTAAATTTTTTTGCAGAAAGTCGATATTAATTTTAATTCGTTTTTATATTTTGTAAATATTCTGCAAACTTTTGACATACTCAATTTTTCTTTATGTTAAATTTTATATTGAAATTAATATTTGGAGAGGTTTCAACGAGACTAATTTTGTGCAGAAAATCGATTTTAATTTTAATTCGTTATTATATTTTGTAAATATTGAAATGATTCAATAAAAGAATGTTCAGATAATATCTTAAATAAAGGCTAAAATCTGAACAGAGTTGAACAGCCATTCTGCTCCTCCCGAGGGATAGGAAGATTAAATACGGGTGAGTTTTTAAAGAAAAATGTTCATAGAAAGGAATTTAGGAAAATGAATAATTTAAAGAAAGATTGAGAGGATAGAACGCTTTAATTGTGCACCAGAAGAATCTGTTTGAACCGTAATAATTACGATTTAATCATTTCTAATCTATTAAAAGTAACATATATTTTTGACATAAAGATTTTTTAATTAAAATTTCAAGAGAAATATTAGAAAATCAGACTGGAGAACTTGCAATGAACCTCCCTATTTTGGGCACATGAATCTGTTGTTAAATCATTTAGATGGAATGATCACCGTCTTCCTATTATTTATTTTCACACGAGTTATTCCGTTATATTTTAGCAGAAAATTCAATCAGACATTTTTACGGTTTAAGGTCTAAAATTTTATGGTTTCAAATGAATTTTAGGCTCTGTTTCGCGTATTTATGTGTGTATGTTATACTTCAGTGACATAATATAAGTGCAAAAATGTCCTACTTTAAAGTTTTTTAATAAATCTTCATATTTGTCACAAAAGTGTAATGTCCGATGGTTACGTTAGGGACATCCGAGGCTGCAACCGCAGTTCCTACAGCTACATAACATACATCCTAATTCAGGAATAAATTGACTGTGCAGGAAACGCTTTTTTCAGTGGAAAAGGAATGGGGCAGATTTATCTTTAAGTAAAGTTCTTAAAATTTATAAAAAAAGCTTTTCTACAGATAAAGAAAATATACAACCTTTGGTAGGTTAATTTATAGCTGCTAATTTAATTTCTGTATTGTTTCGTAAAATTCTGCAATTTCATAGAATTTAATTGATATAATAGCCGACAGTTGCACTAATTATATTTATTTTATTTTTTTTTTCTATCAGAACTTATAATAACTTTTGTAATACACAATTCTCAAAATCTTTATAAAAAGCTGAAATTTTATGTGTTCAGTGAATATTTAATAAATAGTCATACATTTCAACATTTTCAAAGAATACAGTTTTTTAATTTTTGATATAATAAATACCACTTTTATTTTACTTTTTTGACTAGTTTCACTTATACAGTAATCATTATCAAACTAAGTACTATATTCGAAAGAGTATACATCAGGTCCACCTGGTCGTTAAGGATGGAAATTCCCCTATTAATTTTTGCTTTGTGGATTTCAAGGGATTCCAGTTAATCAATTTTTCTACCTCTTTCGATGAGATGGATTACCGAAAGTACATCATTGCCGAATTTATGGTTTGTTTCTAACAAATGATTCGCAAAAAATGAATTATCATGTTTTAACTTGTATGATCAAAGTTAACACCTCTAAGATTCAAGAATCAGCTCTTTATTTTTATATTTTTCTATTTATATTTATAGATTTTAAATAATTAGGTCATACAGGGATTTTTTTTTAAATACATATCCAGGTTTTAGACATAGTTTTTTTTTTTATAATAGCGTGAAATTTGAAGCTTCAAACGAGCGTTTCCACTGCTTGATTAAGCATGTAAGTAAGTCAAATTTCGAGTTTAGAAAAGCCTAAACATTTGGATTGGTGGCGTAGCGAAGCGAAGCTTTTCTAAACTCGAATATTTACTTCATGCGCCACGCGTGTAAAACACTGTTTTCAAGTGAAGTTGAAAATATACTGCTTATGTTTCAAATGTAGGCATACTTAGAAGAACAAATCGCAGTATATTTGTTACATTTAAAAAACTAGTAAAATTATTCGTTTGATTTATTTTAGCAATCTTTGCCATTGAATTTAGCATAAAAGGAAAAAATATAATCATATTTTCATAAAACGTTAATCAATAATACTTAGGTGATTTTTTTAACAATGCTCATATTATTGATTATTATAAAATTAGGTTGATTGATAAGGCGTTGAAAATCCATATTTACTTTGTATAAATAATATTCTGAATAACTTTATGATTTTAAAAAAAGTGTAAACTTTCATTCACCCGAAGAAGCAATAAATTTGCGAAACAATTGTTGTAAAAATAAACCCACTTTTTTGAAAATTATAAAGTTGTTCAGAATTTTATTTATACCAAGTAATTATATAATTTCAAATGGTTGGAAATCCTAATCAAAAATCAGTAAATAATTTGCATCACTGTTCTAAATTATTATTTTGTTTATATAAATTATAATACATATTAAAAACATTTCAAAATTTAAAAATCACTCGGAGCTGGACCAAAAACTGTTATCTTTTCCGGAACAAAAATCGGAACCGAATCGATATCTTTTTGTTTAATTGAACCGAAAAGAAAACCGAAACGAAAAAAATAACGGTTCAAAGCCCTGATTTAACGATCAGGTAATATTATTTATTTAAAAATGTATATTAAATTGTTATTTCAGACAACATAAATATTAATACATAAACATTTTTGATTGATAGCTTTCGGTGTTGTTATTTTTTTTTTCTAGCGTTTGCCTCCGTATCCCCCAGCCGGATTTGGAATCTATCATTTATAAACATCCAAATGCTTTTATATTTACACAAAAAGCGTAAAAGCCGTGCATTTTTTATCATTGACGTGTTCGCGAATTCAAATTGTATGCGCACACCAAATTCCACTCCATGAAATATTTGCGGTGCAATAGATAACGAAATGTTACCAAACATTGTTAATAAATGTTTTATATTTATTCAGTTACATACAAATGTGTAATAAATGTGTATATATGGATTACAATATTTATTTTTATTTAAATATTCATCAACTTTAAACAAATTAATTTTGTTTGTGACAAAATATTCAATTCATGTTATATTATAATAGTTTTCAGGCAGGATGTTCAATCTTGGCCAGGTTTGCAAAAAAGTGATAGGGAAAATATGTTCCTTTGTCTTTTACACATTTTTGTTGAGACTATCAATGGCTGTGTTGAGAATTGTTTCAAGTGTTTAAAAATGTAATGCTGATTTTAATTACTATTTATTTTAAACTGTCATATTTTAAAATTGTATTTTACATTTATAGTTTTATTGTGTTGATTTTATATTGCTAGTTGCACTATATGATGCATTTTTTAAATGGATACAACGAATGTCGTAAAATTTACAGCGTGTGCATATGTATACTTAAAAAGAAAAAACTCCTGTATGGTCAAATCAACTGTCCACATTTTTTAAATAGAGAAAAATAAATTTAAGTAGAAATATTAATTGTAAGACAAAGTTACATAAATTAGTACATCAATGATGAATTAAACGAACCCACTTAAGTAGTTAAAAGTTGATGCAGGCGAAGACAACTAAAATTGACTATATTATTCAATATTAGGATTTATAATTAAAAAGAGATTAACTGTCTGGAAAGACAAATAGTGCGGAGTTCGTTCCTTAATGTATCTTATACAATATTTAATTATAAGTTTAAGAAGTTAATGTAGAAATTTAGACTTATTAGATTAGCCTAGTTTAAACAAGCGCGATTCCGCGCGACTAAAGCAGCGGCGGGTAAAGAGGAAGCCCTTGCAGGCATACACTTTATCCCTTTGGGACTTATACACGCCCGACAGTCGGCATGAAGGAAATCTAAGTTCTGAGACTCAATTGAACTTTTAGTTATGCTCGAAAAATTCCCAAATTCCGATGCTGTTTTAAAATTTATAACGGTAGGTGTCAAGTCCGCGTCCGGGCCGCCCCTTAAAAACGTCTTTGTTTGCGCGCGTGAGGGTGTGAGGAAGGGATGCTGCCGGGAATATTTATTTAGCCCTATAAATTATGAATGAGCAGTAAATTGTGCCCCCCGAACTCAAATTGCAACAGGTGAAATTTTATTTTTTTGCGTTCCCTTTTTTTTCATTCTCTTCCTACTAGTAGGGATGTTTAAATGATTTACGAAGGGGTGGTCCTTAAGTGGTATTATGTTGGGCTTGAGTATATTTTTGTGTTGAATTAAAATGGAGTAAATCTTTTGGAAAACTTCATGTTTTATGTAATTGCAACTTTATTTCTTGTGAATTGATTGTAGGAAATACATCACCAGGGGCGTAGCAGTTAGAGCAAACTGAAGGGGCTCTTAGATGCTGAAGCCGCAAAATTAAGTTGGGAAATTAATGCTTTTTCTGAAAGTGGATTGTAAAATGCTTGGTATATCATTAAATTAAACGTGGATAATTCATGTTTTCGTGGATGATTAGAAAAGTTAGGAAGTTAGAAGTAAAACCTATATTTACTCCTAACTTCCTAACTTCTTCTTTAACTGTAGTTATTGAAAGATCTAGAATTATATTGTTGTTGTTAACGTCTGCCTCTACTGTGAATTTTATATTCGGAATTTTTCAATTCCCAGAATTTAACAGCTTGCATTCGAACGTAAAATTCACAGTTTCATTTACAATAGAAATTAAAACAAATATTGCCGGACCTGAACCACGAATGCAATACTTTTCATACTTATAAAACGATCCATAGAACATCCTATGCCCCATAAACTAGCAATATACTAATTTTGTATTGTGGAGGCTGCTACTTCGTTATACATGTTAATTTATTAATAAAAAACGGTTTAACTTTGTGTGTATAACACAATTTATTTTTATGTGACTGCAGTTTCGGCAAATTTAGCTTGCCAGTATATATATATATATATATATATATATATATATATATATACAAAATAGTTAGAGAAAAACACAAACAAATTACAAATTACAAAACGGCTGTGAAATACTCATTCAATGTTACATACGTTGACAACCGATCCACTATCCTCCAGTGATTTTAACTGCGAGCTGAATAGAATTTTAAAAATTGCCAACATTACCAGTTTTCATAAAAAAATATTCTTTGACATTCTGTCCAAAAAATAACAAAAACATCAAGCTAAAAATGGTATATCATGTTAGCACCGAAAACCAATAGAATAACAAATACGGCTCATTAACATTTACCGTTCTCGATCTTCAACTACCAGAAAAAAATCTTTCAATTTAGTTCGATCACTTAAAACAACAATGCTCATAGTAAAATTATCAATAATGCCAAAACTAAGTCTGATAAAACCACGAGCTCTGGTGTATATTTGTTGGAATGTGGGGATTGCCCTAAGGCAGTGGTCAGAAAACTTTTAAGGCAGAAGAGCCAAATGTATCCTTCATAACAAAAACAACAAAAATCAAGAGCTATCATTTTTTATTATCCATAATACATACACCGGTTAGAATTTTATTGGCCATAAATGCACTTTAAACCTTAGGCAATGTGATGCTGCAAAAAAAACTATTGTTCAGCCGAACCATCTTATTGGTCGCAAATGATTTTTAACTGTTCGCTGCAAGAAAACCTCCAAATTTAGCTCTATTACCTTTTTTAGTTAGTTAAAAAAGAATATCAACCCATTAAGCGTCATTGGTGCAATTTTAAAACATAATTAATTTTTAATTAATTAAATTACTAAATAAGTCAATTTTATACATTTTATTGTTTAACCTGATTTGAGAATGTGTGAAGAAAAATGTAAATATTTTGTTATTTCAATATTTCAGTTATTACTAATTTAAATAAAAATGTTTTTAGTGTATTTCCAACTTTACAATATTTCAGTGTTTTACACGCGCGGCGCATGAAGTAAAATTTCGAGTTTAGAAAAGCCTGAAAATTTGGTTTGGCCGCTCCGCTTCGCGGTGCGACCAAACCAAATTTTCAGGCTTTTCTAAACTCGAAATTTTACTTCATGCTTAATCTGGGAGTGGAAACACTCGTTTGAAGCGCTTGAAGCTTCAAATGGAACGTGTTCCAAAAACAAGAAATGCCTAAAAATGTGTGTTTCGGTATATGTATGCTTATAATAAAAATAATGAATCTTTATTCCTCCAGATATATTAACAAAAATATAAAACATATTGGCGGACTAATGCTAGGGAAACACAAAATTTGTATAATTATTTGTTGAAATAAACATTTCCCGTAGAAGCCTTACTTATAATTTGTAAAATCATTATTCATCTGCCTAATGTGCAAAACATGTTGCAGTATTCAACAATAAATTAAAACCCTCCCAACTCAGTTGTTTTCATTTTAAGTGTTAAAAATGATTACTTTCTCTAAATGTGTCATCGTGCCCATTGGTTAATTTATCTAGACAGGTTGCAGGCAAACTTCGAACTTATTTGCAATGTTTAGAAATCGATCCTTGAATACATTTCCTGAATTTATCCTGTGTTTCCAGGTGGATCGGGCATTGACAGTGGCGATTTATCGAGTCGGCGGTCTGAAACGGAGTCTGCATTTGCCAACACCTTTAACCGCAGATTCAAATTTCCCCCAGGATTTTACGATTCTTTGTTTTAACTGTGAAACCTGTTTAACTGTCCGATAACTACCTTTAAACATTTTCTTATTATTTTTTTTATCATAGTTAAAGATTTAAATTATTCAATACGTAATAAATATAGGATTTTTTTAACTTTTTACAAACAAAATATATGAATTTTGTATTTTGGAGGCTTCTACTTCGTTATACATGTTATTTCAACAATAAAACACACTAAAAAAGTGTTATACAAACAAAGTTAAAAGTGTTTTACTGTTAGAATATATGTAGTACAACATAAGAAGAGCTAATCAATGCATAAACCAATCATAAAAACTGCAACTGAGACATAAAAGATAATTATTTAGTGAATTATAAAACAATGGTCATAGATAAAATCAATGACGAAGCCGAAACAGGACAGATACACCCGATACGTTGATGGAACAAGATGTGCATGATTATGTAAACTTGTAGTAGGGAAATGCATCGCAGCTTGCAATGTGCAAAGGCAGTGTTATATTACATTGGACACCATCACCGTTACATTACGTTACGTTACAACTGCCCCAAACCATTACCGGTCTCTATACATCGTTATATAATGGCGCGGCATTACGTGTAATTAATTACCCTAATCATGCGTTAATGCCCCTGTAATACATATAATCCCCCAATATTGGTAGCTGTATAAACGCCAAGAACCAACTTACACACCGGCTTAATTTCATCGATCGATTTAATCTTACTATTGTCATGTTAATGGGTAATTATTTACTTGACGTTGTTACATATGTGGACTAATCTAGTTATTTGTTCTAAGCAGGGCAAATAAAACCTCATACTTAAATAAAAACCGATGAACAAAATGACATACATAATTTGAGGTAAACTTATGGTTACTAGAGAAGAACACTTATATCATCTTATAACTTTAAGCTTCAAGCAGTAGTACATAATAATAATTATAAAAATGGAAAAGTATTATTGAATAAATGCGTTTTAATCGAATATTTTTATTAATAATAATTCGATGATTTTATTGACGATCTTATTCGAATCTGCGTAACTTATTGATCGAAGAAACCCATATTTCCATCAAATAAACCGTATGTTCAAAAGAATTGTTATTATAAAGACATTCCCTCCACCTGACACGCGGGCTAACCCTCTTTTGGTAGAATTACAATAAGCGGGGGGGAGAGAGAAAAAAATAGGGCTTTTCCGTAAATCCGAATGTGATTGTCATTTTAATTGCAAATAATTTGAATCATAATTAATGGGGGCCACGTGAATTATTCAGTTGATTTTATTTCGTGGATCGCAATTAATTCGATTACAAGTTGTGGAATTTAATAAATACGGACATAACGAACTTAACGCTTCGCAAAATCCGTTATCCGCTCTTTCTGAATGGATTGCGTTAATGAGTTTGTATATACAGATGGAGAGTATACTAATATACATTTCAAAGGCTGTATTTGATGTGTTTCTGTAAATCTTTTAAATTATACAGTCTTTAATACTTTGAATACAACTCAGTCTATACGAAAATATTCTATAAACGAAAACAACTATAAAATTGCATTTTAATACATGCATTTTGCATCAATATGTGATCATTTTCTTCTAGGCAATAATATACTATCATACAATTCTGAATAACAAACAAGAAATTGATGTAATGGACACCTGTACACTTTTATGGCGCAACTTGCTGTTGCGCAATTTTTAAATAGCAAACTTTGCTCACAAACAATACATTGTTAATTTACAGATCTATTTTAGTGACTTTAAATAAACTGACATTTTGTTGTTTGCAAATACAACTTGCAATTTAAAAATTGGGCAACAAAATGTTGCAGTGCATCTTACACAAGTATAAGCACTATAAGTCTCTTTATAAATGAATAACATTTACTGATTATCTAAACTAATAAATACTTAATTTTCAAAATGTAAATATGCCATTTAGTTTCGTATATACCTTAATTTCTATTCGTGTCGAAGACAATAAAGCCTTCACTTTGGTCGTCAGGTCCATAACGTACATTTAGATAAGATAAACGAGACTACGATGATGTATGACGCGATGATTATTCTGCAGTTTGTCATTATTACCACAATGAGCGCGTTAGATCTACTAGATTCTCATTACGATATAGACTGTATGTGTCTGGTGTCGTGGGAGGAATGTCGGGGAGGGCTGGGTTTGCTCAAACTAGGGCTGTTGGTTACATAATGTCTTTAGGTGGCGCTGTCACAATTGGCGGCGGCGGCTGCAAGGATGACAATCGATGAATTATCCTCGACACATTGCAGCACCGCATCTATATTGCACACTTGTGCAACGTTTCCTCTATATACCCACATCTGATTAATTATTTACACGGATAATTTATAATTAATGCATGCCATGTATTTGTATTCACTAAATACGTTTTATAACAATTGTTAAGGTTGAAAAAGGCGACGCGATCGTCAAGTCAACTCATAATCATATTCAGTATAATGTTACATTTAATTATTTTTTTATGGATTTATCCATTTTGAGGTCGGGGCAGTTGATTAAGACCATTTTTGATAAATGTCTGTCTGTAATTCTATCGCCACGATGAAGTCTTAACCGATTAAGCTGTTAAGATGACACTATAAACTTAAACTTTTTATTACAATAGTAGTTTTGTAACTTTTGGTGAAAATGCGAAAACCGGAAGTGGTAGCTTAGCATTAGCATTTTTTTTCTTTAATATTGATCATATAAAAAAATCTTGTTAAGAAAAATTGTAGATAATCGAAAAATTAACATTTAATGTATATACTTTTATCATAGCTTATTTAGTTATTTTTTTAAATATATTTGAAAATATCTGATTTTTTTTAATTATTTGCTATAAATCAGTAGCACTGATAATTGTGTCGGTAGTTTGGCATTGTCATGATAAATATTCAATATCGACTGAATGTCAGTGATTTGAACGTTTTAGCATTAGAATGATGATTTGAACATTCTCATTTTAACTAACATCGACGATTTTTACAAGTTTTTGTAAATTTTGTTGATTTTCTTCAAATTGTAAACTTTTCAATTAATCTCATAATATTTGATCATTTTTGTAATTATCGTTCAAATTTATAAATTAATGTCCCGTTTCACCAAATTCAGTTCATCTTATTAAAAAATTAAATTCATTTGCCGAATAAAATAGAAATTTTTCATGTCGGCAACATAAAATAAATTGTATATTCTTGACTAACATCTGTTTGATTTTTATTGATATCCACCTGCATGTATTCGTATCTTGGAATAGCGAGCACAGTTAAAGTTTAATCATAGATTCCACAGTGGCAGATTGCACAGATTAAATGTCCAATCACAATCGGCAGGGTTTGATGACTTGTTTGGATACTTGAAACCAATTGTTTGAACTATAATGACAGTTGACGTAAGTCGGCGCAAGCCGACATTTAACCAACCGTGCCAACTGGATACGAGTTTGAATTGAACTATAATGAGATCGCCATGTTATTGTTTTTCTTTGTGACAGTTACGGTACACATTTTAACAGTTGGGATGTATTTTAAACTAACGAGCGTCTTCCACTCCCAGACTGAGCATGAAGTAAAATTTCGACTTTAGAAAAGCCTCGCGTAGAAAATTTGTCTCGGGTCGCGCAGCGACCCGAAACAAATTATCACGGGGCTATTCTAAACTCGAAATTTTACTTCATGCGCCACGCGTATATACCACTGATTTATGGTAAAATTAAACATATATAACGCTTAGATGTAATAGTGATCAATATTTACCGAGATGTAGCGATATTATATATTGATCACTATTACATCTAAGCGTTATATATTTTGTTCACGACAATCTTATAATATGTGCATTATTCAATTGCAGGGGCAGCATAAACGGGGTACATTTAACACGGGATTTGCGTGATAAATGTGGTTATTTAACACGAATATAAATAATTGCCTAGTTAGATTTTTTGCCACTATGCAGTAACAGCGCTGTGCTAATCAAATCAGCTTCTTTTGTTTTACATTTGACCATGGTGGTGATGACGTTGTCGAAGCCATTTTGTTAAAGTACGAAGTAACGCGTCAACATCTCCGCCGTTCTCACTTGTTTAACCCGCGTAAAACAAGTTTGTAAACATAAATCATTCTCAAATTGGTTAAACAGTTGTGCTTCTATTCGTCGCGAGTGTTTTTTTAAAGCGGAACAAACGTTAACACAGTGAAAACTCCATCCAAATGAAAGAGTTCGTTTTTTGTGCAAAGAGCGTGTTTCTATGTAACTAAGGCGAAAGGGTAGCCTGTGTGAGATTTATTTATTGTTGAACAATTGTTCATATTTGTGTTAAAGTGGAATTAACCCTATTACACATTCAAATCATAGTACCGCAATCTGTCATCATAAATCTGTTAAATTATTATAAAACAAAACCGACCATTAAGACTGACGCGTATTTGATAAATATATTTAATAAATGTTGTGTTATATATCATTGTTGTGAACAAAGTATAGTGTATAACTCGCATATAATGGCTTACTCGAACGACTTGCTACACTCGCCTTCGGCTCGTTGCGCAAACCTCGTTCTCGTGATTAATAGCTATTATTATATGCTCGTTGTACAATATACTATTTAACTTTACTGCAAATCAGTGGTTTATACGCGTGGCGCATGAAGTAAAATTTCGAGTTTAGAGAAGCCCCGTGAAAATTTGTCCCGTGTCGCTGCGCGACCCTCGACAAATTTTCTACGCGGGGCTTTTCTAAACTCGAAATTTTACTTTATGCTTGGTCTGGGAGTGGAAGACACTCGTTAGTTTAGAATGCAAGAATTACTTTTTTGTAAATAGTTTTGAAATAATAATAATAAACGTAGAATAAATTTAGTTTGCCAACTTTTCCATATTGTTGATATTTAAACTTGAAAAGTGCTATGATGGAACATCACAATTATTGTTTTAAAATCTATAGGGTTTTCCAATTAGCGCGTCAGAACTTTAAAGCCAAAATTAAGATTGCTTTGGCATGTAAATGTAAAATCTCTATAATAAATAATTTCTGTATTTTATGTCATGTTAATATAGAAAGATATACTATTAAACATTTAGAAATAATTCAAATTTACTATCAAAATGAGTGTTCGGTTCACCGTACATTTCGCGCGTTGCGAAAACTTTATGTTCAACATAATCGACTAACTCAACGATTTATCGTTTAGTTCAAAAGTTTAGACTTCTTATGGGGTTATGTAAAATCTCTAGTCTACAAAAATAAACCACGAACAATTTTTTAAAGTATATCACGCATTATGTGTGAAAAATTGTCGCAAATTGGGCCTCCAGAATAGATTCTGTCCAACAAAGTCGAGAAGGACATTTGTCACCTAAATGTCCTTCTCGACTTTGTTTTACAGAATCTATTCTGGAGGCCTAATTTGCCCAATTCGCGGTGGCGTTATGTTTAAATCATAATTGTTCTTTAGAATGAAATAATGATGAATCCATTTTCGCATGTACTTAATATTTTGTCTCATTTAAAAGTTCTGACGCGCTAACTGGAAATCCTTTTATCTACGAGTATGTTTATATAACATCGGATACAAAGTGGGCCTTAGAAACATATCCATAAATGTATGCCTGCTAGAATGATTAAATCGTATACTGCGCGGAGCACCAAATCAAATTTTCAGGCTTTAATTACCTCGAAATTTTACTTTATGCTTAATCAGGAAGTGGAAACGCGTGATAGAAGTTTTAAACTGAAGGCTTTTCAAAAACAACGAATGCTTGAACATTTACATATGTACGAGAATATTTAAAAGGAAAACTCCCTGTATGTGGTTTTCAATATGTTTTTGATTAAAACTAGTAGCTGTTTTGAATATTTCGTTGTATAATTGTGTGACGGAGAAAGTACTATGATTTTTTAAGAAATAAAAATATCCTAGTAAATTCACTCAACGAAGCGTAGGGAAAAAGCACATATATTTAGGCCATTCCACGTGTGATCAACAAGGGCTACAACCTTACCCTCTTAGAATTCAATGAAATTTTTTTTGCTTTAAATATATACATAAATAAATAGAAAATGTTTTTTTTTTCGATTATTTCGCCCTGCGGATGTTAAGTTGTAGCGCTCTAAAACATTTTAAAAATCCAAAATTTTACGCGCGATCATATTTTTATTTGCTTTTAACTTCTGTTCCAATATAACTAGACTAGTCGGACTGGTCTCATTTTAAAGCTTCAATACGCTTAAATTTGATATACCGTGCGTTCATTTAAGTTTTGATTTAGAGTAGGCGGCATTTTTTTCGTGTGGTTGCCCAGATGGAATAAATTTGAGGTTATGCTAAACTATGTGTTAACAGTCAGTAGTGCCAATCTAATCTAAAACTCAAAGCCTACTTTAAATCATGTGCTAAACGATAGCACGGTACAATATAATAACATAAAAGCATAATTAAAATTTTGGAAAAAATCCAAAATCTGTATTTACAATTTCGAAAAAATTGTACTTTTTTTTATACACATTTAGTGGATATTGGTTCCAGACCATACCACCATTTCACCTTTATATTTTTGTATTTAACTATATTTAGATGCGACAAACACATTCACACACATCTATGGACCCAGGTGGAATCATTTTGTACTTTAAAATGACCCCACCCGGCAGGACTCGAACCCGCGACCCCTGGGTTATTAGGCAGGGCCTCTACCCACTAAACCACCGGGGTCCCCGAACGGTACTTTTAAAAATCTTTAAAGAAACATATATTAAAGACCACTTATGTATATATTTAATCTTAAAGTTTTAACTTGGGAGGGCGATAGGATCATTTTCAAATGTATTTTTAATCTTACAAAACAGTGCAAAATATGCCATTAATTGTGGTAGTTAGGCCTAGCCCCCGCGATCGTTATTATTATTCTATAATATACTGAACTCTAATAGGCTAATTCAATTCAACTCTAATAGGCTTCAAGAACTAATGTGAACTTAAGGTAGGTTTAATCGTAATGAGCATTTACAATGCTAACACAGAATCATTAAAATTCTATTGTATGTAATATAACTAGTTAATATTTTAATTTTGACTTGTTTAAGACATTAAACTTCTGCTTTTAAGTAAAAACAGTTTTTTCTAAAAACAAATGCTTCATTTATTAGTACATGTAGTTTAGTTATTAGAGCTTTTATTAAATTTCCGGAAGGCGAAGAAGTGGGTTACCCGGAGAAAATGATGTGTACGAGAGTTACGACAATACATAGAAAACGGACATATCTTGATTTTAAAATATTTGTTTTGAGTACAGGTTAGAATGAGGCCTATGCTTGTAATTTAATGGATGTGTGTTTTAGAAGTAACTATTACATTTTTGTAAGTACAAAAGCTGAATAAAGCTGTCAACTCAAACAGTAATAGTTAAAGCGGCTGGGCAATGAGTACTATTAATCTTACCTTAAAGCTTGTTTTTGTAAGATCAATGTTTTCATTTTATATGTAAACTAAGCCTGATTTTTCATTGTCTGCAACATTATACCTATCAGAACTTTACTGTAAAACAATAATTATTAATGACCTAATTTATGTCTTTCTTTATGTCTTTTAACACTTAAAAATACATTTGAAATTGATCCTATCTCTGTCTCAAGTTAAAATTTTTAGATTTGATATACACATAGGTGGTCTTTGATATATATTTTTCGAGATTTTAAAAATACAGTATTTTTTTAAATTTTATTTTAAGATATTGGATTTTTTCCACAAAAATGTTGTGCTTTTAATTTATTGTGTTGCACATCAAATTAAAGCTTATATAAAGAGCTTCAAAATAAAATCAATCCCACTATTGTAGCTTTATTAAAACTAAAGTTACAAGTAAATAAAAATATGCCCGCTGGTGAAATTTTGGATTTCTTTGATTTCTTAAGACGCTATAATAATAATAATAATAACCTTTATTACCTAACAGGCTTAAAACCCAATCACAGAGTTACAAGTATAAACTTAAAATGACAATCTAGTAAGTAAGCATTAACTAATAACTCAAAAACCAAACGCGATAATTTTTTTAACAAGTGTTTTTTTTGTTGATATTAACTAGGACAACCTGTATACAAACTTTCATGCAAATCCTAGAAGGTAAGGTAAATTGTAGTTTGAGTTGTTGATTTGACATATAATGACCTATTAAGGTATGTGTATTTAATTTAACGAAATAGTGGTAAGCAATTTTACAAATTTACAAATTTATATTTAGAAAAGCATTTTATACGATTTACTGGTAAATCGGTAAACCAGTTTACTCTAGTACCAGATATACAGGGAATTTGCTTTTTAAGTATACATATGCATATGCCTAAAATTTTACAACTGTCGTTGTTTTTTAAAAGAGTTTAATTTGAAGCTTTAAAAGAGTGTTTTCCACTCCCAGATTAAGCATGCTTAAAGTCAAATTTCGAGTTTAGAAAAGCCTAAAAATTTGGTTGGGTCGCGTAGCGAAGCGGAGCAACCTAGCCAAATTAGGGTTTTCTAAACTCGAAATTTTACTTCATGCGCCACGCATATAAAACACTGGTTTTAACGAAAGTTCAAAACTTTAATTGATTAATAAATAAAATATTATTGATTTTCAACTATTTGTATTTATTTTCACTACAATTGTTCACTACAATTGTTCGTATAAACTACATTCTTCAAGTGAAGAATGTTAATGAAGGTTAAAATTTAGCATATTACCTAATTTATTTATTCATTTCCTTAGCAGACCTAAGCCTAATTAAAAAGAAAAATATAGTAATACAAAAAACAGTAAACGCTAATACTAACTTAAACCTATGATAAACATAAGTTAAACTTGCGCCAAGTAGAATATTGTGAACTTCACAATACTATAGTGTTTAATACGCGTGGCGCATGAAGTAAAATTTCGAGTTTAGAAAAGCCTAATTTGGCTGGGTTGCTCCGCTTCGCTACGCAACCCAGCCAAATTTTCAGGCTTTTCTAAACTCGAAATTTTACTTCATGCTTAATCTGGGAGTGGAAAACACTCGTTTAATGCTTTAAATAAACTCTTTCAAAAAACAACCAATATTTCAAGATTTACATCATATAATTGAGATATGTATACTTAAAAGAATAACTCCTTGTATTTGTAAGCGATTAGAATTATGGTGAATGCGCCGGGCAATTGATATAACTTTCGTCTAGTCCCCGCGTAATTGGTGATTTCTGCAGGGTTTTAGGATGAGTGATAGTTTTGCGGTCAAGTGTAGGTTGCCTGTAGGTCATTCCCTCAGGCACAGCGAGGATTTATGTGTGGCGGTCCGGCGACCTGCAGACCGGGCCCTGGTGACGTCTACACCGTGGGGGATTGCGCATAACCCGAGTCCGTGAATCACCAGGTGTTGTCTCCTCTGTCATATTTACACCTCCGGACATTTCGGACATCCTGGACAATGGGATTGCGGCTGTCACCGCAACAACACACTCTCCTCGTGGACATGATCAATTACACGCTGCAGAGCATCTTATCCGATAAGGACGGAAAGGGAATGAGGACGGAGCGCACTGCGCCAGGCGGGGGATTATACACTTTTTCCCTTCACTCCCTTTGTATTATCTGCATAATCTCTACATTACCATTATTACTTCATACAATCCATTTTCTAAAAAGATCTAATGTTAATAAACATTATTCATTCATATAACGCAAAAACACAACTGATTTATTTATTATTTCAGGTCTTTACTAATATTTATAAAAATTTATTGATAATAAAATTAAGTATTGTAGCAATTCCTTTCTTCACTTATTATTTTTATTATGCTAGATGCACATTTCGAACACTAGGTGTTCATTTTCAATAGCAATAACAGCCAATTTTATTGCTGCTAAAAATGAACACCCAATGTTCGAAATGTGCACTAGCATAATAAACATGGTAAGTAAAAAAATGAATTACTACAATAATTAATAGAAAACCCTTTACGTAACTGAAAAAATAATATTGAAATTAAAATCACTTGGTATGTTTCACTTAATTTAATTACTTATGCCGACTAGTTTTGGCTGCTAGCCATTTTTAAGGAATGTACAAAATTAACGTTTTACAGCAAATATATGTATACCGATTTAAAAAGGTCAGGTAATAAGGGCGTTCATAATCGAAGATGTCCAGATGTCTTCGTTGTCCTTACCGACGTTTTTCTTTAATTTTATAAGCCTTACTAATAGTCTAATTAATTGTATTTTGCCTTATTTAATTAAAATTTTATTAAAAAAATTATAACGAATCGAATAGAATTAAAGCTAATTTTAATATTTGTCCCAGATGCAATTCATCTTACGACTATATATCAAAAAAACTCATCAAATGTAAGGAATATTAAAAGCGACGCAGAAAGGAATTAATTTCAAGTAAATATTAATAAAATCGTGTGTTGCGCAATCTTTTGAATTTTGCTTGAGCATTGACGAGAAAGACAGATGCATCATATTAATAAAGAATATTCTGTTATGCTCAAAAAATACTATAAGCACATCAAGCTTTTTTTAATATTTAATTTGCAATAGTGAATAAATGAGAACTGTGTTCAATTAGAGAGTTTTTTTTCAAACTCATAACAAGGGTTATTATTAACTGGTATATTGCTTAAAGTATTTTCACCACCTCTAAAGTTGAATCCGGTATAAATGTAAATTAAATGGATGAATTTATTACAGTTAAAACAGTAAATATTGAATAAATCGTATTTAAAGACACTCACTCCTTCGTCACTCGTGCTTCTAAAATACGTTCACCTATGAAAATTGTATTGTAAATGACTATTTCCGAGAAAATAAGTTACGCCCTAATATGCATTAAACAAATCATATTGATTTATATGCTATCGGAGTATGGAAGTGAATTGTACAAATTCATCCGTAATTAATTCGAATGTATTTCAATCAACCGCCAATGTGTAGGTAATAGTGTCGAAACTAGGAAATTGTGTGGTTATACGATGTGGGGTGAAAGGGGTAAGATCGCAGATCTCCGTATTGAGGGCGGTAATAAATAGTTAATTTATAGTCGAAACGCCATTATTAAACGATAGCTGTCTCCATCCTCACGTGTCAAATGTAACCAAACACGTACGCACGCCTAAATTAATACATTTGCATGAAATGTTGACATGATTCACGTAAACATCCAATCATTAATATCAATCACAATTAGCGAGTGCGTAGCTAAATATCACGTCTGCAAACAGATGATTTAAAATATTATTCCATTGCATGCTCTGTAAAATTTAAGGCATTCATTGATATTTTTACAATTGTTTAATTTCAAGTTTCGAACGGGTGTTTTCACCCTGAAACCAAATTTTAAGGATTTCCTAAACTCGACATTTTACTTCATGCGCCACTTGTATAAAGCGCTAAAATATTTATTGTGAACCTAAAAATACATTGCTAAATCAGTATTAAAAAATATGCTGCTAATGCAGGATTAAAGATATACTGCTAAAGAATAGTATGTTGAAGTAAAATGTCGAGTTTAGAAAAGCATAACAAGGAGTAGAAGCACCCGCTTGAAACTTCAAATTGAACTCAATATAAAAGCAACGAACGCCTCAAAATGTATACGCAAAAATTATCACTTCGCGCCACTCTTATAAATACTAAGGAGCCCTAAGGTTAATGTTGTGATTTCTTCAGTTAGATAATTATTTCTAATAAGCATTTACAAACAACAATTGCAACAACTACAATACGTGTTTATTTGTTAAAAGTATAAAATATCAAAAACAATAAAATATACCAATCAACCTCCTTAATTACGTGAACTGTCGGTACATTTAAATAATTGTAACACATAAATTAAATTTGATTTAAAATTATTGTAACGAGCTGCACTCGGCACTAAATTGAATTAGATCGGTCGTCGCAGAACTGGTGCAATTCTTACATTAATTGATTTTTCCTGGAAAATTTACATTCAGCGCGTATACAGCGGATGGCATCTACGTGCGCCGCATGATAACGGCCACTTTATTAAAAAAAATGTTAATTGATATTTAATTTTTTTAGCGTTTTTATGACCTTAATTGCGTTTGCGAGTCGTGAAATAAATTGGATAATCTTCACTGCGCTACTTATGGGCGCTTGAAAGAAAAACAAAAGCTTGTTTACTATTATATTGAAAAATGAGATTAAAATTAACATTCGCTTATTTTTTTAATTTAATCAAACGCTTCAAGATAATAATAATATTCCACTTATATGTCAAATTATATATTTGATCATTATAGGATAAATGATTATCAGCCCTACCAATAGATGTTGGCCTAGAGCTTTGACGCGGTTCAAACACTATTAACATTTTCATTTTAATAAAACATTGTAGATCACTATTGCTAGTTTGCTACTAATAATTAATTAGCGTGACACCTCTAGCTTAGAGCACAAGATTTAAATTTTATATAACGTCAATTGCTATAGCAAAACTCAGTTATTTAGAATTGATTTAATTAGAATAATATTTGAGGGGCTTCGTGGAAATGTAGTACAACTGACATAAGATCATTTGTGTTACTTGGAGATAACGTTTATCTTTTCTAAAAAAATCTGTATACGTATAATCAATAACATTGTATATTATATTGAGAGATACACATATTCAATTGTACCATTTTTTCTGTCACTAAATATGAATCTAGGTAAAAATTGAGTTTACCAATAGTTTGCAGAATATTTACAAAATATAAAAGCGAATGAAAATTAATATCGACTTTCTGCAAAAATTTAGTCTCATTGGGACACGTCTCCAAATATTCATTAAAATATGAATCTTATTTGCAGTTATCTGTACTTACACCAAGTTTGAAGAAAAAAGCACCTGTTCTACTTTTCCACTGAGCCCCTAATTATAATAATAATTAAATCAATTCTAAATAACTACATTTTGCTACGACAATTGACGTTATGTATAGTTTGAATCTTGTGCTTTAAGCTAGAATATTTTAAAATTTCTGTGAAATTTTAAATGTACATATTAAATAACAGACAAATCTCGAAACGCGTCTATAGATAGCTAAAAATGTTTTTCTTAAGATAGCCTAAAATTCTTTCAATTAATATTCACTCCCTATAATTTTTTTTAATTTGTTTTAATTTCCTGATTATTCATTTAGTTTGGTGAGAGAATATCTTGACTTGATGTTACATTTTGCATATAAATTATGCATAGAATAGTAAATCTGTTGTGTAACTGAAATATTCATTGTTTAATTCAATATCTGTCAAAGTATTAGCTCAGGAAGTAGTTTTTTCAATGAATATTTAGAACAGCCTCAACGAGACTAAATGCTTGCAGAAAGTTGATATTAATTTTAATAAGTTTTTATATTTTGTAAATATTCTGCAAACAATCGGCAAAGTCAATTTTGCTTTATGTTAAAATGTACATGCATGTAATTAAACTACACAAATGCAGAAAAATGCTAAGAGTAAACTACAACTCCCAGTTTCCGCATTTAATTAAAAGTTGATCAGATACTGCTATTGTAATAAAAATCTTAAGTTTATAGTGTCATCTTAACAGCTCAATCGGCTTAAACTTTATCGTGGTGACAGAATTATAGAATTGCGGAAGGACAGAATACAGACAGACATTTTTCAAAAATGGTCTTAATTAACTCGGGGGACCTCAAAACGGATATATCCCACTAACATTTTTAATTTGAAAATGTTCACAAAAACAATACTTTCCCTTTGTTTTAAATATGGGAAAAGGTAAAAATAGTAACAGATATTTTAAATATTCAAAAAAATTATAGACATTTTAACCAATTAGGGAGAACTATCCTAAATATTGTTAATAAACAGTAACCTGATTATTTGATTTATATAAAACTCCTGGGTATATATATTGTATATAAATAAAACTCCTAAGTATATATAATGTATATAAATGTAAATTATTTATTAGGACCATATAAACTTTAAAAATGACCGTATATGTTCAAGTGCGAGTATAGAATATTTAGAATTCTGCCACACACCAAACATTGATCCAATTTATTTATTCATCGCCTCAGAATATTGAAATATATTTATAGGTTCATAAAACAGACATTTTATGCAAACAACTCGCGTTCTTTTATTAAATCGTCGGTTATATTTTTTCCCTACTAAAAAAAACATTTTTTTTGCAGATAAAATTATGCGGTATTTAACACGATTAGAGCAATTTCAACCAGACTAAATTAACCAATATTTTTTAGATTCTTCTCTACTTTTGTATGAATGTGTTAGTGTGCGTTAGACATAATCTTAATTTAAATATAATTTATGTATTAATGCTTCTTTAACGTAATAAAATTAAATATACATAAATGCATAAAATTATGTTTTGATTTTAAGAATTTATAATACATGGTTAATTAAATGACAAAATAATTAAAGTATTTTTTGCATAGATCGTTAAAGTAATTGTAATATCAAAATGTATAAAATTGTGTACTAACCAGTTGCAGCTCGTAAATAATAAAATAATTAAAATTTGTTTTGCATAAATCCCTATAGTTATTGGAATATTAAAATATACAAAATTGTGTATTAACCAGTGGTAGCTCGTAAAAGTTTATATTGGTGCGGCTGCAGACACAAACATACAGTAAATGTTTCTTTTTCAAGTATACATATTTCGACTTCAACTTCAATTTGAAGTTTCGAACGAGTTTTTCCATTCCTTGATTAATCATGAAGTAACATTTAAGGTTTAGAAAAGCCAGAACTATTGGTTTGATCACGTAGCGAAGCGAAGCGACCAAACAAAATTTTTAGGTTTTTCTAAACTCGAAATTTTACTTTATGCGCCACGCACATAAAACACTAAAATATTGCGAAATTCAAAATATTCTTATTTGGCAGTATATTTTTAAGCCTGCTTTTTTATTAGTATATCTTAAATACCGATTTCAAGCAGTAAGTTTTTAATTTCACAATATTTCAGTTTTTTATACCCATGGCGCATGAAGTAAAATTTCGAGTTTAGAAAAGCCTGAAAATTTTGTTTGCGGGCAAACTAAATTTTCTTCCGTAGCAATATAATTTTAATCCTGCTAACGCAGTATGTATTTAATACTGATTTAGCAGCATATTTTTAATTTCACAATATTTTAGTGTTTGATACGCGTGGCGTAGCAGGTAAAATTTCGAGCTAAGAAAAGCCTGAAAATTTGGTTTGGTTGCTCCGCTTCGTCACGTAGCGAAGCGGAGCAACCAAACCAAATGTTCAGGCTTTTCTTAGCTCGAAATTTTACCTGCTGCGCCACGCGTATCAAACACTAAAATATTGTGAAATTAAAAATATGCTGCTAAATCAGTATTTAATATATGCTGCGTTAGCAGAATTAAAATTATACTGCTACGGAAGAAAATTTAGTTTGCCCGCAAACTAAATTTTCAGGCCAAATATTTAGGCTTTTTTAAACTCGAAATGATTATTATTATTAGTCTTGTTTTTTTTTACGTTTTAAATGTAGGAGGTCCCAAAGTTTTAATGACAAGTTTTTTTGTGCAGTGTCAAGCAATAAAATGTTATATTCTGTAGATCATAGGTTCTCAACCTTATTTTGCTCACCGCCCTCTTTAAGAATTTTTTTTTACTTACCATCTGTCGCGAATCTAAAACAGCTATTGCCACGATTACATTTAAACGTGTAATATTATACGTCCCCTAATTTTCTCTGAGTTTTCCACTGCCCCCCTAAAAGTTTCAAACGCCCACATTGAGAACCTATGATATAGATATTTTTTGAACATTTTCTCTTCGTCCATTTCTACAAAATATATTACTAAAAGTAAATAAACTAGAATACGGCCTAAATATTTATCTTTTTACTTGGTGTCTGAAATCTAAATATAGAATAAAATAACAATTAAAATTGATATTTTATATTTTTTGATGAAGTTGACACACACATTTAAATTTTATAAAATGAAACCACTCAAAGCCAATATATTTTCTGTTCTGGGTAATGTAAAATTTAATTAAATGAAAAACACACATAGGGCTCCATGAAAAATTCTACACTGAACAAACTTCAAAAGGAGCAAAACCAACCAAAGGCTAATAAAAATGATATATGTTATCGATTGTAGGTTCGAATTAATTGGCTATATGCCTGTAAAAAACAACATCGGATAATAAATATATATTTGTCAGTGGCGTTTCGATGTATATAAATAAAAAACGATTATTAGCCGCATTAATCAATGATAAAAACGACGCTCGGCAGTGTTTTTGCGAAGCGACGCCCATACAACACACTCACACACTGCATGATATTAACCACTTGTTTGAATCTTGTCTCTCTATAACAATACATATAAATTTATGTACTTCATTTTAGGTTATTTTACGAACAATAGTATATATATATATATATATATATATATATATACAGGGTGTCCGTATTTCGAGGAAATACATGGGGATCTCGGTTATTTAAAGAGTTAGAGAGTTGTTTAAATTAGGGCAAATACGTGAAATTTGGAGCCCAACAATAATCCGAAAACAGATTTGAAATATCTTTTTTTGTTTTCGAGATATTGCCAAAAAACTATTTTTTCAAATTTCGTTTTTATTTTTTTATTCAAAAACTATTGGATCTAGGAATTTGCAACTTTTACATTATAGAGGCTCTTTTTAATCAGGAATTTAGTAGTGTACTTACATTTAAAATAACTTTAATATCTTCTCCAGAACCATAGCCAACTTTTGTTTTTCTTATGGGCGCCATATTGGATATTCATATTTTTAGAAAGAACTTTTTTTTCTGAATTCAACGGTATATCACACTTATAATTTATTTTGCGTTTCATTTGAAACAAAGCAACCTTTTGTTTTTTTTTAAGAGTGCCTTGAAAACAGTTGCACATTTTAAAATTCCTGAGGCCTACAACTATATTTTTTTAGGGAAGGAACCAGAATAATCACTCTGCTGCTTGATGAAGTTTTTCATAATATTAAATAATAATAAACAAATTAATTAAATATCTTTTGAACTAAAATTATCACAAACTTAGAGTAAGTGTTCGAATATATCACCATTGACCTCCAAACATAATTCTAGTCTTTTCCTTAAATTTTGGACTGCCCGAAAAATGTCTCTTCTTTTTAATTGCTGAATGGTAACTATTATAATTCTTCTTAAATCGTCTTTGTCCTCTGGAATAGTTTTATAAACTTTTTCTTTTATAGCTCCCCAAAGAAAATAATCTAGAGGTGACAAATCAGGTGAGCGTGCTGGCCAACGTATATCACCATTATTTGCCATAACTTTATTTGGAAACATTTCGGACAGACAATTAGCGACAATTTGGCTGTTGTGAGGTGGTGCACCATCTTGTTGAAACCATACATTTCTTAACATATTTAAGGGGATGTTATTGTCTACGTAATCACTTAAAAAAGTTCTTAAAAAATCGTGATATCTCTGTGAATTTAATGTATCTTCGTAAATGTATGGACCTACAATATTGTCTCCCAAAATACCGACCCATACATTTAGTCCGAATCGCACTTATCGTCGTCTTTCTTCATGTTGTCTAGGATTATTTATACTCCACACATGTTCATTATGCCTATTGGGATATTGTGTTGGTAAAACGGCATTCGTCAGACCATATCACATTTTACAAGAAATTCGGATTTTCGTTTAATTTTCCCAATAAAATACGACAAAAGTCCATCCTTCGTCTAGCATCTCCAGGATGGAGAGCTTGAGTAACTTTAATTTTGAATGGGCGATATTTATTTTTTTTCAAAATTCTCTATACGTATTGAAACGTCACACCAAACTGGTTCGCAAGTTCTCTCGTTGAGGAAGAAGGGTTATCTTGAATCTAGGGGAATAAATATTATCTTATTGTAATTAAAATGAAATCATTTTACCGCTTGCAAAATTTGGTTTTCATTTTCATGGGGTTGGTGATATCCATATCTTTGTCGTGGCTTTACGAAGGAACCATATTCCTATAAATTTGTATGTAGTTTTATGAAATGACTTTCACTTGGCTGTTGCCTTTCTGGATAGCGCTGTAGATAGACTTCGGATGAAATACGTACATTTTTGTTTGAAGTATAATAAACTTCGATCATATCTCGTTTTTCTTGGTTCGAAAACACCATTTTTAACTTTATTTTATGTATTATGTATAATGATCGTATCTTATTGACACATCAATAACTGAATAACGTATCAATATTATTGTTTCCAAGGCACTCTTTACAAAAAACAAAAGGTTGCTATGTTTCAAATGAAACGCAGACTAAATTATAAGTGTGATATACCGTTTAATTCAGAAAAAAAAGTTCTTTCTAAAAATATGAAAATCCAATATGGCGCCCATAAGAAAAACAAAAGTTGGCTATGGTTCCGGGGAAGATATTAAAGTTATTTCAAATGTAAGTAGTATAATGTAAAAGTTGCAAATTCCTAGATCCAATAGTTTTTGAATAAAAAAATAAAAACGAAATTTGAAAAAAATAGTTTTTTGGCAATATCTCGAAAACAAAAAAAGATATTTTAAATCTGTTTTCGGATTATTGTTGGGCTACAAATTTCACATATTTGCCCTAATTTAACCAATTCTCTAACTCTTCAAATAACCGAGATCCCCATGCATTTCCTCGAAATACGGACACCCTGTATATATATCAGAGCTGGGATGAATCCTCAAAAACAGGATTCGAATCACGAATCCGAATCACCTAATATGATTCGAATCACGAATACTCGAATAAAGGATTCGTAAGTGAAAAATATGATTCGAATGAAAGATTCGATTCCTCATTTTTGAATCACGGATACAAATCCTTTAAAAATAAATTTGAATTTATTATTTGCAACCAGTAATATTTTATTCCATCAGTTTCTATTAATAAAAACGTTCATTTACCAACTAAATTTCTGATTATATAATGATTTTAATTAATGATGATATATGTGTTATTGAACTTCATTTTAAATCTGTGTTCTATACGCGTGGCGCATGAAGTAAAATTTCGAGTTTAGAAAAGTCCCGTGACAAATTTTCTAGGCGGGGCTTTTCTAAACTCGAAATTTTACTTCATGCTTAGTCTGGGAGTGGACAACACTCGTTCTTAGAAGTTTCAAATTTAAGGATCACTCTTGATTACTAAGTTTATTACCATATTACAAAGGATGCAGCTTGAAGGACCAATCATGGTCTTCGGAGACCGAAGAACTACAGGGAATCGAAGTTTATTTACAAGAAAACAACGAATATCTGAAGGTGCACAGCATGGATAGGAAAGAAAACATCCAATTTTAAAAAAATATCGAATTTAGGTTGATTTTCAGTGCGTTTTGAACTTCACTTTAAATCAGTGTTTTATACGCGTGGCGCATGAAGTAAAATTTCGAGTTTAGAAAAGCCCCGTGAAAATTTGTCTCGGGTCGCTGCGCGACCCTCGACAAATTTTCTACGCGGGGCTTTTCTAAACTCGAAATTTTACTTCATGCTTAGTCTGGGAGTGGACCGTCAAGATTTTCTACATGTCGAGATTTTCGATATTTCTAGATTTATGTCGATTTATTCACAGTTTGTTTTTGTATTAAATGCAACTTTAATATTAAATAAAAACGGTTTCTTTTAGAATATTCACCCATTAAGAGCCGAGCAAATTATAAAGTTAACTCTAAAAGTTAATTTTAGATAAAATTTTGCATCTTGTTTTATAATTTCAATAAATGATTTATTATATTACATACGTCGATTTTGTAAGAGTTAAATTTAAAATTCAAACGAGTGTTTTCCACTCCCAGACTATGCATGAAGTAAAATTTCGAGTTTAGAAAAGCCCCGCGTAGAAAATTTGTCGAGGGTCGCGCAGCGACCCGAGACAAATTTTCGCGGGGCTTTTCCAAACTCGAAATTTTACTTCATGCGCCACGCGCATAAAACACTGATTTAAAGTGAAGTTAAAAATGCACTGAAAACCAACCCAACTTCGATACTTTTTTCAAAATTAGATGTTTTCTTTCCTATCCATGCTGTAAACCTTCAGATATTCGTTGTTTTCTTGTAAAAAAACTTCGATTCCCTGTAGTCCTTCGGTCTCCGAAGACCATGGTTGGTCCTTCGAGCTGTAGCCTTTGTAAAATGGTAATACACTTAGTAATCTAGAGTGATCCTTCAATTTGAAACTTCTAAGAACGAGTGTTGTTCATTCCCAGACTAAGCATGAAGTAAAATTTCGAGTTTAGAAAAGCCCCGCGTAGTAAATTTGTCGAGGGTCGCGCAGCGACCCGAGACAAATTTTCACGGGGCTTTTCTAAACTCGAAATTTTACTTCATGCGCCACGCGTATAAAACACTTATTTCAAGTGAAGTTAAAAATATACTATTAACGTTGTATATTTTTCATGGTAATATAACCAAATATGCATTCACAAATATTTGAATTATTCGAAAATTTAAATATTTATATTCAAATATGAATAATATAGTGATTTAAATATTCATATTAGAATATTTAACTATTTGAATTAATCGAATTCGAATCCTAGCATTAGTAGCGACAATTCGCATTATTTAGGAGGATTTGAATCTGTGTATGAGGATTCGAATCCTTTTATAAGGATTCGATTCCTTTTATAAGGATTCGAATCCTTTTATAAGAATTCGAATCCTTTTATAAGGATTCGAATCCTTTTATAAGAATTGAATCCTTTTATAAGGATTCGAATCATCTACGTCTGGATTCGAATACGAATCCTTTTAAAAAAATGAAACGAATCCAGATCACGAATCCGTTTTCACTAAAGTATTCGAATACCTCTTTTGAATCCTCTAAAAGGATTCGAATCCGAGAATCGAATCCTGCCCAGCTCTGATATATATATATATATATATATATATATATATATATATATATATATATATTATCAACCGCTAAAATTGTTATTCTATTTATAACTTTATACAGGTAAGTGAATATGTATGTATGTATAAGAATAGAGTAACAATTTTGAGGTTTGATAATATACATATATACCAGGTGAGCATTTTTAATCCGGAACATATTATATAATTTATGAGTGAACATTTTTAATCCGAAACATATAATATAATTAATATAAGCTGTCCGTCCAACTTAATTTGCAGCATAAGAAGGCGGCATAAGAAATGTGCGTTATTATCCGAACAACTCAATCTCATTCATATCAACGATACATTGTTTTGTAAAAAAATTTGAAAATATTGGCAGTGTAGCACTCGAAAGTAGAGGAGGTACCTAATTTTATTTAATAATATTTACATCCTATTTACTAACTTCCAAAAATAATAATAGGTTGTATCAGAACTAGAAATGCTACAGTAAAATAAAATGTTATAGGAATAATTAATGCAAATCCACAATCCTATATTAGAGTCATTGCATGGGAATGACAAGCATCATACGGATGTGTACGCAACATTCTTAAGAGGTATAAATACCATCCATACAAATTTTCATGACGTCAAGAAATATTTCAAATGGATGAAGAAAAACGAAATGCATGCAAAAACGTGCAAATCAAGATCTTAACTTTCTTTCGTCCATTTGTTTCACAGACGAATGCACGTTTACTCTAAACAACGAGCCCAATACTCATTGGCATTAGGAGTTGGGCAGCCTTAGCACAATCCTCAAAAAAACAATATTTGGGCAGAAATTTGGAATAATTAACCGGCCCGTCAGATCTCATGGCTAAGCGCCTTATGATTATTTTCTGTGGGACCATATGAAAAGCAAAATTTATCAAATACAGCACTTAAATATTGATTCTTTAAGAAATGCAATTTTTGAAGAATGTGCGCATATTAACGCTAAAACACTAACGAATGTTTGGCGCAAAATAGGGGGCTCATTCGAATTTTACTATAATTTTTAAGAGAAGTTCAATTTTTTTTAATCTTTAGTTTTGAATTAAAACGCAATTAGAATGAATAATTTGTACCATTCTCGTAAATAGTCAAATGCGCACCCCTAATTATATTATATGTTCCGGATTGAAAATGCTCACCCAGTATATTATGCATGCCCTGACAGATTTCAAACGATTATTGCTTTTTAAAAAGCGTTTAATTTGTAGTTTCAAACGAGTGATTCCACTTCCAGATTAGGCATGAAGTAAAATTTCGAGTTTAGAAAAGCCTGAAAATTTGGTTAAGTCGCGTAGCTCTTAACCAAATTTGCAGGCTTTTCTAAACTCGAAATTTTACTTTATGCGCCACGCGTTTAAAACACTGAAATATTGGGAAATTAAAAATTAACTGCTAAATCAGTATTAAATATATACTGCGTTAGCAGGATTAAAATTATACTGCTAAAGAAGAAGAAGAAAGAAATTTAGAATTTTACGTAATTTTATTGTTTTATAAGCGTGGCGCATGAAGTAAAATTTCGAGTTTAGAATAGCCTGAAAATTTGGTCTGGTCGCGTAGCGCTACGCGCTACGCAACCAAACTAAATTTTCAGGCTTTTCCAAACTCGAAATTTTACTTCATGCTCAATCTGGGAGTGGAACACTCGTTCTAAACTTCAAATTGAACTTGTTAAAGAAAATAACGAAAGCCTTAGAATGTATACGCTTAATCAGGATATCTTAACTTGAGAGGAGAATTCTCTGTATGCTATTTTTTTTGGACGTATTCGACATATTCGTCAGAATAATTACAATTGAAAATCTATTTAAAACTTAGAAATCTGGTTACCTTATAAATACATTTCAATATAGGATTAGTATGAAAATTAAATTTAATTGATTTTTATAAAATATAAAGTATAAAAAACTCAAGATAAATAAGTATTTTGATGTCTGTGTATACAAAAAGCAAATTAATAATAATATCCTGCATGTGCGGTAATAACAGTAATCCGGCAAATCCGTGCGCTGGCGTTTCATCCTCTCCAATAATGGAGGACCAGATTTCCAAGTCACGATTCCACCAGGATATAGGGGATCACGGGATCAAGGATGTGACAAAGATTTCAAGAAAACGTCTACAAATTATTACCTCTCGCCTCTCCGCCTCTCGCAATTTGCCAATAAAATGCGTCCTTATTTGTACAAGAGGATGGGGCGTGGGAATTAATGCACGCTCTCTGGATCAATGTTAATTTGGCTATTTAGTGGAAATCCCAACTTGTACAACTATAATGTATGGCGGTGCTAAATGCTCTGTTAATTTATATGTCCTCCTGGTAAACACAAAGCACGACCCGACCGCGGCAGTAAAAACTACTTTCAAAAAGTTGTCAACGACAGAACTAGACTCGGAAATAATTGTTGTTTATTTATACATCTTTATTCATATTACTATAAATTATAAATAATTTGTGAGCGCCACGCGTATAAAACAATGATTTCAAGTGAAGTTCTAAATATACTACTTATCAAATCATGTATTATTTAAAATTTTCAATCGATTTTTTTGCATGTTAATATCGATACTTTAAACTATCGATATACATTACATACATCTGAACTTGAAAATATGGAAAAAGTATGATTAAATATAGTCGTTTTTTTATTTGTGGACAAAGACTTATTTTTGTTTAATAAAAGATAAGTTCAATCTAAATGCTATGAGTATAAAAATAATGTGTTAGTAATTTCTAGGAAAAAAACTTCTAGGGCTTGCAAATCACAACAAAGAAAGTAACTTTTGTTAATAAATGTGTAGTCAAAAGCGTTTGCTCTAGAAAATGAAGCCTCTTAAAGATTCTTTAAGAAGTACCTGAAAATAGGCAACCCAAATTGCATTTTTAATTATTTTGCACAGGTCACACGGAATTTAGAAAAAAAGATATAGACATGCAATTAAATAACGTCAATTTTGACACAATTCAATATTTATGTGATATTTTTTTACTTTTCTGGCAATAATTTTCGTCTTAATGCAAACAAAGGGTAGGTAGTAAATTAAGTTGCATACATTTAGGCGCTTCTTGAAAAATCTTTGAGAACCTCCAGCCCTAAAAGGAGACACTATCGACTATAATTTTTTTAACAAAAGGTGCTTGTTTTCACGTATACTTTAAGCCCTATAAGTTTGTCCCTGCAATTCATTGCAGCGTCAATATTGTGTCAATTTCTTGCGTTGTATTTAAACCCTATATTTTGCAAATTCACCCTTTTAAAACAAATGTAAATATAAAACATTTAATTAAATTTAATACCTGGGCGCATCGAGGACACAAAGCAGGCCATGTTAATTAAATGAGATTGCAGCGAAAATTGCAAGACGTTCTCTCCACGCGCAGCCTGTTCACTCGAACCCAATAAACACGAGCTTATTATTATTGTCGCCACTATTTTTATTGTTATTATTGCAGTTTTGTTTGTGCGGTTTTATGTTAATAAATAAATTTTCGTTTACGGCCCGACGTGGAATTTATGCGGCACTAAAATGTAATCTGGCCGCAATAAAATTCTTATTTCGCTTCGCTATTGCTAAAGGAGGAAATTCGCGATTTTTTCTCATTGAGTAAATAAAAAGAGTCGCGATATTTTTTTTTATTAAATTAGCATATAAAATGTAAGCATTTCTGGGGTTATATGTGGCTCGTGTTTTCTCGCCCAGCGCCTCCTCCATTGTGTAAACAAGTTTTTATTAACTATAAAGAGTTGTTTATCCAGAGATATTTTTAAATAATAAATAAATTAACATTTTTGAACAATCAATATTTATGTAAATATATTTTAAGTAGCTACTATAATTGATAACACAGTATTAACTATAAAGGGATGTTTATCCAGAGATATTTTCAAATAATAAATTAACAGCATTTCCAAACAATCAATATTTATGTAAGTATACTTTAAGTAGCTACTATAATTGATAACACATAGCAATAATTTATAGAGTTTTTGCTGACTTAGAACTCACTTATATTAGACTAATTTTGGATTGCTGATTTAAAGAACCGTAACAGTTCTTTTTATCTCGTCAAGTTTGAGAATATTGACTATTATTAATGGATCATGTTGACCACATAATGCATGCTGATTGTTGACTATTATTTAATATTGATTTTCATTTGACAAAATGAATTATTAATCGATTATGTTGACTACATGCATAGTATTTGTTCACTACCATTCATTGACTGTCATTTAAAAAAAAAAATACTGTATTAACTAAGTTGGCAATTCTCTGCGTTTTACATCAATATTTATGTTGATCTAACTTTGACAAAATCGATATTTTGCGTCAAAATCGCGATGTTTACATCAGAAAACACAAAACTGGCATTAAACCCGAAAAACTGAAATTTATGAAAAGAGAGCATCTGCTGATTTAAGACAATGTCGATTTTTTGTCCAAGATTATATTTTCCAAAATATCAACTGTTTTGTTAATATTGATCTTGTTTGGAAAATCTAGTTTCCAGATATTTAAATTGCGATTGCAACCAGTCAACGTTTATTAATTTTTGAGTAAGTTTATTCTTTGATCTTGACCATTTTCGTCAGATTTAGTTAATTCTGTAACTTTTATTCTCAAAAAAAAACCGAGGTGAAAATAAATTTTACTTTTTTTCAAAGCCTAACGAAAACTAAAATTTCTACGAATAATAAAAATCAGAAATAGCAAAAAAGTTGAAAATGTTGTAGAATTAAACAAGTGATTTACGTGCGTGTTTAAATCAAAATATTTTTTTTTTATGAGTTCCGGTTTTAGTTCCGACAAAAATAACAGTTGTTTTCGGTATTCTGTTAACGGTTCAGTTCCTGTTTAAAGCCCTGCTTATAACATCAAAAATCATAAGATGTTACTTGTATAATTTATCAAAACTAAATTATGGTATCGAAATGGAATTATTTTTAGGGAAATCACTTAATTATTTGCACAGAGATACAAATATGTTCGCATTTCTTCAAATGTCTTCCCTAGTTAAATGGAATAAGCTCTCTATCTTAGTATCAAATATATTTATGTTTTTTGTTATATTGTAACCTTGTAATGGTTCATTTGCAGGTACATACTAATAATTTTTCTTTTAGGTATACATGTTACGATTTTTCAATCTAAATTTTCAGACATTTGTGATCTTATTAAATACTTATAGTTTGAAGACTTTAACGAGTGTTTCTAATCCCAGATTAAGCATGAAGTAAAATTTCGAGTTTAGAGAAGCCTAAAAATTTGGCTTGGTCGCGTAGCGCAGCGGAGCGACCAAGCCAAATTAGGCTTTTCTAAACTCGAAATTTTACTTCAAGAGCCACGCGTATAAAACATTAATTCAAAGTGAAGTTTAAAATATACTTCGAGTTAGGTTTGATTACATGTTTTATAATTTTAGAAATGTTAATATGGAATATGTACTGTACAACAAACAACGTTGGGATAAAGAAACTAAACGACTTAAAATAATTGAGTATGTTCGTACTCTTTTACAAAATAATTTCACCCGTGACAAATTTTGAAGGGAGACCAACACGTATGAATATAATCGAGTTATTGTCTTGATGTGCATCTATATTGACACCCCGTATCGTTTTCCAGGAAAACTGAGGAAAATGGAAGAATTTCGAACGTTTGCGGGGCTTAAAATATTTACACCCCAGACAAATATCCACCACGTAACCGATAAATAAGTCTGGGAGGGAAGCTAGTTCCGGCTGAATTATTGATGAAACTAGAGGGGCGAGACCTAACTATAAAAATAAATTATTGTTAAACATTTCTTTTCTATTGCTACATACATGTACATGCACATTTTTGCAGCTGTTTTATTGAATAAGGTTATATTCTCATAAATATTTACTTACCACGCATATAATAGAAATATATGCGTCATTAAAAGTGGAATAAAAATCTAAACTTGTTTGTTTTTAAAACTATGATGAAACAAACCACGTTATTTTATTTTTACCTAATTGTTTAAAAAAACAGAGATTTTTTTTTTCAAATGTACAAACTCTGGTGTATACGTTCTAAATTTTCAGATATTCGTTGCTTTTGAAAAGCGTTCAGATTCAAATTTTCAACGGGTGATTCTACTCCCTAATTAAGCATGAAGTAAAGTTTCGAGTTTAGATCGGGTATTACTAAAAAACGATTAGAACTCATTAAATTAGCTACTGCTAAATTAACTAACAAAAATGTATTCACCAATTATGGTAATATTTATATAAAAGTGGCTGGTAAAATTAAGCGCTTGTATAGTAGCGGCGATCTGGACGTCATAAATGATTCCGAATATTGACACTTGGCTCACCTCTCGCGTGTGTACGTTGACCACTATTTATTTAATTTCGTGGATTTCGCTGTGGCTATTTTTTTTTCTTTTATCCTATTGTATTAATTTGAGAATTTGTTTTTGTTATAAGTATATATATTTTTTATTTTTTATTTGCTTTTTATTATTATTCAGAACATTGTACTTTATTTATTCTTACTGTTTCGTTTTTTGCATTTACTATTAGTAATACACATAAGTGTACACAAAAATGTCAGGTGATTTTATAATTGGACACATTAATGTGAGATCGTTATTTCCTAAGTTATATCATATTAAACAACTGCTCCTTGCAAAACAATTGCATATCTTAACAATTTCGGAGACATGGCTCAATAACACTGTTCCCACTCATGCTTTAGATATTCCGAATTATATTTTTTTAAGAAATGATCGCTCTACCAGAGGCGGCGGTGTAGGTATATATATAAATAATTGTTTAAATTTTTCCATAATTCAGAGTCAAAATAATGTAGAAGAACTATGGATTCACGTTAAAACTAATAAACACAACTTTATAGTATCTAGTATATACCGCCCGCCATGTGAAAATGTCCCTCAATTTTTATGTAATCTTGAATGCTCGCTCATAAATTGTCTTCCCTATTCTGAAAATATCATTTACTGTGGTGATCTTAATGTCGATATGTCTAAACGAGAAAATAACTCCTCAAATCTTCTCTTAGAGCTAATCGATAGTCACGATCTTGTCCAGGTAATAGAGGAAGCAACTCGTATCACCGGCTCATCCGCGTCTGTCCTTGATCTTATTATTGTATCTCGCACGTTAAATATTACTTCTAAAGGGGTTCTTGATTGTTCTTTTTCTGACCACGATATTGTGTTTTGTTCCATTTCATTTGACATCAATAACTATGACAATATAACTAAATGTTTCAGGTCATTTAGACTTATTGATAATGTTACATTTGAAAATGATTTATATCGTATCCCATTCCAAAACATACTACACATAAATAACCTTAATGACAAGATAGTCTACTTTAATACATGTGTCACTAGCCTGTATGATAAGCATGCCCCTTTGAAAACTAAAAAAGTATCAAGAGTATCATGTCCTTGGATTACCGATCATTTGAAGTTACTCATGGAAATGCGCAACAAAGCTAAGGCGAAATATCGAAAAACTCGGAGACCTTCTGATTGGGATTATTATAAAAGTCTTAGAAATTTTATTAATATAACACTGAAAAATGAAAAGAAAGCCTATTACACACATATATCTAAAAACTATAACAAAAACAAATTATGGAAGCATTTACAATTTTTGGGATTGAAAAATAATATTATTGATATTCCTAACTCACTTAAAAATGTCGATCAACTCAATAATCACTTCAGTGATTCTACTCTAGTGCATAGTGTTAATTGGAATAATCAATATAATAACATGTTTGATAGTATTAGGCATCCAACTGCAGGTAACTTCAAGTTTACATTAATCGATGAACATGTAGTAATACATTACCTAAATTCCATTAAATCGACTTCTATCGGGGTGGATGATATAAATATAGTTATGTTACGCCTGTGCTGTCCGGTTATCATTCCTTATATTGTTCATATAATAAATACGTGTTTGTTAGAATCGTTTGTTCCTGACTGCTGGAAGTATGCAATTGTAAAGCCAATTGCAAAAATCAGAAACCCAACAGAATACAATCACTTAAGGCCCATACGCATACTTCCCACGGTATCTAAAATATTAGAAAAAATCATGAAAGAACAATTAACCTCTTATGACAATGAAAATTATATTCTGCCAACAATGCAGTCGGGTTTTAGAAACGGTTACAGTTGTGAATCAGCCTTGATTAAGATTACCATTAATCACTATTAAGGTGTTATCTCAGGGGTAGGAAACAATGTGTAGAGATAGGAAATAATAGGTCAAATTTTATAGACATAAACCAAGGTGTTCCCTAAGGATCAATTCTTGGGCCTCTATTATTTTATATATATACCAGCACTGTATTAAACACTATCCAGTATTCGAATGGTCATATGTACGCAGACGATAGCCAAATTTATTATTCATTTGATCCAAAAGAGTTTCAGCAAGCAGAGTTTTATGTGAATTCTGACTTGGATCAAATTCATAGTATCTCAACTTTTTTATGTCTACATTTAAATCCAGCAAAAATGTCTTTCCAACTGTTTGGTAAGAAAAGTGACTGCGATGTTATAAAAACTCAAATAAATATTTGTATAAATGGTTCAAAAATTGCATACTCTGAAAGTAATAAAAACTTAGGGGTCATTCTAGATAATTCTTTTAGATACAAGAAACAAATTAATAAGTACATAAATTCTGATTACATTAACTTAAAAAAACTGTACCCTCATCGAATGTGCTTACCTATTAAAACTAAAACACTTCTTTGCAATGCGTTTGTTCTTTCGCATTTCTCATTTTGTTCGACATTATATAACTCGTCAATTGATAAATTAACTGCCAAAAGAATACAATATGTTCAAAATGCATGTTTACGTTTCATTTATGGCATTCGGAAGTTTGATCGTACCTCGCACAAGCTTAAGGACGCCGGATGGCTAAATATGGAAACAAGGAGGCATTATCAAGCCGTTCGGCTTTACCATAAAATCATTGTAACAAAATCTCCAGAGTACCTGTATAACAAAATACGATTTCGAGAAGACGTTCATACCTTAAATACACGATATAAGGGTAACCTATCACCACCTAAACACAAGACTACCCTTTTTGAGCGATAATTTTCCGTTCAAATTTATTGTGTATATAATTCGGTATCTAATGATATGAAACAACTTAATATCAGGCAATTTAATAAAAAATATAAATCTCTCTTAAATGTGTAATGCAAGGTGTGGTTGTTGATACAATATTATATAAGTGTACACATTACTAATATTTAATTTACCTATTTTTTTTATCTTTCTTATTCCATTTATTTTGTTGTTGTTGTTGTTGAATGCATTTAGTTTATATATTCATTAGTTTGGTTGACAATTCCTTTGTGTTATTTTTATATTATTCATATTTTATGTTCTTGCGTAAGCATAGTATTCAATAATTGTTATTTCATACATTAAGGTTTAGATGGAAGACCAGTTGAGCAATAAATGCTCAAATTGAATCTCGCCTTAAGGTTTGTAGAATACCTAAATAGTTTTATTGTATATTATGTACCTATTTGACTACAAATAAAGTTTATTATTATTATTAATAATAAAACAACGGATGTCTAAAAATTTACATCGAAAAATTATGATATGTATACCTAAAAGAAAAATTCCCCGCATGTTTTTGATAATGAGTCATTTTAATATTAGCGTAGTTATTATCATAAAAATTACATTTGTTGCTTGGTTATTCAGTTATTATAAATTAAATTTAATGGCATTTTTCTTCCATTAACATAATAGAATAAAACTCGAAACAGATGAAAAAGCGGAGTACTTTTTCATAGTGGACATAAATTCAAATTTACCCTTTTGATGATGATACCCGGGGACCGAGTACGTGAAAACCATGAAAGCACAAAGCGTCGCGACGTCCATCCTGACATAAAATAATTTCGAACAGGAATGTAGTAAATCGAGTTAATGCGATTCGTTTTAATAACTTTCTCATACATATTAAAAACTTCCATTTTACAGTTAACCTACTGTCCAGAGTGGTCGTTTCGATTTGCATTTATTCGCCGTCGGCCAAAACGAATAAAATCCTGCTTTTATTTAAATAAACACATTCCCGCCATTACCGTTGTCAGTCCGAATCACTCTGTTTTTTTTTTGTTTCGGTTCGCTTTAAATGCTCAGTCTCATTCTATTTTCTGATTAGTTTTTAAATGAGGAATGCGAATGTGCTACAATTTGAAAATTGTAGCACACTTATTTATAACAATGCAGTTTACCAAGGCAAGGATGGTAAACAATAGTATACAACAATAGTTTAAGTCAATGTACGGATTATTCTAATAATTTTTTTCTTATAACTTTGATATATTTTTCATGTCTCGGCTAGAACGTTTCTCTTTTCATTTCCATTCCATTTCCTTCTATCAAAAAAGCAACGCCTTCTCGATCGTGTTTTTAAATGAGCACCTAATATTATAATACATGAGAATAATAGAATGAACCAGAAACCAATAATACCTACATTTTTAAAATTCAAAATAGGAAACGAAGCAACCAAACCCAACACTGGTAGACCTTCAAATCGATATTATCGTAGATGGTAAGGAAAATACGAAATTTTTATATTTTTCAGCATGACTACAATACATTTTTACACAGAAGTAAACAATTGAAAATTAATAAATATTTATGTATTTAATCACATTAACATCTTGTTTAAACTCAACGTCTTAGTAATATAATTGTGCCCGATCTAGCTTTATTGATTAGCTTAAAAATAATTTGTAGATGTGAACTAATGTAAATAATACTACATTTTATTGAAAGCGGTTTTTTTATTTTTATGTTCGCTATTGATCCCGAGGCGGGAATTCATAAGTGTATCATTTCCATATTCGGCATTTCCTCCCCTTTTCCACTGGAATTCTGGGGGTATCTCATATCCGCACTTAACACATTATAGAGAAATAAGGCCCGGCGTTTGCTGAAACGTTGAAATTCGTCCGTGTTTATTTTTATTGGCTGAAAATTCAGCTGGGTAAATAGTTTCCGATACAATCCCGCATATATTGGGGGAAGTAACCATACAAGGGAATAGAATTCCCTATACGTTCATCAACTCTATTGTCGGATCTTCTACGCCCCCTCGCTGTATTCCTAGGCTGTTCCATTTTTTTTTTGTTTCTGTTGGATACATTTAGTTTAATTAAATTTAATTGATTTTTGGTGTATTTCTAAAAATTATTATAATTACAATCAAAATCGTTTATAGCGAAGTTGAAGAAGCTGGCGATATTTGTACGTTGTGGCCGGCGTTCTCTTTTAGATTATAGCGAACAGTTCGTAGATTATCTTATACAGGGTACAGCATTTTCGATGGTTGCTTTAACTAATGTACCATAAATATGAATGACAGACAAAAATTGATATATACTTCCAGGGCTCTGTTTTAGAGCGGAGGACCGCTAAACAGGCCACTCACTTTAAATAGAATAGAATGTTCAAGTCAGGAATATTTTTATTCAAAAACTATTGAATCCAGACATTTACAACTTTGGCATTTTTTAACGAGTAATCTAATAACATAATTTATTTTAAGATAACTATAACATTTACCCAGAGACCATAGCCAACTTTTGTTTTTCTTATGGGTGCCATTTTGGATTTTCATATTTTATGAAAGAATATTTTTTTCTGAATTCAATAATGTACCACACTTATAGTTTATTGTACATTTTATACAGAGAGTTTTAGGTAACACCGAACATTTTCATCCAATACAATTTGAAACCTTTAATTTTTAAATTATGTGTAAATTGGGTTGCCTACACAACCATTAAAAATTGTAGCCAATCAATCGCAATTAATGCCTCAATTTGTACATACAGGGAGTTTTTCTTTCAAGTATACATGACTTAATTACAGCGTATATGCCGTAAATCTTTAGATACTCGTTGTTTTTGTAAAAGAGTTCAATTTTAAACTTGAAATACGTTGTACATTTGCCGACTCTCGGTTTATTAAAAGAATTTGATTTGAAGCTTTAAACAAGTGTGTTCCACTCCCAGACTAAGCATGAAGTAAAATTTCGAGTTTAGAAAAGCCTGAAAATTTGGTTTGGTCGCGTAGCGCGACGCGCGGTGTGGTCAAACCAAATTTGCAGGCTTTTCTAAACTCGAAATTTTACTTCATGCGCCACCGGTACAAAACACTGACATTACGAAGTTTAAAACTCACCGCTCAACTTTACATTGCATCAGTGTTTTGTACCGGTGGCGCATGAAGTAAAATTTCGAGTTTAGAAAAGCCTGAAAATTTGGTTTGGCCGCTCCGCGCTTCGCGCTACGCGACCAAACCAAATTTTCAGGCTTTTCTAAACTCGAAATTTTACTTCATGCTTAGCCTAGGAGTGGAAAACACTCATTTAAAGCTTCAAATTACATTCTTTTAATAAACCGAGCGTCACCAAATGTATGCTGATGTATACTTAAAAGAAAAATTCTCGTTATGAAAATGTTCGGTGTTACATACAACTCTCTGTATGTAAAATTGTAATCTTGTGTTCTTTGTATAGAGTCCCTTGGAAACAGTTGAGTAATTCACTCATTTGACAACTCTTAGGACCCATAATTTGCTTACATATCGCCTCGGAAGACGAAATACTGGTGAGACATTTTGAATCTTAATAAATTGCTTGACTGTCTGTAGACTATCATAGGATTTTGTTGTTGTTTTCCTTTGTGACATTTACGATACATATTTTAACAGTTGTGATGTATTTTAAACTAACGAGTGTCTTCCACTCCCAGACTAAGCATGAAGTAAAATTTCGAGTTTAGAAAAGCCTCGCCTAGAAAATTTGAGACACATTTTCACGGGGCTTTTTTAAACTCGAAATTTTACTTTATGCGCCACGCGTATAAACCATTGATTTACAGTAAAGTTAAAAATATATAGGGCTTAGATGTGATGGTAATCAATATTTATTAAGATGTAGCGAAAAATGCAAAAATTATTTTCTTTGTGAAGAGTTTTTGAATATTAATAATAAAAGTAGAATAAATTTAGTCTGTGCCACTTTTCCATAAGGTTGATATTTAAGTCATTATAACGGGGAAAGTGCTATGATGGACACATCACCATTTCTTTACTTTATGATTTGTGTGATAATCGATACTTATTATTATTATTACAAAAGATTGAGTGTTAATAAATAATTTTGACTGCTAACAATGATTAACTGCTGTCAAGATTTTATTGATTAATAAATATGATGTCATCGTTTCCACGGAACTCTTTACAAAAAAAGATAATACTATAATTTTAAATACCAAATCTAAAATAAATTATGAGTGTGATACATCACTCAGTTCAGAAAAAATTATTCTTTTAAAAAATATGAAAATCCAAAATAACGCCTATAAGAAAAACAAAAGTTGGCTATGTTCCTCGGGTTAATGTTATAGTTATCTTAAAAACAAATATGCTACTAGATTCCTCATTAAAAAGTGCCTGCATATTGTTAAAGTTTTAAATGTGGAGATTCAGTAGTTTTTAAATAAAAAAATAAAAACGATTTTTCAAAAAACCAGTTTTTTGTTGATATCTCAAAAACCAAACAAGATATTTCAAAATTGTTTTCAGATTATTGTTAGGCCCTAAAATACGCAACTGTGCTTTAATTTAATCGACTCTCTATCTCTTCAAGTAACTGAGATCCCTATACATTCTGTCAAAATACGGACACCCTGTATAAAACTCGTATTTTAAGTACTTAATTTGATAATGATTACCGTGTAACTGAATCTAGTCACAAAAGTAAAGTAAAAGTGGTATAAACAAGTTAGGCGTTTTATTCCAAATTGAAAATGTACCACGAAGTGAACGCCTCCAAGATTCAAGAAAGAACTTGTTGTTATTTCATAGAACGAAAAACCATGCATTCAACACTGGGCGTAAAACAACTACGGTCCTACAAATTATAAATTCAGGACTAGATTTCGAAAATAGTTAGTTCACTGTCTCATAAAAATATCATCTTGGTCGAACCTGTTAATATAGTGTGATTGTGATGTCTTTTTATTGTACTTTTTGTTAATATTTTAATATTATTCTGAATTAAGAGTTATTCAACTTTAAAAGTTAATATAATTTAACAACCTATACCTGTTTAACTATCATTATAAACTTAAACGAGCGTCTAAATAGAGGTGCATTACTGTTCGTCCCTCGCATTATTAAAGCGTAATATAATCCAGTAATTACTCTTCTGACTCAGAATACAATAAACCTCGCAGGCTGTGGTTATGTGTATTTTATATAAATGCAGGAATTGTTAATGGTGCGCTTAATTATTTAACGCGAAATACACTAGAAATAGAGATAGAATATGTGTTCATAACGGGATATGTTGAATAAATGGCATTAATGTTCATATTAGTTAAAAATTGCTTGCGTTGGATCTAGGGGAATAGTGGAGTTATTAAAGTTTTACCTCAAATTATTATATTCGCGATTTTTCTGTATTAAATTTTAAAAAATTAAAATGTGTTACGTAATATATTGGATTATTATCCTCTGGCACTAGTGAATAGTGGCTTAATTGCATTTTCAAGTTATGAGTTTCACCAGATTTGTTTTAATATTTTCTTGTATCTAATGGGTTAAGCAATGAGGTTATTACGAAGAAGAATGTCGTTCCCTTATGAATAAAATTGGCTAAAGTAAAACACTTGCTTCGTTCCATTTTTTTTATTTATTAGTTCAGTTACAATCATTTTCAAAGCTAAAATTAATTTAAATTTGACAAATCGCTGGCTTAATTTTACAAGGTTCTATGTGACATTTTTTTCGATTTTCAATTTGTAATTTTACAAGACTCTATGTGCACACATAGAGGCCTGTAACATCACAAATTGAAAATCGAAAAAAAATGTAATATTAAGCCTGCAAAATGTTACAATATATCTGTGTGTGGGAGGTAAACTACACAAAGTCCCATGTTTTTCAGAATACGTTTTTAATACTGTTAGAATCAGGATTTTTTACTCTATCAAGAGGTAAATAGCACTGTAAAATTAAAAAATGTGACTTGGTGTAGTTAACCTCTCACATACATATAGATACAAAACTTATGAATCGTTCACTGGAACTCCAAAATTAATCGGAAAGACAGGAATAAATAACATATTGAAACAAATTACTCCAAATTACACTTACTCTAGTATTCACGAATAACATAGATTTATCTATAACAAAAATAAATGTTTGTTTATTATAAATATTGATGAATTGATTTGTTAATCGAACATGATCGACTGAAATTGTGGGATGATTTGTGTTAGGCCGTGTTTTGTCGGTAATTTGTATAATATTAATGGTGAGTCCGTATATCGAATTGACTACTAATCCGTTATTTATTGTCCGACAATTTCAACAATTTACATTCGTCCCCGTTTTACTTTCCCATTCAGATACTGTCAGCCAGATATCATTCATCAAATGTTATATCCAATAAAATAAACCATAGCACCAAATTCTCTATACATAAATCGAGTTTCGAAAACCAGTCGTAAATTAAATAGTATTTGATGAACAACATATTTTTATATAGAATTTAAAATTTTAAAATCAAGCTGTTTTGGATATGTAAAATAAATGTATAGATCTAATCAATAAAACAAGCTTAAAACTACTAAACCGGATTTCAATAGTATTTCGGCAATGAGATTCTGACTTTATTTTTAACTGTATTACTATTACTAGCTTATCAAATTTGAAACCAATTATCATAATATTATAAACAATATTTAAAATGTAAAACTGTAAGTGTGTGCCTTTTTTCAAGTAGAACATTTCTCAACTCGAAATTTTACTTCATACGCAACGCCTTTAAAACCCTGAAATTATAAAAAAATTAAATGGTTCTTCTTTAGCAGTAGATATCTATATATATATATATATATATATATATATATATATATATTTGAAAAAAATCATACGGTTGAATCAGATTTCCTTGTTACATATTTAAAACATTAAAAGTGCGATTCTTTTCGCAATCTACAACAAGTTATTCTTACAAAGACTATATCAAACACTCATTGAAGCAACTACTTCCCGGGCTAATGCCCCGACGGACATTGAATTATACAACAAGTGTTTGCTGTTACATACAGTAACCTACTACAAATGTAACAATTTGGGTCAAATTATTCAGGCCATCTATAGACGCGTTTCAAGATTTATCTCTCATCAGTATAGCTTTGCCATTCCCTCTAAACAATTTGACACCCTAGACTGGCGGTCACGTTACCGTTCAAACATAAGTATAAATGAAATTGCCAATTCTTGGTTGCAGAATACTTCAAACATTAAAAGTGCGATTCTTTTCGCAATCTACAACAAGTTAGTCTTACAAAGACTATATCAAACACTCATTGAAACAACTACTTCCCGGGCTAATGCCCCGACGGACACTGAATTATACAACAAGTGTTTGCTGTTACTGTATGTACGATGACGGGGCAAATTTGCTACAAAACAGTATTATGCAACTATACTCCTAAAGCAAGTAGTTTTTGAATTATTTCGCTTTTCGTCGCATTTATGCAGGGTATAATGTGCGCATAAGTCGCAATTAAATTTTAGTAAGCAAGTAGTATGTATGCTTTTGTTTTTTCGCGATTGTAATGCAAAATTTTAAATAACAAAAAGAATTAGTACAAAGTATTACAGAAATCAACAAAATAAGTAATAACACAAATCATCAAATTATCAATTTATTCTTTATACATGGCAACTGCCAATTGAACAAAATTTGATTCCAATCTTTTAAATCTTGTTTTATTCTTGGCAAATGTGGATAGGTTTCAGTAAATACTCTACATGTTCGAGTAACAATTCTATCGCATTTGCCACGTACCCACTAAACACGGAAACATTTTAAACATTGCACGAATATTGAACATGATACCAAAATAAAACATTGTATTAAAATTTTTACAACAAAGTTTTCGCAACATTACAATCATTGTATAAACGTTTTCCATGGAATATATATATAAATTCATATTCATTACATAAATGTTAAAAATGATACTAAAATTCAACATTGTTTTATAACGTTTCAAAAATATTGCTCCAAAGTAACACAAAGTTGTATACTCATTACAGTTTGAATTTTATTCGACATTGTATTGTAAACATTGAATATATATTGAAAATAATAACATTGTATAATTGTTGAAACTGTTGCTGTAATGCAGCATTGTGGTTTACACATTTTATGGACATTCAACATACAGAGAGTTTTTCATTTAAGTAAAAATATCTTAATTATATGCTCTAAATCTTCAGATATTCTTTCTTTTTTAAAAGGGTTCAATTGAAAGTTCACTTAATTTCTGCACATCAGGTTGTATACAATACGGATTCTATGCATTCATCGTATGAAACTTAACATGCACTGATTTATATATTGGGTTGCATACAGCTAAGAGTAATCGCTCGTTTGCATGGGCGTTGCTTTGTGAACGGTGTCATGCAATGTTTCTTTGCTCAGTGGGAACCTATTTTAACATTACTCTAAATAGGAAGTTGGCACTGAGAGAACGAATAATATAGAAAAATAGAAGAACAGGCATTACATTAATATCGCTTACGTTTTTGAAGAAGACAGATCGCGGGTCTTCAACGCCCCTCCGCGTTGTTCCAAAATCAACCGAGAAGAAATCCTGTTGAAGATTCATCTTTCCCAATTTACCTTCCGCCATTTTCTTTTAGCGCCGTGTTTTGAATCTTCGCATCAGCACAACAAATTGTGAAAACAACACACACTTATAAACCGCACAGAAATACACGCGGAATTTTCTTAAAGAAGCCAACAAGTAGCTATTTAATCCACGAGCAAAATTAACTAACAAAAATTCGTATTTATTAACAAGGATCTTGCAAGATGTCGGCCTAGGTAAAAACAAACGCTGTTTTTACCTGCGGGGTTAAACCGTAATAATGTAAGTGCTGGGGAGTGAATTATATATTAAAATGAATGGAAATTCGTGAATATATTATATATTGGTCGATTTTGGCTTTGATTAAGTTTTACTTAAGGAAAGTTGATAAAACAGGAGCGGATTTTCAAAAGCACGGCTCTACACAAATGTCACTGCGCGAACTACGCCTGGTGCGCATGAGTCGCTACTGCCAACTTAAAGTTAAAGAAAATAAATTTAATTATTCAGCACTCATAACTCAGTGATTTTATTATTTAGTTTGGTAAAAACAGGGCCTGTATTCTTGAAATTACGCGACCAAACCAAATTTTACTTCATGCTTAGTCTGACATTGGAAACACTCGATAGAAGCCTCAAATTGAATATATAAAAATCATAAAAATTTACCAAACGCTGTAATTATCGGGATATGTATACTTAAAATATATAATAAAATATTTCCTGTATATAAAACGATTATATTTTTGTTCAAATTCATGATGCATACAAACGTGTTTTTTATTTATTTAAAAAATGTACGTTTGTCCTTTTAAATTCAACAATACCACTTATTGAAATAATGCTTCTGCTACGAATGCTTTCTATTTTGTTTAAAAGAATAAAAACCGATATAAAATTGGAAAAGTTTTCCCCCGGATTAAAGCTCGTTAATGATTATGTCTGGAAACAACACAATAAATTGTGTATTCATAACAAGCTTTCCACTTGACGCGAACTGCTCAGAAGTCCCTGAAACTTTTTTTTGTTGTAGTAGTTTATTGCTCCGCGAAGGAAAGCAACTCCGTATGTAAAGTAAAGCGGCCCATGCTGGTAAATAAATCAAACGTGCCACAGGTTGAATTTGGATACATAAACATAGTTTACTGCAATGTGAAAATTCTATTCCCTCACCGGTGATATATTCTTCATGCGGGTGGATTTATAGATGGAAATTTGCGTGTGTCGCAATTAAATTTCGTGTATACATATATATATTTTTTTACTCTCGTCAAATCCTTTTATGATAGTTGCTACATTTGGGGTGTGATTTATTAACGGCCCGTCTTAAAATTTTGACACGCATGTAAGGAGGGTTAATTTATTCAGTAATTATGGCGGGATTGTGTGTGTATGTTCTACCCCTTGATATATTAATCGTCCCTACATTAGTTTTAATTAGAATTACGCTTGGAATATTATGATTTACAATTTATGAAATTCAAACAGAGATTTTTTCTTCTAAGTAGTTATTTATGTGCCGGTAATTATGAAAGTGATCTAAGACAGATTTACATTTTTTGTTGGCATATTTTAGGTACCAAACCATATTTTTAGGCTTATCTAAACCCGATATTTTACTTTATGCGCCACGTGTTTATACACTGATTTAAATTGAAATCAGAATATACTGCTTGTGTTTCATCCCACGTTAATAAATAATTTAAATGTTTATTTTGTGTAACCAAACTTCCGAAAAAATCCTAAACAAATTGCAACATATACTTAGATATCCCAAAAGATATTGCTCGAGTTTTGATTTAGACGAAACACACATTTGTATATTAAATAAACGTGAGATCAAACTAAAGAAGTATATTTAAACGTTATTTTAAATTAATAAAATTTTACTTCATGCTCAATTTGGGAGTGGAAAACACACGTTAAAGGTTTCAAATTAAACTCTCTTAAAAAACAACGAAAGCTTCAAAATTTCAGCGTATGCATTTTGCTATGCTAGTCACCATGATATAATAAATTAATAAAAATATCGAATAATATATTTTTATTAAATTGAAAAAGTTGTGATTTCATTTTATTAATTTAAAGAGTTGTGAATTCAGATACCTGCGCTGAAGTGCTTTAATAATATAAACAGTTACGACTGACCCAAGAATATCCTTTTCTGTATTGAATTATTTAACACGTTGATGCGGTTGAAGATATAATTAACAATGTATTAATATTAATAAATAAACATAATGATATAATACAAGATTAAACACATGCAACATTAAAGTTTCAAACTATTTTTAAATTTAGTAAACTAATTTACAATGATATTCACACGTATTAGAATCCAAATACCCGTTTTCTAAACTCAAAGATCATAAAATTTTGTATGTGTAGTAAAGGTAAGAAATTAAATTATCTTGAAGCTGTTAAAAAATAAACAAACCGACGTCCTGTATTCCCCACGTTTAAAATCCTAATAATATTGCTTGTGGCATTGATCAATGTAATACAATCATTGTTTGTCACTCACTTGAAAATGACACAAAAAATTTAGAAACTTGAGTAGTGTTCATTCAATATCGTATGTTCAATAAAAAAAAACCTCTAGAGTGCTGTGGAAAATATTGTAGGGTGGCAATTATACAATTTAAATACTATCCCTGACGTTTTATATGTTAATTCCTAAGGCGTGTAGCCTACTTAAATTTTAAAAAAAATTAAATCATGGCACTCTTTAGGTTTTTTCTAATTTAACATACGATATATAGTGGCATTATACTTATACCCAAGTCACAACACAACACAACAATTATATTTACAAATTGTTTATAAAATTGAATATTAATGGAAGAGACGTGTTAAGGATATCTTACAAATTTATAACATTTTTATATTCTAGAATTTTGGCTTAGTCAGAGGTTTAATCAATGGTTAATGGATGATTAAAGTTAATCAGACGGGGTGCAAATGGGCCTTAGTATAATTTTTCTATTGACAATTTATTTTATTGTTTAAAGTTAAGTAACAGATTTGTTATTTATTTAACAAAAAGAAACGATCAAAATAAATCGCATTGAAATTCATTTGCCCAATCAATTCAGGTTCAGACAAAAACCGCTCCGCGCTTTAAAAGACGAATTTAAATATTTGAATTTTTCGTATTTGTGTGTTTCCGGAAACAAAGGTAATTACTTTGTATACTCGAAGTGAGATCCCTCCTTCGGACCAGTTTATAAAGAGAATCGGAATACAGGAACGGATCCAGATCGCATTATGCTAAGTTTCGTTTTCTTTTTTTTGTCGGCACTAGCATCATTCCAGTTGACCAAGTTTTATCTGAAAATTTTCCGCTTCATGTAAACTTCAGCCCTATAAATTCCAGAGATTTGTCTGTTTTCTAGTGTTTCCTGTCGCGCCGTTACGTACACTGAAAGAGAGATTCCCCGGCCGAATGTTGAATTTCAAATGTATCTCGTGTTCGGGAATGTCGGCCGGTTTCACTAAATCATTTCACTTAAATGTTTTATGGTTTTTCAATTACGTTTTATCTCTAGCAGATTGTATACTTATCTAATAAATTTAGTCAAGGCAACAATTTTTATTTAAATATCTTTACGTAACACAGAACACTTTTAATTTGAAATATATTGGTAACCGAAGATATTTATGTTTACACGTGTTTACTTTAAATAATATCGCAGCACATATTCATAAATAATCCATACAACACCTGGGAATCTATAAACAAGTCACATTATTTTACAATTAATTTCATGTCAGTCAGCAGTTGATTTTAATTAACAACATTTTTATAACAATTAAATTAATACATTCTAAACATAGTCAATGCCGCAAATATATTATACGCATATTATTTGAACAAATAATAATCGTTTTATACACAGGGAATTTTTCTTTTAAATATACATTACAGATTTGGTAAATTTTCAGGTTTTCGTTGTTTCTATAAAATCGTTTAATTTGAAGCTTCTAATGAGTGTTTGTTACCCTTAGTTAAGCATGAAATAAAATTTCGAGTTTAGAAAAGCCTGAAAATTTGATTTGACTTGACCAAATTTTCAGGCTTTTCTATACTCGAAATTTTACTTCATCCGCCACGCATACAAACATTGATTTAGAATAAAATTCAAAATACACTGCTTATGTTTTATCCCACATTAATATAAATATAATAGAGTGTAACCAAAACTTCCGAAAAAGTTTCTGGGCAAATTGCTACATATCGTAAAACATATCGCTCGAGTTTTGATTTAAACGAAACATAAATTTGTAAAATATAATAATCGTTTTATACACAGAAAAAATTTCTTTTAAATATACATTTCCCGATCATTACAGCGTTTGGCAAATTTTCAGATTTTCGTTGTTTTTATAAAATCGTTTAATTTGAAGCCCCTAACGAGTGTTCGCTATCCTTAGTTAAGCATGAAGTAAAATTTCGAGTTTAGAAAAGCCTGAAAATTTGGTTTGGTCGCTAACCAAATTTTCAGGCTTTTCTAAACTCGAAATTTTACTTCATGCGCCACGCGTACAAACAGTGATTTAGAATAAAATTTAAAGTATACTGCTTACGTTTTATCCCATATTAATAAACATAATCGCGTGTAAATAAAACTTCAGGAAACATTTCAAGGCAATTGTTACATATAGTTACATAACTCTCCCAAAACATATCGTTAGAGTTTTGATTTAAACGAAATAGAAATTTGTAAAATATAATAACGTAAAATCATACTTGAGCAGTATAATTTGAACTTCATTTAAAATTAGTGTTTTATACGCGTAGCGCATGAAGTAAAATTTCGAGTTTAGAAAAGCCTGAAAATTTGGTTTGGTCGCTTCGCTTCGCTACGCGACCAAACCAAATTTTCAGGCTTTTCTAAACTCGAAATTTTACTTCATGCTTACCCTGGGAGTGGAAACACTCGTTAGAAGTTTCAAATTAAACAAATTCTTGAACATTTACATATATAGTTAAAAGAAAAATACCCTTTATGTTATATAATTAATACTAATTATTAAATAGTAATTGCCTCGTGTATATAATTTATATTCGTTTGTGACAAAGTTGGGTGTTTAATTGAATTGTGTAGGTGATAAATAATGTTAGTTCCGATATTCACTTTGTATGCGGTTATCATTTGCACTACAAATACCGAAATCTAGACCACAATTGTGCACACTGCAACAGGGTAATTTATTTTAATAAAAACACATCACATATTGCAACCAGCACAATCAGTGATAATTTAATTTAATAAATATCCATATTGTTTGGGTTTTTCATCAATTCCAATTAAAATAATGTTTAAAACATTGATTTTTGCCGTACATATTGTTCTGAAAATTATAATTGCTGACGCAATTGAAAATTATTAATTGTAATTGTAAATTGATAATTGTTTATTAAATGTTCAATTTACTAATTTTTGATTGATAATATACAACTTCTACAATTTTTAAGTACTCAATTCAATTTAATAGAATATTTGCACTCCTTGTTTAAGCACGAAGAAAATATTTTTAGTATAGGAAAGCCTGCAAATTTGGATTTTTTTATGAATGCGCATAAATTTAGAATTTGAATCGGTTGGCAGGTTGTTACTAATAAAAAAATAAACGATTTAATCAACAAGAGGCGATGGGATACACTGGGCTATCTATGTCCGAGAGGGTAGCTTATGAATAACGAAGAGAAGAGAAACCGGAAAGGGTATTTGTATCCTAGTCACACGCTTGCATCTGCATATATATAACGCCCAAGGATATACAAGGCAAACATTTCTCCTCCCTCCTTTCTGATCGATTCCATCCTATATATCACATCATCTTTACTAATGCGAATATCTTATTATAATCAAGTAATATATTAACTATATCAATTACTTATTTGGATAAAATAAAAAAAATTGTAATAATTTCACTTTTAATCAAGTCTTTTTGTTATTACATAGAATAATTTAAGAAAATAAATGTCTCTAAAATAATTAAACCAACCGCGTTTTATGTAAATTTATTTTGTAATGTATTATTTTTACTATAAACAAAATATGGTTTTAAACATAGTTTTAAAACAATGAACATTTGTATTTGCCTGTGCGCTAGTCTTTTATAAACTCGAAATTGTGCTTCATGCTTAACCAAGGAATAAAAAAACTTTTTATAGCATCATTGAATACTTTAACAAATCACTCAACCCTTAAAAAGAAGGAAATTAACCAACGTATATTCCGATTTTCAAATACAGGGTGTCCCAAAACTCGCTCCCCAGAGAAAGAAAGAGAAATCTCCAAAAAAGAACAAATAAGTGTAATGGTTCGACCCCCGGTATTATACTGATTTTTTATTTGTATTTTTAATTGTACGTGTGTTGTGTGTGTGTGTGTAAAGATGGGCAAAACGACTCTTTTCAGTGAGCTGGTTCACAAGATCTAACTCACTTTAAAGAGCTGGTTCAGTGAGCCGGCTCAAAAGAGTTACATAACTCAGTTACGAGCTAGCGATCCGCCGAGAGTTCTAGCTCTTGGAAATCCATCTGATTCGCCAACTTATTAAACTGAACGACACGTTGATTAATTATTTCAGTTATACAATTATTGCAATAATAATCATAATTTATATAAAAACGTATCAGTAAATATTTAATCAAAATTATAATAAACGCGTTTTCATTTCCTGCGCTTACACTTCAAGTGCGATAAATATATTGAATACGTGTGCGCGCCTATGAATACACTCGGAGTTGGATGAATGAGCTAGCTCAGTCGAATTCAAGGGATTCTTAAAACGAGCTGGTTCAGTTGGATTCGAGAGCCATCTTGAATCATCGCGATCTAACTCCAAACCGCGGAGTTGATCCCAACGAGTGAGCTAGCTCAATCCGCTCAGTCGAATTCAAGAGCCGCCGTGACTCTTTTAGAGTCTTGGTGAATCGACTCTAAAAGAGTCACGGCGGCTCTTGAATCCGACTGAACGGACTGAGCTAGCTCACTCGTTGGGATCCAACTCCGCGGTTCGGAATTGGATCCCAATGATGCTGCAATAATACGATAGAAATATAACGATAGGAATTTTCTTATTACAATAACAAACACTTATTAAATGTGCAATTTTGGTTACAAATAGGTCACGAAAGAAAAATTACACTGTTAATGTTTACTAGATAGTCAACAACGGTGTTTGCTTATGATATTTTAAATTGTAGTATGTGTGATCTAAGAATCTCTGTCTAAAAAAACGAATAACGCAGGCTTAGAAACTGCCGTGAAACATATTCAGTTTTTAAAAATTAATTGAGTAGTGTACTAGTACTAATGCAAAAAGTAAAAAGTGCATGTTCAGCAAGGCTAAGAGAAGCGGGCCTGTCAATCCACGAACCGCATGAAAATCAAAATCTGTTAATATATTGCGAAACTACATTCACTCTAGAAGAGCAGCAAATCAAAATGAGTAATGGCTCAAAAAGAGCTGCATATTTCGAACTGAGTCACTTGGCTCACTAGCTCATTTCACTGAGTTGACTCTTTGAGTCGACTCGCTCAGGAGTTACCCATCTGTAGTGTGTAGTAACCCTTTTATTTATTTAACATGTTCGTTGCTTGTGTCAATATGGATTATCGCTTGCTGTTCTTTCTTTCTTATTAATTTTGATCACAATTGTGTGGACAAAAAGTAAAATCAGGAAGTGAGTAACAAATGCGAACTTTACTTATTATTAATAAGTAATCATAAACAAAACATTTCCAGCTTGAACGATATTCAAGAAATGAACATTTTTATTCGATCAGAGCTTTTTGAACCATTCAGGTGTATTTCTCGTAATTGTAACTTTTGACACTGACGTTTTTCAAAAGTTACAATTACGAAAAATACACGTGGATAAATTGTATGTAAAGTTAGTTTTTCAAAGAGTTGCTTATAACACCCTTCAATGGTCTTATTTAAATAAAATGAACATTTTTAAAAGCAATCAAAGTTTTATGAATACATTGGAATTGCAAATTAAGCTAAGCAATAATAACATTTCGTTAGAAGTTTCATGAAATGTATCGCATCCGAGCGCCAACTAATCTTATATACCATATATGCCGTACACGTCTGCATTTATCATTAAAATACTGCAAATTTTGCCTGTATGTAACTTATTTCGTAAAACTTGGACGCGAATAATTTTAATGAGAATATACGCATATCCGTCAAAATATATCGACTATTATTTATACTATCTATATTTCATGTTTGCTCTACGATCATTATGTATTAATAATTAGCTAATTAATGTGGAATTAATTTGTTAAAAGCAAACGCGTTAACTATTCAATTAGGAGTGTAAATAATTAAAATAATACTGCAACAAGTTAAAAAATCAGGTAATAGATATTTCCGTTTCGGTTATATCGCTTTGATATTTCCGTTTATTTGTGGGCAAATGGAATTTATAAACTATGTTTAATGGCACGATTAATATTAATTTAAATGTACTTGCTAATATAAAATGTATTAAATTCAATATCATAAACATTAACAGTATAAACAAGAATAATTCAAATTCAAAACTATTTGAATTTAAGAAAATAAGCGTACGCTTCTTATAGTTTGCATACTTTGAATATAAAATATAAAATTTTATATATTAATAACAGTATGCTGAAGAAAACTAAAGAGAGTAGTGTGCAGAAAATGTACTAAATAATGTATTTTACGACTATTTTACAAAAATATTGTAAATTTGTAAGTCTTCTATAATTAAATTGACGAATTAAGTTCTAATAAGCTTTCTTCATTTTTTTTATTTGAATTACTAAATGTACATTTTGAGCAGAAAGTGACTATGAGCTATAAGTAATGAATTTGTTAATATACTATTAAATATTTTGAAAAATATTAACACTCTAAACTGCATTGTAATTTTAAGTGGAGATTTTACCGTTCATTTTAATAACAAGCAGGACTCGAAAACTATAACGATCTGTGATATTTTTTTGCTTTACGGACTTCATCCACTAATCAATTTCGCGACAAGAGGAACAAACATTATAGATAATATTTTTTCAAATATACGTGATAACAGAATACTAGGAGTCACACCCAATCTTAGTCTAACTTCTTATCAAATAGGTGTGAACTTAACATTTAAAATGCCTAGACATTTTCTACGAAGCGATCCTCCTGCTAAGAAAATATTTAGGCCTATTCCAGAAGCTGGTAAAAACAATCTATATCAGAAACTATCAGTCATTGATTGGAACTATATTTCCGATTCAGTTCAGTTCAATTATAAACTATTTCTTGAACGATTTATATTTAACTTCAATATATGTTTTCCACTCAAACTAGTAATTTATAAAATAACTAAAAGTAACGGAGTACTGTGGTTCACCAAAGATTTTCACGAGATGAGAGATCACCTTCAATTTATTCGTGAACTATACAATATTTATAAAACACAGCATCTTCAAGAAACCTTAAAAAGTTATACTAAACTTTACAGAACTGCATTAAAAGGAGCCAAAATTAGAGCAAACTCGAGTTTAGTACAAAAATCTAATAACAAAAGTAGAGCTATGTCGCAAGTTATTAAGTCAAATACTAAACTGATGAATACTACAGAACACCATGTCATACCACCAGACGATTTTAATCTAACTTTCATAGAATCAGTTAACAATATTCTAAAATCAATACCACCAAGTACCGATAATGCAGTAAATTTTATGGAAAATACTAATTGCACCTTTTCTTTCCAACCAATATTAGAAATCAAAATAAGATCTGTAATATGTTCATTAAAAAACAACAGAACGAAAGATTATTATGGAATAACAGTGAATACTCTTAAAGCCTGTAAAAACACGATGGTGCAAACATTAACTGACATTATTATCTGTAATACCAGTTTTCAAACAGGGTGATAAATCTAACCCAAATAATTATAGGCCAATATCCATTCTACCTGTCTTCTCTAAAGTCATGGAAAAGGTAATGTTTTCACAAATTTCCAGTTACTTAGAAAATAACTTACTAAATAAATATCAGTTTGGATTTAGAAGCAAAATATCTATAGCAGATGCAATTCTCTGTCTCATCGAATATATACTGCAATCCCTGGAAAATCCTTGCTTTTGCATGACCAGCTTTTTGGATGCTTCGAAAGCGTTCGATTGCTTAAATCATGATATCATTATTCGCAAGTTAAAATGCTACGGCTTCGATAAAAACGCCACCGAATTAATTAAATCGTATCTTTTAGAAAGATTTCAAGTTGCCTTAGTTAATGGGAAAACATCGAAAATGTTATCTACTCATAATGGTGTTCCCCAAGGATCTATTCTAGGACCACTGTTATTTATCATCTATGTAAATGATTTTAGCAAATATATACCTGTCATCAACAATTATATATGCCGATGATACAAATATCTTGAATACCCATCAACATTATGATCAAGCCTTGGAACTAAATCGAGTTGCTCAAATGAAATCCGAACATTGGTTCAATGCCAATAAATTACACTTAAATACATCCAAAAGAGTTAACGTCATGTTTACACTAAAAAAACCGAATTCGAATATATGGGTTCGACCTGTTTTTTGGGAGTTCATCTAGACACTGGATTAACTTGTGGAATTCAGGGCGATGTACTATCTAAAAAACTATGCCGCAATAAATTTTTGCTTCGAAATCTTGCTCATTGTGTTTTCATAAGTACCCATTGCTGACTAAATTCCGAATATTTTCTAAACGTGTTAATGAAATTCAATATTTTTCCTTATTAGGTTCACACTTCACTTTATCTCCACTCTTATTGAAATGTTTAGATAAGAGCGGCGAGGGTGGATGATTTTTAAACATAAAAATAGTTTGCTGTTTAGTCTATGGTGAAACTTATTCCATGAAACATCTACATTTTGTAACATGGCGCGATACGTTTATTCAAACATTGAATTGGCAGGCGTTTCTTATTTACGGTGAAACTCGGTGTAATTCCGCGGAAGCTGTAAGAATTTATCAAGAGCGATTTTCTGAACAACACTTACCACCGCCAAACCGATTTAGAAATGTATTACAAAGAGCGCGTGACACTGGAAGTTTGGAGCCCGTCGCCGGAGCCGGCGGAGGTGGTGACCGTCCAATGCGATATTTGCGAGCGGAAGATGAAATTTTGAGTCTGTTGGAAGCGGATCCTGGTTTAAGTACCCGTATTATCGCCGCTCAGCTAAATGTATCGCACACATTTGTCAGCAGTGTTATACGAGACAATAATTTTTATCCGTATCACTACCAGCGTGTACAACATCTTCAACTCCATGATTTTCCCAAAAGAATTGCATTTTGTCAATGGATTTTGGCACAAAATGTTCAAAATCCTAACTTTACCAAAGACATTTTAGTGACCGACGAATCGTGCTTTACGCGTAATAGAAGTTTTAATTTCCATAATATGCATGTTTATGCAATAGAAAATCCTCGTGTTACGCGTACAACTCATTTCCAGCATCGCTTCTCCCTTAATATCTGGGCAGGTATTTTAAATGATCAATTAATTGGGCCATTTATGTTCCCATTTAATTTGAATAGAGAACGATATTTACGATTTTTGCAAGATGACCTTTTAGATCTTCTAGAAAATGTACCCTTGGCGGTTCTTAGAAGAATGTGGTATTTGCAAGATGGTGCGCCAGCTCACTATGAAAGGCGCGTTAGAAGATATTTGGATGATGAGTTTCCAGGACGTTGGGTTGGTCGTGGAGGCCCTGTACCGTGGCCTCCAAGAAGTCCCCATTTAAACCCCTTAGATTTTTTTCTTTGGGGATACTTTAAAAGTAAAGTTTACACTACGGAAATTGACAATGCTGAAATGCTGATATGCGGATACCGCGGCTAATACCATTCGTGAAAAACCTCGTGAAATGTTTGCTACTGTTCGTGCAAATTGGATACGTAGAGCCCAAATGTGCATTGAGTGCGGCGGACGTCAATTTGAACATTTATTGCGATTTTTTTTATACGTGACCCAGTTTCATCTAGTAATTCTAGACAGTGTGTGTGTGTGTAGTGCATGCTAAGTGATTTATACGTCTCGCAGTAGTAACAGTAAATAAACAATACCACAAATGAGTGACCTAGTTTCATCTAGTCATTCGAGACAGCGTGCGTGTTTAGTGCGAAGTGATTTATGCGCCTCGCAGTAGTAAAAGTAAATAAAAAATACAACAACTTACGCATCCACGAAAAATATCATGAACACAGGTAACCAGAAGTTCTCAAAAAGTAAAAAATGCATGAAAAATTATGAAAAATCCAATATTTTTTTTCCGATTTTATTTTTGCTGCAATTGGTGTCAAAATATTTTGTGTATACGCTCTTAAGAGGATGTACATTAGTTCGATTACACGCTGTATATATATATATATATATATATATATATATATATATATATATATATATATATATATATGTATCATTGTTTCTTCGGGTTTGGTCCCGCGTATTTTCTTGGCTTTGGTCCATTTTATTTTTAATTCGACGTTTCGATGACGTTTCGATATATAAATATATATATATATATATATATATATATATATATATATATATATATATATATACATGGTGTCCCATTAGTGCGTTCCCGGAGGATATCTCAGCTTATGTTAAAGATAGAACAATTGTTTCTTTACCAAAGTTATTTGATTTTTAGAGCTGCATCACCTAAAAATATTTGTTTATATACAGAGTGTGCCATTAAGATTATAGCGGATGCAATTTGCTTATTTTAAATGGACCACCCTGTATATTATTTTGTTTTTAAATTTATCATATAAATTGCCTATCATTTTATTGAAAACATTTCGTCTTAGTCGTATCGTTTCGGAGTTATTTGACATTTATGGACGAAAATAATTTTTGCAGTGGTTTTATAAAGTTAAAATATCTCGGAAACTAAATGAGATAAAGAGCTGCAGATTTCACTATTCTCTTGAGAATTGGGGGTGCTATCATGTGCACTATATAGTTGTTGCGTTTAAGTTATTTGGCTATAAAATAAAAATAGTTAAATTTATAAATTTTAAATTAAGGGTAACTTGGTTTATTTAAATAGAACCATGTAACATTTTTTATATCAATCGACTCAAAATGAAATTCTATTTCTAATTTAATAATAATTTTGTATCTGTAGATGTAATATAATTATCTTAAAAATTTTAAACTTACGGATAAAAATTATAAACCTAATAAAAAGAGAATTGAATTTTGAGTCGATTGACGTTAAAAAATTATATGGTTCCATTTAAAAAAATCAAGTTACCTTTGTTTGAAAATTTATAAATTCGACTATTTTTGTTTCGTAGTCAAATAACTTGATCACGATAACTTTAGTGCATTCGATAGCGCCTTCTATTCTGAAGAGAGTGGCGAAAACCGCAACTCTTTATCTTATTTACTTTCAGAGATATTTTAGGTTTACAAAACTGCCGAAAACGTGATTTTTATATATAAATGTCAATTGATTCCGAAACGGAACAATTTAGACCAAATGTTTTTAATAAAATGATACGCAGTTTTTATGAGCAATTTAAGAACAAAATAATATACAGGGTGATCTATTTAATATAAGTAAGTTGCATCTGCTACTGCCTTTATAACACACCCTGTATACATGCAAATATTTTTAGGTTATGCAGCTTTTAAAATCAAGCAACTTTCTTAAAAAAACTTGTTTTCTATATTTAACGCGAGCCGAGATATCCTCCGAGAACGCACTCATGGGACACCCTGTATATATATTATATATATATATATATATATATAAATATATATATATATATATATATATATATATATATATGTATCACTGTTTCTACGTTATAACATATATATATATATATATATATATATATATGTTTTATGTAACACCGAACATACATCGTACATTTTCCGGTGCTCGGTTTATTAAAAGAATTTAATTTGAAGCTTTTAACGAGTGTTTTTCACTCCCAGACTAAGCATGAAGTAAAATTTCGAGTTTAGAAAAGCCTGAAAATTTGGTTTGGTCGCGTAGCGCGAAGCGCGGAGCGGCCAAACCAAATTTTCAGGCTTTTCTAAACTCGAAATTTTACTTCATGCGCCACCGGTACAAAACACTGACATATTACGAACTTTAAAACACACTGCTAAACTTGTCATTAAATCAGTGTTGTGTGCCGGTGGCGCATGAAGTAAAATTTCGAGTTTAGAAAAGCCTGAAAATTTGGTTTGGCCGCTCAGCGCTTCGCGCTACGCGACCAAACCAAATTTTCAGGCTTTTCTAAACTCGAAATTTTACTTCATGCTTAGTCTGGGAGTGGAAAACACACGTTTAAGGCTTCAAATTAAATTCTTTTAATAAACCGAGCATCGGAAAATGTATGACGTATGTTCGGTGTTACATAAAACTCTCTGTATATATATCAATGTTTATTGTACGTAAAGAATAATATTAATGATTACACCATCACCAACTCTATACATAATTATAACGCTAGACAAAGAGATGACATTTACATACAAAATAACAGACTCACAAAGTCAAGAAGTAGTCCAAGATATTGGGGACTCAAATGCTTCAACAAACTACCTACTATGATCAAATGCCTACCATACAAAAACTTTAAAGTGTACATGAAAAAATATCTCATCAATAAAAAGTTCTGACAATGGACGATTTCATTAACGAGTCTTAGAGTTCTGCTTATATGCATAACTATTTTTAAACATTTTTTATTTCATTATCATAATTGCAGTGATATTTTTCAAATTTAGTTATTTATTTCATTTTAATTGTTTCTGATTTTATATTTTTTAATTATTTATTACTACTATTTTTTTTTTGGCAAACTGATCTATCAATTTTATTTTATTTTATTTTGTTCTCTCTTTTATAGTCTGTAGTAAATGTAACTATATTCGAATTATTATTATTATTTTGTACTATTACTATTATTACATTGTATTATTATCATTATATTCTGACAAGTGTAAACTATGTATGGTATTAACATAAATAAATCTATTTATCTATCTATCTATAATTCAAATAAAAGTGTGAAGAAGGGTTATTAGTGCTATATTCATCAATTTTATTTGATCTTTACGTAACTCAATTAATCAAATTATTTAATGATTCCTAAAAGGGTTAGACCCTTAAAATGTACTTATATTAACCTGAAAACATAAAGTGAGATTGGATTAAAGAACAAAAATGATTCCCGCATAAAAAGGCGTAAACTTTTAAACTGGAAAAACGAACGTGTGCAGCGGGAACAAGCGCGTCGTGCAATTTTCAGTGGCCTGCATGTGCAAAGTGCCGTTGTTGGCAGAAATATGGCGACGCTCAAGCGACATATTTCCTGTATTCGCCTCAAATGACGTCTCAGTAGATCCGGTAGTGTATTACTTAAGTTAAATTTGGCGGAAAATTGCCGCTTTTGTTCCCCTTTTCAGCGCCGCTCCCCTTCACTGCTCCACCGGCTGAAAGAAGAGGATCAGAGTACCCCGTTATTATCCGACACCCACTTCCACGCTCCGCTCCCAGATGACGACCCCCTCCACCCGCCGCCCCCTCATGTTTGTCTCTTTTCTTCTGTTTTGTTTGGCTTGTTTTATTCACGGCTCGCGCCCTATTTTCCGTTTACATAAATACTCTACGATAAAATTGTAATTTCTTTCAGGCATTGAGAAACTGGGGTTTTATCAAAGAGAGAATGGGCTGTGACAGGTGATAGAAACTATATACTGTACCAAAAATAGGAATATCATAAAAATGTGCATAACGATGACAGAATAAGTCTTAAAAATGTATTCATTTATTAAATGGCTTCGTGATTTCATTTGCGATTCTCTCAAATGAATTATTCGCGCTGAGCTTCCTGTGCGTTTGTAGTTAAGACGTGTCAAAGGATCTCATCAAATTCTAAACCTTTTGAATAATCAAACACGCAAACACACAAATATTTATAATCTACCTTCAAAAAAAGGGGGGAAGATTGCAAATGAAAATTTAAATCGTGAAGTTTTCGGCGGTCGTCTCTGCATTATTCCCCCATCCGTAGAGTAACAGTGGCGTGCGTGTAGCGAAGGGGGATCCCCCGAATGTTAATATTAAAAGAAAAACATTAGAAATACAGCGACTGTGCGCAAATTTATATCGGCGATATCTCAAAACCCTCTCGTCAAAAGCTCGCGCTTCAACTCAAAGACGGCTGTCGTTTCCATAGGCCACTTGATATCTAACAAGCGTCTCGTTGCATATTTATACCCACTTCATATCTTGCGGATCGAATGGAAATATCTTATAAGTCCGCCTTGGCTTCTACAGGGCTTTAAGCTTAATGATCTGCTACACTGCATTAAACCGGATTAGTATTATTGCCGGTGTTCTGAACACCTTATTGCCTCGTGTTCGCCTTCATACATATTAAAATCCGATGTACTGTTAATAATTATCTTCAGGATTTCCTAATGTAACACATAGCATTAAGATCATACACGCAACACTTGTTTTCAAATGGTTTATAGTTGTTCTCGTGATAAAATGTTACCGTTATTCTTCTGAAACTTACGAAATTCAATCTGTTAGATACTTCGATTAATATTAAATTTAATGTATCATGAATCGTTGTATTTCAAATAAATAAAATTTGTCTTTTTTGTATACTTGTTGTATACGCTGTGAATTTTCTAGCGTACTTAAATTTTCGTTTAATTAGAGCATTTGTTTCCACTCCTTGATTAAGCATGAAGTAAAATTTCGAGTTTGGAAAAGCCTGAAACCAAAATTTTCAGGCTTTTCTAAACTCGAAATTTTACTTCATGCGCCACGCGTATAAAACACTGAAGTATTGTAATGTTAGAAATAAACTGAAATATATTTGAATATACTTTTTAAATGATCGATATCGAAATATTAAAAAACAGAATATTCAATTTTTTTTCACACATTCCTAAGTCAGGTCAAATATTACAATGTACAAAACTAACTTATTTAGTTAATAATTTAAAAACAAATAATAACTGATGCAATAACGCAAATTATATCAATGACGCTTAATATATATTACCTACAGATGTTTATATTGCTTACTGAAGTTTAGATTCCACAGCGAAGTTAACTTATTTTATAATTAATCAGAAAATAAGTTAAGTTCGCCGTGAAATCTAAACTTCTGTAAGTAACATATATTTTATACATATATTATATGAGTGTTTCATACGCGTGGCGCACGAAGTACAATTTCGAGTTGTAGAAAAGCCTAAAAATTTGGTTGGGTCGCTGCGCTTAGCGGAGCGACCAAACCAAATTTTAAGACTTTTCTAAACTCGAAATTTTACCTTAGGCTTACCCTGGGAGGAGAAAACGCTCGTTTAAAGCTTCAAATTAAACGCATTTCAAAAACAACGAATGCATATACAGGGTGTCCCATTAGTGCGGTCTCGGAAGATATCTCAGCTCTCGTTAAAGATAGAAAAAAAATGTTTTCACAAAATTTGCTTGATTTTAAGAGCTGCATAACCTAAAATTATTTTCAAATATACAGGGTGTCCCATTATTCTATACTTAATACCAACTTTGTTATTATAAATGGAACACCCTATATATTATTTTTTTATTTGATCCGCCTTTAAATAACCTACACAAAGATATATCATTATCGGCACTTTAGGTAATTCGTTACTTAAAAAAAAATATTTTTTGAAAATTTTGGCAGTTTTAGTACTTTACTTAAAAATTCACTGTGTTCGTATTTTTTAAGATACCAGTCTGAAATTTTACACACATATGCAGTAAAGAATGCTCTATCCATTGACTATAACATATTTTAATATTACTTATAAAACCTAGTAAAAAACTACCCTCGAATATTTAATATTTAAAATGTACATTACTTCATTTTTTTAAATGGGACATCCTATATTTTTTTATTTTATCAAATCCGCAATAAAAAATGCTTTATTTCTTGTATAACATACCCTATATCTATTTTCATTAGTTTTGGAGATATTAACATTTTTCTGTCAAATATGGGAAATTAGGTCACAATCAGCATTAAATTAGTCTTTAAAGGTTGTCTAACTTTAATGGTATTTAGATATTTCAGTTTTATTTTACTTTATTTATTTATGTCATATTATAATTACATTTATAATATCAAAGTAAACAATATAAACAAATTTTGTCATTTTTTAATATATCATGAATGCAATAAAGGAGGCCATGAAAAACAATTGATAAAGTAAACAAACGTATTTATTTGACATACAGATAAATAAAGTGCTGTTAACACTATTATTAATATTATTGAATTTTTGATAACGCAATAATGAATTTTTCAAAAGAAGAATTAATAAAAATGACATACGTTTTGGGTGCAAGTGAAGAAAATTGTTTTCTTGCAAGTCGAATATATGCACAAAAGTATCCAAATGCGGAACGGCATCCTAATGCAGCAGCGTTTGTGAGATTGAAGAGCCGATTTGAAAGCACAGGAAGTATCATGTACCCTCTAAAATTAAAGAGAAAGAAAAGGACAACGAAAGAAGAGAATGAACATTTGGTAATTCAGTCCATTGTTGAGAACCCTCAAATTTCTTCCCGCCAGTTAGAAAAACAAATTGATATTCCCAAATCAACAATAAACAAAATAACAAAGAGATTCAAATTTCATCCCTATCACGTTCAGTTGGTGCAGGAATTAGGTGAGAATGATTTTTTAAAAAGATTGGATTTTTGTAATTGGGCGTTACAAAAACATCAAGTTGAATCGAACTTTTTTAACAATATTTTGTTTACCGACGAAGCGATATTCCATAGAAATGGTTTCGTTAATAGACATAATTATCATTATTACGATGACCATAACCCGAACCATATTGTTTGTATAGACCATCAACATAAATGGTCTCTTAATGTTTGGGCTGGAATTATTGGGAATAGGATTATTGGTCCGTATTTCTTTAATGGAAATGTTACTGGTGATACGTTTTTAAATTTTCTTCAAAATCAGTTCGAAACCTGGTTGGATGAATTGCCGTTAAGAACGTTACAAAATGCATGGTTACAATTAGATGGCGCACCACCACACTATAGTCGACAAGTTAAACAATATTTAGACCAAACTTTTCCTAACAAATGGATTGGAAGAGGAGGACCAATTCCATGGCCAGCGAGGTCACCCGATTTAACAAAACTGGACTTTTTTTATGGGGTGTTGTGAAGGAAGAAGTTTATAAAATACCTGCAACAACACAAGAGGATATGAAAAATAGAATTAGTAATGTTATGCGTGCCATTACTGTAGACAACTTAGTAAGTGTCAATCAAAGCTTCATACGGAGGCTTCAAGTGTGCCAAAACCAAAATGGAGGCCATATCGAACACTTAATATAATTATCAAATTCATTATATGCTAATCTGTTAATATTAATACGGTTTACTTGTTTCCATTGTCGTTATATTGTTTACTTTGATATTATAAATGTAATTATATTATGTCATAAATAAATGATTTGAAGTAAAACTGAAATATCTAAATACCATTAAAGTTAGACGTCCATTAGAGATTAATTAAATGCTGATTGTGGCCTAATTTCCCATATATGACAGGAAAATGTTAATATCTCAAAAACTATTAAAAATAGATATAGCGTATGTTATACAAAAAATATAGCATTTTTCATTGCGGATCTGATAAAGTAAAGAAATATAGGGTGTCCCATTTAAGAAAATGAAGTTATGTACATTTTAAATATTAAATATTAGAAGGTAGTTTTTTATTAGGTTTTATAAGTAATATTATAATGTGTTATAGTCAATGGATAAAGCATTCTTTACTGCATATGTGTGTAAAATTACAGACTGATATCTTAAAAAATAAGGACACAGTGAATTTTTAAGTAAAGTACTAAAACTGCCAAAATTTTCAAAAACTATTTTTTTCTGAAGTAACAAATAACCTAAAGTGCCAATAATGATATCTCTTTGTGTAGGTTATTTAAAGGCGGATCAAATAAAAAAATAATATATAGGGTGTTCCATTTAAAATAACAAAGTTGGTATTAAGTATGGAATAATGGGACACCCTGTATATTTGAAAATAATTTTAGGTTATGCAGCTCTTAAAATCAAGCAAATTTGGTGAAAACATTTTTTTTCTATCTTTAACGAGAGCTGAGATATCTTCCGAGACCGCACTAATGGGACACCCTGTACATTTACAGCTAATAACTCGGGATGTGTATACCTAATATAAAAAGTCCCTGTGTGTATACTTACAAAAAAATGCTGTATAAAATGAAGAGTATTTAATTTATCAAATAATCCGATGGATTTAAAGCAATTTAAAGATATTCCAGTGCAAAATAAACAGTATAATTATTACTAGATAAAAAGTATTTAATTTATCAAATAATTCGATGAATTTAAAGCAATTTAAAGATAACCCAGCGCAAAATAAACAGAAGCGTGCAATGCGGGATTGTATAGTCAAACTTTCGAGATTCATTAAAAGCAAACAGAAGTCGTGCTTTCGGAATTAAGTTAGAACTACGTATAAAGTATAAGACCATGCATGACCTATATTATTTCCTGGGAATGATAAAACTTACTGGGATACACTTATGGAGTTCACAAAGTCTTCAACTCCGTTAAGGAACCGGCCACTATGTTTAGCCTCAGTCTAAGCAATTTCTTCTCCGTGTTTAGCGTTAATTCGCAAATTCCGGAACGTGATTCCTCCCTTTGTAACGAAACCCCCTTCCCCCCTACAGAACTAATCGAACCGAAAACCCTATAATCAATCGCTGTCTGTGTCTTCTTTAATTATTGTTTTTTTAGATAAACCCATTTTGTTTGTGTAATTTACTGAGGAAATTAGTTTCTAGTCTGATTGTAGTTGTTATAAACTTATTAAAGAGAATATATTTAAATAAGCGTTAGCCAGTTTTTATCGTAAATTAAAATAGCAAGCGATTTATCTTACTTTTTTTAATTAAATTAAAGTTCCGTTGGGAATAATGAAGGCGTCGCGACTTGTGCACACACTATCAACTCTCTACATAAAACAATCCTTTGAACCTAAAGGGGTTAAGGGTTAAAGATTACCCCCCAGATATAAAGAAAAAACTTTGTGAGTTTAATATACAGGGATTTTTTTCTTTTAAGTATACTAAAGGAAATTGCTCCAGAACCTCGAATTTTGAAGTCGCAAGATTTGATTAGTATTTATAAGTATATTGTGAACTTCACAATACTTTAAGTTTAAGGGTTAAAGATTACCCCCCCCCCCGATATTATTCAAAGAAAAAGCATTATGATTATGATTTACAGGGATTTTTTTAAAGTATACTGAAGAAAATTGCTCCAGGACCTTAAATTTTGAAGTCGTAAGATTTTATTAGTATTTATAAGTATAGGGTGTCCGTATTTCGACAGAATGTATGGGGATCTCAGTTATTTGAAAAGATAGAGAGTCGCTTAAGTTGAGGCAAAGTTGCGTAATTTAGGGCCTAATAATAATATAAAAACAATTTTGAAATATCTTTTTTGTTTTCGAGATATTAAAAAAAACAGTTTTTTGAAAAATCGTTTTTATTTTTTTATTCAAAAACTACTGAATCTAGACATTAAGAATTGTGACAATATATAGGCACTTTTTAATGAGGAATCTAGTAGCATATTTGCATATTTGTTTTTAAAATAACTATATCATTTACCCGGGGACCATAGCCAACTTTTGTTTTCCTTTTGGGTGCCATTTTGGATTTTCATATTTTTTGAAAGAATATATTTTTTTCTGAACTCAGTGATATGTCACACTCATCAATTATTTCAGATTTGGTATTTAAAATTATAATACTTTCTTTTTTGCGAAGAGTGCTATGAAAACAATGACGTCAAATCTATAAATCAATAAAATATTGACAGCAATAAATCACTGTTACCAGTCAAAATTAAGTAGTAACTGTCAATTTTTTATAATATTAATAATAAAATTCACAAACAAAAGCTGAGGATTAAAAAAAGCTACATTTTGACCTGATAAAAATTATCCTATTATTAAGAAATCGACATTTCTGAAATAAAGTCACAAATTTAGATAGAAAAAAATTTACGAACAAAAGCTGTGGATTAAAAGAAGCTACATTTTGACCTGATAAAAATTATCCTATTATTAAGAACTCGACATTTCTGAAATAAAGTCGCAAATTTAAATACAAAAAAAATTATGAACAAAAGCTGTCTCTCTTTTAAATTGACTATTAAATGTCAATTGAATCGATTTTTTTTCATTTACAGCTCCTGCTATTCTAAAATTATTCTCATTAAAATCTTAATACTGTTAGTGTTTTATCGTTTCATTAAATTAATAAGCGCCATTGATTTAATACCGCAACATTATGAATAATCAACTAAATTACTAAATAAGTTAATTTGATACATTGTATTATTTGACCAGACTTAAGAATGTGTGAAGAACAATCTAAATACAAGGGGTGATCAAAAAAGGTTACAGAATGTACACGTTCCATTGCAAGCTTTGTAACCTTACTTTTTGACCGCCCCTTGTATTTTGTTATTTAAATATTTCGATTATTGCTCATTTAAAAAAAATAGTATTTCTAAAAAAGGGTATTTGTAACTTCACAATATTTCAGTGTTTTATACGCGTGGCGCATGAAGTAAAATTTCGAGTTTAGAAAAGCCTTAAAGTTTGACTTGGTCGCGTAGCGCTACGCGCTACGCGACCAAACCAAACTTTAAGGCTTTTCTAAACTCGAAATTTTACTTCATGCTTAGTCTGGGAGTGGAAACACTCGTTCGAAACTTCAAGTTAACAGCTTTTATAAAATTTAACGAATGCCTGAAAATTTACAACGTATACATAATGTATATTTAAAAGAAAAAATCCAAGTATGTACTGCAATAAGTTGTTTATATAAATCATAAAAAAGTGCAGTATTTTAGCCAATTTCAACTTTTAGAGGTAACTTTATAATTGCTCGGCCGTTAATTGATTAAAAGCATATTGGATAAATATCGTATGTTCAAGTAAAAAAAAACCTTTGGAGAAGACCGGATCAAAACATCCTCATAGTTTCTCTGAAGAATAGCCAACAATGAAATTTTGAAGAGCAGAGATTTCTTACACAAATAGATTTGTTTTTTTATTGTGGGGTTTGAAAATAAAATCAATACGATTGATTTCTATATAAAATATTTAAAGTTTGAATAACATTAAGCTCACTTAGTTTAATTCAAATAGAATTTTTTTAAATTGCAAAATATTAACAGATATTGACATTTCTTACACTTAGTACATATGAGTACCTACTTTAATATTTTTATTTACAAAAAAGTGGATAGACTATCGTGACGGGTGGCAAAAAATGTGTGAATGTTTTGAATGGGTCCGCTCTAGAGTGCCATGATTTATCTTTTTTAAAATTTAAGTTGGCTGCGCGCCTTAGGAATTGACATATAAAATGTCAGATAATTATAATATATAATTTCAGAGTTGCCAACCTACAATATTTTGCCTGGCACTCTAGAGGTTGTTTTTTATTGAGCATATAATACATTTATAACTGAGAAACTTCTAGGATCAAAATTATTGAGAAACAAATTTTGTTCTTGGAAAAAATATAACAAACAGGAAAACTTAAAGCAGCAAAAGCTCTAGGATACGAATTATTAAAATTTCTGGAGTAAAGATATACATTTTATGCTGGAAAAAAAATCTGCAGTGAATTTAATTCTAACGTTCTAAAATTTTACTTATTGAAATATCTATTTCAGGGAGGAATAAGGGAGGATAAACACCCCTGAAATTTACTAAATCTTACATTTTTGTGCACACTGGTTTTTTTTAAGTTTACACATGCAGATTTTAATAAGAGTTCAATTTTAAGCTTAAATCGAATGTTTTCCACTCCCAGATTAAGCATGAAGTAAAATTTCGAGTTTAGAAAAGCCCTGTGAAAATTTGTCGAGGGTCGCGCAGCGACCCGAGACAAATTTTCTGGGCTTTTCTAAACTCGAAATTTTACTTTATGCGCCACGCGTATTAAACAATGAAAACACTAAAATATTGTGAACAAGTAAACTTTACTTGAAATCAATTTCTTATACGCTTGGCGAATGCAGTAAAATTTCCAGTTTAGAAAAGCCTGAAAATTTAAAGCTTTAAATTGAACTTTAAAAAAACACAACAAATATCTTAAGATTTACAGCATAAAATTCGGATAGGTGCACTTCAAAGTAAAACTCGCTGTATAAAGAGCAAACACAATATTTTTACAGTTAAAAAATTGGCTTTCAAATATAATTTGAAGATTCCATTTTCACAAAACGGCTCTATAATATGCTGATTTAAAAATATCTTGGTCATTTTAATATAAAATAAAATGTGCTTCTTCATTGTAAAATATTTAATTTAAAATATCGATTATCGCACAAAACATAAAGTAAAAAAATGGTGATGTGATCATCATAGCACTTTATTGTTAAAAAGTGGCTGTATAATGTCAAAGTTGTAAATATCTGAATTCAATGGTTTTTGAATAAAAAAATAAAAACCAAATTTCAAAAAATCAGTTTTTTGACAATATCTCAAAAACGAAAGAAGATATTTCAAATTTGTTTTTTGATTATTATTGGGCCATAAATACGCAACTTTGTCCCAAACCGACTTTATCTATTCAAATAACCAAGATACCTATAGATTCTGTTGAAATACGGACACCCTGTATATTGTGAACTTTACAATACTTTATAGGTTAAAGATTACCCCCTAGATATTATTTAAAAAAAAACATTGTAATTATGATGTACAGGGATTTTTTTCTTTTAAGTGTACTAAAGCAAATTGCTGTAGAACCTCGAATTTTAAAATCGTAAGATTTTATTAGTATTTATAAGTATATTGTGAACTTCACAATACTTTAATGTCTTATACGCGTGGCGCAAGAAGTAAAATTTCGAGTTTATGAAAGCCTGAAAATTTGGATTGGTCGGTCCGTTTCGCGGAGCGACCAAACCAAATTTTCAGGCTTCTCTAAACTCGAAATTTTATATCATGCTTTAACAAGGAGGGAAACACTCGTTAGAAAATTGAAATTAAACGTTTTTTCAAAAACAACGAATCCTGAAAGTTTACAGCGCATGCATCGGGATATTTATACTTAAAAGGAAATTCCCTGTACACGTTTCATAATTTTTGCAAAATACCATTCGTGCATGTATGAAAATTGTAATTATTCAATTGCCATTTATTATTGAAAACAGCATTGCGTTAATTAATTAATCGAAATTCGGTCACTCAACCAAACGCCAGTGCACCAGTGCATTGAATTCCGACAATAATATTTCACCATTGAAATACCAGCAAAACAAAATCCGCACTATGTAAACGTAGTTTTTTTTCCAACCCCATCGCGCCATTAGTCAAATCGCATTTTTTGATAAATGGCTCGATATGGCACGCACACATTTAGAGATTTCACTCGCTAATGGGGAGATTGTATCGGGGATTAACAAAAATGATGCTCTAGATCGATAATGTACTATATACATTGCTGGCGCATGATTCATTATTATATTTTAGTCATATATAATAATACAAATTTATTCTCCACAAGTTTATTGTAAAACCATCATAACTAAAGTATTTATTATAGTAGTGTATACATTTTAACAACAATATACTGTAAATTAAAAAAATTATAGGCATAATTGTATTGAGTATACAGGGAATTTTTCTTTTAAGTATACATATGCAAACGCTGCAAAAAAGTTCAATTTGAAGCTTTAAATTAACGTTTTCCACTCCCAGACTAAGCATGAAGTAAAATTTCGAGTTTAGAAAAGCCTGAGCGTTTGGATTTGGACGCGAAGCGTCCAAATCCAAACTCAGGCTTTTCTAAACTCGAAATTTTACTTCATGCGCCACGCGTAGAAAACACTGAAATATTATGAAATTCATAATATTCTTGTTTAGCAGTATATTTTTAAATCCTGCTTTGGCAGTTTATTTTTAATACTGATTTAGCAGTATATTACATTAATTACACAAAATTTTAATGTTTTATACGCGTGGCGCATGAAGTAAATTTTCAGGCTTTTCTAAACTCGAAATGTTACTGCATGCTTAGTCTGGGAGTGGACACACTCGTTAGAATCTTTAATCAAGGAGTGGAAACACTCATTAGAAATTAAAATGAAACAAAGCTTATGAACTAGGAAGGCTCATTTTTTGCTACAGCCAGTGTAAATCCGCCACTATGGTTTGTAGTTTTTCAGCAATTTTTAAACACTCTTATTTTGTTAACGTACAAATTTTTAATAAAACACGACACGGTTCATATTACAACTAGGCTAGTACTATTTAAAAAACTCTACATGTTTTACCTGAACCAAAACTTGCCATTATTCTACATATTCGAATAACGGCAATGTCTGTACAAATAACTGTACAGAATAAAATACACTCTAAATGTAATTCCTAAAACATATTTAATTAATTTACTTTTCAATTGAGATAAACTCACAACTGAATCGAATTGATTTATCGTATTATTTTTTGGCTATCCTCATTTAAAGGTTGAATCATAATAATATGGGAATTATATATATTTAAATAAAAATAATTTGAATTGAAAAAAAATCACTTTAAATAAGAAAAATACTATACTTTTTTTTCTATCTTTGGCCTCGGCTGTCGCCATACAGCCATCTACGATTGTATTATTTTTCATTTATTTAATTAACTGATTCTCAAACTGATTTAATTCGTTTGGACGCCACAATACATTTACACTACATCCATGGACCCGGATGGAATCATTTATTACTCATAACTGATTCCAACGGACGAGATTGGAACCTTTGCGACTCAGCCACCGAGGCCCCAAAACTATACTTAAGAAATATAATTTAGGTCTTTATTAATTAGTGTATTTGTCAAAATGTCAGGGTCTTTGCAGCTCCTGCCCCCACGCTTTGGCTGCGCCCCCGGCTATTATTATTATTATATTTTCCCCCTCCGAAAAATATTTTGCTAGCGCCCCTAGCAAACATTAGTGTTGTCTGAGATTTCTTTTTTAAGGATAAGATATAAAAATTTAAAATGAATTTAGGTAAATCCAAACAACATAATACACTTCCAATTGAATACATTTTTCGAAAACATCTACAGGGGATTACATCGCGAAAGGGAATACAAATAAAAATCCCTCGGGAGTAAAGCGCTTAGCATTAATTGCAGGAGTTGGTTGGGAATAAAACGGCGTAACGGACACGAATTGCTCGTGCCATTTCAGTCAATATCAATTATTATGATCCGCGGGATTCAAAGGAGACGCCAGCGAAATCGCTTCTTTATCAGCCTCTTTGATCTTAAATATTGATGATCCCGCTTTTTTAAATTCCTTTGTCGAAATCCATAACGTCCCCATCTATTTTTTTTTTGCTCGTGCCCCTCTCTCTTTCTTACTGCGTCTCTCATTTAACTCAAAAGGTTTTATACCTATCGAAATCCCAACTTTTTTTTCTTAAAAATTATTTCCAATATTTTAATATCGGCTAAAATATTGATCACCTACACGAAATATGTAGATTATTGTAATCCACTCGTTGTGTTCTTCTTCTTTAACGTATTTAAGTGTATTATTATTGTTTATTGAGATTGGTCATAGAAAACAGTAAGAATTTTAAAAAAATATATGCAGTGTACAATGTAATACTAGTATATTCTGATTGAAGGAAAATTGTATAATGTATGATAAGTTACAGGAAAGTTTTCTTTAAAGTATACAAATAAATATACTGTAAATTTTCCGTTATTCGTTGCTTTAAAAAAAATAATTTGAAGCTTTTAACGTGTGTTTTCTACTCCCAGGTTAAGCACAAAGGATTTTGGATAAACACTTGTTAAATAGTTACCATAATACACTTGTAAATAAAACACTTTTTACTTTGTTTAACCACTGTATTTTGCACTCAAACTTAACTATAGTCACAAATTAAGTACAAAATACAATGGTTGAACAAAGTGAAAAGTGTTTTATTTATAATTGTATTTAAGATCTACCACAAAGTAAGCGCCTACAACAAAAAACAGTTAATTAATAAAATATTTAATTTTTACATTAATTAATAAAATAATGAAAGGAAAAGATAGCTGTTTACTGTTGTTCGATTAGCGTTTAAATTTATTCTTAGAAATATTGGTCCGATAAGGTGTCCTCGAATTATCTGATAGAAACTAGTGCAATAATAACAGCGACTGTTACTTTCGGATTTACATTTGTTTGTAAGGCGAGACAGACAACAGTGAACAGCTATCTATTCCTTTTATTACTTTATTTAATAATGTGAAAGACACAAGTCGCACACCCGCCAAATTCTACATCATTGTAATTGTTTAGCAAATGTTTATCCAAAAATTTTAAAATATACAGGGTGATCCTTCTAATAAAAACACCGATGACGTCATACCTCGAGAAATAGGATAGCTGTTGAATAGCACAAACATTTATATAAAGAGTATTTTTTCTACGCACATAAGTGTTATTTTGTAACAAAACTGTAAAATTTTACCGTCTTTGTATCTCTAACAGTTTTCGAGATCCTAAAGGTGAATACAGCAAACAAACTGTATAGCAGCAATAATTCACTAATTGAATAAACATCTGGCTTGTTTTATTATTAATTATTTCTTGCGCATAAATTAATGATCCTTACAAACTAGGCGACAGACATGCGGTGGTAATTAGCAAATGATTAATTTGCAAAAATTCCCGGCGTCTATTGATTCCAAGACAGGAATAATAAAAATCGCACAATATTTCACACATTTATAAGCCATGATTTCCAAAAGGATAAATTTGAAAAAGCTGACGTTGATTTGCTGGCTTCAATAATTAATTATCATCTCCGTTTGTTCTGGACTGAGCCGATCGGCTCCAGCCGTTCATTCTCGTATAGAAAGCGATCCCGAAAATGTAATTATGCCGAAATCGGTCTCTTGACGTGTGTGGCGTAAACGCGCCATTATTTTTATATAATTAAATTATATTAAATGGGCGGGCAGTCTAACCGGTGGACGATCGGAATAATTAAACGGGAATTAGCCTCGGTTCGAGTTCTGTTTTTAATTAATAATGTAATCCAAATTAAACCACCCTCACCCAGTGCGATTCCACCCCGTTGATGCTGACGTGATTTTATAAATATGTATTCGTGATTAAGCCTAAAGCCGTACGCCTGGCCAACGTCATGACCATGAATATCTATGGCCATTGTTCCCCAACATTTCACCACAAAACACTAACCGTAAACATGCTGTGCTTACTGTGTTTCGTTAATTATAACATAATATTAGTTGTTTCCTAATTTAGTTCACGGCTTGATAAGATTGTATATAATTATCGAAAATTGAAATTATGATTAATTTTGGGATAAACATATATTTGAACTATCTATACACACATAATAATCCGTTTAGATTATTTTGGTGGACAACAAAATATAAATTAGTCTTGTGTAAAAACCTAAATTAGTTTTATGTAGTACGAATTAGTTGTAGGATTGAGATAAGTATCACGTTTTTAATTTCCCATTAAAATTCGTTTGCTTTGTTCGTAGATAGATACCGGGGTTGGTTTGTTTGAAATTATTCGTGCACGCAATTAAGCACATGCGAATGGCTTTTCAATAATAGGTTTATTTGAAAAGATTCGCACACGCAAACTTCAATTCGTATGCGCAATTTCAACTATTTTTTTTGCGATTACCCAAACACCATTCGCAAATTAGCAGCGACTGTCAGGTTCTCATTAAACTTGTGCGTTTTGAAAATGATATTGTAAAATCTTTTTTAAATAGAAGCAGTTTTAAGCAGAATTACCAGGAGATCAAATTGAATGATTAAAATACAAAATAATTAATTTATAAAATATTCACAAAATGTTAAATGGCTAAGTACTAGTTTTTGTAGAGGGATCGGAAGTTTGTAAAAATACGAAAACAATATGTTATTTTTCACACAGTGAATGTTTGTTTCAAGTATACATATACGCTATAAATAATTTTATAATTTTAAGTTTCAAACGAATGTTTTCAATCCTTGATCAACTGTTATTTCTAGTTTAGAAAAATCTAAAAATGTGGATTTTATTTATTAGGTGAGATCAAACATTAAATCAAGTCGAGTCTACTATTCTGAACTTCACATCAAATCAGTGTTTTATACACCTGGCGCATGAAGTACAATTTCGAGTTTAGAAAAGCCTGAAAATTTGGTTTGGTCACTCCGCTTCGCGGAGCGACCAAACCAAATTTTAAACTCGAAATTTTACTTCATGCTTAGTCTGGGAGTGGAAACCCTCGTTTTAGAGAAATCAATAAATTTTCCATGCATTTAAAATCTTTTATCCGTAAAACAACATTATCGTGATTTGCAAGAAAATTATCTGACCAATTTTTCAGGCTATTCTAAACGAAATTTTACTTGCTTAATCGATAAGTATAAACACTCGCTCGAAGTTACAAACTTAACGGTTCTATAATAATAGCGATTTTTTTATTTATTAGTTAAAGGTTTTTGTTTATATGTTCTTTCATTAATACTATAATGTTATTATTTTCAGAATTTTTTCTATTTATTATTATTAACCTTTTTTATTCTTTTTTTTTTGATTTTGCGGTTTATCAATTGAATTTAAATGCTTACATTACATTCAATTTAAATGCTTACGCAATAAATATCGGGTGAGTTTTCGAAGATCGAATTCATTTATAAACTGTTTCATTTCAAATGCTCACAATTTCTATTCTGGATAGATAATTTTCATTTTCTGTATTGCATAAGTCATTTTGGCTATAAATATACTTGAGGTGATTATTTTATGAAATGTTTTATGTGCACAAATGCCTTTTTATTTCTCGCCTAGTTAAATGAAGCGAGCTCTAACTTCATAAAAGGGTTCAATTTAAAATTTATAACGGATGTTTCCTATCCTTGATTAGGCATGAAGTAAAATTTTGAATTAAGAAAACACTGAAAATTTGATGATACTTAAATTTCAATTATGGCCAATCAAAGTTTATTTATTCATTTCTGTGTGGATTCTATGAATTTTATGTTGATTTAATAATCTGTTGACTTTTTACAATTGTTTCGTTCTTATAAAATTGTTGATTTGATTGAATAATTATAACTTTAGCTTAATATTTTAAGAAGATGCGTTGAAATAATTTATTTTTTTATGAATTTGAAGTTTCTAACGAATCTTTCCAATCCCAGATTAAATGCAAGTTTATGTTGTATCTCGAAACTAATGTCAATAGAAAAAATCTGATAACATTTTATTATTTAGTGTAAAATTATCTGAAACTTTGCTTTTTACAGTTTTTTTTATCCTTTTTAATAACCTAGAAAAATCGATTTAACAAAATCGGCACTTTTACATTTTTCTCGAAAACTAATAATAACAATAATAAAATTTTTGAAAATTAACGGAAATCTTGGGAATTTTATAAAAAACTTCAACGTTTTTCAAGTTAACGAATATTTGAGAAATTCATGAAAATAACCCAGAATTTGAAAATTGAACGAAATTTTGAAAATTTAACTATCGACATTTTTTAAATTAACAAACATTTAGGAAATTCAGGAAAACCGTCAGAATTTTGAAACCCAACTAAAATCTTGGAATTTTATGAAAAATCAACACTTTTTAAGTTAACGATAATTTGGGAACTTTGTGAAAATTGCCAATAATTTGAAAATTAAAGAAAATTTCAAAAATGTATAAAAGGTATTGAAACTTTTAAAATCAACGGAATTTCGAAAGTTAAAGGAAATCTTGTTAATTTACGAAAAACGTTAAAAATTTAGAAAAATTATGGAAATTCACTAAAAATCGCTAAAACTTTGATAATGACCTAAAATCTTGAAAATTTATCAACAATTTCAAAATAATATATTCTAACGAGTGTCTTCTACTCCCAGGCTAAGCATGAAGTAAAATTTCGAGTTTAGAAAAGCCCCGCGTAAAAATTTTTTACGGGGGCTTTTCTAAACTCGAAATTTTACTTCATGCGCCACGCATATAAAACGCTGATTTATCCCGGAGTTAAGTTCAAAAACTCTCACACAAATTGCAATAAATAATTCTAAGTTTTTTCGTAATTTTGTAAAAATTGTAAGTTTTCACGAATCTCTCAATAAACTGCGGTTTTTCTCTAAGAAACAAGACAGCTACGAAAAAAGGCAAAGAGAGAAAAATTGTCCGAAATTTGATTATATAACATTTTTATTCGAACCATTTTTTCGTATTCCTATTAGTTATTGAGTTATTTGCAGCTTTTGCGAAATACAAAAAAAAGCGAGCGTCCTCCCGTGAATTCTCGGCGTTTTTCAATTGTCAGAAAAAACTCTGTAGCTCAAAAACTAATCAAATTTTAAGGCTTTTCTAAACTCGAAATTTTACTTCATGCGCTACGCGTATAAAACACTAATTTAAAGTAAACTTTAAAAGATACTGCTTATGTTTATTTGGATCTGATATGTGCTTTACTTTTATTATTTTGAACCCACATCCCGATACAAGATTCAATAATCCATCTGCCTTGTGCCACACTTTTGGGCATTCCTTCAAGGAAAAAATGCTTTCATTTACTTAAACTACCAATTTTTTAAAAATGTTTAACAGAGTATTTATTCGTTTTATATTTACAATATCACATTGTGTAAAGTATATTATATAGAATTAATTATACAAAAAATGACAATCAACTGACAAATACCAATTGACAGATTATCAGCCTATGCATTACATTTTACAGAAAATTTGCAGTGTTGCCATATCTACCCTTGGCATCTTTTGCATGTGATCATAACAATATTCGTGTGATTTCAAATAAACCACCCATCGCAATTTTTCAATACGTGTGCGTATTCCCAAATTTTCGCATGCGCATTTTTACGAGTGATTTCAAATAAACCCCCCCAGAGCTGTCCCAAGTACAAGTAAAATATATTCGACTACTGAGTACAAGTACTGTACAAACAAATGTACTTGAGTGCCAGTACCAGTACCAGTCATAAATGAATATATTTCGATTTTCAGGGTACTGCAATAAATAATTGAAAATATTCATATTCTGATTTTTCCATTATTTATTACAGTACGTTGAAAATCGACGAATTTTATTCATTTATGCTATGATTTGTAAATGTATATACATAATCGATATATTTTGAGCTTTAGAATAAATCAGTGTTTTATATGCGTGGCGCATGAAGTAAAATTTCGTGTTTAGAAAAGCTTGAAAATTTGGTTTGGTCGCGTAGCGCTACGCGCTGTTGTTGGTCCACCATGTATATCATTTATAAAGTACACACTTATACATTCCACAGTTAATTTACGAGCCTGCGTGGGTTGTAAAAGTCCTCATTCCCAGTTTATAAAATCATCAATTCCATAAAAAGCTAATAAAACCCTGTGCACAATCCGTGCTTCTGTCATATTTGATCGTGTTTTGAGGGGGATGCTGTTTAATATGTTATCGTGTAATCGAGGAAAATTATGCGCGAGCAGAAAAAAAATCGTAAAATTGTGGAAAAAAAAGGGAGAATGTATGAAAAAAGGGAGGGGCACCTCCAGTGAATGGAAGCAATAACGAATTGATTTATGCATGCAATGTTTGGCCGATTCGAAATGTTGCGCGGTGCCGTGAATTGACACACGATTTATTACGAAATAATTAGAAAATTGCCATTTTCCGACGTATCAGAGCCGGTTCGATTTTACATATAATGGAAACATTATGTGTTGTTTGTATGGGGATTACATTTAAACGGTGGGTTAATTACAGGTTAAGTTGCTTTAAATCCGAATATCCTATATGGGGTTAATATCCAACGGCTATTATTTATCATCGAACATTTAAGCCACCTAGCGGTACATACAGGGAATTTTTCTTTCAAGTATACAGATCCCAATACGTATGCATTTTGAGCATAGCTGTTCCGAGTACAAGAAATGTACTCGAGTACTGAATACAAGTACTCTGCGACTTATGTACTCGAAGACTTAGTACAAGTATGTAATAATATGTACTTTTATGAGTACAAAATACTGAGTACATGGAGTGGATAAGAAAATATGATTGTTGACTTACGATTTAAAATTACATTTAAGATGTACATAATCTTAAGATTAATTTGATAAATGTTGAATTCTTTCTAAATTATATAAGTCAAAATCGCATGAAAAAAGAAAAGTAAAAAAACCGGGACGAGTTTGACAGTAATCCGTATTCCCGGGGAGTTGCGGACGGGTCTGAATTAAAAAGTGATTAAAATCCCGCGGGATCGCCGAAGTCGTACTCGGGCTCGTATAAAACGAGGCCAATATTTATGGGAAATAAAAGTTTGAGTGAACATTTTTCCCGATCTGCCAAACGCAGATTGACAAGTCCCTGGAGGCGCTGCGGCCAATCATGATGATGTATAACATGTTCGTAGTTAGGAAAACATTCTCGGAGGACTTCGCATTACTGGCGCTCCGCGAAAATCCACTCCAAACATTTATTGGAAAATCTATTATATGGGTAATATAGTGCTGTTGCCGGTCTTACACGCGCTTTAATGCCGGCTATTTTCTTCTTCCGCGCTCCTTTATTGTATTCTATTCCGCTTACTTTACCTTTTCAATATTATTCTTGGACGCATTGATTTTAAACCTATACATATTTTTATTTATAATGACATTTATATTGTATAAACATAAGTATGAAAGCTTAAATCGCGTGTTTCACTCCCAGGTTAACCCTTTTAGCCCTGGATTTTTTCTGGTGTTCAAAAAAATGTTTTGTACACTGCATAATATTTATTGCTATTTCAGATATACAGAGAGTTTTTCTTTTAAGTATACATATCTCAATATACTCTATATACGCTGTAAACCTTCAGATATTCGTTGTTTTTACAAATATTTCAAATTCAACTTTTAAACGAGTGTTTTCCACTCCCTGATTACGCATGAAGTAAAATTTCGAGTTAAGAAAGGCCCTGTGAAAATTTGTCTGGGCTTTTCTAAACTCTAAATATTACTTCATGCGCCACGCGTATTGAACAGTGATTTAACGAGAAATTTAAAAACACACAAAAGACATTTTTCATGTTAATACTTACAATTAATTCGAATTACTTTTGCCGATTTAAATCCTTTTAAAAGTATTTTAATCCTTTTATAAATATTCGAATCCTTTTATAAATATTCAAATCCTTTTATAAATATTCGAATCCTTTTATAAGGATTCGAATCACCCACATTTGGATACGAATACGAGTTCTCTTAAAAAAATGCAACGAATCCGGATCACGAATCCAGTTGAACTAAAGTATTCAAATGCCTCTTATGAATACTCTAAAAGGATTCGAATCCAGGATTCGAATCCTGAATGATTCGAAGCCTGCCCAGCTCTGTAAGAAATATACATGGTTTGGTCAATAAGTAATAAAAATGAGGCCAGAACTAGTATATATTTTGAAATATGATTAAATTCATTTCGTATGTTTGAACATATACTGCCGAGCATAAAAGTAGGGTCACTCCGTAATTTGAAATGAAAATGAAATGTTTAGTTTTTTACGTGTTTTTTCGGTTGTAACAGTTTACTAACTGATTGCTTGAATAAACAAAGAAGTTTTTGTTGTTTAAAGTTTATTGAAAGTAATGAAAATGAACAATTTCAATTTGATATGGTAAGTAATGAAAATGAACAAGTTTACTTTCCTATGCTTTTGTTGAAACAAACAAGCATAGTTTTTGTTTCTGTGATGACATCTATCTGTTGCAAATTGTTTGTGTATTGTTGTCATTGTTACTGTTTTGCAATGAGCATAAATCCTGTTGTTGCGGCACGAATTGAGGCCGCTTTAGAAGACGAGTGTGCAACGAGTATGGCGGCGGTACGAGACTGGTCTGCTTACTCGAAGACCTGGTTCAGGGCGAGGCAAGACTACTACAGCTAGAGATTTATTTATTTATTTATTTATTTATTTATTTATTTATTTATTTTCACCCAACAGACATACAGTCCACTTACAGGGATTTAAATGTTAGCATTACATGTTATAACACAAATATATATAAGTAAATACAATAATTAATAATATCCTAATACATTAAGTAGTTGACAAGTATAAAATGCGTTTATTGTTTTATTGTTCCGAGTATTTCACTACGAAACGATTTATATACTGGCTGAAAGATATCAGTAGAATACTGAATCTCGTTATACGCGCGTGACAACTTATAGACAGGGGAGTTCAGGCAATAGTTAGTATTGGGGGTACAGTATGTAAAGGTTTTAGCATGGCGTGACGATATCCTGGGTACATGAAATTTAAACTGTGATAGAAATTGAGGATTATCTATTTTGTAATGAATTAAATTGTATAAATAACATAGCGAAATAAATAAATGTCTCTTATAAACGGATATATAGTCAAATTCACGTAACAGATCATCATATGAAATATCAAAGTCATATGTACCATTTTTTACAAAATAAAGATACCTTAAAAACCGCCTTTGAACACTTTCAAGCAAATTTATATACTTTAAATACATGGGCGACCAGACAATTGAACAATAGGTAAGTTTAGATAAAATATAACAAGAGAATAATGTTTTCATTACCTCTAAATTTTTGAACACTTTACAGTTGCGCATGATAAAACCCCACATTCTATAACAGCTTTTGACAAGATTATGAATATGTAAATCGAACCTCAACGAACAGTCGAATATAACACCAAGATCTTTTAACTCTACACAACGGTTTATAATTGTACTTCCGATTATATAGTTATAGTTGAGTACATTCACTTTACGAGACAAAGGCATAACATTACACTTGGAGATATTCAACGATAACTTGTTGTTTACACACCATTCGCTGAGAGTGTTAATGTCAGATTGTACTTTTGCACAATCGTCAAGCGAGTCAATTGCATTATAGATCTTTAAGTCGTCGGCATATATCAAAACTGGACATGTCATGTACTTACAAATATCGTTAAAGTACAATAGAAACAGCAGAGGTCCTAAGTTGGACCCCTGAGGAACCCCACTATTCACTGCACGAAGGCGGGACTTGTAGCCATTTATTTCAACCAGAAATCGTCTGTTATTTAAGTAACTGGCAATTGTTGAAACTATGCTAACGTTAATGTCGTATTGATATAGGCGTTCGACTAACAATCCGTGATCCAACCGATCGAACGCTTTTGTTAGATCCGTGTATATGACGTCTACTTGTTTACCCGAATCCATTGCTTCACTAGCAAACTGTGTAAAGTTACATAAATTTGTTGTAGTGGATCGTTTCTTACAAAATCCATGTTGTTGCTCAGGAAATTCAGCAGATACACTAGAGTAAATGTGATCACATAATATGGACTCAAACACTTTAGAGAAATAACATAAAATAGAAATCGGACGGTAATTTTCAACATTATTAGATCTACCACTTTTCTTTATGGGGCAAATGCGAACTTGTTTCCATATGTCAGGAAATGTACCTTTACTCAATATTAAGTTATATATAAATGTCAATGGATCACTTAACACGGAAGCGCAGTCGCGCACTATAATTCCGGGAACCATATCCAAGCCAGATGTAAATTTAGCTTTTGTTCGACGTAGTTTTTGCGTAACTTCATCAGTATCCATCGAAAAGCTTCCAGTCTCCGAGCAAGACTTAAAATTCTCAAAATAATTAGAAGTCCCTGGTACAAAAGCCTTGCTGAAGTGATCGCCAAAGCTATCTACGATCTCTTGCGGATTCGTGATATTTGTCCCTTCATAAGTCATCTCACCAGGAATTCGTGACGAGTTGTTTTTAACATTCACATAGTTGAATAACATATTGGGCGCAGTCTTAATACTATCCTCCGTTTGTTGAATGAATTCCGAGTACGACGCAGCTATGTTCCGCTTGCAACTTTTCCTTAATTCTTCATATTTATTTTTATAATCAATTATACGATACTTTTGAAATAACCTACGGAATCTGTTTTTTAAATTTAATTGTTTGCGTATTTCAGATGACCGCTTTCTCGTTTCTAGTGCGCTGAGAAACCGAACGATCGCGGCAGTTTTCCTTCAAAATCATCTGCAAGAAGTGAGAAATGTAAACACAAGTAAGTGGACAGGAAGCGACTTCATGCTGCTGGATTATCTTCTCGAACTGGAGCTACTGGACCTCCGCTTTGCCGTGAACGCCGGATAGTGAGGTTGAATTTTGCACGAGAACACTTGGCTTGGACAACAGTAGATTGGAGTCGCGTATTGTTTTCCCATGAATCACGATTCTGTCTTACGGGCTCAGATAGACGTGTAAGAGTGTAGCGACGACAATGCGAGAGATATGCTCAAGCATGTATTGCCGAGCGACTTCCATTTGGTGGAGGATCAGTTATGGCATGAGGAGGCATATCTTTTGACACTCGTACGAAGTTAGTCTTTATCGAGAATGGCACGTTGACTGCGCATATTCAAAAAATTACGGAGATGTCCTTGGGACATCAGTATACAGTTTCTAGCGGTTTTATCACATGTAGTAATCCTCCAGTAAGTCCTAGACTAGCATGTAGTTCAAAGCGCTCGTCACGACATCTTTTACGAGTTTAGTTCCAACATTTTGTCTTGTTAACTTGAATAACAACCAAGGAAACAAATAAAAGCCGAACAAAAGCAGATATGGGATACAGACAAATTTGAGCAGCGAAAGATTTTTTTGCCAATATCCCTTACGAACACCAACAAAAAATGTTCTGTAGTGCAATTTTGTTGGGATAATTTCATGCACAATGAATTCCAAAAATGCGTGATTTATCTACTATCAATCTAAAATGCAAATGTCAATCACAGTCCAAAATTAGCTACAACTCTGAGACTTTAATGACCTCTCTGCACGATGTTCATTCTAGTTGGATTCTCTTTCTTGTCAAAATGGTTTTTGCCAACTTAATAATTGTACTTTTATTTAAACATTTTCCAAACAGTGGCGTAGATGGGGAGAATTTGGGGGGTTATCCCTCCCGCATGAGCCTTGAAAAATAGGAGAATTAAATAAAAGGCTCTTTTTCTGCTGGCGATTCGTTTGTTTTGATTTTTATTTTATTTAAAAAAAAATGGTTTGGTTAAGCACGTTGCGCTACGCGACCAAACCAAATTTTTAGGCTTTTCTAAACTCGAAATTTTACATCATGCTTAATCTGGGTGTGGAAAACAATCGTTTCAGACTTGAAATTAAAATACTTTAACTAACAAAAGATTACCCGAAAAGTTACAGCACATGCATACATGTAACATATGTATATTTAATAAAAAAAATCCCAATGTGTTTACCAAATTTTAGTGGTGGCAAATGCCACCGTCAGGGCCGAAAGGGTTAAGCATGAAGAACAATTTCAAGTTTAGAAAAGCCTGAACATTTGGTTTGGTTGCGTAGCGAAGCGGAGCGACCAAATCAAATTCTAAGGCTTTTCTAAACTCGAAATTTTACTGAAAATTTACCGTCATGCTTAGTCTGAAAGTGGAATCACACTTTCAGAACATCAAATTGACGAATGCCTACGTATACATTATGTATATTTAAAAGGAAAATTCTCAGTATGTAATTTATGAAGTCATTCATAGAAATTATAAAAAGAAGTGCAGAATTATATCTAAAATAAACTTTTATAGTTAACTCTATTATTGATAAGTAGTTGTCTAATAAATTAAAAAAATGTTATCAAAAATCGTTCAAAAATATTATGTTCACACAAAATATTTTTAGTCGCGGGCCCTAGTTTAGACACTTTGGAGACCCTTGCTTTGAGCAATTTAGTTGTATTAAAAAAATTATAATATATAACTACTTTATTGTCTCTCGTTAGTTTGGAATTTTATCACACACATATTTTATAAGAGAAATTAATACGAACACGAACACGAATATTTTCATAATCACCTAGTATTGTATTAAGGTTCGTGCGATGTGTTTTGACATTCCAATCATATTGTTCGAAAGGATCCGGTGTATCCGAGTATTCGGCGTAGTTATATTGTCTATTAGTTTGCATGAGGTGTCTCGGAACAATGGGGGCTGGTTAATAAAGAAAACCATGCTGTTTCCGTACTAAAACTAATATTGGAGCCCGATTCATCATAGATAAGGACGGCGGAAGATGTAATCAAGTAAGCCCCCGCTGAGAAAAGTCTTCACTACACAAATGAATTTGTCAGGATAAATATATACGTTGTCTCGTGCCAGACAACAGGAACACCGGTTGTTGTATTTGTGTAAAAGGTAATATTTAATTTTCATTATGCCTTTCCTCTAACGCAGTGGCGTATCGACGTCACGGCGGGCCTGGGTTCGAAACATTCTCACGGGCCCCCAAATGAATGCATTCTTAACGTTTCAGATTAATTTGATAACAACCATTTCTTAAGATTAAATTAAAAAATGTTAAATTCTGACTGGGTGACGACCTTTGTGGGTTTGTCGTTGAACTAACACTTTTAGAATTCACGGATTTAAGATAAATACACAGCAATTTAATACAGCGACGGCTCGCAGCCTAACTTTAGGGTCGGCCATAGCGCCAAGGCACACAAAGTTTGAGGTTGGGATCGCGCTTTATAAATACAAGAAATTGTATAACAAAGTCATATTTCAATAACGGATACATATTTGCAATTACTTTTTTAAATAACTGGACTATATGTTTTAGAAATATGAAAAATGCATTCATTCAAATATACATCAATACGTTTTTGGAACTTCTTAGCTAAAATAGGTTTGTTGCCAAAATTCAACATAATGCATTTGAGGGTTAAAACTTCGCAACAGGGAATTGGACCCTTAATTATAAACTATTTTTCATTCCAATTAATTTAATATACATCCTGTGAACCCTGCTAAAAACAACAAAATCGCAGTGGTCCCTGATCAAGCAAGGTTGGGAATCACTGCAATAGACGAAAGAGTCTAAATGGTAACTTTGCATCATAAAGATTACATATTAGATGAAACTAGTAATCCTTTTTTACACTGGTTTATTTTAATCACTAGATGTACACGTCTGTGCAATAAAATTAAGTACACAAAATATGTTAATGTGTAAAGCGGACATAATAAGTTTCGTAGTTACGTAAATATGTCAATTTCCTTAATGTCAAAATGCCGCGTCATTTAGACAACAATTCAAAAATTCGAATTCTAACTAAAATAGAAGATGGTTTTTCTATTAGACAAATTACTCGATTGGTGAACATAAGTAAAGATACTGTTTTCAGAGTTAAGAAACATTAGGAACAGGAAAGAAGTGTTAAGATGTTTTATTATTTATTGTAACTGCTGCTAGGCATCCGAATTATACAACTAGAATATTGTGAAAAATAGTTATAAGACTTCTGCTTAATTTTATTGCACAGAAGCGTACATTTCGTTTACCAAGTGAACATTTTCAATAGTTGTACTAAAGATTACAGCTTGATAAGTGCAAAGGATATATTTTTGGCCATACATCTAGAAATTATCACAACATAAAGCATAGTACACACTAATGTTCGAATGCATTTTTTATGTTGGTATAGATAGAGATATGTATACCTAATAAAAATAATTTCTTATAAAATAAAAAAAAGAGCATTAATATAACATAACATATTTTTTTATGATACAGGTGTAAGAAATTACATCAATTTATTTACACAAATCCCTAATCAGGAGAATCTGTGCTAAATTCGCAGTCATTTATTATCCACGAAACAACAATGGAATAAAATTTGTCGGTGGCGCGCGCTCCTGCACGAAACGTTTTTAATAAATAAGGTATCGTGTGATAATGCCCATTTCGCATATATTAAACACCTTATCTAATTTCAAATTACAAATATAAATTAAAACTAAATTAACCAACTTCCAGTTAACGGGCGGGCGCGAAATAAGTGAAATATTTTTCATTTTATACCTCGTAAATAAAAAATAAAAAAAAATCGGCAACGCAGTTGTTGTTTACAATGTTATCAAGATTAAATTTTGTATAAATTAACAACGGTTAACACACAAGATGATTCAAGTTTCTTGAAAGCACAAAGCAAATTGTGTTTACAAGATGTTTCACCTAAAACTCCCCAGAATAGTTAACAAGAAAACAAAAATATTATTAAAATGTTGTTTATTGTAATCAATAGATGTTATTCAAGATTTCAAATTAAGATGGAATTGTTATCACTCAAAATTATGGTTTCGCTGTCAGAGGCGTGAGAAAAAGTCAAATATTTTAAGACATTTTTATCATTTGCATATTTTAAATTGCATTGGGTGTTTTTAAATTATAAGCAATTTTTATCTTTTCAAGACGCATTTAAAGTAGTACAACTCAAAATAAGCACACATAACTTAAAATACATTAAAAATTATAAAACACTAATAATAACAGGAACAAAAGTAAATTATAGTTTACATTTATTCTTCTAATTGTAAAAAAAATTGAGAAAAGACGCTCAAACATTTCACTATATTGAAAAATACACATTTATTAAAGTTGTATACAGGGTGGAGCACCTAAAACTCCCCAGACTAATTACCAAGAACATATTTTCTTTAATAAAGCAACACTTCATTTCGAAAATGATTTTTATTTTCGATAAAAAGCATTCCTTTAATAAATAAGTGTATGTTCTTGGTGATTAGTCAAGAGAGTTTTAGGTGAACCACCCTGTGTACTACTTTTATAAACAAACCTTTTGAAGGACGTTCCAACGAATTTGATGTGGAAAAATGTTCATTTGCTTCAAACGTTACAAAATGTGAATCAATTTCTAATATAAATAAACTGATTCACATTTTGTAACGTTTGAAGCAAATGCGTGATTTATTCTTATAATATTTTTTTATGAAACATTCTGCTTTCTAGTAAAATATTGTTATTAATTATAATGCATTACCATAATAGTATACAGGGAATTTTTCTTTTAAGTATACATATCTCAATATACTACATATATACACTGTAAACCTTTAGATATTTTTCAAAAGAATTATAATTCAAGCTTTAAACGAGTGTTTTTCACTCCTAGGTTAATCATGAAGCAAAATTTTAGTTTAGAAAAGACTGAACATTTTCAGGCTTTTCTAAACTAGACATTTTATTTCATGCGCCACGCGTATAAAACACTGATTTCAAATGAAGTTCAAAATGTACTACTAAAGCAGTTGATAAAGACGTATATTCTGAACATTACATCAAATCAGTGTTTTATACGCGTGGCGCATGAAGTAAAATTTCGAGTTTAGAAAAGCCTGAAAATTTGGTTTGGTCGCATACGCGACCAAACCAAATTTACAGGCTTTTCTAAACTCGAAATTTTAGTTCATGCTTAATCTGGGATTTGGAAACACTCGTTCAGAGCTATAAATTGAACTCCTTTATAAACCAACGAAAGTTGTAAAATTTACAGCTTATGCATATGTATACGTACAAAAATCAATATATTTTTGTTAAATATAATGTAGACGAATTAATTTTTAGTTGTGTCAAAACATAACTAATTTAATAAATAAATACTGTTCATGATGCAAACATTTTCTTTCATATTAGTTTAAGAAGAGTTAGAGATTTAAAAGTTTCAACGAATACAATAATTAATGAACATTTTAAATAAGCCTATTTCGCTTTGACCAGGTTTGCTGGTTAACACTTAGTATTTTTACTTTTTTTTTGTTCGTTTGATAAACAATAATTTTATTTTATACGTTTTATATTGTTTACTTCTTGAGCCAACAATTGAATTAATGTACCTATAGTTGAACGTAGTTAATACAATTGTATTTAAAAATATCATTTATATCTCAAGCGAGGATTCTGTGTAAATGTAAAATATAAATGACTTTATTTTGCACTTAGTATTTTTTGTTTTTTTTTTGTTCGCTTGATAAACAATAATCTTATTTTATACGTTTTCAATGTTGTTTACTTCTTAACTCAACAATTGAATTAATATACCTATAGTTGAACGAAGTTAATATAATTGTATTAAAAAAAGCATTATTTACATCTCAAGCGATGATTCTGTGCAAATGCAAAATTTAAATGACTCTATTTTGTTCTGACTAGATTTGCTGGTTAACACTTAGTATTTTTTTTCTTTTCGTTAGCTTGATAAACAATAATCTTATTTTATACGTTATAATGTTGTTTACTTCTTGACTCAACAACTGAATTAATAAAACTATAGTTGAATGAAGTGAATACAATTGTATTTAACAAATAATATTTATATCTCAAGCGAGGATTCTGTGCAAATGTAAAATTTAAATGACTCCATTCGATATAAAAAAAAGTGCTGCAGCCGCTGGAAAGTTTCTAAATGATTCGGGAAGTGGAAAAGTTTTTAACTATATACACACAATGCATTGTCTAGTATTTTAAACTTTGTTGAATTTTATTCGACGACCCGTTTCACCGTGAAATTATCACCGAGAAAAATGGACCACTCCACTATATTCTGCGCCATCCGAACGCCCGTCAAAGGCGGCTTTCAATTCGAGTGAATTATTGTTAACTTTTTCAAGAGATTTTATTATTTGGATGAAATCGGCCGGAAAATTGATCCTGCAAATTGTTTCCTTGTAATTTATCTAATTGTCCTTAAAATATCTACAAAGCGTTTTATCTTAATTTTATTACTTTCAAAAAACGGATAGGAGTTAAATCCTATTTATAATTATTTCACTTCAATACTAGTTCAACGAAATATAATATATAAATTAAATTTATTTATTACTATAATTGACTGCATCGAATCGGAATCATTAATGTTGAGAAAAAGAAAACACTTAACGCCAATTTCACGTTTATTACTAGTTTCAGTTATTGAGAAATTCGATAGCTAACGCCAGTATTGCTCAGCACTGAGACAGGACCACACTGACGAGGACCTTGAAGTCCGAAACGCGTCTGTGGGTATCCGGTGCCGAAATACTGAACACAAATTTAATTATTATTGGATTTCGATAGCTAACGCCATCTAATGCTTCATAGTGGCATCGTCAGTGACGCGAATGCACAAAATGCATATACAGGTCACTGTTTCAAATTTAATTGTTTTTTTTACTAGTTTCAATTATTACCTCATAATTGAAACTAGTCACAAAAGTCAAATAAAAATAGGGCACGTATAGAAAAGATAAGTGTTTTCTTTAAGAAGGAGGAAGTATACACATCTTCATGCATGGACTATAACATTTTAAGCATTAATTATTTTTTAAAAGAGTTCAATTTAGAGTTCAAAAGAGTTCAAAATAAATTTTAAAGCTTTAACGGGTGTTGTCCACTCTCAGATTAAGCATGAAGTAAAATTTCGAGTTTAGAAAACCCTGAAAATTTTTCGAAATTTTTCGAAATTTTTGAAATTTTATACTTCATGCGCCACGCGTTAAACCACTCATTTAATGCGTAATTCAAAATATACTGCTTGGTTGATTTTCAGTTTGATCTCAAGTTAGCAAATTTTATAAATGTTAATTTGGTCTAACCAAATTATGCTTCTGCAAAATTTAATCCCCTGGAGCAGGCTGCTCTAACTACTCTATTCCAACTGCACTATTCCTTTTCTATGTCTTTCACACATAGAAAAGGAATATTGTACACAAACTACCGTGCGATCGTTTAAAACTTGATTTAGAGTAGGCTTTGAATTTTAACTTAGATTGGCACTGCTGACTGTTAACACATAGTTTACCATAACCTCAAATTTATTCCTTCATTCAATTAGCATTCTGGGCAACCTCACAAAAAAATGTCGCCTACTCTAAATCATAATTTAAATGATCGCACCGTAGAACTATCATTATTTTATTAACGTAAGAATTCAAATCACGCCAGATCAGGTAATCAGTATACTAAATATTTCCAAGTAATATAAGTGCTTTTCATTATCTTTATCGTTAGAGTATATTAGTGCATCTACTATTTACCCTAGAATAACCTGAACCGTTATTTAAGTGTATGTAAAATTATGCGATTATGATTAAAGCTGACGTTCAGCTTGAGGACCTAATAAAGTTCCGGGATCATGAGCTTATCCACAGTTGTTTATTAAATCATGCCCATCTAGACCGCACCACCAACATCATATTTAATAAATCAATAAGTTCGGTACGGAGGGGTGCATTTCCTATTCACCTGAAACCTGAATTCGGATCGATTTTCTAGGCAACTGCGAATCCTGCCGAAGAGTAAATAGTTAAAATGCATCGTGTTAAGCTCAATTTTCTCCCGCATCAATTTTCTTTTTCGTCTTCTGTAAAATCAATTCGAGACCTATTCTGTGGTGTCTCCGGTGATTTTACACGTAATGCTCCTTTTGGAATTCACATCTATTTCTATTGGAACAAAAAAAGGGTGGTTTTGTTACAACTTTCAATAAGGTGCACAAGTCATAAATCTGAATATAAAATTAGTTATTTCGATTTATTCTTAAGATTATCGAAAACACACAGGGATTTTTACATATCCCGATGCATACTCTGAAAATGTTCAGGCATAGTGATATAAAAATGAAATAAAAAAATAATAATTTACATATTTCTAATTTCTTTGTGTTCGATCCGTGCCAAACTGGGACCAAAAATACCGGTCCGCCACATAATATAGTTTGGGAAGCGCTGATTTAAATGTTTCGATTATTACTCTTAAAAAATAAATGTTTCCTATATGTGTTCCTAAATTCACAATATTTCAGTGTTTTATACGGGTAGCGCATGAAGTAAAATTTCGAGTTTAGAGAAGCCTGAATATTTGGTTTGATTGGAAAACTAAATTTTAGGGCTTTTTTAAACCTGTAGATTGTTAGAGATTTTTAGTTTTAAAATATTGAGATTTTGTGCTAAGGTGTTAATGTTTTCCTGTGGCCCAGAAACGTTGAAACTTATTAATTGTTTAGTTCATTTCAAATTTTAATTTTATGTTTAGACTTAGTATTTGTCATTTAACAAGTGTGCAATTATATTTTATTAAAATTTAAATACTTTAGGTGAAAACTGTATCAAAAATTAAGTCAATTGATATGGCAGAATCTACGGGATTTTTGTTTTAAGTATACATATGCATACGCTTTTTTTAAAGAAATCAGTTTGAAGCTTTAACCGGTGGTTTCCACTACCAGGTTAAGCATGAAGTAAAATTTCGAGTTTAGAAAAGCCTAAACCAAATTTTTAGGCTTTTCTAAACTCGAAATTTTACTTCATGCGCCACGCGTATTAAACACTGAAAACACTAAAATATTGTAAATAAGGGAGCTTCACTTGAAATTAGTGTCTTGTACGCGTGGCGCATGAAGTAAAATTTCGAGTTTAGAAAAGCCTGACCAAACCAAATTTTAAGGCTTTTTTAAACTTGAAATTTTACTTCATGCTTAATCTGGGAGTGGAAACACTCGTTTAAAACTTAAAATTGAACGCTTTTATAAAATCGACGAAAGCCTAAAAATTTAAAGCGTATACAATATGTATATCGGCCATTCCATAAATAAGTGCACACTTTTTGAGTGTACATCAGGGATTTTAGCGAATTTCACATATATTATAAAGGCTATCAAGACATAGTGTTTGGTTGTTACTAGAGGTTAAACAAATTATTGTGTCAAAAGTTATAACAATATAAACTTTTAGTACACTTTTATTTTGAACTCAAAAATATCGTAAACCGTTACCTATACAAAAAAAGTTATTCTATACTTTTTTGTGCTTAAATGTTCAAAGTTTAAAATACATTTTTTTCCAAAACGAAAAAACTTAATTTATATAGATTTTGTTTAATAAATAAAACATATCTCACAAAATAATCAAATATTCATGTTTTAATTTTCTTAAAAAAAATATATGTTATACCCTGATCCTTCCTAAGAATTTTTCCGTTTTAAAAAATATAGGCAAAAATATGGGCACTTAAAACTTTTTGAGATATGATTTTTTTACCCGAACGCTACATTGACATGAGGTAATGGCCCGGGTCGCGGTGAGCGCCTCGCGTCAATGCAGCGCTCGGATAAGAAAATCATATCTTAAAAAGTTTTAAAGTGCCCATTTTTTTTAAAACGGAAATATTCTTAGGAAGGATTGGGGTATAACATATATTTCTTTTAAGAAAATTAAAACATGAGTATTTAATTATTTTGTAAGATTTGCTGGGGTAAAAAAATCATATCTCAAAAAGTGTTAAAGTGCCCATCTTTTTGAAAACGGAAATATTCTTAGGAAGGATTGGGGTATAATATATAATTTTTTCAAGAAAATTAAAACATGAGTATTTGATTATTTTGTGAGATTTCTTTTATTTATTAAAAAAATCTATCTAAATAAAGTTTTTTCGTTTTGGAAAAAAAAATATTTTAAACTTTGACCATTTAAGCATAAAAAAGTCAAGTATAACTTTTTTTGTGTCAGTAACGGTTTACGATATTTTCGAGTTCAAAATAAAAGTGTACTAAAAGTTTATATTGTTATAATTTTTTAAACAATCATTTGTTTAACCTCTAGTAACAACCAAAAACCATGTCTTGATAGCCTTTATAATATATGTGAAATTCGCTAAAATCCCTGATGTACCCCCAAAAAGTGTGCACTTAATTATAGAATGAATGGCCGATGTATAAATGGATCAATTCCAGTATGTAATATGATAAGTCATTCATAAAAATCATAAAAATTAGTGCAGAATTTCACCTAAAGTCCATTTCTAGAGTTACCTCTACAATGTCCTGGCGTCCTTTGGCATGGGTTCGTACTTGCATTATTTACTTCCTGCCTCGAGCCGGCCCTGGTTGCAGGTGACATTATTTTTACAGTTACGTCTATGTCGTTTTTGCTCTGAAATGGCAATAAATATTTTAGAATCCTCTCCTATTTTGTATATTGTTTAAAATCAACAAAATACGAGTACATAATTTATAAAATGTATGCTAATATAATTTTTGTTAAAGCATTTAATTTTAATTAACTCAAAATTAATTAGTTTTAATTTGTTGCTTTATAAAATAGACGATAATAATGTTAGCCAATATAAAATGTAATCAATTTAATCAATTTGTGTTTTAATTATTTATTGATAAAGGTAAACATATAATTTTATTACAAAGCTACCGTGCGATCGCTTAAATTATGATTTGGAGTAGGCAGCATTTTTTTGTGCGGTTGCCCAGAATGCTAATTTGAATGGTGAAATACATTTGAGGTTATGGTAAACTATGTGTTAACAGTCAGTAGTGCCAATCTAATTTAAAATTCAAAGCTTACTCTAAATCATGTTTTAACGATCGCACGGTATGTGTACAAGTTGAAAATAAAGACAAATTTATAAGAAAATGTAACTGCTTAAATTATGTCCGCTTTCACCAACTTCAGCAACAATTTTATTCAAGGATCATTTATTTGTCAATTGAAATAGGTTTTTTCCTTATCACCCACGTAAAATGTACACTAAACTCTAAATACGTGCGATATTCTAGTGAGTTTATATCAGGTGTTCTCTTAAAAGCCCGATCGTGAAGGCGCTGCTTTTTTGATAATAGGAAATAGAACGAAAAAGTGAAGTCGCAGCTCAATTTACGTTTTCTCATACCTGACATAAATGTCAGATTGTGTTAATTAGTAACTCATTAGTTTACCTTGTTCTTATAGTTGTTGTGTTATTTCTTCTTATAAATCAGCTGTTTTCACAGTCCAATAAACAATGGATTTTGCAATATAGAATAAAATAGAAAACTTTTTAAAACTGGGTTAGATTAGTAAATTCACGTACGACCTACTTCACAATGTTTTACAAATTTCACAGCCAACTCGATCGGGTTTTTAACTGAACACCTCATACAAGGCGGTATGTAGCTAATGAACGGAAGTTTTATTGTACTACAGAAGGAAAATTAATTATGAAAAAGAATTTCGATAAAAATCACATCTTCCAACATTTCAACCAGAATTGCTGCGATTTCCCGTCGTGTGGCTTTTTTTAAATCTGGAATAGTGCGCGGTTTGTCAACGTACACTTTGGACTTCAGGTACCCCCATAAGAATAAATCGCAGCTGACGAGGCCGGGCTAGCGGGATGCCCACGAAAAGTCGCCATTTCTGGAAATTCAGGCGTCCAGAGCCCGTATTCACATCACCGATGCAATTTGTCATCGGTGAGAAGTTGCACTGAAATGACGTCATTTTGGATAGAATTTACCAAACCGTATGGAGTTAAGTGACATCATTTTGGTGCAAGTTCTCACTGATGATAAATTCCCTGGGTGCTGTGAATACGGGCCCAGGAAATGTTTCACGGACAAGATTCGTTAAAACTCTCGCGATATGAGCGGTGGCTCCGTCCTGTTGAAACCAGTTGTTCTGAGTGCCCCATTCATTATCCCCCAAGTAGGAAATAATAAATTCATTAAGCATAGCCACGTAGCGCTCTGAAGTCAGCGTCATAGCGTGTCCTCTCTTATTTTAAAAAATAAGGTCCAATTATCTCAGCTTTTGACAAAGCACACCACATCGTCGAGCACTCCAACGATTTGGTAACTAAACTTTCCACCTTAGACTACAGAATTAGGAGTTTAACGACCTTTCCTCACCTTCCCACCCCAAACCACGCCCTTTTCAAATGTGGTCATTTCGTCTCCTGTATTCCTCTCCTGTATTAGTAAATAAAAGATTGGAAAAAATCACAATTTTTTGCAAAGAAATATTTTACGAGGGGACCGAATTAGTTTTATATTTTATGCTGTATATATTACAGAAGAAAATGTGATTCAGTATGTTATTTTGTTCATTTAGCAATGTTTAATATTTTTCATATTAAAGATCCATGTGAATTAGAAATATTTCAATTGGGAGATTACAAAGTTGGCACTTTCCTTAAAACATATCTAGCGAGTAAGACTAATTCAAATTCAAAACTATTTGAATTCGAGAAAATAAGCTAACGTTTCTTATAGTTTGCACACTTTAAACATAATATATAAAATTACGAACATGTTATTCGTGAAAATGCAAACAATGTCTTAATTAATAAGACAACTTAAGACAATAAATATCCATTGAAACAATACTTCCCGTGCAAATACACCTCCGGATATTGAATTTTACAATGAAATATTTAAAATCTTATTTGATTTGATCAAAATAAGATTTTAAATATTTCATTGTATAATTCAATATCTGGAGGTGTATTCGCACGGGAAGTAGTTATTTCATTGTTTGCATGTTCACTAATAACATGTTCGTAATTTTATATATTATATCTAACGAATGTCTATAAACTGGCGACATCTCGGTTGCTTTGAAAAACAAATTACATATCTTAGATTATGCCATACGAAACGATAAATGCTGGAAAGGTCAAATACATTTAATTATATTTGATAGTATCACAATGCTGAATTTAATTACAACGTATGTTTCTAAAGTCAGAACCTACTAGGATGCCAACAGTTTATAGACACTCGTTATTTTATCTAAATATTGTATCTCAAAATAAGAACGTTGTTAAGACGACCATATGGTTACTATATAAGTAAATAAACAAATTCAAGAAAGAACCATCTGTAAGAAGAACTCGACTACGATCTAAACGTACAATCTCAGTACCTATATAGAACTCAGTATCTATATAGATACTGAGTTTGTACGTTTAGAACGTAGTCGAGTTCTTCTTAAAGATGGTTCTTTCTTGAATTTGTTTATTTACTTATATAGTTTAGCTCTGTATTTTTATGTTTTAATCAGAGCAGAAGCGTTTCTACACAAAACATCAATGCTAAAATGACCTTCTCGCCAACAAATCCATTTTTTCAGTGGGTGAAGTTAAAGAGATGAAATAAAAGAAAAGTTTTTTTTTATATTTCGTCTCTACATTACTTTAGTGCACGATATATGTGTAATTCTGACATGTTATAACAAAAACATGTTAACTTCGCTATAGTAATGGATTTAGTCTAAGTTTCTGCATGTTATTAAAAATATTCATACACCGTTGAAACATTTCATGACCTTTAATGCGACAGCCGATTAGATCTGGAAGAAGTGATTAATTCAACGAGTGAAGGGCGAACGAAATAAAAAACTTAGTGGAAATTTAATACGAAATCGATTCGACAATTAAAATGGAAAATGTGTTATTTTCCGAGGCGGATAAAAAAATGCGGCGCTCACACGAATGCCCGGCGACGACTTCGAGGAGGTAATGTCAAGGTGAAGGCTAATGTCTTAATGGCCCAAATTACTACATTAAAAGCCCTTTCTTTTCGATCATGAATAATGACATGAAAAAACGCAGGCGGAGAAATATTCCTGCGTTATATACTTATATATGTAGTAATTACCGGCTTATAAATATACATACATGCTGTGTTTTTATTTAGATTTTCGGGGCGTTAAGTATGGGCATTTGTTGATGGGAATATGAGTTAATTAGGTGTATGAAAATGGTGAAGAAATATGTTTCGTATTACGCTGGTTTGTCAAAGGTACCGTGCGATCATTTAAAACATGATTTAGAGTAGGCTTGGAATTTGATATTAGATTGGCACTACTGACTGTTACTACATAGTTTACCATAACCTTAAATTTATTCCTTTATTCAATTAGCATTCTGGGAAACCGCACAGAAAAAAATGCCGCCTACTTTAAATCATAACTTAATTGATCGCATGGTATTTAATGTGTTTAATGCTGGTTTTATATTATACAGCATAACATCGTTTCCGATAATACAAATATTGGTACATTTGCTTTTAATAAATATGTTTATATCAAACGTTCAGACAAGTAGCCAGACATATTTCGAAATGTGTCAGACATATTTCTTAATTTTCGGAGGGACTGATTGCCTAGGTTTGAATCTTGCCTTGTAGTATTTTGAGGCCATATCGATTTATTTGATATCGGAACGGGTCCCAACAAAATAATATAATACAAAATGATGTTTTTGTCGGAACGTAAGCATAACGTTCCCTCGACGTGTCGTGTAGGATAATATAAATTAATCTTTATACGGAGCAATGGAATATTAATACTTACATTTTATTTCAGATAATCTTAAAAAAACATTGAAATGACTTTCATTTTACTCTGTGCATATTGTTTTGTTTCCAAAAGGTATTTCCACTCCTTGATTAGGCATGAAGTAAAATTTAGAGTTTAGAAAAACCCTGAAAATTTGGTTTTTGCATATGTTGTAAATTTTCTGACATTCCTCGTTTTTTAAAAGAATTTAATCTAAAGCTTTAAACGAGTGTTTTCCACTCCTAGACTAAGCATGAAGTAAAATTTCGAGTTGAGAAAAGCCTGAAAATTTGGTTTGAATTTCAGGCTTTTCTCAACTCGAAATTTTACTTCATGCGCCAAGCGTTTAAAACACTGAAATATCGTAAAGTTAGAAATATGTGTATTTCTAACTTCACGATATTTCAGTGTTTTAAACGCGTGGCGTATGAAGTAAAATTTCGAGTAGAGAAAAGCCTGAATATTTGGTTTGGCCGCGTAGCGCTCATTTTTGAATGAGTAATAACCGAAACATTTAAAGAACAAAATATTTACATTTTTTTCACACATTTTTAAGTCAGGTCAAATGGTGAAACTAGATTTTTGGGCTTTTTTAAACTTTAAATTATACTTCATGCGACCCTCTTAAAACAGTCGATGATTGTTAAATTTTAAACATTCTTGTATAACAGTATATTTTTTATCCTGCTTTGGTAGTATATTTTCAATACTGATTTAGCAGTATATATCTTAATTCAGAATATTTCAGCGTTTTAAACGCGAAAATTTGGTTTGGTTGCGTAGCGCAACGCGCTACGCGACCAAAGCAAATTTTAAGTCTTTTCTAAACTCGAAATTTTACATAATGCTTAGCCTGAGAGTGGAAAATACTTGTTAAAAATTAAACTCCTTTAGAAAACGAAGAATGGCGGAAAATTTACAGCTTATACATACATGTATGTATACTTAAAAGAAAAGTTGGCTCAACCACAGATTCATTTTACAAAGTTGTTTACGAGTTTACCATTAGGTGGCGCGTATTAGTTCGGACATTTTTATCTTAAAGTTGGCAGCGAAATGCTGCTAAACGATGCGGAAATGTTAATTAGGGTTAGAGTTATGTTTGTTTGATTTTTACTGTACAAATTGCATTAAAAACGTGTGTAACGCTGGTAAGTACATAATAAAACTGCAATCTAAATTAAAAAAAAAAAATTGATTTTATTGACGAAACTAGTTTGAAGCGCGAAATATATCGCGCGTTTACATTTAAATTCAATTTTCCTTCAACATGCAGCTAATTATGCTTTTGTCTTTATTTTTGTTTATGTTGTTAATTTTTAATAACGATTTTCGTTTCGACGTGCCATTATCCTCATTAAAATGGCAACACATTATAATTTAAAGTTCTTCATAGTATGCCTGGCAGATAATGCGAAATTGATTGAGTGGTTGATGAGTGTGGGTATAATTGGAAATGAATATATGTGCTGTAAATGTGGTAATAAAATGACTTTAACAAAAAAAAATGATGTGTCTGATGGGTATGTTTGGCGTTGTCAGAAGCAAGGTGTGAATGAGCATGATGTTAAATGAAGTGTACGAAAGGGTTCATGGTTTGAGGAGAGCAGGTTGTGCATGCGTGATGTGTTGCAACTCACATATATGTGGTGTTATAGGACTTTGAATGAATTTATGGTAAGAGAGTTATGTTGTAGTGAGACAACGGTATCCGATTGGAAGAGTTTTTGTCGGGAGGTGTGTATGGAAGTGTGCTTGCGACAAGAGAAAATGATTGGGGGTGTGGGAAAAATTGTGGAAATTGATGAAAGTAAGTTTGAAAAAAGGAAGTATAATAGAGGAAAGCGAGTAGATGGAAAGTGGGTGTTTGGCGGGATTGAAAGGGGGACAAATGATTGTTTTATGTGTGTAGTGGGTAAAAGGAGTGCGGCTGTGTTAGTTGCTTTGATTAAAAAACATATTCTGCCAGGCACTACCGTTGTAAGCGATTGCTGGAAATCTTACGACTGCCCCCAGAAAGAAGGATTCACCCACCTTCGAGTAAACCATTCGATCCAATTTAAAAATCCGGAGACAGGTGCTCACACGAACACCATCGAGGGCACATGGGCAGCGGTGAAAAGAAATGTTGGCGGCAACCATTGTAAGAGTCAATGTGACTCCTTCTTGTTTGAATACATTTGGCTCCGCCAAAACAAGGATGATGTCTTCGGAAAATTTCTGGGGCAGTAAAAATTGTATATCCCCCTAGCCGTGAGGACTGATTGATCGTCAGTAAATTCTCGGTTCTTTTCAGAACCACAACTAAAATTTTGATACTTATTCATAATATTTAAGTACTAATTTTTTTTATTATAAATTATTATTCATAAGTAAATTGATTACAATTTTCGTGAGCAATATTAATTTTTCTTATTACAAGAAAATAAGATTATTTTATGTAACGAGTGAATGAGCTTCACTTTAATTAGGGTATTTTAGAAACAATATCCTATTTTTTTAAAACACAAAAAATGTAACAAATATATTTATGAATACATTTAGTGATACCATTATTGTGAAAAATAAAATGATTGGATAAGAGTTCATTCTCTTTTAAAATTAGTGGCCTGTATCGACTAAAACATTTATCCGCTGCCTAACACTAATGTGGCCCGTTGCACCAAGTGAATATTAAACAGCAAAACATGGTGCTATGCAATGCAGCCGATCGTTAATAAGCAATCTGTAAGAAGGCTCCTTACCACTAAATGTTACGTTACAATGTTATGCAGCAGGTAATAGTTCTTTTTAATATGGGGTTTTAAATATTTTAAAGGCATGGTGTACCATCAATGCCACAAACACTTTTGAGAGAAAAAAATAATACTAAAAACGACATATCCTTTTCTTTGACCACAAAATATTAGAAGTAAAATCGAACAGTGTGAGTGTATACGGCTGCCAGTACTTGTAAATAACCATGAAATATAGCTATCTTGATGTAAGCAACAGAAATAAGTCGAAGATACATTTTTGCCACTAAGGACTAGACGTAGCTTAACACTATAGCACACAGCGTTTTTTACCAATGTACAAAATCAAACATTTTGGCTTTAAGCGGGAAATCTCTAATTTTAAAGCTTAATTATTTCATGGGTGTAGCTGTATCAGTTATACATTCTAACTGGGGCCTCCCCAGACCATGACCTGGCGGTCCCTCGTTTTCTAGGATCGAGGGCATCATGATTCCATCTGCACCAGGGCTAGAGCCATGATTCTAACAGTTATACGTCTTAACTTGGGTCTCTTTGGCTGTAAGGCCCCCGTTCTGTAAGATCGAGGGCAGCATGATACCATACACGATACTTTTGTCCTGAGCCCCAGAGCTAGGGCTAGGACTCCCTTGTGGGGGCCATGCTACGTGGGCTCTATTGTAGGCCTTAACCAAATGAAAAATGTTTTGCTTTAGGATTAGAAAGTTCGCGCGAAATTTCGAATCCTAAAGCAAAACATTTTTCGATAAATAAAAAAAATGAATTAAATGTATTTATGTCTAATAAACATTTGAAATTGGTTTTTCAATACGAATTCAATGTTGCTTGGCCGTATCGTGAGTACTCGAAGTTGTTTCATGGGCGTAACTACACCGCAGCTGTAACAGTTATACGTCTCTACTCCACCCAGGCCAGGATCTCTGGTGGCCCCCCTTCCATAGGATCGAGGGCAGCATGATACCGTACTTGATGCTCCTGATCTGGGCATCAGTCCCCCCGTTTCATAGGATCGAGGGCAACTCAATGTGGCCAGTTGCACCAAGTGTATAATGGACAGCATTACGTCACACTGTGTCAAATTTTGACCTGGTGCTTCGCAATGCAGTCGATTGTTATTATACAATCTGTAAAACGGATACGTGTAACCAAATGTTACTTTACAATGTTATGCAGTGGGTAAATGTTCTTTTCAATATGGGGCTTTAAATATTGTTAATCAGCTTTATATAAATGGCACAGGTCCATAAAAATACTGAAAACAATTTACATTCTTTTCCTAGACTACATCAATGGCCTATTTATTAATCACTTCACTCCACAAAATATTAGAACTTAAATCGAACACAGTGTGAGTGTATACGGCTGTCAGGACTTATAGCATCAATGTTGATTTAAAGCTTAATTACTGGCTTACAGATATCTATACAAAATAGAGATCTTGATGTAAGCAACTAAAATAAGTCGAAGATACATTTTGTCACAAGGGACTAGACGAAGATTAACACTTTATTGCCCACAGTGTTTTTCTACAGATACTGAGTGCCTCCAATGTACAAAATGAAACATTTTAGTTTTAACTGGAAAATTTCTAATCCTAAAGCTAAACATTTTCAGGCAAACAAAAGGATCATTTCTTTTTATTGCTTCTCTAATATATATGAACTGTGGCTGCAGCTTGAGTACTTGACGTTTTGTAGGCGTAGCTATACCGCTTAAGCTGTATCAGTTATACGTCCTAATCTCTGGTAGCTCCCTGTTCCCTAGGATCGAGGGCAGCATGGTATTATATACGATACTCCTGATCCCGACCTCTAGAGCTAAAGGTCTGCGAGCCCTTCCCTTGTGGGGGCCATGCTACGGTGGCCCTATTGGAGGCCATAACCAAGTGAAAAATGTTTTGCTTTAGGATTAGAAATTTCGCGCGAAATTTCTAATCCTAAAGCAAAACATTTTTCGATTAATAAAAAAAAAGAAGTAAATATATTTATATCTAATAAACAGTTGAAAGTGGTTTTTTAATAAGAATTAAATGTTGCTTGGCTGTACCCTGAGTCCAACAATTCATCATAAAGTATTATTTTTTTGACCCATAAAACTACCCAATCATATTTAATTCATAGATGTACGATGATGTACGTGAAACATAACCGATAGCCCCTGCAAGCACAGTGAGCGATGCTAATAATATAAATGTGTTTAATGATTTATTAATTTTTAAACAATTAAACATTGTTTGGACGTTGAAGTGATACACAGCTTTGGTACTTGGGGTTGTTTTACAACACTAGCAGCCATGCCCCCATTCTAAGGAGCCACGCTCCACATCCTAATGCGGGCTTCCACACAAAGATCTCTGGTGAGACTGGTGAGAGCTAGGATCGAGGTTTTGTGATATGACACGGCGCGCCGAGACCTCTTGATCCGGGGCCCCTGTGCTAGAGCCCTGCCAGCCTCCCCCTTTATGGTCGACCATTGTAACCAAATGAAAAATGTTTTGCTTTAGGATTAGAAATTTCGCGCGAAATTTCTAATCCTAAAGCAAAACATTTTTCGATGAATAAAAAAAAAAGAAATAAATATATTTTTGTGTAATAAACATTTGAAGTTGGTTTTTTAATAAGAATTAAATGTTGCTTGGCTGTACCTTGAGTCCAAAAATTCATCATAAAGTAATTTTTTTTAAACGAACATACCCATAACACTGTCCAATCATATTTGACATATTGGATATAGATGTACGGTGATGTATGTGCAAAATAACCGATTACCGATGCGAGCGCAGCAAGTGATACTAATAATATAAATGTTTTTAATGATATATTCATTTTTAAACAATTATATGTTGCTTGACCGCTAAAATGAACGACACCTTAGGTACTTAAGGTTGTGTCATAACATTGTAGCAGCCATGTCCCCATTCTAGGGGCTAGGATAGAGGGCAGCGTGATAACCCATATACGATAAGACGCAGCCCGCCAGTACCTCCTGATCCCAGGCCCCACGACTAGAGCCCTGCCAACTTCCCCCTTTTATGGGCGGCATGCTAACCAGATGAAAAATGTTTTGCTTTAGGATTCGAAATTTCTAATCGTAAAGCAAAACATTTTTCGATGAATAAAAATAATGAATTAAATGTATTTATGTTTAATAAACAGTACTCGAAGTTGTTTCATCGGCGTAGCTACATGTTTGGTTTTAGGACTAGAATGAGCTAAATGAAAAATATATTGGGACACCCTGTATATCAAAGTTAACGAACACTAATTTGAAAAATTCAACAGTTGGTGAAATATATTAATACTATAGTGAAAGTATTAATATTTGAAGATAACAAAGGGCTTGGCATGCTAGAGTTCAACACTACCAACCATAAAAAAGATGGAAAAACCTTACAACATGCATTCAAACGAAAACATGTCTGTTGGCACTATGGCCAAAAAAAAGATGTTTCTGAAGCTCACAAAACAGAAACTTTTAATCTTAACTGGCAATCTATTGGTCACTATGGCTTACTAACATTGACCTTTGTCAAGGATGCAATAAAGAAAAAGAAACAAGGAGTCACATCCTTTACGAGTGTCTGGTGCTCTCAAAGACAGGGGACATGGTGCTAAGGGTAGAACCCCCTAATCGAATGGGAATGATCCCCTGCACAAATGATTGCCGTCACTGTGGCCAAAGTGGGTGCAGCAGTCGCTACTCTCTCACCAATCAATCCTTATTTATTAACATTGACATGTTATTAACTCAAACAAATAATTACTTAATTTAATAGTCTAAATTCAAATTTTAAATTAAAAATTGTTCCAATAAAACTATTTAATTTAAGAGTAATAGGAAATTAATAAACAAAATATTTAAATTTTAGTTGAAACTACATAAGATAAATTTGATGAATAAACGTGTGAAGAAAGGTTATTAGTGCAATCAATCAACCTACACAAGACAACATTAATCTAAACTAAAATTATGTATTAACGTTCAGTACTATGTTGTTATACATACACAACTCAATATCTTACAACTACAAATATTTTAATTATTTTAAAACTTTAACATTTTAAATTTTTTAATGAAATTTCATTTATTATAAAATAATTGCTTTTTTAAATAAACCGCTACATCAGCAGTAGCGCCCCTGGTGGTGTATACGGTATAATATTTTCTTAAAATTTCATGACAAATTTAAAATATCAAGATCACTAATCATTTTATTTTTGTACATAACCTCAAAACTTGAATTGTAAGTTGGTTTTTTATAAGCTTTATTTCATATAAAAATAAGCATAAAATCTCGAGATAATTAGGCACAACTAAAATTGAGAGGAAATCTACGTGATAAGTGCATCACCAGCACTTAACTAGCGCATTAACGACGAATATAACCTCCGAAAAAAGGTAACTTTCAGACACAATTTATAAGCAAAATGTAAGCTTAATTACTTAAGAAACTAGTGTTTTCCCCTCTTTTTTATCATTAGAAGTAAATCCAACTCAGTAAAATTCGGTATTTTGTAAAATTTCGAAAAAAACGGCTCTAGACCGTAAACTGTGGTTGTGCCAGGAATGGGAGGAAATGTGTTTTTAGAATGAATAAACTTACCATCATTGTTGAATAATAATAATGCTAAAATATCTCAGCAAGAAATATTATAATCCATTTAAAGCACATGAGAACAAGACACATTTGTTTAATTACATACATGTTCGTTTCAATAACACTGTTATCATTTTGACAACGTCATATTTTTGACGTTGATCATTTTGATTGCTATTTATTTTTCATCAAAATCACGGTTGCGAAAATTTTAAAACAATAACATCCCTAACATCGGATAGTAAACAAATTAGTTTCGGAAATCAAAATTCAAGTACGATGGCATTACGTGTTTTAAATCAAATTTCAAGTATAAAAGTACCAAAAACTGTAAGTAACAATTTTTCATTAACTGCTATCATTTCTAGAATATGAGTGTGTTATTTGCGGAGGCCTTAATCAAGTTTTAATTTTATAACCGAATTTTTATTGTACATATTCATTATTCATTAGCGGCAGCAAAAAATACACGAATATTAGCAATAATATTGATTTTTGCTATAAATTATTCCTGGCTTTAAAAAGGCATATTGTGGACGCAATAGTCAAGTTTTAATTTTATAACCCAATTTGCATCGTATTTATTATTCATTAGAGGCAACAAAAAATGCACGAATATTAGCTTTTTTCTATAAATTAAGTCTCGCTTTAAATATTCTAAGGGGATATTTTATTTGATTTAATTGACACGATGCAAATTGGTAAAAATTTGCATATAAGTTTGATACCATTTCATAAGTTATTTAATTAGCACAAAACCTGTTGTGATACAGGTTTTATGCTTTGAAGTGATTTGCTTCTAAAATAAATTGGAGAACCAAATTACAAAATATTTATTTATTTTTCTTCCAAAATTAATATTAATATCTTTTCTATGGTTACGTTATTTACACCAAGCTTTTTTAATAAAAAAAAATGAAAAGATAATCAATACGTAATGCTGCAACTTCTATTTGTTCTGTTTTTATTTTCTTGCTCAGTTTAATCAATTCTACATTATTGTAATAGATTCTGAATTTGCACCATTTTAACTCCAAATAAATTACAATTTCAATCATCAAAACAAACATGAAAAAAGTTAATTTTTTCAAACGTTGTTAAAATTTGAATGAAGAATCACACTTTTAATTTTAATTAATATACAAAACAAGAGCAAACATATTATTTTTACCCAAAAAACTCTTCCAGGATTTTTAAAAATCCCTTTACTTTTCTTCTGGCTGTGGACTTAGTACATTTTTTGAAAATATACACAAAAATAACACTTTCAGTTTGTATTACTTATAGGGAAACTAAAAAAGTCAAACATATCTTGTATTTAGAATTGTAACAAAAGTTGAAAATAAAAAGAAATTAGTAAATGACATTATACTTTTTAAATAATTCGTGTTTGGTCAATTACAATGATTTTTGAAAAATTGATTGATAAGGCTGATAAATGTTGAAAGTTCATCTTCACTTTTATATAAATAAAACAATTTAAACACTTTCAAATATATATTGTGCATTCGCTACAATTGTTTCGCTACACTGTGGCTTCTTCAGGCAAGGAAGCCACAGTGTGGCGAAACAATTGTAGCGAATGCACGATATATATTTGAAAGTGTTTAAATTGTTTTATTTATATAAAAGTGATAATGATTTTTGTTTAGTATGACATTAGCTACTTTCACAAAAAAAGTACAATTTAAAGTGTTTTCCACTCCCAGATTAAGCATAAAGTAAAATTTCGAGTATAGAAAAAGCTGAAAGTTCAGGCTTTTTTAAACTTGAAATTTTACTTCATGCGCCACGCGTATAAAACACTGAAATATCGTGAAGTTCAAAATACACTACGATGTTTGTTTTTACGGTAATACATTTTACAAAATTTGTGTTATTATTTTGTCTTATACTTTCAAAATTTGAGCGCCTGGTGCAGTTTGCTTTGGTTTTCTTATGCCCGGTATTATAAACGATTAATAAATCATTAGATAACTATTTGTGGAGTAAATTTATTTACCTAGTAAACTAATGGGCAAATAAAATTGCGTATTATAAAGCAGACCTACCAAATAAATAGCAATTCTAGAAATAAATAATTTAATTAGTAGATTACAGACCGAAATTAAACATTTTTATTGTGGCCATAGATGGAACCACCAATTTTTTAAATTGAATTGTCAATATTTCAAATTAAATTGTAAATCAAATTGGAAATTTAGTATAATTCTTTATAATTATAGAGAATAACCGTGGAATAGGACAGAATTACGCAGAACAAGAAAAAGAAAGCTTATTAGAAATTATAAAAGACTTAAACGAGTGTTTTCTACTCCCAGGCTAAGTATGAATTAAATTTCGAGTTTAGAAAAGCCTGAAAATTTGGTTTCAGGCTTTTCTAAACTCGAAATTTTACTTCATGTGCCACGCGTACAAGACACTGATTTCAATTGAAGTTCACTTGTTCACAATATTTTAGTGTTTTCAGTGTTCAACACGCGTGGCGCATGAAGTAAAATTTCGAGCTTAGAAAAACCTGAAAATTTGGTTTGGTCGCTCCGCGCTTCGCGTTACGCGACCAAACCAAATTTTCAGGCTTTTCTATACTCGAAATGTTACTTCATGCTTAGTCTGGGAGTGGAAAACACTCGTTTAAAACTAATAAAACTAAATGGAACTAATTTAAAAAAAATCGTATTCATAAGTATAAAAATCCCTGGTTATGTCTGACTTGAAAAACTACTATGAGCGAACTTAAATCTGACATGGATGATATGGTAGATATGATAACCGTAATAAAATTATTAAATACAAGTAGTAGAATCTAAAGTAATTATAATAATATAATAGACATTTGACTTTTAACTGTCAAATTATTTAGAGAATAAAATTTACTTGGTAAAAAAACAAACAAATATTTTACTGGGGAGATTTATTAGTCAAATGAAGTTATTTTGTGTTTATAATACTGAAATCTTTGGAATAAATTAATTTATTCCTAAAGTAAATTTTATTTAGGGAATAAAACGTTTTATAATACTGGGCATTAAAAGAATAAAATCTCTGCATATGCAAATTGTTAAGCAAATAATAAATTGAATAAGAACAACTAAATCAATTACTAGAAATTTGCATAAGCAAATTAGAGCGCACAAATGAGGATTCAGCTAGATGTTTTTATAAATTAATTAAAAATAAATTCCTAAAGATACAAATACGACACTAAGGCCTATTTGCACCCCGACTGATCAACCACTAATCATTGATTAAACCTCTGAGTAAGTTATAATTCTAGAAAATAAGAATGTTTTAAATTTGGAAGATATCCTAAACATGTTTTTTTATCATTATGCAATTTTGTAAATAATTTATACACAAAATTGCTGTGTTTTTAAAGAGTCTAATCACTGATTAACTTAATCGACTTGGGTGCAAACAGGCAATAAACTTTGTTAGTTAACAGTCCCAAAGATACGTTAATAAGGTATGGGAAGTTGTTTGCATCAAAAATCAATTCAAATTTGTAACTTTTTTCTTACTTTCATATGAAATATAATTTTACGGGTGCGTTCCTTTTTTTGTTATTAATCAGTTCAACCAATTGTGCGTTTAAATTTCATTAACACAAACCAAGTAAGTTGCATGAAGTAACTTTCTTATAGACTTGCACGTAATGTTTTAATATTTTTCCAGAACGTTGAAAAAGCTTAATGAAATAAAAATCACACAACCTAAATCACATCCCCTGGAAGAGGAATAATCCCTGTGTCCATTTTCAGGGTAGCATACGAAGCTTTAGTGCGGACAGATCACCAAGACTACAAAACACACCGACCCTTTTTCGGCGAGAAACAAACGAAGTCGTAAATACTCCGAAATTGCAGATATTTTCATGTAGGAAAAGAAGTGTATCATTACCGATAAAATGCAACTTTTGTAACTACACTAGATACCAAGAACCGCCAAAGGATTGTGAGATAGAAGAGGATGACAAAAGTTTGGACGAGTTTAGATCAAAATTGCAGAAGACACTGCCTATAAATTACGAGCAATTTTCACCTAGGAAAAGCGACGAGATTGAGGATGTTTCGAGATGGGCCGAGGAGTGCTACAAGAAGTACAAGACAAGGACTAATAAAGCAGCTTATTGTTTGAAAGACTCGACGAGAAGGACAAGATTGAGTGAGGAAGATGATCTGGCCTTCAAAAAGAAGCATATGCATAATGATTATGCAACTGCGAATCATCTTCAACCTAGGAATTTGATACCCTTTGATCAATCAATTACTATTGATCCAGAACAGTGCGATTGCACTCCGATTGGTTATTATTACACTAAACCAAATAAATCGAAACTTTTGGAAAAACCAAAGAATATAACCCAAGAACGAAGTTACTCATCAAGTTCGACGAATGCTGGTGAAAATGAAATTAAACTGAAAGATTTTTCTAAAAAGAAACTAATCTTTATGAAATCATACAGTGACCATGTAAAGGAAGCAAATTCAAGTCAAACTGTTATGAATTCTGTTGCTAACAATCAGAAAAGAACGTTTTCTATGGATTCCAATCGAGTTAAGCCGGCTGAGAAACAAGTTAGCACTAAACATTTATCTAGTGTCGTAAGCAAAGTTCACATTATGAAGGACCCAGCCAAACCTAGGAGATTTGAACCTTCGATGACGCAACGGGTTTATTTATCAAGGATTGCACAAGGTGAGAACGTTGATCGAGAATTCTTAGACACATTTACTTGTCAGACAACGAATGAAAATGCCAGTAGATTATTTAACACATTTTCTCCTCCACCAAACAATGAACAGGCCAACAAATTAATCAACACATGTTCTCCTCAAACAAACAATGGTAAAGCCAACCAATTAACAACCACATTTCCTTCTCAAGCAAACAATGTTGAAACCAACCAAGTGGTGAACACATTTTCTCGTCAAACAAACAATGAAGAAACTAACAAATTATCAAACACTTTTTCTCGTCTTCCACACAACGAAGAAGCCCCCCCGTTATTATACACATTCCCCCGCCAATCAACCAATGAAGAAGCTAACAACCCCAATGGAGAAAATGTAAGGTTTGCTGTTCCAAATGTATACACAAAACTTGCCGAAGTTGCTGATTTAAATAAAGCACTTCCATTTAGTAGCCCTGCGCCTATTCCTTTCGAACCTGTTTCCACAAAAACTGTTGCTAGTAAATTGGCAAAATCTGTAACAACTACGGCATCGTCGCAAACTCGGAATACAAGGAATTCTGCTACTTACACGTTTATGAATAAAATGCTGTTTGGTAACCCGTATGCGCAGTTGTCGACGTGTTGTAAAACCACTCAAACTTTATGTGCTGAGGAGGAGAAACGTGGTAATAACTTTAGAAATAGTTTTACCTTGCAAAGACATTATGCAACAACCACTGCAAACATTTGTGATGATCAGAACAGTAAGAAGAGGCCGGATTTTCCAAAATCGAAAATTCCCAAAGCTGTTTTGGACCAGAATAAATTGGATTTATTTGATGGGGTTTGCGATGATTCTAAGAAGAAATACCAACCAACCAGACCATGCGACTGTATTGAACCCCATCTACCTACAAAACTTCCCAAGATGAAAAGGTTGCGGAAGAGATACCCAACCGATGTCGACGAGAAAAAGACACCACAACCCGAATGTGAGCCATTCAAATGCCCACCCAGAGCGGATGATAAGTTGAAAGAAAAGAAGAAGACTTTACCATCGCTTCCCTCCGGCGGTTGCCCTTGCGTGGAGCCACCTCCGCTTGATCCCTGTAACCCGCTTCCAAGATTGAGTAAAAGATTAGTTATGATGGATAAATACGAGTCGTGCGCTGAAGAAAAATGCCCACCGAGAGCTGACGCGAAGTTGGTTTCCCCGAAGAAATGCCTCAAAAAGCTTTCTCGCGAGCCATTAGATTGCAAATGCTTGGAACCTCACCTACCGACCAAACTCCCAAAAATGCCTCGCCTTCCCAAAAAATTAAACCTCGCTGAAATCCCAATACCGAAGCATTGCGAGTTTTCAAAATGCCCACCAAGAGCGGATGATGGTGTAAATTTATACCACCAGAAAGTTCTTCCGAAAATAGACTCATCTCAATGCCCTTGCGTAGAACCAAGCCGGTTAGACGAATGCTCTGCTTTACCGCGCTTGAAGAAACGCGCAGTTTATCAAGATCCGGAGGTTTGCACTAAGGAGCCCTGCCCTCTAAAAGCAGACGATGTTTGTGGCTATGAAACAACAAAGAAAAAGTTAAAACCGTTGCTCCCCTGCTCCAAAACAACAGGTCTCTATAAAAACCACTACTCAACAATGACACGGAGTTTCATAACTATTCCACTTGCAGGAGTCAGAAAACACGAAATCGCTGAAAAAAGCCACCAAAGCAGTTCCAATTGCGAGGAGGAACCTAAGAAGGTTTGCAAGGAGGAACCTAAGAAGGTTTGCAAGGTTCCCCCCCCGCTTTGCAAGGTTCCCCCCCCGCTTTGCCCGCCTCCCAAAAAAGAAAAGAGCTACTTTGAGAAGCTCCTCCACGACGTCATCAACTACTTTAAAGCCCGTCCGGACTGCCCGCCTCCGGACGCGTGGAAAAAGAAATTCCTGCGGGAAAAGGCCGAGAAGGCCGCGAAAGCAGCAGGGATGGAACTCTGTGAGCCCAAATGCAACCCGGTTCCGAAAGATCCTTGCGCCGGGAGCGGCTCCATCCGGAATTACTCGAGCTCGAGTTGGAGCAACGATTCGCGTTTGTGCTTCACCAATGACAGCAAATTGGCGAACGAAGTGGAGTTGAAGAGGCTCATTTACCGGATTTTGAAATTGATGCGCGTGGACGATCAGGAGAACACCAGCGAGACTTGCGATCAGCTTTTGAAGGAGTTTATGGAGTTGTCAGACGAGGAGTTTGAGTATATCAAGTTGGTCATCGGTGATGCGCACGATTCGCTTTTGTATGGGAATACTGTAAAGAGTTCGCCGTTAAAACGGAGCGATCTGGAGTTGGAACATAAGATGATTGAGACTTTGGATTTGTTTTGCAAGAAGGCTAGTTACTTGAGGAATATCACTTATTTGGAGTATGAAGAGTTGGGTGAGTTAAATTTTGTTTTATTGTACCACATCAAACAGCTAGTAGGTACAGCTGCGAGAGAAAAAAATAGTACAGCAGGGAGCTTTAGCCGCTTCTAAAATACTATATTTTTTTCTTGTAAAACAAACTTGACATGTACAAGTTACAAACAATTTATTGCTTGGCCAACAAGACGGTGCTTTTAATAACATGCACTTCATTAGCAATGTCTCTAATGCTAATACCGTCTCTAAACGGGTCGTAATTATTGCTGTTTGCGGTTTAGTCGAGGCATGTCAGCGTTAATTAAATGCCATTTCTGCAGATTTGTCTATTTGATTGACAATTTGAAAAGTCAAAGTGAGTCTAGTTCACATAGCCAAATATTTTGCTCTATTAGTTTCGTTTTCTCGCAACAGTACCTATCTGTAATTAGAGGGTTTTATTTAAATGTTTTGGTTAACTTGATAAAACTAGAAAATTTCGCGACATTGCATTCTAACATATTTTTACTAATTATTCTTTGGGTTGCATAAGTTTAGCGTCACCACCGATCATTCAGTTTCACTTTTATTTATTCGTCATTCTAACGCTGTGGGTTACATTAGATTGAGAAATTGGAAGATTTGTCTTTTGTGTTTTACTTTGCATTTTGCAGTTTGCACTTTTATGTATTCGTCATTCGATGGGATGTAAATTTGATTAAAGATTTTTATTTGTTGTGTTTTTTGTTTCAGAAAAAATGAAGACGCGTAACATGCAGAAAAGACTCGATGAAATGATGAAAAAATACAAAATTGACGATGAAGATTAAAAATCTGTTTATCTTGTAGATCGGTCCCACATAAAAATAGCACACTCCATCAATTTTTTGTTTCTATTTTTAAATTTCTATTCTATCGCACAATCTATGTCAAATGTAAAAATAAAATCTATATACCGTATACATAATGTTTTTTTATTTTAAAGAGTATAATAAAGTAAAGTAAAAACCGCAAAGTCTTTATAATAATAGCAAAAATCGTGTTGTCCGCCACGTGCAGGGAAGATATGCTCAATCGATTTATCAATCCCAAAGAAAATATTTGCCATATTATTATAAAGAGAGCATCTTTATAATAATATGCCAAATATTTTCTTTAAAAAAAGTATATGTGAAACTTCACAAAAAACATTGACTTAATACTGTACCTACTCTAAATCATTTTAGAGTAGGCTTTGAATTTTAATTTAGATTAGCACTACCAACTGTTAACACAGTTTATTTTAACTTCAATTTTGTTCCACCATTCAATTAGCATTCTGGGCAATTGCATAAAAAAATGCCGCCTAGTCTAAATCATATTTCAAACGATCGCACGGTACTAAATATTTTCACATGAAAGGTCAACATTTTATAAAATTTTTATGTCCAGGAAGTAAGAGGACAAGAGTCAAGACTTACCTATGCCAAATTCAGTCAAAAAGGAATTAAATTTTAATTCTTTTTTTTCACCGTTTTTAGCATCAATTTCATTTGTTTTCTGTCGGGTTTAGCAAACTTCACTTAAATTTTATTCATAGATTAAATTTATCTGTCAGTTAATTATAAATTTTTCATGACATCAACGTCGAAACTTCTAAGTTGATTTATTTTTTAGCATGTCTTTTTGACAAGTGTTACTGAATTTTATCCAATAAATAACTATAATGTCGTTTATGTTAAATGAAAATAACAAAGAGAAAAATGTTGAGAAATGTCGGTCTTTTAATTGTTATTTGCTTTCAGGAATATGTTAATTTTTAAATAGCGTTCATTTTCAAGCTTCTAACAGGTGTTTCCAATCCCAGGTTAAGTATGAAGAAAAGTTTCAAATTTAGAAAAGCCTGAACATTTGAATTGGTTGCGTAGCGAAGCGAAGCGGCCAATCCAAATTTTCACTGATTTGAAGTGAATTTCGAGTTTAGACAAGCCTGAAAATTTGGTTTGGTCGAAATTTTACTTCATGCTTAGTCTGAGAGTGGAAACACTCGCCAGAGGTTTCAAATTTAATACTTTTACAAAACCTACGAATGTCTAAACATTTATGGAGTATCAAGATTGTATATTTGAACGAATAATTCCCTGTATGTAATAAAATACAGGGAGTTTTTCTTGTAAGTATACGTACCACAAGTATGTGCTGTACATTTTCAAATATTTGTCGTTTTTTTTTAATGGTTTAATTAGAAGTTATAAACGAGTGTTTCCACTCACTCCCAGGTTAAGCATGAAGAAAAATTTCGAGTTTAGAAAAGCCTGAAAATTTGGTTTGGTCGCGTAACGCGTAGCACTACGCGCCCAAACCACGCATTTCTGAACTCGAAATTTTTCCTCGTGCGCCACGCGGTATAAGACACTGATTTCAAGTGAAGTTCCCTTATTAAAACCAAATTTTAAGGCTTTTCCAAACTCAATATTTTACTTTATGTTTAACCTGAGAGTAGAAAACACCGGTTAAAGCTTCAAATTAAAAAAAACCTATGCATGTGAATACTTTAAAGAATCATTTTCTGTAGATTCTTTTATATCAATTGATTTAATTTTTGATATAGTTTTCACCTGAAGTATTTGAATTTTTAGAAAATATAACTATACACTTGTTGAACAATAAATAATAAATCTAATGCCCGGTATTATAAAACGTTTTATTCGCTAAATAAAATTTACTTTAGGAATAAATTAATTTATTCCAATAATTTCGGTATTATAAACACAAAATAACTTTATTTGGCTAATAAATCTCCTCAGTAAATTATTTGTTTGTTTTTCTACCAAGTAAATTTTATTCTCTAAATAATTTGACAGTTAAAAGTCAAAAGTCTATTATATTATTATAATTACTTTAGATTCTAGTACTTGTATTTATTAATTTCATTACGGTTATCATGTGTGCCATATCATCCATGTCAGATTTAAGTTCGCTCATAGTATCTTCCCTGACAGTGATTAATTCGAACCACAAGACATTCTAAGGAGTCGAAGACCTAGTGTTTTTTAAGTCAGACATAACCAGGGATTTTTATACATATGCATACGCTTTTTTTAAATTAGTTCCATTTAAAGTTTTAAACAAGTGTTTTCCAGTCCCAGACTAAGCATGAAGTAAAATTTCGTGTTTAGAAAAGCCTGAAAATTTGGTTTGGTCGCGTAGCGCGAAGCGCGGAGCGACCAAACCAAATTTTCAGGCTTTTCTAAACACGAAATTTTACTTCATGCGCCACGCGTATTAAACACTGAAAACACTGAAATATTGTGAACAAGTGAGCTTCACTTGAAATCAGTATCTTGTACGCGTGGCGCATGAAGTAAAATTTCGAGTTTAAAAAAGCCTGAAAATTTGGTTTGGCCGCTCCGCGCTTCGCGCTACGCGACCAAACCAAATTGTCAGGCTTTTCTAAACTCGAAATTTTACTTCATGCTTAGCCTGGGAGTGGAAAACACTCGTTTGTCTTTTATAATTTCTAATACGCTTTCTTTTTCGTGTTCTGTGTAATTCTGTTCTATTCCACGGTTATTCTTCATAATTATAAGGAATTATACTAAATTTCCAATTTGATTGACAATTTAATTTGAAATATTGACAATTCAATTTAAAAAATTGTTGGTTGCAGCTAGGGCCACAATGAAAATGTATAATTTCGGTCTGTAATCTACTAATTAAATTATTTATTTCTAATGTTGCTATTTATTTGGTAGGTTTGCTGTATAATACGCAATTTTATTTGCCTATTAGTTTACTAGGTAAATACATTTATTCCACAAATAGTTATCTAATGATTTATTAATCGTTTATAATACCAGGCATAAATATAACATTTTTATTTTAAATTAACATAACAATAAATTAATTTCAACCTTTCTGGTCTACAGAAAAACATTAAAACCTTAGCACAGAATCTCAATATTACAAAACTAAAAATCTCACCATGTACAGCAATCTGTACAGGTTTTACTGTATTTAGTGCACTTTTTGAAACAAATGCTTACGTTCTAGGTTACAACAACAACCACCTGCTCCGCCCATTCCCTTATCGCAACCAACAGCCATGAAATAAGAAACAAGAATAATTTAACGATCATCCAAGAAACCAACGAAAACACGATGAAGGAATTTTCATCGAGTAGCACCAAACAACGAAATACAAGCGAAGAAAGAACGAGCATAAGCGCAGACATCAACAAGAGAATCAGCACTGAAATTTCAAATTTTATGAAAGAAACGACGACACCGAGATATAAACGTTTACAAGGTCAGAGTTTAGTTCCGACGGAAAATAAGATTTACGCCCAACTTGTGAGACAGCCGAACGCGATTGAGTTTTCACCGGAATCCCAAGGAAAAGCTGCAATTAAGGTAAAATTATTACTATTAATCGTATGTGTCGGAAAAGCATAATATTAAGTTTGTTCGTTTGCGCTAAGTTGAATCAAGTTCGGGTTTGCGATGTCACCAAGCTTTCAATTTGAAACTTCCACCGAGTTTACTGAACATTGAAGTAATTGATGGCGGAGCTATCAACTTTTTCTAATTGATACTTTTAGTAAACAACACAATTGGTTAAAATTTAACTGTTTATTAGTTGACACTGCAACAATTGTTCCGTCACACAGTGGCTTCATCAAGCACATAAAAAATCATCATTATTCATCTGCCTGATAAAGCCACTGTGGGGCGAAACAATTGTTGGAGTGTCAACTTATAAACAGTGAAATCTTAACCAAGTGTGTTATTTACTACAAGTGTTGATATGGAATTTCAGCAAGTAACAGCCTCATCTATTTAATTTTTTCAGATTGTACAATCTCTTCTTAAATTAAACCTGATTTATATTGAATTATAATAAATATATTTTTCAGAAAATTGTACAAGCACCCTTGGAAAACTGGATACCGTTTAATCTCCCATCGCATTCGAAGCAAGCTGAAATGTTCACTCTAAGACAATGTAGAAAATTCTCCACCCATACACAGAAATCAGGTGCCTCGAATGGTTTTAAGCAGCAGATAAGAGGATTAAAGACAAGCTCTGTTGTGATGGCAAAAAAAAAAGGTAGTAAATGTAAGCCAAAGGCAAAAGATGGAGAAAAACAATGCGTTAAGCTAAAATCGTGTTGCCCGCCACGTGCAAGGAAGATATGCTCAATTGATTTATCATTCCCACCATGCAAAAAACAGAGATCTCCCTATAAATCATTTGCCGAACTCGAGTGTCACGATCTTAAAGACATCATAAGCGAGTGTCCACCTCCCAGGTATCTCCAGCCGCGGTTCCCAATCTTAGCCGGTACAAAAATGCTAAAACCCCCACCGCCGCTTTTCACACCCATCGACCCCGACTTGGAAGAAGACTGCCTACTAAAGAAGTTGTGCAAGAAGAAGCCGTTGGATAAATTGGGTTGCAACAATATGACCCCGAGACCCGGGATGCGGCAGAGGGATCACATGGACGCTATCATAACGCCCTGTAAGCAAAAAGCCCCTACGTGTTCAGAAAAGCACAAAACCTGTAAGGATGATTCAAAGTGCGGAGGCGGCAAGAAAGGTGAGTGTGCGAATACCGTATCATTGTGCAAAACACCACCCGTTCCAAAAACTTGCAGCCCGCCGGTAGAGTGCAAATCGCTTTGGGAAAGAATCGTCGACTTTTTCAAAGCCAGACCAAACTGCCCAGCGCCCGATGATTGGAAGAAGAAAGACCTGCGCGATAAGGCCGAGAAGGCTGCGAAAGCTGCTGGAATGGCACTATGCCAACCTAAATGCACACCTACAATGAACATGTCGAAACAGTTGAGTACGTTAGCGAGACCACACGGAATCAGTGCTGGAGGTTGTACGACTGGTGCGAGATTTTACAGCAAAAAATCGAAGGGGGGTAAGAAAGAGGGTAAGGGTAAGGGCAAAGGAAAGGGGAAGGGAAAGGGAAAGAAGTCATGCAAAGCACCAAAGCCGAGATGCAGTCAAGAAGAACCTTCTGGAGGAGCTAAATCCGAATCAATGAAAGTCGATAAGAAAGTAGGAAAAGAAGTGCCAAGTTGCGATAGAAATAAAGCTGACCCATGCAAAATACCCACTTGTGTACCATGCCCTAAGAGGGAGAGAGATGCTTGCGTGTTTAAAATAAGGAATCCGCCTTGTTGTGCTGTCCAAGCTCCCTATCCTGCTTTCACCGAAATACACCCTCCTTTTAGAAGACTTACCCCGAATGAATGCCTTGAACAAGACAAGGTATATAGTGTGCAACGTAAGTTGGGGCATCCGAAAGCACAAAAGAGGCCAAAAAAGAAATAACGATCAACTTTTTGTGTACGCTAATCATGGATTATACCTTTCGGCCACGCGTAATGCCTTTTTTTTAAAAATAAAATTCAAAAAAATCGAAAAACAAAAATTTTGGAAGAAAGAATTATGTAGTTTTAGAATTTTTTAAATTACAAAATAAACAAAATTGAAAATCATGTGTGTTCTTTATTAATATTACGAGTAATAGTTATTGAGGTGAGTTAGTATGTCAAGTATGACTTGTGCGCACGAATTCCGAGTTCAAGGCACTTCGCTAAGAGTATACAAAAGTCCTTCACACACAAGTGTAGTATCTACTAGGTACATTAAAAAAATATTTAATTACAATAACAATAATCTTTAAATTAAATATACTTATAATTTGTAGTATATTCTCTTGGATTTGCTATTGAGTTTTTTCCTCTAGTGATATTGAGGAATAATCTCGAATTCGATTAAAATTGATTATACAGGTAATGGTTCCATCAAGTATACATACTCCGATGCGTGTGAATTTTGAAGCATTTGTTGTTTTTTTTGTATTTAATGCGTTCAATTTAAAGCTACTAACGAGTGTTTTCAATCCTTGACTAAGCATGAAGTATAATTTCGAGTTTTTCGGCTTTTCTAAACTCGAAATTTTACTTCATGCGCCACGCGTATAAAACACTGATTTCAAATGAAGTTTATTTATTCACAATATTTCAGTGTCTTCAGTGTCTAATACGCGTGGCGCATAAAGTAAAATTTCGAGTTTAGAAAAGCCTGAAAATTTGGTTTGGTCGCGTAGCGCTACGCGCTACGCGACCAAACCAAATTTTAAGACTTTCTAAACTCGAAATTTTACTTCATGCTTAATCTGGGAGTGGAAAACACTCGCTTGCTTCAAATTGAACAATTTTCAAAAACAACGAATGCCTGAACTAATATAACGTATGCATCAATGTATGAATACTTAAAAGATAAATTAATAAATATATGTATAACTTTCCATTATGTATTTCTCATTAGTGATAATCGAAACAATACTTTACCCAATCCCACTTACACTAACACTCTTTCAACGCTTAATATATTGCGGATCTAGAAAATAATTTATTTGCACAGATTCAGGATTTAAGGCATCCCACACAAATGTAAATTATCAGATAATTCATGCTTATGAACTTTCAGCGGAACTTTTTTAATTACATTAAAAACCGCGTGCAGCGGAAAAAAGAGGGGCACGCGATATTAATTGCGACTGCAATATGATAAGTCCGAAAGCGCGGCGAAATCACTCGTGCAGAATAAAAAGTGATAATGATAGATAAGCAAGTGCACACAGGAGACACTCCTCACACTAGATTAATTTCATTACTTTAGTGTTTAAATAATAAGTAATAATAGGAATTTCATTTCACCATTATATCGCACTCTGAGAGTGCAATACGACCATAACACACATTAAATTTACTATGAAAGAGTTTTAGTTAGCACTGAAAACACCTTAATTATCTTAACACTTACACAAATCCAACCCAGATAGTATTAAATTTAATGTTTTTTTGTCTACTACTATTCTGAAATATCTTGCTTATGGATCTATCACGGATTAGCAAATGTAGGGTTAAGGGGAAAAACTAAATGAGCCCAAAAAGTACCGAAAATGATCGTTGACGTCATTGTGAAGCTTAGACCTAGTATATTCACGTAGGCAAACTCAACAGGAAACAAATAAATGGGTCTCACCAGTTATCTACGACAAGAAACCTTATGGATTTTCATTATGCTTCCTTGTAAAATTTCAAAATTGTGACTCATTTAGTTGTCCCCTTAGCCCTTTAACGCCCGGTATTATAAAACGTTTTATTCCCTAAATAAAATTTACTTTAGGAATAAATTAATTTATTCTAAAGATTTCGGTATTATAAACACAAAATAACTTTCTTTGGCTTATAAATCTCCTCAGTAAATCATTTGTTTGTTTTTCTACCAAGTAAATTTTATTCTCTAAATAATTTGACAGTTAAAAGTCAAAAGTCTATTATTATATTATTATAATTACTTTAGATTCTACTACTTGTATTTATTAATTTCATTACGGTTATTATGTCTACCATATCATCCATGTCAGATTTAAGTTCGCTCATAGTATCTTCCCTGACAGTGATTAATTCGAACCACAAGACATTCTAAGGAGTCGAAGACCTAGAGTTTTTTAAGTCAGACTTAACCCGGAATTTTTATACTTATGCATACGCTTTTTTTAAAATTAGTTTCATTTGAAGTTTTAACGAGTGTTTTCTACTCCCAGACTAAGCATGAAGTAAAATTTCGAGTTTAGACAAGCCTGAAAATTTGGATTGGTTGCGTAGCGCGAAGCGCGGAGTGACCAAATCAAATTTTTAGGCTTTTCTAAACTCGAAATTTTACTTCATGCGCCACGCGTATTAAACACTGAAAACCCTGAAATATTGTGAACAAGTGAACTTCACTTGAAATCAGTGTCTTGTACGCGTGGCGCATGAAGTAAAATTTCGAGTTTAGAAAAGCCTGAAAATTTGTTTTGGTCGCTCCGCGCATCGCGCTACCCGACTAAACCAAATTTTCAGGCTTTTCTAAACTCGAAATTTTACTTCATGCTTAGCCTGGGAGTGAAAAACACTCGTTTAAGTCTTTTATAATTTCTAATAAGCTCTCTTTTTCTTGTTCTGTGTAATTCTGTCCTATTCCACGGTTATTCTCTATAATTATAAGGAATTATACTAAATTTCCAATTTGATTGACAATTTAATCTGAAATATTGACAATTCAATTTACAAAATTGGTGGTTCCAGCTATAGCCACAATGAAAATGTTTAATTTCGGTCTGTAATCTACTAATTAAATTATTTATTTCTAGAATGGCTATTTATTTGGTAGGTTTTCTGTATAATACGGAATTTTATTTGCCCATTAGTATACTAGGTAAATAAATTTACTCCACAAATACTTATCTAATGATTTATTAATCGTTTATAATACCGGGCATAAATGTAATACGTTATATGCGATTTTATTGTTTTTTATTATGTGATCATTGCCGTAAAAACCATTGTAGTTATAGAGCTACAATTACACCTTTTGTAGCGCTATAACTACAATGGTTTCTTTAGCAATGATCACATAATAAAAAATACAAAATTGTATGTCTAGACCTGTAATTGTTTTTATGGCAACGACTATATAACAAAACAAATCTTAACTGAGTGCGACCTGGAATACGTGAATCTGACAAAACGTCAGAAATTCTAAATTTTATACGCTCGGCTTGCGTTACAGAGACCCAATGGGGCCCTCAAATGTGCCAATTTTGACGTAACTCAGTGCCCTCGATTCGCGAAGGCCACTCGCGACGCTTAAAAGTACCCAATAAAACAGTTAAGTATTCATCGAAATTGAATACCTAACATTTTGCGCTTAACTGGAGAATGTGCAGATTTCTTGCCATACATATGATCTAATTTAATAAAATATCGACTTGGTATAAATATTTAAAACCTTTTAAATTATTATTTGTATATAAAAATAATTACGTGGGTTTTAATTCTTTTTTGAAATAGAAAGTGAATGAAATTATATAAAGCGCAATGTGTTCATTTATTGCATTATCAACCTCGTAATACTCCATTATCCGTAAAGTTGTCTTAACCAGCGGCGTGTCTGCAGACAAGCGGAATCTTTAAGTGTAGATTAGCATTTCCACGTAAGTTCCGCAACTACATTTACTTGATTATACCTTCAGATAACTTACAAACAACACCTAATTATCTCATCTGCACTAACGACTGCGCTAGCTAAACTTGCGCGATTTACTGTTCAGGAAATATTCGGAAAATTTAATCCGCGATTAACTGCCAACTATCGAACGGCTAGATTAATTATGTATATGCGGAAATTCCTTAACTTGAATTCGCTTATAATATTCAATCAAATTTCATGCGAGTTTTATTAATTTTTTTCTACATAACGTTTAATATTAATAAATACTACCTCTTAAAATATCTCATGTTACGTTTTTTAATCGAATTTTATTGATTCTAAAAATTAAACCTATCCTAATTTTGGTAGTTTTTTTATAGATCTTCTTAAAATATTGTGTAGATGTTAGAGAAACAATGCTCTATCAAAATACATAATAAAGTCGGCCAAGATCCGATTAATTTTATAAAATTATGAAAAATTTAAGGAACAATTGTTACAATATTTCAAAATATGACATTTACAAAAAAAATTACAAACAATCGCGGGCCGGATTCATGCAAGTCGCGGGCCGGATTTGGTCCGCGGGCTGTAGTTTGGAGACCACTGCTGTAAACCAAATAATGTTATAATATTTAAATAAAATGATATAATACTTGATTATAATCACGCTCAATATCGTGTTTGGAAATTCTCCATGTATCTTCTAGGAATATTACACAGCGCAATTAAGCTAAACTTAGAACGGCGTTTTCATTAAATAAATTGAACAACTCAGGAGACCTTAAATGTGCGTGATGCACATCATCTAAAATGCCTCCTCCCCGAAGGCGCTCATTTTAAAACGTAATAATTGCAACCAACCCCAAATCCAATACAGGGTACTCAGTATATTGCCTCGATCCCCGTGTGTACGTGTATGTGCAAACACCGCCGCCAACCACCCTCAGCCCTCAATCTTCCCCCGTTGTATCAACAAAATCAATTTATAAATTCAAGCCCGATTGTAAGTAATTTGTGGGGCGGAACGCAGGGATAACCAAACCAGCCCCTCTGGTGAAACAATCGGGTTTCCAGTTATAATCCAAGTTTAATACTTTACGTCTTAGAAAAATTTATATACGGAAACCTCAAAGGAGAGGACCCGATTCAATTTTCCGTTTCGAAAGTTGACGAACAAATATGAATCAGTTATACTTTCTTTATAATCTCTTTACTCGAACAGCAAACAAGTTGCGACATGAAACTGTAAATATAATTTTATTTATTATTCAATTCTCCCTAAGTTAATACCTCAAATAAAACTAGTAATTTTAATTTATTACATCGATTTTCGTGTATATTTCAGAGTGTAGATTTCTTAAAAAAAGCGTTTGTCATTAATCAGTGCGGCTTGTTTATAAGGGCTGCGAGGATGAAGCTTGGGGTTGTGCCAGTATAAATTGAAAAATAAATATTTAAGACGTATTCTAATTTATGTCCTTTCAGTTATTTCTTTCGTTTTTGTAATATATTTGTAGAATTGGACTAAGAGAAAATTTCCGCAGAATATCTACATAGCTTAGCATTTTCTTGCTTGACTCTGCAAGAAAAACTTTTTATTAAAACTTTGGCGCATCCTACATTTAAAACATAAAAAGGGTGTGTAATTTGAGTGCCTATATAAATTATGTATACATACAGGGAATGTTTCTTTTAAGTGTACATATTCCGATGCATGTGCTATAAAATTACAGGTATTCATTTCTTTTTTTAAAGCGTTCAGTTTAATGTATTGAACGAGTGTATCCACTCCCAGGTTAAGCGCAAAGTAAAATTTTGAGTTTAGAAAAGCCTTAAAATTTGGGTTGGTCGCGTAGCGCGTAGCGCTACGTGACCAAACCAAATTTTTAGGCTTTTCTAAACTCGAAATTTTACTTCATGCGCCACGCGTATTAAACTTTGATATATTTTTAAATTTAAAATAAACCGCTAAATCAGTGTTCAAAATATACTGCTACCGCAGGATTAAAAATTACTACTGAAGAAGAATATTTTTAACATCAGTTCAAATCAGTGTTTCAAATGAGTGTTTTGGTTTGGTTGCTCCGCTTCGCGGAGCGACTGTACCATTAAGGCTTTTCTAAACTCTAAATTTTACTTCATGCTAAATCTGGGATTGGAAACCCACGCTCCAAATTTAAATTTCACGCGCCAAAACCTACAAATCTGATTGGCCGAGAGCGCGCCCATTTTACACTATACTAGTTACGTCATTATTAGACGCAACAGCTGACATAACCTTAATTCGAAGCGTTACCGAGTTGCAACTTTGTCTGTTTCGTAATAACCTTTTATGCGGTGTTTCTCTAGCATAGTTAAAAGTTAGTTTTGTTTATATTGTTGTGATGGATTATGGACCCAGTACAAGCTCGGTAATAATATTCACCTCCAAAAAGCGTAAGAAGTTGGATTTGGGTCATTTATATCTGTCTGAAAAACAGTGCGTAATTAATACAGTTTTTTTCACGAATGTTGGCAGTCACGTCGTCAATTTATGTACGTATTAAAGAAGCAGTTATTCTACCATTTTATACTATTATTTGCGCATCCTCGTAGTAAATAATAGAAACGTATGTCTTTTGACTCCTGATACAAGTACCGACAACAGTGCTCACCGCTCGGAAACGTGAGGCAATGGATTAGACAAAGACGCCATTATAGTGCATGTCTACCCCAGCACAACGCTTCTTAGAAACGTCAGTAGCGTCACTATCCGTTCCAAGTTTTGAAGTTTCCCAGTATTTCTGTTTGTTTTAGTTTTTCGTGAGTTTTTTGTGATTTTTCATAGTGTGTATTAGTTTAGTTTAGTGTAAGTAAGTGTAAAATAAATTGCTTTGTGATTAGATCTACGGAGGTCCCCTATTACCTTTAGATGCAGTCCATGCGGTAAATTGTTAAAATTAGGAGAGCTGTCGGTGAGGGAAGGCGCTTCGTTATTTTGCATGCTGGTCAGAGTACAGGTTTCGTGGAGAATGCTTCCCTTATTTATGCAACAAATTCAAAACTTGCAGACTGGCATGGTGACATGAATGGCGATGTATTTATAAAGTGGGTTAAGCAGAAACTTGTCACAAATTTAGAAGAGCCGTCACTTATAGTTATGGATAATGTAGCTTACCGCAGCGTATTGGTAGAAAAACAGCCCAAAACTTCTTAGTCGAAGGCATAAATCACACATTGGCTACAAGGTAGCAATAAACCTGGGGAAGGTAACAAGTTCAAGGCGGAACTGTTAGCCCTAACCAAACGATATGCTAGACCTAATAGATATGTGGACGAATATCTGCTCGAACATGGCCATGAAGTATTGCGACTCCCACCACATCACTATGAATTTAACGCCATAGAACTAATATGGGCACAGGCAAAACAATATTTTGATGCTTATATAGACGAAGAAGGATATGGAGACAACGAAATGTTGGTCATGTGGCACAAATCCTTAGGAAAATGTACTCCAGAAAGGTGGGGCTCTGTTGTTAGACACACAGAATCAATTATCGACAGATGGTACATCAGCCAAAACGTTCTGGATAATGTGCCAGAATTTATTATTTGTACTGGGGATAGGAGTACTTCAGACGATGATGTAACAGACAGTGATAATGATTAAATCAACTTCCACCAAATTTGATTCGATCAAATACACGTAGGGATTTATGATGTAATACCACATTTATGCATTTTCCTGCTTCTCGGGTCATTTTTAGAGGAAAGGTTGGTTAAAATACAACGTCGCTAACTATTTTTAATCGTGGTTTGAAAATTAGATAATTTAAAATAAAAAGCCTCATGAACACCCACACAAACAATATTTCTATCCCGTCTATTTCAAAAATAATGTTATTTTTGAAATGGACGCGATAGAAATGAAAATAAATATTTTTATATTAAAATTAATTGTATTGCATTTTATAATTATTGTATATGGAATAATGTTAATCTCATAACAGTAATCAACATTCATCCGGGATTATTTTTTTGTAAGTGCATTCCAATAACGTATTTAATGGCATGAGTCCTTTCTAAGATTACATGTCAGAATGCAATTTCTAGGGTTTCAATGAGGGAGGAGTAAAAAATTAAACACAAAACCCCTTTTTAACGATACGCCAATGCGCGCAATTACATATGACCTTGAACAGATTGATTCGGAATTTTATATTTGATGACGTTAATGTAAACGTTCATGAAATAGACTGCATGTATAAGCAGATGATAACAGATGATCCGCATATGAATGACAGCTGTTGTATCAGACATTGTTGGTGCAGTAGGTGAGATATCAAATAGCATAAGAATATGCATCATATAATAAAATGTTTAATTTTTAGGAGTTGTAAATTCCACTGTCTATCGTACCATTAGTGAATATAAAATATCCTGAGAGATGTGTAGCCCTAAACAGCTTAGAGGACATAATTACAGGTTTTGATGACGTAGTAAAGAGGTCCGTGCATAGTTTCTTCTATAAAAATGAACTTCCAACTTTAAATAAAGTTTTAAAATAACTAAACGATCATGCAGGATTGCCGAAGATGAGTCGTTCTACTTTGTATAGTTTTATGTAACAAATCAATTTTAAGTAAGATAGACACCAGAGCTGGGCAGGATTGGAATCATTCAGGATTCGAATACTGGATACCATACGTTTTAGAGGATTCAAAAGAGGCATTCGAATACTTTAGTTCAACTGGATTCGTGATCCGGATTTCTTACATTTTTTTAAGAGGATTCGTATTCGAGTCTAAATGTGGGTGATTCGAATCCTTATAAAAGGATTCGAATCCTTGTAAAAGGATTCGAATACTTACAAAAGGATTTGAATCGTCAAAAATAATTCGAATTAATTGTGAGGAATAACATGAAAAATGTTTTTTTGTGTTTTTAAATTTCACGTTAAATCACTGTTTTGTACGCGTGGCACATGACGTAAAATTTCGAGTTTAGAAAAGCCCAGAAAATTTTCACGGGGCTTTTCTAAACTCGAAATTTTACTTCATGCTTAGTCTGGGAGGAGAAACGCTCGTTCGAAACTTTAAAGTGAATGCTTTGATAAGAACATTAAATGATTGAAAATGTTTTTAAAGATAATAATCTAGTTTTCAAAATTGTGTTTAATATTGTTTAAAGTAAAACTGACATGGTAGCAATCTAAAATGTTAAATTTTTCCCTGACTAAAGACTTTTTCCCTGGCCTTATAATATAACTTTCTTCTGTGGGAAACCCCCATTTTGTTTAATAGTTTTCATTGTTTTTGCCAATATATAAGTTAATTATATAAATTTTTACGTGTTTTGTAATTTGCCTGCTAATTTTGACAAATTTAACAATATCATATGACTTTTTTGTTAGTGTTTTTGTCAATTTGAATATAATTCCATGACTTTTCTCTGACTTTTCCGGTTTTAATGATATTCAGTGAATTTTTTATTTACGTAAATTTCAGGCACTTGTCGATTTTATAATAAAGTTCAATTTGAAGTTTCGAACGAGTGTTTCCACTCCCAGGCTAAGCATGAAGTAAAATTTCGAGTTTAGAAAAGCCCCGTGAAAATTTGTCGTGGGTGGCGCAGCGACCTGAGACAAATTTTCGGGCTTTTCTAAACTCGAAATTTTACTTCATGCGCCACGTGTACAAAACACTGATTTGAACTGGAGTTCAGAAACACACAAACACATTTTTAACTAAAGTAACAGGGAGTCAGATATTAAGTCTGTTATCAACGATGTTCAGTAGTAATAATAAATAATTAGGTTTTGAATATTTCTGTTAAAACAACTGGTAACGATATTTATATATTAATGGTTGCAAAAAAATTATAAAATCAAATTTATTCTAAAAGGATTTGTATTTGTGATTCTAAAAAACAGGATTGGAATCTTCGATTCAAATCATATTTATCTCTTACGAATCCTTAATTCGAGTATTCGTGATTCGAATCATATTAGGTGATTCGGATTCGTAATTCGAATCCTTTTACGAGGATTCGTCCCAGCTCTGATAGACACATTATTATATAAATTCTATATTATTTTATGAACAAACTGTAAATATGTTTTATTTCACAGATATATGGCGAGATACCGTATAAGCATTCTAATTGAACTGACTATATCGTCCGATGGAAAAGACATAACCACAATTAAGAAGTACAAAACGGATATTTGATTTTATTTAAAGAATAATTATGAAATTATTTAAAATTGCCGCCAAATTTATCTAGTGATATTTCTGCTAACTTTTTATAGTGTAAATTGGGCTTTGGCACTTACTCCTTCTAGTTTTTAAACAACCTATAGAATTTTCATCTGCATATCTCTGAACTTTTATTAAATTTGCAAAATGTTGTTGATTTGTGCATTTTTCAACGTTAGAGCAAAGTTTATACGTTTCTAATGTATTATGCTTTTATAAAAATTTGTCAATTCGTTGAGTTTCTTGGTAAATTTATAAAGTTTCGTTGATTGATTAATTGGTTTGGTCGCGTAGCGCGTAGCGTTACGCGACAAAACCAAATTTTCAGGCTTTTCTTAACTCGAAATTTTACTGCGTATTAAACTCTGACAAATAGATAAATTTAAAATAGTCTGCTAAATCAGTATTCAAAATATTCTGCTAACGCAGAATTAAAAAATACTACTAAAAAAGAATATTTTGAACATCATTTTAAATCAGTGTTTTATACGCGTGGCGTATGAAGTAAAATTTTGAGTTTAGAACAGCCTGAAAATTTTACTTGATGCTTAATCTGGGATTGGAAACCCTCGTTAAATGCTTCAAATTGAAAGCTCCTTACTAATGGTGCTATTAAACCAGCACCTTTTCATCGGAATATCTCTATAATTTTATTAAATTTGTAAAGTTTTGTCGATTCGTGCATTTTTCAACGTTAGAGAAAAGTTTCTAATTTTTGTATGCTTTCATAAAATTATTATGGTATTATGGTTATTCAGATTAGCTGCGCTGAGTTAAAATTAAATTGGTTGTTAAAGTAGTAATACGATTAAATAAAATAATTATGAGGGTTCAAAGCAATTTATAAATAAAATCAGGAAACGTATATAAATGCGGCGGTTAGAATCCTTTGAGAGACATTACATCTTGTCCCAGATAGTGAGGTCTACCCTCGTTCTTGTATCGGCCCTCGGCGCGCGGGAAGGGTTTAATTGCCTAATAAGTCATAATTACGGTTACATCACAATGATTAAAGCACGAGCATAAGATATTGTGGTTAATAATTTCAACACCGCCACTTCATTAATAACGTCCTAAAATTCGTGCCGTTAATGGCCCAAGAGGGGGCTAAAGGGTATAATGATTTTGCTAGGGCTAAGGGACGATAAAAGTTAAATGCGACCGGAGACAACAACGCCAAAATATCAGTGGGGGGAGAACGCAACTGTCACATCAAAAATGCATGACGAACTCTTGTTGCTTGATGCGTGCTTGACTGGCAGACACTGAAATAGTGCAGCTACCTCACTGAACGCAAGGGTATTATTTTCATTTTATGGAGCACACTGGTTATGTTGAATATGTAATATACAGCGTTTTTTAGAATTACTTCTCTGCATAAAAATAGTTAGCTTATTTTAAATTAAAACTCATACATGTATATTATTCTTCATTGCTATTCGCTTTTTAATATGAAATTATTATTTCTACTATTTTCCTCCGGATTTTTACTGCAGAGATACTAGATAAACAATTCTCTAAATGTATAAAAAGGTTTCTAGAGAACCAAGCTTTATATTGCTGGAAAGAATTCTTTTAATTTGATTTTATAACATTTTTTTCTGTACTGTAGAAATCACGAGAGGTTTTATATGATTACAGACTTTGTATCTATAGTAACACTTATCTTGGAAATATTTTTATATTGACATCATTTCTTCTTATTTTACTTCCTTAATTGAAAATAATGCTAAATCCTCTAAACTGGGGCATTCATATTATTAAAGTACTTTGAATTTTATTTAAAATAACAAAGGACTCGATTATACCTTTGTGTTACTTTTGTATACATTTAAATTTACTATGAGGTGTTTATTTGATAACAGAAGGCAGTGTAAACAAACATTGTTTATGCAATTTTCAGGAATCATTAACAAAAAGAATGAGCAATTTTTATAAGAGCATAAACAATCAAATTTCTTTACTAGAAAATTAATAAGCTCAATCAGTGAATAAGCTCAAAGTTAACCTAAACAATATAAATAAGCATTAAAATAATATTATTAAAAATATTGTAAAATTTATGACATCAAATAAATAGAGTTGATGCTGTTTTTTTTTTTGTTTAAGTTTTATAACAAACATAATTTTGTGTACGTTTTTGTGTGTTAGTAATCTTAACGTCTTAAAATTTGAAATATAAATCTTGATAAAACATATAGAGAATGAACATAACTTGTTTCGTTGCAGGATGAATTAAAACATTTGACGAAAAAATTCAATTATATCGAAATTATGTGAAATAATCCTTTATAAATTAACTACAAAAAACAAATTTTAATAATAAAATTAAACAGATTATAAAATTATTACTTTAACAATTTTTATTATAACGTTAAAAAAAACGTGAAATCCGTACTCAATTACAAAAAAAATGGTGATGTGTCCATCATAGCACTTTCTCCGCAATTTAAACAATTGGCAATTGACATACTAATCTTATTTTACTCGTCAATTCGATAGTTGACAACAGCGACATTATTCTATCAACATCGCCGTCGGTTAAAAATCTTCTCACATTAAATGAGTGTTTTGTACGCGTGGCGCATGAAGTAAATAATCCAAGTTTTCTGGCTTTTCTAAACTCGAAATTTTATTTCATGCTTAATCCGGGAGTGGAAAACACTCGATTATCATTAAAACAATTGACATAATAGATTGATTGTTGTTTTATTGACGGATGGACACTATATCAAATCAAATCAACGGAAATCTTAAAATTTTACGAATACAAAAAAATTAAAATATTCTGAAAACATACTAAAATCTTGCGAAATTTACATACTGAGTTAATAATTATTAAGCTGACGTAAATTTAAGAAACTAAAGAAAACTCATTTTAATAATTCACTAAAAGAAAAATGTTTGATATTTATGAAAGTTTAATATTTATGTTTAATTAATAATAATAATGGAAATTTACGAAAACTGTCAACATTTTAAAAATTGACGAATAGCTTGAAAGCGACTGAGTTTTTATTAATCAATTAAAAACTTGAAAAAGTTATCTAACGAGTGTTTTCCACTCCCAGACTAAGCATGAAGTAAAATTTCGAGTTGAGAAAAGCCCTACGGATTTGGATTTCTAAACTCGAAATTTTACTTCATGCTTAATCTGGGAGTGGAAACACTCATTCAAAGCTTACATTTGATTCTTTAACACACAAAAAACAACTAAAATCAGAAAATTTATAGCATATGTGTATGTATATTTGAAAGAAAAATTGTGTAATATTTACTCTTACTTAAGCATTTACCACTACATTTAAATTATTTAGATTTGTTATGTGCTTTAATATAAATGAAAAAAAAAACTGCGATAAGTATGTTTTACCTTCGTTACAAAAAATACAATAAATAATTATCAAAATTTATTTAGATAAAGAATTTGCATATAGCGAAAACACGGCAATAAATCATTCGGAAAAGAACCTCGCAGTGGGGACGTTTATCTGTGTATCCCTATACATTTATGTATAAAAGTACACAATATATTCCGGGTATAAGTCGCATTTATTCTAAAGAGTAGTCTAGTGGTAGGTTATGGGAATAATGGGAATACTGCACTTTTGTGCATTGTTCGTCTTCGGGTGATTTGGTTTGTTCAGATCGATAATTCTGGACGTGACGTATATCCGGAACGGCACTGCTGACGAGTGATGAAGACAGTTCTATTCATACGAGTAATTGCTTGAATTTATTATATTTTTATGACGTTTATAATGATTCAGTTTAGAAAATTGTGATTTTCATAGGAATTAAATAAAAGAATGAAAAATCTCTGTAATTCTTTCATATAACTCAAATATAAAAATAATAATTATTATACCATCGAGAAACTATCGTTTCACCATAGTCCCATTTGTAGAATAATGAAGTTATGTAATCCTTAATATGTGAGCTACAATTTCAGTTTAATTGAAACATCGGTAACTCGTTTTAAATGTCGTCAACAATGTTTAGACTTGAGTAGTGATTGGATTATTTGAAAGAAAATATTCGATTGGTTCGAATTTAAAAATAATCGATTTATAATCGAAGGAATCGATTATTTTTAAAATCGAACAAATCGAATATTTTCTTTCAAATTATAATATATAATATAATAAATAATCGATTTCTTCGATTATAAAAATAATCGAACATCTCGATATTTTCCAAAGATTGCTCGAGTGGTTGCTTGAGAGATCGCTCGAAAGATTTCTTGAGAGATCATTCAAATGATTGCTTGATAGATCTTTCAAATAATTGCTCGAGAGATATTTTGAGAGTTCTCTCGAATGACTGCTCGAGAGTTATTTCTCGAGTGATCTCACGAATGTTTGCGAGAGATCATTCGATTGATTGCTGGAATGCTAGAATGATCACTCGTATGCTCATTTTATATTCAAATTGAATCTGTTTAAACTTTTATACCATATATTTCTTTATTCCAATAGATTATTTATTTATTGCTATTCTTATATTAAGATAGATTATTATCTGAAATATCATTCAAGTGATTATACGATTCGAGCAATCATTTCGAATACCATTCTTTCGATTATTCGACAGATCACTCGAGCAATCATTTGAGTGATCTCACGAACGATCTCTTCGAAAAATCATTCCAGCGATCGTTCGATAAATAATTTAATTCGAATTAAAATAATCAATTATTAATATCATTCGCTTATGCCCATCACTAGACTTGAGTATTTGCAACTAATGTTTCAGTTGTTATATTTCAGGATGGTGCTTATTTCACTCATTTATTATCTTATTTATTTTAAGTATGTCGAGGGGTTAAGTTAGTATACAGTCTGTTTGATTTATTGTGACACAGCACATATGTCCGTTATTAGTACAGATAGAAAAAAAGTTAAAGACAATAGTTTTAGTATTTTTCATGATCTATTCAGTAGCATTGTCATAAAAACAATTGAAAATCAAATAAACACGTGAAAGCTATTAGCTTCATTTTCTTTAATAGAACACCCTGTATATTTTGTTTATTTTAAATAGGTAATAACCTTAGCTTTATAATGATACCACATAAGTACCCCTTCATTATACAAATAACGCGATAATTGCAAATAAATGAAATTTATCAGTTGCCATGGATAACAATTGACATAAAACAGTTTGTTAACGCTTTAATGTTAAAGTGGTTAAGTAACTTCCCGTCTTGCGTGTTGTTGATTCAAATCTTTAGAGATGGGTGATAATTACTATTCTAATGATGAAAAATGGATATGCTAAAGGTCTTCGTTAGATGCAACGATAATTCTAGAGAAGCTAGTATCACTTATGGAAACATGTATCCAGAAAGAAGACAACCACATTATTGCACTTTTGCAAGACTTGAACAAAATTTACGGAGAAATGGGTGTTTTAATAATAAATTACGAAGGAGAAGACAAGAAAGAGAAGATAATAATGAAGTATTGATATTGGCCTATTTTAGAGCACATCCACGTAATTCAATACGTGAAGCAGTGGCTGACTTAGGAATAAGTATGCATAAAATATTTTCTATTCTGAGAAAACATAAAATGAGACCATATAAAATTAAGTTAGTACAAGGTTTAAGAGATGGTGATTCTGACAGGAGGATAGTATTCTGTAATTGGCTTAGCATCAATCAACATTTATTAAATTTAATTCTTTGGAGTGATGAATCAAATTTCAACAACAACGAAATCTCCAACCGAAAAAAACGACCATTACTGGGATACTGAGAATCCACGTCAAATTTGAGAATGCAGATTCCAACAAAGATTTGCAGTTAATGTGTGGCTTGGTGTGTTAGGTGATACCATAATAGGACCATTTTTTTATCAAGGAACGTTGAATGCGGAGCGATATGCCAACTTTCTTACGATAGAATTTGAAGATTATTTAGATGATATCCCCCTAGAAATACGTCGAGATATGTGGTTCCAACAAGATGGAGCTCCTCCCCATAACGCAAGAAATGTCAAAGATATTTTGGAAAGAAAGTTTGGTTTGAAATTGATTGCAAATGGTGGCCCCATAAACTGGCCAGCAAGATCGCCAGATCTGTCTATTTTAGATTTTTTTATTTGGGGATTTTTAAAGCAAAAAGTTTATGTTACTCGTCCAGAAAATCTAGACGATCTGAGAAATCGTATTCGTATGACATGTGGCCAAATAACACCACGGATGTTGCAAAAAGCACGACGAAATTGAATGAAGAGATGTGAAGAATGTGTTGCAAACAACGGACGTCACTTTGAACAGACACTTTAAATAGTTATTCATGTCAACTGATAAATTTCATTTATTGGCAATTGTCGTGTTATTTCTATAATAAAGGGGTACTTATGTGGTATCATTATAAGGCTAATATTAATGCCTATTTGAAATAAACAAAATATACAGGGTGTTCCATTAAAGAAAATGAAACTAATAGCTTTCACGTGTTTATTTGATTTTTAACTGTTTTTCTGACATTACGATTGAATAGATCATAATAAATACTAAAACTTTTGTCTGTAACTTTTTTTTTCTATCTGTACTAATAACGGACATATGTGCTGTGTCACAATAAATCAAACAGACTGTATAATTTTTATATTATTTTATATTTGTGTAATATTTAGTTTATTTTTTTATTATTATTACTGTAAGTTTTTGTAAAAAGGTGATATCCGTTGAAATATTCAAAAATTAATAAAATGTCAAGAAACTAGTTCATCGTTCTAATAAAATTGACTCTAAATGATCGCCATTATTCATTGAATCACATTTTTATTCACAAAGAAATCTATATAATTAGTTACTTACACTAATTAATAATCTACAATATACACCGTGCATGTTTATGCATTCTTCGTTTTTTTTTAATCGTTCAATTTAATCAGGGAACGAAAGCACTCGTTCAAAATTTCAAATTGAACAATAAATGCCTGAAATTTGACAGCGCATGCATCGGAATATGTACACTTAATTAAAAAATCCCTAATAATTAAAATAGTTACCTACTAAAATTATACACCCCAAAGTTTTAATGACAAATTCCTCCCTGCGCTATTATTTTACGAAATATTTTTCTTTGTGTTGTTTTTAGAAATATATATTACCAAAAGGAAATAAATTATTAAAAGGAAATACATTAGAATACGTCTAAACTATTTATCTTTTAATTTATACGAGAGGGGCTTTGCAGCCCCGCAGCCCCACGGATAAGCTGGCCCACTGAGTACTTTCTTTATTTAATTTTAAATATATGCGGAGCGACCTAACCAAATTTTCAGGCTTCTCTAAAATCGAGATTTTACTTCAGGCTTAATCTGGGAGTGAAAAACACTCGCTTGAAGCTACAAATTGAACTCATTTTAAAAACAACGAATGTCGGAAAGTTTACTGTGTAAATTTAAAAGAAAAATTATCTGTATACTTTATCCAGGGATTTAATATTGTCTTAAACTGGCCTAAAAGTACCCCGAGTATTTTTGTAGATAAATACTCTAGAAAAAAGTAAACTCGTTGCTAAGTTTCAATACGTGACTTCCAACCAGACGCTAAGTTGATTTATTTTCTTGGCTGCCGAAGATGGACAAACAAGGAAATCAATAACTAGATAGTTAAAAATAAGCAACAACAAGTCTGAATCAAATTCGGACACACTAAATTAAATAATTTTATATTTATAATTGTTCAATGCATGTTCCAATTTCACGCGTCTTTTTTTATGATAAATGTTTGCCATCTTATATTTCGTAATATTTCCACTTCCATTTCAGGATAACAAGTTGTTAAAGTACGCATATTTTGCGCGAGAGGAAAAAGTGTGTGTATTAATATTTATGTGCGAGAAGATAGAGGGACTGAAATATTCAAATAGCGATTTATATCCGGGACCTTTATACTTATATCTTTTACTTTAACCAGTGTCGCAGCTACATACAGGGATTTTTTTCTTTCGTGTATACATATCCCCATAATTACAGCGTTTTGAAAATTCGCTGGAGTTTGTTGTGTTCATAAAACTGATTAATTTAAGCTTCTAACGAGTGTTTTCACTCCCAGACTAAGTATGAAGTAAAATTTCGAGTTTAGAAAAGCCTGAAAATTTGGTTTGGTCGCTCCGCGAAGCGGAGCGGCCAAACCAAATTTTCAGGCTTTTTTAAACTCGAAATTTTACTTCATGCGCCACGCGTACACAACACTGATTTATTCTTAGGTTCAAAATATGCTGCTATAGTTTGATTTCGCGTTAGTGAATATTAGAAGTGTTCATTTCGTGTAACAAAATCTTCGGAAATTCAAGCGTCAGGAGCAATTCCTTCAAATCTTTTATTCTAATTATCACACAGAAACACATCACAACGATAATGATTACGTAAGATTTCGTTAAATGATTTATAAAAATTTATTAACCTGAGATAAACTTAAGAGGTATAGTTTGAACTTCAATTAAAATCAGTGTTTTATACGCGTGGCGCATGAAGTAAAATTTCGAGTTTAGAAAAACCTGAAAATTCGCGGAGCGACTAAACCAAATTTTCAAGTTTTTCTAAACTCGAAATTTTACTTCATGCTTAATCTAGGAGTAGAAACACTCGCTCGTAGCTTTAAATTCAACGTTTTTATTAAATCAATGAATGCATTAACATTTACAGCGTGTACATCTGAATATCTTAACCATACTTGAAAAAAATATAGCTGTTTGATTGTTACAAATCAATAATGCAAGATATAACAGTAAATTTATATCTAAATGATTTGTAAAAATATATTAACCTATAAAAAACCTTAAGCAGTATAGTTTGAACTTCCATTTAAATCAGTGTTTTATACGCGTGTCTCCGCGGAGCGACCAAACCAAATTTTCAGGTTTTTCTAAACTCGAAATTTTACTTCATGCTTAATCTGGGAGTAGAAACACGTGCTCGTGACTTTAAAATAAACGCTATTATAAAATCAATGAATGCATTAAAATTTACAGCGTGTACATCTGAATATGTTAACCATCTTAAACTAAATAATAGCTCCATGATTATTACAAATCAATAATGCAACATATGACAATAAATTTATATTTAAAGAATGGAATAAATGAAATATGAAATAATAAAATATCAAGGAGTAAAGTTGAACGAGATAGGTGTCAAAAGAAGGGAAAGAAATACACTTTAGAGTGAATGTATATTTAATTGGTGCCTTCAGAAAACGCGCTCAGTGGCTGCGATAATTCAAAACACCGGTTTCTCCCGCGGGAATACATCAGTCATACTTTTTCAAGCGGCGGCTCATTTTTATTTAAAACCTCTGCGTTTTCCAGAGAGTGCCACCACTGGAGAGTCCTCCTTCTGACATCTTTGCATATTGTGTGCAACGCCACCGAGTGCTTTTACATTTATTTGCTTCTAGTTTACACCGCATGCTTCTGCAATTATTCATCTTACTTCTGTTTGCGAAATTTATAAATTGACACAGAATGTCGACAGTACTTAGATTGTGGAATTAAATATTATCTATATATTGTATACATAAGTAGTATTTCTAATACTACACTTAGAAATGTGTAACTATTTAGCACAATGCTAATCTAAAGTAATCTAATTTAATCGAAATTTAAAAAAAATATCTTGTTATCAAATAAAATGTATCTAAACGCCAAAGGCAATTAAAGGCTCTTTTAATTCTTGATAATCTGTAAAATGATCAACTGTATCTTATATAAATTTCTAGATTTCTTATTTTTTTGCCATTTTTATCTTAGGAATAGAAAGTTTCGTGATTTTTCACTTTTTCCTTTTAAATCGTCCTAATGTTAATGGCTTTTACTGATAATATATAAAATTACGAAAATGTTATTCATTAAAATGCAAACAATGTCTTAATTAATAAGACAACTTAAGACGATAAATATCCATTGAAACAACTACTTCCCGTGCAAATACACCTCCAGATATTGAATTATACAATGAAATATTTAAAATCTTATTTGATTTGATTTGTTACAACGCTCTTTTGAAGAAAAAGTGTTGTGTGTGGAATGAACAGGTACACAGAAATCGAATGAGTGAAAAATATGGTCGGTATTTCACTGATTCCATTTCTGATGACGTTTTAAAAAAAGTAATTTAGGAATAAAATTAAAATAAACTTACTTGGAAAAGGTGTTGTGTGTGGAATGAACAGGAACATTCATTCCACACACAACACTTTTTCCAAGTAGGTTTATTTTAATTTTATTCCTAAATTATTTTTTTTAAAACGTCATTAGCAAAGCTATACTGAAGAGAGATAAAGCTCGAAACGCGTCTATAGATGGCCTAAGACATTAATTTTAATCCAAGTCCTTTCACTTCTAATTTTTGTTATTTCTCCTTTCATTTTAAACTGTATTTGTTAGTTGGTTTGAAGAGAATTTGACCTAAACGTTACATATACTTTAATAGAGCATTGTAACAAATCAAATCAAATAAGGTTTTAAACATTTCATTGTATAATTCAATATCTGGAGGTGTATTTGCACGGAAAGTAGTTGTTTCAATGGATATTTATCGTCTTATGTTGTCTTGTTAATTAAGACGTTGTTTGCATTTTCACGAATAACATTTTCGTAATTTTATATATTATGTTTAAAGTGTGCAAACTATAAGAAGCGTAAGCTTATTTTCTCGAATTCAAATAGTTTTTAATTTAAATTTATCTGGCTTTTACTGATTACATTTCTTGTAAATGTAATTATGTAGTCATAAAATACGCTTTAATTTGTTCCTTCAAATTGTTTAGTTCTCATTAGGGATTGTGAATTTATCGATTTTTACAATTACCGGTAATTCAGAATTTTTTTAACCAAAACAGCTTTACAAAAATTTATCAGGAAATCACAATATCCTTGTTTTAGGAGAAAAAACCATAGAATACATGGATAATTAATAGCATTTAAGCAATTACTTTTAAGGAGCGTTTCCACTCCTTGATTAAGCATGAAGTAAAAGAAAATGCTCTTAAGTTTACTTATTCCGATGCATGCAGTGTAATATTTCAGCATTGTTTTTTTTTAAGTTCAGTTTGAAGCTTTAAACGTGTGTTTTTTCACTCCCATATTAAGCATGAAGTAAAATTTCGAGTTTAGAAAAGCCTGAAAATTTGGTTTGGTCGCGTAGCGCGTAGCGTTTGGTATAATTAAATCAGTGAATGTCTCTTTTCTGTGAATATTATATTTTAAATGTTTATTTGTTGTTTTGGATATCATAAGCTCTACAAAATTTAAACTATTATTTGTTTCCATTTCTGGGGTAAATTGTATTTTTGGATTTATTGAGTTTATGAATTTTGTAAAATGTTCTAATTATCTTGAAGTGCCCCTCCAAACAGAACACATCACCAACATACCGAGCCCAAAACTAATGTGTATAATATTTGAAGAAAAGAGACATTCATTAATATAACTTTACCAAATTGCTTAAATACACATGATTAGATACAATTTAGCACTTTCTACTCACTTATACACAGACTTTTAAATATACCACTTACAATAACAGAATATTAACAGGAAGTAAATGTAATAAAAGAAATAGCAATTAATATTGGTTATAGTTCTGAAATCATAGACAAATTAATAAAGAGAAAAAAACACAGGAAATTTATAAAATATTTTTATAACGATAGTTACATTGAAAACAAAAACTGGAGTAAATTAAATTTAAATAACGGCCTGTCACAAAACATAAAAAATTGCATAAAGAGACCTAACCTAAGAAAATTATTTGCAAATAATAAACCACCAACTAATAAAAATCAAAAATGAGGTTTTTACGAAATCAAATTTAGTGAATACGATGCAATGTACATTAGACAAGCGGGTAGAAGTTTTGAAAAAAACCTAAAGAACATAAAAATCCATCCTAAAACACAAACAAACAACGGAGTTTGCCCGTCATTGTATCGCATCCAATCACTTTTTTACTTCAGACTATTTTCAAATTTTATATTCAAGTAATAAGGGACGAGATTTGAATCTTAGAGAAGGCCTGGAAATTAGCAAGGCAATAAAACAAGGAAAACACATTGTAAACGAGGACGAAGACATCTGGAACTCCCCAATTTTTAAAGCCCTTATTACATGACCTTTAAAAAATATGTATATACAGAGAGTTTTATGTAACACCGAACAGTTACAATGTTCATTTTCGTATGTTTTATTTATCAAACCAAAGCATCCAATACGATTTGACACCTTTAATCTTTAGGTTATGTGTAAATTGCGTTGCCTATATGACCATTACAAATTGTAGCCAATCAATCGCAATTAATGCTTCAACTTGTGAATACAGGTAGATTTTCATTTAAGTGTACATCTCCCAATCACATGCCGTAAATCTTTAGATAATCGTTGTTTGTTTAAAAGAGTTCAATTTGAAACTTAAAATGAGTGTGTTCTTCTCCCAGACTAAGCATGAAGTAAAATTTCTAGCTTAGAACGCTTCGCGCTACGCGACCAAACCAAATTTTCAGGCTTTTTTAAACTCGAAATTTTACTTCATGCGCGACCGGTACAAAACACTGACATATTACGAAGTTTAAAACACACCGGTAAACTTTACATTGAATCAGTATTTTGTACCGGTGACGGATAAAGTAAAATTTCGAGTTTAGAAAAGCCTGAAAATTTGGTTTGGCCGCTCCGCGTTTTGCGCTACGCGAGCAAACCAAATTTTCAGGCTTTTCTAAACTCGAAATTTTACTTCATGCTTAGCCTGGGAGTGGAAAACACTCGCTTAAAGCTTCAACATAAATTCATTTAATAAACCGAACGTCGAAAAATATACAAGGTATGCATATGGATACTTAGAAGAAAAATTCTCGTTATGAAAGTGTTCGGTGTTACATAAAACTTTCTGTATATCTTGTAAAACGTTTTCTGTATTACTCCCTAAGAATGACGATAAGTCGAAACTAGTCAGAGAGAATAAAAAATAGTAGTGAAACAAACCAAGGTACTTTTATTTAATTATTAATATTGTAAACACGTTTCATCAAGTAATTAATGAGAACCAAATTGAAGTCTCTAGAAATTAATGTTGTGATTTTGATTCAACGGCCGAATCTATTAGAAACAGTAAAAACAGATTTTGTAGTAAAAGGCACTAAATCTTCTTCTAAAATAAAAATATATTTAGAAATAATCATAAATACATTAGAAAAAATGTTTTAGAATATTATAGTAAAAATATACCGGTGTAAACGTTACATTTTTTACACATGCTTTCGCATTTTCTGCGTAATAAATTTAGCGAATACGAATAATAAATTCAACCCAATCAAATACGATTATTTGTATTCAGAACATTCCTAGCAGATATCTTATAAGAAAGAAATCTGTATATTCTAAAAGTGATGCCGATAATATAAGCTTTATATATAATTTATATAAATACGCTTTTTGCGTTTTAGAGAATACAGAAAATCTTACTTATGAAACATCCACCTGCATAAACTCCACCCATTTCCCTCGGTGTCAAGTATTTTATGCTTAAAGATTCTGTCACTCAAAGTTAGGTAAGTAATCTCTGGTTATGTGTGGAGTTGCAACTACTTTTCGTAAACTACAGGGCCCAGTGTACTCTCGCAAGTTGTGTGTCTGTGCACCGAGTAGTCAATCTCACGGCCAAAGTGGTTCACTGGTAACTTAATACGGTTACTATATTATGTAAGTACGTAAACTGGATACGGCGCGGAGCTGAGAAATGGCGGACGCGCCGGGAAAAACGGGGAAATATCCATAACACATTATTAGGTATCATCGTAAATCTATCAGAGTCAATTTACTTTGATTAATGCCGATCTTGTAATATAGAGGGAAAACTGATTTTTTTCTCTTCTTTTCCGTGGTTGGAGAATTTATTATCTGCGTCGGCATCACTAACAAGTATTTTTATTTATAGTTACTGGATGGGATTCGATGGAGTTGTAACGTCGAATATATAAATTAGAATTTTGATTTATTACACTTATTAGGGATGTTCCGATCCCAAAAAAGTATCGATTCTATCGTTAGCAATGTATGGATACGGCAAAATATAGATATTTAATCCATGATAGTATACATACATACAATTAATTTTTCTTACAATTCCCCCCTAAAAATTGAATCGAAAAGCGCACAATTCGGTTATACAAGGTAAATAATTGCAAACACAACCATAGTTTGCTAAAATCATCAGGATTTGACCTAATAGAAAAATTCCCTGTATGTTAGTTACGAGATATTCGTTATTGCCTTAAAAATAAGTTAAATTTATAGGTAGGATATGATTACGTCAAATTGATGTCGTAATGTTCACCAAAACACCGATATTAAAACTGGGACGGCCTGTCAGAAACGTGCGCCACTTCAGACTTTGCGTCTTTTTCCTTACCCTCCCCTTCCAATGCCAGACAGTTTTATATTACAGCAAGAGATGTGATTATCTAACGAGCGGATGTAATCTTATCATAAAAGTTACTCCTGACATATAATAAATAAATATATGAAATTAAATGAAACATCATAAATAAGTTCTCCCTTATAAATCTTTAGAATTATAAAAATGTAAAAAGTGTTACATTCACTAATGAAGTGTTTTTATAAAAGCGTATGGGCGATTATAATGTGTGTCAGTATAAAGTACAAATTCATTATAATAACAAACGGCGTTTTATACTCACATTTTCCTGCGTATTACGGGCAAAGCCCAAAGCCAAAGTAAAACTAAAGCTGAAACTAAAACTAGACCGATCTGGAACCAGAGCAGTGACGAACGCAAACAAAGAGCTTCCTTGAATTTTTAATGAGCGCGCTCTTGTGGGATCTGAAAACAAGTTGGTGAAATAATAGAAGGCGGACCATTACCAATGGGGCGCGCTTCCCCCATCCACAGCGCGCAACATTTATTAATGCAAAATTAATAATAATAATAAAGTTTATAAACTTAGTAAAGGTCGGTGTTTATATTCGTAAAGTTGGCGGCGTATAATGTGGTATATTGTGCCCCAATGACCGCCCATTAGACGGCGGAGTAAAGTTGCAACAACTAGCATCAAAACTAACCGCACTCAATAATCCACTATCATCTTATCCATTATCATTATTAAGTTGGACTTTCGACTGGGATTTTGCTTTGCTGTTGGCTGGCTCGAATCCGATCTTTCCATTAAAACACCGCAATCTCTTCTAATTAACTTAAGCGGAAACGTGCATGGAGTAATTCTAATCATACAATGTAAATAATATAAATTCGCAGTGACTTTCAGAGAATTGTTTCCTGGGCGATCAATTTGAATATAACGTGTACTAAAAATATAACTAAAAAGAAAAATTGTAGATTCTTTTACTGTATATTTCTAATATATTACAATCGGAGCTAATTATTGTTGAAATATTTTTCCTTTTTTATTTGAAACACTATCAAATATTTACTTATTTATAATAAAATACGTAAATAATAAATTAAAATTAAACTAAAAATGCACATATTTATTATTGATTATCTTGCTTCAATGAACGAGCGAATTATGGGTCAGACACAAGTGAAATTTTGCGCAAACTCACTGTTTTTTTTTTACGTGAACGAACACTTGTAATGGGTCAGTAGGGGTCATGTGCAAATATTATTTCTAGTGAAATTAAATTTAAATATTAATACAAAAATCACCTAAGAAATGAATATAGAAATATCAACATACTGTAAATATGACAATAACATTAGTCGATCATAGTTGGGTGATAGAAATAATGAACGCATTATCGCCTTAAAATAATAAACAAGTACAGGCGCGTGAACTGAAATACAGAACGATTCAGTTCAGGGTTTAACGAACGCAAACACAACAAGTGTGCAAAGTCAGGAAAATTACGTTGACGTTAGAGAGGGATGGGTTTTTATGACTATATATGGTAGTACATAAAGTTTACACCTAAAATCAGGGAGTTTTAAGACGGGGACGAGGACAGTCGGTATTTGGATGAAAACGGGGACAGTTCAGAATAGGAAGTTTCAGTGGGATTTAAGTTAGTGAATTAATGTTGATAAAAACTAATTACAACAATGAGGAATTCGGTTATGAGTGGACCGAGGTGAAAGGTCGTTCCACTCACCAATCAAGAATGTATGTGCGATTGATGTGTAGGGCCGATGTGAGAGATTATCCCACAAACTAATCGCAAGTGTATCGAGTGTGTGTTGCAAGTTCCGGAATGGTTTTTGTGGGTTTGCCATCTCGTAACGCAAATACAGGGGCTAGTCAATTTTGCTCCCACAAGTAGAGTCATACAATTTTTGAGTTTTACTAAATGCACATGGCATCTAAGCACAAACGTTGAATAAAATATTTTGTGAATATAAATAATATAATTCATTGGAAATGTCATGAAAGGTTAATGAACTCTGCATACGTTTAGCTCACATCTTGTTTTATTTATTGTCCACACATCCTCCTAGTCAAATTAAAAGGAAAGAAAGAAACAGTATTCACGATAATGCATATTGACCCAAACAACGAACCTGGTAAATAAATTAAAGGGTTACTACACACGTAAATAATAATACAAATTATAAATTTGTACAATACCTAGAGTCAAATTATTACGCACTGTATAATAAATGATACTGCAAAGCAAACTACCAATAACAAAAAGAATACAAATTATAGTTTCTTTAACCGAAGGAGCTAACTGATATTAAGTAATAAAGGATTTAAAAATGTAACGTGTCTCAACCATCTACATGGGACTAACACAAACATACTTATCCAAAAGATATTATGTAAATGCAGATATTCAGAAGATGAGAAATACAGGTAAAATTATTGAATATTTATTTGCAGAAATATTTTATGTTTATTCCAATTTGCTACCACTACTAGAGTAAAATTCTTCCAAACAAATGCATCAATTCAAACACCCTATGCATTCAGAGTGGCTTAGCTATCATACTATAAGGTCATAAATAATCAGTAAATATACTGGCTATTTTTTAGGATAGGTATTAAAAATTATAGGTTGAAAAATATAAATCGCTGAACAGGAATGTTGCATTTACATTGAGAAATAAAGCACTAATAACCTTTTATCACATTCAATGTTTCATTCAATTATACTAACTTACCCCAATGTATGCAGGGATCTTTTTTATGTATACATATCTCAATATATACGCTGTATTTGTTCAGGCATTTAAAAAAATTTAAATTTTAAGCTTCTAACGAGCGTTGCCACTCCCAAGTTAAGTGAAATTTCGAATTTGTAAACTCGAAATTTTACTTCATGCGCCATGCGAATAAAACACTGCTTTTAAGTAAAATTCAAAATAAACTTATTTAACAGTATTCTAAACCAGTATATTTTGAACTTTATACAATCAGTGTTTTATACGCGTGGCGCATGAAGTAAAATTTCGAGTTTAGAAAATCCTGAAAATTTGGTTTGGTCGCTTTTATAAACTCGAAATTTTACTTCATGCTTAGTCTGGGAGTGGAAGACACTTGGTACTCTAACAAATGTCACAATTTTCAAAACGCGTGTCATAACATTCACAAAGAAAAACAATAACATGACCACCTCCAGTTTTCCAATTGTCATGAAGAGAGAAACAAAACATTTTCAAGTTAAATCAACATCCTTTGTTTAAAATCGTTTAATTAAAACGAAATTTTAATTTGATTACTTCTATAAAATTACAAAAAATTATTAATTCTCGTCGAATTGACAAAATTCATTAGAAAATTTAAATGTGCTTTATTTATTATCCTGAAAAAAAAGTAATAAATATCACAATTCGTTTTTCTGTCAAATTAAGCCAAAGTCGATATTTTGTTTAAAATCGTTGGATTCAAAAAAGGATTATATTTGAAAATTTCTATAAAACGAATGAAAATGTTTATTATCTTAAAATGCACAGATTTTATTTGAAAATAAATGAACTTGATTGCGCTGAAGAGAAAATAGAAATATCATTACTGGTTTATCTGTAAAATTAGGCTTCAGTCAGTATATTGTTGTAAATATTTGGATTTAAGCGAAGGTTTTATTTGAAAAGTTGTATTCACGAATAATAAACATTATTATTCTACAGAGAAAATAAATAAATATGGTAACTTTGTTATCCTGAAAAGAAAAGAAAAATATCATAATTGTTTGCTTTTTTTCCTGTAAAATAAAACTAAAGTCAATTTTTTTGTTTAATAAAATAGTTAGATGTAATTGATGATTTTATATAAAAATGTGGGTAGATAATATTTAAAAACTTTTCAAATCATCTTAAAATTAGAAGATTTTTTTTGTAATTACGTGGACTTTATTATCCTAGACAAAGAACAAAAATATGACAAGTGTTTTTATAAACAAATCAAAATGTGTCCAATTTGACTCTTTTGGTGGACATTTTTTCTCAGTAAAACGCGTTTTAAATAATACTCTTGTGTACCTGTACGAGCCTTAACACATAAATGTTCGGACACCGACTATCATTGTAACGAAATGTCCATTATTTTGACTAAACTTAAATTTTATACGATTATTTGGCATTATTATTAAAAGCAATATATCTGGTATCAACTGTTGTATTAAATGTATAAGTATTGTTCCAAATAGTGAAAATGTTTCGGAGAAAGTGAATTATATTTGAATTTTATTGACACATAAATATTTTAATGAAGTATTGATATTGATTTTAACGAATTAACAATTTCTTGTTATGTCTGTTTGCTTCTATAAAATTGATTTATTATTAAAAAAAAAACGATCGCGGTGAAGTAACAGACTCAACAATTATAGAGTTAATTCAAAATTTTTATTACAAAGAAAAAATTTCTCGAAAAATTAAATGTTATTCAGAGATGACTTCAATTGAAATAGCTAGAAACTATTTTAGGTGTCCATATAAAGTTACGCTAAGACATCAAAATATTCTAGTGAAAAGTTTTTAATCTGAACATAGGGACACTTTAAGAGAAATATCAACAATATCAACCAACCAAATGCAAATCGGTCAACAAGAACGTGTAGGCGATCAGGTTTACATTTTTATAAGATATGCTTAAAACAAAAGCTTTATTGTTATTATTATTTAATTATTAAAATTCTTAATCATACGCAAAAAAAACACTTGTAACAGAAAAACGAAGAAAAGTGCGATTAGATATGGCTGAGAAAAGGCAACGTGAACATTCGAGGATAACGTTTTCAGTTGCTGAAATTCAGTGCAATGAAAAAAGTAAAAGCGTGAAATAGTAAAATTAATACTTTTCAATCTAGAAACTTAAAGATTTGATTAAAAAATATATTAGCAATAAAAATGTTGCTAAAATGATTATTTTTCAAACTCTAAATATATAAAGTGTAAAAACAATCTTCAATCTTCCGAAAATCAATATCAAAATAACGTAGATACGTCTTCTCCTCGGGGTGGTGAAATTAATTTATTTATAATTATAATCTCTAAATTTTAAGACACGAGATTGAATTAAACTATAACGATGATCATGTTATTGTTTTTCTTTGTCACAGCTATGGCACAAATTTTGAGAGGTGTGGCATATTTTAAACTAACGAGTGTTTTCCACTCTCAGATTAAGCATGAAGTAAAATTTCGAGTTTAGAAAAGCTTGAAAATTTGGTTTGGTCGTGTAGCGCGAAGCAACTATAAAACTAAAGTAATCGCGAAGCGCTACGCGACCAAACCAAATTTTCAAGATTTTCTAAACTCGAAATTTTACTTCATGCGCCACGCGTATAAAACACTGATTTAAAGTAAAGTTAAAATAATATATAGCTGAGATGTTATAAATCAATTTTTACAGAGATTCAGCGAAAATATGCAGACATTACGTTTTTTGTAAATATTTTATAAATAATAATAATGAAAGTATAATAAATAAATCTGAATTCATGAATATATAATTTTATAGAGTATAAATATATTTTACAAAATAACAATCCAAAACTAAAGATAAATATATATATATATATATATATATATATATATATATATATATATATATATATATATATATATATATATATATATTAATAACAACATTACAACCTTTCTAGAATTCTCATAAACTCAGGAAATCTATTACAAAAAGATCAAAACCAGGATAAATTAACAAAGAATAAATTTAGCTTGAGATACTTTTCCATATTCTTAAAATTCAAATCGGCATATCTTTGACGGGAAATGTGCTGTCATGGACACATCACCATTTTTTTTATCTAATTTACTTAATGCAACCGTATTATTATTTATTATTATACTTCACTATAATCCTTAACACAATAAAAAAAGCTTAAACTTCTGTTGTCTTTATACACAACTAAATTATCTTACCCTTTATCTAAATTAATTTAACGTTTTTCTTTTGTAATTGACGTATTATAATAATTAAATTTTACATTCCGAGAAAAACAAATGCAAATCAAGTATTAAAATGTCACCATGCACAATTTATTAAACCACACCTCTTGAACATTCGCATACCGGCATGAGGCTGGTTTGGCTATCGCCTTGATTAATTAACTTTGCACATACAAGTAGTTGTGATAAGAAAATTATTCATTAAATTTCAACCGCGTTATCTTTACAACTCAATCAAGTTTAATGGGCTAACGCTATCTACAAACATTGATTTTAATACACACTAGGTGTTATTATAAATCACAAGTATTTTACAAACACTCAGATTACCTCGTTTTTTTGTTTTTAAATAAAAACAAAAAACAAATATCTAAGCATGAATCATGTTATTTAATTTAGTAAAAATAATTTTTTTAAAGCGTTAAACAAGAAATTCAACAAACACCGTGTCATGTAATTCGAGTTCATCCACACTTGTGCCATCGTTTGTTTGTTTAGAAGTATTGTGTATCACATTAATCCTAGTTTTGTTAAAGGCAAAATTCATTAATGGGCGCATTCATCAGATAAAACTGTTAGGAGTTTGATGGCAACAGTTAGGACATTTTTTGATGAACGCACTGTCAACAGCGAAGACGTTCGTCATTTTTGCAAGCGTAGCAAATAAAATAGCTAGAATAGTGTTCACTAGATACCAACGTAAAGCGTAAAAAAATCCAAACATTTTGAGAGTAAAAGAGTAATAGAATGTATAATTGAGATACTAATATAATTAGACACCGATTTTAATGAAAACTCTAAGAATTTCAATATATGAGTGGTCTAACTGCAAAACTCACGTTCTCCACATTCTGTGAAAGTTGAGTTGAAGGTTCTTTTTATGTCCGAGATGTTAAAGTACACGTGTTTTTTGCAATTTTCCAAAAGTATTCAAAAGTGAAGAACGTGAATTTTGCAATTAGACCACTCATATGTACTATAGTTGTAATAAGGTTAACAAGGGTGTCTTTAAAGTAATCCCACAGTAAATTAATGAAATATACTAATTATATTTGAGGGTGGTTTGTGTAACAGAAACTAATGATAAATATTTCACCCCTAGACGTAATACGATACACGCTTCACGAAATTACTAATAGCATTTAAGTCCGAGAGCAATTAATATTTTACGAGCGGGATAACCAGACGCGAATTTATCTCTATTAAAATGCCACCCCTCGGAATGACACGGGGCCCCGATACTTACCTAAATCACTATCAGTTCCTTCACCTTTTCGAAGAATTCTCCACACACATACAAGCACACACCTGCAACAATTAAGTCTCGCATAAATATCAAGACGAGACGCAACAAAATGTTTATAATTACTCCCTCGGCCCTTTTAATTTATTACGGTAATATCGCTCGCAGCAATTAAATGGATGAATAACTTTTGCGTATATTCTCTTAACTTTTTTAGGGGGAGAATTAAAGGTAAGGTTTTAATTTTTAAGGCTAATTCGAGTAGGTGAAATCCGGCGTGGCAGGACGACGTGACCTGAATATAAATAATGCACGTCGTTTATATTGCGAAAACGGGCAAGTTGTCAGGATATAATCTAGATTATTATTAAGTAAATTTATTAATTATTCAACCATAATTTTTAGTTATATTTGTGTTTTGCTTATGTTGTTTTAATGAAGGCACTTAACAATAAATCAAGAAAACTCTTGTGCTAATACACATTTTTAAATAAAAATAGTTTTTAGTTAAAGCTTTCTTTAAACGTATTTTAAAGTTTACGCTAAATCAGTGTTGTTTACACCTCGCGCATGAAGTAAATATTTTGAGTGTAGGAAGTCCTAAAAATTGAATGCTTTTTAAAAACTACAAATATCTAAAAATGTACAGCGTACACATCGGGATGTGTACATGTTTTTTTTTTGTATGCACTATCTCCTCCTTCGCACCATTGTACGTGAAGATAATTTATCGTCTTTCTGAGATAATTTTGTCACATTGAGAATTTTCCTTTTAATAATCTACTTAAATGTATTATTAAATCGAAAATTTTATTATTATAGTTAGATTTGCATTAAAACTGTATGCAAACGTCTACTAATAAGGCCGGAAATCTTTATAATTTTAATATAACGAATCAGAAATGTTTTAGTATATACAATTCTGTATGTGGAAGGTAAACTACACCAAGAAATGTTTTCTTAATATACGTTTTGTGATACTATTAAAATAAAGATTTTTTAGTCTATCGAGAGCTAAATATCACAGTAAAATTTTAAAAATGTTACTTGGTGTAGTTGTTATCTCCTACATACTGAATTTAAACCAACTTTACTCAATATTAGTAAAACTTTTTTATAAGGAAACGTTAACGTATGCAAGTTGTTACTACACGAATATAACTCATGTAACTGTTTTGAAATACTTAAATAATATTTGACTAAAAGAAATGATTGCGCTGATGAAATATTTTATCTAAATTATACGCTAGAGCAAATGGTAGACGCACCGGGCGCGCTTCGTTAAAATCAATGAAAGACAAAAGTCCGCGTGTTTTCCTTTATCCCAAAAGGCCTAGAGTAGACTCCTTTATCTCCACGGCGAAGAAGAAGAAAGCACACGATTGTAAACTTGGTTAAATTATCTGAATAACCCGAGGGGTGGGCGTAACGAAATTACACCCCTATCCACGAAAAGTGGAAAGTTAGCGCGAAACCGATCGCAAAATATTAATAACAACCGAAAAGTAGGAAATTACAATAAATCTCCGGGCAGATAAGAAATAATTATCGGAAAAACCTGCGACCCGGAGGAAAAACAATCCCCAGCGAGCATTAATTATCGGCAGCAGTTTTAATCCTCCTATAAACCCCTATCGCGCTAGATTACTTTATTTTATAGTTGTAGTAAAAATAATCTCTTTCCCCGGCAATTTTGTTTGGACCGTATAACTTTTATGTTATGATAAATATCGATGGGGGAATGGCTTGTTAATTAAACGGACGTACATTTTATTGGTTTTTCCCCTGGAAAAAGTTTCAATCAAAAGAATAATAATAATAGGAAAAAAACACAAGAGGAAAAATAATGAAAATCATCTAGGCCTTATGCAAGGGTGGATGAGTTATATCTCCCCTTCTCGGATGATAAGGTAAAACCTAAGCAATATATCTTGAGGAGGCCAGAAATGTAGAACAATTTAAAAACTTTTATGATTGTTTGAGTTGAAGTGTTTGAGACGTGCTTTTTCAAGTTTAGTTCGCTCCCCAACTTTTATAAGTTGTTAGTACAACTTTTATACGAATTGAAGATTATGTTTATTTTCACGCGTTACATAAATTGTTTCATTTTTCAACATCTTTTTATTAAATCTGTAAATATTTTATTATTTAAAAAGTAGGAGTATGTATTGATATACTAACAAAACAGTAATACTAGTTAAGAAATATACCAGTATTTATATAATTTGTAATTATTTGAATATTAAAGAAGTATATCTCTTCGACCAACGACCAAACGGGCTTAACAAATTGGCCCCTCTTAAATATTAACTTTTTGAAAAAACCCAACCCCCATAAATATTATATATACCTAACCCGACAAATTTTACTTATCATTTCTTCGCCTGAAGAAGCCACAGTGTGGCGAAACAATTGTAGCGACTGCACAATATATATTTAAAAGTGTTTAAATTGTTTTATTTATATAAAAGTTAAAAATGTATGTTTATATACCTACTAACAAATATTTGTAATTCAGGGCCTCATCATTATTTAGACAGGTAAATTATCTTTCTTCTAGGTTTAAATATCAAGATTTTTCGATGTCATTATCATACATTCGCCGTTTTTATAAAAGCAACAGTTTGAAGCTTCTAACGTGTATCTCTTATCCCGGATTAAGCATGAAGTAAAATTTCGAGCTTAGAAAAGCCTGAAAATTTGATTCGATCGCTCCGCGAAGCGGCGGGACCAAACCAAATTTTCAGGCGCTTTCTAAACTCGAAATTAGCGCTACGTGACCAAACCGAATTTTCAGGCTTCTCTAAACTCGGAATTTAATTTTATGCGCCACGCGTATAAAACACTAATTTGGTGTAAAGTTTAAAATACACGTCTTTACAATACTGCTTTAGTAGAATAATTCAAACCCTACTTGAAATCAGTGTTTTATACGCGTGGCGCATTAATTAAAATTTCGAGTTTAGAAAAGCCTGAAAATTTGGTTTGGTCGCGTAGCGCTACGCGCTACGCGACCAAACCAAATTTTCAGGCTTTTCTAAACTCGAAATTTTACTTCATGCTTAACCTGTGAATGGACAACACTCGATTAAAGCTTCAAATTAAACTCTTTTACAAAACCAATCAATATCTAAAGAACTCCAGCATATACACTGTAAATTGGGACATGCATACTTAAAAGAAAAACTTCCTATATATTATATGTACATTAAATTTGTGCTCTAGACAAATTACTTTGAATTTAGACAAATAAGCGAACCCTTAGTAAACTAGAACATTAATATCCTTAACTACCTCGAAGACAATTAGCTAAATTTATACAACCAAGACGGCACTAATAAATTTAGCACTTAGTAGCCGTTTAGTATGAAAGTCGAAATTTATTCTATGGAAATTATCATTGGATTATGTAATTGAAAATTATACAAATATATATTTGATTGTGTTGAAAATATCTTATGTCATGTTTTGAAATGTTGAAATACAGAATTATAAAGTAAAGATATTTAAGGTTTATTTTGAAGTATGACACAGATTTTTAACTCTCGGATTTATTATGATGTCATAACTTATTGTTCTCTCTTGCAAACGAGCATTACTATATTAAATATCGTGTGTTCAATAAAAAAAAATACCTTAAGTGTGCCATGATTTAATCTCTTTTTTAATTTAAGTTGGCTAAACACTTTAGGAATTGGCATATTAAACGTTAGACATAATAATTATAACATATAATTTTAGAGTAGACAACTTACAATATTTTACATAGCACTTTAGAGGTTTTTTTACTGAACATATAATACAATATAATACTTATCTAAATTTTTAGCGCACGTATTATTGTTTAATTGTTTTTAAATAATTGTCGTAACTATTATCAATCAATTTCTTAAAAATCAATGTTAGTAAATGTATACTATTCAAGGCCACTGGTTTTTAAATCATTAAGAAAATGAAATTTAATTTAATCATTTTAATCGTAGCACTAACAATGATTGGTTTTATCACAGTGATAAGAACTATCATTATAAGAATATGATAAAACCCACAAATATTTCCATCACGGACAATGGAAATATATTGTTTATAACAGCTAATTAGAAACATTTCATATAATCTAATCTAATTGAATAAAAATAATACATTAATTTAACCAAGATAATTTTTCTTAAAGAATAAATTCAAAGCTAAAAATAGAATTTTGAATAATATTTTGTTTACTTAAGTGCTGTTTTATCTAAATACTCTATATATTTCTAAGGAGTGTTTGCACTTCTTGATTAAGCATGAAGTAAACATTTCTAATTTAGAAAAACCTGAATATTTGGATTGGTCCAACCAAATTTTACGACTTTTCTAAACTCGAAATATCTACTTCATGCGCCAGGCGTATCAAACACTGATATTGTGTAAAGTTCTGAACAACACTATATCCATCTTACTAATAAGACAAAACCAACCCAATATGTAGTAAGAAATCGATATTTATACAGAAAGAAAAATTGATTTTGCCAGTAGTTTGCAGAATATTTTTACAGTTGACAAACCGACGAATAATCCATAATTTTTGTTACCCTACATCATAATATAATTAAGAACATTTGAACTAACAAAATATTATTTTTAAAAAGCCCCAAAATTTACTATCATTATCTGAAACAACTTGATTAATTTATATCAAATCTCTCTGTTTTCAAAAATCTTGACACACACGTATTAATAATATTTGAATTTATGACCATTTATTCACCTACAGGTCCGAAATTTTCGAGCCATAAATCATTGCATACGCGTCACCGCAATGCAGCAAATGAGAGAGTCTGGTTTGCGGGAAGGGGACGCGTCCATAATTCAGCAAATCCAGTAACGTTGAAAATTAACACACAACACACACATACTCAAAAAAGAAGGGGAGACATAAGTCTTTCGAGAAGGATTTATCAGAGCGTACCGGCGGTGGCAAATCATGAATGGCTTTTATAAACTTTTGTTTTCAGTTCTTGAGCACAGCTGGACCAAGTGCGCTCTTTCCACTCTCTTAAGCACGAAACTTTACAAATAAATATATATTTCGAGAGGGCCGACCGCGAACAACTATAAACGGTGTATTTATGTGTGGGGTTTTAAAATGAAAATAAAAAGAGATCTACGTTGGAAATATTAAAGTAAGGGGGTAATAAATGTCTCGAGATTTATCTCTGTACGTTAGGAAAATATATAGTTCTGGTTGATGCGTTTGAAAAAATGTAATTTGAAGAAACGTCTATATTTCTATTTTATTTTCTGAGCAATTTAATTTTACACCTCTAGAAAAATATAATAAATACGAAGCATTCTCAAAGCATACATATTGCGACATCTATGAGCTATATCTTCGAATATGAATTTAATAGAATAAATTGATGAAAAGCCATCTAGGGGCAGTATTAGAAACTATATTGTATTTTCCTGTTAATAATAATTACAGTTTAGCAGAACTGCGGTAAATAATTGTGATCTGTATTTTGTCTTGTAAATTAAATAAAACAAGTTTTCTTTTTTTGTAGCTTCATACTTTACAGATCTCTCTTGATTTATTGATTTATTCTGGTTAAATAATTGCAAATATTATGAATTCATTTTTCACTTAACACGTGGTGGAAGATACTCAATTAAAAGTAGAACTTTGATTAAAACACTTTGTTTGTTTCACTAATCAAACAGTGAAATAAACCAAGAGTTATAATTTAAGTTCATTTATTAATTGCAAATAATTTTAGAGTAATACATTAGAAGATTTTAGGTTTGTTCGTTACATGAACTAGTACAGCTCTTTGTACATTTTTTACACTGAATCTGTATCTACAATTGTAAATGTAAAGTTACACTAACTTAAACTGGTGACGTCACTAACTTAAACTCAGTTCAACTTAGTGCAGTATAAACCAACAAATCTAATATAACTAATTTGGATTTACATATATTTTCAAAACAACAACAGCAATAACCTGCAGACCAGTTTTTCAACTAAAAAAATTAATGACAATTGCAGTTTGATTTTATAAAATAAATGTTAATTCTAGATATCTGATATTAGAACAGTGAGCCCTTTGATCCAAGTAAGCAAATCTGTAAACTGTGTTAAGGTATTGATTTATAATATTCTCTTTACAGTTACAGTTTTCTGCTTTTTGTCACGTAGTCACATCCTGACTTGAGAATGTTTGAAGAAAACTGGAAACATTTTAGTATTTAAATGTTGCGACTATTCCTCATTTAAAAAATATTTCAAAATAGTTTATTCTTTTATACGCGTGGCACATGAAGTAAAATTTCAAGTTTAGAAAAGCCTAAAAATTTGGTTTGGTCGCTCCGCTTCGCGGAGCAACCAAACCAAATTTGCAGGCTTTTCTAAACTCGAAATGTTACTTCATGCTTAATCTGGGAATGGAAACGCTCGATTGAAACTTCAAATTGAACGCTTTTAACGGGTGTTTTTTTAAAGGTATAGAACTTCAATCATGCATATCTGTTAAACCAATGTCAGAATGGGAAGCTGTTGGTAAAAATTTTGTTCAGTAAGCTTTGGCAAATTATCATACTAAAGCTCACAGTCTAGCAACGATTAGAAATAGTGGACATTTATTTTTATTATATTTATCTAAAAACACTTCGTTTTCATATGCCTCTAGAATAACGAAAACGTCACTTTTTCAAGCCACCGCACGGAAAACATTTGTTTGAGCGCTCTTTTCGTGAGCTCTCAAATATTCCCATAGCAATGATGTATTTGTCACTGACGTTTTATTTTCCGCCAGTGAAATACGTAAGTTTGGTTGAAATGTACGTAGACTTAGAAGAAATTGATTTTGTAGATGATATTTCGGATGATATTTAACCCTAGTAGTAGGGGGGCCCGCGAGGCTAAATGGGCAGTTACTCGAGCGTTGTGGAAACTCTTAGATTGCGAAGATTAGATGCTAAAAAGAAGAAAAGTCTATATGATGTATGTCCTTTTAGCGGTGGGGGTAGCCAGTATCAATTTTCGAAAATGTAAAAAATATAGTCACAATGGCTTACAAGAGCGCGTCAGATATTAATAGCTTTGACGCCCTTCATGTTCCTGGTAACGGACAGACGACTTGCTAGGTGTGGGTGGCCGTACGAAGAGGTAGAAAATTGAAAAAAAAAAACTTATTCGAGCTGGTCAGATATTTAGTAGGAGTGTTAAGTGAACCATAAAAGATGTCATATTCGTTAATCTGACAATTTGGACGTAACCATAACTTATGGCTGATTTATAAAAAAGTGAAAAAAAATCGCGACCTTGAAAAACTCGAGCTCGTCAGATTTTCATACAGACGGTTCAGTTTGATGTCCTTATCATACTGACCTATAATCTGACAATTATGTCAAGGGATTTCTAAATCTGACTTTGAAAACTTTTTTTAAATTTTTTTTTCATCTTACTGAATAGAATAAAACTAATGTATAATAATAAAAAAAGTATATATGCGTAAAAAAATTGTATTTATGTAGATGTTCAAGTAACAATTTTTTTTTTGACAATCTTTAATACGTTTAATACGTACTGAACAGAATAAAACTAATGTATAATAATTTAAAAAAAGTATATATACGTAAAAAAATTGTATTTATTTAGATTTTCAAGTAACAATTTTTTTTAACAATCTGTATGGGTATAAGGCAGTGGTGGGGACGGTGCGAAAGAGTGAGAGACAGAGAAAGAGCAAGAAGGGCAGAGAGGCGCGTAGTGGCAAATATAAAATTCTCCGTAGCTGCACGCACCACACTTTAGTGATGATTTCAGCTACTTCGGCATGTAGAAATCATCAGATTATATTATTTCCGTGATCCTTACATTATTGCCTACAAAATGAAAAAAAAAATAACCGCGCTCGAATAAAACCAGGTAACGTTTTTTTTTTGCAACTTTGTGACTCGCCTATTTCTTTACGTCACATTCAAATCGTCAGATTATTGAAATGTAAACTTTTCTGCATATAATTAACTTACTTTAGCTTAATCTGACACGCTCGAGTATTTTTGGGGATCGATTTTTTTTTACAAATCTGATGGGTTGTCCTAAGCAAACCCCCCTATATTAAGGGTTCATATATGGTGGTAGTTCATTAACAGGGTGCAAGCTATCTCCCCTTACTTATTCTGTCGGGCTTGAGTAAAACCCCAAATCCCCGCTTGGGCTCCCCTACTATAGCGGCACAAGTAAACGTAGAATTACTACTTGTAAAATCCAAATATAGATACGAACGAACACAGGCGGAATGGGAACTATGAAAAACACAAAAATTGTAAGTGATGACGTATAACTTCTATTTTATTTTACTGAAAAGGCCAAATCCTTATGATATTGATTTACCTCGCTAAAAAGATGTTTAGCTCTAAAAAAGTACTAATCAAATCTTAAATTTCTGGTATTCAATTTCATTTTCTTTCGAATTACTTGTATTTTTTCACTATCATAGATATTACTCATTTGAAAATAATAATAATTTAAGATTTCAGGTAAGTATAATGTTTTCTAATAAGTACAATAAAAAATAGCGTTTATTACACGTCCAGAAATGGATTTTTCCGTGCTTGCATGACTTCCCGTGTTCGGCTTCGCCTCACAAGGGAAATGTCACGCGCGCACGAAAAAATCCCTTTTTCTGGACTCCTAATGAAATATATTATTACAATATGCGCGTCTAACTTATAGCCCATTTCGCCCATTTACTGACATTTACCGTCAAATAATGTTTTGTGATGAGGCTTATTTTTGGTTGAATGGACTCATGAATAAGCAAAATTGTGTTACTATGTGGTGCGGATTGCATGCTGGGTGCATCATAGGCCTCTAATTTTTCAAAAATAAAGACAGACCCAATGTAACTGTCAATCGCGAGAGCTACAGGTCGATGATTCGAAATTTGTTGATCCCCAAGTTCAGTGCAAATCTGATGAGAACTAAATGGTTTCAACAGAACGGCGCAACTTACAACACCGCGCGTGAAACCCTCACATTATTGGGACAGAAGTTTGCTGATTAAATGGTGAATCAGCCTGTATTTAGCACAAATTTCAAAAAAACATTTTGCACGATAACTTAAAGTAAGTTAATTTTATTTTAAATACTCCAAATTATAACGAATTATAACACACAAGCGTTAAATATGAGTGGATTAATGATTTTATTGATATTCTTCTATATGTATTAAAGGTTGCGAAAAATGAGTGTAAATATATTTTTCTAAAGAAAAATAAACAGCAAGCATTGTTTTCAACGTTTTAAAGTAGGTCAGTTATTGTTTTAAGAATGAAAAAAAAATTAATATTACCACGCTAAACTCGATATTTTTCAATCATAATTCTGATTCTAAACATTGAATTTTAAGGTTAGTATTGTTTAATTTTCCGGAATTTTTACTGCGATTTTCAAATAATTTCTGAATAAAAATATTTAGTACAATATGTTTTCAAGCTACTCTTTATTATCTAATTATAATGCTGATTACACAGTATATGTTTATTGCATTAAATAAAACGATAATTTAAGATAGCAACGTGTCTTTATGTGCATAACTGCATTTATTAATTTTAATGTAGTGTACAAGGTGACCTAAATTCAATGTATTTGTAGGGTATCTCGGTAACCTTAAAAGTTATTTAAAATCGAATATACACTACGAATTTGTGTCAAAATATTAAACTAGTATATTTTGAACTTCACGGTAACAAAAATTTGTAGTGTATATTTAAATATATTTATATATTTGAGTATATTTTAAACTTTACAATAGTTCAATGTTTTATACGCGTGACGCATAAAGTAGAATTTCGAGTTTAAGAAAGCCTTAAAATTTTACATTTATTAATGTTTACATTCTAGTATATTTCAAACACCAATAAATTAAAGAAAATGTATTTTACAAACACTAATAAAGAAACTATATTAATATATTTATCGTGTTAAATATATTACAAAGATTATTTACACTCATCAAGCAGAACAAATAACACGAGTACACAATGAACAATTTACATTTTTTATTTCCGAATCTGTATCTGGATTATAGTGATAAAAGGCTATCAACCAGAAATTGTTTACTAACATTTTTCAATAAACAGTCTGTAAATAATTGTGAATTATTAATAAGCTCATTAAATCGAACACCAATTTCTTGTAAGCGACCCATTAAGCACACATTAATAAATATTTATAATTTATAATTAGTTGTTATAAACATCGAAGAAGTAACGACCTAAAGAGAATTACTCGAATTTATCTCCCGATTTGATTTTATAATTCAAATAACATAGTATTTGAATTGAAGTGGGTAAACAAGGTGTGATAAGATTATTAAAATTTGTTTGCATATCCACAATATCTCGCCACCGCAACATTGTTTTCCGTATCAGTTTGGTCTGTATCTACTCATTAAAACATTACTAATTGTAATTAACATCATTATGATTAATTGTTATTTAATGCATATAACAAATCGTTGAAATATATCCGAAAATATTTAAAAATCATGACAGAAAAGCAGGAAAAGTCTGAAAAGATTGAAGGTGAGTTTTAGTGTAATTATTTTTTGAACAACGGTTTGTTTTAACTTTATTTAGAAGCTGATTTTATACAAAGCAAGTTTATTTTTGTTTTATAACTGTAGTGAAGTGTTGGAATATCCGTTTTAAAATACAATACAAGGTGAGATTGATAGACAGGGATTTTTTCTTTCAAGTATGTACAGGGAAATTTTAAGTATACATACCCCGATCATATTGTTTTAAATTTTCAGGCATTCGTTGTTTCTAAAAAGCGTTCAATTTGAAGTTTATAGCGAGTGTTTGCACTCCCTGATTAAGCATAAAATAAAATTTCGAGTTTAGAAAAGCCTAAAAATTTGGTGAGGTTGCGTAGCGGAGCAGAGCGACCAAACCAAATTTTCAGGCTTTTCTAAACTAAATTTTATTTCATGCGCCACGCGTATTAAACGCTGAAATATCGTGAAGTTTAAAATGTACTGCTAAAGTAATATGCCAAATCAGTGTATTCTGACTTTTACATTTAATCAGTATTTTATGTGCGTGGCGCATGAAGTAAAATTTCGAGTTTAGAGAAGCCTGAAAATTTTTTAAGGCTTTTCTAAACTTGAAATTTTACTTCATGCTTAATCCAGGAGAGGACGCACTCATTAAACGCTTTAATTTGAACCAAAAAAAAAAGAATACCTTAAAATGTAGTATATATGGATATGTGTACTTGTAAATTATCTAGGTCTGTCTGATCAGTCAAATTTAATACTCGGTGGTTTAATTATGTATGGAGAATGTTTCAATGATTGAACCAGGGTCATTTACAAAAAAAAATAAAATAGGATGGGTCCAGTATGTGTTACTTGCGTGACTACATACCAGTTCATTACTTACTCATTACTTTTTTCTTTTCGAAATGTGTCAAGATCAGGTACTCAACATGCATTATGGCCATGGATAAATTACACCTTGATAAGTAAAGGATCTATAAATAATTAAAGCGTTTTCTGAAAATAATACAGTTAAAACAAATGTTGGATGAATTGTTATAATAACGTGTCAAATATTCAAAAATACATTTACATTAGGTCAGAGTTTTATTTTTTTATTTTTGAACTTGTGGATTTCAAACAATTATAGTATGTCTAGTTTAGTGCTCTTTTCGGCACCGTGAAATAATTATCCTACAGTGTCATGAGCTAGCAAAATGACCAAATCATTGATATTTCAAAACATATATTAATTGATTGTAAAGTTAATCAATAAATTGATGTTTACATTTTAAAATAATCTATAGAACAATATAATATTAAACATATCGTACTCATTTTACTGTAATCAAGTTTTTTTCAATTTCTTAGAAGTCGATGATCTGGGTTATGCTTATCCTTATCGATTTCTATTGTAATAAATGTTGTTTATTAGAGTACCTGTTTATATCCCAAGTAGAAGCAAACGTAAACACATTATGAAAAACAAGTATTATTTAAAAATTTATTTTAGAAATTCACAAAAATGATTGAGAAACTTTAAGTCTTCTGATGAGCGTTCCCACTTCTTGAATAAGCATGAAGTAAAATTTCGAGTTTAGTAAAGTCTGAAAATTTGGAAAATTTTCAGGCTTTTCTAAACTCGAAGTTTAACTTTATGCGCTACGCGTATAAAGCACTAAAATATTGTGAATTTCAAAATATACTGGCTTATTTTATTTTTGGCTTATTTTATTTTGAATATTAATTTAGCAGTATATTTTTAATTTCACAATATTTCGCTTCGCGACCAAACCAAATTTTCAGGCTTTTCTAAACTCGAAACTTTACCTAATGCTTAATCAAGGAGTGGAAACATTCGTTTGAAACTTTGTACTAAACGCTTTTTAAAAAAGCAACGAATGCCAGAAATTTGACAGTGCATTGAAATATGTACATTTAAAAGAAAAACGTGTGCGCAACAATTATTTTCAAAGAAAATCGATTGAACCTTAGATTTATATAAAATTCGCAACAATTATTGAGAATTTGATTAACTGCCTTTGAACGTTATTAAAATGGAAATCGATTAACTGGAAGCAAAATTGTATACGCTAAACTTATTTTCTTCATGCGCTTAAAATACTGATTGAGATTGAAATTGAAAAACATAGATACATCATCTTTATTTATAATAACACGAAGTCAGTTAGTTAGTCTGTTATTATACATGTTCAGTGTTATTAATAAATAAGTCATAATATACCCACTGAGCAAAAAACAAACAAATAACGTTGTATCAACATTGTAGCAACATTAAACGTTGTTTTAATGTTGATGAAACATTACTTAATTTAATTTGTTTAGTGGGTACCGTGCGTTTTATTTAAGTATGGCCATCGTCTAAATTTAATTCAATGTTTTGTGTTTGTTAGCTCATTAAAAATGTTAGAATCCTACATTTTAGCATTTGAGTTTAGCAAATAAATACTTATAATATGGCATTTTCGCCAAGTAAATTTTTTGGCTTATTTGTATTATTAATTTCAATTTTGAAAGCGAAAATCAAGAAATCTAAGATGTTAATGTTCTTCTAGAATTTTCTACATTTCGTAGAAAAAATGTTGATTTATCAATAAAACCAAAAAATTGTTTCAAATTTGTACGATAACAAAAGCTAACATGGGATACATTTCTTACCATGTAAATCCCTATTCAAAAATTTGTTGATTATTGACAATATTTTTTTTGTTTTAGCAAAAGAAGCATTTTTCAAATCTAGAGACGTATTATGGATCCTAGTATTTTTGGGTTTTGGAATCAACTATATGGTTCGAATCAACTTAAATATAGCCATTGTATCAATGGTGAAACTTCGACCTCGAACGAATACGACAATTAGTAGTGAATGTGTAGAAATGGAGTTAATGAAGAATTCTTTAATTGATAACACAACGGTATTTTCCACGAGTTACATTTAAACATATTATTTTATTTCCTTTATTCGCACATTAATAGTCAATTACAATTTTATGAAATTAACAGTCTTATAAAATCTTCTAAATGATAGCTTTTATCAGAAAATAATACAATTTAAGTTAACAAAAACAAGATATAAAAAATATTCCGTACATTTTAAACCACGTATTTGTTTGAATAAATAAAGCGTGTCTACGCTAAACCGTTCGTTAAAAGTTTATGGGGTTGCCGTTGCACTAAAAATTTGTAAAAAATCCTTGTCATATGGTTGAATCAGTTCTCCTCATATGAAATATTTTCTACTTTATATCACTTCCGGTTCCACCGAAAGTGGTACCAAATTTGTTATTTTAAATGGAACACCCTATATATTAATAATTTTTTGGGTTCCTCGTTTTAATTGCAACATATTTTATTCGAAGATATGTACACTTATCTCTTATAGTTTTCAAGAATAAAAAAATATTTTTAAAATTCTTACCTCTAAAAAGCATCTTGAAATCTGCCTGTAACTTCTCTTAAGAATAAGATAATAATATGATTTATATCTCTACTTGTACCTAGAGGATGCCTCTATGAGTAAATGAATTGGAAACTGTCAATTTTTACAATAAGTGTTCTTAAAATGTTAATATCTAAGTGCCCTCTTCAATATCTAGTAATTCAATTTTTTTAAAAGGAATGACCCAATTTTTATCACGATTGGGGGAAATTTCCTACAAAAAAGTATTATACAACTCCATTCCTAAAGCAAGTAGTTTTCGAATTATTTCGAAAATTCGTTTTTCGTCGCATTTATGCAGGGTATAATGCGCGCATAAGTCGCAATTGAATTTTAGTATGCTAGTAGTATACATTTGTTTTGTCGCGAAATTGAAATACGAGATATTGAAGAGGGCACTTCGATATTGACATTTTAAGAACATTTATTGTCAAAGTTTCCAATTAATACACTCATAGAGGCATCCTCTAGGTACAAGTAGAGTTATAAATCATATTTTTATCTTACTCTTAAGAGAAATTACAGATAGATTTCAAGATGCCTTTTAGAGGTCAAAATTTTAGAAATATTTTTTTTGCTTGAAAACTATAAGAGATTAATGTACATATGCTCGAATAAAACATGTTGCAATTTAAAGGAGGAATCCAAAAAATTATTAATATATAGGGTGTTCTATTTAAAATAACAAATTTGGTGCTACTTCCGGTGGAACCGGAAGTGATATTAAGTTGAAATTATTTCACATGAGGAGAGCTGATTCAACCGTATGACAAGGATTTTTTTTTTAATTTTTAGTGCAACGGCAACCCCATAAACTTTTAACGAACGGTTTAGCGTAGACACCCTGTATATTTAGTACATAATGCTCTTATTGCCTAATAAATCAAAACATGTATATATTTCCAAAAAAATCTATTTGTACATCATTTTTGACACTACCTTGTTGACATTTATGATAGCTTTTGACGCTTATTAGTCAATGTTCTCATACAAGTTACTCCAGAATTCAGAAACAAATTAGCTATCGAATGATGACAATTTTGATTAGTAGTGCTATTTAAAAATAATCAAGTTAGCGCTGTATCTTTAAAGGCGTGACAGATAAAAATTTGAGAAAATTATTATCATAATATTTTACTATAAAGTTACATTCGAAATTTCATGTTGATCCGACAAGTAGTTTTGAAGATATTAAGCCAGTTCCATACATAATGAACACCCTGTATAAGTGAAACTAACCCAAGTGAATTTAAGGAAAATGTAACTGAGTGATTTGAATTAATATATGGCTAATCCTACATCAAATCCAATTGCAGATATCAAATATTGCAACAAAGATTCCTGTCGAGGGAGTTTTTGATTGGGATGAGCATCAGCAAGGGATGGTTCTTGGATCATTTTATTACTTGCACTGGTTGACTCAAATTCCCGGAGGAATTTTAGCCCAAAAATACGGCACCAAACTCGTTTTCGGCCTCTCGAATCTTTTCGGAGTTTTGTGTTGTTTCCTAACTCCAATGGTTTCATACATGGGATATGAGTATTTGGTCATTTTAAGAGTTATCCAAGGATGCATAGTTGTAAGTTAACAATATCAATAGATTACCATAGTAACACTAATTCCATAAAGCATACATAAGCAAATTTAGACGATCACTTATTAGTTTTTTAAAGAATCGCACTTTAAATGTTTCTATTTTTTAACTTTATGTAAAAAATAATATTTTGAAAATGACACAACAAGTTTTGAAACTTAAGTGAGTGCTCTTTTAATAAAAATATATAGTGGTAATAATAATAATAATTTATTAGTCTTAGTGGTTGAGTTAAAAACAATAGACAAGTCAAATATAGAAATACAAAATGTAAAATTAGGATAAAATACAGATAAAAAATAGTTAAACTCCAATATGTGACTTCAGCTAGGTGCTTCCAGTATACCGACATGTTTAGAAAATTCATTATAATTATAAAATGCCGACTGCTGCAGAAAACCATTTAAAGTGTTTTTAAACTTGTTATAAGATAATAAAGTCATCGACTTATGGAGTTTATTGTATAGGGTGATTCCGCTTTACAATGGCGACCCGTTATAATATGAATGGTTGCATTGCTGTAAAACAAGTTTTTGCTTATTGCGAGTTAAGTGGTCGTGTATGTTACTATGTTTAGTAAAATGTCCCTTGGTATTAAACTTAGTATAGTTTTTCTATTCACTATTTGAAATGGAATATAACACAGTAAAGGTCTTAACAATCTTGATGTTAGAAATGATACTGTTTGCCTAAAACATACGTTTCATCCAAATGATGATATTAACAACCACAAAGCTGTACATTTTTTATTTATATAAAACGTCAATAAAATACAATTGTTTCAGTTAAGAGTAGACCTCAAATATGTTAAAGCCATCGTGAATTATACGATAAGTAATTCTACAACCTGCAAAAAAATGTCTGGCGGCTTTAAAGTGGATCGCGTCACACGGGTGGCATGCGCATTCTTTATCTAGAAAAGCGTGTATGTAATTTTATTAAATATGTTATATCTGTAAATAAATAATTAGACAGTTGTATAGTTAAATAACTATTAATTCTAGTTCTGAATATATGTATGTTTTTTAAATAAATGTATTTCTGTCAATTATTATTTACTCATGATTATCGCTTGAAATATTCACTTTTGAGATATTTATATTTTTTCCCCTTTAAAATTGAAACACAAATCTCGCGTGCGTATGCGAAAGTAAAACCAGCACAGATTAAACGTCAGCAAATTTAATTGTGTACACACGGAAACCAGAAAATCCCGAAACAAATTCCCAACAGTATTTTATGCAAATCGGACTTTATTGCTTTTAGGGCTTTTCGTGGCCGGCGATGCACAACATGACCGCCAGATGGATTCCGCCAAACGAGAGGAGCAAATTCGTAACGGCCTATTTAGGTAATTAAAAACAGCAACGATTGTATGACAAGTGTAAAGCATATTTTAATGATAACATAATAAAAATATTATGATATATGTTTACTCAAAATAAACTATTAACTGTGGAGGCTTCTACTTCGTTATACATCATTATTTACACAAATAATACAGTTAAAATTTGTTTGTATAACTGAAGGTTTTATTGTGACTATTGTTTGGACAACTTCAACTTGTAACAAGTTTAAGTTAATTAAATTACTTCAATAAAAAAAAAATTGTTCAATATTTCAGAAATATAAAAATGCTAGTAGATTTGAATGTTTTTTATCTTCACACTAAATTAGTGTTTTATACGTTTGCATAAGCATGAAATAAATATTTCAAGTTTAATTAAGTAGTTGAAAAATACTTGTTTGAGAAAGAAAATATTTATTAAAGAATTATAATAATCTAGGCTTTAGGCTCAATTAAAATTACATGTAATTATAACTAATTTAAACAATATTTAACTCTGGATGTCTAAAAAGAAGTGGAAATTTACCCATTTATTTGATTCTAATTTTTGCATACATTTATCAATTGAAGCAATCACATATTAGCCAATTTGAAAAAATTGTAGTAGATGCAAGGGGAAGAATTTGTTTGTTAGTGAGCAGACAGATTTAGAGCTTTCGTTGATAGATACTGCTACCTAGTATATTTTCTGTAAATTCACATAACCACTCTACTCTTTTATTTCTTGGTTTTAATATAACTTGAACTTCAAAACTAGATTTCTTAATTTTCTTACTACTCACGCCCATTTGCTTCGAGGTGATTCAATTTTATAATATGATAAACTATAAAATAATTTTATAGATATGTTTAGATTATAAAGATGTGCATTTCATAGTACGTCTTGAGTTATTAAATAAAAATTAATTTAATTAATTGAATAATGCCACAGAAATAAAACCCATATTCTGTATACTTATGATTAATAGGTATATAGAATTTTCCTGAAGTTTGAAAAATGCAATTTGAGGATAAATTAATCTGGCGAGCGCTTTCATTATTTATCCTTCTAAGATCATAGACGTCACGCGTCTTTTAAAACTGGACGCGCAATGGAAGATTGTATGTTTACGGCAATGTTACCGATTTATCACAAGGAGCAGTAGCTTTGAGAATGTATAAAAGTCATAAATCATTCATGAATATCCTGTGTATCAAGGTCTTTATACCCTACGAAAAATTTATGATCAGCAATCAATTCTGTATGGTGTTTCATCATTCATACACTTTGATAAGAACATGAATTATAAAACAAACGCTAACTTCAATAGCAAATATAATTCTATAACTTGATTCACTAGCTTCAACTAAATTTTATTCGTTGATAAAATGTATTTGTTGATTGGAATAGACATTTTCCAGGTCATAAACATCAATGTCAAGTGATTTTTTGACATATATGTAACTATTACTAGATTTTAATCGATGAATACTATTGATCGAATTAAATGATGTTGGTAAAACCATGCATTAGAGAATATTTTAAGCTGTTTGTTTAATGTTGTTTAAAGAGAGTGGTGCATAATTCATTTTAAAATATCTCTTTACGATCATTACCACTTCATTTCACCTCTCATCCCTATGGTTAAAAAGTACACATTTAAACATTAATAGTGCGATTCTTCTCGAAATCTACAACTAATTAGTCTTACAAAGATTATATTAAACACTTATTGAAACAACTACTTCCCAAACTAATACCTCGACGGACATTAGATACTCCAATGTCCGTCGGGGCAATATCTCGGGCAGTAGTTGTTTCAATGAGTAGTTAGTTGTAGATTGTGAAATGAATCGCACTCTTAATGTGCGAAGAATTGTACAACCAAGTATTGGGAATTTCATTTTTATTTATGTTTAAATGTTCAAACTACACATTTGTAAGTCACAATCTTCATTTATTTTTGAGATACAGTAGGTATGGACACATAAACTGACATTTTTCAAAAATGCTGTCAGTCCATCAACTCTCAAAGAGGATACTTGTTTGAAAACACGGAAATATTATTTAGTATTACATGCGAAATAAAACAATAACAAGGTTAATTAATACGGTAAATACTTTGTTCACTGCTCTCTTGATGAAACGAAATTGTAATATTAGGTAAATTAAAACACTTGTTTGGTTTCATATTTGTTACAAATATGAAACCAAACAAGTGTTTTAATTTACCTAATAAGGTTAATTAAGTTAACTGTTCTCATATAATAAGATCTTTGTATTTTTTAGGAAATTCTTTTGGATCAGCTTTAACATTTATAATGTGCGGTTACATTATAACAAGCTGGGGATGGGAACCGGTGTTTCATATTTGTGGTTTAATTGGCTGTTTGTGGTATGCAGCGTGGTATATTATGGTTTTCGATTCGCCTGCTGAACATCCTAGAATCACTTCCGCCGAAAGAGATTATATTCACAAAAGCCTTGGAAGAAGCATATCTAGAGAAAGAGTAAGTATTAATACATGTTATTTTCGCATTTTAGAAAAATAATCTATAAATGAATTTTAAAATAATATTTAATCTACACACAAATGCATCTTTATTAAATTTTTATTATAGAAAGCACTATTGTCAGGTTATGAATCATGAATTAACAACCATCACAAGTTGCTAGTAATTAAAAGACTCGACTTTTGTAAAATACTGTTTTTTGATGATTACAAAAACAAAAGTGTTAGCGTTCTTTCTATTTAACTAAACAAGGCTTGCAATAGGGATTGTCAAATAATGAATCAACATCCTTACAAAAACTTTAAAGTGGAAATGCTATTTTAAAACGTCCATTTCCAATTTGAAACACTTGTTCTGTTCTATTGTTTTATTTTCAGTTTTCTGACACGTGTTTCAGCCTATACAGATTATTATCAAAGGTTTGCAGAATTTAAAGAAAAATCACCAAAACATTATGTATTTTACATAAACTTTGTTTAATATGATCAAACTTAGGGTGTATTAATTGCAAACAGTTGCAGTCTTGCGCTAACAGTAGGGTATTATAAACATCAAATTTTGAGATATTGGTAATGATTATCAAAGTGATAAATAAATCATAATTTGTCAAATAAATTGTTACGATGCAGAGTTTTAAAGAAAGAACGCTACATTTGGCAACTAATCATATTTAGTACGTTTTTTAAATTTAATAGTTTATTGTTACTTACACCTATCAAACACTATAGAATGAAATCAGCCAACCGCTTCCAGAGCAAGAAGTATTCACCTGGTCCTCAAAGAGACTTTATTAAATTAGTAGTAGATACAAATAATTTGTGATGGTGACAGGTACATTTGTAATCTTAATCTTTGTTCAAAGAATTATCTATATTATAAGTTAATTAGATTGTCATGTTGATATCAGATTTCTTCTTACACAAGCTAAAAACTAAAAGTTGATTTACAACATAACATTTGATTAATCTTGTCCTAACATAAAACGCACAACCTATCACACCAATAAAATTGTGATATATCAAATTTGATTTGTCATATTAAAAAGAATAGAGTATACACAATATAATTACTTTAGAATGGGAAGATTTTAAAATGTCTCGAAAAAGTATCTAAATGTTGATATATTTTTAGGCATGAGGCACTAAATATTTCCAAGATACCTTTAATAAGTATTTCTATGCGCCTTTAGGCTAATAAAAAAATATATAGAGCTTCAATTATTCGATTAAAAGGATTTTCTTAAATCACATGTTAGTTATTAGACAGAAGGCGAGTAGTGCTATTCTTCTTCCAAAAATGAGCCTCATCACTAAAATGATTTTCTTTCCAAAATTAGTACTATGTTTCTCGAACAGATCCCAATAATTTTGATACAATTATATGATATTGTGACGTTGTTGTGACATATTTTTACTATGATTGAATGGCAAATCCGGAACATTTATAATGCAATTTTATAATGTCCTAGCGTTGTGACGTTTTTTATTTTTGAATAAAATGTACACTGACAGACGTTGCTGATATTTACAATTTGGCCTCAATCCCTACCTGAGGTTCTTAAGTCTCTGTTGCTAGACTCCGTATAATTCCTAGAATTGCTGCTCTTAGTATGTTTATTTTTTAAACACCTCTAGCGGTAAAAGTGCTGAATAAATACACTTAAAAGTAAACAAATTAAATGCTAAGCAAATACTCCATGAATAAAGATAATTAACCGTGCTGTAAAGTGACAAGGTATGCACTCTGCAATGAACCATTTTATCTCCGTCAGTCAACGTAAACGTACATTTAATATTTAAAAAATTAAGCGCCTTTGTCTGCCAGACAGGCAAATTCAAATCTTTTAGAAATCTCAACACAGTGTGAATTATTTAATGCAGTCTGAGTCTTAAAAGAATTTTCCATGAACTAATAAGAAATGCAAATCTATCAAAAAATTTACATAATTTTAGTTTTAAAGACGATACTTTATATAACTAATTTCAGTTATATGATTAATGGGAATTTAAAAACGGAGAATGTTTCGTTTAAGTTAACTTCCTACAATAATACCTAATGAAATGTGTTTATAATTTAGTTAATTAACTTTAACTTTATATAACTAATTTCAGTTATATGATTAATAGGAATTTAAATACAGAGAATGTTTCGTTTAAGTTAACTTCCTACAATAATACCTAATGAAATGCGTTTATAATTTAGTTATTTTCTAAGCAGGTTTGTATATAAAATATTAGATTATTTATTTTATTACAATAAAATTCTCTTTACTAAATGATTTTTGTTCAAACAGTTAGTAAACAGTAAGAAAAGCCTGATGCATACATTATACATTTTCAGGCATTCGGTCGTTGTGAAATAGTTCAATTTGGAATTTCTAACGAGTACTTCCACTCCCAGACTAAGCATGAAGTAAAATTTCGAGTTTAGAAAAGCCCCGCGTAGAAAATTTGTCGAGGGTCGCGCTAGCGACCCGAGACAAATTTTCACGGGGCTTTTCTAAACTCGAAATTTTACTTCATGCGCCACGCGTATAAAACACTGACTTAGTATAAAGTTTAAGCAGTATGTTTTAAACTTTATACTAAGTCAGTGTTTTAAGTTAATAAATATTACAAATGTTTATTTGGTGAATCCAAATTTTCTCTAAACTATTTGTTTTCGGATTTATTCATTTAATTATACTTACATATCCTCCTAAAAATACCTGCACGATTTTTTTTTAATGTAACTAACATTCTACTAGACAAAATACATATTTGTTAAATGTATTAAATAAGATCAAACTTGCGTGGCGCAATTTTACTTCATGCTTAGTCAGAGAGTGGAAATACTCGTTAGAAATTCCAAATTGAACTTTTTTACAAAGACCGAATGCCTGAAAATTTATAATGTGTGCATCAGGCCTATCTTAGCTCGAAATTTTACTACGCGTCCAAATCCAAACGTTCAGGCTTTTCTAAACACTGAATGTTACTTCATGCTTAATCTGGGAGTGGACAACACTCATTAGAAGCTTCAAACTTAACTCTTTTAAAAAACGCTATTGAGATTTAAAGAGAGTACTGATGGAAAACATCTACTATATTTAACAACACATTACATTGAATTTAACAACCTTAGATATTCAATTACAATTATAATTATGTAAATAACTTATCTATAAACACGAATTATTCTATATATTTAGTAAATACGATTAGAGTACCCATCTCTAAATTGTTTATTTATCCCTACGCAACAGCTGGCGGATACATCAAAATTAACAAATAATTTATGTATTATATTCATGAATTTCGCACTAACATCTAGATATAATACATAAATCCCAAACGCGACGTTTTAATTAATAATAAAGCTAAGCACGTGTGATGACCACATTAACAATCACGCGGGATTATTTCATAGAGTACGAGATTAATTTGATGTAGATTTTAATCCGGAAAACAAATGTCGTGTAATTTAATATTTTTTAACGGAACTTTTCTGTGCTTGTGAAAAATAGAACAATGAGTCTTATTTTCAGTAGTTATTCTTTATAATTGTATTACACTTGTTTTATTACACTTAATCGTATGTTATAAGAAACGTGTGAAGTTGGTTTGAAGAGAATTTGACCTAAATGTTACATATACTTTGATAGAGCGTTGTAATAAATCAACTAAGATTTTAAATATTTCATTGTATAATTCAATATGCGTAGGTGTATTGGCACGGAAAGTAGTTTTTTCAATGGGTATTTATTGTTTTAAGTTGTCTTATTAGTTAAGACGAATTGATTGCATTTGCAAGAATTTTTGTTATTTTATATATCATGTGAATAAGTGTACTTTCATTCTTTTTATATTTTCTAAAATTCATATACCTTGATTTTAACAATATTGGGCCCGTTCAACAGAGACAACAGTTTGGAACTGACTGCCAACTGTCGAGGAATTCTCTGATGACCGGATTGTTAATCGCGAACGTATTTAGCATTTTTGCAATCGTACAAAATTGACCGACCCCTACCGTTCATTAGATACCAATATACATCAAAACATGTTGAATGTTTAACATTTTGATGAGCGGGCCCATTGTTTTGTTACTAGGATATATTTCCTGTTGGACAATTAAAGGTTATTATTATTCTTTTTTCTCACACTAAATCAGTGTTTTATACGGCTGGCGAATGAAGTAAATATTTCGAAATTAGAAAAGTCTGCAAAAAATTATGATTAACTTTGAGATTTTTAAAAAAGTGTGTCTTTCATTTACCTGAAGAAGAAATAAATTTGCGAAACAATTATTGTGAAATCTTTTTTTAAAATCGCAAATTTATTTATAACTTTATTTATACAAAGTAAAAATTTATTACGGATTCCTCTAAGAGGTATTTCACGACAATTTCTTGACGAAGGCTTATTTAACAAGAAATAAACTATTTTGTATTAAGGAGGCTTCTACTTCGTTATATATTTTAATTTGACAATAAAACACTTTTAACTCTGTTTGTCTAACACTTTTTATTTTACGTGACTGCAGTTTCGGCAACTTTAGCTTGCCATTATCAAACATGTACTACATGTTTAATAATGGTAATGGTTTAATGATAATAGTTTGTTATACAAACAAAGTTAAAAATGTTTTATTGTTAAAGAAATAAAGTTTAACTTTAAGTTTTGATAGTAATGTGCTAAATCGTAACTATTTCTAGAAACCGACACCATGGCGGTCAATCTTGACGTCACTTCCGGTTTGGTTAAACGTACTCGTCCAGTTCGGTGGGATTTGGGGCCTAATGACGGCCCTTACTCACGCCCCGATGTATTTCAAAGTGATCCACGGATGGAACATAAGAGACGTAAATTAAAATAATACCAATTTTTGAACCGAAAGTCCTCCTGGGGACAATAATATAAAAAAAACGTATTCGATTTTTTTCAGACTGGCTTCCTATCCGGTCTGCCGCACTTCATGAGGGTTGCATTCGCCTATTTGTTCTCGCAGTTCGGGGATCGAATGCTGACGCAGGATAAGATGTCCAGGACTAACGTGAGAAAGTTGGCTACGTTTTTTTGTAAGTACATATATACCTACAATTTGCATTGTTGTGTATAATATTCTTTTCTTTTACGCGGATTCGAGTACAAATCCTTTTAAAAATATGTTACTAATCCGGATGACAAATCCGTTTCTAATGAAGTATTTAAATACTTCTTTCAAATCCATGATTTCAATCTTATCCACTTCTGGTATACACATGTAAAATTACATGAATTATTCCGAAATTGTATCAAATGAATTTTTGTTATTTCAGCTTGCGTATTTAACGGATTTTGCATCTTGGCCTTGGCTTATTCTGGTTGTAACTACACAGCAGGAATAGTATTACTGACATTAGCTGTAGGAAGTCATGGTTCCGTCTCTTCGGGATCTCTAGCAAGTTTTGTTGATCTTAGTCCGAACTATGCAAGTAAGTTCTATATTGTGCACATATGTTTCATTCATATACAGTGTGGAAATTAAGTAGCGGATAAATTCGGTAACTCCGTTATTGTGTATGACAGAGACAAAATCTAAAAGACGTATAGCGATTAAAATCACTGCGCATGTGAAAAATATTTTTTTAGATTTTTCAAAAAAAAATTGTAAGCGCTGTGACGTCATCAATATTTTTTTCAAATGACAACCTATATTTTTTATTTTTTATTTCGGTAGAGTTTTTTAATAGGTTTTCAACCATATAAAATTTTGTATAGCTTACATAAGAAAAAATACAAGAAAAGCGGTCTTAAAGTTAAAAAAGTAAAGATGAATTAAATTAACAGACTATTCCTAGTTATCGGGGTTTAAAACAAACAAAACAGTGTGTTCACTTTGATATGTGTCACGTGCTTGTGTACAAGCAAAGTGTTTACTGCGTTTTTCATTCCCCGTGGATAGTACGAGTATTTAATACGTAGTAAGTATCTTGTTTAACCAAAATGCCATCGCTGACAGAGAAGCAAAGAATTGAAGTTTTAATGATGATTGGGTATGGTGATCGAGTTAGAACCCATCAAGAAGTATGTCGAATATTTTCAGCGACAAATATCCTGATCACCAATTAACCCAATCCACGGTCAGTAGAATTGAAAATAAATTTAGAGAACATGGTACTGTTCAGGATCTTTCAAAAACTGGCTGCCCTTTGACAACATTAACCGAAGATATGCAGCTTAATATATTACTGGAATATGAAGATAATCCGCATTCAACTAGTCGAAATATCGCGTTAAACCACAATCTGAGCCATACTTCGGTACTGAAACTTCTAAAAAAGCAGAAATTTCATCCTAATAAGGTAAACTTGCTCCATGAGTTATCAGATACAGACTTTGATCTTAGGCAAGAATTCTGTGAACAAATGATGGAAATATGCAATCGTGATCCAATGTTCTCGCGGCGTATAATATTTTCGGATGAAGCAAGTTTTTCCTTACATGGAACTGTCAATATCGAATTGTCGATATTGGGCTAGACAAAATCCACACTGGATGCACAAAGCTCATACACAATATCCCCAAAAGCTGAACGTACGGGCAGGAATAATCGGTGACAGGATTTTAGGGCCATTCTTTTTGGACGCTAATTTGACTGGGGAACGATACCTAGACTTTTTACAGTTTGAATTAGTACCTGCATTAGCGATATTATTTCCGAATGAACACGACCCTGACATACCAAACAATAATATTTGGCTGCAACAGGATGGTGCTCCGCCACACTATGCATTGGATGTGCGACGTTATTTAGACGAAGTGTTCCCAGGAAGATGGATTGGAAGAAGAGGTCCAATTGAATAGCCGGCTAGGTCCCCTGATCTAACGCCATTGGACTTTTTTCTGTGGGGGCACTTAAAAAACATGGTATACAAAAATCGACCTAATCATTTAGAGGACCTTAAATAAAGAATTCTGCATGAGTGTAGTTTAATATAGCCTCAAATGCTTCAAAACGTGGTGAATGCATTTTATTACTGTCTTGGGTATTGTCAGATGGTGCATGGTCATCAGTTTGAACATTTAATATAATTGTCCAAGCCCTAGTTTTGTTTGTTTTAAACCCCGATAACTAGGATTAGTCTATTAATTTAATTCATCTTTACTTTTTAACTTTAAGACCGCTTTTCTTGTATTTTTTCTTATGTAAGCTATACAAAATTTTATATGGTTGAAAACCTATTGAAAAACTGTACCGAAATAAAAAATAAAAAATATAGGTTGTCATTTGAAAAAAGTATTGATGGCGTCACAGCGTTTACAATTTTTTTTTTTAAAAATATAAAAAAATATTTTAATCGCTATACGTCTTTTAGATTTTTTCTCTGTCATACACATTAACGGAGTTACCGAATTTATCCGCTACTTAATTTCCACACTGTATTTAAAAAAAAATTAAAATGAAAATGTTTGATGATTTTTTGATATACTTTTTATTTATTAAAAACAATCTATCTAAATAAAGGTTTTTTGTTTTCGAAATAAAATTATTTTAAATATTGAACATTTAAGTACAACCAAGTATAGAATACTTTTATTGTGTATCAGTAACGGTTTACGATATATTTCATTTGAAAATAAAAGCGTCCTAAAAGTTTATATTGCTATAACTTTTAACACAATATTTTTTTAACATCTACTAATAACCGAAAGCCATGTCTTGATAGCCTTTATAACATATAGAGAGTTTTATGTAACACCGAACATGTTCATCCAATACAATTTGACACCTTTATTTTTTAAGTTATGTGTAAATTGGGTTGCCTATATGACGATTTAAAATTGTAGTCAATAAATCGCAATTAATCCCTCAACGTGTACACACAGGGAGTTTTTCTTTCAAGTATACATGTCCCAATTACACTGTATATGTTGTAAATCTTTAGATATTCGTTGTTAAAAAAATCAATTTGAAACTTGAAATTAATGTGTTCCACTCCCAGACTAAGCATGAAGTAAAATTTCGAGTTTAGAAAAGCCTGAAAATTTGGTTTGGTCGCGTAGCGCGAAGCGCGGAGCGGCCAAACCAAATTTTCAGGCTTTTCTAAACTCGAAATTTTACTTCATGCGCCACCGGTACAAAACACTGACATATTACGAAGTTTCAAACGCACCGCTAAACTTTACATTGCATCAGTGTTTTGTACCGGTAGCGCATGAAGTAAAATTTCGAGTTTAGAAAAGCCTGAAAATTTGGTTTGGCCGCTCCGCGCTTCGCGCTACGCGACCAAACCAAATTTTCAGGCTTTTCTAAACTCGAAATTTTACTTCATGCTTAGCCTGGGAGTGGAAAACACTCGTTTAAAGCTTCAAAATTAATTCTTTTAAAAACAGAGCGTCGGCAAATGTACAACGCATGCTTATGTATACTTAAAAGAAACATTCTCGTTATGAAAATGTTCGGTGTTACATAAAACTCTCTGTATGTGAAATTCACTAAAATCCCCGATGCACCCCTAAAAGTGTGCATTTATTTATGGAATGGCCGAAATACAATTGACAACAGAGGAAAATCAAAAGAAAAATACTTAAAATGTATTATCAATTGTGTTTATTCTTTGACGAGTAATGGCAATGTTCATATCCGCAATTTTTTAACATTATCCATTCACATAAATAAATTAACTTTAAAAGTAATTCATGCAAATTCAAATTTAAAACACTTCGCATAAAACGTATTAATAAATGCGAGGGGAACGCGTTTATAATAAATTGAAATAATTATTCAGTCTCATTAAACATTAAATTCACACTCGAATCCACAACACCGCATCCCGCCCCCGAATACCAAAATCCATTCACAAACGGCTTATAATTACGCCAGGCTTATGAAACACCAATTAACCAAAATCAAACATTTACAATGCACACTCATCTGGCAACTATTAACCGTGGATATTTGAATATTTGCAATTTATCTGACCGCCGGTCGTGTACATTTGATTCGATCGAATTATCGAAATTAGTTTAACCCGGGTCGAACAAAGGGCGGTTAATTTTGAAGGGCAATTATTTGAGAAGTGTGGAAATGACTTGGATGGCTCCTTTTTTTTCCTGGAGTAAAATGTAGTTCTTGGGAGTGGGAAGGGGAGGGGGGAAAGAAGATAGCGCGTGGGTTTTTCATGAATTTTTATTACAGGCATCCAATTGGGGATATCCGGAATGATTTCTGTTCTACCTGGATTCTTTTCTCCTGCCATTGTTGGATATTTAACGTATAATAATGTGAGTATTGATTAATTTAAATGTTTAGTAGGTATTACACTCCGATAGAAGTACCTCACATATGTTTTTAAATGTTGAAGTTCACAACGCTGCTATACAGTTATTTAATGAATAATAATAATAATAATCTTTATTCCTGTTTACACCCAAAGATTTGCAGTCCTCAAAAACATATGTATGTATATAAATATATCTATGTATAATACATGTAGGTACATAAACTTATTATACTATCAATTATAAATTAAACTAAAAAATTAAAAATTATGCCGAGCTATTAGCAAACTAAACCTAAAAAGTTCATCTCAACTATAGAAAGCGTTATTAAGTAATATTTAGAATTGAGCTTTAAGAGCCACAAATAAAAATACGAGCAAAAATAAGATAAATCGAGTGCAGATAGAGGCTTGAATATTTAAATATAAATTATAAATATAAACTTTTGCAGGCTCCTTCTACAAAAAAAACAAGGTGAAATTTGTTAATTTTCTTAGGAGAAGCCTGCAAAAGTTTACAAGACACTTTTATTCAAATATTGAAGCCATTATCAAAGCAAAGCAGCGATATTAAAACATAATTTGTTAATAATTTATGATTTGTTTCACGTACTTATTTCTATATTGAATAAAATACTTACTTTTAACGCAAACTAGCAGTATAGTTAAATGAAACTTAAAAAGATGCTAGGTCGAGCTCATTCTATTTAACTAGGCGAATAAATGCGGACATCTGGATAGATATTTTAATGTTTGTGAAGTTTTTCCGAGTGACTAATTAAGTAATTTGCATCTGAATACCGTAGTTTACTTTTGATAATTTAAACAAGTCGTTTCCACAGATTTTAGTTTTATGTGGATGAATGTATTTTAAATTCTCGCCTTGCTAAATGGAATAAATTCTATCTGTACCAATCAATAGAAGCTCTTATATCATTTTGTAATAATAAAAACTAGTTCCGTGATATGTAGTCTATTTAAAAAAACACGTACATACACCCGTTTTTGCTTCTAAGTGCCTGATTTGAATATATTGTAATTAGTATATCGGGTGTTGACTTGGCGGACTCAACATAGGAAATCCCATGTAAATTTTGAAATGTTTAAATTTTGGCTCCTCTATTTATTTTTAGAATGTAGAGAGAAAAATTCTGAATTTATTCGTGTTAACGTTTATTACTTAACGTTTCTCTAAGTTAAAATAATTAAGAAAAAGTAATGTGATTTTATAAAAATAATGACATGCCAAGGAATTAAAACAACAATTGCGGATATCAAAATGGCAAAAGATATCGCAGTCACTTGATTAAAGTAAATGTTTTCGAAATGATTTACACTATACTAATATAGTGGTATTATGCAGACCTCAATTATCACGATGTTTGCGTGATGTTTCTTGTCGTCATTTAAGTTCAATTTGAAGCTTTGAACGAGCGTTTTCTACTTCCAGACTAAGCATGAAGAAAAATTTCGAGTTTAGAAAAGCCTTGTGAAATTTTTTTGAGGGTCGCGCAGCGACCCAAGACAAATTTTCTGGGCTTTTCTAAACTCGAAATTTTACTTCATGCGCCACGCGTATAAAGCACAGATTTTAGGTGAAGTTAGAATATACATACATTTCACAATATTATAGTGTTTTATACGCGTGGCGCATGAAGTAAAATTTCGAGTTTAGAAAAGCCCAAATAATTTGTCTCGGGTCGCTGCGCGACCCTCGACAAATGTTCACGGGGCTTTTCTAAACTCGAAATTTTACTTCATGCTTAGTCTGAGAGTGGAAAACATTTGTTTAAACTTTAAATTGAACTTAAATAAAACAGGGAATATCCGCAATTGTTGTATCAATTCCATGGTATGTCATTATATTTATAAAATCACATTACATTTTCCTAATTATTTTAACTTAGAAAACCGTAAAGTGTTGAGTGTCAACATTTATAAATTTATAATTTTTCCCTCTACAAAAAAGTTAAATACATTTTGTCTCGAAAATAAATATGGAAGCCAATATTTGAACACTTTAAAATTAACATGCGATTTCCTATGTTGCGTCCGCCAGTCAACACCCGGTATAATACGTGTATTATTATAACACACTAATTAAATAATTATACAATCGATGCGTTAAAAAATTATATTAATAAACATAATTAGTGTTGGTTTAATCATATTAATATACATGTATGCAAAATTTGATACAATTTTGTAAATTCAAAACTATTCAAAATGGGACTTATAATACCACAGGTTATAAAAAAAATGTGTTTTTTCTTAATTGTTTTGGAAGCGATTTTTTGTAAATAATATAGATACATTAGTGATTTCCGTACCATAAACAGCCAGAAAATATTATAAAAGCGCATTTGAGAATGTTTCATTAAAAATTAAATCATATTCCTTTAAAAATTTATAGCGAATGTATTTTGTTGTAATAATAATATTAGTAGCAGGAGTTCTACAAATTCTAGAAAGGAAGCGAACTTGTTAATCATATTTTTTTTAAATTAGGATTTTTAATTACATTCAAATAAATGCAGGGATTTTTTTCTTTCCAGTATACATTTACATAATCCATATAAACATCTTTAAAATTAAATAATATAAGATCAAATTTAAACAGTATATTTTTTGAACTTCATTTTAAATCAGTGTTTTATACGCGTGGCGCATGAAGTAAAATTTGGAGTTTAGAAAAGCCTGAAAATTTAGTTTGGTCGGGTAGCGCTACGCGCTACGCGACCAAACCAAATTTTCAGGCTTTTCTAAACTCCAAATTTTACTTCATCCTTAATCTGGGAGTGGAAAACACTCGTTTAAAGCATCAAATTAAAGTTTTTTAAAAAAACAACGAGTATCTGAAGATTTGCAGTAATACGCTATAATTGGGATATGTATACGTGAAAGAAAAACTCCCTGTATATTTAATTACTAACGCGAAAAGTATTGCAATTTATTAAATGTAAATACCATTATTCACAGGCTAAACCATTAAGGGACTAATACTGTGTAGAATAGAATCAAGTGCAAGGATAATATATCACGTCGTGAATAAAGTGAGACAATGGTTGCATCCACAAACTGTCACTTAATTGTGTTGAACAAGAAGGGGGACATTTATCAACTAGGAAACTATTCCACAAATAAAATACCTAATTTAATTCTCGCTTGAAATATATATAAATTAAATAAAATTAATGATTTCGTGTTGTTTCGAGTTTACGTGTAGTGATTAATCACAAATAGAAAGACTGTTATTCCTTACTTCACTTTTTATTAATAAATAATATTAATATTAATAAATAAAAAGTGAAGTAAGGAATAACAGTCTTTCTATTTGTAATGATTTCGTGTTCATGAGAAAGTATCTTTAATATACTAGTATTATAAAAATATTAATCTCTGGTATTATATTATCATATGCCATTAAGTTGAATAATAGCACTAAATTTATGTTGACTGATCTTTCCCTACACTTTTATAATTTTTGTAACATACTTCTTTTTTTAATAAAAGAACATATTATTTTTATATAAGTTAGATAAAAAAACCTACTTGTTTTTAAACAAACAAATATTTTTAAATAAAACTTTGATGGGCCTCGAAAATAAAACAATCTTTCTTCTCTTTTGCTTCTATGTGATTTATCTATGGTTTCTTCTAGACTAGTAATTTTGCTCTTCCGTTAAATCTATTAATTTGCTACAAGTTTTTTATAACATTGTATACACTTACAATAAGTAATTCCAAAATATAAAAAAGAATCAAAATTAAAATCGACTTTCTGCAAAAATTTAGTCTCGTTAAGACTTCTAAATTAAATAAATTATTTAAATTCCCTGTTGGTTCATTTAGTTTGATGAGAGAAAATTATTATCTGATGTTGCATTCTTGCATATAAATTATGCATAGTACAGTAAATCTGTTGTGTAACTCAAATATTCATTGTATAATTCAATATTTGTGGGGGTATTAGCTCAAGAATTAGTTGTTTCAATAAATATTTGGAGACGTCTTAACGAGACTAAATTTATGCAGAAAGTCGATATTAATTTTAATTCCTTTTTATATTTTGTAAATATTCTGCCAACTATTGGCAAATCCAATTTTTCTTTATAAGTAATTCCGATTTATTCTATTTATGGTAAAATCTCAAATGACACAAACACGGAAAAAAAGATTGTTCGCCTCTTTTACTACGAATTTTCTCTATAACACATCAAGCGTAAAACCAAATTCACGAAATATATTCTTTCCACCTAACGAAATATCCAATTACCTTAATATAAAAACGTGAATACACGCTGTACATATACAGCATATAAAATAAATAAAAATCCACGAGACAAAACAAAATTATTCCCCTGCTTACGTGCATTACATGTTTGATAACCCAACTCTCTCCCTCTCCTTTTCCCTATCTACCTCCTTCACTTGAACTATTCACGCGTGTGCAAGTGAAATGTATGTTCAATTACTCCCCGAAACGCGACTCATACATTTTTCCCCGTTTTCAGCAATCCGTGGGACAGTGGCAGAAGGTCTTCTGGGTGTGTGCCTTCATGCTGATAACACCGGGAATAATTTACTTGCTTTTCGCCAAATCGGAACTGCAAGCGTGGAATGATCCGCCCACCAAAGGGGATGTTGCAGTCGAGGAGGAACTTGAGGATCTTAAGAAGGGCGAGGAAAAACCTGTGAAGGAATCTGGTGGTGATTTACAAATAAAATAATACTCAAATCAAAAACACCTAAATCTTTTTCTTTTTCTGTAAATAATATGTTCAAATCACGTAAATATTCTAATTAATTATTGTTGCTATTCGATTTAATAGTTACACGTATTATTATAATAACATTATGATGTATAGATCGATAATATAATCTTGCATCACAATAAATTCATTTATTTTTACTTCGAAAAAGGTATTATTGTTTCTAATAATAAATTAATAGCTTTATGAACAGACATTAAAATAAAATTATAATAGTTGTTAATTTTTAATTAAAATTTTAAATTATATTGGTTCCATAATAATATATTCAGTTTCTTGGCACGGGTTTCAGTCAATATTCTAATTCTAACGAGTATTTCTATTCCCAGATTAAGCATGAAGGTAAATTTCGAGTTTAGAAAAGCCTAAAAATTTGGTTGTGCCTGGCGCGCGAGCGAAATGAGTCGCGCCCCGGCAAGTCCAAATTATCAGGCTTTTCTAAACTAGAAATTTTACTTCATGCTCCACGCGTATAAAACACTGATTTATTATAAGTTCCAAAATAGTTAATTCACCTTTTATTATTGCCAAAAATGCACTTAAATATGTGAAATTCTTAAAGGATAACGTCGCATTTGAAATCTACACAATAATTTTAAGTGCCTCACGGTTTCTCTGTTAATCAAATAATCCGATCCAATTAATTCGTTAAGTAATCCTAGTAGACATTTGAAATAGAAACTTTCCTTACACACACTTAGACAAAAAAAGACCACACAAGAAAACAAAGAATAATTTAGTCTGAGAACTTTCAATAATCACCCGTGTGTCCCCGAAAAACAAACTTTAATGAAACTCCGAACCTTACAAAAGTTACTGACACTGTTTCGCCAACCGATTCCGCTCCATCGCTTCCGAGAGACTTGATATTATAATAAGACATCGTTTGGGGCCAGCCCTTGACAAATCCGTCAAATGCAACCTACTCTGTTATTAATGTTACCCCGGAATTTGCTTGTATTATGGTGGTTGAGCGAAGGAAAAGTCACCGACAGATGTAGTTCGTGCCAATTTGCGATGGTATAATCCTTCCTGGATCAATTCCTTCTGTATACGAGCCAGTGTTAGCCGAGGGTTAATATTGAAGATAATTCTTGCGGTTTCATCGATTACTCTGCTAGTTAATTTCCTGTGCAGGACTAATTTTAGCTTCATTGTTATTCCCGGTGGTTATTAGCTCGTTCCACCAATTGAATTATTTGAAAGATTTTAACTTAGCCTTGTGATAAATTTGACTAGATAAATATAGTTTTGTAATGCTCAAAAATAAGTATAAGTTATGACCATAAATCATCGAAAACAAGCATTTAGTTCCGGCGCGCCAGGCGCATTCACCATTTTCGCATCACCCACCTTTAACAAATCACTTCATGTTATGTTTGTTAAATTCATCACGACTGTCAATTTTTTTTCACACATCTGCCTTCGAGTTGAAAGCAATCCCATTCAACATACAAAAAAAGTCGGGGATAATTTATCTTTCGGCTTTGCATACATCTAATGGCGATTTTTTCGCCAAACGACCCCGAAAACTTTCTCGCTTGGTGTCATTAGTGTTGTGGTTCACCGTGGGTGCAGTAATTTAAATTAATTAAGTGGTTAATGAGGCAAGTGGGGTTAATGGTTTCACATAATATGTTGTTTCGAACTATTAGAAGTTAAAACATATGATTCAATAAACATTTATTGTCTCAACTCTTTAACACATTTCTCCCTTACCACTTTATTAAACATGTTTAATTGTATGTCACATTATTAATTATTTTAATAAAAGAGTTTAGTAGAGAATTGGTGTAAGGTATTATGCAACAAGTCTGGCTCAAGGCAGGAAGCAACGGATGCAATGCGAAGCGGAGCGACCAAACCAAATTTTCACCCTTTTTTAAACGAGACATTTTACTTTATGCGCGTCGTGTATAATTTAGAATAGTGCTTTAGGAGTATATTTTGAATCTTGCGATATTTCTGTGTTTTATACGCGTGGCGCATGAAGTAACATTTCTAGTTTAGAAAAGCCTTAAACTTCAGGTTTGCCTCTCTGCTTCGCAGAGCGACCAAACCAAATGTTTTGTTTTTAAATTAATATTATCTACATAAGTGTAGATTTTTTACTTTTCCTTATATGCAAAACAAACGGAAAGTATTCTTTTTTATTTTTATATTATTAAAAAAAAATCATTTTGTCCTTAAATTTCAAGATTAAATCGCTTAATGTATGTTTTGTTAGGTAAATGTAAACTCGTTGTTTCCTGCATGTTTTCCAAATCAACATTTATTCAGCGTGTCATCCTTAAATCAACATTATCTTTTAGAGCTGTTTGCATTCGCGCTAGCGAAAAATGCGCGCATGTTTCAAATTGATCACTCTAAAGAATCGCAAAACTCTATCCATTGTTTGATTAAATTTGAATTAAGGAGAATGTTGTTATTTATTATACAATTAAAATGTCACAAGTGAATATATTTTAATATAAGTATGAATGAAATTGACAATACTTGGTTCTAGAATACTAAACTTCAAAACATTAAAAGTGCGATTCTTTGGGCAATTTAAAAGATTTTAATTAACTGATTTACTTAAAGTAAAGTAAAATAATTTATTCATGTTAAGACCATAAGGTTTACAATAGTCAGTAAAATCAGTATTTAAGACAATGAAATATAGCCTGAACTAATAATTAAAATATACTAGGTAAAATACTAAATAAGTAACAGATAATTAACATAATTGTATGGATGTACATAAAATGTATAATGTATAAAACAGAACTGATAGGAAAATAGACAAACAACATTTATTACATAAAATCCGAGAAACTCTTTGAAATGAAATACTAGAAATTGTTTTAAAATTTTAGAGAAACGAAGGTTCGTTGAATTTGATTAAATAATATTATACTCTAAAACATAGTTCACAGTACAATTATATTCAATTAAATATTTTTTTCCAGAAAATAAAATTAATAATTTTAATAGCAAATTTTAGTACAAAAATAAAAGGAATGTCATTGCCTAAGTATATTGTTTTATTATTCTAAGAATAATATATTAATAATGAACATTTAAGGCTGAAAGACCTCAGGGCCCGTATTCATAACACCGATGCACTAAAATGACGTCGTTTGACTCCAAACGGTTCGGTAAGTTCTTCAGAAAATTACGTCATTTCAGTGCAACTTCTCACCGATGACCAATTGCATTGGTGCTGTGAATAGCACCCCCAGGTTGAAGTTATGACGATTTAAATTTTAAAAATATGGAAAAGTATCTCAGACTAAATTTGTTGAAATTTTCATATTATTATTTATAAAATTCACAAAAATGATGTTTTACATTTTTTCGCTGTTTCTATAAATATTGATCTATCACATCTCAGCAGTAGGTATATATTTTTAACTTTCCTCTAAATCAGTGTTTTATACGCGAGGCGCATGAAGTAAAATTTCGAGTTTAGAAAAGCCTGAAAATTTGGTTTGATCGCGTAGCGCTACGCGCTACGCGATCAAACCAAATTTTAAGGCTTTTCTAAACTCGAAATTTTACTTCATGCTTAGTCTGGGAGTGGAAATATTTGTTAGAAATTCCAAATTGCACTTTTCCACAAAGACCGAATGCATGAAAATGTATAATGTTTGCATCGGGATATGTATTCTTAAAATACAAATTCCCTGTATAATAAATTAATTTCTCAATTTTAAATGTTGTTGACACAGTATTTAATTTAACCTGTTACAGTTGAATTACATTAACACAATCTTTATCGATAGGTTGCATTTATTAGTTTACCTGGACCACATCGGACTTCATTAACCAATCGTTTGATATTTGACTTATGGTATAATATTTTCTGTGCCCCCCATTCGCTTTACAAATTTCGTTTAGACTATTGAAAATGTTAACTAAGCGACCAAAATGTACATCTAATGAATAAAATAATCCAGTGAAGAAAATATATTATTTGTTTCATGTAAGAGTAATATATTCTTTAAATAATTCTGGTCAGTGACCTCTAGAAATTAATTTTGACTTGGATACTATAATTTAGGCCGGTATGCTTGACACGAAATTACAAATTACACGTCTGAATACGATACAGATTATGAAATCGCTGAAAACTGGATGAAAAGCAGTATAATCGAATTACGTGCAGATCTGTAATACGCCTGAAGTCGCAAATTAATCACGTACGGCTTCGGCTCTCTCTAAATAAATTCATTTGCACTTGTTCACGGAATTTCCGCATAATTTAGCGATTTCAAAATAAATTAAAAATTATTAAAACATAAAACGTGATATTATAGCAAGTTTTAAATACAATTGAATCGATCATTTTGAAAAGGAACTATCTCTGTAATTTCAAAATGTTCATTTCAAATAAAATACAGAACTGTTCCATTTATTTTCAGTTAAGTCAATGTAGATTTTTTTACGTTTATAAAGCATAAGTATAGTAATTCTGGCCCGTTTTTATACTTACTAAGGGTTAGTATTTTTAAAACGTAATTTTTTCAGATTGGGGAGATGACCCCTTTTCAAAATACGAGTAATTGATTCAATTGTAACATCTATATTTAAATATTTATTAAAAACTACCTGGAGAAATAAATCTATAAGCGTGTAGAAAATGCAATCTAACGAATAAAATCTTAAAATGCAATTTAACAAATAAATATATATTTATATACCTCACTATCAATTATTAACCAGAATGATATTCTATTTTCGTGATTCCGCATCAAAACAGGCGGATTGCGGAGAAATAAGTCACGTTGAATTACCCTTAGGGGACCTACGTGGCCGAGTGGGTAGAGACACTGCCCACACACCAAGAGGTTGCGGGTTAGAATCCCGTCCGATGGACTCATTTATGAGTAATAAATAATTCCATCCGAGTCTATGGATGTTAAAAATTAAATAGATAAAACAAAAATAATAATACAATTGATGAAGGCTGTATGGCGAAAGCCGAGGTCAAAGAAACAAACAAACAAAAAATACCCTTTTTTAATTGTTTTTTATTTATTAATTTCTCTTACTCAGTAAACAGCAATATTCGAACGCGATCGGTTGCTTCATTGCCATTTCGGTTTCCATTTGTTCGCATCCTCCCTTCATTAAATAAATAGTGAAAAAGTGATTTTAAAAAATTGGAGATTTTCTTCTGTGTTGAAACAGCATTGATTTGTTGTAATTAAAATAAAAAAGATTAAATTAGTGAATAACAAGAAAACCACTTGATTTATAAAAACTTAAAAAACACGATACTTTTCTTTTGTGTTAAATCGTGATTGGTTTGTTAAAATTAAAATAAAAATAATTAAATAAGTGATTAACCAGGTGAACGCTCCTTGTGCCTACTACAACTACCACTACCTTACTCCCTGCTTAAATCCTTTGGATTATTTTCGATGGGGCACTGTCAAACATCTTGTTTATTCAACTGAACCTGAAGATATCGAACATCTCCGACTAAAAATCAGAAATGCGTTCAACTCCATTCAGAAGCGAACAATCCAAAGAGCAGTGGAAGAAATGAATCTTAGGACCAATCTTTGCATGCGGCAAAACGGCGCACAATTTGAACAATTTAAATAAATATAATTATCTACTAGTCTATTTTTTCACGTATCTCGATAAAGTTGCATTAATAAAATGTTTTGAAAAAATATTTTGTTTTCTAAGGATATCAAGATCCAAAATGGCGGCCATAAGAAAACAAAATGCACTACCAACTGTCACTTTAATTATTCTTCCAATTGTTTCTTAAAGCATTCGCGATTTAAGCAAATATTTACTTTCATTTTTAAATTTCTACAGGTTTTTTGGATATCAGAGGTTATGTGTGTTACCATTTTAAAAAGCTATTTTTTGGTCTACCTGAAAGTGTGAAAAACCAGAAGCCGTAAGAAATAAAAAAGTTGAATATCGTAACTTGAAATCTAGAGTACCTAGAATATTTCTGTCGGCGCTATTCGATACAGAGGGTCCAAAAATATTCAGTTGCCAAGTTTGATGAAAATAGGCGGTATTTTTTTTGGCAGAGAAGATATTATTTTCTTTTTCTAAAATAACAATTTTCAATTTTTTCGCGATAAATCAGGAACCTATCAAAATTATCATTTTTTTTTTCAGATTCTCAATCGCTATTAAAATGAGGCTACTTTTGTCTAATTTAAGCGACATCGTGTATCTTATCGTTTCCGAGATACCAATGGTGAGCATCGAAAAATGTACCACCCTGTGTATCGTAATTATTGTCTTGAATTTGCCAGAGTGAATTAAATGGAATACTTACAAAGAGCATTTGGCAAAGAGAACAACACTTTTAAGGATGTCTTTGAAGAAGAGGAAAAGGTTCTAAAAATTGCAAAGTCGCTGGCATGCGGAGGTCCAAAGGCGTTCTTCTGACACCCCTTTGCTTCTTAGTGCCTCTTATGACTTTTCCTGCCAAGCGCTCCTAAACCTGGTGCCCGCATGCAGTGCACGCGAGCCTGTTTATTACTAATCTCTATTTTTTTTTAAAGAAAATAGATTCCTACCTTTAATACTACCAAGCAATGGGAAAAATAGAATTATTAGTTTCAGTTGATTAATATTAATAACAAAAATAACTTGAACAAATTTAAGGTTTGTTATAAATTTCAAATATTCAAAATTGAATACATTCAATTTTAGATGTCAACTTCGGAACTATTTCCGCAAGGAAATTAAATCAAAATCCGTACAGAAAATGAAATATTGATTTAGAATATTGTATAAGTTTATTCCCCCTTTCGGATTCCCTCTTAGTCGTAACGAAGCGCTTAAACCATTGAAAACTTGAAATTGGCATAATTTACGTAAATTATAATTGGTAAATACGTTTAAATTCAACGTGAAACTCAAAGGCGATGAAAACGTGTCGTGGTTGGATCGAGTCCAGGCCATTGAGCCTGAGGAAATTCTATAATTTTATACGGGATGCACAAAACTGCGGACGCGGAAAAGTTGAACGGACTGAACGAAGAAAAATAATTTCATGCATGTCTGATGTTGTCGTTATTGATGTTTTTAATTTTCGTTAGTAATAATCGAAGAAGAAAGGCATAAATGGGGTTCTGTAACATTTAGTTGTAAAACCTAAAATATAACAAAATGGCAACACTAGATTAAAATAATATATAAAAAATTACGAAAATATTATGTTTGAAGTGTGCAAAGTGTAAGAAGTGGAAGCTTATTTTATCGAATTTAAATAGTTTTGAATTTGAATTATTCTTGTTAGAAATAAAATATTTCAAAAATACTAAAAGTGCGTTTGTTCTCGCAAATCTAAAACTAATTTCTCTTGCACATTACGTTTGTTTATTTATTCGCTAGGTCGGTGGATAGAGAATGACACATTTTTGTTGATTAACTTAAAAGTAATGTCTATTCTTAGATATCCGATCTGTGGTTAATAGCATGTAACGGCGAAATTAATACTTCTAAAATGTGGTAGCGTGCAACGATAGCTAATTGATAAATACAGAAAATCAATACTGTAGGTAAGTATAAAATAACATGTTTACATTTGTGTAATATTATAATAAATATTGTAACCTTGAATTTGTTGCAATTTTTAATAATGATTTCTGTAAAATTGCGTTACTTGCAGTAATTTGTAATAACACTTGTTGTGCGATAAAAACTTTACATTTCTCTTGAATAGGATTTTAAACAAATTTGATTATTATGTCAAAGATTATGTGTTCTTGGAATATTTTAGTGATGTAATGGTTGATTAAAAATAAATATGTTAAACTATTTTTAGAGATTTATTACACGATGTGAAGTGCAGATTCTATTAGCTTGTTGAGAAACTTTGTGGCAGATATTACATAAACATATTTGCTGAAATTGTGATGTTTGAATGGATACAGATTTGAGAATTATCTTTCAGTGTTTTAAACTAGAAAGTGGATTAAATTTATTTGTCATAAAGAAAAATTAAGTTTGCTAATAGTTTGCAGAATATTCACAAAATATAAATACGAATTTAAATTATTTATTTGTCGATTTAAAATGTCTATGTCTAAAATGTCCATATCATCAGCAATTGCAAATTACTTGATACTTTGACATGCAGAGAAGTTTCCTTCTAAGAATGCATTAGTTGTTTTTTTATTTAATTTAAGTTAAAGCTTTAAACAAGTGTTTTCCACTCCCAGATTAAGCATGAAGTAACATTTCGAGTTTAGAAAAGTCTGAAAATTTGGTTTGGTCGCTCCGCGAAGCGGAGTGACCAAACCAAATTTTCAGGCTTTTCTAAACTCAAAACTTTACTTCATGCGACAGGCGTATAAAACACTGAATTATTGTAAAGTTCAAATTATACGTCTTTAACATACTGCTTTAGTAGTATATTTGAACATCGCTTGAAATCAGTGATTTATACGCTTGGCGCATGAAGTAAAATTTCGAGTTTAGAAAAGCCTGAAAATTTGGTTTGGTCACTCCGCTTCGCGGAGCGACCAAACCAAATTTTAAGGCTTTTCTAAACTCGAAATTTTACTTCATGCTTAACCTGGGATTGGAAAACATTCGTTTAAAGCTTTAATTTGAACTATTTCAACGAATATCTGAAGATTTACAATTTATACGGTATATTGGGATATGTATACGTACAAGAAAAAATTCCGGTATATTTGTTGTTCAGTGTAATTTATTTATTTGTGCAGCATAATCAAAAACCTATTTTTTTTAAAAAAGTCTGAAAATTTGGTTTGGTCGCTCCGCGAAGCGGAGTGACCAAACCAAATTTTCAGGCTTTTCTATACTCAAAACTTTACTTCATGCGACAGGCGTATAAAACACTGAATTATTGTAAAGTTCAAATTATACGTCTTTAACATACTGCTTCAGTAGTATATTTGAACATCGCTTGAAATTAGTGATTTATACGCTTGGCGCATGAAGTAAAATTTCGAGTTTAGAAAAGCCTGAAAATTTGGTTTGGTCACTCCGCTTCGCGGAGCGACCAAACCAAATTTTAAGGCTTTTCTAAACTCGAAATTTTACTTCATGCTTAACCTGGGATTGGAAAACATTCGTTTAAAGCTTTAATTTGAACTATTTCAACGAATACCTGAAGATTTACAATTTATACGGTATATTGGGATATGTATACTTATAAGAAAAAATTCCGGTATATGTGTTGTTCAGTGTAATTTATTTATTTGTGCAGCATAATCAAAAACCTATTTTTTTAATAAAGTGGGTAGAGTGGGTCACTTTAACTAGCCCGATCTGTCTAAATTAATTTATCGTGACACTCAAATACATATTACTATATATGTATAAGTTACGTTTAAAATATTATTGTAAAATAAATATGATGTTACCAGAAAACCTGTTTATATTTTACTTACATTTCTTACATTTATTTGCGTGCGAGGGTTTTGTTATCTCTGGAATGCGAGAACGTCCTCTCGATACATTGAGATGTTCACAATTTTATTCGGTTCACTTGCGGCGAAACATTCAAAGGAATACTATGTGTTATTAATTTTTACATGGAACAATAAAAGCGTAATCAAACAAATATATAATTGTAGTGTTGTTAATTAAAACTGAATGCGTATGTGTGGATAGTGTGTTGGATTGAGTTCAATAAAAAGAAGAGAAGTGTATGATGGAATTATCAACTACAAATGTTAATTGCGGAATAAAGTTGGATATTTCGGATTAATACTGGTGAGTAATTTTATTCTATTTTGACAGATGTACCCCAATCCAAATTTTCAGGCTTTTCTAAACTCGAAATTTTACTTCATGCGCCACGGGTATAAAACACTGAAATATTTCAAAGTGTAATATATATACTGCTTAAGATTAGGTTAATACGTTTTATAAACGTTTTTAGCCTAATTAAATCTTTTAAAATTTAAGCGTCTGGGACAAATTGGTTTGGGATATGTAAATGTAATTTAAAAAAAATCCTGTATTTATTATAAAATAATAATGATGGATACACCTATAAACACAGATTATATCTTGAATTTAAAACCTTGCGAGTTTGCGTAACAGAAATAAGCGCTCCTGAAAGTCCTCTCCTGAAACGGGACGCGCAGTGACGTCCTGGACTCACGTGAGTACGGACGTCTCGAAATAAGGCCACTTTTGCACGCAACAATAGCGATTCAATCAACCGAATTGTACAAACGTTTTTTTTTTTTGCTCACAACCACGCGCCTGGAAAAAGTTTCTTTGGCCAATTGGATAAAATCACCTGCCGCTTTCAACGCCACTGAAAAATACGCGGCGCCAAACTTCAACCGGAGTTTTCAGACGTGAGTAGAAATTCATGAATGCGTGTTATTATGATGGTAATTTATAGTTTTAATTAGGATTATTGTATAACAAATTAATTTTGCTTTATTTGAAAAAAAGGTCGTTTTTATTTATAAATTGAAAATGATTATATTACACAAAATACATAAACTTGAATTAAACTATATAACCGCAATTTTCTTTAGCGATAGAAAACCGACGTGTCGTAGTAACTGGATTTTAATGAAATCCAGTTACTACGCTACTACTACTACTACTAATTGCAAAAGAACATCTTGATTTACCTTTAAAGGACATCAGAGTCACATTTTCTTTGGAGAGTCGTATTACTATTTCAAAATTTTTTATACTCACGCTGGGCTTTTTCAACATTCATGTACGCTTTACCTTCTTGTTCGAAGGTATTATGTCCTTTATATTATATCCTTTTTCGAGATCGTACAATAATTGCTCAAGAACTCTTCTTTTTTGATTGTCCATGGTAAGATGAGTTGTTTAAATACAGATTAACAGCGACTTAGTATATTTTTTAGAAGAGCCATCTTGTTAATTTGCAAATTAGAAAAACACATTTGGATGCCTTGAAAACATCATTATTGAATTTAAAATAAATGACATTTTACTCCGAACAACCTAATAAGCTCTTACAAATAAAGATAACATAGCTGTTTTGTGTTGTAGGCGTTCACTTTGTGGTACATAGTCGGAACTATAGTCACAAATTAAGTGCAAAATGCGGTGGTTAATCAAAGTAAAAAGTGTTTTATTCACAAGGATTACTTATAACAATTAAAAATAAATAATGTTAATGTTTACTTATACAGATGTTCCTCATTTTTATAGATTTTAAATTTTGTTTTCCTGAAAATAATTATTGTAATATCAAATGTGTAGAAATATGAAATAGGTTATTGATTATAGGTTTGCAGAAAATTAGTAGAAAATAGGTTACTAATTGCTCAATAAAATTTCCAATAATCACCTTAACAATTATTTATCAATAGAGCATTTGCCCGGCACATCCGCCATAGATTGTAAATCTTTAATAATTCCAACGCAATTATCTGCATTACAACAATGTAAATGTTTTACCAATTGTGTACAGAATAAATATTTATATTTGTATTATATATTCGTATTATTCGTATATTTACATATAAATTGATTACTGCAATGATGTTAATTGTTAAAATAATACATAAAAATTACACATTAACTGGTATTTATATTAAAAAATAAAACACATAATCATGTGACTTCACTTTCATGAGTCTTGCAAGTTGATTTAATCACAATATTATCTAGCAAGTCTCATAAAACTCACATGTATTTAATACAAGGAATTTTTCTTTTACCAATCACATATCCACATGTACATCGTTGTTTTTAACAATCGGTCAATTTAAAGCTGCTAACGAGTGTTTTCACTTCTTGGTTATGCATGAAGTAAAACTTTGAGTTGAAAATTTGGTCTCAGGCTTTTCTAAACTCGAAATTTTATTTCATGCGCCAAGCGTATAAAACACTGAAATAATGTAAAGATTAAAACATATTGCTTGAGCAGTATATTTTTAACAGAACAATATTTAATTCTTTTATACTGCTTAAGAAGCATATTTTGAACTTCACAATATTTCAGTGTTTTATACGCGTGGCGCATGAAGTAAAATATCGAGTTTATATCGAGTTTAGAAAAGCCTGTATATTTGGATTTGCCTGGGCGCGCGAGCGAAGCGAGTTGCAAATCCAAAATTTTTAGATTTTTCAGACAAATTTTCAGACTTTTACTTCATGCTTAATCAAGAAGTAATGATAATAATCGCTTCGCTCGCGCGCCCTGCAAACAAAAATGTTCAGGCTTTTCTAAACTTGAAATTTTACTTCATGTTTAATCAAGGAGTAGAAATATTCGTAGAAGGTTTAAATTAAACATTTTTCAAATATATCAGGATATGTAGGTATACTGAAAATAAAAAAATATTTTTTTTATTTAAATACTTACCTCTGTTAGATGATGGAAATAAAATATAATCATTTTTTTTAAATTCCATGTTTCTTCGTATAGTTTGATTAAACAATAATTTGATCTGATGTTACATTTATCATATTAGTTATGTATAGAAACCTTATAGCTGTTGTGTAACTCAAATATTCATTGAACAATTCAATATCCGTCGTGGTATTAGCTCGGAAAGTAGTTGTTTCAGTGAACAGTCTCAGACGAGACAAAATTATTTCGGACAGACAATTAATATTTTTTTAATTATTGTTTAATTAAAAATCAATTTTTAAAATAATCTAAGTATATACAGGGTGTCCCATTAGTGCGTGCTCGCAGGATATCTCCGCTCTGGTTCAAGATAGAAAAATATTTTTGAGGCCAAACTTACTTGAATTGAACAGCTTCATAACGTAAGATTATTTTAATGTATACAGGCTGTCCCATAAATGTGGTACTGAAAGTAACAACATTTTTTAAATGGAACCCCCTATATATTATTTGATTTTTAGATATTACTATTAATTATTCGTATGTTTTATATAACATTGTATATACCTAAACCTAACATATTTCATAATATTTACAATTTAATGAGAAAAGTTAGATTTTTAGGTTATCAGATTTAAATTTATATCTCAGTTATTAGTAACTTTAAAAATAATCGGTACGGTACTTTCATAATTTATACCAGGCGCTATTCTCAGCCGTAGTCAATTTTAATTTTGCAGTTACTTTGTAGAATTTATAACTTGTCAATTTTAAGAAAGTTGAAACAATAAAAACTATTTTTTTTCAAATGGCACCCCCTATATTTTTATACGGCATATTATTCGTCTTTCAGTCTTTAGTCATTATAACCTGTCAATCCTAAAAAAATTCAAACAATAAAAACTAATTTTATTTAAATGACACACCCTATATTTATATACGGAATATTATTCGTCTTTCAAGACGAATATTATGCCGTATAAAAAAATAGGGGGAGCCGTTTAAAAAAAATAAGTTTTTGTTGTTTGAATTTTCTTAAGATTGAGAGGTTATAATTACTACAAAGTAAGTGCAAAGGTAAAATTGACTTCGGTTGAGGATATCGTCGGGTATAAATTATGAAAGTACCATACTGATTATTTTTAAAATTACTAATAATAGAGATATAAATTAAAATCTGATAAACTTAAAATCTAACTTTTTTCATTAAATTGTAAATATTATGATATATGTTAGGTTTAGGTATATACATGTTGTATAAAACATACGTATAATTGTTAGTAATATCTAAACATCAAATAACATATAGGGTGTTACATTTAAAAAAAATATTTTACTTTCAGTACCACTTTTATGGGACATCCTGTATACATTAAAATGAATTTGGGTTATGCAGCTCTTCAAGTCAAGTAAGTTTCGTCAAAAAAATATTTAACGAGAACGGAGATATCCTCCGAACACGCACTAATGGGACACCCTGTATATTCAATTTTCAAAATAATCTGAGGAAAATGTATTGCAAAAATGTTTCTATCTCAACAAATATCTATTAATTCAATAAAAGGTTTAATCGCATTTAATGAAGATCATATTAAATAAGTTTCATTAGGTAATTTAGGTATCTGTCGATTTCAACACAGAAAATTTCTCTAAACTTTTTTTATTAATCGTTGAAGTTATATATAGTATAGCCTGTTTACATAAATTTAATAAATTTTAATTCCACAACACTCAGACCTTTTCCCATTTTGCCATCACAAAAACTTCCCGGCATATCAACACTAGAAGAAAATCAATTTAATTTATTAAATTTTACGGGCGAACGATGATGGATAAAGGATGGGTGAAATGCGGTATTGATTTTTTTTTTGCTTAGAAACTTTCGGCATAAAATTTAATTTTATTATTTCAAATTATGTTTATATTTATGACATACTTATAAATATCAACATAATTTAGATCTATATAATTATGTTTTATGCCGAAAGTATCGACATTTGGGTGTGCCTTACTTCGTCGAAGTCCTGCCCACTAAATTTGTTCGTTTAGTGCACAGCAACTTCTATATGAAATGTAAGTTTTTGTTAAATTTTTCAAATTTTCTTTACTAGGCCAAGAGGAATTCGCGCTATCTAAACGTATAAAACTAAGCATATTGTCGTCTTAATTGCGGCCTTATTTTAGGATGAAATATTTTGAAAAAAATGATATATGTTAAGAAAAGTATAACTTTGTAATCATCAATCATCTTATTAAAATATTGCCCACTCTAGCTGTTGATTAATAAAAAAATATTGAACATCGCCAAACTAGAATAAAAACGTCTCCGATTACATGTTTTCTACAATATCTACAACATCTAATAAAATACAAATTTTGTTACGTTGTAAAATATTCTTTTGCGAAGATTTGTGATTTTTTTCATGCATATATTTACTTGTATAATGTCACTAGAATGTCGCGCGTAAAGCAGTTTTTCAAATTTGTGGAAAATATAATATCGCGCGTCATTTTAGTAAATTTATTAAAAAAAACCCAAATCTTTACAGAAAAGAACTGATTTAGTTTTCTAATAGTTTTTATAGATATTGCAAAAAAACAAATTTAAGACGTGTTTACGCTACTTTACCAATGTTTGATATTTTTTTATGAAATAAAGGTAAAAGTAGTAAACATTTTATTCAGACTAGCACGTAGTTTGGACTTTTCTTAAAGTATACCTATTTTTCAAAATATTTCATTTTGTGATATTTTTTTAATGTTTTATTATTTACAAATGATATATACAGGTCAAAGTGTAAAGTAATATGGATAGCCTGGATTGTTCGGTCTTCGTGCTCGGCTAGGGGCGTGGTGATGCTGTCCAGGTGTGGCTGATTGACGGGCCGCTTATTATTCGGAAAGTGGTGATCGCTTACGTCGTGGTCTTGTGCAGATCGGATGTGACGGTCTCGGTCAAAGTTTGCGGGGCGCAAATGCGTGTAGCTGGTACAAGTAAAACTTCTTCGTCGAATAGAGTTCGGGTGAGGTAATTTCTTCGAAGCTCTAGCAGAAGTCGTGTATAAGGTTCAGGTGAGGTGATCACGTTTAAAGCCATGAGCGTACTGATTTATTTGTGGATGGGCTGCTCTTTTATATCGTTTTCAGTCTATGCATCTTTGTCTTTTGAATCTGTCTGTCTTCCGCATTTGGGATGTTTTTCACCCAAATCGGGCCTCTTGATAATTTATTCAAGTATGCTGGCGATCCGTCCCTCGAACAGCGGCCAGGGTAGCACCGTTAACTTGAGGCTGGCGGTTTATTGGGGTTGGAGCGAGCGTACACGGCGAGCGCGGTGCCTGCGCGGTTCCTAAGCGGTGCTCGGGTACAGCCGCACAAAGTTTTTTTTTTGTATTGGGTTCGTTACAATTTCCCCCTCTGGCGGTGAAGACAACTCGGCGAGGCAGCCAGATCCTCCTTCCGTGGACGATCTCTCTTGCGGACTGGATAGCGGAGTGTCTATGGAATATCTCGGGTCGAGTGATAGGCTTGGATAGCGGAAGCATGGTATTTTCCAATGGCCTCATGAGGTGGTCGGGCTGAGCCTGATTCGTAACTGGCAGGTCCATGCCTTCTCAGGACCCGGTATGGTCTATCCTGTTTTGGTGCAAATTTCCCAGTAAATTTTTGTTTTGCCTTGCTGAGTTTGTGACTTTGGGGTAATACTAGGTCTACAACTTCAAATTTAGGGCTTGGTCGACGGTTTTTATCGACATAGTCCTTCCTGCGGTCCTGTTTTCGATCTTCGAGTTCGCGGACTTCATCTCATACTTCTGTTAAATGTTGTAACCTTGGGGTTATCTCTGTATGCAGGTTCTGGGAAACGACGACTTCCCGTAAATGGTGAGTGAGTTCATATGGGGTTCTGAGTTCTCTCCCGAATGTAAGTTAGGCAGGAGTTCTCGCTGTTGTTTGGCATCGAGTTGTGTTTAGGACGAACCTAATGGATGCTAACTTCAAAGGCCAGGAAGTGGGGCAAGGCGAGTCTTCAGGTCTCAGTTTCTCCTTTCTACCGGGTTGGTTTCAGGATGATAACTAGGTATTAAGGCCTGATGAATGTCGAGGCAATAAAAAGCGTGTTGCATTACGTGGCCTACGAACTAAGTTCCGTTGTCAGAGATGCATCTACTCGGAATCCCAAAGCGTAGGAAGACTTCATTAAGCAGGATGAGGGAACATTCTTCGGCGGTGGCGTGTCATAGGGAAAACAACTCAGTCCATCGGCTAGCTAAATCCTGTATTACTAAGATCGTGGTGTATTCCTCGGATGATTCGGATAGTGGACCTAATAAGTCAATTGCGATGCTCTCGAATCGATGGCTAGCGGTAGTGGTTTGTACTAACCCTGCGGACTTCATTTAATTACTCTTGAATCGCTGACACTCTGGACAGTGTTTGATGTAGGCGGCGATATCAGATCGCATGTTCTTCCATGTAAATTTTGCGCGTATCTTGTTCAATGTCCCGTATATCCCGGCGTGGCATGCCGTCGGGTCATCGTGATATGCAGCAATTACTTCCTTAGTGTGTTGTCTTGGAACACATTGTTGGATGTTGGTTTCATCCTCTCCCTTGAGATCAAGCCTGTGGAGGACTCCTTTGTCCAGTATAGGGTATCTTCGTTGGCGGGCATTGTTTCTAGGATGGTGATTATTTTGGACAGATCTTCGTTTTCCAGCTGAGGTGCGAATTCCTTCCTGGGATATTAGCGCGGCAGAGCTGAATGTGCCGCATTTGGGGACTCCCCTTCTCTGGTGGAGGGCGTGATAGTGCATCTGCCACGTTGTTACTTTGTCCTGGGATGTACTCAACCGAAGCGCGATAAGGCATAATTTGTAAAGCTCATCGTGCTAACCTTCCGGCGGGTGCTTTTAAGCCTAGTAACCATTTTAGCGGCTGGTGATCAGTGGCTATCATCAGAGGCACTCCTTCGACGTACCCTCTGTATTTGTTCAAGGTCCACACTACGGCAAGTGCTTCTCGCTCAGTGGTGGAGTAATTCCGTTCTGCCCGAGTCAGCAGTCGACTAGCATATTGTATTGGTCGTTGTTCTGGTTTCCTCCTCTGGCTGAGAACTGATCCGACGGCAAAATTTAAAGCATCGTAGGGCATGTAGTACTGGTGGGTTCATTAGAGCATGTTTTAGTGCATCAGATGCATCTTGCTAGGCTTCGTCCTAATGGAATACTGCGGATTTTTTAGTAGCGTAGTATGGAGCTGAGCGACATCTGTGAAATTGGGTATAAGCCGACGATACTATGAGCAAGTTTGCACAAAGCTGAGAAGTTCTTTGCTATTAGTTGGTGGCTTCCAACTAGCGATAGCTTCACATTTCTCGGGGTTGATTTTAGTGCCTTGGGCAGTAATGATATGTCCGAGGTAGGAAACTTCGAGACGGCCGATGTGGGTCTTCTCCCTATTTGCTTCAAGCTGATGTGCGCGTAGTTGTAGGAATATCTTTTGTAGTTCTTCTTGATGCTTTTCCAGGCTAGTTGATAGTAATATGATATCGTCTAAATAGGCATATACGGTGACTTTTGGTATTCCTTTGCATAGTCGATCTATTAATCGTTGAAAGGTAGCCGGTGCATTGCGTAGTCCAAACGGCATCCAGGTAAATTCAAATAATCCAAAGCAGGACGTAAATTCGGTTTTCAACTGGTCTACTGGTTTCAGAGAGACTTGCCAATAACCAGATCTTAGGTCGATGGTGGTGAACCATGTATATCCTGCTGTCGCCTGCAGTAATTAGTCCATTCGTGGTAGTGAGTATTTATCTGCGATGGTGGCGGCGTTTAATCCTCGGTTATCAAAGCATAATCGCAATTCTCCGTCCCTTTTTGGTACCATAACAATTTGTGCGGACCATGGTGACGTTGAAGGTTAAATAATTCCCTGATTTTTTATAGTATCTAATTGCTTGGCTAACTCTCTTTTTCTGTACGGTGGTAAGGAGTAGGGCCTATTTTGTACCGGTGTGGCGTCTTTGGTTTGGATTTCATGGATTCCTAATGTTGTAGATGGTCCAGTTTCTTGGAAGACGTCATTGAATTCCTCAAGAAGATTTCCTTTCTTTACGAAATTAGTGAAAAAAGGAAATTAATCAGTATTTTATTATTGATTGATTACTTCGCATAACTCCAAACAATCAGTGAATATAATTGAAATAAAATATCCTTGGAGTTAGCAATGGTATTATTGCGTCAAGTTTTACATTATCGTAGAAAAATAAGTCTTCTAAATTGAAACCACAACTTGAATATAAAACATTCCACTGCCCTCATAATAAAGCAAACATCCACACAATGAGAATGTACAACATTACGGAATAAGAAAAAAATTCCTAGCTGCATCTGCGCATTTTTGCGACGAAAATAATAAAACAATATTTAAAAAGAGAAAAGGAAAATATTTCAATTATTTTCAAATCTAGGGCAAATACTTTAAGAAGATCGTGCCTCGAATCCGCTCACAGCAATTAGTTTGGCAGACTTAATTTATTGGATGGGATACGAGAAGAAAATTCGCAAAAATCTACATTGCTTAAATCTTAGTTGTTTTAATTAAAGCTTCAGTTTTAGTTGGAAGCTGCCGGAATGTACTAGTATTATATGAATAGGATTGGAACGGTTTCCGTGTGCTATCGCAATCAATAAGTGTTAAAGAATGGAAAGTTGGATGGGCTGTATTAGAGTTGAGGAGGTATTGTAGATAAAGGGCTTTTGTTGCAGGACACATTTGCAACTTTATGCTGACATTGAGTTTTTTTATACAGGAAGTTTTACTTTTAAGTATACATATCCCGAATACAGCGTATATAATGTAAATCTTCAGATATTCCTTGTTTTTTTTGGTAAAAAGGTTAATTTGAAGCTTGAACGAGTGTCTTCCACTCCCAGATTAAGTATGAAGTAAAATTTCGAGTTTTCAAACGCCTTAAAATTTGGTTTGCTTGTAAAACTTCCAAGAATCGTCGTTTTTTAAGAAAGTTTAATTTGAATCCTTAAACGAGTGTTTTCCACTCCCAGACTAAGCATGAAGTAAAATTTCGAGTTTAGAAAAGCCTTAAATTTTGGTTTGGTCGCATAGCGCGTAGCGCTATGTGACCAAACCAAATTTTCAGGCTTTTCTAAACTCGAAATTTTACTTTATGCGCCACGCGTATCAAACACTGATTTTAAGTGAAGTTAAAAATAAACTAATAAAACACTATATTATTAAAGGTATATATTTTGAACTTTACAATAAATCAGTGTTTATACGCGTGGCGCATGAAGTAAAATTTCGAGTTTAGAAAAGCCTGAAAATTTGGTTTGGCCGCTCCGCGCTTCGCGCTACGCGACCAAACCAAATTTTAAGGCTTTTCTAAACTCGAAATTTTACTTCATGCTTAGTCTGGGAGTGGAAAACACTCGTTTATGGATTCAAAATAACCTTTTTTTAAAAAACGACGATTGTTTGAAATTTTACAGCACATGAATATGTATACTTGAAAGAAAAATACTCTCTATTATATACATAGACGCAGCCGACAAATCTAAATGTTCAGGCTTTTATGAACAAGACATTTGTCTTCATACTACATAATAAATAATAATAAGTCATAAATGTTATGAACTTCAACGAATGTACTGCATTAATAACTAAATTTTATTAAATATTATACAAGGATTTTTTTTAGAAGTATACATACCCATATGAAAACATTGTAATTTTTTATTTGAAACTTCTAACAAGTGTTTCTTAGGAGTGGAAACACTTGTTAGAAGTTTCAAATAAAAAATGACAATGTTTTCATAGGGGTATGTATACTTATAAAAAAAATCCCTGTATTATATTTAATAGCATTTAATTATTTATGCAGTACATTCGTTGAAGTTCATAACATTTATTACTTATTATTATTATTTAGTATGAAGACAAATGTCTTGTTCATCATAGCCTGAACATTTAGTTCATAACATTTATTACTCACATTTAAACAGTACGATTGTATCTCTTTCGTCACACTCAGCAGAAAATTCCCATTTCTACTTGATGCATTTTCATCATAAAGCGGAAGCAAGCAAGTCGTGCATGAATTCAACTCTCGAAGGGATGTAAATGCAAATGGTATCCGCGGACTAGAGAACTCTGCCAATTAAATTAATGTTTTTCGGGTGCGAAATATGGGGAATAACGGGAATTTGCATCATCTGTAGGTCTAACACTACGAAGGATTATACGGGAGCAGCGCGGCGCCGCCGCAGTGATTAGCTTAAATTGATGAAGTTTAAAAAGTTTTCACACAAAACAATGGGGTGACATATTTTGTTGTGTGTTGGTAATTAGTAATGGTTTTTACGTGTTATGTGTACATTAATGGTGTTGAAAACAACTTTATGATCGACAAAAAATACGTGACATAACATCCATTATACACATTAATAAGGGTAATTGAAAACAAAAACAAATTACAAATCTACTAAACTAATAAATAATATTAATGATACATTTTAAAATTAAGAGTTAGTGTTGCTGCACTGACGAAATGTCCGCCGGAAAATCAAAGAAATATGTTACTTGTCAATCTCAATTTTTTTAATAAACTTTAATATTAACAAGAAAAAATTAAATGAAATTACCTAATAAATTATCACCAGACGCTTTTTAAAGTAATAAAATAAACACAGATTATTTAGAAATGAGTGGATTTTGTTTTAATTTTAGAAAAAATTACATAGAAAAAAGATCAACATTTTACACAGCATTTTTAAGTAAAAATTTAACTTTTAAAATTGTAACTGGACATTTAGTGACGATTAATCTTTAATTTAAAACATGTTAAAAACAATTTAAAACCGAAATCTGTCCTAATTAACAGAGATTAATTGGAAACTAGTGAAATAAAAATATTCTTGTTTATCATTGTTTTTTAATTCTGCTTTAGCTATTTATATTTAATACTGATTTAGCAGTATATTTTAAGTTTCACAAAATTTCAGTGTTTTATAAGCGTGGCGCATGAAGTAAAATTTCGAGTTTAGAGAAACCTAAAAATTTGGTTTGGTCGCCCCGCTTCGCGGAGCGATCAAACCAAGTTTTTAGGTATTTCTAAACTCGAAATTTTACTTCATGCTTAATCAAGCAGTAGAAACACTTGTTGGAAACTCCAAATTAAACGCTTTTAATAAAAGCAATGATTGCCTGAAATGATTTATTAGATAAAAGATTTTTTCCATAATTTAGTTAACGTGTATTCAAAGTTATAAGAATATTATTTGCATAGTCCGTACAATCTTAAAATTTTACATTACTCACTTAGAAATTATATATTCTTACTTACCCTTTAAAAAGATATTCGCTCCAATGACGCACAGTGAAATATCCTGTCATCGATATTGAATTTATATTATATAAAAAAATGAGTGTATCGCGAGCGCAGAAAGAGCAGGTGGTGCATAACGGGGGAAGTTTGAAAGTGCAAAATTGAATTTCACTGTAAATTCGTAATTGGGTTGAGAATTTTTGCCAAAACATTTTCCTGTGGTCGTGTCGCCGTAATGTATTCGGTGCTCGTAAAAGAACGTTGGCACAGATCGCGAAGGAAAACCAGAGCCAACTTAATTCCGTTTCGAATAACTTCACTCTACCGATGTAATGTTTGATATTACCGATGTAATGTTTGATATTAACGTTTTCCTGTTACCCATTTGGAACTAAGATAAAATCGATTCATTTGCATGAAAGGAAAGAGATGCATCAGGCGTATACATTGCTGAGTTATTGTAAAGTTTAAAATATATTTGAATTACTTATGGTCATAAAATATTCTCTCGATAAATAATGTTGTTTGGCATTTTAACCACATTGTAACATGACGGAAAAAAAATTATGTTCAGAGTGGCCCAAATTGGATGTTACCATAGGGAATCTCGTTTATTAGAAGAGATAGAAAAAAAAACGATAGCGCCGAAAACAGAAACTAGCTATCGTCTTTTGTTTTCAAGTTATAGCCAAAAAAATCAATATTTTTTTCGATTTGTATTAATATCTCAGTCATTTATTATTTTATCAAGATAAGAATTGCATGTTGTTTAGGTTTTTTTTTTGAAGAGAATCAAAAGATAATAGAAAAAATTGCGTTTATTGCATATTTACTTTATGTCGTAGCTCTGTCAGTTATTTTATTAATATTGTCTTAAAAATGTGAATTTTAAGAATTAATTACTCTGAATAAGTGAGGATTGCTATTGCTACATGACGTTAGTTTAACTTTGCCATATTTAATATTTTCTGGAAAACTAAAATCATAAGTGAGGCTTACGAACAAAGTTTAACACGAATAAGAAAATTATGAAACCGGCCATCAATTCCCAATAAAAAATGTAAAATTACTCAAAGAATCAAACAGTTATCGATTAAATATGTTGGAATCAATAGAAATGTATAAAAACAAAAACAAACTACTTAATTTTGACCTGAGTCCCTTAGATAATCCTCTTTTAACCCTCCTTTCGGAAAATTGTAAATCACCGACACTCATTAACACCAATCCACCCCAAACAGGTAACCGACATAATTAGATTAAGGTTTTTCCACTAATCCTCAAACCATATATAAACGATTGTAAATTAGTTTTAAGGCATTCTGTTATTAAAAATGAGTACGTAGTACTCGAAATGTACATCTAACAAGTAAAATAAAATAAGTGAAGAAAGGAACAAATAAGTGTTTTAATTTAAGTTTACAACTTCACATAACTCGAAACCAATTACTAAATACGAATAAGAAACATTTGTTGATAAGTAAGGTAGCTGAAAGCTATTGAGTTCAAGTATCTAACATGGGAGAAAGTTCTATAATGACACATCAACATTATTTAGAACGATTTTAAAATTTATGAAATTACTTATGATTCTACGCCTATGCAATAATGTATTGAAAACTAGATGACTTTTTAATACATTGTGAGTACAGCGTATTTCTAAGAAAACACTTTTTTTCTATAGCTTTGAATACTATAAAATATATTATGCTCAAAATAAATAAACCCCTCTCGTAACGTCTGTAAATAAACGCACTAAAAAATTGTTTTCGCATATGTATGAAGATTTGCTTGCAAAGCACTTCAAGTTCTATTCATTTGTGTTCACGCTCAGTGTAAATATATTTCCAGGAAAAAATATACTGTCGGCTAATGAAAGCTTTTGAATACCTTTACACTATTGAACTGTAAATTAAAACGTGTATATTTTTATTAAATTTTAATTGAACACGATTCATATTCAATATTAAATATTATATAATAAAATGCAATTGAAAATTATTTTATTGATTAATAAAAAACACTAGACTAGAATGGCTTAGGTCAATTTGTACAATTTTTGTACCGTACCATAAATAACGTGTCTCTGCACATTTATTAAAGATAAAAATAGATTGAACTGTAAATTAAAATGTGTATATTTTTATTAAATTTTAATTAAATATTATTCATATTCAAAATTGAATATTTTATAATAAAATGCAATTGAGGCGTTGATTTCATAAACAGCATTTGTCCAAAAATGATGTTTTGAGAAAATGGAAAAAAACCGTTTACTTTGATAATTATACAACTTCTATTTCTACAATTATTTTTATTATTATCATAGATAGTATTAAGTAACTAATCGTTTACTCAATTTATTTGTAATTAAAAAAACCACGAAAAACAGTTGGACATATGTTGTTTTTAACAGAACAATGTTGCACTAAACTCGTTTATTTTATGAAATACACTAACATTATCCGTTATCCCCCCAAAATAGGGAAAAGGAATTCAACGTCATTTATTCAATTGCAAATAGTTTAAAATATGATAGAAAAACGATACAAAAACTGATTAATCGACATTCACAGAAGCACAGAATGCTAAATACAACGACATTAACACCTTCAAACAACGAAAAAGATACGAAATACGTCAGACTAATTTATTCCCTGGAAAACGAAAACCATTTCAACAAACTTTATAAAATGTTCAATCTAAAACCAGCTTACTACATTAATACAAAGTTAAATATGTTACTGGGTAGCACCTTTGAACGAATAGACGACATGGAACAATCAGGAATCTATTCTATCAATTGTAGAAATTGCGATAAAATGTACATTGGACAAACGCAACGTAACATAGTAACAAGATTTAAAGAGTATACAGCACACATTAGATATCAAAATCCAGACAAATCCGCAGTAGCTAACCATGCAATAGAGACGGGGCATAAATTCACTTTAGATGGAGTTAAATTGTTAAAACAATCAGCACATTGTAAATTAAACATGCTAGAGGCCATACAAATGAAAAAACACGAGAAAAAACTGTTAAATTTTGACTTAAGCCCCCTAGATAATGTGTTATTGGAATTTGTTATTCCTCCCTAATTGTTCACCTAATAACTTGTAATCCCATCTGCGCTACTTAGATAATGTTATTAGAATTTGTTAATCCGTAATTGTTTGTGTCAACTAATAATTGTAACCCCACTTACGCCACTTGTTAATCTTAATGATGTTTTCCGCTAATAACCTTTACTTGTCCGTACCAACACTAGTTAATCCGCCCCCATTTTTTATATATATTGTGTAATTTCATTTTTCTCTTCAGTATCAAACCATTGATAATGGTCACATGGTGACCGAAATGTACATCTGGTATAAAATAAACTTGTGAAGAAAGGAGAAAAAGTGTTTTATTTCAAGTTATTATCATCTTCACGTAACTCACCCAAACTCATTTACACTAACACGAATTATTGATTAGTAACTAAAAGTATACATTCTTCAAAATACACTATTTTCTACACTAAAAAAATCTGAAATGGCGCCTAATCCGCATACCGACTGCTCCGAGATATCCATTGCTGTAGCTATTCACCAAAAATATCTTTATATAAAACTGGTTATCTTTTGGGTTTTGGAGAAATCCCATAAGGGTTTTTAGGTTTTGGATTTTCATTGGAACTAATGTTGTCCCAGGCAAGTGTTGTTTATAAAATGTAACGCGTTGTAATTTTGTACATGTGTGGTTTTTAAGTGAACTACTTTTACCATCGGATAGCTCGCAAAATAATCTACCAAATGTACAATTTGTACAATTTTGGACATATACTGTTTATGAAAACAACGCCTCAATTGAAAGTTATTTTATTAGTTAATAAAAAGTACTACACTAGAATGGCATAGTTCAAATTGTATGATTTTTTTATCGTACCATAAATAACGCGTCTTTACACATTTATTAAAGATAAAAATAGATGTACTTTTTAGTCAAAAAGAGACCTAAAATTGAGCCCTGAGCCAGACCAGATGATATTTTTGCTACTTCAGATGAAAACCACACGTTGCGTTCTATCCTGAGAATATAAGTTTAATAAACATCAACTTTTTGGAGTAAAATTATAATAATAGACATTACGCAGTAGATCGTCAGCTGTGACAGCTGTAAAAAAAAAGTCAAAAAATGATTTTGTTTATTATTGACCAGGTTCAAAGCCTCTATTTATTTTCTCAACAAAGAAGACACCTAAATTTTACAGTGTGTCTCTAAAGATGTTAAAATTGAATTAAAAAGTAATTTCTCATATATTTTTGAAACAATCAACAAAAAACCCACTGAGCAAACAAACGTTGCATGACACGTTGCATCAATGTTACCGCGCAACACAAAACGTTGCATTTTAAGTTGCATGAATGTTGAAAAACGTTGAATAAACGCTGAATGTCCGTCTGCAGGAACGTTGCATGCTAACGTTTAAAGAAAAATGTTGCTGCACCGTTGGCTAAGCAACGCCTATGCAACATGAGCGATTACTCTTATTTGTATGCAACCCAACATACGAATTTATGTATGTTAAGTTGCATACGATAAATGCATTGTATTATATACAACCCAATATGCAGCAATTAAGTGAACGTTATAGGAATGGTCTCTCGTGATCTTAACGCAAAATTCATTTCTGGGTTTAAATGGGTCGAAAAATACAAATATGTATTGGTAACAAGAAAAAAACTGTCTTACAAAAAGTATTGTGTAGTCTAGGGGACACAGTACCCCGGAACCTAAGTACCCAGTACCCTTAAACTCTGAAAACATTAAAATATTGTTAACAAGTGCATGAACTTCAATTGCAATCAGCGTCGTATAAGAGTGGCGCATGAAGTAAAATTTCGAGTTTAGAAAAGCCCAGAAAATTTGCGCGACCCGAGACAAATTTTCACGGGGCGTTTCTAAACTCGAAATTTTACTTCATGCTTATTCTGGGAGTGGAAAACACTCGTTTAAAGCTTTCGGTTGAACTTTTTAAAAAAAACAACGAATATCTGAAGATTTACAGATTTACAGAATATTAGAAGATTTATTATATAATTGGGACATGTTTACTTGAATGAAAAACTCTCTGTATGTTCAATGTCCATGAAATGTGTAAACTGCTGCATTACAGCAAAAGTTTCAACAATTATACAATGGCAAAAATGTAACGTTACCGTTTTCAATATATACCGGGTGTTGACTTGGCAGACGCAACATTGGAAATGCCATGTAAATTTTGAAATGTTCAAATTTTGGCTCCCCTATTTATTTTAGAAGCAAAATGTATTTACCTTTTTTGTAGAGGAAAAAATTCTGAATTCACTCGTGTTACCACTTTATTAGGAGGATTTTTTCTTGTATAGTGTGAATCATTTCGAAAACATTTACTTTAATCAAGTGACTGCTATATCTTTTGCCATTTTCACATCCGCAATTGTTGTTTAAATTCCATGTCATGTCATTATTTGTATAAAATCACATTACTTTTTCTTAATTATTTCAACTTAGAGAAACGTAAAGTGATAAGTGTAAACATTTATAAATTTAGAATTTTTCCCTCTACAAAAAAGTTAAATATACTCAATGACATTAGAAGCGTAACACCCAGAAGGAGTTATTATTTTAACTTGATTTTTTGCCAGTATGGTAGTCTTACATCAAGAATAAAATGATTACATTTTCAAGAAATTTTATTAAAAAACAATCTAAAAAAAATAATAATGTGTTTGGCGACCCCTTTGCTGTATACACTCCTGTAGACGTCTGGGCATTGACAAAATGAGATGGTCGATGTCTTCTTGAGGCATCTCGTTCCAAGCAACTTGAATTTCATCGATCAACTGTGCTAGAGTCTGTGGAGGATGGTGCCAAGAGAATATTCTTCTTCCTATGATATCCCACACATGTTCAATGGGATTTAAATTCGACGAACGGGGCGGCCACGCCAAAACATTAACACCAGCTTCATTAAGAAAGTTCATAGTTCGACGAGCAATATGGGGATGTGCGTTATCTTGTTGAAAAAGTACGTCTGGGCGGCCATCTAAATAAGGCAACAAAGTCGGTCGTATGACGTCTTCAACATAACGCGCAGCTGTCATACTGCCTCGAATGAATACAAGAGGTGATCGACTAACATAAGCAATAGCCCCCCAAACCATTACTCCAGCAGTCCTGTGTACATGCCTCTCAATAGCAAACCTAAGATCAGGTCGTTCTCCACGGTAGCGTCGTACCCTTCTACGGCCATCATGCGTGCCTAGACAAAATCGTGATTCATCGCTGAATACGACATCGTGCCATTCTGCCTCCCAATGCTGCCGTTCTCTGCACCAGTCCAACCTTTGGCGACAGTGTCTTGCTGTTAAAGGAAGCACTAATCTTGGACGGTACGAAAGAAGCCCAAAGGATTGAATGCGGCGATATAAGGTTCGCATACTAACGGGCCTACCTTCTTCGCCAATCCATTGATCACCGATTTGACGCGTAGTAGCGAAACGGTCTCGCAGGGCTATTTGTCTTAAGCGCCGATCTTGACGTTCTGTGGTACGCCTTGGTTGACCAATTGGTCTTCTTCTTGCTCCTCTACCTTCTTCTGTCCATACCTGATACACACGTATTACAGTTGCTGCAGTGGAATCAATACGGCGGGCAATTTCGCGATAGGACATACCGACATCTCGATAAGCAACAACTCGACCCCGGTCAAAATCGCTCAAATGGTGATATTGTGGACGTCTTTGGACTCGAGGCATTTTATTTAAGCTTAAAACACTCAACGGAAACACGAAAACTAAAAACATCTGTACTAAACAGCTCATATAAATAGTTTTATCAAAAAGGAAAAAGTGAAATATTTTTTTTTTCACAATAAATATAAAAGGCACAAGGCTGAAATTGTTATCAATGTATGCTTTAAATATAGTCACTCTGTTGCTAAAATATGAATTCAAAAAAATCATTCCTTCTTGGTGTTACGCTTCTAATGTCATTGAGTATACATTTTGTCTCTAAAATAAATAGGGAAGCCAATATTTGAACACTTTAAAATTAACATGCGGTTTCCTATGTTGCGTCCGCCAAGTCAACACCCGGTATATCCAATGTTTACAATACAATGTTGTATAAAAGTCAAATTGTAATGATTATATAACGTTGTGTTACTTTGCCGCAATATTTTTGAAACGTTATAAAACAATATTAAATTTTAACATTTAGGTAATATATATATATAAATCAATATTGCACGGAAAACGTTTATACAATGTTTTTAACGTTGCTATAACTTTATTGTAATAATTTTATTACAATGTTTTGTTTTAGTATTATATTCAATATTCGCGCAATGTTTAAAATGTTTCCGTGTTCAGTAGGAAACAATTGTACGATAGTTATTGATATTATTAAATTGACCATTTTTGTGCAGTGTAATGACGGTTGCTATTTGAAAGCAATCTGGAAATATATATATACACTTCTGTGCAATAAAATTGAGTATACAAAATATGTTATAGTTTAAAGCGGACTTGATGAGTTTTCTAGTTACGTAAATATGTCAATTTCTTAATGTCAAAATGCTGCGTCATTTAGACAACAATTTAAAACTTCGAATTCTAACTAAAATAGAAGATGGTTTTTCTTAATAAAAAACGGTTTAACTTTGTATAACACAATTTATTTTTATGTGACTGCAGTTTCGGCAAATTTAGCTTGCCATTATCAAACATATAGTGCTATAGCTAAATTTGCCGAAAGTGCTATTACACAAATTGTTCAATTGGTGAGCATCAGTAAAGACACTGTTTTCAGAGTTAAGAAACGTTGGGAGCAGTAAAGAAATGTTATGGTGTTTTATTATTTATTGAAACTGCTGCTAGGCAATTTAAACAGACCCGAATTATACAACTAGAATATTGTTAAAAGTAGTTATAAGATTTGTGTTTAATTTTATTGCACAGAAGTGTACTAGACGAATTATGTTTAAAATCGCGCAATTTTATGCTTTTTATATAAATGAGTTTATTCATTCTTCGGCAATGTCTGAGGTTTTCACTGAAATTTTAAGTTTATTTGAATATGTTTTCCAGCACTAAAATAAAGTACAAATTTCTTGTATATTTTGCATCATTTCAGTCAACTTTGAGCAACTCGATGTATTTTCTTCCAGCATCAAAACAAAATGTATATATTTCTTAACAATATTTATTAATGTTGTCAGTTATTAGAGATTTATTAATTTTTTTACTAACATAATTAAATAAAAATAAATACGATTGTTTTATTAAATATGTTTGAATTTCCAATAACATCGCATTGATCACCTAACTTAAATAACAATTTCCAATGAATAAAAAAAGCATGGCTTTACATTACTGAAACGCATAACGACAATATGTCCTGAAATTAATGGAAAGAAAAAGATCTGTAATTACAATCGTATTATAGAATCTAATTACACTTTTTTCTTGAAAAAAGTCATAATACAGTTAGCGCTTTGATCGAGAAAATATAAAGTTAATCAAGTTCCTGTATTGACTGAAATGACAGGAAATTCCTCTTTAGGGCAGTAATTGCGAACTTTAGGGCGATACAGGTCCCCTACGGATCAATCCATTTCCGAATTACACGAGGGATTTGAATAATTCCTTCACGCCTATTTTGAAATATGCATTTTCAAGGATTTGTATTTATTTCAAAAAAAATGGGTACATCGACTTTCAATTAAATCGGACGTTTTTTTCTGCACTCAATTCTATTGTATATAATTTACGCAATTGGAATATTTCATACCATTTATGCAATGAATCGCCTCGATGGATTTCATTTCCATTCGTACACGTATAAATACGCTTTGTGTTAAAATAGTGGCATTTTTAACTCGAGGCGTATTTACGAGTAACATTGATTAATTTTTAATTATTTTACTCATTTCTTTTATTTATATTTTCATCAATTTAATATATTTAACACCAAATCAAACTCATAATAAATGGTTGTATAATTAATATAATTGGAAAATATGTCAACATTGCTCTATCTCGTAAAATTAACTCAATTATCTCTTATGATCTTACAAACTTCGCGGATGATCCCATAATAGTGAAACGAGTTGCCTAGTAATTTTCGTAACTACAGTAACCTTGATCTCGAGTAATTATGATCATTGCAGAAACCTTTTATAAAAGCCTAATTTATATTATTAGATTTCATAATAAAACTAAGAAAAGACATTACAACCAGAAGTAACAAAGAAATAAATCGACTTTGCGAGATAAAATTAAATTTGACAATTATTTGCAGATTATATTTTTCACATATTCTGCAAATAATTGTCAAATTTACTTTAACCTTGTCAAGTCTTTATTTCTTCGTCATTTCTGGTTGTGATGCCTTTTTTTAGTTTTATTATGAAAGCTAATAATATAAATTAAGCTTTTATAAAAGGTTTCTGCAATGATCATAATTACTCGAGATCAAGCTTACCGTAATTACGAAAATTACTAGGTAGCTCGTAATTCCAATAAGTTTCACTTTTATGGGATCATCCGCGAAGTTTGTAAGATCATAAGAGATAATCGAGTTAATTTTACGAGGGGATTATAACTTGGAATGCTTCAGACCAGCTGTAGAGTTAGCATTAAATAGCATTTTTTCTATTTGTTTTTATTTGTAGTAATGAAAGAAAAAACGTTTTTAATAATAATTTTTTTTAATCACTTTATCAATCTAGCAAACATAATCGATAAAACAGTGAAAACAGTAAATCAAATTAAATTTTATTTAAATTTGCAAGTACAAAACCATAAACTGTTCCATTGATATTTAATTCTACGTTTAATATTTTTTTTTTAGATAATATTATTTCTATTTAAGTAAATATCATCTACTATTTTTTATTTAGGTACATTAAGTATTCTTCGCTGTAACTGTACAAGTCACATGATAAAATGCTTTTCCGCTCGCTCGGAAATTCCAATCAATTTATTCAGTAAATTTAATAAAACGATGGTCGCTCGAAAATTGTAGAAATATTCCAAATGAAATGCCTGAATGAGCAAGAATTTTATCAATTGTGAAAAATTATATAGATGAGCATGAATATACAACAAGCACCTGTTAATTTCCTCCTGTTATTAGCACATCACTGAATCTGATGGTTTAATTAATTAATTTCAAACAGGAAATTGATTGGATTGGGCAATTAAATATAATATAATATAAATTATATTTAATTGTCCGAACAATCAATTTTCTGCCTAAATTTATTCCAATTAATATTAGTTAGTTATATGTATATGAAAGAATATGAGATAATATGTTTAATTAGTTGTATCATATGTTCAATAAAAAAAAACCTCTAGAGTGCCCTGATTTTATCTTTTTTCAAATTTAAGTTGACTACACACTTCAGGAATTGACATATAAAACGTCAGACATAATAATTATAATGTATATTTTCAAAGTTGCCCACCTAGAATATTTTCCATGGCACTCTACAGATTTTTTTTAATTGAACATACGATATTATATATGGAATTTAGTACACATTACACATTAGTACACCCATGCAAATGCTAAAATTTTCAGGCTTCTCTATACTAGAAATTTTACTTCACGCGCCCCGTGTATTCTACACAGGTTTTAAGTGAAGTCAAAAATATACATTTTTAGCACACTGCTTTAGCGGGATATTGTAAACTTCACAATAATTCAGTGTTAAAAACGCGTGGCGCATGAAGTAAAATTTCGAGTTTAGAAAAGCCTCAAAATTTGGTTTGGGCGCGTAGCGCTACGCACTACGCGACCAAACCAAATTTCGAGTTTAGAAAACTAAACTTGAAATTTTACTTCATGCTTAGTCTGGGAGTGAACAACACTCTCTTAAAGCATAAAATTGAACTAAAAAAACAAAGACGAATGTCGGAAAATTTACAGTAAATGTATATGTATATTATAAAGCAAAGTTTGAGGTATTTCCAGATTTTTGCTTATTCTAGAAAACAAAACAATGTATTTTCAACATCCAGAAGACATTTCTACCAAATCCATGGAGGGAATTCTAACTTAAGATACATTTTAAACATTTAATATTCATGCAATTAATACATTTAATTAAAAGAAAAGGTTGTTAAGTAAAAAAAAAAAATAATATATTGATAGAATAAAATCGGTGTGTTTTAAATAATGTAAAACACGAGTTGAATTTTTAAATTTTTTAAAAATAATCATCTTTTTCCTATTTTAAGAATATTTTTAATTTAGCTCTGATACAGAACATGCATGTGTAATATTTAATTGTAAATATCACACATGAATGCTCTGTAGTCAGAACCAACTAAAAAATATTTATACTAGTTTTTAAAATGAATTAAATTCTGTTTCTGTGGCACACAATTTTATAAAAACTGTTTCAGACAATAGCTGTGCAACAAAAATGCACAATTATTGTCTACAACATATCCATTTAATGTCAGCTTTAGTAAATTATGATGTTTACATATATAGTAGCTTTATCAGTACCCCTAATGGCATGAGTTAATTAATTAGTTATTATTACACGTTAGTTTAATAATTTATGTGTCTGTCTAATTAAATGATGCTATCGGCATGCTAAACATATTAACCCAATTTAAACAATTTCTAAAGAATTAATTTTAATTACACAATTAAAACACACTTTATACAACACTTTTTGGTTTATTGTCTCTGCAGATTCGACAAATTTAGCTTGTCATTATCAAACATAAAGTGCAGTAACATTAAATTAAATAGTGTTATACAACCAAAGTAAAAATGACTGATTGAAACTAGTCACAAATGTAAAATAAAAGTGGTATAAAAAAGTTAACTGTTTCCTTTATATCAAAAATAAAAAGTGTTTTATTGTGAAATTAATATGTATAACGAAGAAGAAGCCTGCACAATACAAAATAAAAGGAATGTCAAATGGACTCCGTTGACTGAATAAATATCGTTATTGTGTTATTTTCTTGTCATTATTTTAGTGTTTTATGCCATATGGAATATTAAAAATTTACATCAATAAATTGTCTACATATCGTAACTTCCATAATTAATAAACTACAATTGTTTATATTTCTCAGTTTTGATTATGTCTACTGTTTGCGATTTGTATTTCTACAATTTATTTAAGAAATTTATAGTCTTTATAAATGAAATAAGATATATTATTTCCATTTCAAGTGAACTCCAACGATTGACAAACAAATTACTGTTTTCATAAAAATTTAAATTATTATAAGCATACACCATTCAATTTTGTTGCACTTATAATTGTGATTCACAATTATTAGTGTTACAAAATTGAATTCACAATTTGTGAATCTGTTGAATTAAGATATTTTATTAATTCCTTCCAAGCGTGAAGAATTCATTATTCTAATTTACTCATTCCAATACGCACATTGTGACGAAACAAATTTACGTCAATTTCTTGTTTATACCATTGATTAATTTTTTAACGAGTGTTTCCACTCCCTGATTAAGCATGAAGTAAAATTTTGAGTTTAAATAAGCCTTAAAATTTGATTTAGCCGCTCCAACCGAAATGTACAGGCTTTTTTTAACTCGAAATTTTACTTTATGCGCCACGCCTATTAAACACTAAAGATATTGAAATATAAAGAAATGTAACATAAACAAAAATTGAGTTTGTCAATAGTTTGCAGAATTTTTACAAAATATAATATTGTACTGAAAGTTTAAAGCATAGCTATGCTGATGAGGGATAAATCTCGAAACGCGTCTATAGATAAGCTTAAGATAATTAATATTCATTCCCTGTAGTTTTTTCATTTTATTTCAATTTCCTGTTTAGTTTAGTGAGAGAATAATTTGACCTGATGTTGCATTTTGCATATAAATTATGCATAGAACAGTAAAGCTGTCGTGTAACAAATATTTATTGTATAATTCAGTATCTGCGGGGTATTAGCTCGAGAAGTAGTTGTTTCAATGAATATTTGGAGACGTCTCAATGAGACAAAAATTTTTCAGAAGGTCGATATTAATTTAATTCGTTTTTTTACATTTTATATTGAAATATTGTGAACAAGTGAACTTTACTTGAAATCAGTGTCTTATTTCATTCTCCTATTTTTCATAGACTCGTGGGGGGGGGGGGGGGGGTTGATCCCCTACATACTTCAGAGATTTGAGATTTGAGAGACTTTAGATTGACTTAACAGACGCTTGCAAGGTTTGTGGGAGAAATTTGTGACACAAATCCCAAAAAACAGTCTTGAGAATTTACTTTAAGGACTTTTGATTGAGATTTAAGACACTGAAGACCTAAGAGGGACTTAACCGACACTTACAAGGTTTGTTGGAGATGTTTGTGAAACAAGACTGTACAAAGAGTCTCGAGAAATACTTCAGAGACTTTTGATTACGATTTGAGAAACTGGAGACTTAAGAGCGATTTAACAGATGCTTACGAGGTTTGTTGGAGATGTTTATGGAACAAGACTTAAAAAAAACTCTTATGAAATGCATCAGAAAATGTCTATTGAAGTTTGAGAAACTGAAGACTTAATGGAGATATGAGTTTGACTTAACAGACATATACGAGGTTTGTGGAAGATGTTTGTGAAACACGACTCTAACAAAAGTCTTAGAGAATACTTTAAAGACTTTTGAGTAACATTTGAGAAACTGGAGAATTGCAAGGGACTTAAGTTCGAATAAACAGACACTTACGAGAGTTTCGGGTAAAAAGAGATTTAACAGATGCTTACAAGGTTTGTTGGATATGTTTGTGAAACAAGACTTGAATAAGACTCTTAAGAAATGCATCAGAGAATTTCTTTTAAGGTTTGAGAAACTGGAGACCTAAGCGGGATTCGATATTGACCTAAGAAACATACACGAGGTTTCTGGAATATGTTTGTGAAACACGACTCTAACAAAAGTCTTAGGGAATGCTTCAGAGACTTTCGATTAACATTTAAGAAACTGGAAACTTACGAGGGACTTGAGTTAGAATAAACAGACACGAGAGTTTCGGGAAAAAAAGAGATCTTCAAAAACTTTGCTACCATAAGTTATGGTAGTAACAGCTACCAGTCCGTCTTAAGTCTCCAGTTTTTCAAATGTTAATTAATAGTCACTAAAGTATTTTTCAAGACTCGCTTTTGCATTCATCAAATAAAATTTTATTATTTTTTCAAACATTTTTAAGAAAATAACATTTCTTAATACAATAAAGAACTTGTAAGATATCCTCATATGTAAAGTTTACTTCAACTTTTTATCAAGAATTACATGTCAAAACTTCTCCGGCATCAATCAAACACGGAGAATTCAGCGGCATCTGCGACAGATAGCGACTTCAAGCCGATCGTGATTTACATTAAATGAACTCCTCGCCGACGAGGGTTTAATTTAAAACTTTAACCTCCGACTTTGAAATCCAGCAGGGGTCAGCTTTTTTATCACCCACAACACGAAACTATATTGTTTTTAACAAACAAATAAATCCACTACGTTAAAGTCGATATTTGAACAGTAAATTCGTGCCGATGTTCATAATTTCGGACGCTGCATCCGATTGTAATTGACTAACGCCGAGGACATAAATTGTCTCAATTTAGCTCCGAGAACACAGACAGATATGAGAGTTTGTGTTGTTGGAAGCGTACTCGCAAACAATTTCGTTTATGTAAGGTTAACAGAAAGTGCTATTGTTCGTCAAGTTATTAATAGACGTTGTATTGATAATTAGCTTTGATGTTGATTGTGGAAAGGCTACCGAAAGAGGTTAAGAGTCCTTGGGTTAATTGTAATTATTGCCTTTAAGAGAGTGTCTTGGCATTTTCCTGTTTGCGTTCTGATTAATAATTTCATGTAATTGCCTCAAGAAAATAGGGAAATGGGACAATGAAGGTGTTCTCAAAGGAATAATGAAGTTATTGATGTCCGTATTAAAATATAGCTTGTAATTAGTCATTATAGTAAACTCTTAATGTTACCGGGGATTATTTTAATCTCCGGCAACAAGAATTGTAAATATTATTTACAATTCTTCTCTTATTTAAAATGAGTTCGCACCCAGCAATTAACTAATTGCCCGGTCCAAAGGATTATCTCCCGCGGTTCAAACCGTGCCCGGGCCACCATCTACCTGGGCAGGTGTGGCGGATTGCCCCACGGGTTTTTCGAAATCGGCAATTAAGGGAGAGGACTAATGACCACCGTTGCAATTTGAAAGAAAACAGATTATAGATTTCTATACTTCTTTCAAATTGCAGCTTAACGGTTGTTTGGATTTAAGAGTTCGCTGAAAGTAATTATCTTGTATACGGTAATTGCTTTCTAGCGAATTCTTTTCCAACGGTCACGTAATCCTCAAAAACCTCCCTTCTCCACGCCAATTTTCGGGGTATAAATACCGGGGGACGGCATCCAGGAAGGAAGTCCACTCTTGTGCTGTACAGGGGACAGCATGTGGATTTGAGAGGAACTTCTGTTCCTCGACTCTTCTCTCTGAGCCAGGAAGCTCTGACCGACGCCGACGCCAGATGTCTTAGCCGTCGTTCCTGCCGCCAGAGGAAGATTCCAACAACAGGAAACAGCCGACGTTAGCCGTCCCAGCCGTCGTTCCCGTTTTTGGACCAGGACACCGAGAACCCGATTGGCAGCGGAGTCGCCTCGACGCCACAACGATGCTCCAGTGTAACGTTCGTTGCTTCCGACGGATCCAGGCCAGGCCAGCAACTCACCGACGCCAGGAAACTTTGCCCGACGCCAACGCTAGCAGTTCCGCCGTCGTTCCTGACGTCCCGCACTACGAGCGTAGTGTTTGTTGCTGCCTCCGGATCCAGCCAGACGCACCACCCCACCGACGCCGTCTCACACCGAGACGCCGTCTTGCTACTTGGACGCCGCCTCCATCCGGAAGCCACCACTAGCCAGACGCCACCGCTGGGCTAGTAGAAATCCCGATCGCGACGCCGACGCCACACCAAGTCTTCCCTGTAACTCGTGCACTGTTTCTCTTGTTCTGATCCTATTTGTTGTTTTAATGTTTTATTTGTTTTATTTTGGTTTAAAATAAATAATTTAAAACAGCATATGTGTTTCAAAAGTTAGTTGCTCATCTCTCTTTAACTCAACCAACCTGAGCTAGTTGGTAATCAGCGTGGGGTACCCTCCCTCCCGTTGACATTAATACTACCAGGGCAGTTACTATTTGTGTGATATTTGATGAAACTTATTGTAATACCTGAGGCTTTGAGCAACTTACCATAAGTCATCAACGTAGTTAGAATATTGACCAAGGAGAGGGACAAGACAAATGATAGATGATTGAGTTACGTGAAGATTATAATAATAAAAAGAAGTATCAAGACAAATGGATCGAACTTAATTTAAATCTTATAATATGGGAATTATTAATTATTTGTTTTATTTATAACAAAGATTTTCACTACTTGTTTAAGCATGGAGTAACATATCGAGTTTAAGAAATTTGGATTGGTCGAGAATAGTTCAATTTGAGTGTTGTCCTCTCCCAGATTAAGCATGAAGTAAAATTTCTAGTTTAGAAATTAAAAAAAAAAGTTTTCAGGCTTTCCTGAACTTGAAATTTTACTTCATGTGCCAGGGGTATAAAACACTGATTTAATTTTAAGTATTAATTTTATATTTCTAATAGGTTTTAAATATTATAATTTAAATGTATGCATTTCAATGATTAGAAATGACATAGATCGAAATATAAATCGTTGACTCTTCAATTCGGAAAATATCGGAATTGGGTTTATGTTATTGTTAAGATGCATAAAGTATGTTTTTTTAGAGTTTCACATTGAATCAGTGTTTAGTGCGCCTATCGCATGAAGTAAATATTTCGAGTTTAGGCAAGCCTGAAGATTTAAATTGGTCGCGTAGGCTTTTCTAAACTCGAAATATTTAGTTAATCCTCAATCAACTAGTAAAAAACACTCAGTAAAATAATAATGAGCACTTAAATAACTTAAGTAGTTTAAATATTGAATAATTATTATTTATTATTATAAAAATCTTGAAATCGTTGAAATCCACTTATCCAGCACAATATACAAGATTGATGTTCCCATTAGCTGAGATTTGTTATTTATAATTGAGATGTGGGCTTAGCACAAAATAGCCAAAGGAGAAATCCCAAACGAGCTTTGTGGATGTTATTAACTTTTTCCTCATCTGATTTTATTGCGTTTCGGTGATTTAGTATAATGATACCGAGCGAGAATCCCTATAAATCGTGTGCTCTGGAAACTAGAAAATACGTTTTTTATGTGTAATTAGATCCTGTTTTCTATAATACAGAAAAAAACTATATACACTCAAGAGAATCTTATAGAATACATAGTTAAATTCAATTAAATAATAATAAAATGTAAGTATTTATTATTTAAGGGCTCAGTTATTCCATTTCACGATTTTCTGATGTTAGCGCCATGTTGTAGCCTTATCAAATAAATAAATCTAATAACATTGTCTTTTTCCTAACCTCTTTGTTTCATACATTTTCGTTTCAGTATTATTATACATCCGGGTGTTGACTTGCCGGACGCTTCCCTACTTATTTTAAATACAGAATGTATTTCACTTTTTTGTAGAGGAAAAAATGCTAAATTTATTAATGTTCACACTTAACACTTTACGTTTCTCTAAGTTGAAATAATTAAGAAAAAGTAATGTGATTTTATAAACATAATGACATTCCATGGAATTGATACAACAATTGCGGATATTCCCTGTTTTTTTTTAAGTTCAATTTAAAGCTTTAAACTAGTGTTTTCCACTCCCAGACTAAGCATAAAGTAAAATTTCGAGTTTAGAAAAGCCCCGTGAAAATTTGTCGAGGGTCGCGCAGCGACCCGAGACAAATTTTCTGGGCTTTTCTATACTCGAAATTTTACTTCATGCGCCACGCTTATAAAATACTATAATATTGTCAAATTTATGTGTATTCGAACTTTATTTAAATCAGTGTTTTTTACGCATGGCGCATGAAGTGTAATTTCGAGTTTAGAAAAGCCCAGAAAATTTGTCGAGCTGCGCGACCCTCGACAAATTTTTACGGGGCTTTTCTAAACTCGAAATTTTACTATATGCTTAGTCTGGGAGTGGAAAACACTTGTTTAAAGCTTTAAATTGAACTTTAAAAAAATATTGTTTTTTTACTTCATGCGCCACGCGTATAAAACACTATAATATTTTCAAATTTATGTGTATTCGAACTTTACTTAAAATCAGTGTTTTATACGCATGGCGCATGAAGTAATATTTCGAGTTTAGAAAAGCCCAGAAAATTTGTCTCGGGTCGCTGCGCGACCCTCGACAAATTTTCACGGGGCTTTTCTAAACTCGAAATTTTACTTCATGCTTAGTCTGGGAGTGGAAAACACTCGTTTAAAGCTTCAAATTGAACTCTTTTATAAATCAACGAATGTCAGAAAATTAACAGCTAAAATAATTAAGAAAAAGTAATGTGATTTTATAAAAATAATTACATTTTTCTTGTATCTAGTGTAAATCATTTCGAAAACATTTACTTAAATCAAGTGACTACGATATCTTTTGCCATTTGGATATCCGCAGTTGTTGTTTCAATTCCATGGCATGTCACTATTTTTATAAAATCACATTACTTTTTCTTAATTATTTTAACTTAGAGAAAGGTAAAGTGATAAACGTTAACACGAATGAATTCAGAACTTATCCCTCTACAAAAAAGGTAGATACATTTTGTTTCTAAAATAAATAGGGAAAACAACATTTGAACATTTCAAAATTTACATGGGATTTCCTATGTTGTGTCCGCCAAGTCAACACCCGGTATACATCCGAACTTAATTTTCCGACATTCTTTGTTTTTTTAAAATAGTTCAATTTGAAGCTTTAATTAAACAAGGGTTTTCCACTCCCATATTAAGCATAAAGTAAAATTTCGAGTTTAGAAAAGCCTGAAAATTTGGTTTGGTCGCGTAGCGAAGCGACCAAACCAAATTTTCAGGCTTTTCTAAACTCGAAATTTTAATTCATGCTCCACGCAAATCAAAAACTTTACATTATGTTTTAGTTTTTTAAACGGAAACAAAAATATTTCTAACTCAAAACTGATCAGCACCAGTTACGCTAAACAGTTTTTGGTTAGGAATAATAAAAATCACGTTGACATTCTTTATTTCAGATCTAATATACGTCAGTTTAAAAATATTTCAGCAATAAAAATTCAATATAAGAGATACACAGGGACTTTTCTTATAAGTATACATACGCCAATTACAGCGTATATGCTGAAAAGATTCAGATATTGATTTAAAAATGTTCAATTTGAAGCTTTAAACGAATGTTTTCCACTCCCAGATTATGCATGAAGTAACATTTTGAGTTTAGAAAAGCCTTAAAATTTCGTTTGATTGCCAAATTAAACCAAATTTTCAGGCTTTTCTAAACTCGAAATTTTACTTCATGCGCCGCGCGTACAAAACACTAAAATATTGTGATGTTCACAATACGCTACTAAAGAAGTATGCTAAAGACGTGTATTTTGAACTTCACTTAAAACTAGTGTTTCATACGTATGGAGCAAGAATATTGTTCATAATTTTATTACTTTTTTTTGACAAATAAAAATATTTTTTTTGTAGGGAAAGTAGCAAAATTTTATAAGAGACAAAAAATACGTAAAATTGAATGATCTTGCAGAAAAAAGTATTCCTTGTGATTTGACCTGTTGAATAAAAAGATTTAGGTATCTTAAGAAGTCGATGGTCCTAGTTTGACCACTTACTTTAAACGTAGGATAAAGAAACATATTGCAAAAAGTGCATGGTATCAATGTAATTAAATGTGCCAAATTAGGTTTTCTTACCTAATTCCAAAATAAAAATATTTGAAAAATAATGAATAAAAATAATATCTTTGAGGCCTCGTAGATGGCTTAGGAACCACTTTTAGATAGAGATAAGTTTAGTTAAATCGTCTTATTTTGTTTCAGAGAATATGTGGTAGAGCGTTGTACAGACCATTCGTGCACACCCTGTATAAGTACAATCTCATTGTTTTTACGATTATCATTCTATTTCTGTAATATGTAAATATTATTGTAATCTTACTGAGATAAATATATATTTTTATAATACACTATAAAGTAAAAGAGGACGGATTATGATGATGATGATTATATTCTATGATAGATTTGAGCTACCGTTTTCGTTAAATAACCGATTATGGACATAACACTTTTAATTTTGTAGCGATACACTGAACATGTTTGTCACTACGAAATTTAAAAAATCATTAAATCATTATAATTTAAATTACAATAGTACATTTTCGTTAATTAGGAAGATGAGAGTTTGCTTCTTTTATCTAGACTGTCTTGAAACAAATCCCTGTTTAATTATAGCACGAGACGTGCTCTAACTAGTTGTATTTATAAGCGCCATTACTTCTGGTACTTAATTATTTTTAATGTTTAAAACTACTTTATTTCCTTTTTTAAATAAAAATGTTTGCTAGTAAACTGGAAATTTCCAGAAAGAAAAAAATACAGACCGATAGTTGTGTGTTTATAAGGGAAATAAAATCGATCTGTTTGAAGTGGTATAAAAAAGTTTAGTGTTTTCTTTATATCAAAAATAAAATGTTCTTTGGGAAAGCCTTTTTTAGCATTTTATCATCTTTTACGCATGCGCACGAAACTATGTTACCAATGTTACCAAAACAGCTGGGTAATACCGGGTGTTCGATAAAAAAAAACGCCAAACACCTTAACTATGTTATTTATTGACCGATTTGAATGAACTTAAAAACAAAGTCAATGGCCGTTTCAAAACTATAAATTGACAGTAATTATTCTTTTTTCAAAATTAACATCATTGCCAAATAATAGTCAACTTCATTTGACTAATATTTGGCAAATAATAGTCAAATAATGTCGATTTTGATTTAATATTTATGCCAGAAAAAAATTATAATAAATCTTCTTCACATGATTTTTTCTCAATAATTTTAGTGTGCCTTCAAACAAAATTCGTCTTTTATTACTGTTTAAATTGTTTATTGGTTTATACTTAATCCGTGCGTTCCGTTGACTTTCTTTATTATCATTTTACCGTAATCACCTTTTACATAAATTAAATTTAATTATTAACCCATAAACGGCCGAACAAATTATAGGGTTAACTCTAAAAGTTGATTTTAGGTAAAATGCTGCACATCTTTTTATGATTTCAATGAATGATTTATTATATTAGATACGTGGCTTTTATAAAAGAGTTCAATTTAAAGTTCGAACAAGTGTTTCCACTCCCAGCCTAAGCATGAAAAATGTATATATTTCGTTATTTTATTATTTCGATTATTACTCATTATTTAAGTGAATTTCTAACTTTATAACATTTTAGTGTTTTATACGCGTGGCGCATGAAGTAAAATTTCGAGTTTAGAAAAGCCAGAAAATTTGGTTTGGTCGCGTAGCTTCTACATTAAGTTGTAACGTAGGTACTTATTTTTTGTGTCGTTAATATGTATGAATTTCTATAGATATGTTTAATCAAAAGTCTTAGATTTTGAATTTTTTAATAATTTTTCAAATTACATTCTATTTAGAACCCTTTAGTTATATTTATTGTAATAATAGCTATTTAGGTATGTTGTAACTTCGATTTTAATGAAATTATTTTGTGTATTAAATAATTTTACATTCACATATCTATAGAAATGTACACATATTAGGGTAGAGTTTTTAAAATTTCGAATATGTAGAATATTTCATCATGGTTTATTTTTAATAAATTCTGTTGGAGCTCACGCCCACCTTTAACGGGCATTGGGTCCACCCGGGCTATAAACCCCACACCCGGGGTTTCTTAGATTTACTTGTAGTAGTATTTAGTTTGTAAGAATTATAAGGGTCAAGCAATAGACGTCAATGAGTAAACATCTCTTTGTATTATTATTGGAAAATATCCCCTCACGTTCACCATTTTACAAATTCTAATAATTGAAGTAATTTTGATAACATAGCTTAAAATCCAAATATTTTTAAGAAATTTAATTTTATACCAGATGTTTATGATTTTTCTACAATAATATTAAAAATAGTTATTTATTAGTAAAATGCATCTGAGATTTTGAACAAATTTTGTTCTGTATGATGTTTTAATGGTTTTAGAAAACAAAAATCCAATGATTTTTACAAAGTTCTTTCCTTTGAACCCTTATTTTTAGACGGGTATTTGACTTTTCTGTGCAACAATATAAACCATATTTTTTTCCTAATACATTTCATAATTTAAACTAATTTTGACAATGTCATATTTTATGAATTAAAGGAGAGATTTTTTCTAATGTTTAAAGTAGAATATATAATTCATATCAAATCATCGGGAGAATAAGATGGTAGCGCTACGCGGCCAAACCAAATTTTCAGGCTTTTCTAAACTCGAAATTTTACTTCATGCGCCATGCGTATAAAAGACTAAAATGTTATAAAGTTAGAAATACACTTAAATAATGAGTAATAATCGAAATAATAAAATAACGAAATATTAACATTTTTCCTTTACTTTTATTCTACATTAAGTTGTAACGTAGGTACTTATTTTTTGTGTCGTTATTATTAATGGCATAACCTTACAATAAATGACATTTGTCACTTTTTTTACAAGGTACACTTATTATATATTTTTTTAAATATAACTTAAAATAGAAGATTTGAAAAATTTTAAAAAAATATTTAACAAATTCAAGAAATTGAGCACTATTAGATTCAGAAAAACAATGTCTAATGAAATAAAATTTAAAAATTATAGGCAGTCATTTAAAAATATTAAGTTGGCTATTATTTGGCAATGATGTTATTATTGAAAAAAAATCATGTTGACGTCATTTTTTAGTATTTAAACGGCCATTGACTTTGGTTTTTAGTTCAATAAAATCGGTCAATAACTACAAGAGTTTTGGCATTGGGATTTCCGATCGAATACCCGGTATACCGTAATTTACGGTAAATTACCAATAGTAATTACCGACGTAAATTACCACTAACATCAATGTTTTCAGATTTATCAATTTTCAAAGGTTTCTTCAATGTTGTCAAAATTCATTGATGATTTTCAAAACATCACTTATGCATTATAAATTTAATACTTTGTATACCTAGGGGGGTCAAGTGTTCTTGGGAGATTGTAGTACCCGTTGTCCTAGGGAGCATGTAGGACACTTGGCCTCCCTATTGGGTGCCGGTCCGTGACAAACTGAGACCAAAAATACCGGTCCGCCACATAAAATAATTTGGAAAGCGCTGCGCTAGATTACCATGTTTGTCTTTATCAAAGAGTACTTGAAACAATTTTTTTTTAACATTGTATCAAATTTAATTAAGCAAATTACAATTCAAGATACTCCAATATTAATAATATATACAGAGAGTTTTTCTTATAGGTATAGGAACTTAAAGAAGTTCAATTTGAAGCTTTAAACGAGTGTTTTCCACTCCCAGGTTAAGCATGAAGTAAAATTTCGAGTTTAGGAAAGCCTGAAAATTTGGTTTGGTCGCTACGCGACCAAACTAAATTTTCAGGCTCTTCTAAACTCGAAATTTTACTTCATGCGCCACGCATATTAGACACTGAAATATTGTGAAATTCAAAATATTCTTGTTGGTAGTGTTTTTTTAATGAATCCTGCTTAAGCAGTACATATTTAATACTGATTTGGCAGTATATTTGTGATATTGCTTTAGCAGTACATATTTAATACATATTTAGCAGTATATTTGTAATCCAGCTTAAGAAGTACATATTTAATATTGTCAACTTGACAGAAAAAAAAGAAACATGGCGTATCGTAGATAGTTGAGGCACTTAATTTTTGAAAATCGATGATCACTTAAATAAAACACTTAATTATTTTCAACTAATTGTGTATTTCACGACAATTGTTTCGCATTATAACTTCTTCATCTGTAAAAGCAACAACGTTGCGAAACAATTGTGAAATGCACAATTAGTTGAGAATCATGAAGTGTTTTTTTAAGTAAAAATGTCGTACATATTTAATACTGATTTAGAAGTATATTTTAAATAACACACAATAATATCGAAATACCTAGATCAACCACATCTTATAAATATCTACATAATCTGAGCCATTAATATTCGTCAACAAAATGTCGTTTTCCTGTTGTCGGGAAAATTAAACCCTCATCAGTTTTGGATTAATGTTTAGTGCTTCTTTGTGGCAATGTCTCGGTTTAATTGAACGGAAAGTGTTGGCTCTTATGTTGAAAGTTGGTAGGAATTATTACGTGTGTGGGGTGCTAAACTAAATGCGGTATTCATCAATGTTATTATGTACATTTCAAGAGAGCTCATGTAAGCAAGTCTGCATGTGCGTGTTTGTACGAATTCAACGCTTGTTCGAGTTATTATGGAATTGCGATGTCGCGAAGATTTATGTCTGATACCGAGGAGTGAGCTCGAGATTATTGTTTGATAAGTCACGTATTGTCTGAAGGGGAAAACTCATTAGGGTTTTTTTTTAATTAAGTAAACATTTTGTAGCAGTAATTTATTTAAGTTATATTCATATTTCATTGTCCTATTAATATTCTCAATTTTTTTTACTCCTATTATGAAATGTCTTACTTATGAATCTTTCACTGATTAGCAGATTTGATACATTATTGATGTTTTTATTTTACTACGTGGCCGTTGCAATAGAAACCATTGTAGTTCTAGAGTTACAATACACCTATTACTTAACTAATTACATGCATACGAGCTGGAATACGTGACTCTGACAAATCGCCAGATATTCCAAAATTTCATACGCTCGGCTTGCGTTACACAGACTGAATAGGGCCCCAGGATGGGTCAATTCCAAGGCAAATCAGCACTTTCGACGCGTTAAGACCCCTCGTGGCACTCAAAAGTGCCGAATAAAAAGCTTTTACACTTCGCCCAGGGGAATTTCAATAAATGGCCATAACAAAACAACTGAAGAATGGGTCAATACCAAAGCAAATCAGCACCCCCGGCGCATTAAGACCACATGTGACACTCAAACGCGCTGAATAAAAAAGTTAAACCTTTGCACTTCGCTCAGGGGAATTTCAATAAATGGCTTTAACAAAACAACTAAGTTGCAAGGGGTTATGAATAAATTCTCATAAGAAAGGGTCATCATTCCGTGCTCATTGTTCAATATACCATTTATATTGCGATTTTCTACTGACAATTATCGTTAATTTTCATTCACACGTTTTCTCTCCACTCTGTATATAAGCCATTAAAAAAGTACTTCAGTTACACACATCGCGTCCATTATTTTCAACATTGTTTACAGTGTGCAAATATTTCAGTATTTACTCATTATTATGATGGATTTCATAACGCAGTAAAGGAAATGGCGTTACATCCATCGAAGTCCGTTTGACAAGTGTGCATACTCTGGATGGTATTTTCAGATTTATTTTCTCATCGTGTGCACAACAACACCTTCCACACTGCGTACATAATATGTAAAATGTATTAGACCTCATATGAAGAACAATCGAACTAAAATCTAATCCTAAAATAACATTCTATATAATATATAAAATAACGAAATATTCGTATGAAATGCAAACAATACGTCTTAATTAACAATACAACTTAAGACAATAAATACCCATTGAAACAACTACTTCCAGTGCCCGTTCTTCTACATTCTATATTTATCAATTCAATTACCAAAATAAATAATTTATACAAATAAAACACTTACATTTTATTTGTATAACTAAGGTTTTTATTATTACTATGGTTTTTGTTATAAGACTTTATTTATTTAACAATTCGTGAACACTTCAATATTATTTTTTCTACATTTCATTTGTATGACAGAGTTCTTATTATTTATTTTTGACGTTCCACCATCTTTTTCTCCCGATGATTTGATATGAATTATATATTCTACTTTAAACATTAGAAAAAATCTCTCCTTTAATTCATAAAATATGACATTGTCAAAATTAGTTTAAATTCTGAAAATGTATTAGGAAAAAAATATGGTTTATATTGTTGCACAGAAAAGTCAAATACCCGTCTAATCCTAAGGGTTCAAAGGAAAGAACTTTATAAAAATCATTGGATTTTTTTTTTCTAAAACCATTAAAAAATTATACAGAACCAAATTTGTTCAAAATCTCAGATGCATTTTACTAATAAATAACTATATTTAATATTATTGTAGAAAAAACATAAACATCTGGTCTAAAATTAAATTTCTTAAAAATATTTGGATTTTAAGCTATGTTATCAAAATTACTTCAATTATTAGAATTTTTAAAATGGTGAACGTGAGGGGATTTTTTTCCAATAATAACACTAAGAGATGTTTACTCATTGACGTCTATTGCTTGACTCTTATAATTCTTACAAACTACATACTACTACAAGTAAATCTAAGAAACCCCGTGTGGGGGGTTTATAGCCCGGGTGGACCCAATGCCCGTTAAAGGTAGGCGTGAGCTCCAACAGAATTTATTAAAAAAAACATGATGAAATATTCTACATATTCAAAATATTAAAAACTCTACCCTAATATGTGTACATTTCTATAGATATGTGAATGTGAAATTATTTAATACACAAAATAATTTCATTAAAATCAAAGTTACAACCTACCTAAATATCTATTATTACAATAAATATAACTAAAGGGTTTTAAATAGAATGTAATTTGAAAAATTATTAAAAAATTCAAAATCTAAGACTTTAGATTAAACATATCTATAGAAATTCATACATATTAAGGTAATGTTCTTCAAATTTTAAATATGTAGAATGTATCAAAATAGTTAATAATATTTTCAAACTTTTACTAAAACAATTGAATTACAATTTTTAAACAATCATCAGGTCAAGTAGTAAACATTTAAAATGAAGCAAGTTTATTTCCCCATTTTTAAGAATGTAGTGTTTTTTTAAAGTATTCAATGTGTATTTGTAAATCATGTTTTTAATCCTAGATTAAGCATGAAGTAAAATTTCGAGTTTAGAAAAGCCTGAACATTTGGATTTGCGGAAAATCCAAATTTTCAGGCTTTTCTAAACTCGAAATTTTACCTTATGCGCCATGCGTTTCAAACACTAATTTAAAATGAAGTTCAAACACATACTTCATCTATAGCAATAATACATTACAAGATAGCATAAAGAACTATTTTGTTCTGTGATTTAAATTTGGTAAGTTAACTAAAACTGACGAAAGTACTCAACATTAAAGAACATTGAATCATCAATATGTATGTACAAATATGTCTAAGGATGACAATTTTGTCATTATTTTATGTTGATTCTTCATGATTTTTATCATTCTGCAATATTTTAAGTAGAAGCAAATAAGGTTTATTAATCCAGGAATTTCATTGATTTGGAGTTACATTTTGTATGCTAATAAAAACAGACAATATTCAGATAACAATTTATATTTTTTAAATTTATACAAATTAGACATAACATTTTGTGACGGACCGGAAGAATATGTGCTGTGGACCGGTACCGGAAGCGCTGATATACATGTATTTAACAAAATACCAAACATAAGCAAAATTTTACAAGAATAAGCTAACACTTAATGCTAATAACTTTGGGACGCGCTAATATACACGCATTTAACAAAATATTAAACAAGCAAAATTTGACAAGAATAAGCCAATACTTAATCACAAGTTCTTGTAATAAAATTGACTCTATAGTCTAGTCTATAGTTCATAGTGCCTTAATCTAAAGAGGATTTAATATTTTCTTAAAGCCCAATAATCCAGAAAATGACCACACTCTCACTTTCAGACCATTAATCCTAACTGGATCAATTTCGCGAAAAAAAAGTCGGCATTCTTCCACGTCACGTACAGCACTTCCTTTATTAAAGGGCAAAAAAACTTAAGGGCTCGACTGAATCAGTTAAATAATAGCGTTCCTTCAGAATAAAAAAAAAGGTGTTCTGCTGACCGACAATGCCATGCCCCTGGGACTTGAACAAATTGGAAAATTGTGTGAAGGCCCTTTCGGCTATATTCACATGCAAACCGGTTAATAAAGGAAGATAACGGAGATGCAAATTTCAATTGGGTTGAGGTTGGGGCTGGAAATAGAAAAAAACATGTGAATGGAGGTGAAGCTATCTAAATCAGGATTAGTTGTTAATTTACGATGCAGTTAAAACTTGCTTTCGTGCAAACTGCGTACGCTTCTGACATTCGAATTAAATTTTCTCTAGTTAGCTGTTAATTTAGAATGTGCAATAGGTTTGTGTTTTAATTAAATTGAATTTATAACGTCAAACCAACTAGAAGCTTAAAATTAATTAAAATTCAATTGAATCGCAAAGCAAACAAACACGAATTGAGATTAACATTTACAGTAAAATTAAAACCTGGACGCATCTTACAATTATTTTATTTTATGCTAAAAATCTAGTGAATGATTTAGCTCAACTTATTTTGTAATAAATGATGTGTACTTTTTAAGATAACAACAAACACAAAAGCTATTATTTTTTATAATCCATCTTTAGATGCATCATTAGGTAGCATTAGAACATTTTCCGTAAAAAAAACTGGATCCAAACTGCAGCAAATAGGAAGACGTGGAAATCCTTGGAAGAGGCCTACATCCAGGAGTGGATAAGCGAGGGCTAAGAAGAAAAATAAGAAAATTAGGGTTTCTACTCCTTGGTTAAGCATGACGTAAAATTTCAAGTTTAGAAAAACCTAAAAATTTGGTTTCTCCGCTTAAGTTTTAATAACATTTTTTCAATTCGTAATATTTGCCAAGTTTATATGGTTATTTAGACTGCTCGGTAAAATGATTGCATTCTTATAGCACCGTTTGTCACCTATTTTATAGCCGCGAAACCCCGTTGTTATCACTTTATCGACAGCCATCATTTCCCCCATTAAATTGCACCTCGTAAACCTGTTTCGGTAATATTGCATCCGGCACATGAAATATCGTTTTAATATACGGGGTTTCTTTAAGTAAGAATTTTTAATAAAACAACGGCATTTATTCATAACAAAGACTTTATTTACAGAAACAGCAAACTATGATAATTATTAATTTATTATGGTGAATGCGCCTGGTTAGTAATACAAAAATAAATATAATATATACAATTACAAAAATGTTCGTATAAACTGCAAACAAAAAGTCTTCATTAATAAGACTACTAAGACAAAAATAAAACTTAGATAAGATGTAATTGATGTAGGTATTTCGATATAATTGTGTATTATTAAAAATATACTGCTAAATCAGTATTGAATATATACTGCTTAAGCAGGATTAGAAATATACTGCTAAACAAGAGTATTATTAATTTCACAATATTTCAGTGATTAATACGCGTGGCACATGAAGTAAAATTTCGAGTTTAGAAAAGCGCTACGCGATCAAACCAAATTTTCAGGCTTTTCTAAACTCGAAATTTTACTTCATGCTTAATCTGAAAGTAGACAACACTCGTTAGTAGTTTCAAATTAAACTCATAACTATACTGGAAAGAAAATTTCCCTCTATGTTTATGTCTGCAGCCCCACAACTAAAAGTTTTCACGATCCGCCACTGGCTTGGAGTAGGTATTGTTTAATGCATACATATTAAATTCAGAATTCAATACGCTCATATATAATTTAAATTAGCTGGAACTTCATCAAAGCTTTGAATAAAACAAACATTCGGAATTGTTAATTAAACTAGAATATTGCATTACTCTATTTATAGCCACGTGTGAAGTATTTATTATAGATTTAATTAATAATAAAACGTATTAGTAGTCTACTAATATACGAATACATTACTTAATTAATATTACTTTATAACTAAATAAAATAAGTAATTGTCTTATTAATAGAAGTTAGTGAATAATTTTAAAACGGTTGCAGCCCATAAATCTGGTATTTAATCAAATTTTAAACTATCGATTAACTAGAGCTTGCTATGATCAAATAGTGGCCAGATATAGGGACCACAAAGCTCTATTTTTATCCTTAGTAAAGCATTTTAAAGATTTCTTTTAACAGGAGAATTAGAGTCCATTTTATAACGAGTGGATATTTAAAAAGGAATTCGTATGTAGGATTTATACTTCTCGTTACTTATTTTTCTATATTCTTTAAACTAGTTTCGGCTGTAAAGCCATCCTCAGTAAACGAAAAGTTAGTGAAAGAAACTTTCAACAAATATAAGTTTCTTTCACTAACTTGACATTTTTACTAAGGATGGCTTTACAGCCAAAACTAGTTTAAAGAATAATACAAAAATAAATACAAATCCTACATACGAATTCCTATTAACGCCCATTAATATTGCCATAAGTTTTTAATATAGTATTTTATATGTTTTAATAGAATTTACTAACTAGATTGATCTAAGGTGAATTAAATATACAATCTAATAGGCAGTTGAAGTTTTGTCTGGAGGCTTAAGCGATGCAAAATCAGCCTAATTGTTCGAAATTTTATTCCGTTATAAATAATGCAAGAGCCTCTCTGATTAAAGTTTCCCCGACTTGGAAGAATTTTCATATCAGATAAAGGAAAAGTTTTGCTTTCGAATCGTTAAAAACGTCTTAGGAGACACTAATTTCTTTAAATCACTGCTTAAAACACCTCTCAATAAATGTACTTTTTTATCATTTGCCCTTTCTACCGAAAGGTGTAGATTTTAAAATATGTATTTCATTGTTCTGAGTACGTTTGAGCTAATTAATTTCTATCTTATATTTTGTCCTTTATTCCTTTTCAAGATTGTTTTCATAAGACATTTTGCTCCATCAATCGATGTATTTGTTGGTCTTTATTTATAGTTTTTGTCTTCCTGTTACAATTCAATTAGTTTTTTGTTTTGCTCTCGTATCCTTCTTTCGATACACATTAAGTTTTGTTTTATCATTTCTTTTATTGCAGGATTATTAGTTTGATTTATACCATGTAACAGATGAAATTCCCTATTTTATCGAATGAAAATCCCACATTTTGTATCAACATATCTCACTATTTGTTAATTGACTTTCTCCTTTATTCAAATGAAATTTCTGTTTTATTAAAAATAATTAAATAATGTGTAAAGAAATTTTTTCTTTAAAGTATTTCGAACGAGTGTTTCCACTCTCAGGTTAAGTACACAGTCAAATTTTATGATTAGAAAAGCCTGAAAATTTGGATTTGCCGGGGTGCGACTCGCTTCGCTCGCGCGCTTTCTAAACTCAAAATTTTACTTTATGCACCACGCCATAAAGCACAGAAATATTGTAAAATTAAATATATACTGCTAGATCAAACAATAGCATTTTTAAATCAAAACTATTTGAATCTAAGATAATAAGCATACGATCCTTTTACAATAAAAAACACTTTTATTCCTTACTTCACTCTTATTTTTATTCGTTAGATGTACATATCGAGTGCAAAGCACTCATTATCAATAACTAATGGTCTTACAACTAGGTGCTCAACTATATATATTATAGTTGGCAATAATGGGAAAAACCTAATTTTAATTACATAACGTGTCGCAAGGCTGAAAAACATTAAGGGGATTAAAATTACGGACTGTTGATGGGATTACACTTTTTCGGAACTTGTAAAAGGTTTAACAAAGGGTTTTTCAAAGGACTTAAATCAAAATTTAATAATTTATCTTTATGTTTGTGCATTTCTATGGCTTCTAACATATTTAATCAAAAATGTGATGGTTGTTTTAGTAATGTGATATTGTCTGTTGAAAAATAATGTCCTGTTTTTAAATTATGGTCAGCTAAAGCGGACTTATCAATGTTTTTATTTTTGACATGATATACATGTTCTTTGAATCTTTTTAATAGATTCCTTTGAGTTTGGCCTATGTTACATTTATCACAATCATTGCATTTAATTAAATAAATTCCGGACTCTTCTAAGTGGCTCCTTTTTGTAAATTGATTGCCTAATAATGTTTCTAGTTTGTAAAATGCAGGAGTCATATTGAATTTATTCAAGATCTTTGTGAATTGATTAGAAGTTCTGTTGTTATATATAAACCTAGCAAATTTGTTATTTTTTCTTTCTTTTTGTGGTCTGAGATTTGTGACGGAGTTTAATATTTGGTTTCTTTTGTGTCTATTATATATATATATATATATATATATATATATATATATATATATATATATATATATATATATATTTATATATATATATAAATATATATATATATATATATATATCTATTAACCTCTTTTACCCTCAATGGGTGTCGAGGTATAATAACTCGTACTCTTTTCTTCATTAATGGCTCTTCCTGGTTGTTCCTTGTAACTGCTCTCCACAATTCCCTATTTTGAGCTGTTTTCAGTGCCTTTTCCCATTTTAACGTTCTTGACCTTAAAATATCCACCAATCCTTCGTTCCATCCCTTCCTAGGTGTTCCTCTTCTATTTCTCCCAGTAGCTCTTGTTTTCCAAACTGTCTTTGTTGGTCTTGCATCGCTCATTCTCACTAGGTGTCCGAACCATCCCAGTTTTCGTTTTGCGATTTCCTCTATTACGTGGTTGGTATTCAAATCCCCTCTGATTTTTGTGTTGCGGACTTTGTCAGTTCTCTTCGTGTTTGTGATTAGCCTTAGGTATTTCATCTGTGTCGCTTCTAGTCTTTTTTGTTGTCTTTCTGTTAATATCCAGTTTTCGCCTCCGTACAATAACGTTGGCAGGTAGATTGTTTGATACACCTTAATTTTTGTATCCCGTTTTATGTTTTTATTCAGCAGAAACCTTCTATTACATAGCGCGTAAAAAAGTCTATTGCAAGCTTCAATCCTGTTATTGATTTCATCTTCTTGTGTACCCTTTCTATTTATTGTTGTTCCCAGGTATTTGTATATTTCTGCTTCCTCTATCCTCTGACCTTCTACAGCTATATTTACTGGTTTATTTCTTTCTCCCTCATCTACTGTTATCTTTAATACTTGTGTTTTTGTTTTGTTTAATTTTAGTCCATACTTTTTTGCTGTTTTATTGTATGTCAATAGATTGTGCTCCAGCTTTTCCTCCGTGTCTGCCAGCAGTACAATATCATCCGCAAACATGCAGCATTCTATATTTATCGGTTTTAAATTATGATACCCTATATAGTATTTCTTGATTTCCTTCTTGCATTCCTTGATTATTTCGGCCATCGTTGATATAAAGAGTAGAGGGCTCAGAGCACTTCCCTGTCTCACCCCTTCGGTAGTTAGAAATTCCTTTGACATTACGTTGTTCTCTCTAATTTTATTAATTGTCTTCTGATACAAACTTTTAATTGCATCGATAAGTTCAGAATTTACTTCTTTCTTTTCTAACGTTTCCCATATTGTGTCCCGTTTGATGGTATCGAATGCCTTTTCAGTGTCAATAAAGCATATAAATATAGTTTTGTTCTTACTTAGGGCCTTCTCTATAATCTGCTGCATAATGAACAAGTGGTCTTGTGTGCTATGGTTCTCTCTAAATCCACTTTGCTCTTGTTGTAGTTTATCTTCGACCTCTGCTCTTAACCTCCTCTCCAGAATACTCTCGAATACTTTTGTCACTACGCACAATAGAGATATGCCCCTATAATTGTCGCACTTTGATGTACTTCCTTTCTTGTGTACAGGCACAATGATGGCGGTAGCCCATTCTTCAGGAATTTCCTTTAACTGCCACACTTTATTATATATGTGACGTAGCCACTCGATCCCATTTTCTCCTAAATATTTGATCATCTCTGGAGCTATTCCATCACCCCCGGCTGATTTTCCTATCTTTATCTTATTCAACGCGTTTTTTACCTCATTTACAGTGATAGGTATTTTTGTTATTGTTCGGTCCTCTATTCTGGTCACTGCTTCTTTATCTCTTTCCCATTCATTAGTCGTGTCACTCATCAGTAACTCTATGAAATATTCTGTCCACCGCTCCACTATTTGGTTATTTTCGGTTAATAATTTCTAATTTTTGCATTTTATGTACCTGGATGCTTCCCGTTTCTTGCCTTTTATCCCATTTAATGTTTTGTAGAAACGTTTTATGTTGTCTCTTTTATTTTGCTCTAGTACTTTTGTGTTTATTAATTAGTTTGTTAATTGTGAATTTGCTGTAACCTAATGAAATAGCTGCAGTCGAAATGTACATCTAACGAATAAAAATAAAAGTGAAGTAAGGAATAAAAGTGTTTTTTATTGTGATTAAATACTCCACATAACTCAATAAAACAATTAACTATCCTTTTAGTTTGCAAAACTTTAAACATAATATATTAAATAACAATAATATTCGTATAAACTGCAAACAATTGGTCCTAACTAATAATACTACTAATAGAATTAATTACAAATAAACAGGAAAGCGCTAAAATGGAAAAACTGAAAAATATGATAAAGGAAATAATAAATGAATTCTCAAGAAACACAAACGAGCTAAAAAAAGAGATACGGGTTCTAAAACAAGAAATAAAAAATAAAGAAAATACGACTCCTGACAAAAAAATCTCAGTAATCAATAAATGTTATTTCATATTTTTCTCGAGTTATTCCCAATTGAAATATCCTTTCCTATTTGCCCTTTGATGCGAAAAGAACAATTCCCAAGGGTGTCAGCTCCAACGGCAAACAAATCACACTGCAATATTTATATTTGTGTATCAATATTGTTTCGCAAAAAAAATGTATTTCATTTTCATACAAAACTGGTTATTCCTGTAAATATTGTTAAAATATTAATTTCTAAAGTAACGTGGATAGAAAAAATAGTATAAATAAAATTGATGCAGATCACGTGCGGGGAAACGTTGCGAAATAAATCGAAGCTACATTTTTATAAGCCCTTACCGTAAAAAAAGGAAAGGGCGGATGCAATAGGTAAAATCTTTTTATATCTGGGAGTAAAAAATATCCGCAGGAAATATGAGCTATAATCTTGCGAAGATTTAGTGTACGTTTTTTGATAAAGACACGTTAAAAAAATCTACACAAACACTTGTATGCAGAGAATTGTTTTCAAGGTAGCGATTTATTATGGGTGAAATCCAACGTTTTTTGTAGTAAACATTGAATGTGCGATTCTCTATGAAATCTTCAACAAATTTGTCCAACGAAGGCTAAGACTAGATTGCGTAAGAACTCGCACTTTTAATGTTTTGTAGATTTTTACAACCAAATATTGGCAATATTATTCATACTTATGTTAATGGTAGTAACTACATCAGAGCAGTCCTTATATTTGGAGGATTTTATTGTCACGAATTTTAAACGATTAAGATATTTAGTTTTTTTTTGTAAAAAGAATCCCATAAATAGCTATTTTCGTGTTATTAATTTACTCATTGATAGGCAACAAACACGTATGTTACCTAAAATTCAAGGATGCCTATAAATTAATCATTTTAATTAAAAAAATGGTGATGTGTCTATCATAAAGATATGATGATTTAAATATTAACAATATAGAAAAGTTGATTAAACTAAGTTTATTCTATTTTTATTATTATTATTCCAAAACTATTCACAAACAAGTAATTCTTGCATTATTTCGTTACATCTCAGTAAATATTGAACACCATCACATTTAAGCGTTATATATTTTTATTTTTTCTGTAAATCAGTGGTTTATACGCGTGGCGCATGAAGTAAAATTTCGAGTTTAGAAAAGCCCCGTGAAAATTTGTTTCGGGTCGCTGCGCGACCCTCAACAAATTTTCTACGCGGGGCTTTTCTAAACTCGAAATTTTACTTCATGCTTAGTCTGGGAGTAGAAGACACTCGTTACTTTAAAATATGTCACAAGTGTTAAATTGGCTAGTTCTTTTTAAACTTTATAATATTTCAGTGTTTTATACGCGTGGCGCATGAAGTAAAATTTCGAGTTTAGAAAAGCCCCGTGAAAATTTGTCTCGGGTCGCTGCGCGACCCTCGACAAATTTTCTACGCGGGGCTTTTCTAAACTCTAAATTTTACTTCATGCTTAGTCTGGGAGTAGAAGACACTCGTTACTTTAAAATATGTCACAAGTGTTAAATTGTGTATCGTAACTGTCACAAAGAAAAAAAAAATGAATATATCCACTAAAATTTTTGATTTGAAAATGTTCGCGAAAACAATACTTTCCCTTGGTTTTGCATATGGGGGAATGTAAAAATTGCTATTATTTGTTATGTTTACCGTTTTATGCTGGAAATAGTAATATAGATCTCTCTCACTCTAGCAAATGGCTAGAAAAAGTCTGTCTCACTCTAGTAAACCACAACCTTAAGTATGCACACCATAAAATAAATGTTCCGATATTTGTTGTTTTGAAGCTTCAAAGGAGTGCAAGTAACATTTTGAGCTACAAAAATTGCAAATCCAAATTTTCACTGAAATATTATCCAGTTAGTATTATAATTCTTTTATTTAATTAAACGGGAATAAAATCTCGGCAACTGCTTAAAAAAAACATTATGATTATTCCACCTGATTTAAATATAATCACGATGAGGGTTTTTAATCTCGGCGTTTTCACGCGGATTATTAAGAGGCAAATTTGCATTGAATAATTGCAATCAGTTTCACAAAAAAAATGCAATAACGCTCAAACTGCGCCTCTACGTAGAGAATTCATTTAAACTTTAATGAGCCCTTCCGATGCTCGTCGTAGTTTTGCATGTTGGAAATTTTCTCGCAATTTTATGATCGGATCGATTTAATTAAAACCTGGACGCATCTTGTAGCATTCAATTGTGTGTTATAACCGAACGTTTTCAAAAACTTTTTAATTGAAATTAATGAAATCTTATATAAAGTTGTAATTGAATTCCTTTTTTTGTAATAACGTTTGCAACTAGTAATAACTTGTTAAGTAAATATTTATATGGATTAATCATTTCAAATCTCTATATTTAGATTGAATGTATAAACAATAAAAATAGTAGAAAAATATTACCGTTTTCTGTTGTGAATAAATGGTACTCATTGAAATAGAGGGATTTTTTTTTCTGTATTTCGACTAATAACCAAAGTAATCCAAAAACATGATTAGTTACTTATTATCATTTTAATAAATATAAGTTACGTGTGTAAGTATATGAATAACTCGTTAACAAAAATTGAATTAACCAATTTGTTTCTAACACGTGTATTTTACCATTAATGTTATGCTATTTAAACGTAATTGTATTCAATATTTCGAAATTGATTGTTTATTCAATTACTTAAGCGCAAGAGACTACTGCTCGTAATTTCATGACCTGCTTGTAATTTCATATTCAATAATATACAATCCAGGCAATACAAGGTAATACTAAGTTTATAAATTAAATTAGTCATTCAATACTTGACATTATTTTCAAGCAATTAGTTGCCCTAACTTTAAATCAAGCCAAAAGCAAAATTAGTAAATATTTAACTTGGTAGTTGATTCAATACTTAGCTACTAACACTAGTTAAGTATGGAAACCGTAGTATACTAGCATATATTGTTGACTACAAACATTTATTTAACTATGTGATTTTGAAATAACACAAATGTGTTTCTTAAGATAAAGCATTTTCAGTTTGTCAATTGGTTCATATTATCAAATATAAAATCAAATCAAGTTCGCCATGAAACATAAACGTAAGTAAGATATATATAATAGGAACTTCAATTGAAATCAGTGTTTAATACGCGTGGCGCATGAAGTAAAATTTTGAGTTTAGAAAAGCCTGAAAATTTGGTTTGGTCGCGTAGCGCTACGCGCTACGCGACCAAACCAAATTTTCAGGCTTTTCTAAACTCAAAATTTTACTTCATGCTTAATCAGGGAGTGGAGACTTATGTTGATAAATAAAAACTTATAATTAGCTGCGTAGTGCTTTGACATTAAATGAACAATAAATTAGAGTTACATATAGTTCATTCTTAAAACTGGCATTAAGCCGAATCTAGTTAGAAATAAAATAATTTATTAGTAAAACAAAACAAGTAAATTCGATTAAAACCCTATTAATTACATAAGGTTAACAAAAATAACTTAAAAATCAATTGAAGTAACAGTAAGAATTATAGATTTTATTTTTATAAAATAAGTTGACACTATGTAACATTCTCTTTATTTTTAGTTACACCAAAGAAAAGTATTTCTAAATAAAATCTCAAAAAATTCAAACAAAAATTTGAACCTTATAGAATACGTCGAAAGATATACACTTTTTTAAATTTCAGTTTTGCCAAGGAAAGATATTACTCAAAACATTTAAACTGAGGTTTCAGCTTTATTTAATAAGTCGAATGATTTAAACTTTGTTTTTATTTCAGTTACGCTAAAGTATATCTTAATGAAATCTTCGAAAATTTAAACTGAAATTTAAACCGTCTAAGATATGCAGATTGAAAAAATGAAATAAATCTATTCATAAAGCGTGCATAATTCCTAATTTAACTTGAACTTGATGAAGCTGTATTACAACGAAACACGTATTGTCTATAAAGCTGTAATACAACGTAACGTAACACGTATTGTGGAACATAAAAAACCTATTTTTCAAATCGAGAAACAATTATCGGCAATTTTCATCTTCAAAATTTACAAAATGAAATACAAGGCGCAACTTTCGAAAACCTTGCAAGTGATTAAATTTGTGTGTGTAGTTTATCGATTAATTAAAAGTTCAAATGCTTTCCAAGAGAATGACTATATTTTAAACAAATGTATTTTAAATATTGCGAGCATGCATTTAAGCAAACATATAATATGGATTGATCTTGATGGAAATCAAGAATTTAATAATATTGAATTTTTAAACACAACTTGGAGTATTTTTAGTAGAATTAATTATATTCATAACTTTTCAGGTGTGAGTAAACGCAACATGTACTTAATCAATATTACTAAAAATGATTTCGAATTGTTAATCTTTAAAGAAATAATTTATAAAATATATCAGCACGCTTTCTTTAATCGAAGGGATTATTTTGTTATAATCTCAGATGATTTTAGTAAGAATAAAATGATTTTTAAAGTATTGTGGGAATATTTTTTAGAAAACTCACTTATAATTAATTACGATTACAATGTATACACTTTCTATCCTTTTGAAACGCATTGTAAGAATGTTTCACCAAGATTTCTATTTAATTGTAAAACAAATGTACACACAAATATCTCCAATAATAAAAAATATATTAAAGACATGAATCGATGTGAGATTCGTTATGCTACTATAACATCTCTGCCTTATGTAGGTCCTGAAGATTTGGAAAATAACTCAGGTTACGCGATGATTATTCTGCGTGAAATTACAAAAAAATTAAACCTAAAACCCGTTGCGATTAAACATAAATATACAAACGGTACAATAACCTTACCAAACGGAACTGTAATGAGTATGTTTGAGAGATTCCCCAACGGAAGCAATTTTGGTTTATATGAAGATGTCTTCAACGGAAAAATTGATGTCATCTTGGGCCCAATGCGTGTCTCCGACTCCCCCGAATTGGACCTGACAATCCCGCACATTTATTTAAAGATGAAGTTTTTTGTACCGCTAGCGAGAAATCTTCCAGTTTGGGTTAACATATCAAGGATTTTCCATGAATTAACATGGCTGTTGATTTTACTTACAATAACTGCAAGCGTTTTAACATGCTATTTATTAAGAAAAGATGAAGGCATAACTTTAACAGCAGCATTTTTTTGTATATTAGCAACTACTTTTACAACACACAATTGGAGCCCCTCGGGTTTTAAAAGAAAATTATTTTATTTACTCTGGTTGGTTTTCGTTTTTGTAATGGTTAACTTGTTTCAATCTTTATTAATTTCATTCATGTTTAAGCCGATTACAAGCAGGCAAATCCAGACGATTGAGGATTTGGTTGAATCAAAAATAAAAGTCCTTACGTTCAAAGCATCCATTGAGCCGCTAACCTTTACTGAAGATAAAAATTTAATAGAAATACGCAAATCAGTTGAGATTAGCCCTATGATAAATGCCGACCAATGGAGAAGAGTATTTCAGGGGGATTTATCAATATTCATAAGCCTAACAGCGAGTGGAGCTATTTTGAAAAATATGCCAGAAGCGAGATTTAAAATCATAAACCCCACTTTTCCGCTTCTTGGGACGATGGTTTTAAGGAAGCATTCGATGTTTACTGAGAAGTTTAATTACTTCATAAATATGCTGAGGGAACATGGGTTTTTGAACAAGTGGAGACCGTATGAACCCATTAGTACAAAAATAGAGTTTTCTAGTGGATATCAAATTATCACGTTTTGGCATTTGATAATCCCGTTTTTTGTTTATATTATAGGTATTGGAATGGCTTTAGTGGCGTTTTTATGTGAAAGGTATTGAAATAAAAACAAAATAATCATAAGGAACATATAGTAGTTTACGTTTTACCATCGCATATCTTACTTTTCCCTATTTAACAGGAGATTCCTACCAACACAATGGCAAGGAAATATATATCCAACAGTATGCATAACTCAGTTTCGCATTTTTCTGAGATATGCTATGTTGAAACTTAAACAACGATATATTTTTATCAATGTCCTTCTATAGCAGGGGTGTTCAACCTTTTGTAATACGCAAACTACTTTTGCATACCAACTTATTTAGCGATCGACAGGTTATAGGTAATAAAAACAAATAAAAAAAGTATATGAAGAGATTTTTTTTATAAGTATACCCTAAAATTTATTGTAAATTGCTCAGATGTTGATCGCGCGAGTTTTGGTTAAAATTTATTAAACATAAGCAGTATATCTCCAACTTCCCAATACGTTCAGTGTTTTATAAGTGTGGCGCATGAAGTAAAATTTCGAGTTTAGAAAAGCCTGCGTTTAGATTTGGACGCTACGCGTCCAAATCCAAACGCTCAGGCATTTCTAAACTCGAAATTTTACTTCATGCTTCGTCTGGGAGTGGATACACTCGTTCAAAACCTCAAATTAAACACTCTTTAGAAACGATGAATGCCTAAAAAATTAAATTGTGATATCAATACGAGTAGTCGTCAGATTTTGAGGTAATCTTGTTTGAGAAAATATAAGAAAATTATAAAGTGTTAAATCAAAAGCTTCAATTTTGCTTAGTAAAAAACACGCTATAAGATTCTAGAAGTAGAGTTAGAATATCTTAACTAGTTTTTCTGAAAAATCGTGTCAAAGTTGAGATTTAGTGAAAAGAGCGTATATTATATGGTAATCTTGTTTGAAAATTTTTAAAACAATCAGGAATTATTGAATCAACTTTGAAAGCAATCATTTTTACTTTAAAATAGACAAGCTTTAAGAACCTGAAATATCGGTTACAATATCTTAAGTTGTTTTTCTTAAAAATCCTGCCAAAGTTGTGATTTTAGTGAAAAAATTATCAGATTACCTTAAAATATCAAATTGCATTTACGGGCGTTGATTGCTCTTCGTCATATTTTCTTCCTTAAAATAGCATTTTCGTCGTGGTGTAATTGCAAGAAATGCTGACGTTAAATGGCCGCTCAGATCTTTTTTCTTATTTCTGAAGTTTTGTAAAGTCGAAGATCTATGTTAACAAACCACAAACAATTCCTGAACTGAAAACAGAAATCTAAGGCATTATTTCAAAAATCGAAACAACCGCCTTGCAAAAAGGCTCCTAATATTTGATTAAATGGATCAGCACACTCGCGGCATATATTTATTTAATGTCGTTATTATTTAATTCGGTATTTTCTTTTTGCTTTCTAAAGTAGAGATGCTTTATAAATCAATATGAAAATTTCGAATTAATTAATAACTTACTGTGTTTTAAAATAAAATCTAACGTGTCCGATCCGCCATCCTACATATGTATATTAATAACGTACATTTTAATTTTTGACTTTAACTAATATTAACTTATAAGGCGCCATTGGTGCAACACCGCAACATTGTTTAATTACTAAATCATGTTATTTGATAGAGAATATAACTCAAGCATCACATGACTACATTCCCTCCAATCAGAATCGCGTATTTCCATAGATACATGTTATCACAGCGGTAATAGAATCCTATAACCTTGTTTTGGTCGTTGCAACAAAAATTATTTGTCAAATCTGGCAGTCGATAATTAAAAATGTCAACCGGGCGATGGGGTGAGGTTTACAAGATAGAAATGTAGTGAAATTCGTTATATTCTCTCATCGACTATAACTCGAGGTATGATTAATAATCGATAATATTTATTCGTGAAACCGGAGCAGCACATTCAACTCGCCCTTCGGGCTCGTTGAATCTGCAGCTCGGTTTCACTCATAAATATTATCGATGATAATCATACCACTTGTTATATTACAGCTGATTATATTATTTGAACGTACATGACAATGTGTGGAGATAATGTAAATATATGATAATTTAAACATTTCGGTTATTACTCATTTCAAAAAAAAAATGTCAGTGTATTTCTAACTTCACAATATTTCAGTGTTTTGTACGCGTGGCACATGAAGTAAAATTTCGAGTTTAGAAAAGCCTGAAAATTTAGTTTGGTCGCTCCGCGCTTCGCGCTACGCGACCAAACCAAATTTTCAGGCTTTTCTAAACTCGAAATTTTACTTCATGCTTAATTTAGGAGTGAAAACATTCGATCGAAACTAAAATTTAACTTTTTTATAAAATCGACAATTGCCTGAAAATTTACAGCATATACATTATGTATATTTGAAATTAACAATCCCACTATGTAATAGAGTATGTCGTTCATAGGAGTTATAAAAATTGGTTCAAAATGTTACCTTTTAAATCAACCTTTACAGCTAACGTCACGATACCTGATAATGACACTCACACTGTCGAAGCTTAACTCGTAAATAAAAATATTTATATATATATATATATATATATATATATATATATATATGTATATATATATATATATATATATATATATATATATATATATATATACCAGCACAAGAAGTAACGGTCGTACTACGTTAGAGGCAGAGTTCGGAAACTTTCCTAACAGGGCATTCGACCAATAATAAGGCAGGAGAGATGTGTGCAATCTACTTTATTGTAATACCAAGCTTTCGGGACTCATTTTGTCCCTTCCTCAGGGTTAACACTAAAAACAATGAGCAAAAACAAACAATTACTGATCTGAATTAAACTATTAGTTAATGACGAATTCTTAAAAAAATTAGGAAATAAATTTTGAGCTTACATTTGTGATTATTTGAACAAACTATTGTTAAACTGACGCTGCATTCGTTTGATTATCCTATCGTTACTCATGGCGGTTGTTGAATTTAAAATGTAAGGTTATGGTGTACAAAAAATCGTAACTGCGTGGTTACGGAAAAAGAAAAATTTAAAACAAACGGCACATTCACATGTTAAAACTATGGAAATTATCATTGTGTTACACTGTTTCTTGGATAACCCGGGGTGGTATCACCGCGGTTGTTTGAATTTAATTAACTTGTATTCACGTGGTCGCATCGTAGTGCGAAACGACGCACGTGTTTTCACACAAACAACAACAATGGCTGGTGCCTGTCCACAGATGCCGTTCGGCTCTCTCCGTCTCTGTCACCGTCGGTGATGAACTTATACAAACTTACACAAATAAATTATGACAGGTATATGTCAAAGTCAAGTGAAAATTAATAAGGTTACATATGAAAATACATGGATGCCAGGTCTATTTTTATTAAAAAAATGCTTCTAAAGAAGTTATTAATTTGTTAAAGTTTCCAATTTATTTATCACCTATGTCATTTAAATTTTACAAATGTGTAATTGATTGTAAATTCTATTGATTTTTTCCAAAATAATAGAAAATAACACTAATTTCCAGAGATACGTTTAATATTTTAACGACCTCGTGAGATGTTACGAGGAAGAATACAATATTTTTTTATTTAGATTTTTTATCCAAAATTAATCAACGAATCACACTACCTGAAGATTATCACACCTTTTCTGGCCACCTTGTATATGTAACACCTGTATATATATAATTAATAAAAGTGGTAAAAAACATAGTAATAGTTTCATTTAACTTTAGAGTTACCTCTATAATTGCACGGCGAGTAAAGTTACTGTCTGCAACAGGTTTCATTATTTACTAAACTAAACTGTAACATTTTATAAATGAGAGAAGGAACGAGCTTAATATATTTGTTCGCGTAATAAGCTTGTATAAATATATACGAGTCGGGTGCAACTTCTATTATTCCCCAGACAAAATTATGTAACGGTTTCCATGCACCAAGAAAAGTTAAAGGGTTAATGTCCTCGTAACATTATATCGCCGCATTGACCTACTTGGTTGCATCCTTTGTTCATATAAAAGTCATAAATATCAAGGAAAGGCTTCACAATACCACCCGTTTCATAATTTATCCAGAGCAACAGGTCGTTCGCTGCACAGCCCGGCGCATTCACCAAAACTTTAAGAATATAAAAGGTTTAGAATTTCAATGAATTAATTCAAAAGTTAAACATTTTTTTTTAATTGTATTGCACTTAAGACTTCTTTATATATTAAATATATTTAGTTGTGAAATAACCATTCAGGTGTATATATTATATTAGTTGAAAATGTTGTTTTATTTCAAATGGTATTATGGAGTTTTAACATGCATCCGCCTCGTCAATTAAATATATTTTTACTTTTACCTATATGCAAAACAAATGGAAAGTATTGTTTTCACGATAATTTTCAGATCCCCCGAGTTGATTAGAACCATTTTTGAAAAATGTCTGTTATTCTCACTTGCTTGACTGTCTTTTGACTATGCTAGAATTTTGTCTGATTATGTCTCTAGTCTCTATGGACTGTATTTCGACTATTGTGGTATTATGACTGTAAGTCACGTATAGTGATCAAATACAGTCAATATAGTGATTTAATGACAAAATCCTAATAAATCAAAAGACAGCAAACCAAGTGACTTGCAGTCATAACACCAGAATAGTCGATATACAGTTCATAGGGACATAATCTGACAAAATCTTACCATTACCAACAGTCAACCAAGTGACTTACAGTCATAATTTTACAATAATCAAAATGTGAATTTATGACTGTGAATCACTAGATTGACTGACATAAGTCTATCGTTTCAGCTTGACATAAGTCGGCGCCAGCCGACATTTAGTTCATTGTGTCAACTTGACACAAGTGGGCGGTAGCCGACATTTCGGCTATATAGTGGCACTAGAGAATGAAAATAAAGTAATGAAAGATGATTTAGTTAAAATTAAAAGTACATGTGGCACATCAACTGATTCGGATTTTAATTCACTGGCACATGAACTGCAACAGCGACATGAACGGGCATGTAATGTCATCTTATACAATGTTCCGGAGTCAGTCAATGATTACGACTTATCCTTGGTAAAGAATATAATTGTGAAATTGGATAAATCACTCGATCCGCCAAATAAAATCGTAAGATTGGGTAGCAGAAAAGAGAAAAAGCCGCGTCCAATAAAAGCAATATTTAACTCCATACATGAACCAAGGCAACTTCTATTGAATTCTAAGAAACTACGAGATATTATTGGATTTGCAGAAATAAAAATCAAGAGCGATAAAACGCCAAAGCAGCGCCAATTCGAAAATACTGTTTGGGAAGAATTTAAGGATCGAAAACAGAAGGGCGAAACAGATATCCGCATCAAATATGTTAACGGCGTTCCATCGATTACTAATTTAAACTAAAGACTGCCCAACATCACGATACTAATTCTCATAAAAGTGTATCACTTTCTGTTTTCTATCAAAATGTTAGGGGGTTAGGTACAAAAACAAACATATTTTATGATAATGTATGTGCTTCGCAATTTGATGTTTTTTGTATAACGGAAACGTGGTTACAAGATGGTATCTTAGATACTGAAATTTTTCCTAACAATTTCAATGTATTTCGTTGTGATAGAATTAATCGGCGGGGAGGAGGAGTACTCATATCTGTGAATAGTAAATATCATTCGGAATTGCACTACACCACAAAGGTGGCCAATATCGAACTAGTAATTGTTAAAATATTAGCACGCAAAAAAACAATTAATGTAGTGTGTGTATATATACCACCATCGTCGTCTGTAACAGATTATGAAAGTATATTCGAGGAAATAGAACAAAATATCAACCTAGATGAACCGGTTTTGATTGTAGGTGACTTTAATTTGCCGAATTTGTATTTATTTGAAAGACGCAACCAGGGACGAAATCAACAAATTGAAGCCTACAACAATTTTATACAATTTAACAAACTGTTTCAAAGAAACTCGGTTTTGAACATCAACGAACGAATTCTAGATGTTGTTATTTCCGGCCGGACCATTAAGTGTAGTGTAGTAAAAGAAGATGGTTTGGTTAACTCGGATCTATACCATCCACCACTATTGTGTAATTTGGAATTGTCATCCGTTCAGTTGACCAAATTTGATCAGAATTCATCGACTCCCTCATACAATTTTGCGAAAGCAGATCTTAGAACATTATATACTGAAATTTCCACAATCGATTGGACCAACCTCACTAATATTAAGGAACCAAATGAAGCTTGTGAAAAATTCTATTGTATGCTTGATGATGTTTTTTTTTAAATGTGTACCTAAACGGAAGACTAAAATAATAGATAAAAAATACCCTGTATGGTTTAGTGCGTCGTTGAAAACCTTACTTAAAAAGAAAGATAGGGCAATTAAAATGTTTAGGACACACAAATACACCTACTTAAAACTAAAAATTGACAGACTAAAAAGAGAGGTACACGCCGTAATTAAATCTGACCATAAAAAATACATTTGTGAAACTGAAAAAAATATTATAAAAGAACCTAAGAGACTTTTTTCCTATGTGAACACGAAAAAGTCAACTACCCGAATTCCTGGTAGCATGCATTTTAACGAAATAACTATTACAAAACCAAAAGATATAGTAGAATGTTTTGCAAATCATTTTAAAAGTATTTTTACTACTCGTACTTCCAGTTCTACTACATGCGAAATCACGAATTATCCCGGTTGTACATTAAAAGCAATAACTAAAGATGAAATTTTGCTCGCTGCTCGGAACTTGAAAGGAAATAATACTGCTGGGGCAGATGGTATTCCTGCATATATTATTCAAGACTGTGTACATTGTTTATTAGACCCATTATGTCATATATTTAATATTATAATTACAACATCTAGTGTCCCTGAATTATGGAAAATTGGCAGGGTTACACCAATTTTTAAAAATGGTGATAAAAATAACATCGTGAGTTATCGCCCCATTACAGTAATAAATAATTTTGCAAAATTGTTTGAAATGATCATTTCTAAAGCCATTTACAGTCACGTTAGCCCATATGTAACAACAAGACAGCATGGATTCGTGAAAAAAAGATCAATTGTGTCAAATTTGGTAAACTTCACGGAATACATCTCCGAGTACTTAGATCAACGTAGACAAGTTGATACTATATATACAGATTTCAGTAAGGCATTTGATACAATTGATCACAATGTAATAGCCACAAAACTTGGTTATTATGGCTTCACGGATCAAGTGATATCATTAATGCGTTCATATCTAACCGGCAGACAACAATTTGTACAGTATATGGGCCATTATTCATCTAAATATACTGTAACCAGCGGGGTCCCCCAAGGATCAAACTTGGGCCCCTTGCTATTTATTATTTTTATTAATAACATAGTTGATAAACTACAAAGTAAAGTTCTGCTGTTTGCCGATGATATGAAGATATTTAGAGTTGTTGACTGTGAACGTGACTGTATAGAATTACAGGAGGATATTAATCTCATTGATATTTGGTGCAAAACAAATGGTCTATTTCTAAATATATCCAAATGTAAATGTATGTCATTTACCAGGAAAAAAGATGTGATTAGATTTAATTACGGTTTGACGAATATTAGCTTTGAGAGGTGTGCCTCTTTACGTGATTTGGGAATAATATTTGACGATCGTTTAACATTTATAGAACATATTAATAATATTTGCAACAAAAGTTATAAGATGCTGGGATTTATTAGTCGTACTTGTAAAGATTTCAACAATGTTGATGTAATAAAAAAACTGTATTTTTCTTATGTCCGTTCCAACCTTGAATTTGCCTCGATAATTTGGTGTCCCCAGTATTATATACATATAAACAAAATAGAAAGAATTCAGAAAAAGTTTTTAAAAATTATGTATTTCAAGTTGAATAAGGAATATCCGCCAATAACAATACCATCTCAGGAACTACTTGATACATTTAACATGAAATCGTTACATAGTAGACGCGACGATGCAAAGGTATTATTTCTACATGGAATCATTAATTGTACGATCGATGATCCAAACATATTATCTAAAATTAATATCCATGTGCCTAGGTATTGTTCTCGCTCGAATAGATTATTTTATTGTTCAACACCAAACACTAGGGCACATGGTAATTCGCCATTAAATAAGATGTTTAAAGTATATAATAATCGTCATCATCTCGTAGATATTTTCCACATGCCTAAAAAATCATTAATTAATATAGTTTTGTAGCGCTGCCTAGATATTACTGTTATAGCTGTAATAATTGAATTATCGTCATTTTTGTATGTTTATATGTTACTGTGTATATGTATATGTATTGTATAATTATGTATATGTATTGTATGATTATGTATTGTATTGAATTTTGCTCTGTAATTGGACTGTCGTCTGTTGGGCAAATAAATAAATAAATAAATAAATAAATAAATAATGACAGTTGACATAAGCCGGCGCCAGCCGAACTATAATGAGATCATCATGCAATTTTTTTTTTCTTTGTCAGTTACGATACACATTCTAACACTTGTGACATATTTTAAAGTAACGAGTGTCTTCCACTCCCAGACTAAGCATGAAGTAAAATTTCGAGTTTAGAAAAGCCCCGCGTAGAAAATTTGTCGAGGGTCGCGCAGCGACCCGAGACAAATTTTCACGGGGCTTTTCTAAACTCGAAATTTTACTTCATGCGCCAAGCGTATAAACCACTGATTTACAGTAAAGTTAAAAATATTTAACGCTAAGATGTGATGGTGATCAATATTTACCGATAAAAATACGGTTATTCCTTAATTCACTTTTTATTTGTATCGTTAGAAGCACATTTCGAGACACAAGGTGCTCATTATCAATAACAAACTGAGAACCTTGTGTCTCGAAATGTACATCTAACGATTCAAATAAAAAGTGAAGCAAGGAATAACAGTCTTTTTATGTGTAATAATCACTTCACGTAAACTCAAAAATATACAGTAAATTTACCGAGAAGTTGCGAAAAGAATGGAACGATTACTTTTTTTTGGAATAGTTTTGGAATAATAATAAAAAAAGTAGAATAAATTTAGTTAAGTTATTAATGTGTATTTACCGAGAAGTTGCGAAAAAAATGAAACGAATACTTTTTTTTGGAATAGTTTTGGAATAATAATAATAAAAGTAGAATAAATTTAGTTTGAGCAACTTTTTCATTTTGTTGATTATCATATCTTTAACGGGGAAAGTGCTGTGATGGATACATCTTAATTTTTATATAATTATAAGATAAATGTGACCATGAGTTAGTGTGGCAATGGCCTCCATTGATCGTCCGTGCTCAAAGGTTGAGCTTCCAATTAATCTTGTAGGGTATCATTATATTCTGGCTTAATACTTGTAACTACTATCAAACAAATAGTCATACAATTGATTATCGTATCCTATCTAAACTGACGTGACCCGGTCGCTCGGTTTCAGTTTATAGACCTGCCCTATAAACTCCCAAAATTCAAATATTCTTATAACATTTTATTACCAAAATTTTGTTTAGCCCCGTGTTTCCCAACTTTTTTTTTACCATGCCGTTAAGAGCTGGGAAGCCCCTATAACTACATCTGGATCTACATAATTATTTTTGCTTACCATGTAAAAACAACTTGTTTAGTTGACTACAATTCACGTCAACTAAACAAGTTGTCTTTACATGGTAAGTAACAAGACTCTAAATACAGTTTTGAAAAAAAATAAGTGTTTCTTTTATCAGCATCCTGTATATTCACTTCACATCTTTAACTTCACTTTTGATAACAGTAAAAGATGAATAAATTGCACTTTTTACAATATTTCAGTGTTTTAGCAGGTGCATGAAGTAAAATTTTGAGTTTAGAGAAGCCTGAAAATTTGGATTTACAAAGTGCCCGGCAAATCTAAATCATCAAGCTTTTCAAAACTCGAAATTTTACTTTATGCATCAAGCGTATGAAGTATTGATATCTTCCAAAGTTCAAAATATATTGCTTACAATTTGCAGCCGACTGAGCTTAATTTAATGTGAAATCCCACATTAATGAATTATACAAAAGAACTAAATTTGTTTGAACAATCTAGACGTACATAAATTCTGTATAAAAACTTTCGATAACTTAACTCTATAAGTTTGTGTATTATCACAGTCTAGCAATAAACCTAATAAGATTAAAGTGTATTACGATTGTGTGTGCATTAAATGCATCGGATCAGGTGTATTATTAATCAATTATAATATTGTGTATCTATTACAAATTTGTTATTGTAGTTCAATGAAAATGGGATTTGATTAAAATGGGATGGATAAATGTATTTTATCATCCATACTTTGACAAATTAACTGAGGGATCGTCCACTTACTCAATTACGTTTACACACAGGTCGAAAAACCAATTAATTCTCCGAACTAAATTGAATTATTGATCACGTGGTTGATAATCCCCAGTTATGACTGTGGTTAGCTTAATGTAAAGATATTATTTAATTTCCGTCGAAATTGGATTGAGTTCTTACGTGAAAACGATATTGTTTGTCCTTCAAATAAGTGTTAAAACTGCACGATGTTTCACGTAATAATATTTTAGTTCAAGATACTTTTTACTTTTCCCCATATGCAAAACAAAAGGAAAATTTTCAAATCAACAATTTTAGTGGATTTATCCATTTTAAGGTCCCCTGAGTTGATTAAGACCATCTTTAAAAAACGTCTGTCCTTTTGTAATTTGTCGCCACGATAAAGTCTAAGCCGATTGAGCTGTTGAGATGACACTATAAACTTAAGGTTTTTATTACAATCGTAGTATTCGATCAACTTTTGGTAAAAATGCGGAAACTAGAGGTGGTAAACTACCTTATCTTCTCTGTATTTTTTGTTTGTTTTTCTTTAATATTGATCATATCAAAAAATCTAACAATATTATAAAGTTGTAGATAATCAAAAAATTAACATTAAATGTTTATACACATATATCCTAAAATTTTATAAATGTTTAAAAATCTCATAAATATTTTAAAAATTGACGAACATATTGAATATCTCATAAACGTTTAACCAGAATCTAAGATATTTACTAAAACTACCAAGGTTTTAAAAGTCAATTGAAAATTTTAATATTAAATGAGCAGCATATTTTGAACTTTACACTAAATCAGTGTTTTATACGTGTGGCGCATGAAGTAAAATTTCGAGTTGAGAAAAGCCCGAATTTGGATTAGGACGCTGCGCGTCCAAATCCAAATTCTTGGGACTTTTCTCAACTCGAAATATTACTTCATGCTTAGTCTGGGAGTGGAAAACACATGCTAGAGAATAATAATTAACGTTTTTAAAGATTTTCATTCATTTATAAAATTCTCACGGTTTTCTAGATTTTTGTCAATTTTAAAAATGTTCCAGTTTGCGTGAATTTTTATCACTATCATTAATTTATAAAAAAATATACTTTTTCATGCATTTCCAAGGTTTTCGTAAAGTTCTTAGGGCTTTTCTCAACTCGAAATTTTACTTCATGCTTACTCTGGGAGTGGAAAACAGTCGTTAGAGAATGATTATTGACTTTTTTAAAGATTTTAATTCATTTAGAAAATCTTGAGGGTTTTCAAGATTTTCATCAATTTTTAAATTTTTCCAGTTTTCGTTGAATTTTTGTCATTATTATAATTTATAAAAAAAAATACTTTTTATGAATTCCCAAGGTTTTCGTTAATATTAAAATTCTTGAATTTCCACTTTTTCATTACTTTTTTTAAAATCTTGGCGGTTTTTGTGAATATCCAAAATTTCATTTAATTTTTAAAAGTACAGATGAATTTCAGAATTACCTAGATTTTCGATAGTTCGGAAAACTCATAAAAAAATGATAAAAATTACAAAAATCTAAGATATTTGCGAAAACTGCCAAGGTGTTTAAAGTCGACTGAAAATTTTAATATTAAATGAGCAGTATATTTTGAACTTTACACTAAATCCGTGTTGTATACGCGTGGCGCATAAAGTAAAATTTCGAGTTGAGAAAAGCCCAAATTTGGATTTGGACGCCTCGCGTCCAAATCCAAATTCCTGGGGCTTTTCTCAACTCGAATTTTACTTCATGCTTAGTCTGGGAGGAAAACACTCGTTAGAGAATAATTATTAACTTTATCAAAGATTTTTATTCATTTATAAAATCTTGACGGTTTTCAAGATTTTTGTCAATTTTAAAATTTGTCCAGTTTTTGTTGAATTTTTATCATTATCATTAGTTTATAATATAAAATACTTCTTCATGAATTTCCAAGGTTTTCGTTAATATTCAAATTCTTGAATTTCCACTTTTTCATTACTTTTTTAAAGTCTTGGCGATTTTTGTGAATATCCAAAATTTCATTTAATTTTCAAAAGTACAGATGAATTTCAGAATTTCCTAGATTTTCGATGGTTCGGAAAACTCATAAAAAGTTCATCAGAATTACGAAAATCTAAGATATTTGCGAAAACTGATAAGGTTTTTAAAGTCGACTGAAAATTTAAATATTAAATAAGCAGTGTATTTTAAACTTTACACTAAATCCGTGTTTTATACGCGTGGCGCATGAAGTAAAATTTCGAGTTGAGAAAAGCCCGAATTTGGATTTGGACGCTTCGCGTCCAAATCCAAATTCCTGGGGCTTTTCTCAACTCGAAATTTTACTTCATGCTTAGTCTGGGAGTGGAAAACACTCGTTATATAATAATTATTAACTTTTTCAAAGATTTTCAGTCATTTATCAAATCTTGACGGTTTTCAAGATATTAGTCAATTTTAAATTTTTCCAGTTTTCGTGAATTTTTATCACCATCATTAATTTATAAAAAAAATTACTTGTTCATAAATTTTCAAGGTATTCGTTAAAAAAAAGTAATGAAAACATAGAAATTCAAGAATTTGAATTTCCATGTTTTCATTACTTTTTTTAAATCTTGGCGGTGTTCGTAAATTTCCAAAATTTCATTTATTTTATAAAAGTTCTAATGAACTTCAGAATTTCCAAGATTTTCGATAATTCGGAAAATTGTGATACTTTTCATGAATTTTCAATTCTTTCGGTAACCTCAACAATGATAACATTACGATTTTCGTTGATTCTTAAAATCCTGGCAATATTCGTGAATTTTTTTAAAATTCGTTAAATTTATAAATATTGAAGTTTTTTATAAAATTACAAGATTTCCGTTAATTTTTAAAATTTTGATAAATCTTTATAATTTTTATATTTCTAATGAATTTTCGCCAGGTTGTTAAATATTGTCAGTTTTCGTGAATTTCCTAAATTTTTGTTAAATTTTTAAACGTGTTTCTTAAATTTTCAAAATTCGACACTTTATGACGTTTAATTAACTTTAAAAATATTGACGTATTTTGTGAATTTTCAAAAAACCAATAAAAATAATAATAGTTCATTTGGTTAATTTTTAAAATCTAATTATTAATTTTAAAAAATTATATGCTATTTATGAATTTTCCAAAATTGCAAAGTCAAAATCTTGAAAAAGTCGTCAAAATGTTTAAAATTAACGATAATCATAAAAAGTGTCGACATTTTTATAATTAATGAGGATCTTGAAACAACTTGAGATTTTTTAAAATTGCCAAAAATCTTTGAAATTTACGAAAACATTCAAGTTTTTATTTAAACTAATGGAGATGTTGGTAGTTTGCGAAAAGTATTACCATTATTACTATTATTATTATTTAATATTAACCTGAGTTTCTAAAATTTATTTTGTATTGTATTATTTAAGATACGTTATCAGATATTTAAAAAATATGTTTTAAGATATATGGGTGTGGATATTTTATTCAAGTCTTAATGCAAGAGCTTGCAAATCCCTTCAGCACATTACCATACATATTCTCAATTTCAATTTAAAATTATTTAAACTCGGCAAGTAAAACTCTGATTTAAAAATTATTTCGACGTTGTACTTACTATAATTATGTTCATTGATACCAGCAACTAGACAGATGGCGCCTCCAAGACAGTGGCGAATTGATTTTTTATTCTCTAATAATTTAAATGATTATAACCCGGCAAGCAGAAATGAGTTTCAAAAATTCATTGGCTGTTAAAAGACAGTGGAAAAACTAGATATTGATTTAGTGTGTAAATAAATGTATTTATATTTTATATACAAATATCTTTATTCAGGGAATTTAATTACATTATTCTTTAATATAATACGATCTTGTATTTAAAGTTCTCGTATCATAGGCTATTGACCCGAGGTCTTTCTGCCATTGTTTTACTAATATATGCTTTTAAACTATGTTATAAATAGATGGTAATGAATGAATAGTATGAATAAATGACGTTCTAGTTAGTAGGTATTTCTGAGATGAAGTCAACGATTGTGGAATGGGAAAATTTAAATTTGGGGATTGTGTTGGGGTTTCTGTGTAGATAAAGGTGGTTTATAGGATCACGATTAGTGGGTCTGGATGCAAATTTATGAGCTAGGTGGATAATTCAAGTTTCTATAGGAGTAACTTGTGTTTTGTGATAAAGAAGGTTGTTGGAGGGGTTGTTGGGATGTCTGATTTTTGTCAACAGTCTCAGTGCCGATCTTTCTGCTACCTGTAAATTTTGTAGGGCTGTGGGATGGGGGTTGTAGTAAAGGAGAGCCGCATAGTCAAGAAGTTTACGGCAGATCATTTTATATATAGTCACAGTAGATTGTGCTGTAATTCCATCGTTTTTATATGCGAGGCATCTAAAATGCCGATCCCTCTTCTTGGCCGCGGCTTTGATATTTTGGGTGTGGGTGCTTTAAAGGTTATTTTGGTGTTATACAAAATACCAAGGTATTTACATGTAGGTGAATGTGATGTATGGAAATAGTGAAAGGAGAGTTATGAAATTTATGATAGGAAATGAGCTTAGTTTTTCTTGGATATTGATGGATATCCTCCATTTGTTGAACCAATTTAATATTTTATATTTTATTTATGCTTATTTATGAAAACTAGATATTATTATAGTATGAAAGCGACGCCTTATCAGAATAGGAATGTTTTCAGAAATCTGGTAGTAGGTAGTAATAAAATAGGATGGCTTGTTAGACATACCACAATCAGCGGCGTGTGTACATGAACTAGAAATTGTATGCAGGTCACACACTAATTTAATTCGACGGCAATTCCAAATTTCCGCTTCCTTCACCGCAACAAGCGCTGCACTCTTACTCATGTATCCGAAGAAAAAATATTGCTTACATAGGGAAATTTCACAGTGAATCTAAAAGGAAATACGCAGAGAGAGGTTGGGTGAAATCTATGAATAATTTAAAGATCGAGACATACTAGTCTACTTTTGTGAACTTTATTGTATAACATAAATATTAATAATTATTATTTTACTCAAATGATGTCTCAAAGGATGTATCGCGTTGGTAACAAGAATGAAGAAATTATGAATAAATTAAAGTTGATGTTGAATTTCTGTCCCACAAAACACTCAAAGTTTGGAATTTTGGAAACAGTTTACAGTTTTCTGCAATACTTATTAATAGGAGCTTATGGCACTTAAACTATAAAGAACTATAAAATATTACCTTGTATATTTTAATTTAACTTCAAAATAAGTTTTGGTCTATTTAAAGATATTGAGTGCAGATGTGCCAGAAATGCGTTTTCGTAAAATTATCATAACGAAAACTACTCAAGCTTTGTTGTATTTTAGCAAAGTTAACTCGAGCAAAGTCAAGAAATATTTATTCAATTATTGCCTAAAAAAAATCCTCTAGTGGTACTTATTTCTAAATAATATCAAGAATTTTGTAAAGTGTTTTCTCATTAATTAATTTGCAGTTTCTTGGCACGTGTTTCGCTATTTACATGTCATTATTAAAGGTTAAACTGCAGGATTGGGTAACAAAATTTAAATATCCGGTTCTATCAAGAGTGTAGCGCAACAAGTATTAACTATATTATCACGAATATTTGAAAATTATACAATGTAAGCCAAAGAGAAAGAGATTTAAAATACTTCTAACTATATCAAAATAAAACATTGGAATTGCCAGTAGCAAAATGTGTCTACAATAAATGTTCAAAAATTGAACCATTTTCATGAATACATAATTGGCAACGACGAATTAAACTCTCTAGCACGCGTAATAAACTCACAAATAGTGACAGAAGCCATTAACATAACCTAACTATTTTTGACAGGTGATTATTTAAAATGATAGTTTATAAATGTTGTCTTGCTCAATCATGACTACTACGTTTTTTCAGCTACAACGTTTTAAGCGCGCTGTAGCTTCTAACCGAAAAAAGATAATACCTGCGTTTATATAAACATTTCCTTATAAAATTAAGTCTACTCTTCATTGTCAAAGTTTGTAAAAAGGCTAATAAATCACCCTGTATAACGGTAAAAACAATGCGAATGTCTCTAAGCAACTTAAAATGTATTGAATCAATAATCCAACATAACATGCCCTGTGGTTAAGTGAAGCTTTAGATATGAGTCGATTGAATGTCAACGTCAACCGATAACAAATAACAAGCTTTATTTCAAACTGATAAACAGCTCCAATCAACCACATAAATCGATCGCATCCCTATTTTCCAAAAAAAGAAGGCATCCATTTGAAATATTGCTAATACATTTATTTAAACATTGAAAATAAATACCGATCGTGTTAAACATCAAGTTTAGTCTTACGTGTGCACAAACAAATCGGTCTGTTGAGTTGTTTGTTTACAAATAAATATCGTTACCTTAAAAACGACTGTAACATAATTGTTTATTAATTAGGGTTTGCAATATGTTTTGTATGTATTATTTTGATTTAAAGGAAACGCTTATCGTTTTTATGCATTCTTATTTTACTTTTCTGACTAGTTTCAATTACACGGTACACGACTAGTTTAAATTACCAAATCAAACTAAGTGACTTATAGCAACTAATTTCTACATTAGATAACTATAACTAACTATAGAATTTATAACATTATATAATATAATAGCAAGATTGAATTAGGAATATTAATAACCTAATATAAGCCGTAATTTTGAAAGTGGCCAACTCCATTTTTAATTTTTTTACTGTTGACTAAAATAATCTTCATAATTTAAGGTGTATTATCATAAACAACAGATTTTGGTTAAGTTAATTTATAATATATGCCTCAAATACACTTAACCGCAAATTGTTTTATATGACTTAAAATTTCAAATTATAAAGGTTATTGCAGTCAATAAGAAAAAAATAGAGAAATAGAGTCAGGCAACTTTCAAAATAAACGACATATATTTTACTTAAAATGCTTGAAATTTTACCAAGAAACATATCAAATTATTACCGTCCTGCGCATTCACCATTTATCTTCACTTAATTGTTGTTTCAATGAATATTTGGAGAAGTCTCAACGAGACTAAATTTATGGAGAAAGTCAATATTAATTTTAATTCGTTTTTATGTTTCACTTAATTTAATCATGCCCATTAAATAATTTTCCACAGTTTTTGTTGTTTTATTGTACACTTCATGCGAGGCAATATTTAGTTTGGAAGAATTTATTTGGTTTCATATGTTTCATGCACATACACTGTGTGTAATTTATACAATAAAACTTTATCCAGAAGCGATGAAAGGTTAAAAGTCACTGAAGGGAATAAATTCAGGCGTAAGTCGGTTTTTGTGCGTGGTGTGTTAGGGCGGTAAGACTTTGAAAAAGTATTTACATAATAATAAGTTTCAGCTGAATTCAATGGTTTTGCGTTGTGGATAAAATGAGAATGGTGATTCTACAAACGGTATTATTCATGTACACTATATATTCTCTTCATGTTAATATTTTCTTTTTTTTTTAAAACAAAAAAACTGGAAATAAACAGGAGTTACTAGGTTATCTACCTTAAATGTTGATTACAATGTCAATCAATATTACAAATTATATACATTAAATGTTTCTTTTTCGTATCCTCATGCGCACGTTTTAATTTTTCGGAGATTCGTTATTTTTGAAAAACCTTCAATTTGAAGCTTCTAACAAGTGTTTCCACACCATAGTTAAGTATAACTCCGCGAAGCGGAGCGACCAACTAAATGTTCAGGCTTTTCTATACACGAAATTTTTCTTCATGCGCCACGCGTAAAATATACTGATTTCAAGTGAAGTTCCAAATATACTGCTAAAGCAATATGCTAAATTGGTGCATTTTTTACACGAAGTAAAATTTAGAGTTTATAAAAGCCTGAAAATTTGGTTTGGTCGCTCCGACTTTATTTTATTAATAAGTTATCTAATTAAATAATATATTTACACATCCTGATGCATACGTTGTCAATTTTTTAGGCATTCGTTTTTTTTGAAAAACGTTTATTTTGAAACTTCTCGTTGTTTCCACTTTCAGATTAAGCATGAAGTAAAATTTCGAGTTTAGAAAAGAAATTAAATTAATCGCTTAACTTTTTTATACCACTTTTATTTTACTCTTGTGACTAGTTTCAATTACAACAGTAAAGTAAAAGTCGTATAAAAAAGTGTTTTCTATATATTAAAATTGAAAATGTACCACGAAGTGAACGCCTCCAAAATTCAAGAATAAATTAAACGGTTTTAAAAAATCAACGATGGCCTGAAAATTTATAGCGTATACATCGAGATGTGAAAAAAATGAAGTTGCAAGTTTATTGATTTCCACTTTACTGCAAATATGCATTTCCTCTTGACTTCTAAATATAGGTAGAAAATTACATTACAATAAGTGGATTTAGCAATTTTGCAACATATAAGTAGAAATATTTTAAAACATCCAACGTAAATTTGATTTAAGGAAGCTCATCACGTTTCTTCCTCTCTTTGGTACTCGTAATTCGATTCCAGTCGGAGGATTCGCTCGTCGATTCGACTTAACTTTGCGGAAAATATAATTTGTCACAGACGAAGAGATTACTCGGAAGGTGTTGGAAAGCTATAATTGCTACTTATATTGATTTATTTGATGCATGAACTACGAGTATTATACAAATGCTGCATTTTAAATACGTATTTATAGCAGAGATTTGTTCATCTCTGGTTTGGTTAGTAATTTCAGGCACACGTGTTTTTAAATAAGTGTATTTATTAGTTTAATAAATAGCCTTATATTAAATTCCAATATAAGTTCATTCGTTTTAACGTTTATTACTTTACGTTTCTCGGAGTTAAAATAATTAAGAAAAAGTAATGTGATTTTATAAATATAATGACATGCCATGGAATTGAAACAACAATTGCGGACGTCAAAATGGCAAAAGATATCGCAGTCACTTGATTAAAGTAAATGTTTCGAAACTATACAAGAAAAATGTCATAAGTTTTATAAAATCACATTACTTTTTCTTACTTATTATAGCTGTAATTTTTTTAACATTCGTTGATTTTTAAAAAAGTTAAATTTGAAGCTTTAAACGAGTGTTTTCCACTCCCAGACTAAGCATGAAGTAAAATTTCGAGTTTAGAAAAGCCCCGTGAAAATTTGTCGAGGGTCGCGCAGCGACCCGAGACAAATTTTCTGGGCTTTTCTAAACTCGAAATTTTACTTCATGCGCCACGCGTATAAAACATAGATTTTAAGTGAAGTTCGAATATACATAAATTTGACTATATTTTAGTGTTTTATACCCGTGGCGCATGAAGTAAAATTTCGAGTTTAGAAAAGCCCAGAAAATTTGTCTCGGGTCGCTGCGCGACCCTCGACAAATTTTCAGGGGGCTTTTCTAAACTCGAAATTTTACTTCATGCTTAGTCTGGGAGTGGAAAACACTTGTTTAAAGCTTTACATTGAACTTCAAAAAATACAGGGAATATCCGCAATTGTTGTATCAATTTCATGGTATGTCATTATTTTTATAAAATCACATTACTTTTTTTTTTTATGTTGCGTCCGCCAAGTAAACACCCGGTATATATATATATATATATATATATATATATATATATATATATATATATATATATATATATATATATATATATATATATATATATTTATATATATATATATATTTATATATATATATATATATATATATATATATATTTATATATATATATATATATATATATATATATATATATATTATATATATATATATATATATTTATATATATATATATATATATATTTATATATATATATATATATATATTTATATATATATATATATTGTTAAATTAAAATCAAATATTAAAAGTTGCAATTCATTATTTTCAAATTATGAAAAACGTTTATTATTACCAATAAATTCCCTTCCTCCAAAACTTTATGGTTTAATTAAAATTCAACAGCAGTATTGCTCAATATGGCCAGTAGTCTCATTTGATAGTTCTCCGGCTCCTTAAATATGCATAAAATTAAACTAACTTTGTAGGGAACTTACATATTTTAAAGTTGACTGGGCCGTTAGATAGATAGATAGATAATTCTTAGGATGGCCTGTTGGCTTATACCACCGCGACCTTTGCAGATCTATTGTAAATCCCTGTTATCTTAGACGACCTGTTCGAGCTTCGCCTCTTTAATTAGCCCTATTAAACCTGACAGCGAGCCTTGGGTGTAGCTCTCTGCGCTTGGTTTAGTGTTGCCTAGCTTTAGGTATCTAACCCTTGCTAGGGCCTCAGATTGGCACAGGATGTGGAAAGGGTCCTCCTCTTCTTCTTGGCAGAATCTACATATCGTATGACTGCCAGACCTATTTTGCTCATGTGTTTGTTGAGCCTACAATGTCCTGTCAGTAGAATTACTATAGCCTTAACTATTTTCCTCTCTTGGTTGAAATGATCGGTCTCAAAAGTCGACGAAAAATTATGTTTATGATGTAACAATTGTGGAAATAGAAAGTATGATTATTTATAATTACACACCTTTATAATTTATATAGAATTTTTGTTTTGTCAATAAGTGCTCGTATATCAGATATAATTGAATTTCTATTAAGAGAACACTTACATTCATAATTGAATAAATAAGTTTATCTTATCATTGCTACAAATTATCAGATTTCCTTAATTATATCTTATATACAGGGAATTGTTCTTTTAAGTATACATATGCATGCGCTGTAAGTTTTTTTAGGCGTTCCTTGTTTTTTTAAAAGAGTTTAATTTGAAGCTATAAATGAGTATTTTCCACTTCCAGATTAAGCATGAAGTAAAATTTTGAGTTTAAAAAAGCCCCGCGTAGAAAATTTGTCTTGGGTCGCGCAGCGACCCGAGACAAATTTTCACGGGGCTTTTCTAAACTCGAAATTTTACTTCATGCGCCACGCGTATAATATAACACTGATTTAGTGTAAAGTTCAGAATATACGTTTTTAAAATATTATTTTAGTGGTGTATTCTTAACATTACTTAAAACCAGTGTTTTATACGCGTGGCGCATGAAGTAAAATTTCGAGTTTAGAAAAACCTGAAAATGTTCAAGTTTTTCTAAACTCGAAATTTTACATCATGCTCAATCTGGAAGTGGAAATCACTCTATTATGGCATTAAATTGAGCTCTTTTAAAAAACAATGAACATCTGAAGAATTTACAGCAAATACGCTGTAATTAGGATATGTATACTTAAAGAAAAAACTCTCTGTATTAATTTGACTTTCTTTAAAATGTTTAGTCTACTTAATAATATTCAACTATTTCCCGAGCTAATACCCAGAAGGATATTGCATTAAATAATGAATATTTGAGTTACACAACTAATTTACTTTTTCTATGCATAATTTATATAAAAAAATCAGGTCAAATAATTCTCTTATTAAACTTAATAAACAGACGGAACGTAGAATTTTTTTTTTTTAATAACTGGGATTGAATATTACAATGTATGTTTTTGAGTTTCGTAAAGAGTATAATTAACGAATAATTAACACTATTGTATTCTCTATTCACACTTTCTTTTCTTATCGTTAGATACATATTTCGAGTGCTGAACACTCATTATTAATTGTTGAATTTGTTACGTATATTTAAATTTGTAACGGACATTAAAATTTGCTGAAATTAGGCTTTTTGTTATTTAATAAAAACTACGTAATTATTATTTTAACTTTAGCTTTAGTCGTTTAGTATCTTAACAATATCGACAAAAATGATGGCTATGATGGACACATCGCCATTTGGTGATGTGTCCATCATAGCACTTTCCTCATCACCTAAACAATTGATAATTGACATAATAAACTTATTTCACTTGTCAATCGGTTAAAATCATTTCACATTAAACCAGTGTTTTGTACGCGTGGCGCATGAAGTAAAATTTCGAGTTTAGAAAAGCCTAATTTGGCTCGGTCGCTCCGCTTCGCTACGCGCCCGACCCAAATTTTCAGGCTTTTCTAAACTCGAAATTTTACTTCATGCTTAGTCTGGGAGTGAAAGACACTCGTTTGTTTCATCATTATAACAATTGAAAATTGACGTAATACCTTTATTGTCGGAAAACGTTCTGTATTGTTAAAACGGAATGTCAATTTTGATACAAAATTGCTCCGTGAGACAAATTAGATTTTTATTTTTGTTCACATTTTAATCTGTTTTGTTTGTTTTATTTGTATATTGTTTGTGATTTATATTTTAACCTTATATATTACTTTTAGCATAGTGATGAGCATTTTGATTTTAATCTGTTGTGTATATTGTTTGTGATTTTATATATTTTAACTTAATTATTACTTTTAACTTATTTTAGACTAAGTATTATGTATTTATTTTAAATGGATATCCGTAAATAAACAACAATAAACAAGGTACGGAGGATTCAAAACATAATAGTTAAATTACAATCAATTAAATGATAAAATACTATCAAAATGCTAATTACTAATCTCCCAGATTGAGCATGAAGTAAAATTTCGAGTTTAGAAACACCTGAAAAATACCAAATATTCAGGTTTTTCTAAATTCGAAATTTTACTTCATGTTTAATCTGGGACTGGTAATCACTTGCTTATGGCATTAAATTGAGCTCTTTTAAAAAACAATGAACATCTGAAGAATTTACAACAAACACGCTGTAATTGAGATATGTATACTTAAAGAATAAACTCTCTGTATTAATTTGACTTTCTGCAAAATGTTTAGTCTATTTAAGAATATCCAACTATTTCCCGAGCTGATACCCAAAAGTATACTGCCTTTCAAAAAAATCAGAACACCAAGTATTTATTGCACGATTTTAATACAATCTACACAATTTGATCATGTAAACGAATTGTATCGATGATCAAAAAATCAACTTGAAAAACAAAAAACATATGAATAAAAATTAATAATGTGTTGGGCCTCCACGATTTCCCAAACACTCATTAACACGTCGAGGCATGCTAGAAATCAGGCTGTCAATATCGACTTGAGGTATTTCATTCCAAACTTCGATAATTTGACCTCTAAGTTCCATTACAGTGTTAGCGGGGCGCTGTAAGTTACTTAGAACACCTATCATATCCCAAACATATTCTATTGGCGATAGATCTGGAGAACGAGATGGCCAAGGTAACAAATTGATTTCGGCACTATCAAAAAACTGTCTTGTAATGGCCGCTGTGTGAGGTCGAGCATTATCTTGCTGAAAAATGGGGTTCTGCAAGCCATTTACATAGGGCACTAACACTGGCCGTAAAATTTTGTCAATATACCGAATCGCGTTAAGACTTGCTTCTAAAAAACTAGAGGAGACCGACTACCATATGCTATCGCCCCCCCAAACCATAACTCCCTGTGTAAGAGCCGTATGTCTTTCAACAGCAAATTGTAAAATTCTGCGTTCACCGCGTCGACGTCTCACTCTTCTGCGACCATCATGAGCCCATAAACAGAACCGAGACTCATCGCTGAAGATAATGTTATTCCATTCATGGGTCCAATGTTGTCTTTTCCTGCACCAATCAAGTCTTGCTCTGCGATGCTGCGGAGTAAGAGGTAGACACAATTGTGGACGGTAGGATCTTATACCAAAACTGCGGATTCTTCTGTAAACAGTAGCCATGGATACTCTTTGGCCATTTAGAGCCAACCAGTCATTTCCCAATGCCCGCGACCTTGATAATCTGTCCCTTAAAGTTGTAAGACGAAGAGCTCGATCTTCACGCTCAGTGGTGCTTCTTGGACGTCCTGATCCAAGTCTACGTCGATTCTCCCCAGCTTCGGACTATCTAGACCAGCAGCGTACGATCACCGATACACTACGGCCTACCCTTTCAGCAATAGCACGAACCGAAAAACCCGCTTCTCGCATTCCAATAATGCGACCCCTTTCAAATTCACTTAAATGATGATATTGTGCACGCCGACGAACACGGGGCATCTTTTTATGTTTTACAAACTGAAACGTCTAACTACTCAGAGGCTACTTGGATATTAGAAGCAATTACATTAAAAAATCAGCAGCTCTTCACAATGGTGAAATCAAGGAAAAATACCATTAAATAGTAACCAAAACAATTGATTTTTTGATCATAGATGCAGTTCATTTACATGATCAAATTCTGTAAATTTCATTAAAATCGTCCAATAAATACTTTGTGTTCTGATTTTTTTGAAAGGCAGTATATATTGAATTAACCAATAAATATTCGAGTTACACAACAAAATTTACTGTTTCATGCATAATTTATATGATAAAATCAGGTCAAATAATTCTCTCAAAACACTTAATAAACAAACGGGAAATAGAATGCAATTTTTATAAATCACTGGAATTGAATTGACAATGTATGCTTTTGAGTTTCGTGAAGAGTATAGTTAACGAATAATTAACACTATTGTATCCTCTCTTCACACTTTCTTTTCTTATCGTTAGATACATATTTCAAGTGCTGAACACTCATTATCAATAACAACAAAGTTGTTATTGATAATGAGTGCTTAGTACTCAAAATATATATATACCGATTAGAAAATAAGGTGTGAAAAATAAATATTAATTGAAAGAATTTTAGGCTGTGTAAAGTTATTTAAATAAAAAACACTTGGTATTGTTTCACAAATTAAAACTTTATTCCGACTAGTTTCGGTTTGTTAGACCATTTTCAAAGGAATTCCTTTGAAAATGGTCTAACAAACCGAAACTAGTCGGAATAAAGTTTTAACTTGTGCAACAAAACCAAGTGTTTTTTATTTAAATAACTTTACATATTCTAATATGTTTCACCAAGTGCCAGATGAGAAATTAATTCAAGAAAAAAAAAGAAAAAAAGAATTTTAGGCTATCTTAAAAAAAAAGTCTTAACCTATCAATGTAACCTAATGCATTATTAAATTATGAACTGTGGAGGCTTCTACTTCGTTATACATGTTAATTCAATGAAATAAAACACTTTAACTTTGTTTGTATAACACACTATTTTTATTTTCGTGACTGCAGTTTCGGCAATTCAACTTGCCATTATCAAACAGAGTAACTTAAATTACGGTATGGTACAGGTATATATACACAAAATGGTTATTTACAAAATAGCATTAAAAATGGGGGTATACACTAGATCGACCTGGTCGTTAATTAGGGGGATTCCCGGATTAGCGCGGGCTTTCTGTATCTCCAGGGATTCTAGGAGGTTCATTTTTCGGGCCTTTTCGGCATAATGGATGATCTTAAGTACATCCTTGCCAAAAGAATGGTTTTCATCGATTAGATGTTTGGCGAAATTTGATTTTTCTATTTGATTAAGCCGAAAAGAGCGCCGATGTTCTTTGAGCCGAGTGCTAAAATTACGACCAGATTGACCAATGTACACTCCTTCATAATCAGGACAAACAAGTTTATATATACCGGATTTACTAAGATTACAATGTTTTGTTTTGTTATTAAAAATGTGGTTTTCTGTTTTACAATATGTTTTAGAAGCAACGTTAACACTATGATTTTTAAGGATGTTTTTAATTTGTAGGCTAATATTACCGAAATATGTAATTGATCGGAAAGGTGTTTTCAATGTTGATGGATTACCAGCATATAATAATTTTTCGATTTTCTTGATATTATGTTTTCTCAACATGTTGTCAATTAAATTAGAGTTGTAACCATTGTTATTAGCCTACAAATTAAAAACATCCTTAAAAAACATAATGTTAACGTTGCTTTTAAAACATATTGTAAAACAGAAAACCACATTTTTAATAACAAAACAAAACATTGTAATCTTAGTAAATCCGGTATATATAAACTTGTTTGTCCCGATTGTGAAGGAGTATACATTGGTCAATCTGGTCGTAATTTTAGCACTCGGCTCAAAGAACATCAGCGCTTATTTCGGCTGAATCAAATAGAAAAATCAAATTTCGCCAAACATCTAATCGATGAAAACCATTCTTTTGGCGAGGATGTACTTAAGATCATCCATTATGCCGAAAAGGGCCGAAAAATGAACCTCCTAGAATCCCTGGAGATACAGAAAGCCCGCGCTAATCCGGGAATCCCCCTAATTAACGACCAGGTCGATCTAGTGTATACCCCCATTTTAATGCTATTTTGTAAATAACCATTTTGTGTATATATACCTGTACCATACCGTAATTTAAGTTACTCTGTTTGATAATGGCAAGTTGAATTGCCGAAACTGCAGTCACGAAAATAAAAATAGTGTGTTATACAAACAAAGTTAAAGTGTTTTATTTCATTTAATGCAATATTGTTTAATTTCATATAATTTGATGTTACTAAAAACATTCAATAGTCTTAAAAAAAAATTTATACTATTCTTACAGTTAAACTCATACGAACTGCTCGAGATTGATTAAATCCAACTGTCGGTGTTTAATACCGAAACTCCATCGGGTGGAATTAATATAAAGTTGTTGACGCGAGACTTCGCAAACAGACCAAAGACAACAATATTGCGTGAAATTAAAAGGGAAAAAGCAAATAACGACACTATTATGAGGTTGCTAACTCTTTGCCGTTCACAAAAATGCAGTGTTTTGTGTAATGAGTATGTAAACCGACTTTGTATCTGTACATTTAACTTGTATGAAAATTGACATTCTGTTTTAACAATACAGAAAGTTTTCCGACAATAAAGGTATTACATCAATTTATAATTTTTTTAATGATGAAACAAACGAGTGTCTTCTACTCCCAGACTAAGCATGAAGTAAAATTTCGAGTTTAGAAAAGCCTGAAAATTTGGCACGGGCGCGTAGCGAAGCGGAGCGACCGAGCCAAATTAGGCTTTTCTAAACTCGAAATTTTACTTCATGCGTCACGCGTACAAAACACTGATTTAATGTGAAATGATTTTTAACCGATTGACAAGTGAAATAAGTTTTTATGTCAATTATCAATTGTTTAGGTGATGAGGAAAGTGCTATGATGGACACATCACCAAATGGTGATGTGTCCATCATAGCCATCATTTTTGTCGATATTGTTAAGATACTAAACGACAAAGGCAACAATATTGCGTGAAATTAAAAGGGAAAAAGTAAATAACGACACTATTATGAGGTTGCTAACTCTTTGCCGTTCACAGAACTGCAGTGTTTTGTGTAATGAGTATGTAAAACGACTTTGTATCTGTACATTTACAGGTAAATTACAGCTGGTTGTGTTAATCGTCTTTGTTAATTGATTAACTAGTAATTTAGGCAATTACAGCTTGTGATTAGTTTGTGGGTGATAATTAGATGTAATTAATTAATAGAAATATATTACACGGCTAACAATACATGGCAACCCTTTTAGTGTTTAATGTTTAATGTTTATTTACGGAAATTCCGTTTAAGGTACATAATGTCTTATATACAATTATCCCATGTAATTATTTTATGTACATTTTCACTCCACGACAATACTAATAATATTAATATTAGCTACTCCTCCCTGGCCTTTGTCTCACAAGTGCTTTCAGCACATTAATTCCAATACTAACAAACACAATAAAAGTAATAATTAGGTTATCTAAAATAAGCATTTTGATAGAATTTTATCATTTAATTGACTGTAATTTAACCATTATGTTTTGAATCCTCCGTAACTTGTATCAAAATTGACATTCCGTTTTAACAATACAGAACGTTTTCCGACAATAAAGGTATTACGTCAATTTTCAATTGTATTAATGATGAAACAAACGAGTGTCTTCCACTCCCAGACTGAGCATGAAGTAAAATTTCGAGTTTAGAAAAGCCTGAAAATTTGGCTCGGGCGCGTAGCGAAGCGGAGCGAAGCGGAGCGACCGAGCCAAATTAGGCTTTTCTAAACTCGAAATTTTACTTCATGCGCCACGCGTACAAAACACTGGTTTAATGTAAAATGGTTTTTAACTGATTGACAAGTAAAATATTTTTATAATGTCAATTATCAATTGTTTAGGTGATGAGGGAAGTGCTATGATGGAAACATCACCAAATGATGATGTGTCCATCATAGCCATCATTTTTGTCGATATTGTTAAGATACTAAACGACTAAAGCTAAAGTTAAAATAATTATTACGTAGTTTTTAATAAATAGCAAAAAGCCTGATTCCAGCAAATTTTAATGTCCATTACAAATTTAATAATATCTAACAAATTCAACAATTAATCGGAAGTCCGATGTGGTCCAGGGAAACCAATGAATGCTATAAATCGATAAATGATTGTGCAAATGCTGTAAAACTGTATCAATCATTAATCATAGTTTTTCAGATATCTAAATGCAAAAGGTACAGCCACCTTTAGCATTTAGATAACTGAAAAACTATGATTAATTGTTAAACTTGTTAGGTATTATTAAATTTGTAATGGATATTAAAATTTGCTGGCATCAGCCTTTTTTAAGTAGAAAACATTTTTCATTGGGTAAAGTAATAATGTGTGAGTTTAATTTGACTGTTTATGTTTTAAATACTTATAGTAACAGATTATTTCTAAAATAACTTAAATAATCTCCAAACTCCAACAATACAATATAATTGATGACATTATTACAATGAAATACTTTTTATTCCATACTTCAATTTTATTTTTATTCGTTAATTACATTAACTGTTAGTGTCTGTTTCAAGGTTGACAAACATAATGGGCATAATTGGCAATATTTGATCAGCACATATAACATTACAAGTTAAACAACGTCTAATGAATTTTCCGCACCGAGGATCCATTAATCTAATGAGTACAAGTACAGACGTAAATAAATGCCGCACACAATCAATCCGATGATAAGGGACACTTTTAAATAAATAAACACGAAGCAGATAATAATAATTATTGTTATTATAAGTCACAATAAGTACGATTTTGGAGTTTTTATCGCAGTCGATAGTTTATTGGAATTAACTTGAATGGTTTTGTTCGGCGCGCGTGAACTTTCATTGAATTTAATTATCGGTGCAGTGAATTTATTAATTGTGATTCTCTTATTATGGATTATTATACAGTTTAGGTAAGATTTTAGTAATTCTAGTTATTATTTACAAATATATGATGAATACACACAGGACTTAGAAACGTGTAATAAAAAAGGGTTGCTCAATATAGAATTTATTATAAATTGAAAATCGAATTAACATTACCTTGAATATTTATCTCATTTATTTCAAATATAAAAAATATCCAATATAAATGATGATGACAAGGATTTACTATAATAAATAAAAAAATTATTATTGTATCCAGCGCGAGCTCGTTTAAATCTTCAAATTGAACTCATTGAGCCGAGTGCGTCTCTAAACTGAGTTCAAAGTGATGTTAAAACAAAGGAAACTGTAATTTTGATCTCGAGTTCAAAAATGAACTCAGATCTCATTTTGTTTGTGCAATTGAGCATTCTAATAGTTTTATAATCAGAGATAAAACTATTAGAATGCTCAATTGCACAAAAAAATAAAAACTGAGCTCATCTCTGAACTCGAGATCAAAATTACAGTTTCCTATTACATTACTTTATACTCAGTTTAAAGACGCACTCGGTTCAACGAGTTCAATTTTAAGCTATTAACGAGTGTTTTCCACTCCCAGATTAAGTATGAAGTAAAATTTCGAGTTTCGAAAAGCCTTGAAATTTGGTTTCGGAGAGACCAAACCAAATTTTCAGGCTTTTCTAAACTCGAAATTTTATTTCATGCGCCACGCGTATAAAACACTGATTTTAAAGGAAATTCAAAATATACTTATTTAGCAGTATATTTTTAATTCTGGTTTAGCAGTGTTCTTTTAACACTAATTTAGCAGTCATTTTTTTTATTTCACAATACTCTAGCGTTTTATACGCGCGGCGCATGAAGTAAAATTTCGAGTTTAGAAAAGCCTTAAAATTTGGTTTGGTCGCTCCGCGAAGCGGAGCGACCAAACCAAATTTTAAGGCTTTTCTAAACTCGAAATTTTACTTCATGCTTAATCTGGGAGTGGAAAACACTCGTTAATAGCTTTGAATTGAACTGGTTGAACCGAGTGCATCTCTGAACTGAGTTCAAAACGATATTATAACAAAGGAAACTGTAATTTTGATCTCGAGTTCAGAGATGAACACAGTTTTCATTTTTTTGTGCAATTAGACATTCTAATAGGGTTTTCAATTGAGTGTTTTTATAGAAACAACAAATGACTGAAAACTTATTTAAAAAAAGCTTCATTTCATAATTGGAAGTGATTTATTTTCGAATAATCAAGTTTTCATTGATATTATTTTAAGTAAAAGTGATAGGTGTATATATTTTCTATTATTTTAATTGTGTTACAATTAGTAAAATAAAATAGGTCAAGTAATTTCGCGTTAAAATAAATGTTCGCTCATTGCTAATGTTATTACTTCCTGTTTATTCTAGACTAATCAATTTCCGAGTTGTCCTGTTCAATTAATTGGCAAGCTTGTATTTCATTGGCAATTCGATACGACACGACACTTTACATTCTTTAGAACTACGACGTTTTCTTTAAGTGGATGAACAGAAATGCCAATTAATGACGACATTCATTTTAATAAATAAAATAACAATCAATAAATAAAATAGAATGCAATCAATACGTTGAAAATATAAGTTAAATATGTTATTAATAATTAAATAATTTTTGTAGTTTACAAATTGTAATATATAATATCTTTATTTAAGAACTAAATTTTACATAGATATACTATAGTACAATAAATAAATCAATAATAATTATCGAGCTATCCACACTCGGTAGAAGCTTCAAATTGAATGCTTAAAAGAAAAATGACCCGTATATGTTTATAATTTTAACCTCGTCTAAAAACTATTAGCAGTGAAATACAAAGTCTGATTTGCTTAACTAATCTTTAAGTTCTACATTTTCTTTGAGGGATTTTTTTAATGATTCAACATTGTTGTATTCCTGGGATTTTTGATTAGTCGAAAATTAAACACAGTGGTTAACTTTAAACATCAAATATATTCACTTTCACATAAAGTTCACAACGAATTCTGCAGTCTCTTTACAGGTAATATTTGGAATAAGTAATGTAGACCGGAGCAAGTTGAAGTTATTGAAGTTATCGCGGAGTTTAACTTTAAGAGAATAGCGCGATTCAATGATTGACTGGAAATAGCTAGACACGATTGCTGTCTTAACACCACTTTACCTTACTCTGTCTTTCGTTTTTAAATCAAGAGTAAGTTTTGATTGCTTATTTTCTATTGGGAAGAGATGTTAGAAACTAGAGGTGGAGACATGTATCTATCAATCAGCCTTACAGTTTTTGATGTGGGCGTTTCTGAAGGGTGGTACCCTTCTTGTCGCGGTTACATCGGTTTTGAGGTACCTGGAAGGTATACCCTTTGAATTTATAATTAGGGCTGCACGTGTACTGGCGGGTGCACAGTAATAAACACATCCGTATTAAATAAGGGATGTTTGAGGTTTGAAATATTTAATGCACTCACGCAAATCTCCAAAAATAAAAATACTACTTAATCAAGATGTTATTACTTACGAGGTGATTGAATAGATACGTAATGTCTGTCAGTAATCAAATGACCGGAATCTAACAACATTGTAATTGTTTTTTTGATATTTCTATAAACAGATGGTAACATATAAATGCAATGTAAGTCAATAGGCAGTTTTTGTCAAACTGATTTAACTGATGGAATGCTTGTGAATGAATGTTTTTGTAAAGCGGGATTTACACTATATCACTTTTGATGTACATGCAGAGTGAAATCATCCAGAACAATCATCCTTGTTTACATTTTTTCATCCAGTTCTGTAGTTTTACTTTCACGAACTACGACAAAGATGCGACTGGCAGATGTGAATAAACTAAATAGTGGTTGGGACTTCTTTACATTTTTCACTGTGCCTTCACTCTGGATGATTCATCGGCCGGTAAACGACTCTTTCATCAAAAGTTGGTAACGGTTTGTTTACATTTTTCACTGCACCTTCACTCTGGATGAATCTTTGGTTCGACGAAGGACTGTTTAATCAAGGCTGGTAGGGTGTCAATATGTTTCATCGTTCCTCTTTAGTGTACATTTTGGATGAAACAAAAATGAAAGGCTGTTTACACTTATTACTTTGGATGATTTCTTCAAGTTGAACATCCAAAGTGATAAATGTAAATGAGCTATAAAGCACGCTGGAGAAAAATATATTATGTATATAAAGCAGTGCCAGTTACAAAAAACAAAGGAAACTATAATTTTGATCTTGAGTTCAGAGATGATCACAGTTCTCATTTTTTTGTGCAATTGGACATTCTAATAGGGTTTTAAATTGAGTGTTTTTATAGAAACAACAAATGACTGAAAACGTATTTAAAAAAAGCTTCATTTCATAATTGGAAGTGATTCATTTTCGAATAATCAAGTTTTCTTTAGTATTATTTCAAGTAAAAGTGAGCCTTAAAGCGCGCTGGAGAAAAATATTATATGTATATGAAGCAGTGCCAATGACAAAAAAATGGAGCAGATGCAAGGGGAATAGTTTTTTTTGTTAATCAGCAGCGATACCGAGCTTTCATTGATATGTACTGCTACCCAATATATTTTCTGTAAATCCACATTGCCAATCTGCTTTTGCGTTTATTGGTTTTGATATAACTTGAACATTCAAACTGATTTTTTTTTATTAGTCACTTACAGGTGATTCTAACGTTTTCTTGAACTTTAAGGATAATATTATCATACCACTAATATACCAGAAATATGTAATACTGTGTACTTTATGAACAGCGAGATAAGTATAATAAATATTTTAAAAAATATGCTCGCGCAAATTTAATCAACGCTTAATTGGTTCGATAACTTCCACAAATTCAAATTAAACTCCCTCGTGGATTTCCTTACATGGACAAACTTTCGCTAAATGAATTTTTGATTGGATCCTTGTTTTCCGAGCGCCAGATATTTGTTGAATATTTGATAAACGTTCAGAAAATTATAATTGCAAATTGGCTCTTAAAGTTTCTTGCGTGAATTCAATGGAAATGCAAAAACGATGAATGCATCAACTGAGCAAAAAAACAAACAAATAACGTTATATCAAGATTGTAGCAACATTAAACGTTGTTTTAATGTTGATGAAACATTACTTTAATGTATTTGCTCAGTGGGCGATTTTAATTTTCTTTTTAAAAACTAGGATACTTTTATTCGACTAATTTCGCGGTATTTAAGTACTTTAAATTGTTGCTGCTTTTTTCAGTGAGCATTAATTACTTAAACATTTATTTGTGTTTTTTATTCTAGTTTTTATACTCATTAACATTTATTTATACTTTTTTATGGAATCCATATTCATACTTCTATATTTTTCTTTAAACAATGTTTATCTTAAAATGTTAATTGAAAAAATAATAAAATGTATAGAACACCAGCATAACGAGTGGAAAAAAACACATAAATAGGCCGTTTTTTTGTTGGTAACTGAAATAATCTTCAGGTTTTAAGGTTTATTGTCATAATTGTCATAAACAACAACTTCTGGTTAAGTATATTCAAAATATATAACTGAAAACCTTAAATGACTAACAACATAGAAATAATTCAATTTATTTAGTACCTACAATTGCAATTTTATACAGTGCGATAATTTAAATTATGATTAAGTGTAGGCGGCATTTTTTGTGCGGTTGATCAGACTGCTAATTGAATGATGGAATAAATTTGAGATTATGCTAACCTAGGTGTTAGCAGTCAGTAGTGCCAATCTAATTTAAAACTCAAAGCCGTTTCAAACGATCACATGGTACCTATTAATATAGGAATAGAGTATTTAATATTAAAAATTAATAAATTAGATAACTCCGCAAATTAGAGAAAAAAGTAATAGCGGTAAAGTGAACCTATAAAGACAGTGATTTTTTTAAATTAATTTATTAGAATAATTTTTACGTTTAAACAGTTAACAATTTAAATTACGGGTATATTACACTTGATAGTAATTCATTCGCATAATCTACTAAAAATAATTTATAGATCATCCTAGCAAACCAAAATATCAGTAAATATTTCAATCCTACATGTATAAACCTAAACAGAATCCTCCTTTTTTTGTAAATGGGCTCATCCTTCGGATCTTCTTTTAAAATTAAAATCCTAGCTGTACGAGCCATTGTATAGAAATATTCTCTGTAATCTATATTTTGAAGGTCATTACAAAATACCTTTCTATCATCTTCCGATAAATATTCGTCCAATTCTAAACACTTGCTGTTTTTGAAAGTCCAAGAATTGTTCAGAAAGTAGTTATAACCTTGGATTGCTAAATACACTCTACGTTGTAACTTTACAAACCTAAAATTTATAATAAATAATTTACTTAAAATACATTGACGCATAACTGTGGGTAATTTATTATGGAAACATATTGGATCTCAAATTATCAGAAAGTGTTAAAAATATTGGCGATTTTGAGAAATGTGTACTTACATCGTTTTTCCCTTCCACAGTTTTAGAAAACAATCCAGCAACGCTGAGGGGAAAACGTGAAATAACATTATGTGAAGATAGACCATCAATTCGCTAGAACTGCTGTATAAATTGGCATGCCAAAACGGTTTCAATATGATGCTATCCATTGAATCCTTCCCAATATCGAACAGCATTTTCGTATTTACTTCATAAACGTTATTGTTTGAAGAATTGTAAACAGAAACTTCGTTACTCAAATATTGTTGCATCCAAACAGCTTTAATCATTGAATTAATCGTTTCATCAACAGGAATGTAATCGTATTTAACAGTATCTTTTAAAAAAAGAGCGCGTAATAAGCCTACGTTCATCCCCAGTAATACACCTAAAGGCCCATTATAATTATCAGTCCAACCAGGGATTGGGCCTTTGTAAGCAGGCATGACGATAGTAGGTCTCATTATGATGGTTGGTACCTTACCCTCACAAACATCAACTACTACATTTTCCGCCAACGATTTAGTGAAGGTATATGAGTTAGGTAAAGATATAAATTTACTTTGCATTATTTTTAGCAAACCTTGATCAAAATTCTCAGCTATCTCTATAGCCTGCTTCCAATCACCATTACAAGAATAAATCCTTTCTTCAATTACATCTTTATCCACGTGACAGTATCCTGTGGATATATGCAGGATAGCGCTCACGTTTTTAATCTCCAAGACCAAATTGCAGACTTCCCTAGTTCCACGAACGTTTAAAATAATAGCTTCATGTAGCGGCATGTTGAACCTTACAGAAGCAGCCACGTGAAAAACAATGTTAACACATCCAATCAGCTCATTTCTGTCACTTTCGGATAATCCCAGATTTATCTCCGTGAGATTACCTTCAACAACCCGCAGTTTATCAAGCGCTGCAGGATTGGTTTCTTTTAAATGATCGAATAAATGATTTTCTAAAATCGTCTTCAATTTTTCTTGGGCTGTGTTCTTTTTGCCAGGTCTGATCAACAAGTATAACGTCCCAATATCAGGACAATCGCTGAGTAGTTTTTGTAAGAGTACTTTACCCATAAATCCGGTTGAGCCTGTTATAAAGATGTTTTTTTTGGCGAAAAATTGCGGAATATTATTAGTTATATTTCGGTCGATTATATTCAACGTTCCTGAAGGCATTTTGTTGTTGTTGTGCGATGCGTTTCGGTCGACTTTTACGTCGCGTTATTCAGCAACTTTTATATATTGTGTTAAATGTTGATTATTTTTTATTTGGTGAATAATTATGTAAATACGATGAATTTAAAACTACTTTTAGTTTAAATTGTGGCATTATCATTAAGTACAGTGTCATTGGGTCGTCTTTATTAGCTACTTTAAATACAATGGGTCTTCATTCAATAATAATAATTTTCGGAGAAAATATAAGACCAAATAATAATACATACATATGTAAATTAGTTCATTTATTTATGATATGTAATAGATGTGGGTAGCTATGTTTAAATAATTGGTTTGATAAATGTCAGATAAAGGATAAAAGGACATATATTCAATTTTAATAGCAATTGTATATCTATCTATGTTTCAATATTACAAATAGAATTAATGAATTCATTGGAAAAACTACAGGGTGTACAAAAAGTAATGTAACGGCTTGATATCTCGCTTTGTGATGAGTTTAAACAAATATGTTTCAAATGAAACTTGTAGCTACTAATTTAAGCTACTTATAAATAATAATTATTAATATACAGGGTGATTCCTTCATAAAATACGAAACAAACTTACCTTTTATTAAATGTAACACCCTATATATTTCTTTGGTATTTGATAACTTGTTAAAACAGAAACATACTAGTGAAAACCGTATATTAGTTGAAAATAAATTAAAATTTGATTTGTTTCCTAATATTTTCGAAGATTTAACATTTTATTCAAAAACAAATGTATATTCAAAAACCAAGTAGGTTTTCCTTCTCGTATCAATATCGTCTACTTTTATTTTATATTTTAATTAGGTACTTCAGATAATAAAATATGATATAGCTATTTTTGAAGTTCGGAATAAATCAGTGTATAATGCACGTGGCGCATAAAGTAAGATTTCGAGTTTAGAAAAGCCTGAAGATTTATATTGGGCATAGATCGTTCTAGAAAAAATATATCTAAATATGGCCTTACTTTTAATTTGGGCACCTGTTACCCAAACATTTATTGTATTCAACTATTATATACCTTTTCAGCTACAATTTGAGAACAATCAACTTTAAATTGGGAACAAACAACTTCAAATTGGGAACAAACAATTTCAAATTGGGATCAAACCATTTCAAAATGAGAACTAGCAATTTTATAATAAGAATAAACAATTTCAAATTGGAAAAAGCGAAAACACAATTTAATGTTTAAAAAACGCATTTTTTATTGTTACATTTTGTTTCTTGTGATATATTTTTTCAATATATTGTAAAGAACAAACAGAATATACTTAAATAACCTAATAATAATTAGAAATTAGCGTCCATCATATTAAAGCATCAGGCAAGAATCTTTGAATATGAGCAACGTATCTGGCGCATTTACCAACAGTCAGGTTTCGTAAATTAGCAATAAAAATACGAAGTGTCTATAAATTGTCGGCATCCCAGTAGGTTCTGACTTCAGAAACATACATCGTAATTAAATTCAGCACTGTGACACTAACATATAATCAAATGTATTTGACGTTTTCAAGAATTACCGTTTCGTATGGCATAATCTAAGATATGTAATTTGTTTTTCAAAGCAACTGAGATGCCGACAGTTTATAGACACTCGTTAGATTCTAGCCGCAGTGAACAATAGTCGGTTTGAGTAATATTAGCTCTGTCTTCTCCAGCCAAAATATTTGGCATTTGAACGGCCAAATCTCTTCTAACATTAGCTTGTAAGGTTAACCATGCATGTTTGATAGCATTATACATTTCACTATATGATCTAAGTCTCAGTAAAATCTGTGAAGCCATGCAGGAGGCACTTGATGCGACTCAGAACTGGTGTATAGGGGAACGGTTAAACGTACACCCTAGCAAAACATTAGTTGTCCCGTTCACGAGAAAGAGGATCCTGAAAGTGAGACCTCTTACTCTACGGGGAGAAACCATACCATTTGTGTAGGAGGCGAAGTATCTAGGAATCACCCTGGATAAATCGCTGAACTGGAACTCCCACTTGGACAAGACAATCCGCAAAGCAAGGTACGCCCTGTGGACGTGCCATAGAATTTGCGGGAAGTCATAGGGATTAAACCCCAAGCAAATGTACTGGCTATATGGTTCGGTCATAAAACCAATAATAACCTATGGCAGTATCGCCTGGTGGCCGATTACAACTCGAAAAACGGCCATATCAAGGCTCTCCTCACTGCAGAGAATGGCGACAGTGGCGGTAACTGGAGCCATATGCACTACCCCATTAGCGGCTCTAGAAATGCTACTGAACCTCACCCCCCTGCATATCCTAATACAGGGCGAGGCCAGATTAGCAACGTATCGATATCACCACGCGGCCCTATTGGATCCGAAGGTGATAGTCTTCATACCAAATGGGCTGTCAACTGCCATTGAGGCGGATGACACCCTAAGTATGAGGACTGACTACGCAGTCACGGACTACTGCGAGGATCAGCCGTACAAGGTCCTGTTCCCAAGCAGGGACGACTGGGAGCGACACAAAATCACCCCAGAAAAGGCTGATTCCTACTGGTACACTGACAGCTCAAAACTGTCCACTGGAACAGGAGCCTCAGTCGTCGGACCAAGGACTGAACATTACTACAGCCTTGGCAGGTATGCTACCATACTTCAGGCTGAAATATACGCCATTGAAATGTGCGCCCACGAAATCCTTTCAAAGGGTTGGGCGGGCAGCCAGGCGGCCCTTAGGGCCCTGGCATCTTCTAGATGCTCCTCGCTGGCTGTACGGAACTGCAAGGAAGCCCTCTGCCAAATGGCACAGGTAAACGGGGTCAGTCTGATGTGGGTGCCAAGCCACTCTGGCGTGAAGGGAAACGAATTAGCCAATTCCCTAGCCAGAGAGGGGGCGCGTACAGCCTACATCGGACCAGAACCCGCTCTGGGGATACCCAGATCAACAGCTAGAGACCGTAACAACGGATGGATGAGACACGAGGCACAGGATTTCTGGCAAAACCGCCCTGGGATGAGACATTTCAGAGCGGTAACAAGTGGACCATCTGCGGCCAGGACGGCCTCATGGTTGAAGCTGAGCAGATCAGATGTTCACACATTAACTGCTCTCTTCACTGGACACAGCCGTCTAAGGCATCACCTTAATAAACTAGGACTAAGCGACACCACTGAGTGCCGCGTATGCCTAGAGGATGATGAAACAGCAGAGCACGTCATATGTGCCTGTTCAGCTGGCGATCAGATCAGGACCACGGTGTTTGGCACAACGAAGCTAAACCTGAAGGACCTGAAAAAAACTTCACCTGACAAGATCCTTGACTTCATCAAGAAGATGGACTTGGAAGGTGAGCTGTAAGGTCGGATGTTCGACCTTAATTGTGAGCCACAATAGATCCTTGCGGTCGCAGTGGAGGGTAGCATAACTGCCCACTCACTTTCAATAGAATAGAATAGAAGTCTCAGTATTTGATGTCCATTAAATTCATCTTCTTGAAAAACTTCTTTATTTGAATTATGGCAAGGAGTATTATCAATTACTAATATAACTTTTGACTGATATATATTTTCAGCATTTTGAAAGCAATGTCGCACAAATTCCCTCTGGTTTCTTGAATGCTCCTCTTCTAATTTCATGATAAATCAACCCCATATTCCCTATACATCCAATGACTTGGATGTTTGCTCCTCTACAGTTAGCAGAAATATTTGAGCAACGGGTTCCCTTCTTTGGTCATAACGTTCCATAAATGCATAATGTTTAGCTGTAATTTTGGTACGTCTTTTTCCACCACGTAGTTTTTTACTGTCTTGGTGATTTACCCATCGATAAGCTATTGCTATTGTACATTGCACAAATTTGCATTTTAATATTGACCGCTTTACCTATTCATATATATGACAGTTTTTTAATAGGATAGAATATTGCAAATAAAACTTAAGTAAAAAATTACTGCCAAATGATTTGCTTTTTTTAATTTCTAATTGTTTTACGACCAACTCAATTTGAAATTGTTTATTTTCCATTTTGAAATTGTTAGTTCCCAATTTCAAACTGTTTGTTCCCAATTCGAAGTTGTTTGTTCACAATTTGAAGTTGTTTGTTCCCAATTTGAAATTGTTTGTTCCCAATATTAAGTTATTTGTTCTTAATTTGAAGTTGTTTTAAAGCGAACAGAAATCTGCAAAATCTTTAGATACTCGTTTTTTTTTTCTATTAAAGGAGTTTAACTTGAAGCTTTAAACGAGATTACGCATGAAATATGGCCATTAAATCTTTACATTTAAAAAATCTGAGTGATAATTTAAAATAAACGGGACTATTCTGCTGCAAATCGAAAAAGGGTGTGTAATTTTGATATTTAAATTGTTTATACATACCTGAAATTTATCTTTAAAATGTGCATATCCCGGTGTATACGCTTTAAATTTCCAAGAATTCGATTGTTTTTATAAGAGTTCAAATTGAGGCTTTAACGAGTGTTTTCCATTCCCAGACTAAGCATGAAGTAAAATTTGGAGTTTAGAAAAGCCTGAAAATTTGGTTGGTTTTCTAAACTCGAAATTTTACTTCATGCGCCACGCGTATAAAACACCGAATTATCTTGAAGTTTAAAATATATTTCTAAGACTGCACAAATGTTCCACTTTAAACGAATCTCCATTAATAATAATAAGAACGTTTTCCATACTATCCTACTTAAACTTTGGCATAATTCAATATTTTTATGCTATAAGTTATTGAGGAACTTAAAGCAATACTTACAAATATAAGTTATTATATTAAAAAAATAAGAATAACTACAATATAGTTCAATCAACTCGAATCAAAAAAAAATCACAGATTAAATTCGTTGCGAATTTTTCGATTTATTATGGAAATTGGTATTGAGGTGTTTACAGTTTGAGTGACATTTATTTATGCGTTGAGAATTACAAGGGCTTTAGCTGTTCGTCTTCATTACCAGCGAGTTTTTCCAATACAATAGAGGGATGGAAATTCGCCGGAGATGAAAAATGATCTTCGATTTTATCTCTCGTGAACACATAAGTTCGAACATGAGGAAAGAAAACGTACCATTGCACATAACTACTCGTATAACAATGCTTGAGGGATACAGCTTTCAGCTCTTATTTTCCCATCAAATATTTTCTTATTATATTGATCTACTTTCAAAAAAAGGTAAGAGGAGCGCCTTTCAACCGTCTTAAGCTTATAACTCAACAAAAGCTTGTTTGATATAACAAGAGAACTGTTCGTTACATGAACTAGTGCAGCACATTTTGCACTAAATCTGTTCGTTACATGAACTGACCGCCTGCAATTGTTAATGTGAAGTTACACCAAATTGAAATGTGACATCACAAACTTGAACTCAGTTCAACTTAGTGCGGTACAATAGAACAAACCTAATGTGTTGACCTAGAATTAACTGTAAACAATTTATGAACTTTAATAAAATAAAACACTTTAACTTTGTTTGTGTAACACATTTTTTTTTTGTAACTGCAGTTTCGGCAACTCAACTTGCCATTATCCAACGGCTTGACTCCGTTTGATAATAGCAAGTTGAGTTGCCGAAGCTGCAGTAACAAAAATAAAAAATTATTGTGTTATACAAACAAAGTTAAAGTGTTTTATTTTATTGAATTAACATGTATAACGAAGTAGAAGCCTCCACCGTTCATAATTTAATTAATTAACTTAATCAGACATAAACTCAAGCTGAGTTGCGTGTAAATCATAAACGTACATATCTAAGCTGTATATTTCAATTGAAATCAGTGTTTTATACGCGTGGCGCATGAAGTAAAATTTCGAGTTTGGAAAAGACTGGTTTGGTTTGGTCGCGTAGCGCTACGCGCTACGCGACCAAACCAAATTTTCATGCTTTTCTAAACTCGAAATGTTACTTCATGCTTAGTCTGGGAGTGGAAAACACTATTTAAAGCTTCAATTTGAACTCTTATAAAAACAAACGAATTCTCGGAAATTTACAGCGCACACGCCGGGATATTTCGTTAGAAATTACAAAATTGATCGGTAAATGCAGAAAATATATCATATTGAAATTAATTATTTTAGTTGTGCTGCATTTAAAACTCAATAATAAAATCCCGGTTTAAACGTGTTAATAATTTTGTATTCCTGTGAAGTCGTCTGCATGATAACAATGAGACAATGCGCTTCGGGGCGAATATCACACGCTTAAACCGAATTATAATTAAAACGGGTTGTTCTTGCTGGCAATACACAATCTGGCTGATCTGATCCACCCAAAAGCACTCGGGGAGGAAAACGGATTATCTGCCGATTAAGCAATTACCATTCAGAGGGTGTTATTGGGCTAACATTGGACTAATCGTAAATATTGCTAAACCTAGGAATTATAGGTGGATTTTGGGTGATCCCAGATTAGGATATTAAATCAGATTCTATTTGCTGAAACTGCACATTTTTTCTATTAAAGTGAATAAAAAAGTGTTATAGTGAAGCGTGGCGAGCTTTCAGGCTTTTAAAAACTCGAAATTTTGCTTCATGCGGCACGCGTATATAACATAAAACATTGAAATATTGTCAAGCTAAGAAATACCGCTATATTATGCGATTATTTATTTTACCTACCTTAAAATTTATTATAAATTGTTTGAATTTTGAAAACTCAAAATTTTGTAAAAATACATTTTAGTAATGTATTATTTAACGTAATCAAACATAAGCAGTATATTTTTAACTTTACTTGAAATCAGCGTTTTATAGGGGTGGAGCATGAAGTAAAATTTCGAGTTTAGATAAACCTGAACATTTTGTTTGATCGCGTAGGTACCTAAATTACATTTGGCTTGGTCGCGTAGCGAAGCGGATTTCAGGGATTTCTAAACTTTTCTAAAGTTCAAATTATACTGCTTGAGTTTAGGACCGCCTCAATACATCCACACAGTTTTTGCCATCCCGAGAGCGGGCCGTGTACCTACTTCAAAACAAACACTTAAAACATAATTTAAAGGCTACCTAAATGGTAGAAAAAACTGGGAAAAGAGATTAATTGGTTTCTTAAATGGTCGAAAAAAAAACTTAAAACAGATGACACCGAATGATTATTGTGAACTGCTTAATATGGCAGATGTCGCTATCCTCATAATAAATTCTTTTCGTTTCTGTTGTTCACTTCTAATTTAATTTTAGTGATATTTTAATTAATATTCAATTTGAAATGTGATATTTTGTTAAACAATAATATATTAAATGTAGTAAGAGATGTTCTTGATGCCTTTCACTAGTACCCTACTCCAGTGGCGTGGCCATAAAAGGGTTACGGGGGGTTAGAACCCCCCTAGTCGCTGCTATCAATTTTATGTTGTCATATAAAATCGCCGCGTGTTTAGAATCTGTACACGCCCTGATTTAACGCGAAATTATATTATAAACAGATGTTTTTTACGCAAATTATATTATTCTGTCTAAACTGTTTCTTTTTTCTGCGCTTTAGTTAGAACCCCTCCCATGTAAAAATCCTGGCTACGCCACTGCCCTACTCTATGAACAAATGGTTGAAGATTGCGTACTTTTTTATGATGAGCTTGCTTTTGAAACAAATTTTCCAATAAAATAAAATCTGTGCAAGCATTGATAGATAATTCTCTTACTTTTATTTATTATGTTTTTCGAGAATGGAAAATTTTAATGTTATTTTACCGAAATTCATATCTAGTACATTTTCAGTTTTTAGCATAAAATTTGCGCATACTTTTGTATTCCAATTAGCATAGTTGCTTAAATTACTTTAATAAGAAACGTTCTATTTCTTTTGAGCAAAAACTTTAATTGGTGTAACAAAGTTAACTTTTTAAATTATCAGAAATTTCAAATGTTTAGTTTCCGAGAATGAACGAAATATGAATTTTGTTACAAAAATGTTAAAATATATGTATATTATTTCAAAACATGCAGTAATTCTGAAATATAATTTAATTTTAATACAAAAACCAATGTTTGGATGAAATGTTGGATTTATAGGTTAACTGAACAGCGGTAAACAAATAACTTTTCATGTTTTGTTTAATTTGAATGAGGTGACATTTTTGTATTTTTAATGTATTTTATATTAAAAATGTGTTACAAACTTATTAGTTACCTGTGAAATTTTATATTCAAATAAAATAAAAAATTTTAATTAAATAAAAGTTTTATGTAGTATAACATTTCACAATCTTCCAAAAAGATATTTTTATTATAAGCCAAATTAAAGAAACTTAAATCTACAAAATAAGACCAACTTTAGCGTCTATAAAAAAAATGAAGTTAGTATGCATATACGAGGTGTTCGATAAAAAACGCAAAACGTCATAGCTCGGTTATTTATTGACCGATTTGAATGAACTAAAAAACAAAGTCAGTGGCCGTTTTATTACTATAAATGGGCGTTAACTATATATATTTTTTTAATTAACTTCATAGCCAAATAATAGTTAACTATAAATGTTTAAATAGCTGAATATACTTTTCTTATTTTAATATATTGGAAATTGTTTTTCTGAATCCAAATATGCTCGATATGTTGACTTTAATTTAATATTTATGCTAGAAAAAATGTATATTAAATCTTGTTCACGTGAATGCTTGGCAATGAAACAAAATTGGACTTTTAATACTGATCAAGCTTAGAAGATTCAACACAATTTTTCAACCAACCGAACAAAATAAAGGCTAGTTTTTTTTTTAACTTTACAATATATCAGTGTTTTATACGCGTGGCGCATGAAGTAAAATTTCGAGTTTAGAAAAGCCCCGTGAAAATTTGTCTCGGGTCGCTGCGCGACCCTCAACAAATTTTCTACGCGGGGCTTTTCTAAACTCGAAATTTTACTTCATGCTTAATCTGGGAGTGGAAAACACTCGTTACTTTAAGGGGGTATGCCCGGGCCTTCCTCTAGATAACAAAAAATCATACATTTAAAATTGTTGCAGGCAAGTTTTTACCAAAATTAAAATAAATCGTTGGGGGTCATTTTTCCCCTACAATTTTTCCCCTAGGTTATTTTTCCCCGCGCTATAAATTTTCCCCTCAAATTTTCCCCCGGCTATTATTTTCATAAGAAGATGAAACTTAGACTCAGAAATGTATTCAATTGCGTGCAATGATTGTAGCAAATGTTATATAAGCCAACCTCAAAAGATTTTTTTTTTTAATATTTAAGGAATATAAAGGGTGTTTCACCTAAAACTCCCCAGACTAAATAACAAGAAACTAAAAATGTTAAATTGCGTATTCCCAATTCGATTGTGTTTTAATTGACAGCAATGTTTTAAGTTCCAATGGGAAATTGTTTTATCAGAATTTGATGTTAATTAGTCTCAATTTGAAGTTGAAAAGTTATAGCTTAAATATCAGTTGCGTAGAATATGTTTGAGCTAAGTAAAACTATTTTGTTTTTATTTTTATTAATATTTGAAAAATATGATATTTTGTATAAATATAAATAATTCAAATATTCGAATACTCAAATATAAATATTACAATCACTAAATTTTTAACTTTAAATCAGTGTTTTCTACGTCTAGTGCATGATGTAAAATTTCGAGTTTAGAAAAGCCTAAAAATTTGGATTAGCCGGGCTTCGCTTCGCTTGCACCGACAAATCCAAATTTTCAGACATTTTTAAACTCGAAATTTTACCCCATGCTTAATAATGGAGTACAAACACTTGTCATGACCATGATGCGACAACTCTCGCTAGGACAGCCCATTAGAAGAGCCAAATCGCATGACCAGAGAAGGATTGAACGTCGAATCAAAAACATAGTCGCGAAATATGATGATTACAGGGAGGAAGACAAACTTTTAGATTATTTACGAAATATTGGTTGTAATATAACTTTATAAATTTTGTAATATAACTTAATTAATTTGATTGTTGCGTTATTATTCATTTGGGGGAAAATTAGATTAAGGGAATATTAATTTGGGGGAATATTAATTCGGGGGAAAAATATAAGGGGAACATTTGCCGGGGGAAAAATTTTAGGGGAAAAATGAACCCCAATCAAATAAATAATTAATTATCTAACGATTAGAAAATAAAATGTTCTTAACTAAGGAAATTATCTACTTAAAAATTGACAAAATGCTGTCAAAATTTATAAATAGAATTAGTATGTATAATCAGCTGAGAAGATAGTTTAGGCTAGTTTTTTTTAAACTTTATAATATTTCAGTGTTTTATACGCGTGGCGCATGAAGTAAAATTTCGAGTTTAGAAAAGCCCCGTGAAAATTTGTCTCGGGTCGCTGCGCGACCCTTGACAAATTATCTACGCGGGGCTTTTCTAAACTCGAAATTTTACTTCATGCTTCGTCTGGGAGTGGACCGTCAAGTTTTTCAACATGTCGGGATTTTCGATATTTCTAGATTATTGTCGATTTATTCACAGTTTGTTATTATATTATATATGTTGATTTTAGTTTTATATTTATGCCAGAAAAATATAATATTAAATCACTCACACATAAATATAATGTTATTCCTTATTTCAAAAAGTAAAGTAAGGAATAACAGTTATAAATCAATCAATCAATTTATTGGTCTATTAGATTGTATAATATAATATTAGTCATGCAAACACATAATAATACAAATCTTGTTGACGTGATATTTGGCGATAAATGTGCCTCAAAATAAAAAAAAAATGCAACACACGTTGTTGTAAAAAGATGCAATTTATGTAATTAACAAAAATATTCTAAAATATAATTTATTTTAAAGTAATGTCAACCAAAAAAGAACATATATGTATTCGTGAGTTATGTAAATATTGTTATGATAGTAATAAAAAGTGGTTAAATTCCTTTCTTCAATGTTTTTATTTAAGTACTATATGTACATTTCGGACACTGTGTCCATTATCAAATGAATGTTAGTTAACTATTGATAATGGACACTTAGTGTCCGAAATGTACATATAGTACTTAAATAATAACAGTGAAGAAAGGAATTTAACCGCTTTTTATTACTATCAAAAAAAGAACATTTGTAAATTATCCTTTAAAGATTGTTAAAATTGTTTATTGGCTTATATTTAATCCGCGTGTTCCGTTAAATAATTTATTATACATTCACATACATTGTTTATTATTATTTTAATCGCAATTTTAATATTTATTAAATACTTCCTTTATTAGAAAGAATATTAATTTAATACTTGCACTACTTATTTATTCTATGCTACATAAAGTATCCAAATAAACAAGATTCAACTAATCTAACCTCTAAATTTGATGTTAAGAAACATGATTTATCAATCCTAACCCACAAATTTCATGTAAACAGGATTTTACTAATCTAACCTTAAAATTTGAGTAAATAAACAATATTTAATTAACCTAACCTAGAAACTTGATGTAAACAAACAACATTTAACCTAAAATCCGAATTTGATCTAAACAAACAGGATTCAACAAACATAATCTCAAATATTGATGTCAAGAAACAGGATTTCACAAACGAACTTCCGAATTTGATTTAAACACTGGAGATTTTAACGGTGTAAGCTCTAAAAATAAGGTCCAATGATGAAACGAGTGTTTTCCACTCCCAGACTAAGCATGAAGTAAAATTTCGAGTTTAGAAAAGCCCCGCGTAGAAAATTTGTCGAGGGTCGCGCAGCGACCTTAGACAAATTTTCACGGGGCTTTTCTAAACTCTAAATTTTACTTCATGCGCCACGGGTATAAAAGAGTGGTTTAAAATAAAGTCCGAATTTTTAAAATTAATGTTTCTAACATACTAAACTCGAAATTTTACTTCATGCGCCACAGGTATAAATGACTGGTTCAAAATAAAGTCCGAATTTTTAAAATTTACATATTCTAATATATATTTTTTCCAAGGCACATTAATTTAATTTAAAAAAAATATAATTTTAAATAGAAGATTCATTTCAATTTATTTTCGACGACAAATTTCATGTAAACAAGCAGGATTTAACTAACCTAACCTTAAAATTTGAGTACACAACCAATATTTAATTAGCCTAACCTACAAACTTGATGTAAACAAACAAGATTTTACCGAGCTAACCTACAAATTTGATGTTAACAAACAAGATTTAACAAACCTAAAATCCGAATTTGATCTAAACAAACAGGATTCAACAAACATAACCTCAAATATTGATGTCAAGGAACAGGATTTCACAAACGAACCTCCAAATTTGATTTAAACACTAGAGATTTTAACGGTGTAAGCTCTAAACATGAGGTCCAATGATGAAACGAGTGTTTTCCACTCCCAGACTAAACATGAAGTAAAATTTCGAGAAAATTTATCAACGGTCGCGCAGCGACCCGAGACAAATTTTCACGGGGCTTTTCTAAACTCGAAATTTTACTTCATGCGCCACGGGTATAAAAGACTGGTTCAAAATTAAGTCCGAATATTATTTTTTAAATTTATTTTCAACGACAATACTATTGAAAAACAACATATTGGGCATTGCTGCATTCCGAAAAATAAGGTCCAAATGAAATATGTAAAAATTTATATTTCTGTGATAAATGCAGATGAAACCGTATTATTTTGAAGCGACGATGTATTAAAATACATGATAAAAAATAAAATAGTGTTACACAAAGTTAAAATGCTTTTTTTTGTTGATAATAAATATTTATTATATAATAATGTATTAATTTCGTAAATTCGCAGTAGGTGTGAAAACAAGATATCTACATATGCACACTGCAAGCTCTTGAATTATAATTGATAATAAAATTAACATATCTCAAATACTTTGCAATAAACCGTTGTTTTTTATAAAAACTGAATTTGTGTTCAGTATTCTGGCACCAGATACCCACAGACGCGTTTCGGACTTCAGTTTCCTCTTCAGTGTGGTCCCGACCTAGTGCTGAGGAATACTGAACATTTCTGACTATTTCAAACCAATATGTGAAAACTATTAATGGACTCGATAGCTCGTTTGTGGACGAGACCTGTATATGCACTTTGTGCATTCGTGTCATTGACGATGCCACTATGGAGCATTAGATGGCGTTAGCTATCGAATCCATTAATGTTGTTCATTATGTTTGACCGAACGTTTTCCTCATACGAGCATAATACAGGTTGATATATTTCTTTGCTGGTTTAAATATTATTACATAACAAAATATCACATTGCAATATATTACAATTGAATCTATATTATGGTTAATTGAATCCTAGTAATAGAAGCCCCAAAATAAAATTACAAGTGCACAATAGACGTGACGGGAATTTAAATAAGGATAAGTACATCTGGCACTGATAAGTAGTTCACCCTCATCATTCTGTGTCATCTGTTTCCAATTTTTCTTCCGACCATTTAGCAAACCCATAAATCTATTCAATTAGGTATAAAGTATTTGTTTTGAAATGTGTACACGACCTGCTCTCGAATAGGAAAAAAACAGGGCCTCTCCAAAATATCTAAACCAGCAAATTTTGAAGAGAGACACCCTCTACAAGCGCAGGAGTATAATGGAAGAAAAGAAACCACAATTTATGGTGTGTTGATGTTACAATTTATGACTTTATCTGTTTGAATAACAGGTAGTTTCTCTTTTTGCCCTTTTTAAAGCGTTTTAAACGGTCGTTCATGTTCATTTGATGACCAACAATTTAACTCATTAATCAATATGTTATGCAATGGTATTATTTGGTTACGTTTTAATCAAATCGATTAAATAGAGCACGCTAATCTAGCAATAAAAAATATGCAAAATAAGGTTATGATCTGGGTTTAAAACGTGTTCAAAACATGTTTAAAACACGTTTAAAACGTGTTTAAAACAGAATACACAGGGCGTTTTTCTTTTGAGTATACATACCCTGATAATTACAGCGTTTTAAAAGTTGTGGGAAATCGTTGTTTTAATGCGGTTAATTTGAGACTTTAAACGAGTGTTTTCCACTCCCAGACTAAGCATGAAGTAAAATTTCGAGTTTAGAAAAGCCTAAAAAATTGGATTGGCCGCGTAGCGAAGCGGAGCGGCCAATCCAAATTAGGCTTTTCTAAACTCGAAATTTTACTTCATGCGCCACGCTTAAAAACACTGATTTACAGTGAAGTTCAAAAAACACACACTTACAACAACGGTTATAGGCAACCTAATATACGTTAGAGTTTATGGGTTGCCTATAATCACTGCTGTAAACAATTTTTTCAGCGCAGAATTTGACTCACGTTTTATCCACATTTACATATTACATTGCTAAAGCCGTATATTTTAAACATTACGATATTTCAGTGTTTTATACGCGTGGCGCATGAAGTAAAATTTCGAGTTTAGAAAAGCCTAATTTGGATTGGCCGCTCCGCTTCGCTACGCGGCCAATCCAAATTTTCAGGCTTTTCTAAACTCGAAATTTTACTTCATGCTTAGTCTGGGAGTGGAAAGCCCTCGTTTAAAGATTTAAATTAAAATCTTGAACTAAAAACAACGAACGTCGAAAAATTTACAGTGTATGCTTATGTATGCCTGAAAGAAATAATCCCTGTATTTAAAAACCACATCTATGCACACACAGTTTTATTGTAATAAAATGTTATGTTTGATAATGTAATTTGAAATATCTTCAACAATTTAGGTAGAATTTAAAAACAAACAAAAAACTTTAATGAAGTAATATAAAATATAATTAAGCAAATATTTATTTTTAGCAGTTAAGATAATAAAAAAACGGTTTTAAACAAATCCAACGTTTAAAACATGTTTTAAACAAATTTAAGATTTAAAACATGTTTAAAACAAAACCGTTTAAAACACGACGGCTGTTTTTAAACATGTTTAAAACACTATTTCAAAACAAAGTGTTTTAAACATAACAACCCTGGTTATGATTGATCATCTAACGAGTGTTTCCAATCCCAGATTAAGCATGAAGTAAAATTTTGAGTTTAGAAAAGCCTGAACATTTGGCTCGGGCATAGCGCCGCAGAGCGACTGGGACAAATTAGGCTTTTCTAAACTCGAAATTTTACTTCATGCGCGACTCGTATAAAACGCTGATTTAATGTGAAATGGTCTATAACCAACCAATTAGCAAGTGAAATAAGTTTAGTACGACAATCATCAATGCTTTAAATGACGGAAATAGTGCTATAATGAACATATATATTATTTTTGTAATAACGACGTGAACACTATCTACTGTCAATAGCACTGCTCAAAAATTGACAGCAGATGGCGTTCACATCGTCAATTTATATGTAAATTACACATGACTACTAAAATGGTTATAGATGTTTAGTTTTCTTCTAGATTTTAAACAGCACAATCAATTGACATTTATAATAGTCATTTTGTGAGTACAATAGACAAGACTATTGGCAGTAGATGGCGTTCACGTCGTCAACCTAAATGTAAATTACATATGACTATTAAAATTGCCAATTTATAGTGCAATTTGAAATCCAGAAGAAAACTGACCATCTTTATTCATTTTAATAGTCTCATATGTAATTTACATTTAAAATAACGACGTGAACGCTATCTACTGTTAATAGCTGTAACGATACTACTCAAAAATTGGCAGCACATCGTCAATTTATATGAAAATTGCATATGACTACTAAAATGGTTATAGAAGTTCAGTTTCCTTCTGGATTTCAAAATGCACAATCAATTGACATTTATAATAGTCATTCTGTGAGTACCATCGACAATGCTATTGGGAATAGATGGCGTTCACGTTTTCTGGATTTTCTTTTGGTTTTTGATTCTTTTCTAAGAATATTTTTTTCTGAATTCAATGATGTATCACACTTATAGTTTATTATACAGGGTGAGCGAAACTCGATGTCTCAGCTCTATTATATGAAAAGGAAAAACGATAGAAAAATCTAAAATCTAAAATCAAATGACAACAAAACAATATTTGTTAACCATTAGTTTCATTAGTGACAGGTGCGGCTTTGTTATTTGCTGCCAAAGGCTACTTGTTTAAGTCGTGACAATTTGGAATTTTTGATAATACTTTTTTTTAAGTTTGCTTTTAATTTTTTAACGAAATAAGATAGCAAATTTTTTTCTCTACAAAGTTCAGAAAAATTAGCTCTTTTGAAATATCCAAAAATATAGGTATGTTTCTGGGGAAAAAATATTCGATGACGTCATTACTTCACTTTCAAAATTTAGAAAAATATGCAATTTTGGATTAAAATGAACCTTACTCAATCCCAATTATGAACTTCTTTTCAGATTTTTTCTATCGGTTTTCCTTCCCTTTTAATAGAGCTGAGACATCGAGTTTCTCACCTTGTACATTTTATATGTAAAATGTTAATCTTTTGTTTTCGTAAAGATTGCCTTGGAAACAGTTGAGTAACTCACTTATTTGACAACTCCTAAGACCGATAATTTGCTTACATATCACTCCTGAAGACGGGCATCCAACGATACATATTTTACCAATTGTGATGTATTTTAAACTAACGAGTGTTTTCCACTCCCAGACTAAGCATGAAGTAAAATTTCGAGTTTAGAAAAGCCCCGCGTAGAAAATTTGTCGAGGGTCGCGCAGCGACCTGAGACAAATTTTCACGGGGCTTTTCTAAACTCGAAATTTTACTTTATGCGCCACGCGTATAAAACACTGATTTAAAGTGTAGTTAAAAATGCACTGAAAACCAACAAAATTTCGATATTTTCAAAATTAGATGTGTTCTTTCCTATCCATGCAGTAAACCTTCAGATGTTCGTTGTTTTCTTGTAAAAAACTTCGATTCCCTGTAGTCCTTCGGTCTCCGAAGACCATGATTGGTCCTTCGAGCTGTAACCTTTGTAAAATTGTAATAAACTTAGTAAACTTAGTAGAGTGATTCTTTAATTTGAAACTTCTAAGAACGAGTGTTGTCCACTCCCAGACTAAGCATGAAGTAAAATTTCGAGTTTAGAAAAGCCCCGTGTAGAAAATTTGTCGAGGGTCGCGCAGCGACCCGAGACAAATTTTCACGGGGCTTTTCTAAACTCGAAATTTTACTTCATGCGCCACGCGTATAAACCACTGATTTACAGTAAAGTTAAAATATATAACTTTCAGATGTGATGATCAATATTTACCGAGATGTAAACGTCAGATATGTTTTAAAAAATTCTATTGACCTAAAATTGTACACGTAGACATAATTTCGACTTTGTTTTACAAATGTCGTATTAATTATAATTACATTTTAAATAATTTCATAAATATCAAAAACCACCCGAAGTCGGACAAAAGATAACGCTACTCGCTGGCTGAAAACAAATAGACTTCTTACTACCTGGTAATATCGGGTTGACATTGACATAAAAAAATGCGGTTGGTGTTCATAATGAATTACCCCCTGGGTGCTCGGTCTCTTTCCCCTTACCCTCCAACATTTTAGGAAAAAGATAGAAATCTGAAAATTTTAGATATTTTCGTGTCGTCGCGAAAAAACTGTGTGGCTGTTTTCATGGGGTTTCTTGAGTTTGATCTCAGCTAGTTTTTGTCCACTTAAATTTGTACCCATTACAAAGCATAAAACTTCCTATAGTTGAGGGCTGGAAATTATAATTTTTATGAACTTGTGTACAAACCCCCAACCAACCCCTGAATGAACTGTATCTCCCATTCTTTTTGGAAATAAGCTAAACTAAACAATTAGAATTGTAGTTATTGAATACCAACAGAACCGTATATTCACATACTTGTTAGTATACAAATATTGATGAATTATGAAAATCAAGTAAGATATTTTAGGATATTATTTTATTCCTCAACAAAAACTCCCTTGTTGACATTCCTGTCTCGACTTAGTTGAACCTCATTATCTCCGATAACAAAGCCACATCTGAACAGATCTTAATGTTAATGCCTCTTAATAAATCATGCATTATATTCCTTGATAAACAAAGGTCTGACGCTCGATCCGTTTCAATTACAGGATAGGCTGAAGGGCTGAGAGCCGTCGTTATGGGAGCGATGGATTCATCGCTGCTGGATAATCAGTATCGGGGGATACAGGAGGCACGGATGACCTGTCTCCGGAATTACGGGGAAGACTCCCTGTTGAAAGCAACCAAGCCTTTCAGGAACGACACACATGGTAAGAGTAAATCCACTATATTATGATCCGCAGAGCGGAAATTTTGAAAAGGGCCACTCCGGGGATATTCCTTACAATTTTAAGCTGATTTGATAAAGTATTTCATTTACTAGATGAAATTGTTTCGCTTTATTTGCTTTCGTTTCCTTGCTTGTTTACAATTTTATTATAAACATTAAAGCCCACGGGGAATAACTCAATTGGGTTGCTGTACAAGGCAACAGACAGACAGACAGAAAAGCATTTTTCTAAAAACGTCTTAATCGGACCCAAAACGGACATTTCAACAATTATTTTTGATTTAAAAATTCCTACGAATACGACCCGTTGTGCATAATTAAGAAACGCTCCGCGAATCCGGATCAATAAAAACCGAGGCAATCCGAATTAGTAAAACATCCGGGTTATTAAAACCTTTTTAAAAGTCACAAAAATACGCTAACGGCAATGTTTTGTGTGGTCTCTTTAAAGCCATGATGCTTTTTTAACAATCAGGGAAATCCCGACTCATCGTTGAATCACAGGTAATTCGGATTTTGGAATACAAAAGGGTCAATCCATTCGAAATCACCCAAATATAATAAAAATTGTTGCTCAACATTTTTGATTTTCCTAATTTTTTTAACAGTTATTGCCCAATACTAGGTGTGTTTAAAACTATAGTTAGAAAAAATTGAGGGCTCATAATTTATTTAGGGGACATTTTAAGTTTGCCTTGTAACCATTTTCCGGCCGAAAACAAAATTTACATAAATGTATTATACTCTATTAATTTTATATATATCAAGACAAAATAAAAACCAAAATTATCAGAATGATGCTCTAAATTTTGTGTCCTTTACAATATTCCCTAAGTAGTTAGAAAAGTGCAGAAAAAAATTCCCAACTATAAATTGAAAATTAACCTAAAACGGGAGTTTTAGTACTGTAAAATTATTAGAAGGAAGAAAGACTCACCTTTAATTTTTTATTCTTGTATAGATTTATTATAGGACTACTTGCTATAGAAGTTTGAGGCTTGAGAACTTTGTCCGCTTTTATATAATTTTTCAAAAATGCCAAAAATCGTAATTTAGCAATTTTTAAAGTAGATTATCTCAAACGGGGCTGAGTGAAAAGTTATGAAATTAATACAGATAACACCTCTTTATGACATAAACATATGATATGAATTTGATGATTGAGACTCAACTGGTTCCACAGTTATAGTGCATTAAATTTGGCCAAAAATTGATATATGCACCCAAAATTGAACGGTAGTTAATGACTCACCTTTATTTTTTTTTCTTGTATAGATTTATTATAGGACTACTTGCTGTAGAAGTTTAAAGCTTAAGAAAATTGTCCTTTAATACATAATTTTTCAAAAATGCCAAAAATCGTATTTTGGAAATATAAAATGTAGATTATCTCAAAAGGGACTAAATGAAAAATTATGAAATTATACAGATAACACCTCTTTTTGACAAAAACATATGATATAAATTTCATGACTAAAACTCAACTGGTTCCAGAGTTATAGTGCATCAAATTTGGCCAAAAGTTGCGTTATATGCACACAAAATTGAACGGTAATTAATAGTAAGAATCAATTTTTCTAATATTTAACAGTAACAAAGTATTTTTGCCATATAATAAATTCAATTCAGGCAATAGAAATTTGCACAAATCATGTGTCCTAAATTAACACAAAATAAAACAGCATTATAAAGAAAATAAACTATAAAATAATATTTTTTTTAATCTCATTTATGACACCTCTACAGTTTATGCATTTCGAAAAGATCTTGTCAATAATGTGAAAGATGTTATACCCGACGCCAAGAAGATGATGTATAGGGTTATTCAAAAAGAAGGAACAGATTTCAAACATTTATTTCTCATAAACTACAAAAGGTAGAACCATAATTCCAACGTTCTTGGACAGACAAAAGTTTAAAATTTGAACAATCCAGGTAGAAGTTCCAACCACGGCCGCATTGGCGCTGTTGCTTATCATGTTGATTGTCTGTAGTAAAATTTTGTGTACTACAATAAGCAAAACTAGAGTCCATTATTTAAGCTTAACATGCTTTTTAGTGACATCGAAAGTTCGTAGATGCATCTGCAAACAGAAAAGCATGGGACGTCCATGCACATCGAATAAAAATGTCGAGCGTATTCTTACAGTTTACGAAAGGAGCCCAAAAGAATCCAAAGCACGAGCATGGTGCTCATATTGAATGCATAAAAACATAAACTTTTCTCTTTCCAATAACGTTGGAATTTTGTTTCTATCTTTTGTAGTTTTGAAGAAATAAATGTTTAAAATCTGTTCCTTCATTTTGAATAACCCTGTACTTGAGCGATTGTGCCGGCAGCCAATACAAAAATAAGAAAAACCTTATTCATTTGCGCTAGCATGAGAATGATTTTGGCTTGGAGACTGAATGGAATTTCTTTGTTACATCGCATGGGAAGAATTCTTGTGATGATACCACTAAAAGAAAAGTAACTAGAGCCAGCATGCAAAGACCTTACTATGACCAAATTCTTACTCCACAAGACATGTTCAAATACTGCAATGAAAAAATAACCGGAATAAAATACATGTTATTTCTGCCGACGAAATTAAAAAAAAACTGAAGCTAAACTAACAAAAAGATTTGATCTTTGCTTACCTGTGCCAGAAACAAAAGGGTATCATCAATTCGTTCTTATAAGTGTTTAATGACACATCTTCGCTTACAAACACGGACTATGTTGCATTTACGAATATCAGTGGTGGCTAGGCATAGTCATAGACAAGCCCGATCAAAATACCGAAGTAGTAGTTCATTTTTTCGATCTACCTGGTTCAAAAACTGTCTTCCGCATATCTAAAATGAACATGGTGCGGGTTCCAGTAAGTAAAGTTGTCAGGAAGATTACTCCTACAGAACTAACGACGGTTTCGGGCACAAACAACTATGCACCTTAATTTCGACACTTTACAATAGTTTAAGGAAATTTTCAATTTTCATGGCAACTGATGAAATATATATATCGAACTTTATATGTGTAACACATTTAGATTCAATAAAATGTTGCGTTTTTAGAGGATTCTTACCATTAATTGCCGTTAAATTTTGTGTGCGTATAACGCAATTTATGGCCAACTTTGATGCACTTTAACTCTGAAACCAATTAAGTCTCAATCGTCAAATTCATATCATATATTATTGTCATAAAGGGGTATTATTTTTATTAATTTCATAATTTTTCAATCAGTCCCTTTCGAGATAATATACTTTAAATATTGCCAAAATACGATTTTTCGAATTTTTGAAAAATTATATAAGAAAAAGGAAAAAGTTCTCAAACTTCAAACTTCTACAGCAATTAGTCCTATAATAAATCTATGCAAGAAAAAAAATTAAAGGTGAGTCATTAATTACCGTTCAATTTTGGGTGCATATAACGCAATTTTTGGCTAAATTTGATGCACTATAACTCTGGAACCAGTCTCAATCATCAAATTCATATCATATGTTTATGTCATAAAGAGGTGTTATTTGTATTAATTTCATAATTTCATAGTTTTCAATCAGTCCCTTTTGAGATAATCTAAAATATTAAAGTTCAGTCTTTCTTCCTTCTAATAATTTCGCAGCACTAAAACTCCCGTTTTAGGTTAATTTTCAATTTATAGTTGTGAATTTTTTTCTGCACTTTTCCAACTACTTAGATAATATTATATAAGGACAAAATCTAGAGCATCGTTCTGATAATTTTTCTTTTTATTTTGTCTTGATATCTATAAAATTAATAGAGTTAGATACATTTGAGTAAAACTTGTTTTCGGCCGAAAAATGGTTACGAAGCAAACTTAAAATGTCCACCAGAAAAAAAGTATGAGCCTGAAAAAGTTTCTAACTATAGTTTTGAACTCACCTAGTATTGGGGAATAAGTGGTAAAAAAAAATTGAAAAAATAAAAATGTTGAGCAACGTGGTCTTGGTGATTTCTAATGGATTGACCCAAAATGTAAATAACTAATATACTAATATTTCATAGATGTGTAAGTAGTTAAATTCCTTTATCTTCACTGTTTTATTTTAATTCTATATGTACATTTCAGGCACGATGTGCCTTTTTTCAATAGTTTAACGTATTTGACAAATTAGTAAACAAACATTAAATTAAAAATTATTTGTGCAAACTAGTGAGATTGATTTTAAATCAGATAAAGTTTATCAATGTTTATTTACTAATTTGTCAAATACGTTAAACTATTGAAAAGGGGCACATCGTGCCTAAAATGTACATATAGAAATAAAATAAAACAGTGAAGATAAAGGAATTAAACTACTTACCAGCGACGGCTCGTAGCCTAACTTTAGGGTCGGCCACAGCGCCAAGGCACACAAAATTTGAGGTTGGGATCGCGCTTTATTGATACAAGCAATTGCACAACAAAGTCACCTTTCAATAACGGATACATATTACCTTGGAATCTCTGGCCTACCCTGAAGTTAGGCTGCGAGCCGCAGCTGCTACTTACACATCTATAACAAATATCTTTGATACTAACATTTCGTCCAGATTACTGGAGAATCCGGATTATTGGAGTTCGGATAAGCGAAGCTTTACTGTATATAAAATTACGATAATGTTCGTATAAACTTAATTCTTAATTAATAATACTACCTAGACAATAAATATCCACTGCAACAACTACTTTCCTTTTTGTATTACGTATGGGGAAAGTAATAATCAAAGAAAATCAATCAAACAATCTTCCTTACCACAAACGCATTGTTGTAAAATAATATCGTCCTCTTTGTTAAAATGCAAATCCAGCTATAAAACTACACTTAAACTCCTGGAACTTTAGTATCGTGTGAAGAGTTTGGGTGTGGTATTAACTTTTGCACTTAGGATGCGCTGAACCGAATAATTTAAATCTATCAATTGCAGATGTCGTCTTCCAATAAAACGCCGTTTTCTTTTATTATCACAAATACTTCGGCGTTTCCCATCTCGGAATCCATTTAATAGAATGAAATGCACTGTAAATGTGTAGGATTACGATCACACGACTCCAAATGCACTTTGTTCCCTCAGAATCGAACCCACTTTAGTCGCCTTTCATGTTGCGAGAGCGAGAATATACCGAATCTTGAGTGGAAAAAAAACAGGAGACTCTTGAATGATGATAATACGCCGGATTTCGCTCAAAGACCCACTATTTTCCTATTCGTTGAGATTTATGATTTTCCAAATATAAATGGAGTTTTTCATTTAGTATACATATCTTGATAACTGCAAGTCTTCCGATATTATCTCAGAGTTTAAATTGATGCTTTAAATGAGTGTTTTCCACTCCCAGATTAAGCATGAAGTAAAATTTCGAGTTTAGAAAAGCCAGAAAATTTGGATTTGCCGGGACGCGCGAGCGAAGCGAGTGGCGTCTCGGCAAATCCAAATTTTCAGGCTTTTCTAAACTCGAAATTTTACTTCATGCGCCACGCGTATAAGACGCTGATTTCAGGTGAAGTTCGAAATATACTAGTACAGCACTAAAGTTAAAAATATATTTAAGATGAGTGTATGTTTAATCTCACGTTAATTAATTTTACAAATGTTAACTGCGTTTAGCCAAATCTTACGCTTTCAAAATTTAAGCATACAAATCCCAATGCATACTCTGAAAATGTTCAGGCATTCTTTGATTTTGTAAAAGTGTTCAATTTGAAGCTTTAAATGAGTGTTTCCACTCCCAGGCTAAGCATGAAGTAAAATTTCGAGTTTAGAAAAGCCTGAAAATTTGGTTTGGTCGCTCCGCTTCGCGGAGCGACCAAACCAAATTTTCAGGCTTTTCTAAACTCGAAATTTTACTTCATGCGCCACGCGTATAAAACGCTGATTTCAGGTGAAGTTCGAAATATACTAGCAAAGCACTATGCTAAGGACGTACAGTTCTATTCAATAAAAGAGCGTGCAACTACTGAACCCAATTTCGACAGTATTTCGCTAATGTGATTCTGGCTTTTTTTAATGTATAAGTAGATTGTCAAATTTGACAGTTTTAACAACCATTTGAATTACAATTCACATTTACAATGTAGAATAGTAAGTGTACGCTTGTTTATTGAATAGAACTGTACATTCTGAACTTCACATCAAATCAGTCTTTTGTACGCGTGGCGCATGAAGTAAAATTTCGAGTTTAGAAATGCCTGAAAATTTGGTTTGGTCGCCCCGCTTCGCGGAGCGACCAAACCAAATTTTTAGGCATTTCTAAACTCGAAATTTTACTTCATGCTTAGTCTGGAAGTGGAAAACACTCGTTTAAAGATTCAAATTGAACTCTTTTAAAAAAACTACGTAAGTCGTAAAATGTACAGCGTATGCATATGTATACCTAAAAGGAAAATTTTCTGTATGTTAGAGAAAGTATAGCGATAATTTTCCTTTTTTCACTCATTGTTTTTTAAAAGCGTTTAGTTTGAAGTTTTGAACGAGCGTAACCAAATTATTAGGCTTTTCTATACTCGAAATTTTACTCATGCTTAATCAAGAAGTAACCATTACCTGCTGAAATTCCAAAAATGAGGAAAAATTCATCATGAGATTTCGTTTTAGGTGAAGTTCGAAATATACTAGTAAAGCGCTATGCTAAGGACCTACAGGTTTATTCAATAAAATAACGTACAACTACTAAACCCAATTTCGACAGTATTTTGCTAATATGATTCTGGCTTTTTTTAATGTATGAGTAGATTGTCAAATTTTAAAGTTTCAACAACCACTTGAATTACAATTCACATTTACAATGTAGAATAATAGTACGTGTACGCTTATTTATTGAATAGAACTGTACATTCTGAACTTCACATCAAATCAGTCTTTTGTACGCGTGGCGCATGAAGTAAAATTTCGAGTTTAGAAAAGCCTGAAAATTTGGTTTGGTCGCCCCGCTTCGCGGAGCGACCAAACCAAATTTTCAGGCTTTTCTAAACTCGAAATTTTACTTCATGCTTAGTCTGGGAGTGGAAAACACTCGTTTAAAGATTCAAATTGAACTCTTTTAAAAAAACTACGAAAGTCGTAAAATTTACAGCGTATGCATATATATAAAATCTTCTGTATGTTAGAGAAAGTATAGAGATAATTTATCTTTTTCTACTCATTGTTTGTTAAAAGCGTATAGTTTGAAGTTTCGAACGAGTGTGACCAAATTTTCAGGCTTTTCTATACTCGAAATTTCACTCATGCTTAATCAAGAAATAACCTGCTGAAATTCCCAAAATAAGGAAATATTCATCATGAGATTTCGTTTCATTCAGAACTTAACTTCAATGAAAAAGAATAATTGAATTTTCGTCCCATAATAGGGCCAATCACAGCTAATGAGTAAAAAATACAACTGATGCCTGAAAATTTACAGCGATACCAAAAATCCTAAAATGAACCGTGACTAAAGGGAGCATTAAATCCCATTTCAAAAAGAAAATCTTCTTGGCAAGGTTGTATAAAAACGGAGCTGAATATATGTATATATGAAATCGGGAGTTCGATTGGCGTGATTTTCTGCGAGGGAAGATAAACAAGAATATTCCCGTCGTGGGCAGTTTGTGGCGTCCTGTGTTTGCAAAAAAAATGGTATTGACTTTGTGAAATGTCGTTTAGTTCTCGGGACGGTGGGGTGATTTATGGTGAATTAAACACATTGGCGTTCTTGTTTAACTACCCTAGTTCAACTAGTGTTTACAAAGTTTGCAAACTACGTTTACTCGTAATTTAATATGAATAAAGTGTCCAGACAATTTTGAAAATAACATTTCTGGGATGCAAACAATGTCAATAAACCTTAAGGTTGCGACTATGGGTAAAATCCAAGGTTTTACGTAGCAACTACACTCGACCGCAAAAAAAACGCGCCACTTGAAAATTCTCGTTTTTTCGTGAATATTCAAACAGCCATAACTTCGGTCGATGTGGATGAAATTTGATGAATTTTTGAGTTTTTGGAACGCTAAAGTTTTCTCTTTAAGGACATATATGTGGATATAACGAAATTTAAGCACTTCTGCATTTAAAAGTCCTACCAACAAAAAAATGTTCATAATGTTAGAAATGATAAAAGTTGAGAAGTTATACTATGCCCAAAAAAATCGTAGCTCCACTTCAAAAAGAGCGCAACAAAATTCCATCATTTTCCTTTGAAATAAGCGAAAAATCATGTCGATCCAATGATTTGGCTCGAAGTTATGGCAGTTTTTTTTAAAAGTGTATTTTGGGGCATAACTTTGGCGGACAGGCATAACTCTGCTCGCAAGCCTGTGACATTATGCGATTTAAAAAGATTGAAGTTTTCTCTTTAAGGGCATGTTAGTCAGATCTTCAAACATGCACATTTTATCCCCTTCTACCCCCTAAAGGCGATGAAACGTTAAAACTTTTTACTTTGTTAACTTGTACAATGCGCAAAAAAAATTGTGGCTTCGAGCAAGGGACATCCAGAATAAATTTAGTCCTTCTCCTTTAATATGCGCAAAAATTCAGATCGATAAATTGATTTGGAGTAAAGTTATGACAATTTGAGAAAAATTGATTTTTTCCCCAAACTCAATGAGCAGAAGTTAATTTTGGCCTGAAATAAGGCAAAAGCCTTACATAAACTTGCATTTCACCTCTACCGAAAAAACCTACTGCCAAATAAATGTTTTGGCTGGGTGACAATTTTTTGCATTTTCATTGCAAAATGAAATTTGACGCTAAGTTATGCATACACTTTTTAAAAAAACTGCCTTAACTTCGAGCCAAATCATTGGATCGACATGATTTTTCGCTTATTTCAAAGGAAAATGATGGAATTTTGCTGCCCTTTTTTGAAGTAGAGCTACGATTTTTTTTGGGCACAGTATAACTTCTCAACTTTTATCATTTTTAACATTCTGAACATTTTTTTGTTGGTAGGACTTTAAAATGCAGAAATGTTAAATTTCGCTATATCCACTATGTGTCCTTAAAGAGAAAACTTTAGCGTTCCAAAAACTCAAAAATTTATCAAATTTCATCCACATCGACCGAAGTTATGGCTGTTTGAATATTCACGAAAAAACGTGAATTTTCAAGTGGCGCGTTTTTTTTGCGGTCGAGTGTAGTTCTAGCACCATTGATGTTTTGATTACGGGACAACATTGCATGATAAGTCAAAATAATGCTAAAACTTGTACGATTTTAATGCCGCCAATTTAAAACGATTAGGATATTTAATTTTTTTTGTAAAAAAATCGTGCTTAGGAAACGAATAGAAAATGATACGACGCTTTGCATTCCTTCATCAACAAAAACAAATCGTTGCCTGCGTACAATATTTTTTTGACGCATCCCTTTTAAAGTACAGACTCATTTCCATATCTCGCGCAACTGTTTGTTGCTTACAATTTATAAATTACGGTGGGGATCGCTGAATCCATGCGGCATTTTTCTCAAAGCGAGAACCGGAGAAAAAAAATGATAACAAATTTAAATGATAATGGTGGGAAATGAATTTAAAGCTGCGCGTTTGGGCCCAGCACGTTTTCTCGTTGATTTGATCTATAAAGGAAATGCTTTTATTCAAATTTATTATAATTTGTCTTTTAAAAATACTTTTCATTTTTCAGAAATATAATTTGAAAATCTTTTATGTAAGAAAGACAAATTAGTATTCATGTAAAAATATAGTGATTAAGAGATTGAAAATAAGGAAATTATAAGTCATGAATATAAATAACTATTATTTTGTACATTAAAGATTAGAACGAAACGAAAACATATTCGAATACATACACTGTGTTTTTACAGGCATTTGTAATTAAAAAAATCAATTTGAAGCTTCTAACGAGTGTTTCCACTTTTTGATTAAGCATGAAGTAAATTTCGAGCTAAGAAAAGCCTAAAAATTTGGTTTTGTCGCTCCGCACAATATACGATTTAGCCATTCTAGTGGGACAAAATTCATATACATGATTGTATGGCTTATTTTGGATTAAATTTGATATAAAAGTAGACAGTTTTACAAGTATTGATGTAAATGTGTCAATAATTAAGTTAAGTAAGCGATTTGAGATGTATAATTAACAAAAAAAAGTGTTTCTTGTCGTTGTGTTTTTCGTATCCACAATATTACTTTATATATTTTTACACCAATTACAAGTGATTGACATTTATAAAACATTTTATTTTTACAAAATTCATAGAAAGTAAAGAAAATATTTTTTGAGTTATTTACAATACTATCAAATAACTATTAATGGATTTCAATAGCTAACGCCATCTAATGCTCTATAGTGGCATCGTCAGTGACACGAATGCACAAAGTGCATATACAGGTCACTGTTTCGTCCACGAACGAGCAAATATCTGTTTGTGAAACCAGATAACAAATATCAAAATTGAATTTGTGTTCAGTATTCCGGCACCGGATACCCACAGACGCGTTTCAGACTTCAAGGTCCTCTTCAGTGTGGTCTCGACCCAGTGCTGAGGAATACTGAATATTTCTGACTATTTCAAGCCAATATGTGAAAACTATTATTGGATTTCGATAGCTAACGCCATGTAATGCCCCATAGTGGCATCGTCAGTGACACTATCAAGCTAAGTTGATATAAACAAATGTACATATTTCTAACTTTTAAATGCGGCACATCTTTGTAATTATTAGATTTACGGAAAAGTATAATTTAAACATTTTGTGTATTTTTATGAGATCTACAACTTTTATTTAAAGATTCTTTTTATATTTACCGTATTTTGACAATAAATAAGGGGTTTTTAGTTAACTTTTCATCCAGTAAAAATGTTAAATACCTTGGAAATCGCAAAAAATTGCACAATTTAACAGGGTTTATCGTCAATAAGACATTCAAAAACAGGTAGTAAATTATGACGATGTATGACACAAAACACATGAATGTTTATATCACATGTTTATTTTGTTTTTCTTATATATTGTATAACCTATTATATTTTTGTTAAAAAAATTTATATCTATACAAATTATACACGATATTGTTGCTACACTTATGCAAAAAATAAAACCAACTAAAAAATAATTTCCAGCTTTAATCAATTAAAGCAATTTTGAAATAATTGACAACAAAATTAACGAACACAAAATGCAATGAGTTGTTTATTACAATTTTGCTAGTAGATATCATAGAGAATTGATAGTAAACTGAAATAACTCTGTATCAGGAATCATTTTCTGATGTATATGAATAATTAATTGCGATTCATTTGTAATTTTCATAATTCAATAATTTGAATTTTGTCCCGCTAGATCGGTCAAATCGTATACTGTGCTCTGCTTCACTACGCGACTAAACCAAATTTTCAGGCTTTCCTAAACTCAAAATGTTACTTCATGCTTAATCAAGGAGTGGAAGACACTAGTTTCTGTGACTTTAATTCACCAACTCTTTAAGCGCCTGTATAATACGCAATTATCAAGGTAAGATAATTCAAAGTTTCATAAATGAAAGTCAATGTATTTCTAAACCAAATGCTCAATTCACAGGAAGGATCAACCGAACACATTTTTTGAATATTTGTTTTCACAATTTTAGGTATTACTTCACTTAATAATAATAATAATAATAATAATAATAACATTTATTTCCAGTGTAAGTACAGTTACATAAAATATACAAAGGTACAAACATGAAAACAAGTCAAGAGAAAATATATAGATCTTAGCTATGTATATACACGGTTTAAAAATTCGTCTGTGTTGTATGGTTCCAAGTTACATAAGAAATCGAATAATAATTGCTTCATCTTTTTAAAATTGCTCGCATTTTTTATTTCTCGTGGAAGATAATTGAAAAACTTTAGACAGTTGTACAATGGTCCTTTCTCATACATTGCTAATTTATGAGATGGGTAGATGAACGTTGTCCCGTGTCTAGTATTATGTGCACTGTTTAGAGTCCAAGGATAGAATATGCTTCTATTCTTCGCCACAAATTTGATATACTCGAAGATGCTTATTTTAAGCGTTCGTGATTATTCAGCAAATATTACACACATTTGAAATTGAGAATTTGACGATTTGTATTCAACTGTATTTATAATTAACAATTTTTATACCTGCTCGTAAATAAGACACGTAAATGTAAGATTTCCTGTGGCATCACAACTTTAACTTATCTCATTATGAAAAACTTTCTTTCTTAAATTTATCACCTCTTTACTCTCACCCGTAGCAAATTTAATAAGCTCCCAGCATTGTCTCATATTTCTGCCTGTCTGTAGGAAATGAACGGCCCTAATATCGGAATAATAGCGACGCCTTAATTAAGGATCCACCCTTTCCTCCACAAGACATAAAATTTTAAATTTACTCTTTAGCGGAATGCGTGGCGAATTCTCGAGTCTGTCATTTGCAAACACAGCACTGCCTTGTCCTGGATTATAAAATAAATCAACTATCCTTGGAAGTAGATGAATATTTTTCTTTATTAAAATCCTTGGTATTAGATAAGAAGAGATAGACCTATTGATATTTATTGACATGTTAATATTTATTGACCTGTTGATATTTATTGTGATACGGATCTACAATATACATAAAATGACTGTTATTCCTTACTTCACTTTTTATTTGTATAGTTAGATGTACATTTCGAAACCTACAATATATTTCCTTTTTTTTCAGGAATACTTTGTCCAGCTTATTTCGACGAGATCATGTGTTGGCCGCCAACTCCAGCCAATTTAACCGCCAGTTTCCAATGTCCACAATATCTAATTGGCTTCAATGTAGTAAGTAATTAATTACCTGTATGTTTTACTTATTGAATAATAATTTTATTAGAAACATAATAATTTACTCAAGGCCCAACAGCTCAATAGATTTGTTCGTTTGACTACACTCTATTCTTAGTTCTGGTTCTTTGAGGAGGCCGCATTTCTGCACTGCACTTAGGCCTCATTAGGCCCATTGTGCTTACTCTACTACACTAAGTTGAACCGAGTTCAAATATCCGACGTCACAGTGCAAGTTATTGTAAGATCACAGTTACAGTTGCTAGCGTCCAGTCAAAGCTGTTCCGAGTACAAACAAAATGTACTCTACACACAATATACTAGAGCAGTGGTCTCCAAACTACGGCCCGCGGGCCAAATCCGGCCCGCGATTGTTTGTAATTTTTTTGTAAATGTCATATTTTGAAATATTGTAAGAATTGTTCCTTAAATTTTTCATAATTTTATAAAATTAATCGGATCTTGGCCGACTTTATTATGTAGAATTGTATTTGTGGCCCGCGAAGAAGATAGTTTGGAGACCCAGGTACTAGAGTATTAAGTCTAAATACGCAACGAGAAGTACTTAAGTACATTTATGAGTACAAAGTACTGAGTACAATAAATTAAAATAGAAAAAAATATAATTAAAAAATGTGCAGATCCATTAAGTAAACAAGTAGTTATTAAATTAACCTTCTAAAACCTATAATGATTACTTAGGACAAACTGTTTACATTTAAGAATCTCTAAACTTTTCAAGGTTGTAAATTAAAACCAATAAAACCTGAAATTATTTCCTTGAGCTCGATGTGGATTTAAAAAGTTAGTAGCGCTGAAACAAAGATTCAATTAGATAAATTTAATGTGATCCTCTATAAATCCTCGGGGCTCCCCGTATAAAAAAAAAGAACTAGAAAAGAAGTACTTAAGCTTTCCGTCGGGCAATAAATTTCTGTCGTTTTAATTATATGCAAAGCTATTAAACAAATTGGATCCTTTGCTTACACTCTATTTTGTAATTACCACTCGGAGCATTAAATTATCCCACTTACATTTTAATTCGCTAATAAGATTAAGAGTGAAGTTTTATGTTTATTTTTATAGGGATTATTTCTATAATGTTTAACACTTATCTTATATTGGTATACATAGTGCGGGCGTGGGGGAATTGGATTCGCTTGAAAATTAGGTTAGACCGTTGAATGTCGCATCATATAGAAATGCAACTGCATATATTTATCGTATCGGGAAAAATACATGCAGTTGCAATTCTATGGTTAGACATTTAATTCAAATCCATCTGTGAGTTCGACGCTGATCTAACATTTTGAGAATTCGCTAGTTTAAACAGGACGATATAATCCTATATATTGACAGAGATCGAATAAAATTAAAACAGAGGGCGCTCTGTTCTAAAGTAAAAACTTGAAATTGTACATTAGGTTGCATACGTTTAGCGTCACCTAAATTTATAATCCAGTTGCACTTCTTGTTGTTCGTCATTCAACGGTTATGCGAAATAAACATGTGAAATTTAATAATATCTTGAGCTCATTCATAACATCAGTTAAGTTGCTGTGAATCATAAATAAAGCAGTATATTTTAATCTTCACACTAAATCAGTGTTTAATGCGCGTGGCGCATGAAGTACAATTTCGAGTTTAGAAAAGCCTGAAAATTTGGATTTGCCGGGGCGCGACTCGCTTCACTCGCGCGCCCCGGCTAATCCAAATTTTCAGGCATTTCTAAACTCAAAATTGTTCTTCATGCTTAGTCTAGAAGTGGAAATACTTGGTGGAGGTTTTACATTACACTCACACATTCCACTTTACCGTTTTCAGAAGAAAATATTGGTAACTTAGAAATTTGACGAATCAAAATCGAACTTTGGCGAAACAAGAAAGAGCGACAGTAAATATAAGTAACGTATCGTCAAAATAAATCTCATTTTTCAATAACAATTACTATAATTATTACCTTACTATAACTACTTACCAGAGCTTGGCAGGATTCGAATCATTCAGGATAAGTAAGTCCTTTTAGAGGATTCAAAAGAGGCATTCGAATACTTTAGTTCAACTGGATTCGTGATCCGGATTCGATACATTTTTTTTAAGAGGATTCGTATTCGAATCCAAATGTGGGTGATTCGAATCATTAAAGGATTCGAATATTTATAAAAGGATTCGAATACTTACAAAAGGTTTTGAATCTTCAAAAATAATTCGAATTAATTGTAAGGATTAACTTGAAAAATTTCTTTTGTGTTTTTAAATTTCTCGTTAAATCAGTGTTTTACACGCGTGGCGCATGAAGTAAAATTTCGAGTTTAGAAAAGCCCAGAAAATTTGTCTCGGGTCGCTGCGCGACCCTCGAGAAATTTTCACGGGGCTTTTCTAAACTCGAAATTTTACTTCATGCTTAGTCTGGGAGTGGAAACGCTCGTTCGAAATTTCAAACTGAATGATTTGATAAGAACATTAAATGACTCAAAATGTTTTTAAAGATAATAATTAAGTTTTCAAAATTTTGTTTTATATTATTTGATTTGGTCAATTTAAATATAATTCCATGACTTTTCTCTGACTTTCCCGGTTTTAATGATTTTCAGTGAATTTTTTATTTACGTAATTTTCAGGCATTCGTCGATTTTATAATAAAGTTTGAACGGGTGTTTCCACTCCCAGGCTAAGCATGAAGTAAAATTTCGAGTTTAGAAAAGCCCTGTGAAAATTTGTCGAGGGTCGCGCAGCGACCCGAGACAAATTTTCACAGGGCTTTTCTAAACTCGAAATTTTACTTCATGCGCCACGCGTACAAAACACTGATTTGAAGTGAAGTTCAAAAACACACAAATACATCTTTAATCAGAGTAACAGGGAATCAGATATTTAGTCTGATATCAACGATGTTCAGTGTTAATAATAAATAATGAGGTTTTGAATATTTTTGTTAAAACTGGTAACGCTATTTATATATTAATGGTTGCAAAAAAATAATAAAATCAAATTTATTCTTAAAGGATTTGTATTCGTGATTCGAAAAAACAGAACTCGGATCATATTTATCTCTTACGAATCCTTTATTCGAGTATTCGTGATTCGAATCATATTAGGTGATTCGGATTCGAATACTTTTTACCAGGATTCGTCCCAGCTCTGCTACTTACTTACTATAACTCTTTTAAAATGAACGTACATTTTAATACAGTGTATATTTTGTTGGGTTAGTTAGCCAATTTTTTAGTATTCATAACAAATTAAGTTACTAACAACTATAAAAAAAATTGAAATAAACACAAACTGCAGGTATTTTCACAACCAAAACAAATTAAATAACTCCGTTTTTTTACACCATAGCTTAATTTGTTTAAAAGCAGGTATTTTTATAATCTTTATGAGTTTCGTTAATTACCTTGATATGCGTTTTTATTAAGAATTCAGTGTTGCCATTAAAAGTTTTAATAGATTACTAACAAGGGTTTTCCACTCCTTGGTTAAGCATAAAGTAAATATTTCAGGCTTTTCTAAACTCGAAATATTTACTTTATGCATCACACATGAAGAACACTGATTTAATATGAAGTTCAAAAACAAATCCATCACAAGATTAAAATAAAAAAAGGAAACATGTATCCTTATTTTATCTTAATCTTGTGATCAATGCTGGGAATTTTTTAAATTGAAGTATTTGAATATTCATTCATAACTGTATTCATTAGAATATTGAAATATTTGAAATATTCGAATAATTGAATGTTTTTGAATGAATATGGAAATACTTTAATTTTAAAAATTCCCAGCTTGAGTAAAAAAAGCTCCTCTCAAATATATTTATATTAGTTCAACTTTTATTTCAATTTTCAAATTTTGCAACATTTATCAGCAGGTTTAATTAGATACAAAAAATACATTTTTTTATAAACCTTTATTACTAAATTAAATATTTTAACACCACAGCGAATCTCCATATTTTGGATCAATACATAAAAATATAGAATTGTACTTTAACTCTCCTCTTCTTCATCATCATCCTCCATTTCGACATCTTCACTATCATCACTCTCGAACTGTTTAAATCCTTCACCCTTAATCCAACACGCCCTCAAAGTTAGCTTAAATTCAGCTAACCTATATTCCATTAACTCTAAAATTTTAGCCTGTTCTGGTGTTAAAATAGTGCCCTTTTTACACACTTCATAATCCTTAATTAACGTTACGACACCTAAAATTAAAAACAGCATTCATTATAATTACTTAATCCTTTTCTATCGAATGTATGGTGTAAAGCAGAGCTGGGCAGGATTCGAATCATTCAGGATTCGAATCCTTTTAGAGGATTCAAAAGAGGCATTCGAATACTTTAGTTCAACTGGATTTGTGATCCGGATTCGTTACGTATTTTTAAGAGGCTTCGTATTCGAATCCAAATGTGGGTGATTTGAATCCTTATAAAAGGATTCGAATATATATAAAAGGATTCGAACATTTATAAAAGGATTCGAATACTTATAAAAGGATTTGAATCGTCAAAAATAATTCGAATTAATTGTGACGATTAACATGAAAAATGTCTATTGTGTTTTTAAATTTCTGGTTAAATCCTGTTTTATACGAGTGGCGCATAAAGTAAAATTTCGAGTTTAGAAAAGCCCAGAAAATTTGTCTCGGGTCGCTGCGCGACCCTCGACAAATTTTCACAGGGCTTTTTTAAACTCGAAATTTTACTTCATGCTTAGTCTGGGAGTGGAAAACACTCGTTTAAAGCTTCGAATTGAACTTAAATAAAAAACAAGGAATATTTAAAGATTTACAGAAAATAGGCTGTTTTGCGGAAAACACTATTTCTACTAGCAGAAATAACTAGCACTATTACCAGCCAGAACTTCTAGCTCAGACGGTTGAAGCTTCAGATATCTTGCTACCAGCAGACGAGGCCTGTACTAGTACTACTAAGTACTATTAGCCGAAAGAACCACTACTACAAACTGTAACGTTTACTTTTTTTCAGTTAAAAACGATTTATCCACTAGCAGAAAGAACTGCCGCTATTAGCAGACAGAGCTTCTAGTTCCGTAGACGGAGCCTGTACTACTACTAATTGCAGAAAAAACTAGTGGTAGTAGAATAAAAAACTACTATTAAGCTGAAAGAACGACCAAGGCCGCAGCCAGAAAAAAAAATCGTAGAAGGTTATAAAAATTTCGTGGGGGGGCTTAGGAAAAAATAATGTTTTTGCTCTTACAGTTCCGCTTTTACATACAAAAATTTATCATTTTGAAAATTTCAAGGGGGGTTTGAACCCCTCACATCCCCCCCCCCCCCTACGGCTACGGTCTTGAGAACAACTGCTACTAGCTAAATAGCTAAACGAATTACTACAGCAGAAAGACTACCGCTATTAACGGAGCTTCTAGTTCAGGTGGTTCTAGCTTCAGATGTCTTGCCATCAGCAGACGAAACCTGCAGTACAGGTTCCGTCCGTACTAGTAGTAGAAAGACCTACTCGTAGTAGAAGGAATAAAATAGTAGTTGTTCTTTCTACTACTGAAAGGACAAACGCTAGAAGCACAAAGAAATTGTACTACTAGCTGAAATAACTACTACTACTGATAGAAATGTTGAGGTTTTAGCAGAACACGCTATTTCTACTAGCAGAAACAACTACCGCTATTGGCAGACAGGGCTTCTTGTTCAGATGGTCCTAGCTTCAAATCTTGCCACCGGCAGATGGAGCCTGTACTACTACTAGTAGCAGAAAGACCTAGCAGTCGTTTTTTTTCATAGCAAAAAACACTATTTCTACTAGCAGAAAGAACTACTCCTATTAACAGAGCATCTAGTTCAGATGGTTCTGGCTTATCGTGTCTTGCCACCAGCAGACAGAGCCTGTACTACAACTAGTTGCAGAAAGTCCTAGTAATAGTAGAAAAAACAAAATAGTAATTATTTCATCTACTACTAAAAGTACGATTGCTGCTAGCAGAAAGAATTTGTACTACTAGCTGAAACATGGATAGTTTACTTCTTTTAACATAAAACGCATTTCTACTAGAAGATTAAAAATACATGTTTTTTCTTTGTCGCCGCCATTGTTTAACAAACGTCAATTGTGTATAATATTAATTAACGAGTGTTTTTCAGAATGAATTGTTATCTTCATTACGGTTTATACTTATTCTTATTTCTTCGGAGCAAACAGATACAGGGAGTTTTTCTTTTAAGTATACGTATTCCAAATTTAGCCTACTTTCTGTAAATCTTTAGATATTCCTTGTTTTTTTTTAAAGTTCAATTTGAAGCTTTAAATGAGTGTTTTCCACTCCCAGGCTAAGCATGAAGTAAAATTTCGAGTTTAGAAAAGCCACATGAAAATTTGTCTCGGGTCGCGCAGCGACCCGAGACAAATTTTCGGGCTTTTCTAAACTCGAAATTTTACTTCATGCGCCACGCGTACAAAACACTGATTTGAAGTGAAGTTCAGAAACACACAAATACATCTTTAACCAGAGTAACAGGGAATCAGATAATTAGTCTGTTATCAAAGATGTTCAGTGTTAATAATAATTAATTAGATTTTAGATATTTTTGTTAAAACAACTGGTAACGATATTTATATATTAATGGTTGCAAAAAAATAATAAAATCAAATTTATTCTTAAAGGATTTGTATTCGTGATTCGAAAAAACAGGATTCGAATCTTTGATTCGAATCATATTTATCTCTTACGAATCCTTTATTCGAGTATTCGTGATTCGAATCATATTAGGTGATTCGGATTCGTGATTCGAATCCTTGTTACGAGGATTCGTCCCAGCTCTGGTGTAAAGGTAATATTTGTTAAAGCCTGTTGCATTTAACTAGTTGAAAAATTAGAACAAATCCCTGCGCATACAACCAAAAGTCCTAAGACTTGTTTAACCAACAAAAGTAAATGACAGTAGTTGACTTAACCGTTTCACACAATTATCAAAGTTATCTTAGGTTAAGGAAACTGAATAATTCTTAGTACTCCAAATGTACAGAGCCGTTAAATTTTGTTTTCATGGAAGATTTATTTTTAGTTTTTGGCAGATATAACGTGAGTTTAAAGTATTTTGTGACAATGTTATGTTAAATACAAATCAACAATAAAATAATTAGTGAAAAAATTCGAGACATTTGATTTTGAATTTTTGCATTATGAAGTTAATTAGAACAGAGATAAAAGTAAGTCATAATTTCTCACCTAGTTAAATAAAACAAGCTCAATAATTATTTAAAAAAATTTAAAGACTCACCTTTTTCTAATTTTGTGGGCATACCTAATTGCCTCAAATATGGTTCCATTGCGTGTGAAAATTGACTCAAAGGACCCTCCTTCAGTTCGATCTTTTCTGTGGCTTTAAAACCTGATCGTGCAAAACCTTCGTACGAAAAAGATTCAAACCAATCTACCACTTCTTTCTCTTTACAATCCGTAAATAACAGCCCACACTGTCCTTTTAATGATTCTGAAATCTGGAAAACAACATATTTACAAAATTTAAGTTGTGATATTTTTAAAAGTAAATTACTTTATGTAAATCTTCCTCAACTTCTTCTTCTTTTGTTCTGCCCAAACCAACTCCGAGCACTCTGTTTTTGCCGAAGAAAAACCTGCTCGGTTTCCACTCGACCCGGACTTCTTTCATTTTCTCGTTCCTCATGTTTTTGTATGTGAATACATAGAGGCTGTTGTACTTTTCCACGCAACTCCGTAAATCGTCCACGATTTTTTGTTTGAGTGCCAAGCCTTTTTTATCGGTTTTTGTTAAAGAGACTAAAAATAAGTTTAATTTATAATTATGTACTTGTTATTTAAAATTGCAATAATCACATAGTAGTGATTAATTTTCAAGAATTATAAAGATACAAGGATTTTTACGCAGAAATTGCTTCAAAGCTAGAAATTTTTAAAGCGCACTTGTTATAGGAGAATACTTTAGATTGAAAATTATAATGAGATATACAGTAGAACCTCGTTATACCGGGATGGCTTTTGGCTATACCTAGCACGATATAAGGAAAACACGGTATATCCGAATATATGTAATTTGTATAATAGTCACATACACACACGCGCATATATACATATATACATATATATATATATATATATATATACATATGTGCAGTAGCCACCTACATAACAAGACATACTATATAATACAATAATGACGCCGGAACATTTTACCTAATCAGGGTGGTACGCAGTCAATTGTTAAAATTAACATCTTTAAAAAAAAAGAAACCTGAAAAATGACCTCGATATATCCGAATCACGGTATCTCGAGGCCCGGTATAGCGAGGTTCTACTGTAGTTGGTAATCTAACATTTTATACACTAAAAAATGTATATTTACAAGCCTGCAACGTAACATATTTCCGTCGAACATTACCTTTCTACCCTGACGTCATTAACTTCTATGAGTTTTTATTATCATAACATCCATGAAGCTTGTCAAAATACTTCAAATGTGCCAATTTTACGTAAATGCTCAAAATCTTATACAATCTATGGCGAAACTATTTAAAGAAGAAATATTGGATTTCCAATGGTGAGTGAAAGTAAGTGAAAGAATAATCGAAATGCTAAAAATAAAGAGGATCCATAGAGATTGATAACTTACATTTGTCGCAGAACCAAGAGGGATAATGTATTGACTTTAACTTGTTTAAATGTGTGATGGAAATATGTTAAGGCCCATATCGACTAGAACATTTGCTCATTGGGTGTCACTGTAACATTGCAGCGTTGCACCTAGTGCAAACTGGAGGGTGTTGCGTTGCACCGTGTTAAATCATGACACTGTGCAAAGCAATAAATCAGATCGGCCAGTTGGCGGTTTTGCCCATTACATCAAAAGCATTGGCACGTTACGCCAGTGTGTGCTAGTTGGTGTCCATGATATGGATTAAAATAAACAATCCGTTGCACCATTGTCTCACTAAATGTTACGTTAGGGGGACACACAACAGGCAAATGTTCGATACGTGCCTTTACATGTTATTATCAATCATTCTAACTTGTTAGAATGTTTAATATAAGTACGTTACTTGGCAAACTGGTATATTTTTTTCAGTGTATACATATTAAACCAGATTTCATTGTAATAATTTTAATTAAATCCCTTGGCTGGTAAGCCCCATCGACAAATAAAATCTACGCTTTATAAACACATAAAACATGCATCGAAAGTGAGGTTATAAAACTCACGTGGTTATAAAGCGAAATATCAAATGTACTTACTTTTCTTATCACGTTTTGATTTCGGCATTTTGGTATGGAATTAAAACACTTTTTATTTTCACAAATTACACTTGATTTACGGATATTACGTGTTTATTTTTCTTCGTGTAACACGCACAACCTCCAAATTGACTTTAAAAGAGGTGAAGTTAGCAATGTGAGTTCGATTGGCAGCAGTGCAATTAGAGATGTATTTTTGTAGAGAGCTTTATCCCAGTCTTGCCAACATTATACATTTCACGAAGAGCATAGGCAACCAAATGTACACTGACGAATTTAACGCGGGATTTGGCGCGATTTAAAAAATAAATTACTTCAACGCGCAATATAAAATATTATCAATAACTGCGTCAATTTCGAAACACATGTGTGATAAAGAGATTATTATAAGTTTATAACAAAATAACACATGTGATAATAATAATAATAATAATAATCATTTATTTCTCAGCAGAATAAATTCTATTTACAGAGAAAAATACAGTTTTTTTTAAAATATACTAACTAAAAATAAACATTAATACTAAAAATAAACATTAATATAAAATGGTAGAAATAAAGTAGAGTAGTGGATAAATTATATGGCATATTTGATAACAAAAAAACAAAAGAAAAGACTTATATTAACGGTGACAATGAGGTTCTGATATCAAGGGAGGTTACATTAAATATATATATATATATGTCTGGAACATTGTTACAGTGTCGTACCATGCAGTTTAAGGGAGAATAATGGAGAACATCAGTTCTCGACACGGTGTATGCAAATGTACATCTGTTTCGGGAATTCAATCTTGGTACATAGAAATTAAGTTTTGACATTAAGTGGATATCGTCGATTTCATTATTTAGTAGTTTGTGTAGAAATAACAGAGAAGATAGTTTCCAACGTGTTTCGAGGGAGTGCATATTGAACTCTCGAAGCAGATTATCGTGATTGTAATTTTGAACAGGATACGCTCGGTGTTTTTTGAAATAAATCATTTTTAGAAATTTGCGTTGAATGCTCTCTAGTTGGTTAATTGAGCAAGCGAGGTATGGCGACCAGATAATAGAGCAGTACTCTAGTTTGGTCCGTACAAATGTATCGTACATTTTAGTTAACGTGTCGATATTCCTGAGGTCCTTTGAGTTACGTGCAATAAATCCTAACATTTTGTAACTAGATTTACATACCTTTTCAATGTGTTCATGAAAGGTTGATTTGGAATCGAGCAGCACTCCTAGATCCTTAATTGTACAACAACCTGATATGATGTCATTGCAAATAGCATAATTAAAACTGATGGGATTTGTTTTCCTATTGAAACTAATAAAATTGCACTTATTGAGGTTTAGAGGGAGATCATTTATGATACACCACTCATGAATTTGGTTGATATCACTTGATAAAATATCACAATCTGTTTTTGACTTTATCTCTCGATAAAGCTTGATATCGTCAGCATATATAAGTATGTGTGACTTAATACCCACTACGACATCATTAATGAAGCAGATAAATATGAGTGGGCCCAAATTCGACCCCTGGGGTACATCACTTGTAGACGTAAAACTCGGTGATTTAAAACTATTAAATTCAACATATTGGCTGCGGTTGGATAGATAGGATTCCAATAACTGACAAAGGGAAGGGAAAAATCCGAAATTAGGCAGTTTCTGCAATATAATGCTATTTCTAATACTATCAAAAGCCTTCTTGAAATTATATAGCATCGACTTGTCCACGTCTATCTAAAACTTCAGAGGCAAATTGTACAAAGTTAAACAAGTTAGTGGTTGTGGATCGACCTCGGATAAAGCCGTGTTGGAAAGGCGTAAAGTAATTCTGCGCGTGCTGGTAGATTTTCGTTGAAAGAATGGCTTCAAATAATTTTGAGAAGTTGTTTATTAACGCAATTGGCCTGTAGTTGGTGATTAAGTTCCTATCACCTGCCTTGAAAATTGGGCATATTCGAGCAGATTTCCAGACATCCGGGAAACATGATGTTTTTTGGATCAAGTTATATATATGAGTCAACGGAGTAACGAGTGAAGCTATGCAGTCTTTGACTATAAGAGAGGGTATTTTGTCAGGACCGGCTGTAAACTTTGGTTTCAGAGTCTTAGAGGCAGTTAACACATCTTCTTCAGTTATCTCATCAATATGAAATCCAACGCTGTCGAGAGAAGAAGTAGAATTAGTGACACTCGAACTTAGTTTTGCCCTGAATACACTTTTGAAAAAATCTGCAAAACTGTTTACTATATCTTGTTCCTTTTCAAGAGTTGTTTCATTGTAGTGCATAATGCCTGGAATTCGGGATGAAGATTTTTTGTCATTTAGAAAAGTCAAGAATTTTCTGGGATCTGTTTTTATTGAGAGCTCTATATTGTTAATGTATAGCTGGTAGTCTTTGGCAAGTTCAATTTTTATGGATCGTCTGAGTATGATTTTATGCGAATACTGGGTTAAAGTTATGAACTATTAAGAAGTTGCAACATTTGGAAAAGTAGTAAAGTGTTCACCACACTTTCACTATATCATGATATCATTTTATGCATGCATTTTTCAAAATTTCACAAAAATTACAAAAAAATTGTTATTTACATTTATAGCTGCACAATTTTACTCATTTTACCAAAATAGTAATTTTTCTTTTAATCACTTTAATATACATCTAGAATTATCAGGAATATATTTTAAATGTTTACATTCGTTATTTATTAATCACGTTTTTTTGTTCTTGTGGAAATAGCATAACATAACATATACATACATTTATTTTGTTTTATTTATTAGACACAGAATGCTACAAGGAAATGTATGCAAGATGGACACTGGTACACGAATAACGACTCCGTTTCCTGGACGAATTATTCAAGCTGTATAATGAGCGAAGAAACGCTAATTCCAGTAGCAATTGACCTGAACAATTCTATTCATCACATTGAGGTAATGATGAGACATGTTTGTTTGCATTTTTAAATGGATTAAAATAATAAAATTTGAAGCAATGTTAGCACTAAATTCGATTAACATTCAATTTGAAACATTGACCGAGTGGTTTCCACTCCTGGATTAAGCATGAAGAAAAATTTCGAGTTTAGAAAGGCCTGAATACTTGGTTTGGTCGCGTAGCGCGGTGCGCTATGCGACCAAACCAAATTTTCAGGCTTTTCTAAACTCGACATTTTACTTCATGCGAAATCTGCGAATGGAAAACACTTGTTTAAAGCTTCAAATTTAACGCTTTTAAAGAACGACGAATGACTGAACATTTACAGCGTTTTCATCGGGATATGTATACTTCAAAGAAAAGTTCTCGTTGTGAGTCTTATTTATAAGCGTAGCTACAAATAAAACTGTGTGAATTTAAAAAGCGAAAGCTATAATCTTATTCATTTGCTACATTCAATTTTCAGGCATATATTCCAACAATAAAAATAATTTCAAGGACCGGATATTCAGTTTCGATGTTGACTCTTCTGATAGCGTTCCTCATCATGTTTTCCATTAAGTAAGTTGTGATATTTGTGAAACTCGAGCACTCCCAACATTAACTTAATTTTAACAATAACTTTGTTCGGATTTAGGAAGTTACATTGCCCGAGGAATAAACTTCACATGCACCTATTCGCCTCCTTCATATTTAGAGCGTTTATATCATTACTCAAAGATTTGATATTCGTCGAAGGCGTCGGACTGAATTCTGATATTAGGTTTCAAAATGGAAACAAGTATTTCTTTGTAGACAAAGATGTAAGTAAATACTTTAATCGTTATTAAAAATATTATTTAAAAAAATGCACGAAGAACATTTTCAACGCAGATTGTTGGGAATAAATAATTTCGTTCAATATTTTTAAACTAATTTGCTCTGATTGATTAAAATGAAGTTCATCACCCAGTTGCAGATCAATTTTATTTTGATGTGATCAAAATCTAAAGTTAGGACTTCAGTTTAAATATTTATGCAACTCCATTAATGTTCCTTTGCATTGTTCGATTTAAAGATATTCATTAATATTGAATAACTTCAAATCGAATAATGTAGACGAATATTGAATAGACACTAGATTTTTTTAAATAGTACGAGTGGAATTATACAGGGTATCCGTATTTGAACAGAATGTATGGGGATCTCGGTTATTTGAAGAGATAGAGAGTCAGTTAAATTAGAGCAAATTTGGGGACTAATAATAATCTAAAAACAAATTTGAAATATCTTATTTCGTTTTTCAGATATTGTTAAAAAACGGATTTTTTGAAATTTCGTTTTTATTTCTTTATTCAAAAACTATTGCATCCAGATATTTACAACTTTGACATTATAAAGGCACTTTTCAACGATAAATCTAGTAACATATTTTATTTTAAGATAACTATAACATTTACCCAGGGACCATAGCCAACTTGTGTTTTTCTTATTGGCGCCATTTTGGATTTTCATATTTTTTTGAAGAATATTTTTGCCTGAATTCATTAATGTATCACACTTATAATTTATTCTACATTTTATATGTATAATTTTAATCTTTTGTTTTTTGTAAAGAGTGCCTTTGAAACAGTTGAGTAACTTACTTATCTGACAACTTCTAGGACGCATAATTTGCGTACATATTTAATAGTTGTGATGTGTTTAAACTAACGAGTGTCTTCCACTCCCAGACTAAGCATGAAGTAAAATTTCGAGTTTAGAAAAGCCCCGCGTAGAAAATTTGTCGAGGGTCGCGCAGCGACCCGAGACAAATTTTCACGGGGCTTTTCTAAACTCGAAATTTTACTTCATGCGCCACGGGTATAAACCACTGATTTACAGTAAAGTTAAAAATATACAACGCTTAGACGTGATGCTGATCAATATTTCCCGAACTGTAGCGAAAAAATGCAAGAATTACTTTTTTTGTAAATAGTTTTGGAATATTAATAATAAAAGTAGAATAAATTTAGTTTGTGCAACTTTTATGTGACAATTTATTATTATTATTACAAAAGATTGACAGTTATTAATTAATTTTGAGTGCCAACAATGATTGAATGCTATCAAGATTTTATTGGTTAATAGATATGACGTCATTGTTTCCAAGGCACTCTTTGCAAAAAAGAAAATATTATAATTTTAAATATAAAATGTGCAATAAATTATAAGTGTGGTACATCACTGAGTTTAGAAAAAAATACTCTTTCAAAAAATATGAAAATCCAAAATGGCGCTCATAAGAAAAACAAAAGTTGGCTATGGTCCCCGGGTAAATGTTATAGTTATCTTAAAAAAAATATGCTACTAGATTCCTTATTAAAAAGTGCCTGTATATTGTCAAAGTTCTTAATGTCCAGATTCAGTAGTTTTTGAATAAAACAATTAAATGTTTTTTCAAAAAATCAGTTTTTGTTGATATCTAGAAAACAAAAAAAGATATTTCAAAATTGTTTTTAGATTATTGTTAAGCCCTAAAATACGCAACTTAAATTTAACCGACTCTCTATCTCTTCTAATAACTGAGATCCCCGTACATTCTGTCGAAATACGGACACCCTGTATAAAACTTTTTTTAAATCTGGTTATATTCATCTTGATTTGATCAAAATCTGAAGTTATGTTACTGTTCAATTTTGTTAATATTATTACAATTGATTAAATGTTTCAGTCTGGAAATTGGTGTTGTAAAATGGTCACGAGTTTATTCCAATTCTTTATCACTGCAAACTATTCATGGATATTAATGGAAGGGCTGTATCTGCATAATTTAATTTTTCATTCAATGTTTGTGGACACTAATAAGAGTATTCTTCACTACATAATATTAGGATGGGGTAAATATTTTATGCAATTCACAATATTTCAATAAATTAATAATAAGTCAAACATTTTCATATAAGTAAAATTGTTTTTTTAAATCGTGTAATTATATTTGAAATCTAATCAGCAAACAATGCACTACTTTTTGCATACACAAGTCATAAAAGTATGAATTGCTCGTACTAGGTAAAAGTTCAAGTGGGACTTCAGAAAACTCATTTCTCAAAATGTGAGTTTTATTAAAAATAAGAGACAATTTTTATTGGTTTTATCGATTACCAATACTTCTCAATTTCAATACTTATTTACAATATTATATTTTAGTTTAATATTTGAACATATGCATTTTTACATTATTGTATGATAAACATTTGTAAAATTTATTAATGTGATTATTGTATTTTGAACTTCAAATTAAGTCAATGTTATACCGGGTGTTGACTTGGCGGACGCAACATAGGAAATCTCATGTAAATTTTGAAATGTTCAAATTTTGGCTCCCCTATTTATTATAGAAACAAAATGTATTTACCTTTTTTCTAGAGGAAAAAAATCTGAATTCATTCGTGTTAACGTTTATCACTTTAAGTTTCTCTAAGTTAAAATAATTAAGAAAAAGTAATGTGATTTTATAAAAATATTGACATGCCATGGAATTGAAACAACAATTGCGGATGTCAAAATGGCAAAAGATATCGCAGTCACTTGATTAAAGTAAATGTTTTCGAAATGATTTACACTATACAAGAAAAAATCCTCCTATTAAAGTGGTATTATGCAGACCACAGTTATCACGATGTTTGCGTTATGTTTTTTGTCGTTAATTAAGTAACAGCAATATCTTGTGCTATTTTGACACCCGCAATTTTTGTATCAATTCCATGGTATGTCATTATATTTATAAAATCACATTACTTTTTCTTAATTATTTTAGCTGTAAATTTTCTGACATTCGTTGGTTTTTAAAAGAGTTCAATTTAAATCTTTAAACGAGTTTTTTCCACTCCCAGACTAAGCATGAAGTAAAATTTCGAGTTTAGAAAAGCCCCGTGAAAATTTGTCGAGGGTCGCGCAGCGACGCGAGACAAATTTTCTGGGCTTTTCTAAACTCGAAATTTTACTTCATGCGCTACGCGTATAAAACACAGGTTTTAAGCGTATTTGATAAAATTATTACCAAGGTGAGTGGAGAATTCCAGGCTCAATGCGACAATTTAAATCTAAAAATAGATCAATTAAATAGTGAAAACGTTGATCTTAAAAAGAAGGTCGATGAACTTGATCAGTCCTCTCGCAATAACAACCTTAGGATTATGGGTCTTCTGGAAGAGCCAAACGAAAATTTAAACGAAAAATGCAAACATTTTATTAATAAAGAAATGTTAATAAATGATGAAATTAGTATTATCCGCTGTTTTCGTATTGGGAAAATGGGAAAAGAGCCTCGTACAATAATTGCTCGCTTTGAAAAACGTTCGGAGGTCGAAATGTTACTAAAATATCGCTCTATGCTAAGAAATAAAAAGTTTAGATTAACAGAGAATTTGATACCTCATCGACATAAACTACCAAGACTCGCCCGCGATAAACTAGGGAATGTTAATGCGTGGTCCTGGAATGGCTGTTTGTATGGAAAAGCGACCAAAAACGGAGAGGACATAAAAAAGAAGATATACGTGGAAACCGCTATTGAACATCTACTAGCTGGAAAATAAATCATGCATGTATATTTTTCACATAAAAAAAAATCATGCATGGTTCAAATTTAATATTTTTCTACATTTGCCCTATTAGTCACCTTCTTTATCTTTTCTTCTAACTGGATAGGCGGCACACAAAAAATTATTTTTTGTTAACTCAGATATTATTAATAACTTAAAAAAAGAAAACAATTATGTACATTACTTTATGTCATTTAAATGTTCGATCATTAATCTCGAATTTCAGTAATTTTAAAGCTCTTGTAACTACCAACTCATATGAATTAATCGCCGTATCTGAAACTTGGCTAAACTGCACTTCTGATGTATCTTTTGTTCAGATTTATTCACAAAGAACGAGCATCTGGCCGCGGTGGTGGCGTTGCCCTTTATATAAAAAACAATTTGAAGTTTGAACCTGTATTTATCCTAGATAATTCTATAAGTTTTGAAAATATTTTTATTAGATGTAAACTTGGTGGTCGTCTGTTCTGTATAGGGGTAGTCTACAGACCTCGCACCTTAAATGTAAATACCTTTATTGAATCATTTGACACCGTCGTTAGCCATGTTCTTCTGTTATGTGACGAAATATTGTTTCTTGGTGACTTTAACATTAATTTATTGAATATTGATTCCAACCTTACTAAACAGTTTTGCCAATTTATAGAGTCATGTGGATTTCACCAGATTATTGAAGAGCCCACTAGAGTCACGGATACGTCGGCTTCATTGATAGATTTAATTATTACCTTAAATAACACAAATATCACCGAAAGTCGAGTTGTCAAAATTCACGATATTGCTGATCATGATTTGACCTATTATAAGCTTCTGATTGATTCTCAAAAACCTGTTAATATGGTTACCTATCGCTCACTAAATAATATTGATCACCATACTTTTCTAAATGACTTATATTCTCTACAATTAGATCAACTTCTGTACCTAACAAATATTGATCATAAGGTCTGCTTTCTTAATGATTCCTTACTATTCCTGTTTAATGTTCATGCACCCCTAAAAACCTCGCGGATAACTAGGAAACCTGCTCCGTGGTTGACACAAACAATTAAGGCAATGATGTTGGATAGAGTCAATGCCTATAAGAGGTTTAAAATTACGAGGGAAATTACTAACTATAATACCTATAAATATTACCGCAATATGGTCAACTCGGCAATCTTACGTGAAAAAAAAAGCATACCCATACGTTACGTACTTTAGGCTTTGTAACTTCAGATTTTTTTAAATGTTTCCAGAGAAATTTAGGATCTTTGCTGACCATCATCAGCAAAGATCCTAAATTTCTCTGGAAACATTTTAAAAAATCTGAAGTTACAAAGCCTAAAGTACGTAACGTACCTTCTTTGTTGAAAAATGTAAATGTTGCTAATTCCTTCTTAGTCGACTCGGTCAGTAGTGTAACCGACCCTAATCTAGTCTCATGGTACACCATAAACTCCCATCCTAACATTAAAAATAAACTCAGTTTCTCTCTTGTGGATACCCATGATATTTCTAAATTATTATTAAAAATTAAAACCAATGCAGTGGGATTAGATGGTCTTAGCGCGACAATGCTTAAAATGTGTTCTCCATTTATTGTCCCCTACATTACACACATCATAAACTGTTGCTTAGAACAATGCATTTTTCCACAGTCCTGGAAGTTATCGACGGTTATTTTAGTACCAAAAAAAGAAAATCCGGATGTTAGGTTCCGTGGACTCATATCGCCACCGAAGCACAGATCTGCTATTTATACGAGATGTTTGTCTTACAACATCTATAAATTATTCAATAAAATTCCCCAAAACCTAAAACAATTAAAATTCAACAGCTTCAGATATCACTTGCGCTCTCTGTTACTACGAAATGAGCTTTGAATTTACAGAATTAATTCGAGATATTGACGACGAAATATGTTTGTCTATTATCCCTCACACGTTGCAATTACATTTATGTTTAATTTTTCGTAGGTTAAGTGGAAGATCAGTAACAGGTTAAGCTGACTGAACTTCGCCTACGCTTATAAGTATTTGTTTTGTATTTATTTTTTGTATGACAAATAAAGGCATTATTATATTATATTATATTATATTAAGTGAAGTTCGAATATACATAAATTTGACAATATTATAGTGTTTTATACGCGTGGCGCATGAAGTAAAATTTCGAGTTTAGAAAAGCCCAGAAAATTTGTCTCGGGTCGCTGAGCGACCCTCGACAAATTTTACTTCATGCTTAGTCTGGGAGTGGAAAACACTTGTTTAAAGCTCAAATTTGACTTTGAAGAAAACAGGGAATATCCGCAATTGTTGTATCAATTCCATGGTATGTCATTATTTTTATAAAGTCGCGTTAATTTTTCTTAATTATTTTAACTTAGAGAAACGTAAAGTGTTACGTGTGAACATTCATAAATTTTTAAAAATTAAAAAAAATGTATTTCACTTTTTTGTAGAGGGGAAACCCTCTACAAAAAAGTGAAATACATTTTGTCTCTAAAATAATTAGGGAAGCCAATATTTGACAACTTTAAAATTAACATGCGATTTACTATGTTGCGTCCGCCAAGTCAACACCCGGTATACGCGTGGCGGATGAAGTAAAATTTCGAGTTTAGAAAACCCTAGTCGCGTTACGCGCTTTGCGACCAAACCAAATTTTAAGGCTTTTATAAACTCGAAATTTTACTTTGAGCTTAATCTGAGAGTGGAAAAGTTCAAAAATTCAAATTGAACTCTATTATAAAATCAACGAATGTCTGAATATTAACAGAGTATATATCGGGATATGTATACATAAAGGAAAAATGCCACTATCTATTACTCCAAAAATGTAAAAATAATTTATTAAGATATTAATATAAGTGATGTTAGTGATAATTCAATTTCAATTTACGTACTTATTGACTTTGACAATTTAACCAACAATACCATAAAACACTGAATTTAAACTTTGTTTAACAAATGTTATAAAACACTTGGTTATTGTTTCACTATTTGTTTTTATTTTTGAAAAACTGACTAGTTTCGGTCAGACGACCATTTTCAAAGTTATTACAAGAATGTAATTGAATGAATTCTCGTAATAACTTTGAAAATGGTCGTCTGACCGAAACTAGTCAGTTTTTCAAAAATAAAAACAAATAGTGAAACAATAACCAAGTGTTTTATAAAACTTTTAAACGAAGTTTAAATTCAGTGTTTTAAAAAATGTTTCGCCAAGTGATGGATGAGTCTACAATTAAAAGTTCAACAATACCATTTTACTTTAACATTCTAACATACTGTTTAAATAATTTATAATATTATCAATAATAGGGATGCCTTTGTTGGTGACAACACTTTGGATCACAGCAAGGGTCCTCTTTGAAGACACATTATGCTGGACAACGCACAACGACAGCAAAATCTTCTTAATCGTCAGGATACCAACAGCAGTCTCCATATTAGTAATAACATTAATTTTTAACCCACATCAACATAATTTTAATGAAAATCCTTCTTTTAGTTGAACTTAATCCTCTTTGTGAGAATCGCAGTGGTGATTTTTAGCAAACTCCAAGCCCCTGTTTACGAAGAAGCCAAAAGGTATCAAAAATGGGCACGCAGCACTTTAGTCCTAGCTCCCTTGTTTGGCATACACTACGCACTCTTGATCGGAATGTCCTCCTGGATGAACAAAAACGAGACTATCGAGTTGATTTGGCTGTTTGCAGATCAGTTATTCGCTAGTTTTCAGGTACGCTTCGAAATATAATAATAATTATGTTTTAAAACAAAATCAACCTTATTGCGAGATTTCAGCTAAGGGTGGAAGTTTTTAAAATCGAAGTGTTCGGATATTCATTGAAAAATATTTTCAAATATTTTATTAATATTTTATTCACATATTCAAATTAATCTAATTTTAAAATTATTTCTGATATTCAAATACATATTTGAATATTCATACATTTCATATATTATAATATTTGAAATACTCGAATATTTCAGATATTTTAATATTTCCCACTGAGCAAAAAACGAACAAATAACGTTACATCAACATTGTAGCAACATTAAACGTTGTTTAAATGTTGATGAAACATTACTTAAATGTGTTTGCTCAGTGGGTTGATTATTCGAATACTTGAAGTATTTTAATATTTGATAATTCGAATATTTAAAATATTTGTATATGCTATTAACAGTATCTTTTCTAAATGTAAGAATACTTACATTGGAAAATTCCCAGCATGAATTAAAACATGGATCAAATATATGCTTTATTATTGTTGCTCGAAATTTGCACTCATAAAAAAATTATGTATAATAATATTGTGATGGATTCACAATAAGCAAGTATATTTTTTAACTACACATTAAATCACTGTCTTACACGCCTGGCGCATAAAGTAAATATTTCGAGTTTAAAAAACCAACCAATGCAAATATTCAGGCTTTTCTCAACTCGAAATATTTACTTCATGCCTAATCAAGGAGTGGTGAACACTATTTAAACCTTCAATTATAACACTGAATAATAAAATGGGAAACAAACACAAACTGTAGTTATTTTCATTATTTTTATAATTTTTTAATTATCTTGGTTTGCGGCTATTTTATATGCTTTGAGATTTATAGCATTTTCGCGAGTTTTTTATAATTGACTTTCACTCATTTTTATTTCAATTTAAAATGTTCATCAATCTACAAAATATTGTTGACACATCAATTTTTTCATAATTTTTATCAATTTCTCAACTTCTTACTTTTGTTTATTTAGAAATTACTTTATCACTCGAAATAAAACCAAGCTAAGAGAGTTTCACTTTATTTTCGAAGAAAAGCCAATCACTCCAAAAGTTAAACTATAAAAACACAAACTAATTATGAATACCTCTCTATAAAAACAAACTTTAACAAACTTCCCCAGGTAATTACTGATCTTCCCATTAAGAAATTTAAAGCAAAAATTAAAGCTGTTCTAAATGAACAATCCCTTTACTTAAAGACTATTATAAAATAAAATGGTAAAGTAATTCTTTCTAAGCTAATATGTGATATTTATACTGAATTTTAATTATTTAAACTATTTTAATAATTTCATTATGTTATGCAAACCTTTATGCGATACCTTTGGGATACTACTTCATTTAACATAATATATTTTTGAAATTTTAGTATTTAATACAATAAAAAAAAATTACATAAATATAAATATTGCAACATGATTACTAATATAATTTTATCTAGGGTTGTTATGTTTGAAACACTTTATTTTAAAACAGTGTTTTAAACATGTGTAAAAACAGCCGTCGTGTTTTAAACGGTTTTGTTTTAAACATGTTTTAAATCTTAAATTTTACTTAAAACATGTTTAAATCTTTTTTTTATTATCTTAAATTTGTTAAATTATATTTTATACTACTTCATTAAGATTTTTTGTTTGCGTTTTTAAATGTTAGCTAAGTTGTTAAAGATATTTCAAATTACATTATTAAACACAACATTTAATTACAATAAAATATCACCACTGTGTGTGCATAAATGTGATTATTAAATACAGGTAATTTTTCTTTTAGGTATACATACGCATACACTGTAAATATTACGACTTTAGTTGTTTTTCTTAAAGATTTCAATTTGAATCTTTAAACGAGTGTTTTCCACTCCCAGACTAAGCATGAAGTAAAATTTCGAGTTTAGAAAAGCCTAAGAATTTGGATTGGCCGCGTAGCGAAGCGGAGCGGCCAATCCAAATTAGGCTTTTCTAAACTCGAAATTTTACTTCATGCGCCACACGTATAAAACACTGAAATATCGTAAAGTTTGAAATATACGGCTTTAGCAATCTAATATGTAGATGTGAATAAAACGTGAATCAAATTCTGCGCTGAACAATTGGTTTAAACTAGTGATTATATGCAACCCAATAACTATAACGTATGGTAAGGTTGCCTATAATCGTTGTTGTGTGTGTGTTTTTCACTGTAAATCAGTGTTTTTAAGCGTGGCGCATGAAGTAAAATTTCGAGTTTAGAAAAGCCGAATTTGGATTGGCCGCTCCGCTTCGCTACGCGGCCAATCCAAATTCTTAGGCTTTTCTAAACTCGAAATTTTACTTCATGCTTAGTCTGGGAGTGGAAAACACTCGTTAAAAGCCTCAAATTAACCGCTTTGAAATAACGAATTCCCGCAAATTTAAAAAACGCTGTAATTATCGGAATATGTACACTCAAAAGAAAAATGCCCTGTATGTTCACGTTTTAAACATGTTTTTAATTGTTAATGTTTTAATAAAAAAAAACACGTTTTGTAAAAAAACTGCTTGATTTAATTAAAATGAAAAAAACGTTTTTTTAACCGCCCTGATTTTATCATTTCTTTGTCAATCTTTAATTAAATAAATACATAATTTCATTGATAATCATTTTATTCGTTTGCAATGCATTGGCGTATTTATTAGTATGAACAAATGAACAAATAGAGAAACCTTTAAAATGTTTCTTTAGGGAAACACATTTGTGACTTTTAAAAATCATCTAGAGACCAGTTTTAGGATTAGCCTGTGCTTATGCTTTTTCAAACAAGTTACATGTGATTTAAAAAACCGTGTAAGTCTGCGAGTTTTTTTTATAAGACAAGTTTTTTATAGAAATAATCAATAATCATTTATTTTATTAAAAAATAAATGAAACTTGAAACACATGAAACCAAGTCGACCTTGTTTTTCTAGTTACCTTGATTATCTGATGTCACGTGATGATTTCCACGGGGTACGTCACAATCAAGGTCATTTCCATAAATTACAGCTTGTTATAGTTTTTTTAAATTTGCACAATCATTTATCGATTGGTAGCATCCATTGGTTTGCCTAAACCACATCGGACTTCATTCAAAAATATATTTAAATATTGATTCATTACCATATTCAAATATTTCATTATTCGAATATTCAAATATGTAAATAAATTAGTGATTGAAATGTTCAAACTTAAATATCCAGCTATTTGAATTATTCGTATTCGAATCGCAGTCTTCGGGCTAGTTGCACCAAACACGTTGAACTGTTTTAACTCTGAACTCAACAAAACGAACTGTCATCTTGAACTTGAGTTTAGCTTAAACTCGAGTTCAACGTTTTTGGTGCAACTGGGCCTTAGTTTCATTCATAGAGTGAAACTCTCCTAACTACGTTGTTTTTATTTCAAGTGTTATCATGAAGTTTCAATATGTATCCGCCTCAGAAATTAAATTATTATTACAAAGTCTTATTTTCAAACTGAACTAAATGATATTGAGTAATTTCTTTTAGGGATTTTTCGTTGCGATTTTGTATTGTTTCATGAACAGCGAAGTAAGGACCGAATTGAAACCGCAATTACAGGCATTTTTGACTTTTATGGCAACGAACAATTGCCTTAAATACTGCTTTCCATGCCGACATAGCTATTTGAGGTAAAAAAAATTATATGTAATGTCAAGAATATTTTTCAAAATTATTTAATTTTAATGAGGATTGAATGCAATAGAAGCAATACACACTGCTCCAAGAAATTAACGCATCACCTGCGATTTATAGAAAATTTTAGAAATGTGTACTATTTTTGTGTATTTCACTTTAGCATCTTTAAAATAACGAATATTGCTTTGAATCTTGTGTTTATTCTATAAGTTGCAGTTGTTTAAACACATAAAATGTAAGTAAGCTGAAATTTGCTAAACATAGAATTTGTTAGGTGGTGCGTTAATTTCTTGGAGCAGTCTATTTGTAAAAATCGAGTTGCTTGAATATTTCAGATCGGCTAGAGGTAGACCGTCAGTTTGCACAACGATGTCTTGTAGTTCGTTGTTTAATAATGGCATTAATCACCACAGGAATAGCAGAAGCAGGTGGGATTATTCCGAAAAAAACGAAAAGGGAAATGTATTTGGTGTTTAAAAGTGAAATCTTTAATATTTCAGACAGTCAAACGTTTTTCCTCCATTGGACAAAAACAAGGAGACCACTTGTCGATCGAGCGTCATCAGCTGGCATGAGACGCCATCATCAAGGTGGAATGGCGGAAGATTTAGTGCGGGATCGAAAAGTGTAAAGAATTTTAATTTCAGTTCTAATGGTAGTATTCCTGTAAGTATATTCGAGTGGGTAGATTAAATTCGAAAGTAATTTTGCGCTAAAAAAAATTTTTGCGCTAAATTAATTAGAGCGTTTGAAGCAGTTTACTCCAATTGCTCTACGGTAACTACGCCCCTGGTTATGTTAGATAAAAATTTCAGACAAATTTACAGACAGTACATGAGATAGCGAATCCAAGAAACAAAATTATGTTTTAAACATTGTCTTACAGATTTATTCTACTATTGATATATAGGGTGGGCCATCTAGTGGTTTCTTTTTAAAAATGCAATAAAATGGACAAAATTATTTTTTTCCATATAATATGGCTTTATTAGTAAGAGCAAACATTCCCATTAATTATGGAACACAACTTCGTTCAAGTGACTGCCTGGGCTGGCTCCGCAGTAGCGCATTCTGTCACTCCAATTTTCCAAGACCTTGTTGAGGGTTTCGAGCTGTAGCTCACGGATTGCTTGTATGGTATTGGCCTGAAGTGCTTGAATCGTTTCTGGATTGTTGACACAACATCGGTCCTTCACGGTTCCCCACAAAAAAAATCCAAAGGGGTTAAATCGCAGCTCCGAGGCGGCCAATTGACATCGCCAAGACGGCTGATAACACGATTTGGGAATTTGGTGCGCAAAAGATCGATTGTGGCATGGGCTGTGTGGCATGGCGTGCCATCCTGCATGAACCAGAGGTCGTCCAAATCCATGTCTTCAATTTCTTAAAAAAAAAAGTCTGATAACATGGCTCTGTAACGCTCACCGTTAACTGAAACGTTGTTTCCATTTTCGAAGAAAAATAGTCCAATGATGCCACCACTCCACAACCGCACCAAACAGTCAATCTCTGGGGATGCATTGGCTTCTCGACAATAACGTGCGGGTTTTCCGAGCCCCAGATGCGGCAGTTTTGTTTGTTAACGTAGCCGCCAAGATGAAAATGAGTCTCGTCAGAAAAGATGATTTTTCGCCCAAAATCGTTGTCCAATTCAAGCTGCTCTAAGGCCCAAACTGCGAAGCGATAACGAAGCGGATGGTCATGCGCCGTCAATTGCTGAGTCAATTGGACCTTGTAAGCGAATAATCCGAGATCTTTGTGCAGAATTCTCGGCTTGAGTGCATGTGTTGGACACTGTTTTTTTTTTCGACGTTTTTGACCTTTTTGAGAACTTTTATTAATGGAACTGTCTGCGTTTGTGTGTGACAATGAAGAATCTAATATATTTTTTTGTCTAAAACTTACCGTTTAGTCACAATTTGTGTTTTAGGTTAATGTTTTTATTAGATGTCCTTTTTGCCTTTTCTTGCAATTTTATGCCACATTTCCACTGTAAAGTGAAAACACAGCATAACTTCCTTATAAATTGCTACATATCTGCACCAATTTTGATCTTTTACTTGTATTTTAACGTGAATACACTACACAAATTTAATGTTAACATCGTTAACATATAAACGGTGACATTTGAGATTTGTTTATCCAAAATTCAATTGTCACCGCTGATGTCGCCATGATTAGGTGTGTAAAAACTAGGTGGCGCTAGTACATAATCAAATCAAATAAATAATACACTAGCGCCACCTGTTCTTTTTTTCATGAAATTATATCAATCTGAGGCATTAGTCGGTATTACACATATTTTATATAAATAGTTGTCAACAAACGTCACTTTTATAGTGTAAAATTAAATCAGTGTATTCGCTTAAAATTTAAGACAAAATAATAAATTGCAAATAATACTTAAGAACTTGTGTCTAAGTTGTAATGTGGGTCTATTTTATTCAGTAAATGTGTATAAAATCACACATATGAGCGATAAATAATTTCTCACAATCGACAACTTTAAAAATTAATTTCGCTAAAACGGTAAGTTTTCTAAAAAACTGGACTTCAGATTCGTTATTTTCTCATAAAAATACATATGTTTAAAAAAAACCGACCGAATTCTCCTCAGGCTAGTGCGTGCAATGTTGAGCTGTTGAGATCGACGGCGAGTTGATGTTCGTGGATTGAGTCTCACACTTTCGGTTACAGCAGTCACATTCTCGTCTGTGCGCACAGTACGAGAAGGAGGACCATGACTGTTGTCCACTAGCATGCCAGTCTCACGACCTTTTTGCACAAACTTGCGTACAGCAGGCGCGGTAGGTGATTCATTTCGGCTAAAACTTCTTTTCAACAAACGCACTGTTTGGGCTACACAGCACTTACTTTGGAAATAAGTTTGCAATATTTCCCAACGTTGTTCAAGCGTAAAGCGACTCATTTCGTACCGCGGAGGAATGATACCGACTTTCTGTCAAGATTTCGAGCGGGAAAAAGATTTCAGTGTCAAAATAACCTATGATTTAAAATGAAACCACTAGATGGCCCACCCTATATGTACAGGGTGCGGCAGGGAAACTTGCTGATTTGAAAGGCCAATAAAAGAAAAAGTATTCCACATATCGATTTAATTATTTTTTTATCGTATTGTACACATTCTGAATTTTTGTTTCAAGTGGTTTTAAAATTGACACCGGACAAATGGCGGCCCTCATTAGCGATACACTGATCCACCCGTTTTTTGAAGTTTCTCTCCACTCTTTCGAGCATATCGACGGGAATGTTAGCGATGGCTTGGTGAATGTTGTCCGTCGGGTGTTGCAAGGTCCGTGGTTTGTCATCGTAAACAATGGATTTGAGATATCCCCATAAAAAGAAGTCACAGGAAGCCAAATCGGGGGAGCGCGTCGGCCACTGTACGTCACCCCTCAAAGAGATTAGGCGCTCGTGGAAGTGTTTCCTCAAAAGTTCCATTGAAGTTCTCGCTGTGTGTGCCGTAGCTCTGTCTTGCTGGAATCATACGTCCCCTAGTTCCATTTCTTCAAGTTTTGGGAGAAAAAATGCTTCAATCATTTCTCTGTTGCGAACGGCATTCACAGTAACAGTGTGTTCTTCTTGGCCTCCAGGCCCTTTTTTGCCACACTGCCACTTTCCCTAAATGCATCCACCCACGAAACGATTGATTGCCGGCCAGGAACGGGAGCCGTGGAATGAATATTGAACCGAGCTCGGAAGGCACGTTGGGTGGCAACCACCAAACGGCCATTGGAAAAGTAAGCCTCGACCACGAACGCACGCTCCTCCTTTGTCCAACGCATGACGCAAGACCCCCTCTATCGAATAAGACCCTCCCTACCCCTTTCTGACCATGTCTCGCTCATTGGCGCCCAATTCAAATCAGCAAGTTTCCCTGCCGCACCTTGTAATAAGTACAAGCATAAAAATTAAAAATTAAAAATTAAATGCATCTCCATTCGGAATTTCATTATTAATCAGATATAATCATTCTAAATTTAAAGTAGTCTATCAAGTGATAGATGTTATTATTTTATTTAAACATAAAATATGTCGCAATTTAATCCTTGATTTCATTTTTTTGGCGTCCAAATAAATAAATTGTACTGTATGTCTGGATAATTATCTTTGATGAAAATAAACATTTAAATTCATTAACATGTATTTATCTGTATATTAAATACTAACGCATTTATTTATTTCAGAACGAAAAAACGACATGTTTGATAACCGAAGAAAAAAGCAGATCAGATTCCCAGTTACAAGGTGAAAGCATTTGTATGCTACCGAGGAATACTGGTGCTTGACTAACTGCTGTTTAATAAACGAAGAAAATCAGGATTTAAAAAAAATCAACAGGGTATTACTGATATTCACCCCATACGAATTATTTCCATATAAAAGATCTCATATCTACTAAATTTAAATTTATTTATTATAAATGTGTATATGTATATACAGAGAGAGAAGGGAAAAGGTACCTAATATTTTTGTATCCTTTTTTGACATATCAAGTTGCGTCCAATTGAAACGGCAACGAGTGTGATACGAGTGAGACGTCGATGATTTTCAAAATTGTTTGTTCTCATAAATTTTTCTATGTGATGTAGTTGTAAGGCAGAATTTTAAAATGAACAGTATTTTATGTGTTACATATTTTATGTAAAATGTGTTTAAATAAATAAAAAAGTATTCAATGTAGACATCTGTTATTTAATTATTTAATAGTTTTGTATTACTATCTCAAACTTTCCTTTAAGTATACATACCTCAATTATATGCTGTAAATCTTTAGATGTTCGTTGTTTATTTAAAAGAGTTTAATTTGAAGCTATAAACGAGTGTTTTCCACTCCCAGATTAAGCATGAAGTAAAATTTCGAGTTTAGATAAGCCTGGAAATTTGGTTTGGTCGCTCCGCGAAGCGGAGCGACCAAACCAAATTTTCAGGCTTTTCTAAACTCGAAATTTTACTTCATGCGCCACGCATATAAGACACTGATTTGAAGTGAAGTTCGGTGTTTGTTAAAAAGGTATTTGTTGCAGAAATTAGGAGTAATTTCATTTCGAATAAATGTAATATGCCCACGGTTGAAATTTCTAAGGTCAATTTTATTTTAAATTTACACAACAAACTTTCGATGTTGTAATGAATCCATGTTAAGACGACATTTTTTCAATTAAATTTAAATGTATGTATAAAAAATGTTGCACAATCGGAGAACCGGGAATTTATCGGAAAAACACAAAATAATTGTCTTCGAGGTAAAACTCATTAAGTTCAAAAAAGTGCAATTACTTAATGCATCAGAATTTTGACCAAAGATAAAAAAACTGCATAAACAAATAAAATAAATTATTGTTCTTTCAATCTTGTGATACATTATTCTAGGTGAAAGTATGTATATTAATTTCACAATAAGTGTTTTATACGCGTGGCGCATGAAGTAAAATTTCGAGTTTAGAAAAGCCTGAAAATTTGGTTTGGCCGCGTAGCGCTACGCGCTACGCGACCAAACCAAATTTTCAGGCTTTTCTAAACTCGAAATTTTACTTCATGCTACGCTTCATGCTACGCGCTACGCGACCAAACCAAATTTTCAGGCTTTTCTAAACTCGAAATTTTACTTCATGCTTAGTCTGGGAGTGGACAACACTCGTTCGAAACTTCAAATTAAACTCAAAACCTCATTCAGTTAGTGCAGCGGGTAACTGTATCAACAAAGCATGTAAGCAATTTTCTGAAAATTACACGCGTTTTTAAGGACAAAAGGTGGTAATCGTTAGCAAACCATTTGAGGTAATTGAAGTGTGCGACATCCGCGTATCGAACGTGATTTTGCCGCATTTTTCTTTCGCTCGGCGTTCCTCAACTTCTTTGTCGTCGAGACGTTGGTCATTTCGGAAAATGGGACGAGGCTGTTGTAACTGTTCGAAAATCTATAAACAACTCAACGTTTGAAATGTTATCGCGCGATTCTGGAAACAAATATATATGTAAGAGCTGAACTTAAGACCATTAAACGGTACAGGTTTTTCTGCATTTTTCTTCCGCGTCACTTCGAGAAGCTAGACACGTTCAATTCATTATTATCGCGATTCTATTGAAAAGATTACAATTGTAGATATCTCAGAAAAATATAAGGTCATTTATATTCATTATATGAATTTTGTTTTCGTAATTACCCACTGAGCAAAAAACAAACAAATAACGTTATATCAACATTGTAGCAGCATTAAACATTGTTTTAATGTTGATGAAATATTATTTAAACGGATTTGCTGTGGGTAGGCGGTGTAAAACTTTACAATTTAAAAAACTTTACATAAGAACCTAAAATAAAAAAATGCCAGCTTACGCTTCCTTGTGAGAGGGCATTTTTTCAATTTAGGTTCTTTCGTAAAGTTTTTTACATTGTAAAGTTTTATACCGCCTAATTATTTTGTACATCTTTTTACCTCTCAATATTAAGCTTCTACAGTAACTACTGCTTCCGTTTGAAAAACTTATTTTAATAAATGAGTCACCCAAATGCAAACCAAGCCATAATTGTTTTAAGAAACTTGTGGCAAAATGATAAAAACAAATTTTGCAGCGTCTTTAAAAAAACTAAAACAGTGTTGAATGAGCGTTGTATCGAGTGAGGACAAGAAAAGTTATGTAAAAGTAAGTAAAAAGTTGGTAGGTTTTGCAATTGAAAAATATGTCAGCTTTTGCAACCAAGAAATGTAACAGCCCTTGCATTCGACAGGATTTTTCAAACTTAATTTATAGAAGTTTAGGGTGGGCTTTGAAGGTTAATTTATTTTTGTACTCGTAATTGTAGCCTGATACGAGTAGATTCTAGAGATACCAAAACTTCCAAATCAAAAAATAGGTTAATGGCTGGTTTTGCACCTGAGCCACTTAAATCTTTCTAAAATTTGCATTCATTACTTTACTTTTACACATTAAAATTCCTGTTTGCAAAATATGTTTGGTCTTTGCTGAAAACGAATCCAGCTGGTTTTTATACTAAAGGCTATTTTTTATACTAAAGGCTATTTGAAAATATATGTACTTAATATTAGTAATAATAATAATAATAAACGTCTTTATTTATACAAAAAAGATACAAGGTGTAGAATGTACAGCAAAACTACATAGGCCAGATTCAGTCGATCTGATAGTCAGATCAACTGCTCTTCCACTTTACCAATCTATAATTTGAAATACTCGATAAATCGATACATTAGAGCCAAATAGATCATTAAACAGTTAATAAAACAAATGACATTGGTTAGATGTTAACGTAATGTATTTCTGAACAAATTATGACATATCTCGCGTTTAAACTTCATCAATGTGAGATTTTTAATATGAGATGGTATGCTGTTATATAATTTACAAATATTATAAGAAAAACATGTCTGAAATAAAGCCGTGTTGTGGAGCGGAGGTGAGATAATACCTCTGAATCTCACATTGATGGTATGAACATCAGGCCGGAATACTATTCTATTGTAAAAATGTTAAACAATACAACGTTCGGCGGTTGTTCATGTTAAGCCATTTTAATTCGATTAATTTATCAGATATGTGATCGAACTTTCGAATACCAAAAATTAGGCGAATGCAAGAGTTTTTTACTTTCTGAATACGACGCTTTGTTACATTATCTAGGCATGCATTGTAAATTACATCGGCAAAATTGAAATGACTTAATACAAGTGTTTCACAAAGTAGTTTTCCTTATTTGATATTTAAATAATGTCGGCTAGATTTTCATCGCAATAAAAATTGGCTTTTGTACTTTTATGCACTTGAAAAATTACAACGAAATATTTATGGTGTATTTTAAGAAATGAATAATTCAAATACACCATAAATATTTTGTTGGTATTTTATACAACAACAAAAAAATACTTAGGGCAATAAAGTGTACTTTTGTACTCTTAAAAGTTATACAAACATTAATTTGTCTAATATTACAATGATAAAAAATATATACAGATAATAGTTATTTTTTCAACTCAAATAATAATTAAGATTGAAGTATAATTACAAAAAATGTTCGTATATAATTAATTTGTTTAATGCTACAATGATATAGAATACATATGATACTTATTCGTTCAACTGAAACAATAATTAAGATTAAGTTTATCTCCTCCGTCTTCATAAAAGTGGTGGATAGTTTATCAATTTTATTTTATCACAAGCATTGGCTATTTATACAAGCAGGGTCAACTTCTCTGCAACCGTCCAGACTAAGCCACTTAAGTCAATTCAGTTGATCAACAGCGCTTCACCAAGACGCACACTACTGGGTAAACAAATAAGGTAGGTCCTACAATATAATCAATATTTTTTAACAATAAACAAATTTTGTTTAACTCAGTGCTACAGCATTCAAACGTAAATAGAAATTAATGTTATAATTGTTATCAAGTTGTTTGCCAATGTTGAAAATTAATTGAATTATTTAATTTGAATGAAATCTACTTAACTGCATTAGCATTTTGTATTGCTAAAATAATTTTTAAAAAATCGGAAAATAATCGTTTTATACAACTGTTATATTAACTTTAAAAGTGCGTTTATGCTCTTCTTCTTCGGCTACATCATTATATTTTTATACGGGGAATTCGTTTTTTAAGTATACATATTATGATTTGTAAATGTTCAGACATTCGATGTTTTTAATTCTGAAAAGAAAAAAAAATTACTTTGTCAGTATATTATAGAAATTAATCTGTTATCGACGATTTGGAGTGTACAAATAAGTTCATTTGATAATTTTCTGCACCCAACAGTTTTTGAAATTAGTTAATCATCTGAGGATTGCACAGTTTAAACTATAAGCAATTTATGCATTTCGTCAGAAAAAGAATTACAGTTCAATATATATTTGCTTACCAGCACTTTCTTCTAATATGCATCAATTTGCCAGAACCACAGACAAAAATATAGTTATCTGTGATTGAAATCAGTGGTTTCAAGTGAAGTTCAATATATACTACATTAGAGTACTGCTTAAGAAGTATATTTAAAACTTTACAATATTTCAGTGTTTAATACGCGTGGCGCATAAAGTAAAATTTCGAGTTTAGAAAAGCCTGAAAATTTGGTTTGGTCGCGTAGCGCTACGCGCTACACGTCCGACCCATATTTCAGGCTTTTCTAAACTCGAAATTTTACTTCATGCTTAATCTAGGAGTGGGAACACTCGTTTGGTATTTAAAATTAAACGAATTTAAAAACACAATGAATGCCTGAAATTTTACAGCCCATACATCGGGATATGTGTACTCAAAAAAAACATTCCATGTATGTGAAGCCGGTGTATATATGTTTTAATTTCAGAATATGTTAAAATGGCAATGTATTCAAAGGCACTCTTAGCGTTGCTAATTGCATTTTCTATTTTATTAAAAATATCTGCAATAATACCACCACAGCCAGCAAAGCTAGCAGAGCAGGTAGAGCCACCAGTGACAAAATGTGGATATGAGGTAATTATTCTTATAAATTGTTGGATAGGTACATACTATTTTATTCATTAATTTTATTTAATAATATAACAAAATAACAAAACATTATTAAATATAAATTTTAGCTATGTCCAAAGCCTAAAGATGGATTCATCAATGTGCACCTCATCCCTCACACTCACGATGATGTTGGTTGGCTTAAAACAGTGGATCAATATTTTTACGGAAGTGAGTTTATTTTTAATACAACTACCTAATTTTACTCTCGGATTTAGAATCGTCTGTAATTCAGAAATCGTATTTCTTTACTTAGTTTATTACATAAAAATAATCAATTTATTGCTGGTCTTGTAACATCATACATTTGTAGGTAAAACAAGGATTCAAAACGCTGGAGTCGAGTACATCCTAGATTCCGTAATAGATGCACTCAGAAAGGATCCAAACAGAAGGTTCATCTACGTGGAAACCTCGTTTTTCTGGAAATGGTGGATGAAACAACACGATTTTGTAAAGCACCAAGTTAAGAAATTCGTGACGAACGGTCAACTTGAATTCATCGGCGGCGGTTGGACTATGAACGATGAAGCTACTACCCACTACCAATCGATTATTGATCAGTTTACTTGGGGATTGAGGTGATTATTTTATTAAGCAGTCTTGAATAGTTTTCTTTTTAACCCGTAATCGGTACAGTGGGGTCTAAGAGAACCTAGCAAATATTTAAAGACCTGTAACATCCCCATTCCTTAAAATATTGCATTCGCCTAATATGTACTTTCAAGTGTCTATTTTTAGTTTTCAGTGCTCTGTTTGTTTAGTAGCCAAAGTTATTAGTCATCAGAGTTTGAGAAATTACTGATAGCAATTTGTGTTCTTGTTATGGGTTAAAGTAATTTTCTTTTAGGAAGTTAAATGATACGTTTGGTAATTGCGCCAGACCGAAAGTTGGTTGGCAAATTGATCCGTTTGGACACAGCAGAGAGATGGCTTCGTTGTTCGCGCAGATGGGTTACGATGGATTGCTTCTAGGAAGAATCGATCACGAGGATAAGAAGTTCAGATTCATGACTAAATCTCCGGAAATGATTTGGAAAGGGAGTCAAAATTTAGGTACAGCATGCATGCCTTTTCAAATTATGTTTCCTTCAAATATTAATCAGAGAAAATAAGGTTTGGAAAGGATCACAACAATGAGAATACAATATGTTCTAGGAGATTCATCAAACCTCTTCACGAGCGTCATGTTCAATACCTACAGCCCACCACCAGGTTTCTGCTTCGACGTCCTCTGCGACGACGATCCCATCATCGACGATAAAAAGAGCCCCGACTACAACGTCCACACTAAGGTAACTTTCTTGCTCGCACAAACCCGCAAACACCTAGCCTGCTTGCTTTTTAGTACACGCAATTAGCAAAATACTTAGACCAACAAGCAGCCTTCTACAGCACAAATAATTTGATCGTGACCATGGGAGGCGATTTTACCTACATGGACGCTAATATGTGGTACAAAAATTTAGACAAATTGATAAGGTGCGTATTTTTTTATCACCCTTTAGGTTAAGCTATTCTTCGATTACCTACAAAACCTCACGAGCGTGTACAGAACTGACAATCTCATCATCACCATGGGGGAGGACTTCATGTATCAACAAGCTAACGCTTGGTTCAAAAATATAGACAAGCTCATCTTGTAAGTAGCTGAATTCGTCTTATTCGTGTTGTGACGAATGTTTTTAGGTACGCGAATCAACTGCAACCTTCTGGGTCTAAATACAACTTATTTTACTCAACTCCTTCGTGTTACTTGAAAGCAGTGAGAGACGCTGGTGTTAAAAATAAGATTAATTGGAATGTTAAGCAAGATGATTTCTTCCCGTATTCATCTGATCCTGATGCGTTTTGGACTGGTTATTTCACATCAAGGCCAACGATCAAACGCTTCGAACGCCTTGGAAATAATTTCTTGCAAGTATGTTGGAATATTAAAACATTAATGCGATTACACACACAGGGATTTTTTTCTAATGCTTTTAAGCATAGATATCCCGATTTGTAAATGTTCAGACAATCGTTGTGTTGTTTAAAAACTTTCAATTAGAAGCTACTAAGGAGTGTTTCCACTCTCAGATTAAGCATGAAATAAAATGTCGAGTTTAGAAAAGCCTGAAAACCAAATTTTCAGGCTTCTCTAAACTCGAAATGTTATTTCATGCGCCACGCGTACAAACCACTAATTCGAGTACAGTTCAAATAATACTACTTTCGAATAACTTTTACGAAGCATATTTTAAACTTAACTTGAAATCAGCGTTTTATACGCGTGGCGCATAAAGTAAAATTAACTCGAAATTTTACCTAATGCTTAACCCGGGAGTGGAAACACTTGTTAGAATATTCAAAAAATTAACAATGTCTAGATCGAGTTATGTATACCTAAAAGAAAAAAATTCTGTCTACTTCAACTATTGCAACATTTGAAGCATACTTTATGAACAACGCGTTGTTCAATGTTTAAGTGTAATAAATTGGACCACATCGAAGATCAATATTTTGAAATTATTCGTTTTGATTTATAGGTGTGTAAGCAGCTGTATGCCTTAACTGATTTAGGACCTGAAGATTGGGCTGATTTGAATGTGTTGAGAGAGGCAATGGGTGTTATGCAGCATCATGATGCTGTTACTGGCACAGAAAAACAACACGTTGCTAATGATTATGCTAGGATTTTGACAAAAGGTTTTGATGAATGTAATTTTGTAGCAGCTACTGCTCTTAGGTAAGTCATAAAAAATCATGTTAGTAATTTAAAATGTTTGTTTCAAATTTTAAATATGCCACGGGGGCAATTTGAATTTTAGAAGAGGCAATTAATAATTATCAGAACGGCTGTTACCAAATGTACGAGTATGAAAATTGACCAAATATATTTATTTATGCTATGATTTATAAATGATAATCAGTATATTTTAAACTTTACTTAAAATCAGTGTTTTACACGTGTGAATTTGAATTTGGGTTTGGACGCAAAGACGTAATTTCGAGTTTAAAAAAGCCTTAAAATGTTCAGGCGTTTCTAAACTCGAAATTTTACTTCATGCGCCACGCAAATAAAACACTGATTTACTCTAAAAATCAAAAACAGCTAATTCATCTTTTATTGTTGCCAAAATTGTAGTTAAAGGTCTGAAATAAATATAAGGAAGGGCCTCACATTTTCTCTGTAACAATTCATGTGATCTGAACATGTCGAATAGAAAGAATTGTCTTCGTGAGGGTCATGGAAGCATTCCAATTGAAAACAAATGATATATCCTTTAAAGTTTTCGATTTGAAAATTTTCGGGAAAACAATACTTTTCCTTTGTTTCACATATGAAATCAAAAGAAGTTATGAAACACTGATTTAGGTGGAATCTTCAATAAAACTAACATTCAAGTTTATTGAACATTCTTATTAAATATTCAATGTTTTAACTAGCTAAATAATTCTTGATTATATTTTCAGTAAAATAGCAACCGGTAAAGCAACAGTAGACGATCCAAAACCGGCGATTCCTTTCGAATCGTGCTTACTGACGAACGTTAGCCAATGCGCCATCACGGAAACTTCGAAGAGTTTCGTAGTCACGGTTTATAATCCGTTAAGCAGGCCCGTTAACCAACACATCAGATTACCAGTTTCTGGAACGGCTTACAGTGTTACGGATCCCGACGGCGAAGATGTTCCAATTCAACTAATGCCGATACACCCAGCGATTTTGAAGCTTCCTGGGAGGGTGAGCGAAGCCAAATACGAGCTACTTTTCGAAGCTGGAAATCTTCCACCGTTGGGATTCAAGACGTATTACGTGATGAAGAAACCTGGAAACATCGTCGCTCAAGCTGAATTTGTTGATAGTTTAGAAACTGATACGGTATGTGTTACAAATAATTCGCCCTGACACATCTGCGAATTATTCTAAATTCTAAATATAGTATAAAGTCAATATTTCGAGTTTGGAAATATTTCAGGGCGAATTATTTGTAACACATACCGTGTCAGTAACCAAGGTGTACAAACACTCGTGTGAATAATAATGGACACTATTTTGAATAATAATGGACCCTATTTTTTCTATAGGGTCTCAGAATTTGGCTGGATGCAGAAACTGGTTTATTAGCAGAGGTGCAGATGAATGGGAAAAAAGTACCGCTAAGCCAAGAGTTCTTTTATTATAAAGGAACCGTTGGCGATAATAAGTCTTTCAAAAATAGATCATCGGGAGCGTACATCTTCAGGCCAAATGGTACGATTGCGTATCCCACCACTCTCAAAGCCCAGTGGCAAATATTCAAAGGTGAATACGTTAGCGAAATTCACCAAACATTTAACCCATGGGTAAGCCAAATTATAAGGATTTTCAATTCTGAGGGATACATTGAGTTTGATTGGATTGTTGGACCCATTCCAGATGAGTAAGTGGAATTATAAATGATTTTATTTTTTTTAAATTCGTCGTTTACTTATGAAATACTGTATTATAAGAGCAATATACGAGGTGTGTATATTAAGTAATAAGACTGGCAGCGTAGCGTGGTGTATGCACTAAGGGCAACAGAAGCCGCCCTTAAGTGATCTATAATAATCTGGATTAGTTTGAAGGTGCATACCTTAAGTTGAATTCTTTCTCTGGTAATGAATTGCTTTTCGTTGCTTCCTCAGATGGCTGACGCTGACGCTTTTCTCTGACAGCGCCCTGAGGGTAATACTCGAGAAGCTCAGGTGAAGCTTTTTTCTTGTCGTGTTGATTTACACCCAAGAGAACTTGTCCATCAGTAGGCTGTAACGGACCTACTGAAGACTATTCCAGTATCCGAGTTATATGCCCTATAGTGGTCTATATTAATCTGGATTAGTCTGAAGGTGCTTACCTATAGTTGGATTCTTTCTCTGGTAATGGATTGCTCTTCATTGCTTCCTCGGATGACTCTCCTGGTTTCCTGTTGCTCTTCCCTGACAGTGCCCTGAGGGTAATACTTGAGAAGCTCAGGTGAAGCTTTCTTGTCGTGTTGATTTACTCCCAAGAGAACTTGTCCATCAGTAGGCTGTAACGGACTGAAGACTATTCCAGTGTCCGAGTTCTAGCTCTGCTATGAAGAGTGGAAGAACCGTCTCCAACGCTGTGTGGCTATCCGTGGATATTATTTTAAGGAAAACAATATTGAATTCTAATTCCATTCGAATAAACATTTTTAAAAACATGAGTTTCATTACTTCATTCACACAGCTCGTATGATGGTTCTAACGCCAGAACAAAATTATTTCATTTCTTAGTATGTTTTTGAGGGACAGGCACTAGAGATATTTGATATTTCTAGTTCTTTGAGATTCTCATAATGTCATTATTTTTAGTGATATCAACGGCAAAGAAGTGATCACAAGATACTCGACAAATCTTAAAACAGAATCGACGTTTTACACGGACTCCAACGGAAGAGAGATGTTGAAACGCGTGAGGAATTTCAGGCCAACGTGGAAACTAAAACTAGAGGAGCAGATTGCCGGAAATTATTACCCCGTTACTTCCAAAATTTTGATAAGGGATCCCAATGTTGATGTTGAAGTAGCCGTTTTGAACGATAGGGCTCAGGGTGGTTCTAGTTTAAAGGATGGAGAAATTGAATTAATGGTTGGTTACAGAAAAAAAAAATACATTGCAGAAATCATAAATTAAGTTTGCTAATACACGATTAGTCTTAATAACAAACAGGGAATTTTTGTTAAATGTATACATAGTCCAATAGATGACTTGTAAACTTTGCCTGTTTCTGAGAAAAAGTTCAGTTTAAGGCTTTGAATGAGTGTTTTCCACTCCCAGGTTAAGCATGAAGTAAAATTTCGAGTTTAGAAAAGCCTGAAAGTTTGGTTTGGCCGCTCCGCTTAGCGGAGCGACCAAACCAAACTTTCAGGCTTTTCTAAACTCGAAATTTTACTTCATGCGCCACGCGTATTAAACACTGAAAATACTGAAGTATTGTAAACAAGCGAACTTCATTTGAAATCAGTGTTTTGACGCGTTGCGTCTCGAAATTTTACTTCATGCGCCACGCGTATTAAACACTGAAAATACTGAAGTATTGTAAACAAGCGAACTTCATTTGAAATCAGTGTTTTGACGCGTTGCGCATGAAGTAAAATTTCGGAATTTCGAAATTTTACTTCATGCTTAATATAGGAGTGGAAAACACTCGTTTAAAGCTTCAGATTAAACGATTTTGAAAAATATATATGTATTTAAAAGAAAAAAAAACACAGGATTTAAACAGCATTTCTACAAATTAATGTATATGTTTACGTTTTGTAGAAATACATTTGCATCTATTGTCTACAAAACTTATTATAAAAGACCAAATACTAAGATAAGAGTAAATAACGGTTTTCTGAATAATTAAAAAAGGGGCAAATTAACATAAACAATTAAATTAGTTCCAAAGTCGAAGGGCTCCTAGACGATGGTCTGCATTTTTTTATATTTGTAACTATAATGTATAAAATTGTTTTTTATAAATTTATCAGTGAAAATTATAAAATTACGTGCTTCTTATGTTAGGAATTTGCAATTCACAGTAGATAGATAAAGCAGACTTCTGCATAGTGCGCTTTTGATACACTTAAGTTATTACCTTTTAAATCAAATATCATCAATTTGGTTCTTATTAATCACTTGATGATACATGTATTCAATATTGATAATTTTAGTTGCATAGAAGATGTCTTCATGATGATGCTTTTGGAGTCGACGAAGCTTTGATGGAAAACGCATTCGGAGAAGGTTTAGTCGCAAGAGGCTCACATTATTTGGTGCTTGGACCATACATCAATCAGAAGGGTATAAAACTAAAATAATTGGTTTACAATATACATGTGTATCAGGTGTTCAGTTAAAAACCCTATCGAGTTGGCTATGAAATTTTCAAAACATTGTAAAGTAGGTCGTACGTAAATTTTTCCTGCCACGCTCCTGTCAATGTTAATCTAAACCAGTTTTATACAAGTTTTTTAATTTTATTCTAATGCTCACTTACTCGAAAGAAGAAGAAACAACACAACAACTATAAGAACAAGGCAAATTAATGAGCTACTAATAAACACAATCTGACATTTATGTAAGGTATGACAAAACGTAAATTAAGCTGCGACTTCACTTTTTCGTTCCATTTCCCTCTATTAAAAAAGCAACGCCATCTCGATCAGGTTTTTAAACGAACACCTAAAACAAACGGAATTGCAAAAACTTGGTTGTAGAATACTTTAAAACATTAAAAAAGCCGACATTTTTTTCGCAATCTACAATGAATTTAACTTACAAAGACTAAATCAAACACTCGTTAAAACACAATACATGTTTATAAAAAAATATACATTTTAGGTTTAGCGGCGTATGAACGGCAATTAGCCCAAAGAAAAATTCTACAAGCTTGGACGTTTTTGTCTCCAACCAACGGGTTATCTTATACGGATTATAAAAATAAATACAAGCTACAGGTATCATTTAACATAACGAGAATATTCAAAATCTAATATCACGAATTTCAGTTCTCCGGATTAAAATCCGCGCTGCCGAGCAACGTTCAAATCCTGACCCTTGAACCTTGGAAAGGCATGGGATTCTTGTTAAGGTTGGAACATATCATGGAAAAGGATGAAGACGACTTCCTTGCAAAACCAGTTATTGTTGACTTAAAGGTTAAATACTGTCATTTTAATTAGTTGCACTAAACATGTTGAACTGGTTCAACTCTGAACTTGAGTTCAGAGTGATATTAGAACAATTGGAACAGTCATCTTGAATTCCAGTTCAGCTTGAACTAAAGTTCAATGTTTTTAGTGCAACTGGGATTTATTCTTATTCTTATTTCAATTTTAACAAAAACATGGAATTATAGAAACTTGGTTTGTTCAAATCTTTATTTTTTCCAACTAGTTTCGACTTAGCGTCATTCTCAAACAATAAATGGAAGAAATAAAGATTTAAGTGAAACAAACCAAGTGTCTTTAATTCAAATTCAATATAATAGTCCAGTTCGAGAGATGTCTTCTATGACATTTAGGTTTAAATTAAAATGACTATAATAATATGAATCCCCCAGTTAAGAGAGTTTTGCATAAGTTGCAATTGAGCACACAAAAGTGCAAATGATGTTAATATGAAAATACGTCAAAGAAAAGTTGTACCATAGATTTTTAAATCTGTAATCATAGAACACCTCTCATGAATTGTAGTATAGTTCAAATGTGTCATCAAGTAAAATTAAAAAAAACTAAGAAACCTAGATATAAGCATTTTTAAAATCTGTAAAATCGCAAGGTAATATTTATTTGTTTTTGTTTCAGGATCTTTTTACACCGTTTAAAATTGATTCATACAGGGAAACAACGTTGGGAGCGAATCACTGGCTCGACGATTTAGAACGCCCAATTTTAAGATATGGCGAGAATTTGGACTATCTAGTGGAAAAATACGATTTTTACATTCCGGCCAGTGCAAGGACCCAACAGGATTGGATATCTGGTAAACAACATTATCAGGAAAGCCAGCTCGAAACGAACGAAATACGATCTAGAGTAAACCGAAGAGTCAAAATTCCAACGGTATCAGCTGAGGATGACTTCAAAGTTACGTTATCGCCAATGCAAATAAGAACGTTCCTCATTGAAATTGAAAAAAATTAAATATTTTTTTAAGTTTACTATTTTTAAATGTAAAATAACTAAGGGCTAATTAAAGTTGTTTACAGGTTCAGATCAGTTATCATTTATATTTTTTTCATTTACATTTTTACTAATCCTTATCTTACAAATTTGAACAATCGTTCACATTTTTTCCATTGACATTTTTAATAATCCTTATCTTAAAATATTAGAACAATATTTCGAAGATATTAACAGAAATATATGAAAAAATGTTTTACTGATAACCCATTTTATAAGAGTTCTCATGTGTTCATGTTATAGAATTTATATTAATCAACTGCTAATTAATCTTGTTGGCAGATACATATCAATTTTTATTTAAATATTAAATAATCCTTGTTCTACAATATTTTGAAAATATTGACAGATAAGTATGTGAACATATATGTTATTACATGTTTTCACATATTTTTTTAACTTATATTGAATTTAACATAACATCAATTGATTTAGGTACATACATGTATCAATTGCACTAGACATAACAGATTTATTAAAAAATATTAAAAGTGCGATTCTTTTTGCAATCTACTGCAACTAATTTGTCTTGTCACGACAAAATCCAACACTTATTAAGAAAACGACTTTCGTGGCTTATATCGTGACGAATATTACATTATACAACAAATGTTTGCTGCTCCATACAGTAACATACTGTAAATGTAATAATTCAGGTCAAATTATTCAGGCCATCTATAGACGCGTTTCGATATATATCTCTCATTAGTATAGCTTTGCCGTTCCCTCTCAATAATTAAACAAACACTCTCAGGTATCATTTTTTTTACGTGTGTGGGTTGTGTATTGTAAATTATGTTTTATATGTTTGGAATTCAAAAGCAAATAAAGGAGCCTGCGTTAAACGCGACTGGCCTCTAAAAAATAATTAAACCAATAGTCGTTATTCACGAGTCTATAACTTAAAAAAATAAAATGTTGTTATTACCGCTTTACATTAAACTAGGACTTATACAGATCGTTGAGGCTTTTGAAATCACTTTAGAAGTCTTCCAGTTTATTAGAAGAACATTCGAGAGATTATTTTGAGAACTGACCCTGAGCAGACCGTTCAGCTGCAAGTGGTTTTCCTAATTCTTTAACTTCCTATCCAATCTTATCCTTCTGTTAATTTCCTTTAAACCTTATACTTTAGAAAAGGAAAGGTCCTTTAGGGAGGGCAGAGGAAGTAGTAATGGCTAATAAATTTGTCCAAATGTTAATTCGTTATTGTATCTCAGTCAACACTCTAAATTATATTCAATTTCTTATATCATTAGACAATATCATTATTATTTCGATATATTTATTTCTGTAATTGATTATTCGTAAAACATTATATTTATATTTACGGTGGTTAGTTGAAAAAGCCTAGTAGCTAAGCCCAAATAATTTATTTAAGAAGAAGAATATACCCTAGGCTGTCAATTGCTGAAATAAAAATCGGCATTTTTCAACTCAAAAAATTTAAGAAAAAACTATACAAATATAAAAAATTTGATGAAAATATAGCAATAAATGAAAGGTTAAATATGCCTGACAGGCTCTCAGATATGTTGTAAATCGTTCCTAAGTAATTGTATAGTAATGTCCAACTTTTTCTGCAATTCTCTAACAGTTAAAATTGAATCTATTGAAAAATAACTCGTTTTCTTATTCTAAAAAAAAAAAAATACTGTCGCTCAAGAAGATAAGAAAAGCTATTTAAAAAAAGTAATTAAAATTCGCAGATATTTCATACGATTACTCCTAGTTTTAATTACACTCAATCTGTAAAACCTGATAAGCCGGCTCAATCAACTCAAAATTGAATCACGATAATTACTAAAAGTCAATATCGATAAGAATATTTTCCTACCACACGAACCAATTGATTATTTATCACACATTGTAATTATTGCACATTGTAATTTGTAACGTATGTTCAATAAAATAAAACCTCTAGAGTGCTATGGAATATATTGTAGGTTGGCAACTCTGAAATTATACATTATAATTATTGTGTCTGACGTTTTAAATGACAACTCCTAAGGCGTGCAGTCAACATAAATTTAAAAAAAGATAAAATCACAGCACTCTAGAGGTTTATTATTATTGAACATACTATACTATTTCTTAAACAACACAATTTTTCAACATATAAATTTATGAACTATTTATGAACTATTAAAAACATACAATAAGAAAGACGGATAATTAAGCTGCAATAGCATTACAATTATATTGTATAATTATATGATAAGAATGAACACTTGAATTAAACAAAATTTTAAGTATATGCACTGTTTTATCATTATATAATACATGCATGCATAGATACAGCGATATTTTCTTTAAAATTACAATACCACATAATTACAGCGTTTGATAATTTTGCAGAAATTCTTTGTTATTATAAAAGCGGTTAAAATTTCCAGTGTTTCCACTCCGTGATTAAAAAATTTGGTTTGATCGCGTAGCGCTAGGCGCTACCAAATTTTTTAGCTTTTTCTAAAGTCGAAATTTTACTTCATGCGCCATGCGTATACAACACTGATTTAATGTAAAGTTTATAATATACTGTTTAAGTTTGATCTGACGTTAATAAATATTACAAATTTATATTTCGTGTGAGCAAATCTTCCAAAATATAAGAAATTTGTTTTTTTATTGTTTCTTTTAAGTATTCTTACATATTCTAAACAGAATTAGTCGAATTTTCAAAGCGCAATATTTGGTTCGACGGAACAAAAATATTCAAAATATATTAACATGACATCAAACTATTGCAGTGTATTCTGAACTTCACCTTAAATATAGAAAGATTTCTAAGATAGATATTTGTAAAATTTATTAACGTCAGATCAAACTTAAGTGGTATATTTTGAGCTTCGCTTGAAATCAGTCATTTATACGCGTGGCGCATGAAGTAAAATTTCGAGTTTAGAAAAGCCAAACCAAATTTTAAGGTTTTTCTAAACTCAAAATTTTACTTCATGCTTAATCAGAGAGTGGAAACTCTCGTTAGAAGCTTTAAATTTAACGCGTTTATAAAATCAATGAACACCTGAAAATGTATATATGTACATCTGGGTATGTATATTTAAAATAAACATTTTCTGTATTTACATTCTATACTTATCGCACTGGCATAAAACAAAAATAAAGAATGAACAGAAAATCATTTACATTACTCAGCATTCAATTAACAACTGGAATGATTACGTGCCGAAACAGAATAATAATCAGCAATGAGAGTAATCTACATTCATAAATAATATGATAACATTGTTTTCTCCGCAATACGACATTTGATAATTATCGATCCGTCGCCAATTTACTGGGTCAAATGCACTTGAGCTTGGAATGGACAAAGTATATGGTATTTTTGTTGTTTCAATAAATATTTTGGAAAGCACTTATTGATAAACATTATTTTTTGTATGCGCTAATACTAGTAGAAATCGTCAGTTGCCTCTAGGCCACGGAAGGAGCATGAGGGGTATCGTACTTTTGGTCGCAATTGTGACCTGCAGTGTTTTAGGAGGTCCAATTAATAGCAAGGCTACTAATACTTGTGGATATAATGTAAGAATTCTTGTTATATTTAGAGTGCATTTTGTATCACCTTATCTCTGAGAAGCTTTACTTGCGTTTCATTCTGATTTATGATGTACATAAAGATAATTGTTATTAAATTTGAATTTCACAAAGGCCCACTTGCACCAAAGACGTTGAATTAGAGTTCAAGATGACAGTTCCTATTGTTTTAATATCAATTTGAACTTGAGTTCAGTGTTGAGCCAATTTAACGTGTTTGGTGCAATATTAAGGACTTTTATTTCTCTTGGAGCAGTAAAGGAAGGATTGAAACAAACCAGAAGAAAATAAATAAAAAGTGGGTCTGTTTCACTTAATTCTTTATTTCTTCCCTTTTTTTTGTTTTCTTTTGGTGTGTTTCACTTATTTCTTTATGTGTCTTTAATTCAAAATCAATATTAGTTACGTTTTACAAAGTGATCAATGAGAACCATATTAAAGCTGAGATAATTGTATTGAATAAAATATTCTAACATAAATTTAACTGTTATTTTCCAAAATGAATATGGCATTTATAGAGGGATTTGATTTTTAAATATACATATCCCAATGCATACTTTGTAAATGTTCAGGCATTCGTTGTTTTTTATAAAAGTGTTCAATTTTAAGCGTCTAACGAGTGTTTCCACTCCCAGACTAAGCATGAAGTAAAATTTCGAGTTTAGAAAAGCCTGAAAATTTGGTTTGGTCGCTCCGCGAAGCGGAGCGACCAAACCAAATTTTCAGGCTTTTCTAAACTCGAAATTTTACTTCATGCGCCACGCGTATAAAACACTCATTTAACGTTAAGTTTAAAATATTCAGCCTTAGCATACTGCTTTAGCAGTATATTTTACACTTCACAATAATTCAGTGTTTTCTACGCGTGGCGCATAAAGAAAAATTTCGAGTTTAGAAAAACCTGAAAATTTGGTTTCGTCGCGTAGCGCTACACGCTACGCGACCAAACCAAATTTTCAGGCTTCTCTAAACTCGAAATTTTTCATTATGCTTAATCAGGGAGTGGAAACACTCGTTAGAAATTTGAAACTAAACACTTTTCAAAACCAACGAATTGCTGAACATTTACAGAGTACTTATTGAAGCATTTAGAGACTCAAATACAATTTTAATTATCCTTTTAGTCCTGTAAACCAGTTTCTGATAGCGCTCTTAACGTACACATTGTCCCACACTCACACGATGATGTTGGATGGCTGAAGACTGTTGACCAATATTATTACGGAGGTACCCATAAATACGAATTGTATTAATGAATATTCTAAACTGTAATACATTTCATTTTTGTAGGTTCGACCTATATTCAAAGGGCGGGAGTGCAATATATTATTGACTCTGTGGTTCGAGCTTTGAATGAAGATGAAGATAGGAGGTAAATAATAATAACTAAATAATTAAAAATGGATTTAGGGATTTTTTAAAATAGGCGACTTAATTCTACTCCTGAAATATTGGTATACAGACTGATTGGGGATACGAAAAAAGGAAATTCGCACAGGCTTCTAAAATATAAGCTTCAAAAATAATTTAGAGAACGGAAATGATTGGTAGAATGTTAAGCGATAAGAAAAACCACGTCTAGACTGAGCACTTTTTACTTATCCATCTGCTCAGGATTAGCTCTGGAACTAACTTCAAAACTACTATATTAATTTCCAGATTCATCCAAGTGGAAACCGCTTTCTTCCATAAATGGTTCGTACAGCAATCACCGAAAATGCAAGGCGTGGTAAAAAAATTAGTGCAAACTGGTCAGCTTGAGTTTATCGGTGGGGCATGGAGTATGAATGATGAAGCTGCCTCTCACTACCATTCCCTTATCGACCAGTTTTCATTAGGATTGATGTAAGAATATATTTATTTGAACATTATCAACACGTTTGCTAAATCAAGTACGATTCATAGTACATAGAAATCCTTATTAGTAAAAAAGAAATGCGACAGTCAACATGTTATTTTGAAATATTTAAATTATTACTATCATACTACTTTACTGGTTGTTCTAAAATGAGTACATTTATAGATATTTGAACGAAACTTTCGGGGAATGCGGAAGACCGAAAATCGGTTGGCAAATTGATCCATTTGGACACAGTAAAGAAATGGCCACAATTTTCGCGCAGCTCAAATACGACGGGCTTTTCTTCGCAAGATTGGATTGGAGAGATAAAGGTACAAGGATGAGGACTAGAACGCCAGAGATGATTTGGAGAGGCAGCGACAGTCTTGGTAAAGTTTATTCATACTTAAAAACAGTTGATAGAAGACCCAAGTAATATTTTGTTGAGAATATAACTCATGCGTCATATGGCTACATTCCCTCCAATCAGAATCGCGTATTTTCATCTATTGACCAACATACTTCTCGGCAATTAAAATTATTCAAATTTGCAATCTGAACACCCTGATAGACTATTGGTCAATGACCAATAGGTTTTAGATCATCGAGGTATTCAGCTACCATATGATCAAAAACCAGTTGGTCATTGACCATTCTCTCAACATAAGATTTCTTCACCAATTACGTTGTTTGAAATAAACAATCTGAAGACCACAATTCACTGCGCTTGAAAATATACAAAACATGCAGCCAGAAGTGAAGTCTGATGGACTTTAGTTGAGTCCATCAAACTCCGCTCCTGATGGACTGATCAGAGCTTCCATTGTTTAATGACTTTGGTAATAGTTGACCGAAACAAGTAATTTGTTAAAATGGACAATAGCTTAATTATTTTTTTTTAATTTCAGGTAATGATTCCAACATATTTACATCGGTTCTGTACAACCACTACAGTGCTCCGCCAGGTTTTTGCTTCGACGTCCTTTGTCAAGACGATCCCATCGTTACAGAAAATAAAAGTCGCCAATACAATTACAAACTAAAAGTCGAACAATTTGCAAATTTTATTAGGGCTCAAGCCGCTAATTACATCACCAATAACATTATCATTACAATGGGCGATGATTTCAACTACCAAGATGCTTTCTACTACTTCAAAAATTTGGATTTACTTATAAAGTAAGCTATTGTTATAAATGAAGATACTGGATTAGAATAGAATAGATTAAGATACTTTTATTTGGTATTAAAGCCATTACAAATCGTAGCATCGTAGCATGGCACAAATAAGTACTGATGCGACGAAATGAGTAAGAAATCAAAAATAAGTTTGCTATTTCATGATTAGTTTGCAATAAACACATAACTTTAATGTTAAACATTTCATACTTTGGGAATGTTTTGTATTTAAGTGCGTGATTAGGCATAAAGTAATTATTTCGAGTTTAGAAAAGCCTTGAAATTTGGATTGGTCGAAACTTTACTTAAAGCGCAAACTGTTTGGAGCACTGATTTAGTATAAAGTTCTAAAAATACCTTAATCATCTTAATAATATTCCAAAGAACATTAGAAAAGTATAAGAAATTGGTATTTTTGGCGTTTTTCAATACTTATCATATGTAATAATAATACAATTATTGTATTTTTAAATTGCTTTTGTGTTATCGTAAAAATGAATCAATTGTTTTTACAACTTCTCATTAAATCAGTACTGTATACGCCTGACGCATAAAGTAAATAATTCGAGTTTAGAATTGCCTGAAATATTAACTTCATGCTTAATCAAGCAGTGGACACACTCGTTAAAATAATATAAATATTTATCTTACAGAGGTTTCCAAAAATTCCCACAGTCATACAAAGGTAAGCCAATAAATGTTTTCTATTCAACTCCCTCTTGCTACGTGAAAGCTGTCAATGAAGGAGCCAATATAAAAAAGATTGCGTTCCCCGTTAAAACCGACGATTTCTTCCCTTATGCATCGGATCATCATTCGTATTGGTCCGGATACTTCACCTCAAGACCAACTTCAAAGCGATTTGAAAGACAAGCTAATAATTTTCTGCAAGTAAGTACATTTTTATTAAACGTTTTCACACCGGAAGTTTTGTAATCATTCGAATATATTTTTACGAATTCAATTATTTTCAGGTTCATAAACAGCTCTCCTCACAGAATGATACTTCTCAGAGTACTTTCTTCCCATTACAAGACGCTGTTGGCATAATGCAACATCACGATGCGATAACAGGAACTGAAAAACAGCATGTAGCCGACGATTACGCAACAATTGTCGATCAGGCGATTTCTGACAGTCAATATTTTGTTAACGAAATGCTCTCGTAAGTATGTTTTTGTTAATAACTCATATATTACAAGTATACATATGGGCAAGAAACGAATTACGAATTACCAATGTTACCGAAACTGTTAAATACACTAAATACTAGTGGCAATTGCAATTTTAAATTATCACTAACATCCCTATGAATACTTAAAATTATAATACCTTATATATTTCTTTAATTTTAGAAAGTTACTAACGAAAAATAAAAATGTGAATTTCGATTTGAAATTGAAAAACTGTTTACTCGCAAACATCAGCGTGTGCGCAGAAAGTAACAACAAACATTTCATTGTTGCCGTTTATAATCCAATGAGCCAACCTATTGATTATTATGTGAAATTACCGGTCAATGGAAAGGATTTCTTAATTACCGGCCCACTTGGTAATTAAGTTATTTATTAGTTTTTTTCGAAAACGAATATAAATCAATCTTTGATATTATTCTAGGAGAAACTTTGCAATATCAAATTTCAAACCCCATTACCGAATTTAACACTGGTCTATACAACCACAGTAAATACGAATTAGTATTTCTTGTGAAGAACTTGCAGCCATTGTCAGTGAAAATAATAAGAGTCACTCGCCTGGATTACAAGGAGTACGGTTACGATCCACATGAAGACACTAGTTACAAAAGATATATGCTTGGAAACGAAGTAAATCAATAAAAATCTCATGTTCTTTTAAACGCTGATCTAAAGTCTGTTCAAATTCAAGAGGCAGTGATTCGATGAGTACGGTCAAGAACGACCAATACAGAACCATCTCTACCGAACGACCTATACCAAACCTATAAGACCTATACCAAACCTATACGACCTATACCGAATAATCTATACCGAATGACGTATACTGAACGACCTATACCGAACAATCAATTCCAAATGATCTATACCAAACGATCTACAGTGAACAACCTATACCGAACGACTTATACCGAACAACCAATGGCATGCTCTAAAGAAGTCGCACACATAGAAATCTTTCGCAGACGTCACAATCTCTTGGATTTGAACGGACTACAGAAAACTTAAATTACATTAATGGAATTACACTTTTATTATAGGTGGAATTACACTTTTAATTGACAAATTCAAATGTTTATTTAATTTTAGATTAACGGCATGGAAGTAGATGAAACGACCGGTCTTCTGAAAAGTCTGCGCTACAACAATCAAGTGCTGCAAGTGAAACAGCAATTGATGTTTTACAATGCTTCCGTCGGGGATAATATGGAGTTCGAGAGGAGATCTTCGGGAGCTTACATTTTTAGGCCGCAGAACGGCACGGAAGCTATGCCTATTTCGAATCGTTCGACGGTTGCTAGTTTTAAAGGCCCGCTTTATGACGAGATTCACCAGAATATCTCCGATTGGGCCAAACAAGTAATTAGGTTCTACAAGGATACCAATACTTACGAGTTTGAGTGGCTTGTTGGACCAATTCCAATTGAGTATGCATACAGTTATTTATCTTATTTTTATATTGGGGCAAAATGTCACGAGTGTACACTCTAATATTTGTTTATCACCATTTTTGAAGAAAGTACAAATAATAACACGGAAATACTTAAAAAGAATACTTTAAATCTAAAATGGGCCTCCTTTAAACGTATCTACAAACATTTGATTATTGCATTAAATAATTTTGATTTATTTAATTAATATAGTCACCAAATGTTTAAATAACAGTATATCCTTAATTAAATCAAATCACATTAATGAGGACCAATGTGATCTGATCCAATTCAATGTTCATGGAATACGAAACATCAAATTTTCGACTTTTCGACCATTTCATTCATATTTAATTCTTGATATTTGTTTTTTGTAATCACAAACAGATTTTTGGCCGTATTTTAGGCTTTAGGCAAAAAGTCAAAGATTGCAAAACAAATATTTGATCAAATTTCACTATTTTATTTTATATGTGAGTTTTAATCGAACTTGTTTCGACATTAGATATAGTCTTATATTTCATCACAGGAGAGATAAGAAACTTATTCCACATATCCAATTATCAATTGTCTCCCTTTTGAGTAGCTGTACCTTCTCAAAAGTAATTTGTATCTTGAACTTCAATTATATCCTAAGATTTTGGCATAATTTTTATATTTGTGTACTTACTTCATTTATACTTTTAGTAATGGCAGAGGAAAGGAAGTAATCTCCCGCTTTACAATACCAATAAACTCTTCAAATATCTTCTACACAGATTCTAATGGTAAAGAAATGATCAAAAGAGTTAGAAGCCATAGAGCTACATTCCCACTCTCTCACGAGGAACCGATTGCTGAAAATTATTACCCAGTCGTTTCAAAGATTTCATTGAAAGATGACGGTTTGGAAGTGAGTTTGATCAACGACAGAGCTCAGGGTGGAGCTAGTCTCAAATCAGGTGAAATGGAACTCATGGTACGACATTTTCTTAATTATAATAATCCCACTAAGCAATAATTACAACATTGTTGTAATATTGTTGAAACATTCGTTAAATTTTTTTAGTTGCACCGAAGACTGCTCAGAGACGATGCATTCGGAGTTGGGGAAGCTTTGAATGAATACGAATTTGGAAGAGGATTAGTCGTTAGAGGATCACATAATCTTGTTGTTGTTGGAGAAGGTAGTTTTGTGATTATTGCTTGAATTCCTCACATAGTAGCAATATGTATCTAATTGTAATATTAGCATTATAAATATTAAAACATTAAAAGTGATGCAATCGCACTTTAGTATCTAACAATAATATAAACAATCTTAATTTAAATGTTTTTATAGGATTAGGATCAAAACAACAAGAAAAGCTATTAAGAATACAAAAAGACATATCACCGTGGGTTCTTGTATCGAGCATTACATCAGAAGAAGATTTGAACAATAATTTGGGAAATTACATCAACTTTGAAGTAAGCAATCAAACACGCATGGACCGAGTCTTCATTTATTTCATTACTTTTTCAGTATTTCGGACTCAAGAAGGCAATCCCTGAAAACATACAAATCCTAACACTAGAACCCCATCCTGCCAAAAAGGACACACTTATCATCCGCTTGGAACATATCTACGATTCCGGCGAGGATCCAGTGTTATCGCAAAACGCGGCGATTGATTTAAACGGGATGTTTACCAAGTTTAGAATTCTGGCTTTGCACGAGACTAATTTGGGAGCTAATCAATTTTTGGAGGACAGCGAATCGTTTGATTGGTATTTGGGAAAAAATCTGGAGCAAACTGATTACGGTAGAGTTGTTGGTATTGGAGGAGCGAAAACTGGGCATTCTAAAGCTGATTTTGTTGGGGATTCGTTGGTGGTCAGTTTGAAAGCGGCGGAAATACGGACTTTCATTGCTAAAATTGAACATATTTCTGAATGAAGTTAATATTTTTGTATTGTGATGTATTGTAAAGGTAAATATTAGTAAATAAAGTGATTTCATAATTAAATTATACATGTTTGGTTTCGCAATTTTAAGATATTAACAAATTTAGTGTTTTTACATTCCTAACAAGTATCAAATATTTAGATAAAAGAATTATTAGTATGAAAACAAGAAAAAATGTCTATAAAACAAGAAAAAGCTCAATCTTACAAAAAGTAACAAATTACCTCGTCTTGGAGGGGACAGTATCCTCAGTACCTCACTCCCTTTAATATGCGCCCTATATAAACTTAAAAGATAAATTCCTTGTTTATTATAAGATCAACACAGTGATTAAATCATCTTCTAATTTAATGGGCTTGTTAACTAGGCCCTTTCAACCTGAATCAGACGGTGCTTAATAACTAAATTAATTAGGTGTGTGTCTTCATTAATGTATAACACATATTTAAATACATTTCGCAACTAAATTGATACGTAAATTTAAATTTTAAATAAAGCGAACGTGTGTAAAGTTCGTCACCAGTTACTGCCAAAATAATTACTAGGGTATTTTATAAATTGAATGGGTGATTGAAATTTAATATAATTATTATATCATTAATACTGTTGTATAATAACGATAAAATTGTTTAAAATTTTATCCATATTTAAAAATTAAAAATGATTAAAGCTTTTTATTACTTACCATATATATGATTTATGGAATGTGTATACCGGTTTGCAAATATAACATATCGTCACCATTTACGGTTGAAATAATTACTTGATCATTTTATAAATTGAATAGTTGTTTACAATTATTAATAAACATTATAGTGAATAAATAATTTAATTTGTAATTACATTGATATTATGTAGTATTATACCAATATTTATTAATTAAAGATGATGGAAACTTTTTGATTTTCTAATGTATCTATGATTTACTATAATAAAATTCAAAATATTCACTATTTATAAATGAAAATACATAAAAAAAAATACAAACAAGTTAAACACTGAAAAGATTCCAACAAGTCATTCAATCATTTAAATAATCCATATCATTATTTATGAACTGACGCGGTTGTTACAACAGCGCATGCGCTTGGCTTCTGTCATTGACAACTGACATCACCTGATTAATGTTTGCGGAAAATTAAGTTTTGCTCTTAATTTCTATAAGAAAATCACGATGGAGGTGAACAAAGACGAGGCAGACCGGTGTATAGAGATTGCCGAAAAGTATATCAGGGAAAAGAATCGCGAGAAGGCTGAAAAGTTCTTGCAGAAAGCCGAGAGACTTTATCCCTCGCAGAAAGCTCAAGGTAAAAGTGTTTATGTTGAATATCTTATTCATTTAGTGGATTATTTTCTTTATTGATTATTACATACTGTCAATACACAGTATTGCAAACATCGTTTGCAACAACACAAGTTAACAATTGATAATTTGCCCCAACTATTGTGTATTAATAGATGGCTGTACGAGGAAAAATCTCCATAGTTTCTCGCAGTTCAAATCTGCAAAGAATAAAACCATATTGCTAGGATGTTGGATGTACATTTTCAGGTGTTCATTAGTTTTATAAAAGCCTCAGACAAGTGTTTCCATTCCCTGATTAAGCATGAAGTAAAATTTCGCGACCAATCGAAATTTTTAGGCTTTTCTAAACTCGAAATTTTACTTCCTGCTTAATATGGGAGTGCAAACACTCCACTCAATTGAGGCTTTAAATTGAACCTTTTTTTACAAAATCAATGAATCACTGTGTAAATTGTGCAGCATTTGTTAAAATATTCTTAACCAGTTCTTTAGCTTATTCAGCTACTATTAATGACACATTGAAAATCATAATGAAGAAGAAATCATGCAGTTCCATTGCTTATTTTTAAAAAAGCACTGATAGTGTAAATATTTTGTTTACAAAGATCAATTATTAATAATGAAAAAAAAAATTAAATTCTATGCATTAATCAATTCCTCCTTTTGTAATAAATACAAAGTAAAAGGAAAAGTATTGTTTGACACTTTAATATCACAAATAAGACAATTAACTTTGTATAACTGGGGATTTTATTGTGACTAGTTTCGACAACTTTAACTTGTCATTATCAAACATAAAGTGGCAGAGACAGGTGAACTTTAATATCAAACAAGTGATATGGTTGACAACATAGAAATATCCTGAAAAATACCTAATACTGTAACTTGTCCATTTCTGTTGTCAATTTTGACAAATTATTTGAATACATAGCCAAAGATAATTTTTCCTGGATTGTAGATTTGCTGACAAAGATAAATCTGATGGCTCCGTCAACTGAGCCCACAGAAAAGGTGAAGCAGCGCAAGGCGGCGAAGCAGCCGGAGAAACCTGCCGCACCCGATTTCACACCGGAACAGAAGGAGGCCGTCATGCGGGTGAAAAACTGCAAGGATTATTACGAAATTCTGAGCGTCAGCAAAGACGCTACGGACTCCGACATCAAGAAGGCTTACAAGAAACTGGCCCTGCAGCTGCATCCTGACAAAAACAAGTATCCCGGATCCGCTGAATCTTTCAAAGCGATCGGTCGGTTAAATTCGTTACATTTTTTCGTTTACTCACCAACAATTCTGAATCTGTAGGTAATGCTGTCGCTGTCTTGACTGATGCCGAGAAAAGGAAGCAATATGATATGTTTGGATCTGATGAGGAGAGGGCGAAACAAGGCCGCACAAATACGTACGGTTTTAACAGAGGGTTCGAGGCGGATGCCACTCCCGACGAGCTTTTCAACATGTTCTTCGGTGGTGGTTTGAACAGTTCCAACATTTACGTTAGACGTGGCGGTAGATGGCAGAGACAGGCAAATTCCGAAAACCATTCCCACCACACTCACAGAGATGTTAGTATATATTTATTAAAAGCATTTAATAAATTGATGCACTAAATGCAAAAAAAGTATGGAAAACTATTTTTTGAGAAACCAATTTTTTTGCTCTAGGGTGCGACAGTCAAAGTTTAAACAATTTATATTTATGTAAAAAAACATCAGAAAACTTCTCGTATTAAAAGTAATTATTTTCTTTTTGAAGCAAAATCACCAAAATGGATATACAATGCTGTTCCAAATGTTACCGATTCTACTAGCGATCCTGCTTTCTATGGCGTCCAGTATTTTTATTGCCGATCCAGCATACAGTTTACAAAGCAGCTCGTAAGTAATCTATTCCACTTCGAAAATAATTGACTGCCTTGGCATAGTCCACTAATCATGACTTACGTGTGACTACACTTTTAGACACGATTAAGACGTTGATCGCCGCAGAACCTAAACGCAAATTTAACTGCGTCACAAGCGAATGTCGCACAGCGATCAACGTGTTAATGCTATTTAGTCACTGACATGCAATTATACTTTCCTTCTAACGCCATATGCATGATTTGATTTGTTTATGATCAAATGACTATGAGGTGATCAGGCACAAAACACTCCTGTTTAAATTATGTGAACATTTGTCAGTAGCCTCTGCCCGTACTGCGTGCTAAGGGCTATGTATATACGCTAAATCTATGTATATACATCGAAATACCACATTGTAGTCTTAGGGGGCTCAATCCCACGAGCTACTATTTTAAATGTTGTCACAATTAAATGCAAGTGAATAATTTTGGATTGCAGGAAATACCCAGTTCTACGTAAAACCCACAATTTAGGCGTCGACTACTACGTAAAGGATACTTTCCACACGGACTACCAAGGTTCGGTGCGAAGACTGGAGGTCACGATTGAGGAGGAGTACATGACGAATTTACGACACGCGTGTTATAGAGAGAAAAATTACCGTATGTACTACATTTAGCATAATTTTACTATAGAAAGCTTAGTAACAACATCGGTAATTTTGTTTATATTTAATTCTAGGTGATTCAATGATTTGGAAGGCGAGAAACTTCGGCGACCGGGAGCTGTATCAAAACGCTCAGAACATAAAGTTGCCTTCGTGTGATCGAATCAACGAGATGAGAAAGTACGGTTAATTCTGTAGGTTGTTCGACATAAGTATTGTTGTTTAATTGAATGAGTTTATTTACCTTTTGTAGATATTTAAATTTTTTATTATTATTTATCTGTAAATTTTGTCCTAATCTCACACTCGCTAGTCTTTCATGGTTTTGCCAGTATTTATCGGGAAAATGATTTTACAAGTACATACATGTCAATCTAGTCCTTAAATTATTTATATACAGTGTGTTTCATATAATAAATGTAATTGGATAATTGAGTAGTCTAACTGCAAATCTCACATTCTCCACTTTTGAAAACTTGACAAATACATAGCGGACATAAAAAAACTGCCAATTCAATTTTCACAAAAAGTGGAGAATGTGAGTTTTAAAGTTAGACCATCCAATTACAATTTTATAATATTATTACACCAATCTCTGAATTAAGTGACATTACAATAATGGACATTTTCATTTGAAAATGAATTCAGTGATGAACTCAGTTTAATGTTTTTGGTGCAACTGGGGCTAACATTTTAAATATAACTTTTTCTTGTGACTGATAACATCATCAATAAATAGGGAATGATATTCTGTGCACAAAATGCCCACAATGTCTGGTTGTAAGGTACAGAATAAAATGATTTGGTTTGACGAAATTAAATGTTATTAATCAAATATATTAACCCTTTGCACTCCAGTGGATATTTAATTTATATATTAAATGTCCCTTGAGCGAAGCTACTGGAGTGCAGAGGGTTTATGAAAAAATATAACAATATTCATGTGTTTTAATTCCAAACGTGATTGCTGTCCCACAAGTGAATCGAGTGGCCCAAACGCAAAATACTAAATTCTTTGTAAGGGAAAATATGTAAACAGTTATTTATTGTGAGTGAAAATGTATAAACTGATTAATTGCTTTTTACTTATTATGGCCCAAAACAACTCGAATTTGGTGAAGGCAAAAGTGTGGACACCCCTGATTTAGAACATACTGTATATAATTTTCTAATGTGAACAATTTTTATAGGACTGTTTTTGTCTTTTTATTTGAGACTATTCCATTTTATTTTTTTTTATGAATACCACATATTTATTTTGTGAGGGAATGAAATGTAAATACCTTTTTTTTGTTGAAATTTAGATGTAATAATTGTTTTTACTCTGAATATTGTTGGCTGCTTGTATCACATTATATTACTGTTTACTTTTTGTAATGTTAAGATGATTAAAATTGCTTAAATGTATCGATTCTTGTTTTTATAAAAAAAAACCGTTTTATTAACTTTTTTGTAAACCAAGAAATTTTGAATAAATATCTTGCGTGAAAAGAAGGGTTTTCGTTGTGATTCTAGGAAACGAATTTGTTATGAAAATGTATTGGGTTTTGCGGATTCAGCTAATTTGAAGTTATGCATGAATGTTATAATATATTCCATTTGTTTCTGGATCTCGCCTAGCCATGCTTTCGTGTTGTTATGTTGCAGTATTAACATTTACATTTTTTATTAGTTGCCACTCCTGATTCCTTATTTTAACAGTGTTGCAATAATTTATGATATCATAAGTAATCCTCTTTTTAATTTTCAAGAGGTTTATTGTTAATCTTGCAACAATTATTTCGCCACGCGGTCGCTTCTTCGAGCATTTTATTATTAAATCAAATTAATCTAGTGTTGCAATGCTGTGTCAATGTCAAAGTGAAAAATAATTTCAGGCACATATTAAATATTAACATGCCAAAGATTATCTCTGAATCAAAAAGGTTACAAATTCTGAAATCCTACAAACATTTTAGGCAAAGTAATCCAAATCTACAGCATCACAATATTATTACGATTTTAATAGATATTTTTGGGGTATGTCTAGTATTTTAATTATCATATACAGGGTGAGTCGGGAGGAGCGCACCAAACTCTAGGAGTGTATTGTATTATACACATGAAAATAATGTAAAAAAACTCATTTGTTCTTATCCGATTTTTATTTGTTTTCAAGTTATAGCATATTAACAAATAAACAAGTTATTATACAAAAAAATGTTCTTAATCATAGCGTTCTTTCAACAAATGTTCAAAAATACCGCCATTGACTTCTAAACATTTTCTGCTTCGTCTACGAAGAGCGTTTGTTGCTCTCCCAATTGATTCATTTCTTTCTTCTTTTATATGGGCTGCAGTATTCTCAATTCGTCTAATTAGTGATTCCCGTGTGTCCACTTTTATTTTGTAGACTTCATTTTTCATCCAGCCCCATAAACAAAAATCTAGTGGTGTGAGGTGTGAGGACCTCCACGACCAATCCAACGCCCTGGAAAACGTTCGTCCAAATGTTGCTTGACTTGACGAGCGACATGTGCTGATAGTACATCTGCATTCTAATATTTATAGGAACATCTTCTAGCAGGCCTTGTAATTCATTTTGTAAAAAATTGAGGTAGTTGCCTCCTGTGAGACGATTCTCCAAAATGAAAGGGCCGATTAAATAACTGTCAACCATACCACACCACACGTTTACAGAAAACCGATGTTGAAAATTGCTTTCGACTGTTGCATGGGGATTTTCATCAGACCATACATGAGAGTTACGAGTGTTGTTAATGCCATCACGGGTAAATGTAGCTTCATCCATAAAGAGTATACTCGATACATTACGATGATTAATATTTATCCACCGACAAAATTCCGTACGGTTAGCGTAATCCCCTGGTTGTAGGTGCTGTACTCTCTGAACGTGATAAGGATATAAGCCTTGCTCGTGTAGCGTGTTCATCACTCTTTTTTGTGGAATTGCCAATTGAGTGGCAATTCTCCGTGAGCTAGTAGTTGCATCTTCTTCTACTAGATGCAGAATATTTTCTACTTCTACAAAACCTTGTCGAGCAGCGTGCTCATATGTTATGTTAGCACTGGGAAGCTTACCAGTCTCGCACAATTTGTTGAAAACTCTAATAAATATGTTTTTATCAGGATGTCTTTGGTGTGGAAAACGTTCACGATATTCTTCAACAGCAGCTGTAGCATTTCCATTACAGAAACCATATACAAACACCTTATTTGCATATTCTAAATTTGAATAAGTATGTGGCATTTTGCAACACTAACAATCACATTAATTCGAACTTAAACGTTCAGTTACTGTTCACCGTACACTGACAGTTCATCAAAACGTCAGAATTATCAAATGTTTATAAGCCTCGAACATGGCATACTTTGATAATGTTAAAATTCAGATAGAAGTGGAAAGCTAGATGAACATTTTTAATTACGCCATAACTTGAAAACAAATGAAAATCGGATAGGAACAAATGAGTTTTTTTACATTATTTTCACGTGTATAATACACTCCTAGAGTTTGGTGCGCTCCTCCCGACTCACCCTGTATATTTAATTAAAGATAATTACGTTTCAGGTAGGGAGATCTTCATTACAATTAATTTTACGACAAAGACCTGACGAATTGAAATCTACTACTTCTGGCAAACGATCTAAAAACAGCCATTTTTGGAATCACCTAGCTAGAAAAGATCTGCAACAACTAATTTGGCAATATAACTCTAGAAATCAGTATTTTACTTTGAGAGATCTTTTGAATGATATGAAAGAAAATTATGAGTTCCATGGGAGTAGAACAACACTTTATAGGGTTGTTAAAAGTATGGGGTATAAATTCAAATTAATTAATGGGCGCAAAATTCTCTGTGAACAAAAACATGTTGTTGCAGCTAAAATTATTTTCCTTAGAAAATTTTTACAGTATCAAAATTCCAGTGAAGATATCCAATTCGTATACCTGGATGAAACATGGATATATCAGAATGGATCCGTGGTTCGACGCTGGGTACATGAAACGGATATAAAAAGTAATCCAACTAAATTCAAAAATGAAGGCAAACGCTTCACCATTCTACATGCTGGGTATAGGGGTGGGTTTTTGGATGGGTGCGATTTTTTATTACATTCGAAAAACAATGACCGAGATTACCATGCCACAATGGATGGTAATACTTTTCAAAATTGGGTGGTTAATCAACTTATTCCTGCTTTGGCTAAGCTTTCAGGGAAATGTGTAGTTATTATGGATAATGCTGCATACCAAAAAAAAAAAAAAAAAGACCTTTATTGGCATATCTCAACATCTTACAGACTATTTACAATTCATTCGTTATTTCTCCATTTCCGTATCCCTCTTACCCTCCCTTCTCTTTTCCCTCTCCCTCCCCAGCTTTTCCAACGTCCTTACCCCGATCCCATCCTCTCTCATCCACTCCACTACCCTTCTATTCCCTTTCGCTCCCAGCCACTCCTCTTTCACCCCCTCACATTCCTCCGCCAAGTGTCCCCACGTATCCTTCCCCTGTCCACACAACACACACCTTCCATATTCTTCCCCCATCCATACTTTCCTTCCTCTCTCCTCCGATCCACACCTCGCCCTTGCCACAATCACCCTATCCTCTCTACCCCATCCCTTCTCTATCAAATACTTCGGCACTCTTCCATACACCTGCCACCTCCCATACATATCATTATACTCACTTCTCTCAATACGCCCTTGCCTTTCTTGCCCTTCCACCTCCTTCCCTTTCCCCCTCACCCACTCATCCACCTTCACCCCATTTCCTAGCCATTCCATTACCTTCGCCTCCGACAGCCCTACCCTCTCATACATTTTCCTCCTCTCCCCCCTCCATCTACCCTCACCCCCACACACACTCGTCACCCATACATCCTTCACCAATCTCTCTTCCTCCATTTCCCACAATCTCATCTCGTACCTCACCACCCTCACCATTGCCTCCCACTCTAGCCTCTCTCTGTTCGTCTCCTGAAGCACTATGTAGCTGGGCGTGGACCTCTCCACCCCCAACATGCGCTTCAGGAACCACATCTGCTCCCTCTCTATCAGCTCGTACCCTTTCGTCCCCCACACTTCCACTCCATACATTAGCACCGATCTCACACACGCATCCCATATTTTACACGCAACCGTCATATTGTTCCCCATCCACTTCCCCCACTTGCCCCACGCCATTCCCCACGCCTTCCTCGCCTTACTCTGCACCCACCTCACATGCTCCTCATACCCTCCCGTTCCTTTGAACCAAAACCCTAAATACTTGAAAGTTTTCACCCTCTCAATAACTACCCCCTTCCACTCCAATTCTTTCACCTTCCCCTCTCTCCCTTTATTTCTAAACTTCACCCACTTCGTTTTCACTACATTCACATTCATTCCTCTTCTATCCATAAACCTCTCCACTCTCTTCAACATCTCTTTCATCCCTTCATATTCTCTTGCCACTAACACAACGTCATCCGCATATGCCAACATCCATACTTTACTTTTACCCATCACCACTCCCCCTGCCTGCCCTTTCCTCATCACCTCTTCCAATTCACTCATGTATACATTAAAGAGCATCGGGCTCAGCGGGCACCCCTGCCTCAAACCCTCCCACGTTCTGAAACACCCCGACACCTCCTTCCCCACTTTCGCCACCACCCATGTCTCCTCATACACTCTCCTCACCCACTCCACCATCCCCTCACTCACTCCTCTCCTTCTCAAGCACTCTATCAAACTCTCCCTCGGCACCGAGTCATACGCTGCCTTCAGATCCATAAATACCGCATACACACATCCTTTCTCTTCCATCACTCTCTCCACCATTCGCGCCAGGGTAAAAACCTGCTCCCTCGTCCCCCTCCCCCTTCTAAACCCCCCTGTGTCTCCGGTATTATCCCCTTTTCCTCCACCTCCACCTCCATGCGATTCCTCACAATCATCATCGCCAGCTTGTATCCAATGCTTGTTATTTTTATCCCCCTATAGCTACTGGCCTCCTTCTCATCCCCTCCTTTATACACCGGACACATCATCCCAACCCTCCACTCTTCCGGAAAGCTCACCTCCCCCCTCCACATCTGATTCAACAGCTCCTTGAATTTTTTCTTCCCTTTTTCCCCAATCTCCTTCCACATCTCTGCCTTGAGACCATCCCTCCCTGCCGCCTTTCCACTCTTCACTTCCTTAAACGCCCTCTCCACCTCCTCCTCCGTGAACTCTTCCCCTCTGTCTCCACATCTGCTTTCTCCAATCTCCCCCGGTACTCCGCTCCCTTCTCTGCATTTCCTTGTCCATTCCCTCAGCGATACCCCTACCTGCCTCCTTCTCTCCCCTCTCCTCAATATTCTCCACATTTCCGCCTCGTTTTTACATTCCCTCAAATCCTCGCTCGCTTTTTCCACCGCCTTTAGCTTCTTCTTCTCACATACATCCTCATACCTCCTCCTTACCTCCGCCACTCTCCTTTCTCCCCCTACGCCTCCTACACACTCTTTCACCGCCCTCCTCAGCTCCTTTTTTCTCTGCCTGCATTCCTCATCAAACCACGCATCCCTCTCCCTCTCTCAACTCCCCTGTTCCTTGCGGCGATCTCTGAACTCCCGCTCCTCGACCAAACACCCCCCTCCTGACCTCCTCCTCCTGCCTTTCCCATCCCTCCACCTCCTTTCTCTCTTTCTGCCTCTTTGCCGTCGCCATTCTCGCTCCTCGGCCTCTTTATGCGCGCTGTAGCCGAGCGTATTATAAAAAGTTATTCCTAGCTGTATTATTTGTTTTGTTTTAAATTCTGCTCGTGAATTCTTTTTTTTTTTGCAGTACGCAATAAAAAAACGCAGAAGCAAAAAAGACACGTCGCTTGACCTCGACCGTGAAATAGACGGATTCGTGTACGCTCAGTGCCGATCTAATTCGCGTAATTACTTTTACACCACGGGAGATATGTTTATCAAATTTTTACAGTTTGTCGGCTGATGATAGATACCAATCTGGTCTAAAACACGAGTTTTACTTTCCTATACAACACTCGAGGATTCACTTTATCTGCGGAGCACCACTTTACTATGTTCACACGCACACTATTGCTTTCTCCATTCTGCTGCATACCATTCTGTGCAATTAGACAAAACTCCTTCATTTTCTTGTAAGAAATGCGAAATGCAGGAGTGGTTGGTTAAACACAATGTAAAATTCAATCCAAAATTAACCAAAAAGGAACTATGGGCTTTATTTATACCTTTTCGATCAAATGATAAAATTTACGTAGTTGATGACATTTTGAGAAAGAACGGGCACGAAGTTCTTAGATTACCGCCATACCATTGTCAATACAATCCAATTGAAATGGCATGGGGGTTTTGTAAGACTCACTACAATAAGCACATAAATTCTAAGCAACCATCTAAGGATCGTGTTCAGAATTTATGGCTTGAGTCTCTCTCAAAATGTACATGCGATATGTGGCAAAATTTCTGTGATCATTGTGAAAAACTTATTTCGGATGACTGGACAAAACACATGGGGAACCTTTCTTTTGAAACCATTCCTCCTTTTATTATTTCGCTTGGGGAATCTGGCTCAGAACAAACATCAGAAGATTCAGATGCAGGTTCTCTTGACTAAATAATAAAAGTGGAATGAGGGCTTAAAAATTGTTTGACATGAAAATTATCAGTATCACAAGAGGGTGGGAATAAATTTGACATTCTACAAAAAAATACTGAGGGCCAACAGAAGAGAGAATGACCAAAATTAAGGTGGATGGATGGAGTTGATCAAAATGTGTTAACGGGAAGACCCAAGCGAGAAATAGAAATGGATGACGAAATAAGTTTGTAGAGCCGAATTCATTATATTTGTTATATACAATATTATTGCTGTGTTTGTATGTACAAAAACCAAGTAGTAAATTTTGTTAATCTTAAAACTGCATATTATTATCCTTTTATATCTGAAAATTTGTAAAACAGGCAACAGTGTAAGATCACAATAGTCAGAAATTATAACCTTAAAATCGAACATCTGACAGTGACATTTAAAAACCCTGATTTAAAACACAACCAGCCACATTTACAATACTTAAACTGTCACTTTTCCATAGCTAGGCGAGATCCAGAAACAAATGGAATGGTGTATACCTAAAAGCAGGGTTGTTATGTTTAAAACACTTTGTTTTAAAACAGTGTTTTAAACATGTTTAAAAACAGCCGTCGTGTTTTAAATCTTAAATTTGTTTTAAATTAATAAGACTGCTAAGACAATAAATATTCATAATGTATAAATTACAGAAATCCTCTTAAGCTTATTTATTTCTAAATCTGCTAAATTAAAGTAGAGACTTAGAAAAAAATTAATACTTATAAAAGTATTTTTGTATAGTCGTTTCAGGAATTTTTCATTATCTTCACAATCCCTCTAGTTTCTGAAATGTTCACTCAATTTTATGATTACGAAAAGTGTATAATTTTTCCTGAATTACTTTTTCGATGCTTAAAAATTGTGCTTAATACAAGCGCTCCAAGCTGGATCAATTTATTTTTGTCGATTTTTAAAAGTGGTAATAAACAGGAAAATATTTTTTTCATTGGCTGTTCTTTGTAATATTCAAAGAATGTCTGGAATGTATTTTAAACTAATATTAGGCTAAACTTGCTTAATTGAACAAGGTTCACTAAAAACAGACATTGAACGTAGGCCACAGGGTTTATCCTGCTGAAAAAAATGCACATTATATTCAATATTTTTATTATCACCATTAAATACTATAAACTAAAGTTTTAAAATTTTCGTTTTATACCCGACTGCACAAAAAGTTGAACTCGTATAATTTCACCGCCCGTTTCGACGACGAATTAAACGCCCGTCAATTCCCCAACACCCATCCAAGACGAAGTTAATCGCCGCCCCCCAAAGGGGCCCTCAAGATCCCTATCCTTTATGCGGTCGTAACATTTCATAACCTCACATTTCTCTGTTTATCCGGTGGTACATACGCCAAGGGTAGACAATGCTTATGGGAGAACTGGATTCCGAGTTTTCGAGGATAGAAAGGGAGAGACTGTGGTCGGGAAGTGGGTCCATCTACTTATGAATAGAGTAAACGTAGAAGTATTCAGGGTCGGTTCACTCTTACGGACTTGTTTATATTATAAAAATAGTTGAGGAAAGGACCAGCAGGTGGCGCATCCAGTACTAGATTTGAAGGATTTAAATGTCCCGCCATATGCTCCATAGAAAATGTAACATCTAGATATTCCCGCTCATTCGGATATTAGTTTTCTATGATTCGGCTCATTCTTTCTTGTTGTTGAGAGAGATTATATTTGCATTTTGTAGGTTATAATCATTGCAATAGCATTATTTTGCGATTATTAGCAAATTATTCGATTGATAGTATTCTCAAACGTTTATTTGTGTCTTCATTGCGATTTCCCAGATATCAGCGGTGGTGTAAGTCAATAAAGGTTAGTCATTTTTTCATTTTCTTTATTACATAAGGTTTGTTTGTAGTCTTTTTTTATATTATTAATACACAGTTTTAAGTCCTTAGTGCTAGTATAGTTTGTGTTTTTGTGTTATATTTATTGTGTGAGTGTGTGAAATTAATAAAAAAATGCTCTCAGCTCTCAGAAAGGGAGAAGCACAAGAAGATTTCACCTTCAACGTAAATAGAAAGAAGATTATACCGCTCTACGATACTCCGCATTTAATTAAAGGAATTCGCAACAACCTCTTAACAAGAAATTTAATATGGGATAAAGGAAATGATGAAAAGTTTGCAAGTGGAAAGAGATACAGCAGGCATACAATATAGACAACCACAGCGGAGAACTTCGAGTCATGCCAAAACTGAATGATAAACATATGTATCAGCATAAAATGTCTAAAATGAAGGTGGCACATGCAACCCAAGTGCTTAGTCACACAGTAGCTTCAGCAATTGGACTTTTTGCAAGAACGTCACTTCAAGCTGAAGATGGAACATTCTTGGAAAAGCGAGCAAAAGAAACTTCTCAAGTCTCATATTTTTGGGATCAATTATTTGACAGCTGTAATGGGCAAACATTACATCCGAAGAACGGAAAAACACTAAGATGTGCAGTTTCTAAAACCTCACCTCACCTGAAATTTTGGAAGGAAGCAAGGAAGAATTTATCAAAAATGTATTTTCAGAAGGAAGGTACTACAGAAAGATTTATTCCGCCGTCATTAAAAAACTGGATTATTAAGGTATACAATTATTGGTGAAAGATTTGCTGCAAGGGGATAATATGTCATTCTTTACGCCAAGGACTTTTAATCAAGATTCTTTAGAAAACTTTTTTGGTCAAATCCGTCAACATTGTGGACCAAATGAAAATCCTGGAGCAAATTCTTTCGTCAATTCTTACCGAACTCCGCTAGTAAATAATTTAGTAACAGTTCATTCCATTGGAGCAAATTGTAAAGATGATAACAGTGTTAACCTAATTACAAGAGTCGAAGAATTTATCACACAACAAAGCAATAACAAAACTGAACTTGCCCAGTGCAATGAATACGCAGTAGAAACAATGAAAAGATATTCACCGGTGGATAAAATGTCTGTAGGATATATTGGTGGATTTGTTACAAAAAAGATAGGGGATTATTATAAATGCGAAACATGCAGGGATTGTATTTTATGCAAAGATAAAAATCAACGAAACGAATGGCACAATTTCACAAAGGAAAAAGAATTCACTGATAGTACTCCCGAGAAATTAAAACACTGTACACCTCAATTAATGGAAGGACTTGCTTATTGCTACAATAACAAACCTTTCACATTTAAACCTTGCGAACACACCACTGAGATGATAAAAAAGATTATATACAACTTTAGCAAGTTATGTTGCTATAATTGGTGCAATGGTGTAAATAAAGTTCTAATGAACAAGGATGACCGAGTTGGAAAAAGGAAAAGGGATCCAATTTATAGCCAGGCATTGGAATATGCAAAGAGGCAGAAGAAGAGGAAGTATAACCACAGTGCTTAGATACAGGGAATTTTTCTTTTAAGTATACACATCCCAATGTATACACTGTGAATTTTCATGTATTTGTTGATTGTATAAAAGCGTTTTATTCAAATTGTTTATCTTGCAAAGCAGCCCGACCAATACAAATTTTTAGCCGTTATAAACTGGAAATAATGAATAACTATTTTTCGATTTAACTGATGTTAGTGAAACTGGGCATATGTGTTTTTGTTCACTATGGACATGTGGATTAGACCTACTGGGGATACCACATATAAAAAAAATGAGCCAAATAGCTATACCTCCTGGGTGGTTTGGAAAAGAGTTAATATATATTTTGATTTATTTCAGTATTTATTTCTCCATAATAAAACATGTAAATCTTTTAATAGGTACCACATGGTTCAAGAATCGTCATGTGCATTACAAACAATAAACTGTTAATTTAATAATAAATGTATAAAACTAAACTTTAATTTTATATTTATTTTCCAATTTACCAAAATATTTTTTTCATGCAGGATATACTAAGGTAAGTAATTATTTTTTTTAATTAATTCATTATATCAATAAACACATTTATTTGACCTTAAAAGGAATATTGAACTTTTAAATTCACTAAAAAAATTCTTTTATATCATTTTTGTTTTTTATTCTGACAATATTTATTATACAATTATAATTTCAAATTTTCAGTTTGAAAATAATGATTGTATAATTTTAAAAAAATTGTCACAATAAATAAACATATAACATATTTCAAAGCGCACAGTTTATTTTAAATATACGAGATTCCCGCCTGGTCCGCTGGCTCGGCATTTAGTACGGAGAAAGGACCACCAGTGGCGCTGAACGCAGTCTCGGCGACTATATGGGAGTGGGCCTTCTATAGATATTAGTTTTCTATGGAAGTATTCTAGAGAAAACTGCTCCGCAGGCCCCGTCAACTCCGTATATTTTCGTAATTTCATAAATTTAGTTCGGTGCATCACCCGCTTCGAGGGCGCTAATGTCGAAATTTCAAATTTCCCGCAATTTCGTAGTTTTCGGGAAGTATGGAACATAGGACAATCAACATCCCAAGTGGGCATAAGAATGCTGATTAGACGAAATTATCTGGAGAAAAATAAACAAAACCGTAAGTATTGGAAATATTTTCTAGTTTTAAGTTATTTTCTGTTTTGTATTCGTTCAATCAAGACAGTGTGATAAATTTATAATTATGACCCGTTATTGTGCGATTAAGTCTTGCAACAATTGCGAAAAAAATATTCATATGCATAGATTTACTCGGAAAAATGGGGTAAGCCTTAATTTGTTATATCATTTTATTTAAATATGTAAACTTACTTTATTATTAAAGTGTATCTGTTATTTTAAACCAGTTTAAATTCAGTGATCAAAATAAACTTTCAAAACTTAGGTAACTAGTAATTCCCATTATTAAAATAACTTGTAAAATTAATTCATATTGTCTGATTTGATTTCTATAGCAAATATTGCAAGCAACTTCGAATATTTCATATATTATATATGAATTGATGATTTCTACAGTAGATTGATAAATCAATTAACTCACGTTGACTAAAAATCAACAGTTATAAATAACACTTTTTCAAACTTTAGCTTGTACTTGTATTTAAAAAAAAATATACAATAAGTGTTACATTTAGGGATTATCTGCAGCTCATACGACAAATTGGTTATCTCACTAAAACTTAAAACTAAAATAAATTGGTTATAATAATAATATTTACACATTGCTGGGCAGTTGAAATAATTTCTTGGTTAACTATTTCTTCAAAATATTTAATCTTCAATAATTTCCAAAGCAATTTTATTTAAATTATTGTTAATTATATTTGGTTAATATAATTATTAGGTATAATAAGAATGCTAAGAAATGTTTACAATAATACTAATTAAGCTTTGCATAAGATTAATTCAAACATAAATATATACAGATTTTATTCTATTTACTTTACTAAATTTTCTTTAAACAAAACAATAAGAATCTGAAATGACAACATCTAAGTCTTCATTTTTTGTATAGGTCTACGAGAAGTGTCCAGAAGCCGTAGGCCGGGAGGACCTGAATCAAAACAGACAACAAGCACTTTGCTGAGAGCACAAAATGTCAGACCAGCAAGACTAATTTAAAACCGAGGAGTGTCCCTACATTATTTCTCGATGAACCGATTGGTAAGTTAAATTAATAAATTTTTTTAATGGAAATGGAAAACATGAAACAGTACTTGTTTTTACTCAAAATTTTGACTATTTGATACTACAATCTTGTAAATAAGATACCAAAAAATGTGATTTGAAATTGTGATAATTATCTGTAAACGAATCTATTTGAGTTCAATAAATTTTAATTAAAAAGAAATACATAAATACATATATCTTAGTATATTATTTGTTTATAGCACTCACGGATTGGTCTAATGTGGGTGAACTGGACGATTCTGCTATAGATGATCTGCAATGCAGTTTCTCACAAGTGGATCAGCCGAAACGTTAATCAAGACTCCTTAGAAAATTTCTTTGGAAATATAAGGAGCTATGGTGCTCCAAATATAAACCCAACATCTTCCTCTTTTAAGGCATCGTATAAAGCACTGATTGTTAATAATTTCACTGCAACAAATTCTCCTTATTTTAATTGTGAAAAAGATGGTTGTGAAGGGGCACTAAATTCTTTACAAATATTATTAACTAATGATTTTTTACCTCCTGTTATTACTTCTCCTCCAAATATCCCTGATGTGTTTGCATTTCAAAATTCATTTAGTTTTTTGCGTGATAATACAAATGCCTACATGGCTGGATATTTGGGAAAACATGTATTGAAGACAATGCGGGACTGCAATACATGTAGAAAAGAGTTAGTGTCCGACACGAAAGAGTCTTTCCATTGCTACATTGAATGTAGGAATTACAATAGAAAAGCTCTTTTGATGCCGAACACAAATTTTTTTCGATATGTTTCAAAATCATTTCAAATCCTTCATTTTTATTTGCCAAAAATATGTTCTTTTGGTCATATTGTTCAATATTTAAAGACACAAATTAATTTATTAAATTCAGATATTTTATTCTCCTGCACAGACCATAATTTGATAGATATTATTGATAATTACATGATCTCCTTTTATATTCACATGTGGGTACAAAACCTAAATAGGATTATGAAAGGAATTGAACATGGAAAGATCAATGATAATGTCAAAAAATTGGCCTTTATGAAATATAAAAAAATAAAAGCGCGGAATTTAGCTATTGCAAGAAGAAAACAGCTCATTAATACTTAATTTTAAATATTTGTAAAAAATTCCTTTAAGCTTTTAAAATTTGGACTAATTTATCCTTAGATTATTAACAACAACTCTTAATATTGAAACCAGTTTTGATGAATCATTTATATACTATTAATTTAGCTTTACAGTATCCACCAATAGAATAAGTTAAGTTAGTTTAGATTTATATGACTTTTTGTTGATTAGTAATAAATAGTATACCAAGTATTAAGAACTTTAAGGATTTATTAGAGTCAAAGATAATTGCTTGCAGTTATTATCTGTCACTAGTAGTACTTACAGTTCAAGGTACTTATAGTATTTTTTGTACGATTGAATTATTATCATTACAGGGGTTTGTTATGATATGTTGTAAGAATTTCATGCAATTTCACTTGTTTTACTTAGTAAGTACATAGGTAGTGATTTATTCATATCAATATGGTAAAAGCAACCTACGATTCTGCAAATAAATTTAGTAAGAACCTAAATTGATTGATCGTACAAAAATGTATTGTTGATTATATTATTAAAGTCTTCTTTAAAAAAAAATTCTGTAGAAATGAAATCAGCAATAGTATATTTTTATTATTTACCAACGATAAGTTCTTATTTCTTAGAATTGATAACAATATACATAGTACAATCCAGAGCCTTCAGACAAAATGGGAATCTCAGACTAGATAATGTTTTAAATTTTTAAGGCACTAAAAGGGTAAAATAATAATTATTATTCTTTACTGAACGGAGAAGCCATTTACAATTCGACAAAGAATATGCATTATGCAGTACTATTTGGCTACGTGCATGCCTAGGTGGCACATAATACTTAATCATACTTACAATATGATTTGAATTGATTTTCCAGTTTAAAATTTTGTAAAGAAAACAGATATATCTAATTCCATGACACGATGTTGCAATGTTGTGAGCCCTAAGTATGCCATTGTTTTCTCGGATGTTAAGTGTATATTATATTGGGTTAATAATGTTTTGCATTGATTTATTTTGTTACTATTATGTACTGTAATATTAAAGTGAGTGGGTCGAATAAGAGATCTTCACTATGATCTATTGTGACCCTCATACTTGTCCTCTACCCATTTAACAACAAAAAGGTATTTCACAATTTTTCTCTAGATTTGATTTACGTTTTTTCTATATTTAATTTTAGATTTTATTTATAACAATTTATCTTTTAATCCTGTAATGTGTATATAATCTTTAGTATAAGTTGTTGAAGAAGAATATTTGTAGAGAGGATATGTGGTTAATTAATTTGTAATTAGTTATAAACATTACATGCATTGAATATTTGCAATATACATTTCATACTTTAATTAAGCATTTATAATTTCTAGCATCGCGTGGCAATTCAAACGCCGCGTGGTGCTGCCCGTACCGCACCTCTCTCAACCCATTTCAATACCCCCCGCACCGCGCAACCCGTAGGCAATATACCGCCCGCAACCCGCGCTAGATGACGTTTCGAATGCAGCGCCCTCACAGCGGGTGATGCACCAAACTAAAATTACGAATCGTGAGGCCCTCTAGGAGTCGTCGATCTAAATTAATCTCTGCTGCTCCGGTTGCGTCTACACACACACAAACGCACTCGCTCTTATTTCGTCGTGTAATTTGATCCCGTCTACACCACTTGTACGATGATAAATTTGATGACCTTCAGAAAAAATAAACTGTTCCGAAACATTTCTTTTATTTTTAGATTTCCAGCATGTTCGAAATTATGGACTTAGGGAAACAGATATATTTAAAAAGCTCCTAAATAAACCTAAAATTTAACTAAAAATCAAAAAATTAAATTCAATGAATTTACATTAAAGAATTCATTTGATATTATTTTTATCTTGATTGTTTTTTTCTTTCTTCATAAATTCAATTAAAACTTTGGTATGTACCAAATTTGGCAAATAATTTATATTATTGATTAGTTATACAGAGAGTTTTTTAAGTATAAATAACTCAATATACAGAATACACTGTACATTTTTCTGGGCTTTTCTAAATTCGAAATTTTACTTCATGCGCCCCGCGCACAAAACACTGATTTTACGTGAGGTTCAAATATACTTAAATTTCACAATATTTTAGTGTTTTATACGCGTGGCGCATGAAGTAAAATTTCGAGTTTAGAAAAGCCCGGAAAATTTGTCTCGGGTCGCTGCGCGACCATCGACAAATTTTCACGGGGCTTTTCTAAACTCGAAATTTTACTTCATGCTTAGCCTGGGAGAAAAAAAAAAACGAATATCTACAGATTTAAAGAAAATAAGGTGAATTTGAAATATGTATACTTTAAAGGAAAACTTCCTGTATATGAACTGTGGTAGACGAATAATAAAATTTATTATCACCACAAAAAGTCTATTCGAAAATATTTCTTTTATTTTGAGATTTCAAGCGTGTTCCAAATGATGAAATTCGGGAATATATTTTATAAAAACAAATTTACAATGAAATTTACAATTCTAAAATATATTTTCAACGTTTTTAGTTATTTAATATATTTTTAATAAAAAAATTGTTAAAATTATTAGATTAATCGATTATTGTTTTAAATATTCATAATTTGTATAAATAAACAAAGTCATTTTGCAATGAAAAAATGTAAAATATATTTCCAACATTTTTAGTTATATATATTTTTAATAAAAACGTGTTTAAAAATTAATAGATTTTTAATATATTTATGTTATTAAACATTTTTTATTTAAAAGTTAGATAAATACAAAAATCTTTTTACAATGAAAAAATCAATTTGAAAAATGTTTGATGGGTATTTTAATTGGAATTGATAATAAAAAAACAGAAATTATTTCAATAAAATAGATAAATTATTTACAAATACACAAAACTTAAAACATAGAAATATAGATTCATATAAACATTCATATATACAAAAAACTAACAAACATTAAAAAACTATATTAAATATACATATAACTGTTTTCTTATTTATTAACGATATTTTAGAAGCAGTTTTTTCGTTTTTTTTTTATTCAGTAATAATTATACAGAATAGATCGAAGTGTAACACAAAATCAACAGAATATATTTTAAATAAAAAGCCAACAAATCAACACCTCATCAATTGCTTGTTTAATTTCATGACACTCCGGTTTTTAAAAATGCAATAAATAGCAAAGCTCGGTGTGTATATTTTTACTTTAACCAAATGAATACCATAATTTCCCTTAAATAATTAGGGAAGATAATATTTTAATTTTGAGAAATTAACATTAAAAATGCTACGTTCCGTTTCATCCATTTACACTCTGAATAACGTGTATGAATATCGAATTAACTTTTTTCCTTGACTATTTTCTTTTTGGACAATATTCATTATTTTAGTGGGGATAGCTTTATAAAAGGGATGAAAAATCAAATTCTTCGAAGTGATCTATCTGTTTTTACCTATTTGTAGGCATTTTTTCGACCACGTTCTTATTATGGTGTATACCCTCAAGTATTGCGCGACCAGAACAATACCACTGCAACTTACAGATAATCCGCAACCTTCTAAAAACCATAAATATTTTGGGATTTAAAAAGATTATTTACTGTTGACACATTTAATCCGTATCCGCAGAATCCAATTCGGTAATTTCTTATCATGTTTTTCACTAACCGATATTTTAGTTAGACACTTTTTGATCGGGTTTTCTTAAATCATTTTGAATTATTTTTACTTACCTATTTAGTCTGTAACATAATCCCATCGGTACCTTTTGTAAATGTAATCTGACTAAGAATAAAACCATTGAAATAATTGAATTAACCTGACATACAAAACGTAAACTGGAAATAGAGTATTCAATAATTTTTGCAATTACACTTCTCAGAGAAAATCTATTATACTTATTCTAATAAAAGACATCTTGTTGTTTTCTAAATGTTTTTGATTATCATCACTTAACGAGACTTTTCAACATATTTCAATATTTGAGCCAATTATCTCAAATATTATCTTGTTTCTGATTCCTGGGACCCTAAAACGTATATTTCCCTACAAAAAATTATTATTAAAATGTAAAATTTATAATGTTATTAATGTGACTAATTACTTGATTTAACAAGTTTGTTTGTTTCGCAGTTTTTGATAATATTCTCAATTATAAAGTTTCATGATTTTTATATAATTTGTACTTTCTCTATATAACATTTCGTGTATCTCGGGAAGTATTGAGAATATCGAAAAATATTTCTGCTTATTCTTTTTCAAATTATCCCCATGCAGCCGCACGACGGATGCCATAAATTTTAATCCAAAAATTAGGTAACATTTTAGTGCCCGCTGAGTGTTGTCGGTGTTGGTCAAATGGCACACAATAAGCGTTTATAAAATTTCAATCGGAAATGTACAAGTTGATCATGTAACAATCGTTCAAAGTAAACGGATAATTAAAGTAGTCAGTGCAAGAACCACAAATTTCTGAAACTGTTAATATTTATTAAAAGTATGGTTCATTTAATAAAATAAGCATCGTGATTAAAATATATACTGTGTCCATTTTAGGATCTGATTTTTATCTTTTGCAGAATAAACACTCATGTTGAATTGAATTATTGCTTTGTGTTTTAATAAATTTGATGCCAAACACTGACTTTTCGTAGCAGCTACTGTTTTGACGACTTTATTTTCGTATAATCGTTCACTATTTTCAAGCTATATTTCAAATTAAACTGAGGAGAACTCAAAAATAATACCTCGAAAATACTGCTAGTAGGTAAAGAAATGATTTTAATTTTATTGTAATCGTTATCGTTCAATAAGCGATACAAACTCAAATTCCAATTACATTGGAAATCGTTACATGAAACATACAATGCGCCTTGAAACGGGACACATAGTATATTTAAAACTATTTTAACCCATTATCGGCCAAGCAATTTTAACTCTAAAAGTTAATTTTAATAAAAATTCTACACTCCTTTTTGTGATTTCTATGAATTACATACTGTGATTTTTTTCTTAAAATACACATAATGTATACGTGAATTTAATAAAAAAGTTAAAAATCATAAATAGTTTATTATTATATTAAAGTGATAATGAATTTTCAAAAAATTAGTGCCTCAACAATGTAATGTATACGCTGTCAATGTTCAGGCATTCGTCGATTTTATATAAAAACGTGCAATATGAAGTTAAGAACGAGTGTATCCACTCCCAGACTAAGCATGAAGTAAAATTTCGAGTTTAGAAAAGCCTGAAAATTTGGCTCGGGCGCGTAGCGAAGCGGAGCGACCGAGCCAAATTAGGCTTTTCTAAACTCGAAATTTTACTTCATGCGCCACACGTATAAAACATTGTAATATTGTGAAGTATTTATAATACACTTTAAATAACAAAATATTTAAATTTTTCTTGGTATATTTTCAATTCAGGTCGAATAATATAATATATCAAATAAACTTATTTAGTAACTTAATTATCAAAAAATAATAATGTTGCGTGTATGCATCAACGGCGCTTAATGGGTTAAAAACTTCAAACGGTAATAATTCAAAAACTAAAAAAAAAATGACTTAACTGCATTTTGCACTGACCCCTTTAATTAAAAAAGAAACCCTTATCGATCAGTAGATTTGATCTGATCAATAGGATTGATCTGATTAGTTAATAAAATGATAAGTTGATGTATTTGTTTTACTTTTTATCAAAAGTTAAATAGTTTTGTATTTTAAGTTTCTTGTACAAAATAAATAATACTTAATGAATTTTACAACGTTCACATATAATTTCATAAAATCTATTCTCTAATAACGCAGAATATAAAATTGTAGAAGGAAACGCATGAATGAATGTAACACGCATCCTTAGCTCGTTAAAAGAAAAAAAAACGTGTTTTCAAGATTGAAAAATCAACATCTGGAATATGATACAACGAGAAGCGCGGAATAGAGGAAGATAGAAATTGTCTCTCTCTCACTCTCTCTCTCTAAGACTTGATTTCGCGACATCTGGAGTAAAATAGTCGTAAATGACCGACCGCAGGAAGCCAGACTGGTGTATATAGGCAGCCATATACACCAATTTGGCATCCAGCGCTCTGCTCCCATTCGCGTGTACCCAAAATTTATACGGGGACTGGCTAACTGGATATATATGAACTGTGGCTCAGCCTCACCGCCATTTGATCGCTTTAATGACAGTTTCGGAAATCCGTTGGGTGTAAAATTAACCGTCTGTCGTAAATCAGGGGATAATTTACTCTATCCTTTAACAAAAAAAAGACTATAAAACAATGAATTTAACAAATGTGACGAGACCGGCTTGAAAACGGATTCGGTGAAGGTAAAAGTGAAGACGATGACTGCGGTCAGGGAATGTCAGGATAGTGTCCTGGAAAGTTCGGACTCGAGTGATTCGTCGAACGCCGCGTCGAATAATAATGAGTCCAGCCGGATTCAGCTGTACAAGCACGGGGCTTTCAAGTGCAATAACTTTGTTAACAAGCTGGATTCTTATAATAATAACCAGTTGTTGTTGCCGACGCAGTTTTATAAGACGCTGCTGGCCAAAGCCGTCCTGCAGAGCAACGATGATAAGGCTAATGTTTATAAGAATATGCTGTTCCACAAGGATCGCGACTTTGACCAGGTAACTATGCAACTCTAAAATGTGTTATCAGCGTTTACAATTTTTGTTTGTACTTACAGAAAATAAATATTACAATATTTTCAGATGTTATATGAACCCTTCCTAAAAATCTATCGAGAACTTAACAAATTTGCAGACCATCCAACAAAATATGTCAAATGAATCATGTTTAAGAACAATTTTAACTAAAGAATATTTTATTTAAATTAGGTGCTCTCACTTATGTCATTTATTTTCCTTTTTCTCGAATATTATACTTACATACACTTACACTTACTTTATGAAAGATACAGTGTGTTTCATAATATATGAAAGTATCTACGATCTCTAAATGCAACCTTATGTACAGGGTGGTGCATTTTGAACTTGTCACATATAGAAAACTTTTTTATTTGAAGGAATATAGAAATACAGTTTTTGCGAGCCAACGTCACTTTTTCGTGTTGTAATCAATAGCAAAGAGAAAATTAATCTATCTCTAACCGTTTCCGCTCTATAACCGAAAGTTGATAAAATGTCGTTTTCCTGAAGTTACTGTAACTCATTTGTTGTTGTAAATGTAAAATTTGTTTAAAACGTTTGTTTTATTATCTTAAATTTGCTAAATTGTTGAGGATTCTTCAAGTTACATTATCAATCATAACAATTTATTACAATAAAATATCACCACTGTGTGTACATAAATGTGATTTTTAACGCTGTAAATTTTACGACGTTCGTTGTTTTTTTTAAAAGATTTCAATTTGAATCTTTAAACGCGGGGTTTCTACTCCCAGACTAAGCATGAAGTAAAATTTTTAGTTTAGAAAAGCCTGAAAATTTGATTGGCCGCGTAGCGAAGCGGAGCGGCCAATCCAAATTACTCTTTTCTAAACTTCAGCGCCACACGTATAAAACACTGAAATATCATAAAGTTTAGAATATACGGCTGTAGCAATCTAATACGTGGATGTGAATAAAGCATGAGTCAAATTCTACGCTGAACAAATTGTTTAGAACAGTGATTATAGGCAACCCAATAACTCTAACGTATATTAGGTTGCCTGTAATCGTTGTTGTATGTGTGTATTTTTTTAACTTCACTGTAAATCAGTATTTTTAAGCGTGGCGCATGAAGTAAAATTTCGAGTTTAGAAAAGTCTAATTTGGATTGGCCGCTACGCGACCAATCCAAATTCTTAGGCTTTTCTAAACTCGAAATTTTACTTCATGTTTAGTCTGGGAGTGGAAAACACTCGTTAAAAGCCTCAAATTAACCGCTTTGAAATAACGAATGCCCGCAAATTTTAAAAACGCTGTAATTATTACGCTATGTATACTCAAAAGAAAAATGCCGTGTATATTCTGTTTTAAACACGTTACGTGTTTTAAACACGTTTTAAACATGTAATTGTTTTAAACGCTGTTTTAATGAAAAAAAAGCGTTTTGTAAAAAAAAACTGTTTGTTTTAATTAACATGAAAAAAACGTTGTTTTTAACAACCCTGCCTAAAAGGTTGTTTTAATTTACTATAATATTTAATTATGAGACTTTTAGTGAATAAATAATATCTACGGATTAAATGTTGTGTACGAATTTTTAAAAATTTCCTTGCATTTGTGAAGTACAACAATTAAGATTATTTTGAACGAGTATTATTTTCAGATTAAGTCAGTGTTGTACCCGCCTGGTGCATGAAGTAAATATTTCAAGTTTGGATAAGCCTGAAACCAAACCAAATTTTCAGGCTTTTCTTAACTCAAAATTTTACTTCATGCTCCCACACGTATAAACCGCTGAATTATTGTCAAGTTCAAAAACACACATCAACGTTAGTAATAATAATAATAATAATACTTTAAAAGATTCAAGAAATAAATTTGACGAAAATCATCAATCAAAATTAGAAAGTTGGTTAGAATGTAATGTTGATTTGAACAAACTTTTAAAATTGATCTCAGAGAATTGCTAGTTGAATTAGCAACAACTGTACTTTTGATTAGATATTTTTTTGTAAATTCTTATGTAAGTAAAAAATACTTTTACTTTTACAACAATAACAAAATTATTATCATATACCGGGTGTTGACTTGGCGAACGCAACATAGGAAATCCCATGTAAATTTTGAAATGTTCAAATTTTGGCTCTCCTATTTATTTTAGAAACAAAATGTATTTACCACTTTTGTAGAGGGAAAAATTCTAAAAATATTTATAAAAATAATGACATGCCATGGAATTGAATCAACAATTGTGGGTGTCAAAATGGCAAAAGACATCGCAGTCACTTGATTAAAGTAAATGTTTTCGAAATGATTTAGACTATACAAGAAAAAATCCTCCCAATAAAGCGGTATTATGCAGACCACAGTTATCACGATGTTTGCGTTATGTTTTTTGTCGTTAATTAAGTAACAGCAATATCTTGTGCTATTTTGACATCCGCAATTGTTGTATCAATTACATGGTATGTCATTATTTTTAAAAATCACATTACTTTTTCTTAATTATTTTAGCTGTAAATTTTCTGACATTTGTTGATTTTTAAAAGAGTTCAATTTGAAGCTTTAAAAGAGTGTTTTCCACTCCCAGACTAAGCATGAAGTAAAATTTCGAGTTTAGAAAAGCCCCGTGAAAATTTGTCGAGGGTCGCGCAGCGACCCGAGACAAATTTTCACGGGGCTTTTCTAAACTCGAAATTTTACTTCATGCGCCACGCGTATAAAACGCTAAAATATTGTGAAATTTATCTATATTTGAACCTCACTTAAAATCTGTGTTTTACACGCGTGGCGCATGAAGTAAAATTTCGAGTTTAGAAAAGCCCAGAAAATTTGTCTCGGGTCGCTACGCGACCCTCGACAAATTTTCACGGGGCTTTTCTAAACTCGAAATTTTACTTCATGCTTAGTCTGGGAGTGGAAAACACTTGTTTAAAGCTTTAAATTGAACTTTAAAAAAAAAACAGGGAATATCCTGTTGTATCAATTCCATGGTATGTCATTATTTTTATAAAATCATATTACTTTTTCTTAATCATTTTAATTTAGAGAAACGTAATGTGTTAAGTGTGAACATTCATACATTTTCACGGGGCTTTTCTAAACTCGAAATTTTACTTCATGCGCCACGCGTATAGAACGCTAAAATATTGTGAAATTTATCTATATTTGAACCTCACTTAAAATCTGTGTTTTACACGCGTGGCGCATGAAGTAAAATTTCGAGTTTAGAAAAGCCCAGAAAATTTGTCTCGGGTCGCTGCGCGACCCTCGACAAATTTTCACGGGGCTTTTCTAAACTCGAAATTTTACTTCATGCTTTAGTCTGGGAGTGGAAAACACTTGTTTAAAGCTTTAAATTGAACTTTAAAAAAACAGGGAATATCCTGTTGTATCAATTCCATGGTATGTCATTATTTTTATAAAATCATATTACTTTTTCCTAATCATTTTAATTTAGAGAAACGTAATGTGTTGAGTGTGAACATTCATAAATTTAGAATTTTAGAAGTGAAATACATTTTGTCTCTAAAATAAGTAGGGAAGCCAATATTTGAACACTTCAAATTAACAGCGATTTCCTATGTTGCGTCTGCCAAGTCAACACCCGGTATATCAGAAGAAACAAAATTAATAAATACATTATTCTAGACAATAAATAAATACAATTTAATTTCTTTTGATAACTAACTATAGAAAAGAGGTCTTTCCGCTGTATTACTTTTAGTTAGTCGGAAAAATAAAATTAGTCGAATACGCATTGGCAAATAGATAATTCCTTAAATTGATTGATTCATTCACGTGTAGATCAAATTAAATTGACGAATAAAGCACTAATAAACTTTTTTCACAGTTTTAGTTGAATTACAAATCATTCATTTCGGACACAAGTGACCATTATCAATGGATTAACATTGTGTTAATCCATTTATAACAGTCACATTTTGGACACAAAATTCACGTTTCTTAGTTCAAATAAAAGTCGGAGATTATTAATAATGCTTTATTCCTGAAGATTATTCCTCATATTTGGCCAGGATTTAGAATTTCGAAATCTGTTCACCTTAAATGTTACGTGATTATTTTGATAATGATCGAAATCTAAGTACAATGTTATTACTTTTTCTAGGTATTTAAACCATGATTCATGATCCTCGGAATACTCTAGTAATACACTCAATATTTTTGGCGTTGATCCAAATAAAGCATTATTTGGAAAATAATAGAACTTTGGAAGACAACCAAAGCGAAAGTTGTATACTTCATACCCGAAAATACCAGACGTGTCTGTTTTATCATTTTTCTCAGTAATACACGTGTTTATAATCGTTGGCATGCGATAGTTTGCGACCTCTTTACTATGTTTCATTTAATTAATATACCCACATTTACAGTATGCCAAGAAATATGTTCTAACACAAAGATTAATATCATTATTAATTTCAGTTGTTTATTCAAAAATAGTTTTGACAATTTTAATAAATAATTAATAACAATTAATAACAAAGTTAGGTTGAACATGTTATTTTTAAAAAGTAATACACGTGTTCCCACTGAGCAAATCCATTTAAGTAATGTTTCATCAACATTAAAACAACGATTAATGTTGCTACACTGTTTATATAACGTTATTTGTTTCTTTTTTGCTCAGTGGGTAGTGACTAATTTGATTTTTTTTTCATAATTAATGATCATAGTATAACGAACAGAGTTTCCTATTATTATAATTTAGAATCAATACATAACCGAGAAATTAATTACTTTAGATCTGAATTTGTACTCTTTTACAAATGGGGAGAAAAAAGATAATAATTGATTAATTTCTCGGCTATTTCCATTTTATATTTAGCTTCGCTCATGCCGCAAAACTAAATGTTTGGGGTTTTCGAAATATTAGTTTGAGAAGTTGAATACTCTAACACAGTGGTCTCCAAACTTCGGCCCGCGGGCCAAATCCGGCCCGCGACTTGCATGAATCCGGCCCGCGATTGTTTGTATTTTTTTTTGTAAATGTCATATTTTGAAATATTGTAACAATTGTTCCTTAAATTTTTCATAATTTTATAAAATTAATCGGATCTTGGCCGACTTTATTATGTAGAATTGTATTTGTGGCCCGCGAAGAAGATAGTTTGGAGACCCAGGCTCTAACACTTACAGCGTACATTAAAAAATATCCAGGTAGGATATTTGCTTTTAATGCGAATAATTGTAATTTAATTAATAGATTTGCTCGTTACATGAACAAGTGCCGAACTTGTTACACTTTTTGTACGGAATCTTTTACGTCAGTAAAGCTTTCGGCGTTTTATCGGCTATTTAAATGCCCAACAAGATTTTTTTTCTGCTGCAATATATATTTTTTTGTAATATAAGGTTCTGCTGGCTTAACCGTAAAGTTAGCAGAACCCTACAAAATTGCACTACAATGGCAAAAGATGACAGCAAAAATTATCGGCTATTTGAATGCCCAAAAATATTTTTTTCCGCTGCAATAATTTTTTTTTACATATGATTATGCTGACTTAACCCTAAAGTTAGCAGAATCGCACAAATCTGCAATAAAATTGCCAAATTCAGGTTTTTATCAAAAATGATCGGCTATTTAATTTAGGTATATTACCTGATTTATATTATAAACCTAATATTGTGCTACCTTTGCTGTAAACTAATATAATAAACATATTTTTCTCCGTCCACTTTTAAGGACTGCCAAATTCTGTTAATTGGTATCATCCTCATATTTTCACATGGTAGCGACCCTGATTCCAGATTTTTTCCTCGAATATAGGGGAGAAAAAGGTTATTTGATTAGGTAATTACCGCCCTTAAAATATCTAAATTTTAGTTATTTAAACAACAAACACTCGTAGTTGCAGATTTTAGAGGCGAAAAGAAAACATATCATAAAGTACGAATTGAGAAATTGCAAGATTTGATAATACTTTTCTAAAACTTTTCAACACAAAATTAAACATGCGCAGTATATTTTGAAATTCGCAATATTGTCAATGTTTTATACGCGAGGTGCATGAAGTAAAATCTCGAGTTTAGAAAAGCCTGAAAATTTGGATTCGCCGGGACGCGACTCGCTTCATTCGCGCGCCCCGGCAAACCCAAATTTTCAGGCTATTCTAAACTCGAAATTTTACTTCATGCTTAACCTGGGAGTGGAAAACACTCAAGGACAAATTCCTTGATTGTCATGTTTAGATGTCAAAAATTGAGAAATGTTTAAATTGTCGAGAAAGTAGAAAAAAATGAACATTTTTAGAGAATCTATTATACTTTTTGTGTTGAATTATTAAATTAAAAGATATCTTGTCGTTTTCTAAATGTTTTTGATTTTTATCACTTAACAAGACTTTACACCATATTTCAATATTTATGCCAATTATCTCAATTATTAACATTTTGATAATTTTTGACAATGTCACTAAAAACATCATTAAACTGCAAACATTTTAACTTAAATAATTACTTGATTTGCAATAAATGTTTTTTGTTTCGCAGGTTTTGACAATTTTCTCAATTTTAAAGTTATCATCAATTTTTCCGAACATTATAAATTTATGTTAATTGAACAATCTGTTGATTTTTATACAATTGTTACTTTCCCTACATATCATTTTATGTGTCTCGAGAAGTATTTAGAATATAAATATTAAAAAGAAAGTCGGAAGAAATACTTGAAATTGGTTAGGTTTCTGGTTGTTATTATTTTTTAAATTAAAGAACTTTATTTTTTGTTCTATTTGGGAAAATTATACATAATTAATATTGTTAAATTTTGCAGATTTTATCAATTTTGACTATGGTGTTGTTCCTTTTCTAAAAAAATACAGAAAACAGAAATGCAATTTCTTGTTAAAATTATATATTTTAACTTATTTGCCAATGTTTAGTCACTTTCTGTCCGAAATGTATGTACATTTGGTAATTCAAACAAACGTGCGAAGAAAGGTTATTAGTGCTTTATTCGTCAAATTGCGTTTGTTAAATTTGACGATTTAATTTAAAGTTTATAAAAATGTTCATCTGTCTGTATGTATTTTCTTAAATATTGTTCATATGGGGAAAACAAATTAAAAGCTGTAGATAATCAAAAATATGAACATGTATGTATTGCTAATACACTTTTTGTCATAGAACTTACAATTTCCACTCAGTTTTGAAACAAAACGTTTTTATTTTGAGAATTAAAATTACCTTATAAATTAAATCTGACAAAAATAGTCAACATCAAAGAATAATTAGGATTAACATACATATAACTTAATAAACGTTGACTGGTTGCAATCGAAATTTAATTATCTGGACTGGATTTTTCAAAATGTCAAATAAAAGTTTAATTTCGTAAAAAAAATTGATTTATGTCCGGTATTATAAAACGTTTTATTACCTGAATAAAATTTACTTTAGAAATAAATTAATTTATTCCAAAGATTTCAGTATTATAAACACAAAATAACTTTATTTGGCTAATAAATCTCCCCAGTAAATTATTTGTTTGTTTTTCTACCAAGTAAATTTTATTCTCTAAATAATTTGACAGTTAAAAGTCAAAATTATATTATTATAATTACTTTAGATTCTACTACTTGTATTTATTAATATCATTACGGTTATCATATCATGTCTACCATATCATCCGTGTCAGATTTATATTTGCTCATAGTATCTTCCCTGACAGTGATTAATTCGAACCACAAGAAATTCTAAGGAGTCGAAGACCTAGAGTTTTTCAAGTCAGACAACCAGGGATTTTTATACTTATGCATACGCGTTTTTAAAATTAGTTCCATTTAAAGTTTTAAACGAGTGTTTTCCACCCCCAGACTAAGCAATAGATAAAATTTTCAGGCTTTTCTAAACTCGAAATTTTACTTCATGCGCCACGCGTATTTAACACTGAAAGCACTGAAATATTGTGAACAAGTAAAGTTCACTTGAAATCAGTGTCTTGTACGCGTGGCGCATGAAGTAAAATTTCGAGTTTAGAAAAGCCTGAAAATTTGGTTTGGCCGCTTCGCGTTACGCGACCAAACCAAATTTTCAGGCATTTCTAAACTCGAAATTTACTTCATGCTTAGCCTGGGAGTGGAAAACACTCGTTTAAGTCTTTCATAATTTCTAATAAGCTTTCTTTTTCTTGTTCTGTGTAATTCTGTTCTATTCCACGGTTATTTTCTATAATTATAAGGAATTATACTATATTTCCGATTTGATTGACAATTTAATTTGAAATATTGACAATTCAATTTAGAAAATTGGTGGTTCCAGCTATGGCCACAATAAAAATGTTTAATTTCGGTCTGTAATCTACTAATTAAATAATTTATTTTTAGAATTTATATATATTTGGTAGGTTTGCTTTATAATACGCAATTTTATTTGCCCATTAGTTTACTAGGTAAATAAATATACTCTACAAATAGTTATCTAATGATTTATTTAGCGTTTATAATACCGGGCATTAGGGGTTTATTTTCTTAGAAATTAAAGAAATCGATTCGAAGTATTACACAATCAACATGAAATTTATAGACTTACTTTGAACTAATTGTACTTACATCTGCTTTAAAGAAAATAAATTATTAGGCGAAAGTTGAAATTACACAATAAATTTAACGATGATAGAAGCACGAGTAAAAAATCAACGGATTGTAAAATCAACATAAAATTAATTGAATCTATACAAAAGTAAATAATATTTAAATGGCTGTAATTAAAATTTAAATACCCTAGTGGATTTATTAACCGTATTTAGTTTAAAAAATTGTAAAAAATCAAAGTTTTATGTAATTAATATGAAATTCACAAAATTTACTTGGAATTAATAGCACTTTTATATGTTTCAAAGACAATAAAATAATCTCAACGTATCGTCTTAAACTATTAAGCTAACGCTGAAATTACGCAATAAAATCGACGGAGAAAGTTTTCTTGAAACAGTTGTAAAAGTATTATTAAATTAAAATAAAAATTACAAAATTTACACAGAAATAAATAAACTTTGATTGGCTATAATTATAATTTAAATAGCGTCACAGGATATTTCATAATGTCAAATCAAAGTTAAATTTTTATTTAAAATATTTATATTTATTTCATGAGTTTTTTTTTAATTAAATAAATTCTATTTATTATGAATTATTTTTGTTTTGTTACAATAAAAGTTGTTAAATGACAAATGTATTAATCTGCGATTTTATTATTAAAATTAGTTGTTTGGTAGTTTATTTACTATTATTAGGCTTTATTTTACATAATTTTTAAGCTTTTTCAATTTGTTCGTCAAAGTTTAGTAACAAACACGTAAATAATGCCCACGAATTTGTTTTTGTTAGTTGTTGAACTAAGAAAATAACATCAACTCTATTTTATGTCATAAATTTGACAATAAAGGAAACTGTAAAATACGCTTGTGATTGATCGTCTAACGAGTGTTTCCACTCCCAGATTAAGCATGAAGTAAAATTTCGAGTTTAGAATAGCCCGAAAATTTGTATTTGCTGGGGCGCGCGAGTGAAGGGAGTCGCGCCTCAGCAAATCCAAATTTTCAGGCTTTTCTAAACTCAAAATTTTACTTCATGCGCACGCGTATTAATCACTAACTTCAAGTGAAATCTTTAACTAACTGATTAGAGTAAAATAAATTTAGTATGTCAAATATCAATTGTTCAAATTACGGGAAAAGTGATATGATCGACACATCACCATTTTTTTAATTTATTTTCTTATATTATTTTGTGTCAAATTCGTGCTCTACACAAAACTAACAATTTGGCAATTCTTTATTCGCAATATTTTCATATTTATTAGTATTATTAATTTAAAAATTCCCCGACTTTTAGCTTAAAAAGATGAATTTCCTTGACTTATCCCGATAAATAAAATTTTCTGATTTTTCCCTAACTTTCTTGGTTGGTCGCCACCCTGTTTCAATGACAATGATTTCGACAAAGAGAAAATAACAAAACAAAAAAAATTACGTATGGTATTTACAGGCGTGCGGGTAAATGCATTGATGTAGGAGGTGGACATTTTTAATATCTATGACTGTTTTTTTAAATTATTAGTCTGGTGTCATTTATTTTGTTAATTTTGATGTCATAGAAACACAAATTATTAAGGATTAAATTAGTTTGACTAAATGACACTTGATTAAGTGTACCTTTAAATTTAATTCGATTCAACACAAATAATGAATTTGTGCCTTTGAACTGGAGTCTGAATGAAGTCGGTAATAATATTAATATTAGTGATGGGAATAATCCATATACTAATCAGTAATGAGTAAATACTGAGAATAAGACACATATTCATATGAACTTTTTTGCTTGAAATGATCTCAAGAACATGCCCCTTAAGTGCCGGGAGACCATATATATATATATATATATGAACTGTGGCGAGACACACCTTGTATGGCGGTCTAATTTTAAACTTTAGGGTTTACAAATGTAGTATAAATAATAGAATTGATGTATCAAATTAAACAATTACCCAATTCGAGCACTCGTTTTGTTTGAATTTGATAGCATCCTGGATAATTATAGCACAGAGTAACAGCCAGCAGAACCTTATATTAAGGGGGTTTTCCGGTATATTTTTTTCAAAAAATCGTTTTTTTTTGTATGAAATCAAAGCTAAACATGTTTAGAATATGTGGGTAAAAGGATATTTCGATCCGGCAAATATTTACGTCGCTACAGGCCTTTGAATGCATCGCCGTCCCGAGCGGTATGGGTCGCGCAGGTATAACTTTAATCTCGAATTTCATAAATTTTGATGAGTATGAGTTTTTTGGTCCTCCATATTGGATCCGCCATTTTGGATTTTTCAAATTTGACCTCAGATTCGTATTCAGCGACCCCGAAAACCTAGATATTGACTACTGTTTGCAAATTTTCCGCCGAATACTTTGAATTACACAGAAAAAATGTTTCGCAAACTTTAAACGCGTTTTTCTCGAAACTACATTTTTCAAATCTGCGAGAATTCTAGCGTTTGAACGGTTCAACCAATTGACTTCGTTCTTTGCTTCCGTTATTGAAAACACTTTTCTTCATGGAATGAACTAACCTCCCGGTGCAATTTGCAATTTTAAAGATTTTTTACAGCCTGTCAAAGTCAAAAAATCGACCGAAAAACACGACTTATTTTCAAATGCCCGCCATTTTGTCAAATTTTGAGTTTTTTCAAAATTTCGTAGTTCATTCCATTCTTTGAACTATACTCTTCAAGAAACTAAGCTGATTTTGTTTCTAGGTGACGAATAGCGACCCCTAGGCTGCTCGCAGTTTTGGAACATTTCCGCCGGGCAGCCGTCATATTGGACGCAATTTTGATTTTTTCGACTCGACAAAAATCCCAATTGTAGAGCAAGGATGAATAAACCCAGGTCTCTAACTCTTACCAGTTCCCTGGAAAAAAAATCCAGTTTGGGTCAATTATACCGGAAGACCCCCTTAAAAAAAATATATTGGAGCGGAAAAAAATATGTTTGGGCATTTAAATAGCCGATAATTTGTGCTGTTAAGTTTTGCCATTGTAGTGCAATTTTGTGCAGTTCTGCTAACTTTACGGTTGAGCCAGCAGAACCTTATATTAAAAGAAATTATTGCAGCGGAAAAATATCTATTCAGGTATTTAAATAGCCGATAAAAAGCCGATCATTATTGTACATTGTACATGTAGTTCTGCCGTCAAGTGCCTGCCAGCTTTACCGACATGAATCTTTTCGTTATATAAACTGGACACCTGCAATTGTAAATGTGAAGTAACACTTACTAGAACTGTGACGTCAGAAACTTGAACTCAGTTCGACTTAATGCAATACAAACGAACAAACCTAGTGTCATTGTACCGTGCGATCATTTAAAATATAAATTAGAGTAGGCTTTGAATTGTAAATTAAATTGGCACTACTGACTGTTAACACATTGTTTACCATAACCTCAAATTTATTCAATCAGCATTCTGGGCAACCGCACAAAAATATGCCACCCACTCTAATTTATAATTTAAAGTATCGCAGGGTATTATAATAAATTAATTTTTAAATACATATAAATATTGATTTTTTTGTACTATGAGTATAATTACAAAAGTTTCAGTTGATTGTGTAATTTTCACACATTAATTTCTTATTCGATTTTCTTTGTTGCGGTAAACTATTACACGATCGATGTTTGCTTAGTGAATGTTTATAATAAATTCAGATTCTGGGAGCTTTCGTTTTTATAATTAAAAGGGATTATGCATTAAAATTTTATATAAAATTCATTATATGAAGAGATAGAGAGTCGGTTAAATGGGGTAAAGTTGTGTATTTTAGGGCCTAATAATAATCGAAAAACAATTTTGAAATATCTGTTTTTTGTTTTCGAGATATCAACAAAAAACTGATTTTTTGAAAAATCGTTTTATTTTTTTGTTCAAAAACTTATGAATCTGGACATTTAGAACTTTGACAATATACAGGTACTTTTGAGTGAGGAATCTAATATATATATTTTTTTAAAATAACTATAAGATTTACCCAGGGACCATAGCCAACTGTTGATTTTCCCATGAGCGCCATTTTGGATACAGTGATGTATCACACTCATAATTTATTTTAGATTTGATATTTAAAATTATAATATTTTCTCTTTTGCAAAGAGTGCCTTGGAAACAATGACGTCATATCTGTTAATCAATAAAATCTTGACAGCAGTCAATCATTGTTAGCAATCAAAATTAATGAATAGCTGTCAATCTTTTGTAATAATAATAATAAGTATCGATTATCACATAAAAGTTGCACAAACTAAATTTATTCAAATTTTATTATTATTATTCCAAAACTTTTCACAAAAAAAGTAATTCTTTCATTTTTTTGCTAAATCTCGGTAAATATTGATCACCATGACTTTTAAGCGTTATATATTTTGAAATTTCTGTAAATCAGTGGTTTATACGCGTGGCGCATGAAGTAAATTTCGAGTTTAGAAAAACCCCGTGAAAATTTGTCGCGGGTCGCTGCGCGACCCTCGACAAATTTTCTACGTGGAACTTTTCTAAACTCGAAATTTTACTTCATGCTTAGTCTGGGAGTGGACAACACTCGTTCTTAGGAATTTCAAATTGAAAGATCCCTCTAGATTACTAAGTTTATTACCATGTTACAAAGGCTACAGCTCGAAGGACCAATCATGGTCTTTGGAGACGGAAGGACTACAGGGAATGGAAGTTTTTTTACAAGAAAACAACGCATATCTAAAGGTTTACAGCATGGATAGGAAAGAAAACATCAAATTTTGAACAAATATCGCAGTTCGGTTGGTTTTCAGTGCATTTTTAACTTCACTTTAAATCAGTGTTTTATACGCGTCACGCATGAAGTAAAATTTCGAGTTTAGAAAAGCCCCGTGAAAATTTGTCTCGGGTCGCTGCGCGACCCTCGACAAATTTTCTACGCGGGGCTTTTCTAAACTCAAAATTTTACTTCATGCTTAGTCTGGGAGTGGAAGACACTTGTTGGTTTAAAATACATCACAACTGTTAAAGTATGTATCGTCGGATGCCCGTCTTCAGGGGCGATATGTAAGCAAATTATGGGTCCTAGGAGTTGTCAAATGAATAAATTACTCAACTGTTTCCAAGGCACTCTTTACAAAAAACAAAAGATTAAAATTTTACATAAAAAATGTACAATAAACTATAAGTGTTATACATCATTGAATTCAGAAAAAAATATTCTTCCAAAAAATATGAATATCCAAAATGGCACCCATAAGAAAAACAAAAGTTGGCTATGGTCCCTGGGTAAATGTTATAGTTATCTTAAAATAAAATATGTTACTAGAATAATCGTTAAAAAAAGCCTCTATGATATCAAAGTTTTAAATGTCTGGATTCAATAGTTTTTAAATAAAAAAATAAAAACGAAATTTAAAAAAATTATTTTTTTGACAATATCGCAAAAACGTGATATTTCAAATTTGTTTTTAGATTATTATTGGGCCCTCAATTACGCAACTTTGCCCTAATTTAACCGACTCTCTATCTCTTCAAATAACCGAGATCCCTATACATTTTGTTGAAATACGGACACCCTGTATACGTGCTATAATTACGCAAAAAATATAATTTTTTTTAGACTAAAATTATGAAATATCTGAACTCGGTAAATTATAGCAAATTAATCGACTTTCCTTAATTACTCGTACAGATAGAGTAATTAAGAAAAGTTGGTTCATTTTCTTTAATTTACTGGGATCAGAAATTTTATAATATTATTGTGGAAAAAAACACAATTTTTCAAAAAATTTCAAAACCCAATAAATTAAAGAAAATAAATTAACTTTTTTCAATTACACATACAGATAGAGTAAATACGAAAAATTTATTCATTTTCTTCAATTTACTGGGTTCAGAAAATTCGTAATTTTAGTGCAAAATAAAACAGTATTTTTACCAGAGCTGGGACGAATCCTCGTTAAAAGGATTCGAATCACGAAACAGAATCACCTAATATGATTCGAATCACGAATACTTGAATAAAGGATTCGTAAGAGATAAATTTGATTCGAATCAAAGATTCGAATCCTGTTTTTTCGAATCACGAATACAAATCGTGTAAGAATAAATTTGATTTTATTATTTTTTTACATCCATTAACATATAAATATCGTTATCAGTTGTTTTAACAAAAATATTTACAACCTAATTATTTATTATTAACACAAAACATCGTTGATAACAGACTAAATTTCTGTTTTACTCTGATTAAAGATGTATTTGTGTGTTTTTAAACTACACTTCAAATCAATGGTTTATACGCGTGTCGCATGAAGTAAAATTTCGAGTTTAGAAAAGCCCCGTGAAAATTTGTCTCGGGTCGCTGCGCGACCCTCGACAAATTTTCTACGCGGGGCTTTTCTAAACTCGAAATTTTACTTCATGCTTAGTCTGGGAGTGGAAGACACTTGTTACTTTAAAATATGTCACAACTGTTAAAGTATGTATCGTCGGATGCCCGTCTTCAGGGGTGATATGTAAGCAAATTATGGGTCCTAGGAGTTGCCAAATAAGTGAGTTACTCAACTGTATCCAAGGCACTCTTTGAAAAACCAAAAGATTAAAATTTTACATATGAAATGTACAATAAACTATAAGTGTGATACATCATTGAATTCAGTAAAAAATATTCTTCCAAAAAATATCAAAAACAAAAGTTAGCTATGGTCCCTATTTAAATGTTATAGTTATCTTAAAATAAAATATGTTACTAGATTTATCGTTAAAAAGTGCCTAAAATGTCACAGTTGTATATGTCTGGATTCAATAGTTTTTGAATAAAAAAATATCTCATTGAGATTGAGTGTCTCCACTCCCCGTCTAAGCATGAAGTAAAATTTCGAGTTAAGAAAAGACCTGCGTAGAAAATTTGTCTCGGGTCGCGTAGCGACCTGAGACAAATTTTCACAGGGCTTTTCTAAACTCGAAATTTTACTTCATGCGCCACGCGTATTAATCACAGATTTCAAGTAAAGTTAAAGATATAAAAACATATTAAAACTGTTTTCAGTTTTAAAAGTTATCAAAATATGTCAATATTATTTAAAGTTGCGAAAATCATCAAAATGTCATCTCGTAAATATAAGAAATATCGAAAACATAAAAAATTCGGCGTGTTGATAAAATCGATTTACGTCAAAATTATCATTTTATGTCAGTACGTGACAGTTTGACAAAAACGTTCTTACAAAAACGAAAATTTCTGTTAAAATCAGTAATAATGTCAAAAAAGTGATCTAATAATATAAAAATTGTTATCTAATGGAAAACAAGTAAATATGTAATATCAAATGTCAAAAAAAGTAAAAAAATATAAAATGTCAGAACTGCTATCTAATGTCAAATACGTCATTTAATGTCAATATCAGAAATAGTAAAAAAGTTAAAAATTTCATTGTTTATCAAAAGTAACATCTAATGTGAAACATGTCATCTAATGTCAAAAAACGTAGTCTAATATCAAGAATATAATCTATTGTCAAAAATGTCATCTCAAAAGGTAAAAAATATAAAAAATTTCATTCAATGTCAAAAATGAAATCTAAATAAAAATATTGAAATCTTACATGTAAACATTTTATATATTTGACGAGAAAATCTCGAAATATCGAAAATTTCATTAACATTTTATAAATCGATAAAATTGACAAAATATCAAAAATCAAGATATGTTAAAAATCTGATAAACATTTTCATAAATTAATTAAAAATCTCGAAATATTGAAAATTCTATCAATATTCGATAAATTAAGGAAAATTGAGGAAATATTGCAAAATCTGATAAAAAATTGATTAATCGACGAAAATCTCGAAATGATGATAATTTTATGAAAATATCGATTTGTTGAAAATCTTATAAAAATGTTATAAATCGACACGTTAAGTGTAAAAATTTGATTGGGAATGTCAATTCATATTCAGCAAAATGTTATATTTGGCGAAATTACCGAAAAACAATTAAAAATCTCAAATCTGGCAAAAATCATCAACATTTATCAAAATGTCAAATTTGACACAAATCAATAATTTAATTGATATTATCACTTACAAACGAGTGTCGTCCACTCCCAGACTAAGCATGAAGTAAAATTTCGAGTTTAGAAAAGCCCCGCGTAGAAAATTTGTCGAGGGTCGCGCAGCGACCCGAGACAAATTTTCACGGGGCTTTTCTAAACTCGAAATTTTACTTCATGCGCCACGCGTATAAAACACTGATTTAACGAGAAATTTAAAAACATATAAAACAAATTTTTCATGTTAATCCTTGCGATTAATTCGAATTATTTTTGACGATTCGAATCCTTTTGTAACTATTCGGATCCTTTTATAAATATTCGAATCCTTTTATGAGGATTCGAATCCTTTTATGAGGATTCGAATCCTTTTATGAGGATTCGAATCCTTTTATGAGGATTTGAATCCTTTTACGAGGATTCGAATCCTTTTATGAGGATTCGAATCACCAGCATTTGGATTCGAATACGAATCCTTTCAAAAAAGTGTAACGAATCCGGATCACGAATCCAGCTTAACTAAAGTATTCGAATACCTCTTTTGAATCCTCTAAAAGGATTCGAATCCAGGATTCGAATCCCGAATGATTCGAATCCTGCGCAGCTCTGATTTTTACCAATATATTTTTTGAAATTTCATTCCTCTATCTTATAATACAATAAATGAAAGGAATTCCCAACATACTTATCACATAACATTTTAATTTGCCATTAGTGTTGGCCTCAGCATTTGTTTCATCTCGCTACGGGCATGATTATAATAATAATAACAACATTTATTATCAATGTGTCCACAAAAATACAAATACATACATATTGCTAGTACACGAAAACAAGTCAAGTGCAAATATTACTATTTAGCAAACACTACAGGTTTGTATATAATTAGGTGTTTTATTATAATTGCGATAAATCATAAGTTATTAAATAATTTAACCGATAATTGCTCCACAATTAATTACACATGTCAAAATTTCATATAATTACCTAAAATAATTGTTTTGAAGTAACCACTCGAACGCACTTGCCTTTACTTGGTTATTTTTTCTCACATACATATCAAACTACTTGTATTAATTATTAGGAAAGATTGTGATCAACAATGTACATTTAATCAGATCGTTAATAAGCTTACAATGTGATACATTTTATCGGTGATAAAGAATTTCCAGAAAGTCCTCGAGTGGAAATAATAGGCTTAACCTTAACCTTTAATCTTTTTTTAATTCATTGCTAACACATTTATTTAACTTACGTAATTTTTGTATTTCTGTATCGCGTGAGTGTTTGAAAATAAACTAGGAAGTGATTTTACAAAAATAGATGATTATCCATGCTATGTATTTTAAATTTACAAAGAAATTAAAAACAAGAGGAAGATTAATTTAAACAAATTTAGTTCCATTTGTAAATTTTATTAACGTGGGAAATCAAACTTTAAAAATGAAGTTTACCTTATCATTGTATCGAAGCAGTTTATTATAAACTTCACATTAAATGAGTGATTTATACGCGTGGCGCATGAAGTAAAATTTCGAGTTTAGAAAAGCCTGAAAATTTAGTTTGGTCGCGTAGCGCTTCGCGCTACGCGACCAAACCAAATTTTCAGGCTTTTCTAAACTCGAAATTTTACTTCATGCTTAATCTGGGATTGAAAACACTCGTTAAAAGCTTCAAATTGAACATTTAAAACAATATAATTTTATTGAAAAGTTTTTAAGTGTATTATTTAAATGTTAATACAATAAACTAAGAAACTGCTACTCTCGATGAACTATAATTAATTATACGTACAAAGGTAAAATTGTTTCAACGTAAATTGTAATTTTGTATTGATGTTATCAATAATCAAAATTGTAACATACCATTGTATTAATAGAGCTCATATCATTCACTTAAGCGAAAAATTCTAAGATATTAGAACATATTTGTATATCTGTGGAGTTTATTTGTGCAATTAATTAATCGATTTCTCTAAATACAATGCCATTTTGATACCACAATTCACTTTTGATAAGTGTAACAAGTCACGTCTCATGAATTTAAGTGTTATGAGTAAAAATGTGTTCTAATTTCACGCCTAAATTAGATATATTTAAGATTAATTATAAATTTAATCCCCTCCACAACCCACCCAATGCACTCCTTTACGAAACAACACAAATTACCCCAATAAAACAAAGACTTCGATTTCTCGCAGAACAATTCGCATGTAACAAGTCGATTTATGACCACCTTAAAAAAGTGTGCATCCCTAGAAGCCACGACATCATCCCAAAATACAAAAACCCACTTAGAACCCTATGTGAATACATCTCCTTCTTTTATCCTACTTTCCCACCTTGAAATCGACTAAAAAAAAAAACACACACACACACACACATAGCACAGGACAGAAGGACCTATGGTCGATAGCCCTTGTAAGAGAGGGAAGTAAAAAATTATTTGTAAATATATTTATATATTATAAATTGTATTTTATTTTAATGTACTCCTTCTTTTTTAATAAAGATGATATAGTAGTAGTTAGAAATTTAAAATTATTGGCATTGTTAACCTATTAACCACCGAGCAATTATAAAGTAAACTCTACAAGTTGATTTTAGATAAAATTCTGCACTTATTTTTATGATTCCTATAAATGACTAATCATAGTTTTATACTGAAAATTTTACTTTTAAATATACATAATGTATATAGGTATAGGTACCAGAGCAGGGACGAATCCTCGTAAAAATGATTCGAGTCACGAATCCGTATCACCTAACAAATGCCTGAAAATTACGTAAATAAAATATTCACTCAATATGATGAATATTTTGCAATATATTAATATCGTTAATAGTTGTTTTAACAAAAATATTCAAAACATAATTATTTATTATTAACACTGAACATCGTTGATAACAGACTAAATATCTGATTCCCTATTACTCTGATTAAAGATGTATTTGTGTGTTTCTGAACTTCACTTCAAATCAGTGTTTTGTACGCGTGGCGCATGAAGTAAAATTTCGAGTTTAGAAAAGCCCCGTGAAAATTTGTCTCGGGTCGCTACGCGACCCTCGACACATTTTCACGGGGCTTTTCTAAACTCGAAATTTTACTTCATGCTTAGCCTGGGAGTGGAAACACCCGTTCAAAACTTCAAATTAACCTCTATTATAATATCGACGAATGCCTGAAAATTACGTAAATAAAATATTCACTGAATATCATTAAAATCGGGAAAGTCAGAGAAAAGTCATGGAATTATATTCAAATTAACCAAAACACTAACAAGAAAGCATTATGATATTTTTAAATTTGTTAAAATCAGCAGGTAAATTACAAAACACGTAAAAAATTATAAAATTAACTTAAATAGTAACAAAAACAATGCAAACAATTTAAGAAAATGGGGGTTTTCCACAGAAAATGAAAATAGTTATCCTTCAGAAATGTCTTCAGAAATGTCTTACAATGATACCACTGCTGACTCCGGTTCTGGTATTGTCGACCTATTTTCGGAATATTTTTCGTCCGTATATACAGTTTCAAATTACACCTCTGATTCACAAAACGTAAGCCATTCATATTCTATTTATGATAACCGGCTGGTTGTTAGTATTCAAAATGTTTTTAACTCTATTGCAAGCCTTAAACCATCATTCTCATCAGGACCTGATGCCATCTCAAGCTACTTTCTCCAGAATTGTTTATATTCACTTTGTCGCTCTATTTATTTACTGTTTTTAAAATCGCTTAATTTGGGTGTAATGCCTTCAAAGTGGAAAGCCAGTTACGTCATTCCAATTTTTAAAAAAGGATCTAGGCATCTTGTTGAAAATTATAGGGGTGTAGCTATTCAGTCAGTAATTCCAAAATTGCTTGATAGAATAGTAGCACGCCAATTGCAATGGTTTTTCCGGCAATTTATATCTGATAACCAGCACGGATTTATGCCTAATAGATCAATTACATCCAATCTATTAGAGTACAAACAGTACCTCTCAAATGCCTTGGAATCACGATGTCAAGTTGACACGATATATACAGATTTCTCCAAGGCATTTGATCGAATAGACTGCAATCTGTTATTAGAAAAATTATGAGCGTATGGTGTAAACTTGGATACTGTAAAATGGCTGTCATCGTTTTTGTCCGATCGAATTCAACATCAGGTAACATCAGGTGTTCCCCAAGGCTCACATTGTGGTCCTATATTATTCAACATGTTTATTAATGACTTAACAACGACCATTAAACATTGTCAATGTTTATTGTATGCTGATGACCTCAAACTATTTAAAATAGTAAATACTATCGACGATTGCGCCTTGATACAGGAAGATTTGGGTCGTATCAACGAGTGGTGTTTTTCAAATAAGTTACGTTTAAATACCGCTAAATGTTATTCAATGTCCACTACAAGACGCCAAACCCAAGTCAACTTTACCTACACCATCGGATCATCCAATCTCACAAAGATTAATTCAATCAAGGATTTAGGTATTACCTTCGATTCTAAACTCTCCTTTGCCACACACATTCAAAATATTTCTAACAAAGCTCTACGAATGTGGGGTTTTGTGAGGCAGTTTGGAAGAAACTTAAGCATTGAATGTATGTACACCTTATACTGTTCGCTCGTAATGTCATTTGGAATTCGGAACCTGTATCTGGACACCATCAACTTCTTTGCATATCAATTTGGTAGAATCAGTTCAAAAGAAATTCCTTCGTTTCATGGAATACAAGAAAGGATATCAACATGTCCCCGGTGACTACGAGATCATCTTGAACGAACTAAACCTTTCAACACTTCATGATCGCCGGATAACATCTGACTTATGTACACTACTAATGATAATTAATGGATCTTTGGAATCACCTTTCCTCTTGGAGCAAATAAATTTGTTGGTCCCATGCAGGACAACAAGATCAAAACAATTATTTTATCTTGAGTCTCACAGGACAGTTTCCGGATCTCACAATTCGATGACTCGCTTAATGGCTCTTGCGAATGAATATTGTGCCCATCCATGGTTTGACCTTTTCAACACAACTCTATCTAATTTAAAGTTTAGGCTAAAACGTAATTTCTAGTTTGTGCAATTTATGTTATTTCTATGATTTATGTTATTCAATTTATGTTATTTCTATAATTACTATATATACACGCACAATTACGTCGATTAGCTGTTATATTTGATTTTTATATATATTTTTTTAATTAATTATATTACGTTGTAATTTTATGTACAAATGGTGTTTACCGTAAATAAATTTACTTTACTTTACTTTACTTTACTAAAAAAATTATATTAAAAGGAAAAAAATCTTGAATCAGGAAAAATAATCTTGAATCAGGGAAATGTCGGAAATATTTAACATTTCAGATTTACTTGAAATAATATTAGGCAAAATTTTGAAAACTAGATTATTATCTTTAAAAAAATGTTCAGTAATTTATTGTTCTTATCAAAGCATTCAGTTTGAAGTTTCGAACGAGCGTTTCCACTCCCAGACTAAGCATGAAGTAAAATTTCGAGTTTAGAAAAGCCCCGTGAAAATTTGTCGAGGGTCGCGCAGCGACCCGAGACAAATTTTCGGGCTTTTCTAAACTCGAAATTTTACTTCATGCGCCACGCGTACAAAACACTGATTTGAAGTGAAGTTCAGAATCACACAAATACATCTTTAATCAGAGTAATAGGGATTCAGATATTTAGTCTGTAATCAACGACGCAGCGACCCGAGACAAATTTTCTAGGCTTTTCTAAACTCGAAATTTTACTTTATGCGTAACGCGTATAAAACAAAATAGTGATTTACCGAGAAATTTGAAAACACACAAAAGACATTTTTCATGTTAATCCTCACAATTAATTCGAATTATTTTTGACGATTCAAATCCTTTTGTAAGTATTCGAATCCTTTTATAAATATTCGAATACTTTTATAAATATTCGAATTCTTTTATAAATATTCAAATCCTTTTATGAGGATTCGAATCACTCACATTTGGATTCGAATACGAATCCTCTTGAAAAAATGTAACGAATCCGGATCACGAATCCAGTTGAACTAAAGTATTCGAATGCCTCTTTTGAATCCTTTAAATGGATCCAGAATTCGAATCCTGCCCAGCTCTGATAGGTACACTGTAAATTTTCAGGCATTCGTCGATTTTATAAAAATACATGCAATTTGAAGTTTCGAACGAGTGTTTCCACTCCCAGACTAAGCATGAAGTAAAATTTCGAGATTAGAAAAGCCTGACATTTTAGTTTGGTCGCGTAGCGCGTAGCGCTACGCGACGAAACCAAATTTTCAGGCTTTTCTAAACTAGAAATTTTACTTCATGCGCCACGCGTATAAAACACTAAAATATTGCTAAGTTGCAAATACACTGAAAAATACTTAAATATTTTTTTTCAAACGAGTAATAATTGAAATATTTTTATAGCAAAATATTCACATTTTTCCTTGCATATTCTCAAGTCCGGTAAAATAATTTAATGTATCAAATTACCTTATTTAGTTATTAATTTAATGAATTTCGTATTGTGGAGGCTTCTAACTTCATTATACATGTTTATTTATCATCGAAATTTTACTTCATCGTCATACACGATTAATTTTTTTTATTCAATTTTGTTAATTTAAATCGACATTATTAACTCCATAACAACCGTAATAAACAAGGTTTTATTCACTAGTGAACTAAAATTTTTTTAGGTCACTAGTGAGTTAAAAAATTTATTTAAAAATAAATGTAAAGTACAATTTCTTTACAATTTCGTCAAAATTGAATAAAAACATATATACGCCACGTGAATTAAACACCTTTATTTACTCACAGAAATGATTTCACTCGCGCCGAGGCGCTCGTGAAATCAAAAATCTTTTCGTGAATAAAATCGTGTTTAATTCACTTGATATATAATATTTATTAATGAGTTAAAATATTAAATTAATACTCTATAAGGTTCACCATAAAATAATTAACCTTAAAGTAAAATGTATTTTCACAGGTTATTTACTTTGATGAATGAATTTGTGAATTCTGTAATTGATTTTATTTTCGGACGCATCCCAGGTGTGCGTGCGTTGAATGATATTCTTGCCAATAAATTCCAATGCTTAATTATACTTTTACAAAAACACATTTTAATTGTTTCCTGTTGCCAAAAAGTATATTTTTAATTAAAAAAAAGTACATATCATACATTTTTTTAAACATTAAAAGTGCGATTCTTTTCGCAATCTACAACAAGTTAGTCTTACAAAGACTATATCAAACACTCATTGAAACAACTACTTCCCGGGCTAATACCCCGACAGACATTGAATTATACAACAAGTGTTTGCTGTTACATACAGTAACCTACTGCAAATGTAACAATTTGGGTCAAATTATTCAGGCCATCTATAGACGCGTTTTGAGATTTATCTCTCCTCAGTATAGCTTTTTAACTTTGAATTGTACGATATTCATTAAATTTCTATTTCTATTTTTTCACTATACCCTTTATGCTACATTGTTGATTATTTGATTTTTCTGTTTTAATTTTTTAATAAACTTGAGTAAAAGACCTTTTTGTTATTAGCACCAATAAAATGAATTTGAATATGACTGTTTCATCTTGTTCTAATATTGATAAAACATTTTAACAACATTTGTTTGGTTTTACGGGAGAGTAATGAGATAAGCTAATGTAAAGGTAAATGTAATGTAAAGTCTGAAGATATGCCAATAAAGGTCTTTTTTTTTTTGGTTTTTGCTGAATAGGATACTATTTAATTTGTGGAATGATTATAAAGAATCTATCAAAACCTACATTAAGAAATCACGCGTTTTAAATTTACTGAAGATACGAGCATGGATTTTTTGTATCACATAACTTTACTGCGCTTATTCTATATGTTAACCATTAACGTCATATCAAACATAAAATCAAGCTTTGTTGGCTATGGAGCATAAACATCAGTGTAATACGTTTATATTTTTTACTTCACACTAAATCACATATTAAAATTTTATTTAGACATTTTACTTCATGCTTAATATGGGAGTGAAAAAAAAACACTCGTTAAAAGCTCTAAATTGTACTCTTTTAAAAAAACAACGAATGTAGGAAAATTTACAGATTATGCATATGTGTATTTATGGTGTACACAGATATGTCTAAGGCGTTCAATAGAGTCGACCACAAATTTCTGCTGAACAAGTTGGATGTTTTGGTATCACCACTGGTCCACTATTGCTTTTGGGATCTTATCTGAATAACCGTGAAACATGTCTCCGTTAATAATTTTAAATCAAAATCGTACTTTCCAAGCTCAGATGTTCCACAAGGATCCATTTTGGGCCCCTTACTATTTAATTTATTTATTAATGATCTCTCGGCTGCACTTAAGTGTAAACATCTTTTATATACCGATGATTTGAAGCTATATACATCTATGTCATCATTGACTGACTGTGAGCAGTTACAACATCAACTAGAAATAGTTTTAAACTGGTGTACTTCAAACAATTTATTGCTGAATGGTAGCAAATGCAAGTTTATGAGATTTATTAGAAAGATTAACATTGTCAAGTTCGATTATAATATTTGCAATAATCAGCTGGAAGAGGCTAAGGTATTCAAAGATCTGGGTATATAGTTTGATGATTTATTTACCTTTAATATGCATGTACAAGAAATTGTTCGTAGCTCATTTAAGGCGTTAGGTTTCATCCACCGAAACTCCTTGGATCTTCAGAATGTCACAGCTTTGAAATCACTTTTTAATGCCTTTGTGCGATCAAAGTTGGAATACGCATCTTTGATTTGGTACCCTCAAACCCAATATCAGATTAATTTTATTGAAAGCGTCCAGCGCAAATTTTTTAAGTTTTTATATTTTAAAGTGGAGGGCGTCTACTCATTAAGAGGTTTCATTCAAGAAGTACTAATGGATAAATTCAATCTTGACGCACTTCAAAAGCGTAGATGTATAGTGGGAATATCATTCTTATATAAAATTCTTCATAATAGAATTGATTGTCCCGTCATTCTTAATTCTATTAGTCTACGTGTTCCAACTTTTAATAGCAGGAAGAAAAGCACATTTAATGTTGCTTCTAATCGCACAATTTATGGCTCTAAGTCATCGTTCAGCATAATCTGTGATATTTCTAATCAATTACCATCAACCTGTGATATTATTGTTGACACATTATCGTCTCTCATTAAACTCCATTATGCCCGGTATTATAAACGATTAATAAACCATTAGATAACTATTTGTGGAGTAAATTTATTTACCTAGTAAACTAATAGACAAATAAAATTGCGTATTATGAAGCAAACCTACCAAATAAATAGCAATTCTAGAAATAAATAATTTAATTAGTAGATAACAGACCGAAATTATACATTTTCATTGTGGCCATAGCTGGAACCACCAATTTGTTAAATTGAATTGTCAATATTTCAAATTAAATTGTCAATCAAATTGTAAATTTAGTATAATTCCTTATAATTATTGAGAATAACCGTGGAATAGGACAGAATTACACAGAACAAGAAAAAGAAAAACGACTTAAACAAGTGTTTTCCACTCCCAGGCTAAGCATGAAGTAAAATTTCGAGTTTAGAAAAGCCTGAAAATTTGGGTTGGTCGCGTAGCGCGAAGCGCGGAGCGGCCAAACCAAATTTTCAGGCTTTTCTAAACTCGAAATTTTACTTCATGCGCCACGCGTACAAGACATTGATTTCAAGTGAAGTTCACTTGTTCACAATATTTCAGTGTTTTCAGTGTTAAATACGCGTGGCGCATGAAGTCAAATTTCGAGTTTAGAAAAGCCTGAAAATTTGGTTTGGTCGCTCCGCGCTTCGCGCTACGCGACCAAACCAAATTTTCAGGCTTTTCTAAACTCGAAATTTTACTTTATGCTTAGTATGGGAGTGGAAAACACTCGTTTAAAACTTTAAATGGAACTAATTTTAAAAAAGCGTATGCATAAGTATAAATAATAATAATAATAATAATAATAATAATAATTTTTATTTCCAGTGTAAAAATACAGTGTATACACATATACAAATACATATAGGTATATACAAGACAACATGGAAATACGTCAAAACAGAAAAAATGACAAAAAATATCAATATACTAAATTAGAACTAATTGCTATCATTTAAAAACTCATCTATACTGTAAGGTTCCAACATACATAAATAATCATAAATCATACCTTTCAATTTATAGACATTTTGTTCAGGAAGATAATTATAAAGTTTTATACAATTGTACAATGGGCCTCGTTCGAACAATGTTAGGCGATGTAATGGATATACATAGGTAGTACCATGCCTCGTATTATGTGTGCTGCTTAGGATGTATTTGGAAAAGAGCCTTCTGTTTTTAATTAAAAATTTGATACATTCATAAATGTAAATGGATGTAGTTGTCAAAATACCCATTCTTTTAAACATTCCCCTACAACTATCATTTATTTTCATACTGAAAATTATACGAACAGCACGCTTTTGTGCTTTAAAAACTATATTATTATGAATACTACTCCCCCAAAACATAATCCCATATTTTAGATGGGAGTAGAAATTTGCATAATAGAATGTCTTTGCGATGTCAAGATTCGTGTTTTTTGTTAATATTTTTAAGCCGTAGCAAGATTTACTAAGCTTTACTGATAGATTAGCAATGTGGTGCTTATAACTTAATGTAGAGTCAAGTGTGATTCCTAATAATTTAGCGTTGGCTGTGAATTCAAATAAGTGGCTATTTAATGTGATGTTCGTAGGAGTTATTGCGGAAGGAGATGATTTAAATAACATAATATTAGTCTTATCTGTGTTAAGAATGAGTCTATTCTTAACAAACCATTCGTCTATATTTGCCATCACAGTATCACCTGTGCCAATTATGTGGCCGAAAGTTTTACCAAGTAAGAGTAAATTTGTGTCGTCTGCGTAACACACTAGTCGAGTGTCATTATTTATAATACTTGATATATCATTTAAGTATATATTGAATAGCAGTGGGCCAAGTATGCTCCCCTGCGGAACTACCACTGTAATGTCAAGTATATCGGATATGGTTTCATGGCAATCCCTCTTTATTTTCACCGATTGTAGACGGTTGCTTAGATACGACTTAAACCACTCATTGCAAATTCCTCTTACGCCGTAATTATCTAATTTAGAAATCAGTATGTGGTGATTGATGGTGTCAAATGCTTTTGAGAGGTCCAAGAACACACCACATACAACATCTTTTTTCTCTAAAGCAAGTAGTATTGAGTTTATATATTGGAAAAGGGCTGTGTCTATACTCTTTCCAGATGTATATCCGTGCTGGTTTTCGGCAAACAAGTTGTTACATTGAAAGAAACTTATTAATCGCTTTGCCATAGCCAATTCCAAAATTTTCGAAAAAGTACTTTGGATGGAAATGGGTCTATAATTATTGAAGTCATCTGAATTACCCTTCTTGTAGATTGGTGTAACAACCGAATATTTTAGCTTATCTGGATATACACCCGTTGAAAAGGAACTATTAAAAATATTAACGAGCGGATTTACAATGACATGTATTGATTGTTTTATAAGAGATATTGGGGTAGTGTCATAACCACTTGATTTTTTATTTTCCATTTTGGCAATGATATTTATGAGTTCTGTATCAGTTATGGGCTCAATAAACATGGTATTTTTGTTAATGGGAATGTTACATACATAATGATTATTATCATTTCTGGGCAGTCTATTGTATATTGCATTTGACGACGCTTCTTTAAAATAAAGATTAAAATCGTTTGCTTGCTGAGGAACATTGTCTGTTTTGGGTAGAGTATTTGATTTTTTATTATTACTAGTGCCCACAACATCAGAAATAATTGTCCAGGCCATTTTTGATTTATTTTTTGATTTTGTGAGCTTATCATGGTAATAAGAACAACGCTCTTTGTTTAACAATTCCTTATAATCTGCGATTTCCCGTTTTAGCGAGGGCTTATACTCCGGCAAGTATTGAGATATGGTCTCAAGAATATGAATTCGGTTTCTACATTCCTTAATTTCGCGTGTGTTAAATTTAATTGTATTTACATTTTTTTGTCTTATATTTTTTTGTGGAAAATGTTTGTTTACATACATCAAGAATATGTTAATAAAATTAGTATATTTTAAATTGGTATTTACAGATTTGTAGACTAATTCAAATGATTCCTGTTGTATGTCAGCAATAAATTCATTCAATGCTTGCTCGGAGTATAATCTCGCTTTACAGTGGGGCTGCGGAGATTTTGAACCTAATTCTAATTTCTGCGATACGATTTGTGCCTTATGATCTGACATAAACGTGTTTAAAACTTTAATAGTATAGTCCACTGAATTTGCATTTATTATAATATTATCGATACATGTTTCCGTACCGCTGTAATGTGTCCTTGGTTATGTCTGATTTGAAAATCTTTAGGTCTTCGACTCCTTAGAATGTCTTGTGATTCGAATTAATCACTGTCAAGGAAGATACTATGAGCGAACTTAAATCTGACACGGATGATATGGTAGACATGATAACCGCAATGAAATTAATAAATAGAAGTAGTAGAATCTAAAGTAATTATACTAATATAATACAATTTTGACTTTTAACTGTCAAATTATTTAGAGAATAAAATTTACGTGGTAGAAAAACAAACAAATAATTTACTGAGGAGATTTATTAGCCAAATAAAGTTATTTTATGTTTATAATAGAAAAACAAACAAATAATTTACTGGGGAGATTTATTAGCCAAATAAAGTTATTTTGTGTTTATAATACCGAAATCTTTGGAGTATATTAATTTATTCCTAAAGTAAATTTTATTTAGGGAATAAAACGTTTCATAATACCGGGCATTAATGTATTTATATTTATTATCTGTATGTTCTCTCATCTTACTGTGTATTTACATTGTTTATACCTATTTTTTGAAAATATATTGTCTTGTAATTAGGATTGTTTCCTGTTGGACAATAAATATTATTATTATTATTATTATTAAAAGAAAAATTCATGGTAAGTTAAATATTAGTAGTATAAATTATTCTTGACAATGAATAATTTTTAATCATTATTGAAATATAAGGACATAAATAAAATTCAATATAATATCACATAATAATTTTATTATTAATTTTTAACAATTCTTTAAAAATGACTACTATGTTTTTAAAGAAATTATAGAACGTCTGTGAAAGGAATGTGAAATAAAATAAAATCACTAATAAAATTTAATAAAAACAATCTCAATACAAAACCATCCAACCAATCAATAAATTAATACTTTGTAAACAACATTTTACCAACCAGGATATTTTAACAAAATTCTCTTTAGTTTATCTAAAAAAGTTATTCTAAGGTTAAGAATCTCAAAATAAAAAAAAAACACTCACATGTTATAAATTAAATAAACTAAAATTACTGGAGTGTATTAAATGTACATACGTGTTCGGTGTGTTTTGACTAAACTTGTGGGAATGGCTGTACCGTACCTTTAGAAAATGTTTGTAAATGCACGGTGTCAACATTTGTGTCTGGCGTGTGTTTCTTATATTCTAAAGTTATTCGCATTCTTCTTCTAGGGAGTTGCAGTCTATGTCTAATCGGATTTTTCGCAATGGGGCGATGATTTCTTCAGATGATTCTATTTCATCGCTGTCATCATTTTTACTGAAATAAAAATTATTTTCCCTTATAATAATTATAATGTACTTGGTTTAAGTTAGGTGAAGAGGTAAATGTAATTAAACTTAATAAAACACTAACTCTTTCTTCACTAAAAAAAATTATTTATGCTAAATGTACATTTCGAGCACTAAGTGCTTATTATCAATAGTTCAGTAAGCTATTGATAATAAGCACGTAGTGCTGTAAACGTATAATTAGCATAAAACTATGATTTTAGTGAAGACAGTGTTAGTGTTTCATTAAATTTAATAATAACAATCCTTTTACCAAGCCCATAGGTTCAAGAAACTTACAGAAATAGATATTAAAAGTGTGATACGCAATCCACAACTAATTCATCTTACTAAGATTAATTTAAATATTCATTGAAACAACTACTTCCCAGGCTAATAGGCGCATTAGCGTGGGAACTAGTTGTTTGAATCAATATTATATTGGATTATACAATAAAGTAATAACTGCTACATTACAGCAGCTATTGAAAATGTTACATTCAAGTAAAATAATTTCAAAACTAAAAAAACAAATGGAAATACTGTGCAATCGTTTAAATTATGATTCAGAGTATGCGGTATTTTTTTTTGCAGTTGCCCAGAATGCTAATTGAATGGTGGAATAAATTTGAGGTTATGGTAAACTATGTGTTAAAAGTCAGTAATGCAAATCTAATTAAAATTCAAAGCCTACTCTAAATCATGTTTTAAGTGATCGCACGGTGGTTCTAGCTCAAACTACTCACAAATGTTTGAGTACATTCTTCCTAAACTTCTCCTTCTTCGCCTCCTTTTTTAACTTCTTCTCCTGGAAAATATCCCCCAGCGTCCTTTTCTTCTGATAATCCTCCTTTTTCCTCCTATACTTTATAACATCCTCCTCGCTGGAATCATCCGAATCCCATCTCTCTCTTCTCGATTCCTTCTCGTGATACTCATCCGAGGGTTTTCTGCGACCATCGTATTTTTTATAAGGCTTCGTCTTGTAGTTTAACTCGGAATCATCGGACTCCTCGTGGTAATCCCTCCTGTATTTCTTATCAGCTTTTGCGTGTTCGAAAAACAAGAAGCTCACTAGCAAAACCAAAGCCAAAGCTGAAACTCTGAAAAGTCGGTTTTATTTTTCCAATGAATTATGAGTAATGGTGTTTTTAATATCAATGATCGAACGTGATTTTGATTTTTCAAGAGGCTGTAAATTTTATTGTGTGCGTAAATAAAATTGATTAACGATTTATTTGATAAGCTCTTCTAATAAATTATGACTAATTTATTGTTATTAGATAAATGTTCCTTGTAATTTCGAATTGATTAAACTTTTCGTGTTATACTTTTATCCACAGAAAATTCCATGCAGATTTCTCCAAGAATTTTCATATGGTGAACGATTTAAACTGTAATTTTCACAAAATTATATATTTTCGACAGTTGACAATAATAACTCGAAAACTATCGATAGCGTATTTTTTGACATATTTTTTAAGAGCAATGTCTTCTTAACATCCTCAAAAAAATTCATTAGGATTTCTCAAAGAATTTTCATATTGTGAATGATTTAAACTTTAATTTCGCTTAATATTTTTATCAAATTGTATATTTTTGACTTTTAGTTCAAAATAACTCGAAAACTATCGACGGATAATTTTTTGTTTTTGACATATTTTGAAAGAGCAATGTCTTCTTAACATCCTCAAAAAATTTCATAAAGATTTCTCAAAGAATGTTCGTATTGTAAATGATTTAAACTGTAATTTTCAAAAAAATTGTATATTTTCGACTTTCAGTTGAAAATAACTCGAAAACAATTGATAGCTTATTATTTTGTTTTTGACATATTTTGATATATCCTCAAAAAATGTAAAGATTTCTCGAAAAATTATCATATTGTGAATGATTTAAACTTTAATTTTACCAAATATTTTTATCAATTTGTATATTTTCGACTTTTAGTTCAAAATAATGCGAAAACCATCGGTAGTATATTTTTTGTTTTTGGCATATTTTGTCTTCATCCACAGAAAATTCCATGAAGATTTCTCAAAAAAATTTCATATTGTGAATGATTTAAACTGTAATTTTCATACAATTGTATATTTTCGACTTTCATTCGAAAATAACTCGAAAACTATCGATAGCGTATTTTTTGTTGTTAACATATTCTGAAGGAGCAATGCCTTTTTAACATCCCCACAAAGTTCCATAAATATTCCTTAAAGAATTTTCATATTGTGAATGATTTAAACTTTAGCTTCCATAAATATATTCATAAAATATAGAATTTCGACTTTCAGTTGAAAATTGTTTGAAAATTATGGATATATTTGGCAACTTTTTAATAAATTTATTAATAATAATAAACAGCATTATTTGTTTTCCAGTCCTAGGTTAAGCATGAAGTAAAATTTCGAGTTTAGAAAAGCCTGAAAATTTGGTTTGGTCGCTCCGCGAAGCGGAGAGTCCAAACCAAATTTTCAGGCTTTTCTAAACTCGAAATTTTACTTCATGCGCCACGCGTATAAACGCTGATTAAAAGTGAAAATCTAAAACACGTAGATAATATTTAATTAATATGATGCATATGTTTTTAAGCTTCACAATTTTTGAGTGGTTTATACGCTTGGCGCATGAAGTAAAATTTCGAGTTTAGAAAAGCCTTAAAATTTGCTTTGCTTTTCTAAACTCGAAATTTTACTTCATGCTTAATCTGGGAGTGGAAGTCACTCGTTTTAAGCTTTAAATTGATCTCTTTTAAAAAACAACGAATGTCAGAAAATTTACAGCAGAATAATCCATGTAGAATTACTTATCATAAAATGAATCAATTGCTAAAGTTTTCTTCATAAATTAATTCACACTTGAACATTACAATAATTTTTTTCTAACTACCATTGTGAAAATCGAGATGAAAATATTTAGCATAAGCCTTAACAAATAATATAAAAAAAAGCCTGTTAATTTGGAAGATTACTCACCTCATCTTTGCTGAGTTAGTTGAATCGATCACACCAATCAGGATTAAGGATATTAGTGCGACTACTACCTAAGTGGAGTTAGAGCAGAGTAGAATTAGGCGAGTAGAATTAGGCAAACAGTCACAAGCACTAATTTTACATGAAGAGACAAAAAAAATGAGGAGACGAGCTGAAAACTCGCGGAAAGATTGACTACCCGAGCTTTTCAGCAACCGTTATTCACCACCTAAAAATACCGACTGATACACAACCAATATAATAACGCCATTATAACCGTCTGGTCCATCTTTTTTGTTGTCGTATAGAAACACCACGAGGCTTGCTCCTCACCGCCATTTATTTATAAACTTTGGCATACGTCTTGAAATACTGACGTGCAGACACCGCCTGGGTAATTTTAGAAAAGTGAAGCTGCGCGTTCTTAGTAGCTAGTTGTCTGAATTGATCCGAATGCGAAAGGGGAAATCGACTCGGGGTCCATTGTTCGAAGAGAAGGAAAGGTGAGTGAGTTATTTTTAACAGATTTTCCGCACATTCCGGCGACGAGTCGCGATTTTTTTTGACTAAATTTAGATACTAAAAATAACGCCAAAGAAAGACGCGCTCTTGCCAGGACGCCATTTAACACGTTCGCCTGTTTACTGCGTGACCTCATTTATTGTTGTTATTCTACAGAATTGGTATAAAAACGTTTACGTCCAGAATATGGGTAACATTATTGCAAGTGAATTGTCCGATGATACAACAACAGTGACACGGAATATCAGTGCTATTAACACGCAAGAATTTCAATTACCTTCAAACGCAACACTACAGCCTACAGACATAAGTGAGAATACACAAGAATCTCAATTAACTTCAACCGCAACACACAAATCTACAGATACGAGTAAGAATTTGCAAGAATCTCAATTAATTTCAAGCGCAACACTAGAACCTACAGACACAAGTGAAAATTTGCAAGAATTACAATTAACTTCAAACGCAACACTAGAGTCTACAGACATGAGTGAGAATAAACAAGAATCTCAGTTATCTACAAACGCAACAACACTGGAGCCAACAGTCATAAGTGAAAACACGCAAGAATCCCAATTACCCCCAAATGCCACACAAGAATCAGTAGATATGAGTGAGGATACACAAGAATCTACAGACACGAGTGAAAATTTGCAAGAATTTCAATTAACTTCAACTGCAACACTAGAATCTACAGACATGAGTGAGAATAAACAAGAATCTCAGTTATCTACAAATGCAACAACACTGAAGCCAACAGTCATTAGTGAGAACACGCAAGAATCCCAATTACCTCCAAATGCCACACAAGAGTCAACAGATATGAGTGAGGATACACAAAAATCCCAATTAACTTCAAATGAAACACAAGAATCTACATATATGAATAAGAATATGCATAAACCTCAATTATCTTCAAATATGAGTAAGAATACGCAAGAACCCCAAAATGTAACTTTAACCCCAAACACCACAGAAACACAAGAACATAAGGAATCTGACCAACAGGACTTTGAAGGCAAGACCATTAAACTCGTGGAAGTTAAAGAAGAACACGAAAAATCATCAAAAATAAACTTTGATGTCAAGACCATTAAACCCGGAGAAACAGAAGAAGAAGTACATAAGGAATCATCAAAAATAAATTCCACGAAAACACATGGATCTTTAATCAATTCGAAACAGAAATCCATTGACGAAGAATGTACTCCAAAATCAAGTGCATCTGCAGAAGAATCTTTTAATTTAACCCAAGTTTTAACAATTAACAAGGAGTTTGTGAGGAATATTTCAAGCAACACGAACCAGTCTTCAAATGTAGCAAACAAATCTGCGGGAACATCAAAAGAAAGTGATAGTGCATCTTTAAATATTGCATCAGATTTCGTAAAGAACTCCAAATCATCAAATGAAACCGATATTTTACAAAATTCTACAAACACACGTGCAAGCAACGAACCAGTGCAAGGATCAGCAAATACATCTGTTACTCCTGTAGCAAACACACGTTCAAGTAACAAACCAGATTATGGGTTAACAAACACATCCGTTACTCCTGTAGTAACAACAGAATATTCAACTCCTGAAGCAAACACACGTTCAAGTAACGAACTAGATCTTGAATTAACTAACAAATCTGTTACTCCTGTAGTAACAACAGAATATTCAACAGGCTCATATTCAAGCAGTGATATAACAGAATATTTCAAATTAGATTTAGAGAAAAGGCACGAAAAGAGAAGGCAACTAATCGCCGAGAAACGTAAAGAAATGATGACGCTGAGGGAAGAATTAGAGAGGTACAAAAACGAAAACGAAGAGTTGAAACGGGGAAATTCTGTCGATGATTTGGAAATTTACAAACGCGAAAATGAGGAACTTAAGAGAAAATTAGCTGAATTTATTAAATACCCGAAAGCAAATTATCCTTGCAACGATGAAAACATTGAAGTTATAAAAAATGCTAGCACTGCAGCAAGTTATTGTTGTAATGAAAACATTCAGATTATCAAAAATCAAAACTCCACAGCAAATTATTGTTGTAACAATGCTAAAATTGAGTTAGATAAAAGAGAATTACAAGAGTTTATTAATAACGACACAAAACTAACAAAACAACAGAAAATAAGAATCGTGAATGAGTTAGAGCAGTGCAAAGGTGAAAATGAAAAACTTAAAAGTGAATTATGTAATAAAACCGAGCTGCTTACGCAACTAAACAAACACAAACGTGAAAACCAAGAAACGAATATTCAACTATGCAATATTACGCAAGTTAATGAAGCTTTGGAAAAACAGTTAACAGAAGTAACTGATCAATTAGTAAACGTTACGAATGCAAATGGTAATTTGGAAAAACAGTTATCGGAACTAACCGTTGAATTAGCTCAAGCTAAGAATAAAAATAATGTTTTGGTGAAGGAAAAATATGCTAGTGATTTGGTTGTTGCTAAAGTTGCCGATTTGAAGAAGCAGAATGGGGATTTGAGGGTTGAGGTAGAAACTTTGAAGTTGGATATAAAGAGGGGTGAAGAGTTAGCTGAGAAGAATAAGGAGTTAAGGATTAGCTTCGCACAGATGCAGGGTGAATTGCAGGAGTTGAACGCTGAATTTTTGAATATTGAGCATGAGAGATCAGAGTATGCCAAGCATGTCGGTGCCCTGAAGGATGTTGTTAGGGTTACGAAGGAAATGCTTAGTATTAGGGAAAGTCAGATTGAAGAGGTACGTTTTTTTTTAACATTTTTCAATGCTTTTTGTTCTGATTCATTTATCAGTATTTAAATAATTAAATTAGACTTTTGTGTTTATTTATTGGCTGTATGAATTTCAAAAAGCAATTTGATGTTTCCAAAATAATTAAGTGAATGCTTCCTTAAATATTATTATTATAAAAAATAATCCTTTTTTGCTTTAAATTGTATTAAGTGAGATTATATTGTTAGATTTATTAGACTCTTTAAATAACAAAAAGTATTTGTTTATGCCTAAAAAAATGAAGTAAGAAGATTTTGCAAAAGTTTACCAGGTTCTTATCTACACCACCATGAATGATATATCTTTGATGATGAATGATATATCTTTTAATTTCCGTGGGCATTTTACTTCAACAATACATTTAGTCTCTTTAATAATTCCATCTGGACTTGCACCTAAATACTATTCGCCTCCACTACCAATAAATAATCCACAACTGTCTACTTTAATTCCAGAAAGGGTTTCAAATTCTTTAATAGCCACCGATTCGTGCTCTTGTCCATATTTTGTCATCTCGTTGCCAGAAAATGATAAAAATAGTAAATTACACTGGCCGACAAAAAAAAAAGTTCCTTGAGTTCAAACCTATCATTTCTTATGTATGTTTGCCTGGTAAATCCGAATTTCCATCTAAGAAACATTTCTACCGAGTAGTTTTTGAGTAAAACACGATTTTATGTATCAAGTTTCCATATTTTTAGAAAATACTCTGTAAATACAAGATTTTTTTTATTCAGTGTGTCCATCCCCAGACTAAGCATAAAGTAAAATTTTGAGTTTAAGAAAGCCTGAAAATTTGGTTTGGTAGCGAAGCGGAGCGACCCAACCAAATTTTTAAGCTTTTCTAAACTCAAAATTTTACCTCATGCGCCGCGTTTAAAACACTGAAATATTGCGAAACTCAAAATATTCTTGTTTTTAATACTGATTCAGCAGTATATTTATTGAATTACTAATTTAGCAGTATATTTATTAATTTCACAATATTTCAGTATTGTATACTCGTGGCGCATGAAGTAAAATTTCGAGTTTAGAAAAGCCTGAAAATTTGGTTTGGCCGCTCCGCTGCGCGGAGCGACCTAACCAAATTTTCAGGCTTTTCTAAACTCGAAATTTTACTTCATGCTTAATCTGGGAGTTGAAAACACTCGTTCAAAGCATCAAATTGAACACTTTTAACAAAAAAACAATGAACGCCTGCTTATTGAGAAAACATCGTAATATGCACACTTGAAAAAATATTAACTGAAGGTTCACTTAAAAGCAAAATTTTCTTTATTGGTAACGTAGAAAATAAAGATTTTTGATTCAATATTGTATTAAGTATAATTACATAGTTAGATTTATTGGAATCGTTGAATAACAAGCATTGTTCAAACTTCCAAAAAGTTGCAGTGAAATTGCACGAATGTACATCTGCTTTCAAGAAAAAGAAAATATCTGAAAAGATTTTTCTAAAATATCAAGCCAATTTCAATTTTTGCTCGATATTTTACCAAACATTTTTCATTAATTTTAATTTTCTCGAAAGCAGATGCAAGTGCAATTCCACTGCAACTTTTTTTTATACAAATAAAAGCGACGTTATTTCTGAATAAATTGCAAACAAAGATTATATTCTAGGTTTAATAAATGTAAGGTTACAGCAATCCTAGGTTAAATCAGCCTCTTTTTTAACCATAACTTGATGTGAATTCTGCTATAATTGTTAAAATACAATATAATGCTATTAACTCATAACTCTAAAGAGTAATGTAATTTAATTTAATTTCTCACAATATAAATTATGCATTTGCTTTACATTTTAGAGAACAATGCAATTTTATTTCATATCTGATGAATTAAATCAAGAAATTGCTTTATGTTTTGGAAGTTTTTGATAATTCTATAATTGGAACTTCTATTTTGAATACGTTTTTCACCTTTTACGTGGTGACACATATTTCACAATAAAACACTTTTTACTTTGTTTGTATAACACTTTTTTTATTGAATGTGACTGCAGTTTCGACAAATTTAGCACGAAGTGTTTGATAATGACAAACTAAATTTGTCGCAACTGCAGTCACATTCAATAAAAAAAGTGATATAAAAACAAAGTAAAAAGTGTTTTATTGTGGAATTAACATGTACAACGAAGTAGAAGCCTCCAGAATACAGAATTTGAAACATATTTAACTATATATATTAGGATGTCTGATTGTTGGTTAAATGAACAATTATTTTATAGAAAGACAAAATGGATTTATTTATTGTCTATAATATCTATTCAGAAAACCTGTTTTTAGTGGTCCATTTTTTAATGAAATAATCTAAAACGAATACGTAGTTATTTTAACGTCAATAAATTAGCATAATCTACTTCAGGTTTATCTTGCCGCCACAAATCTTGGGACTTTTATGAGATGGGTATAAAACATTAGCTAAATATAGCAGACCAAAACATGCCCTGCATCCGCTGCATCTGTGTGTTATTTATATATTGTTATTTAAAAGACAAAATATTATCAAGAATATGAATTAATGTTCAATACTCATTCACTCACCGAACATTAATTCATATTCTTGATAGTTCTATTCTATAAAATAAAACCCTGTTGTGGGCTAACAATTGCTGTATACAAACGTTTAGTTTGCCAGTGATTGACGATGCTACTTAAGCAAATGGGCATTAGATGGCATTTACGCTGTCGAACATGTGTACAAAATATTATGTCCTATAATTGACATAACATGAGTTTTCAACTAAGTTTGGCATATATTTTGAATCTTGGAGGACAAGAGTTAAAACACATGCCAAATTTAGTTAAAATCTTATGCTCTATCAACTATTTTCACGCGATAGGTAAAAAATAAATGCATTCTTGGTGTCCGGGGGGCATTCATTTAGGTGACGAAATATTCCTAGTACTAAAATATTGTTAGTACTATTCTTAATATTAAAACTAATGAGTTTACTTTAGAACACTATAATTCAACAATTTGATTGTTATATATTTGATTCTGATTCACATAGAAATTATTATTTTAGATTTAATTTATCGAATATGTTTTTAGTTGAAAGGAAAAGTAAAGACCGTTGAGGAAATCCTGGCATCGAAAGAAATGAAGATTATGTCCGATGGACTTCGTGAAGAGTACGAAAAACAGCTGCGCAATATTAGGAACTTAAGAAATTTGTACGAAGAAAGGCAAAGATTGGATAAGAGAGATAAAGAAAACCTGCAAGAACAGTTAGACGAGTGCAAAAAGCAAGTTGAGGACGAACAGAAGAAAAACAGGTAAGTTTTAGTATAAACAGACAGTTTGTTATACAATTTTAAACAATAAATGCAAAATATATAAAATATAATAATCTGTAATAAATACTAGCTATAATATATCAGATATAGAAATAATAACAAATTAACTGGGGGTAATAGAATTAGTATAATTTCCAAATTAAGCATGCAATAGAAGAAGAAATTATTTAATGCGAGTATACCTCAAAGAGAAGTTGTACAATTTATAAAACTTTTCTTTAAGATATACTCATATTAATATAACGTCTTCCTTTATTGCATGTTTAACTTGAAACTTATGCTAAACCATCTTAACTAGGGGATTCATTTTTATCAAAGTTAGTTTAATTTAAACAATAAAAGTGCGATTCCTTTTGCAATCTTCAACAAGTTAGTCTTACAAAGACTATATCAAACAATCATTGAAACAACTACTTCCCGAGCTGACATTGATCGGACATTGAATTATGCAACAAGTGTTTGCTGTTACATACAGTAACCTACTGCAAATGTAACAATTTGGGTCAAATTATTCAGGCCATATTAATTTGATTTTAAACGTCATAGAACACCTCGTGAACTATAGTAAGATAGAAACTAAAAAAAAAACGGTTGTTTTGTTTACATTATAATTAAGGAATTGTTCCACGTATATCCATTGACTTCTAAAGGGATATAAATGGCAAATTTGTAAAATGAGAATTACAATTGTGGAAAAGGGTTTAAGATACGTTTATTAGTTTCGTGGTTACAGGATATTACTGATATTGAGAAATAATAAGTAATACTACATTAATATATGACATTTAATGCAAACTTTCTTTAAATTACTAAAACAAATGTTTGCAAAAACAAGTTTTATTCACTTATATCCCTTGGCTTCGATGGTTTTCAATTAATATATACGTATTTAGCCAATATGTCCGGTTTGTTAGCTTTATTAAACTTAAATATAATTGTGAATAATATATAATATATAATATATATAATAATATGTAGAATTTGTGATAAGTACCTACTCACTGGTGTGTAATTTTATTTAAAATGGAATATTGTTCGCAATTTTCATAGAATTTATTTATTTATATAAAACGTAGTTGGCAGAAAAATGCACCGAGAAACCCAAAATAAACTGACAAGGCCAATGTCTTTGATGCGGTCCAAACAATTTAATTTATAAAGAACTGAAAAATAGCGTACACGATGATTTCATGTAAATAACAAATGACTCATAAACGTAAATTTCCTGTGTAAACTTAAAGGAAATTTCGAAAAAGAAAAACAAGAAAATGATGTATAACTTAATACAGTTCTAGGAGTTATATGTTGTATTTAAATTGGACGTGAATGAATTTATGTGGAATATTCTTTGATGTTTCGTGTTGAAAAAATAAATATTGCTATATTAATAATTCAAAATTTATTATAATCATGTAAATATCCGATGTGTTATTTATCTCCAGTTACAAGGTGTCTGCTTTGTTTCATCATGGTACATAATATTTTTATTTTTGGATGAAACATTTTGAAAAAATTGATTTATTTTAGGGAAAGTACAAACTTTGTAATCATCTCATTGAAATGTTTCCTACTCTTACGGTTCTTTATAACTAAAATATTAAACATTGCTAAATTAGCATAATAACGTCTCAAATTACATTTTTTTCAACAATCAGCCCGATTCCGTACACAAAATGTTATGCTTAGATCGTGAGGGTATAATAACGTATACGTTAAATTTAACATTTCGCGTACGGAATCGGGGGGAATATCTACAACAATAAAAAAAAAAAATTCAGCCACATTATAAAATATTCCTTTGTGAAGATTTCTTATTTTTTTCATTCATATATTTCCTCAAATAATCTCACTAGGATGTTGCGCGTAAAACAGTTTTTAAAAATTTTAAAAAATTCAATATCGCGCAATATTCCATTGAAATTAATAGAAAAAAATACAAATCTTGGAAAGGAACCTTTTAAAATGACTAATTTAGTTTTCTAAAATTGTTTATAGATATTGCAGAAACAAATCAAATTCAAGACGTGATTACGCTACTTTATCAGGGTTTGATATTTTTTTATGAAATAACAGTGAAAGTAGGAAACATTTTATTGAGACAATCACGAAGATTGTACGTACCTTAAAGTATACCTATTTTTTCAAAATATTTCATCCTTAAATATGGATGTAGATAAGACGACAATATGCAGAGTTTTCTACGTCGATTTTCTATTAAAACTTCTCATTCAATTTCAAGTTTCGAGCGAGTGTTTCCACTCCCAGGTTAAGCATGAAGTAAAATTTTGAGTTTAGAAAAGCCAGAAAATTTGGTTTGGTCGTATAACAACATTTTCAGGCTTTTCTAAACTCGAAGTTTTACTCCATGCGCCACGCGAATAAAACAATTAATAATTGTGAAGTTAAAAATATATTGCTAAATCAGTGTTAAAAATTAACTGCTAAAGCAGGATTAAAAATACACTGCTAAACAAGTATATTTTTAACTTTAATTGTAATTAGTGTTTTACACGCGTAGCGCATGAAGTAAAATTTCGAGTTTAGAAAAGCCTGAAAATTTGGTTTGGCCGCGTAGCGGTACGCGCGGAGCAACCAAACCAAATTTTAAGGCTTTTCTAAACTCGAAATTTTACTTCATGCTTAATCTAGGATTGGAAATAGTCGTTAAAGGCTTCAAATTGAACTCATTAAAAATATTTATATAGTATCATGCTTAATCGATAAGTGCCAAGAGTCGTTAGAAACATTTTGAGCACTTAAATAAGAACACCACTTAGATAAAAATTCTTCAAATATTTAATCTTTTGCATTGAAATTATGTTTTTGTAAAAAAAAGTATACATTGTTCTGTTTAATTTACACTTTTTACTCAATTAGATTTTTCTAATCTAGTATTTGAACAGAATAAATGATAAAAAAGAATACCAAGAAGAATATCCTTAAACACAAATGTATTGTTGAGTGGATGAAATTATTTTTCTGCATATCGAATTACTCCATTACATTCTAGTGAGCTTCAAGAAAGAGTAATCGAATTAGAAAAGGACAATTCGCTGAAATACGACTCGATAACCAGCCTTCAATCGAATTTGGGACTCTCAAAAGCCGAATGCAAGGAACTCCAAGCTGAAATCAATATAATAAATCAAGTAAGTTCTACACGCGAGATCCTCGGTTATATATCAAACAAATATTAGTTATTTTCAGAGACCCTTTTGGGCTTCAAAAACACACAGGAAATCGATTTGGATAAGCTGGTCAAGATGCTCGAAGAAAACCACGATCTACTAACGAACATGGCCACGAACGAAGAATCAAATTCGACTTCGGCTGCTCTACCGAAATTACTTCTCGATTTGATTAATCAGATGAATAAAGAAGATGAAGCTGTTTCTTATGAAAACACAGGTTTGTATATTTAGTTTTTTTTAACCTTGTATCATACATTTACTAACATTTATTGTTTTTTTTTTCAAGAATTGTACTTGGTTAAATTTCTAACTTAAGTTAAATATGTTTCTTATCAAGAGGAATGATTGATTAATTCAAGTTTGTTTTGATTATCCAGAAAATATATGCCAAGGCACATCTAATCAGTTGAACAGCGCCGAAGAGATCGTCGAAACTTTACCGAAAGTATGGAAAGTCCTCATGGAACTACTTAGCCATCAAAATCCACCGCTCAACGCCCTCTTTGGAGCGTGCCAAGAAGAACCCTGTTATAAACTCATAGAAACATCTAAAGGTGCTAAGCTTAAATTGAGCGTTAGCCAAACGTTTATCAGGCTGAAGGTATTTTTATACATTCCTTTAAAACCAAACAAAAAACGCTGTAGTTTTTGTTTTATTTGCAGGATTTAATATTAGAAAAGAAGTTTTTGGAACGAGAAACGTACCGCTTGAAACACCTAAATACTCACTTGGAAGGCCGCTTGCAGGATCAAGAAAAACGCTTGGAATTGGTTTCTTCTGAAGTTAAAAGCACTTGGCATGTGGTACGTATTTAATGGATGTCTTTAAGCTCATTTTGTTTGCTGGTGATATTAGTCCTGTCTTTAAGGTCATTTTATCCGCTGATGATACTAGTTCCGTGGACCGCAGCTAGCATTATGACCTGTAGCCTGCTTATAATTCATGTAAATAAATTATTCTATAGGTTGATAAAATGCAAAGACAGCACCAACAGCTCCACACGCACGAAAAAGTCCTGCGCTACGAACTCCAACAAAAAAGGAAACTGTTGAACGAGCTCAAGGAGGATCTGCAATACTGCAGGGAAAAATGGGTGGAGGCCAGGGCGAAGAACGACACGACGCATTCTCAGTGGAAGGAGCTAAGGAAGGAGTTCGCCGATAGGAAGAACAAAGGCGGGGATGATTTCAATCAGAGCGCCGAAAGCGGATACAGCGATGGCAAAGATAGCAGCGAGGACGAAAGAGGTTACGAAAGTGACGTGTCCGAAGGAAAGCACGAAACCGATGCTGAGACAGAATTTGGCAAACAAAAGACTGAATCTGAAGAAAATGACGAGAAAAGACAATTAGTACAAAATCAATGTAGTAGTAGTAGTTGTTTAAATGAAGCTATTAAAGAAGATGTAACCGCAGAAATCGTATTAGGTGAAGAGATTGAAACGGCTGATAATAATATTGAAGAAAATGATGATTCCCATAAAGAATTGGCACAAGTTGAATCAGCTAACACGGAATTACCATTAAATACTAATCCCAATTCAGCTTTAAATGAGTTGGATTCTAATGTTGGCATAGATAGTGAAATTCAAGAACTATTTGATGAAATGTGCAAATTTGTTGAAAGGGGAAACGAATCGGATAACACCAATCCATCCAATGTAGAAACCACAGAAGAAGAACAACTGGCCAGGAAGCAACGCTTGCAGCGCTTGGAAGAGGAATTCAAAGAAGTAACTGAGTTTGATATCAAAGACATTACGAAAGATGAAGAAAATAGCGCTAATGAAGATAAATTAGATGTGAATACTACAACAAATTGCGTTTCAAAAGATGACGGACATTGCGCTCATAAAGGTTTGAATACTAAAACAGATTGCGTCACAAAAGATGATAAAAATTGCGCCAATGAAAATGTGAATATTAAATCAGATTGCGTTACAAAAGATGAAGAAAATTGCGCTCATAAAGATGTGAATGTTAAAACAGATTGCGTTACAATAGATGACGTTAAAAGTGCTCATAAAGATTTAAAAACCAAAACAGATTGTGATGTAACAACACAGAGAACAGAAGGAACAGAAGATAATATTCTTAAACATCCTTCGGATAATATTCAGTTGCAAAAGAAAGAAGAAACCACTATAGATAAGCCAGCTGGTATGAAGCATGAATCTAACAATATTTCAGACATCGAAAAACAAGATGTCATTAAAATTGGAGATGCAACAACTAGTAGCGATAGTGCAGTGGAGATCCAAACCAAAGTTCTTACTGGAGTAACGAATAGAACATCATCTTCATCAGTAATTAAATCCACTGAAGAAATTCTAAGGCGCAGAGACGAACGCTTAAAGCGCTTGGAGACACAGTCTCAACTTCTGTTGACGAAAACTAGAAACACTACACAGAAGAGTAACGTAATTTGTGAGAAACTGGATGTTCTTCATGGAATGTACGGGGAGTCATCCAATGAGGACAACTCTCAAGAGGAAGCCAGGTGTTCGAGAAAACAAAGAGAAGAGATTTTGGTCCGCAGAGAGGCGCGTTTGAGGATACTGGAAATTCAGTGTAAGGCGTTGCTGGCTAGGGTGTTGAAGAAATCTGAAATGAAGAATCACAAGGAAAGAGAAGAAAGCGACAGTAAATCAACTAGGAAACGAGCAAATAAAGAGGAAGATATCAGAACAGAAGAAACGAACAAAAGACAAGACGATGAAACAGCCCAAAATCAATTAGAGCAGAAGTATACGTGCACAGAAAATGACATAAATACAAATACTCATTTAAAAAATATTGAAAACATTTGTAATGAACGAAAGGAGTCTAATCTACTAGCTCAAAACATAGAATCTGTACTGGGATGTAACATAGAAGATGACAATGAAAAGGAAAAAACTCAAAATAGAAAAACTGCACTAGTATCTAACACAGAAGATGATAATGAAAACGAAACAACTCAAAATAAAGAAACTGCAGTAGGGTCTAACAAAGAAGATGATAGTGAAAAGGAAACAATAAAACAAAATAAGAAAACTGTTCTAGGATTTAACAATCAAGATGATACTGAAAAGGAAACAATTAGAGTCTCGGGAGTCTTATATGATTCTAAAGAAATAATTGTTGATAGCGCATATAAGACTGAGGATACAAATAAACACAAGTCTTGCTCAATTCCATATATTAGTTATGAATGCAATGGATCTGAAAATATAAATCTACTAACGAAACTTGATTTTAAATTAAATGAAGAAAACTTAGTTAGAATTGAAGAGCGTAGCAAACATTTATTTGAACAAACTAGGGATTATCGTCAAATAGATGAAGTTGGTTGTTTGCTGCAGGAATTAATAAAAAGCATAGAAGCAGAAATTTTAACTTTGACGATTCTGTATGAGCGTTTTATGAAAAATTCTTGTGATGAAAGCCAGATGCTGGATGAAGCCTCTGCTGTGACGAATCTAAATCAAAATCTTGTTGGAATTTCAGAGGAATTTTTAGATGCTAGAGAAGCAAGGTTTGTTAATCTATGTGAAATATTTGTTAAAATAGCTAATGAAATAACGAATACTTAAGGAGAAGAGACAAGGGATAAATCAAATATGTATTTTTTTAAACTAAAATATTATTACAAAATATGTTAATAAAATTATTTATTACTCCTATAAATCAAAATTTGATGTTTATCTTATCATCATTTTATTTACAGATGGTTTTATGTTGTATTATAAAATTTAATCAAATCAAAATATATATTTTTTGTAAGAGTTAACAATTTTAAGCTTATTTATTTACTGTTCAAACATATGGAATAAGATACAGGGAATGTTTCTTTAAAGCATACATACATACCCTGATGTATACACTGCAATTTTTCACTTTTTTCACTTTTTTTAAAAACGTTTAATTTTATGCTTCTTAAAAGTGTGTCCACTCCCATGTTAAGCATGAAGTAAAATTTCGAGTTTAGAAAAGCCTGAAAATTTGGTTTGGTCGCGTAGCGCGTAGCGCTACGCGACCAAACCAAATTTTCAGGCTTTTCTAAACTCGAAATTTTACTTCATGCGCGGCGCGTATAAAACACTAATATATCTTGAAGTTCAAAATATACTCGTATCAATAATAATTAGTATTGTTCTATGTTAATAAACTGAAAATTAAAATTAATCTAGTTTTAAATTTAGTGGAAAATTCGAGCGTTTGGAACAATTTGCTTTAGCATATAGTAAAAGAAACGTTTGTAACAATTTACTTTAGCATATAGTAAACGAAAAATTCGCTGTTTAAGTTATTAAAACTTCAATTTAAATCAGCGTTTAATACGTGTGGTGCATGAAGTAAAATTTCGAGTTTAGAAAAGTCTGAAAATTTGGTTTGGTCGCGTAGCGCTACGCGATCAACCCAAATTTTCAGGCTTTTCTAAACTCGAAATTTTACTTCATGCTTAATCTGGGACTGGAAACACTTGTTAGAAACTTCAAATTAAACTCTTTAAAAAAAACAAGGAAGACCCAAAAATTGACAACGTATACATTGGGATGTGATTACTTACCGTTAAATACAAATTCCCTGTAAATAAAATTACACGAAAATAATGTTCTAATAATTACTCATTCAAAGATGGTAATGATTTAGTAAATGTAATATTTTAATAATCCAACATAAATTAAAAATTGAAGGTTTATTTTGGTGTTAATATTCTTTACTTAATCATAGCTTACTACAAACATATGACAATTTGATCAGACTTATACTAACTTGTGTTCAATTAAATATGTTGGTACTTTGTTTTTGTTTTCTGTTGTACATGTATAAGAATGTGACATATCTATTAGTCAAAAGTATTTTTGTAACAATATTATTGAGTAAATTTGTATTATTTATATGTAATAGATATTTAAACTGAGAAAATAAATATTACAAACAATTTGTGTTTTATTAAATAAATTTAAACATAAGTGTAAATTATACTGCCAACACTTGGTTGCAGAATACTTTAAACATTAAAACTGCGATTCTATACGCAATCTATCAAACAAATTAATTTAATGTAACCTTGAATACCAAAAATTGCTGATGTTATTAGAGAATATTTACATACAATATGGTGTTTAAATCTATGGTTAAATATAAATATTTCAAATACACATCCAGTGGTGTATTTGCACGGGAAGTAGTTGTTTTAATGGATATTTATTGCCTTAGTAGTCTAATTAATTAAGACTCATTGTTTGCAGTATATACGAACATTTTCGTAATTATGTAATGTACATATATTATACTAAATTTAAACACATAGATTCAGTATAATATATGTATATTATATAATTACGAAAATGTTTGTATTACATGTATATAACTCTTTACAAACTGTAATAATTTCGTATGATGCTCACTGATTTCAATACTTGTTTAAATAATATACATTTATAATAAAATACTTTATTTTTATGACTCGTGAAACTCTTATGCATATTCGATCAACTATAATACGTTGTAAACTACGCAAATGAAGTCGAATTAAACCTATTTCCAGACAATGGGCAAAATATCTATCATTAATGCTCGCATGCTCACTACACAAACATCTAAGCAATTTGTAAGAAATCGGTAAATAAATGAAGAAAAAAAATGGAGACTCCGCGCAAATAACTACACATTATTACAATAAATAATTGGCAGCGGCCTTAACCTCGAATTGAAAATTACCTCGAATATCCGGAAGGGGAATTAGTAAATAATAATTGTAGATTTGTATCTTCCAGTTTTTTTGTGTCATTGCAATAATTAAGCGGAATATCCACAGTGTCATGCGATTGATCCAATTATTTTATTAATAATTAATCTACAAGAACGTCGATAAATCTATAGTGTTTAAGACATTATTTCAGGACGTGTTTCGTCTTTTTCAAGCTAAGATCTAAAATGATTCGTGTTGATTATTTAAACAACACTAAATTACTATTTCTGTGTTTACCTATTATTTTCTTTAATAACACCCAATTATTTCAACCTGATTTTTGCGCATGCGCGTTAAATCTTAAGAGTTTGTATAAAACGCGTATACATCATGCAATTCTCAGGTGATTTTTTGAAGTGGTTTCGCAGTGTAGTTTGTTGAAGGAAACAGAAATATTTATCTAGAGGATTAAATTCCAATTAGAAGGTATAATTTTTGTATAAAAGGAGGTAAAGCAGGTCATCATAAAAATTATGAAAGGTAAACCGGACAATTTTCCTAGAAAACCTCGTGTTTTGTTAGTGATTGTAATCGTTGTCTACATTTTGGTCACGCTATCATTACTACATATCTAGCCTTTATTTTCCGATGGTCGCACAAAGGGGGAGGATCAAGCAATTCGTGGGTGGGATTATTAATAAGATTTCAATGATTGTTCCTCATTATCCAGATGCTGAGTACAACGAAGAAACTAAAATCATCGATGGTGGGCCTGAGGTTTATGTTCCTGATCCTAGGGGACTTGGGTACGCTTTTTACACTCACATGAAGCGGAATAGGAAGTCTGTAGCACAGGTAATGTACCAGCACAGTATCCAGTTAGCCAGTCTTCATATAAAATTTGGTAACCGCTTTTGGATGCTGCATCCAGAAGCGAGACCGGTGATTGGTGTATATAGTCGTCTGTCTTACTCTTACCTGACATCCTGACCATAGTCTCTCCTTTCTTACTCAAATTCCAGTTCTCACATAAGCATTGACTCCCCTTGGTACCAGTCAAAAACATTTTTAAAATATACAATAAGTTACTCTCCAAAGTTGTTATAGTTATTGGCAGGGCCGCTGAGAGAAATAAATGTACTGGCCTGTAATAAGGTTCGGCTTTCCTACAAAACACTAATATTATTAAAACTAACAAAATTCTAGGAAACATAGTTTTTTGACATTTAAAAGCTAAACATAAAGGACATAAAGATTATAAATTGTAATAAATATAATAATATTGGCGTATATTCTACAATGTTTGTATTTTAACAGATAGATTCTGTATCTGGCAAGGTCGATTATTTCGGCTCACTCCTTAGGAGATCAATCAGAGCTGCGATTGAACTAAGAAAACGTGGTATTTGTCCAGGAGACGTTATCAGCATCTGCGCCATCAACAGCTTGGACAACTTCGTCCCATTCATTGCATCCCAAATGGTAGGAGCCATTGTCGCATCCTTGGATCCAACAATATCGAAAACAGATAGCGAACATCTGATCAAACAAGTGGAACCGAAAATAATCTTCATATCCCCGGGATCAGAACCATTGATTGAATCAGTAATCAGAAATATCGGATTGGATTGTGAGATTGTTGTTTTAGGTGAAAGTAATAAATATTCAGAGTTTAGGGAATTTTTACAAGAGCAGGATGATGAGAATGGTTTTAGACCTTATGAAGTTCAGGATGTTTTTCAAACTGCAGTTATTTTGTTTAGTAGCGGCACAACTGGTTTATCAAAAGGCATTTGTATTCATCATTATGGTTTATCCTATCAAGCACATAACTTAGTGTAAGTTACATACTTAACCCTTTGATTCACAATTTATTTTACGAAGATTTTCAAACTTAATCCAGCATATTTAAGTATATACTAGCAAAATGAAGAAAACATATCAATTTTTAAGTGTACTCACGTAAGGGTACCTTGCGAGGGTAATGGGACAAATATGTCTCATTGGGAACTTAACGTGGGAAATACTTGTACCACCGGATGACTACAATGAGACATACATTTTCCATTGGTGTTCTAACTCATTTGCAAAATATTGACAGTATTATAGGTATGGTAAGAAGTGAAACACTTTTTACATAGAGAAAAGTCGCATGCCACGCAAATAGTATTGGTCCTTGTTTCTTTCTATTTCTTCCTGCAGTTGTGGCATCTTCTTCTAGCATTATTCCCAAAAAAAATCAGCCAGAAATATAGTAAGTCCATACCAGAGCTGGAAAAAATCCTAAAGAAAAACATTCGAATCACAAATACTCGAATAAAAGGCTCGTAAGAGAAAGAGTGAAGAGAAATCAAAGATTCGAATCAAAGACTCGAATGCTACTTTTCGAATCGTGGATACGCATCCTGTAAAAATTAATTTGAATTTACTATTATTTATGCTTAACATTTATAACACCGCTACCAGTTTTTATTAACAACAAAATCCTAAAGAAACAGAATCGAATCACGAATACTCGAATAAAAGGTTCGTAAGAGAAAGAGTGAAGAGAAAACAAAGATTCGAATCAAAGGCACGAATTCTGCTTTTCGAATTGTGGATACAAATCCTTTAAAGAGTAATTTAAATTTATTATTAATTTCACTTAACATTTATAATACCGCTACCAGTTTTTATTATCAACAATAATGTTCAAAACCAAATAATTGATAACAGACTAAAATCTAATTCCATATTATTCTAATTAAAGATGATGCATGTATTTTTGAACTTCACATTCAATCAGTGTTTTATACGCTTGGCGCATGAAGGAAAATTTCGAGTTTAGAAAAGCCTGAAAACTTGGATTTGGGCGCTGCGCTTCGCTCAGCGCCCAAATCCAAATTTTTAGGCTTTTTTAAACTCGAAATTTTCTTTCATGCTTAAATCAGAGATTGGAAACCCTCGTTTAGTAACAAACTAAACAAAAAATATAGATATCACTTTTACATCAAATAATATACAGGATGTCAAATTGAAAACAAGCCAGCCAGAATATCTTCGGAACCGTAACAGTTAGAGAATATGTTTCAAAACCGTTTCTAAGATATGAATGATTCCCATTTTGACCCACATAACAATCTTCTGCAACCAACCCCTTAGGCTGTAGCCACCCATGCCAATTTTTTTTAAATGGCACGACCCTACTTGTGATACATCATTAGAAAGCAAAATTCTAATCAGTGGTACCAATTTTTTTTTATTGTTACATAAAAAATGCAAAAAAAATTGAATAAATTTATTTGATTTTAAAATTGTTGTCAAATTAGGTATTATAACAATTTATTTTTACAAATTACAAATGAAATAGCACAGATAAACAGAATAATACCTAATATTTATCAGATTTATCTATTATTTTATTAAAATATGGACAACTCTAAAAAAAATATTAAAATAATAACAAAACTTGGTTTAATAGAATACATTTATTAACTGAATAAATTGCACCTGTCCGCAATATAAAAAAAATATTTTGAGCATACTATAAATTAATAATTATTTTTTTTTACATTTTTTATGAAACACTAAAAATTTTAGTTGGTACCACTGATTAGCATGCCATTTAAAAAAAATGGGCGAAGGTGGCTACAGCCTAAGGGGTTGGTTGCAGAAGATTGTTATGTAAATCAAAATGGTCCCCCCTCCATATCCTAGGAACGGTTTTGGAAAATTTTCTCTGTTACGGTTCCAAAGATATTGTGACTGGCTTGTTTTCAAATTGACACTCTCTATAAGGAAACTTGATTGTTTGGTAATGAATCATTTCCAATTATGAAAAGTAGATTTAATAGAAAATAATTGTTTATACATTTGTTGTTTTCGTGAAAGAGTTAAATTTGAAGCTTCTAACGGGTGTTTCCAATCCCAGATTAAGCATGAAGTAAAATTTCGAGTTTAGAAAAGCCTGAACGTTTGGATTTGGGCGCGGAGCGAAGCGCAGCGCCCAAATCCAAACTTTCAGGCTTTTCTAAACTCGAAATTTTATTTCATGCGCCACGCGTATAAAACATTGATTTTATTATAAGTTCAGAAACAGGTAATTTATCTTTTATAGTTGCCAAAAATATGGTTATAGATTTGGAATAAAAAAAGGATAAACTCTCAGTTCAAATTTTTACAAAATTTTAAACGGCCTCACATTTTCTCTCTTATAATTTTATTTTTATATTTATTTATTTATTCAACGGATAACACCTTTTACAATCAATTACACAATATATCTATAACTATAATATTATAATACTTGTTCTCAAACAAATAAACAGTAACATAAACATAACTGAAGTTTTAACAACACATGAAATCTCTAATTTTAATAATAATAATAATAATGTCTTTATTTTTACGAAGTTTTGTTAAATCTGGTAAAAATAACTATTCTACCTATAATTTGACATATTTTTCATATTGCTATATAGAAAATATGTGAAGGTACAATATTACAATATTAAAAAATAGAAAAAAAAATTAATACATACAAGTCCACGATTACACTTATTTTACAATACCTCAATTATAATACTTATGTAAATAATAATATATTGCAGTAACAGTAACTTAACTTCTGGACTAATAATATTAAAGGCTAAATCAAAAAATACTTGGTTTATTTCACTATTTGTAACAATTGTAATAAACCGTTTGGGACTTGCAATCGAATTCACGTAATTGTCTTAACTTGGTACTAATTAAAGCATTTTTAATTGTCTTTACAATGTCGCATCAGTACTTATTTGTGCCATGCAACCGAAACCTAGGGTTGCATGGCACAAGTAAGTACTGATGCGACGACATGTCGAGTAAAAACAAAATTATTGTCAAAAAAAGGTTGGGAAATCCAATGTGATTTAGGCAAACCAAATGAATGTTACAAATCGATAAATTATTGTGCAATGTAAAATCTGTAGCAAGTTAAATTGAACTATTTTTAACAGAAAAGTTGAAATTGAAGTACTGCTCTAAAAGGATTGGAATATTGCCCAGCTCTGCTCCATGCTTACACTATTTTTAGAAAATACCCCGGTTTTTTTCAATATCAAGAATTCCAGCATTAAACGTACATCTAAGATATTTTTAATTTTTTAATGCGTTTTGTAATTATAATCTCATCAACTCATTTTCATGATTGCAGAACGACAGGATGTGTCCATGAGTTGATGTTGAGTTATGCTTCGACTTACTGGATTTCTACGGTACTACTGCTCTGTGCTAATCAAATATTTGGGAAAGCACGACTAATAGCTCCTAAATTCAATCCAAAGGAAATTTGGGAGTTAATTGACAAATTTAAGGTATGCTACTTAAAATTACATACTGTAAACGATAACCCGCATTTTTCTGGATAATTTGGATATCGTGTGTGTACTGCCAAAAGTGACCAAGTCGAATGTGTACTACTGTTGGTAAATTAATAAAATTACCTTTTAACTGTAGAGATTTTGATCAAAAAGACTTGGTAGTTTTCGGCCTATGGTAGAAGGTTATGATTGCTTCGTATATTAACTTGGGCTATTTCTCCCATAAAGGAAACAGGCGTTTAAATGACGGACTCATTATCTAATTTTTGCCAATTTTTGAATTGGACACTGTTGGTAGTTCACCCACGATTTGTTATTGAAGATATATACTTTTATATTGTTTACATTCTATTCAGGTGACCTTCATTTTCCTGGCTCCAAGTCAAGCTATAATGATGCTGAAAGCAGGAAGACCCGAGGGCGTTAACACAACAAAATTGCATGACATTCTTATAGGCGGAGGACCACTGTCAGCGGATAATAATTTGGCCATCACTGATATTCTCCCAGGAACGTACATCCACCAACTTTACGGTCAATCCGAAGCCGCCGGTCTGGTTACCTGTTTTAGACCAGCTGACCGAAAAGACGTGATGGATTTACACAAGAAACCGCAATCGTGTGGAAAACCCATGCTAGGTATTTTATACAAGGTAAAAAGTGTTTTTGAAAGTAATACGTTTTTTATTTAATCTAAAATCAAAGTCAAGGTAAAGTTGATTGAACTAAAGAGCAATTAAAGGATAGTAGTTGTAATGACTACACAATAATTATTATAAATTTATAGATTATAGATCCAGCAACTGAAGAACTTCTAGGTCCGAATCAACGCGGTGAATTGCGCTATTTAGCAAAATGCCAAATGAACGGTTACTACATGCGTGACTCATCCGATGCATTCGACGAAGAAGGCTACGTAAAAACCGGCGACATAGCCTACTTCGATGAAGACCTGTGCTTCTACATAGTCGACCGCATCAAAGAGATGCTTAAATTCCAAGCGTTTCACGTCACCCCGGCAAAAATCGAAGGGGTATTGCTGGGCCATCCCGAAGTAGCCACAGCTGCTGTGATTGGTATACCAAATGAGGAAGACGGCGACCATCCGATGGCGTTGGTGGTGTTGCAACCAGGAGCTAAAGTCAGTGAAGAAGAGCTGGTGAAGTTTGTGGAGGAAAGGGTGGATGATAGGAGCAGATTAAGGGCTGGTGTTAAGTTTATCGATTCGATCCCTTACACACCTTCGGGGAAAATAAAGAAACTCCTTCTAAGGAATATGGTTTTGAATGGTGAAATTTAAAATGCTCGAATTAGTATGTGATAGTACAAAATTATTATTGAATAAAGTATGTATATATTTTTATCTTAAATTGAATTTTAAACTGCATATCCTACTTTACTATTTAAACCAGTGAATGTCTATTATTGAATGTTCATTGTTGATACAATATTAAAAACTATATTATTTTTACACTGGATTTACACAGTATTGTATCTATAAAGAATACTAATATAGTATTACTGCAAACTATATTGTGACAATATTGTGTGCACATTAATTAACAATTTCCAGATATAACAAATGTTCTGACTAGAATTATGAACATACAATCTTTAATAAAAAGAGGGGAAAACAAGCGACATAAAGTCTTGTTAAGTGTTGAAAATCAAAAATATTTAGAATTTAATTTAATAATTTAACATATAAAAAGTATAAAAGATTTTCTAGAAATTTTCTCTTTTTATACTTTCTCGAAATTTTGGACATTTCTCAATTGTTAACGTCTAGACACGACAATCAAGGAATTTTTCTTTTAAGTACTTATATATATCCCGATGTACATCATGCAGTTTTTTAGGTACTTATTGATTTTATAAAAGAGTTCAATTTGAAATTTGTAGAGTGTCGTCCACTCCCAGACTAAGCATGAAGTAAAATTTCGAGTTTAGAAAAACCTGAAAATTTGGATTTTCTAATCTCGAAATTTTACTTCATGCGTCACCTTTTTTGGGACAGTTGGGTAAGTCGTTGTTGAGGGACGAGGGTTGAGGAAGAGGACTGAAGCATATTCTAATAAGGGGCAGCATGTCATTTTGTAGATGTGGACAGCTGTTTTTGTCGTGCCTTTATTTTGGAAGGTTAACGATCTGAAATGCCGCGCCCTATTTTGAATTTTTGTTTTCATGGTGTGGGAATGGAGTTTGAATGATAGTTTGGGGTCGAAAGTGATGCCAACGTATTTACAAGCAGGGGATGGGCCGATTACGGTGTATGATATAGTTATGTTAAATGGGCAATTGAGCGGTCTATTTATTTTAGATTTTTGCCCTTAAGAAGCTAACCAATATTTAGAAAAATATTGACACCATTAGCAAAATATTGACACTCAAAACCGTACTAAGTAGACGGATGGTATATTACTTTTACTTTTACATTTATTTATTTACGTATATTAGTTATGTATATAATTTTAATATTATGTATTATAATATAAATATATATTTTTTAATATTATATATTATATTATAAATATATATTATCTTAAATAATTATTGGACGTTCGTCTGTTGGTTTATTATTAGTAAAAAAAATAGTTTTCTGTTAAGCATAATAAAGTTATTAGGCCATATGATTCTCTCTTTGTTAAGGTTTTCGTTAACTAAATAATTGATTAAAGTAAATGAAAACATACCAAAATAATACGGAGGAAAAACCATACAGACATTTATTATTAGTATTTCAAACAAAACAAGATTAAATTTGATTCATTGTTGCGGTTTAGAAATTGTGGCCAGTATAAGCGTAAAGTTAGGAATTTGATTAAGGTAACTAATATTTCTTCGGAGCAAATCCAAAATTTAATATAAATTCGGGCTACAACTTTAAATTCAGTATTCTTCGGTATTCTTTGTCAACATCCTCTAGTTGTATTTCACATCTTTAACTGTACATTTGGTAACTTCGAATAATTAAAGATGAAATATCCGTTTTTAAACTTCACAATAATTTAGTGTTTTACACGTTTGGCACATGAAGTAAATATTTGGAGTCTAGAAACATTGAAAACCCTTGTGGATATCGTTAGAAGTTTTAAATTGAACGCTCTTTTGAAATTATTGAATACCTGAAAATTATATTTAGTAAATACAAGAAATTACAAAATTTTTAATTAGCAAATAAATCAATTGTACTTTGACCATTAACCTCTTGAATTCTATTTAATGACGTAAACAATAATAATTCACTGAATAAATTTTATCACATTTATCATTATCTTTGTGAATTACGGAATCATTTTCAAAAATCAATGATAACACAGCGTAGGTATATATACAAGAGACATTTTAAACAGAATGAGTTTATTTTTAAACTATTTGTTATCATGGATCTCGTACGTAAGTAAAATAAATTCGCTTTTAGATTTTGTAAATATTCTACAGTTAATTGGCCAACACTCTACAGGGAGTTTTTCTTTTAAGTGTACAAATCTTAATAACTGTAAATGTTCAGATGTTTATACAAAGAGTTTAAATTAAAGCTTTAAACGAGTGTTTTCCACTCCTGGAATAAGCATGAAGTAACATTTTGAGTTTAGAAAAGCCTGACAATTTTCCGATGTTCATTATTTTTTAACAGTTTAATTTGAAGCTTTAAACGAGTGTTTTTCACTCTCAGATTAAGCGCGGAGAAAAATTTCGAGTTTAAAAAAGCCTGAACGCTTGGATTTGAACGCGTAGCGACAAAGTTCAAATTCAGGCTTTTATAAACTCGAAATTTTACTACATGCGCCACGCGTATAAAGCATTGATTTCAAATGAAGTTCAAAATATGCTACGAAACCAGTATGCTAAAGACGTGTATTTTGAACTTCACTCTAAACCAGTGTTTTGCATGCGTGGCGCATGAAGTAAAATTTCAAGTTTAGAAAAGCCTGAAAATGTGGTTAAAATGTTCAGGCTTTCCTAAACTCGAAATTTTACTTCATGCTTAATCTGGGAGTGGAAACACTCGTTTAAAAGTGCATTTTAAAATATTTGTAAAAACAACGAATATCTGAAGATTTACAGCGTATACAGTATATTGAGATATGGATACTTAAAAGAAAAACTCTCCGTATATCTGAGAGTAATAAATGCAGTGTACAAAACATTTTTTTGGGCACCATAAAAATTTCAGGGCTGAAAGGGTTAAAATTGGTTAGGTTGTAGATACACGTATATTTGGTCGTTATGTTATACAGATTACCGTTACATTTTTTTGTTTTTAGAGAATTTTAGAGATTATTACAATGAAGAAACTAAAATTATTTCAATGCCAGAAAGTGGGGTTGAAATACCCAAAGAAGGACTTGGTTATGCGTTGTTTCATAGCATGAAGGAACATTTTGGAAAAACTGCACTGGTAAGTGATTGTATAAAGTTAAACAAATTTTACCTAAAGAAACAAATTATTCATTTTACCAAGATGAACGATTAACTAATAACTGACAAAAAATCGAACTAATGCTGCTATTGATTGTATTATTCTATGATTATAATAATATAAGATAAAACAAAATTGATTTGTTTTAAATGTTTCACCAAGTAAGAAAGTAAGAAAGTTATTCAAGAAATATCTATGATTGTATGAATTACCAATAAATTTAAAATTTTCAATACATTTTTAGATTGAAATTCATACACATGAAATCTGCACCTATGACGATCTTTTCCTGAAAGCTGTCAGAACCGCAATAAAAATAAAAAGCATGGGAATTAAACCCGGTGACGTAATTTCAATCTGCTCGTACACTCAAATCGATGCAGTGACAACTTTTTTATCAGCTTTTTTATGCGGAGCAGTTAACGCGTCTTTGGAGCCATGCTTATCCGACAGAGATTTGGAATACTTGATCGAGCAAGCCGAACCAAAAATGTTTTTCGTTTCCACCGATTGTGAAAAACGCGTCGAAGAAATTAAGACTAAACTGAACATGGATTCCAAAATTGTCGTTTACGGTGAAACTGATAAGAATATCAGATATTCCGAATTTGACTGTCCTCAAGCTGATGAAGACACTTTTGAACCGTATATTGTTGAAGATATTGAGGAGATGTGTTTAATTTTGTTTAGTAGTGGTTCAAGTGGTCTTCCTAAAGCTATGTATTTTTCACATAAGTATTTATGTTATCACAGTGTCTGTGTCATTAGGTTTGTATTATTTTATTAACTTTAAAATATTGACAGAATTCATTTCTATTTATTTTTTAAACAGTTTTTTTTAAACGTTTTACTTTACCAAATTTACCTTAAAACACCTACATAAGTAGGTATTTTAAGGTACATTTGGTAAAGTAAAACGTTTATTTCAAGGCCGCAGCTAGAAAAAAAAATCAGGGGGGAGGGTTTACTGGTAAAAAATTTGTTTTTGCTCTTTCAAGGCCGTTTTTACATACAAAAATTTAACATTTTGAAAATTTCGGGGAGGATTCAAACCTCCTACGGCCTTGTCTTTTTTTGATCAAAATTTTTATTTTCAGTTGCCTGACACGTGTTTTAATGCATTACGATCATTTTCACAGTTAAAACTATCGAATTATTCGATCGAAGCACCTGTTTTACTTTGCACAATTTGAAAATATTGGTTCACCAAAAACAAATATTAAGTTATTGTTATGTTGTTGATTACAATAACTAAATCATGCGCAGTAGTCTCAGTGTAGCTATTTGAGATGTTTGAGGATTTATAATTTAATCTGATCCAAATATTTTAGGAATATATATTTATTATTATTTAGATAAGTTAAATATATAAATGATATTTTTAGTGAAATTAAAAATGCATTCACTTTGGCACGTATTTACTGGACTGGAACTATTCAATTAATTCTGATGCAAATTAGAAGCGGAAACCAATTCAGTATTTTGACTAAATTTGATCCCCGCGAGATTTGGGATGGCGTCGAGAAGTACAAGGTAATTATTTAAATATTCTGCCAAGCATCATCTAATTCAGGGCCGGTTTATTCATGTATTTTTCAAAATACTCAAGTAATTTTAAGTTTCCAGTAGAAAACCGATATTCGTATTTGATTTTGCGAATATTCGCTTACTTTTCTGTATTCGTATTAGGTACATTTATTGCCCATACGTTAATGTTATTTGTATTGTTAAAATTATTAAATTTAGCCATTATAAGTTGAATAGAAATAGACTATTTATTAACTGAGTTTTTGGGTTGGTATTGTGTTATTCTGAAAATTAAGTGTTTTTTAAACATGCAAACTAAGTTTGTGTTTTACATGCCTGGCGCATGAAGTATAAAAGCCTGAAAATTTGGAATAGCAGAATTACATTAAAAGACTGAACTTGAACCTAATTGTGTAACTGTTATTGGGTTGTTTCTTTTATGTTCAAATATTTTTTAATAACCTTTATTTTTGATATACGCAGCTTCAGAAAATTTCATAAAAACATAAGAAGTTTATTATTCATTTATTTTACATTCATAAGCATTTCAGATTTTCACTTATTAAAACATCGTTGATAACAAACTAAATATGCGTTTTCTTGATATACCAATTAAAAATAATCGAGCTGTAATCTTACTAAGAAAATGTATTTAAGACTTATTATTTCCTACGTTTTAGCCGACTCTGCTTCAAATGCCTCCATACATAGCTACCGAATTAATTAGAAACAAACCTAAGGATAGAGAGGTGGATTTGAAATATTTTGCTATTGTTGGATGTTCAATTTCTAAGGAGAATATGTTAAAAATGAGAGAAGCTCTGCCGAACACAATAATTAATGGTGCTTACGCCATGTCAGAAACTGCACAATTATTATTTCCATTACATCAAAAATCGTATATGAAAGTCAATAGCGCTGGAATACCGATGGCTGGAATTCAATATAAGGTTAGTAGTTTGCATTTGAACAAATAGAAAATACAATAATTTTACAAACGCGCGTTTTCTATAATTTAGGTAGTCGATCCAGAAACTGAACAAAACGTAGGCTTTAATCAAAAAGGTGAACTCCGCGTAAAATCCCCGTACCAACTGAAAGGATATTACAAACGCGACTCGTCCGAATGCTGGGATGAGGAAGGTTACTTTAAAACTGGAGACGTGGTGTATTTCGATGAAGATTTTTCTTTCTTCATAGTCGATCGTATCAAAGAGATGTTCAAATGTAAAGGAAACCAAATCGTGCCTGTCAAATACGAAAGCATCTTGGAGGATCATCCAGATATAGACATTGCAGTTATTGTTGGGATTCCTCATGCGGTTTACGGTAACGAAATTATGGCAGTTGTTGTTCCGAGGAAAGGGGCCGATATTACGCCGGAAATTGTCTTGGAATATTTTAATTCGACAGTGTCGGAGCGAGAGAAAATTACGGCTGGTGTGAAGTTTATGGAGTCAATACCGTTAACACCAAGTGGGAAAGTTGCAAGGAATAAATTAAAACAAATGATGAATAATAAAATGTAATAACTTTAATATATTTGTATTATTTTACTGTAATACGAAAGGAGAGTATTGTTTTCGTGGAAATTCTCAAATCAAAAATTTTAGTGGCTATATCTATTTTATGGTCCCATTTCGAGCAAAACATTTCACATTTAAACAAACATATGAGCCATGTATTTTGAAAGTGGTATAATTCCATTTTTCAATATTTTGTTGTTGACTATAATAATGTTTATAATTTGAGGTTTTTAGTCATAATAAACAATTTGTGATTAAGTATATTTAAAATACAAGGTGGCCCATAAGTCGCGACGGGGTCGTAGTTAGTTACTATTTCGTTAATTCTTAACATTCTTTAATCATTAAATCTTGTAGATTATTTTACATTAGGAATGAAAGATAACATGTTTTAGATGTCTTCCGTTTTCGACTTCGCACTGATGAGCTCTTTCGATGACATGATTCATAACAGTGCTTAGTGTATGTGGCTCTAGTGCCCTAATTTCTTAACAAGTCTTTTTCTTTAGTTGTGGAATTGTCTGAGGTTTATTCACTAACACTCTTTCTTTCTGGAATACCCATAAAAAGAAGTCAGGGACCGTGAGATCTGGAGACGTTCGTACATAAACCGCAAACAATTCCACAAATAAAGGAAAACATTCAGAAATTAGGGCACAAGAGCCACCGACACTAAGCTGTGTTATGAAACATGTCATCGAAAGAGCTCATCAGTGCGAAGTCGAAAACGAAAAACATCTAAAAGATGTTATCTTTCATTCTTAATTCATTTCATTTCTTCTTGATCGTTCGTTCGCCAAAAATGGTTCTAAAAGCTTGCAGTATGGCTTCAGCTATGGCAAGTCGCACCATATTGCTGAAACCACATTCCAGGTCTAATTTCTACTGCAGATCTTACAAAATTCTTAAGCATGGCCCGATATTCTCCATTTATTCGTCCAGATCTCACGGCCCTTGACTTATTTTTATAGGGATACCTGAAAGAAAAAGTGTTCGTGAATAAACCACAACTAAATGAAAACATTCGTGCAGAAATTAGGGCACTAGAGCGGTAGACACAAAGAAAGACCTGTTATGAATTATGCTATCGAAAAAGAACAGAACACATCTTAAGGATTATTTTACATTATGAATGAAAGATAACATCATTTAAATATCTTTCATTTCCGACTTCGCACTGGTAGTCAGAAATGGAAGATATTTAAAAGATGTTATATTTTATTCTTAATGTAAAATAATCTTTAAGATGTGTTCTTTTTTATAAGCCATAAACGATTAACACATGTTAAGAATCAAAGAATTAGTAACTAACTGAAACCTCGTCGCAACTTATGGGCCACCCTTTATATACTTAAGGTTGTCCCGATAAGAGTGACAACGATTTAAATGTTGCGCCATTTTTTTGCGCAAATGGCAGTTCTGAAATTTGACAGCTGTCATCTACGATTGTTCCGATTATTAATTATGGAGCGCTACACAGAGAAACAACGCTTTATCATTGTGAAAACCCATTGCAAAAATGGGGAAAGTTACGCCGATAAGGCGCACTTTAATTTAAACGGGTTCATTAACAAACAAATTTGTCGAACTTGGGGCTTAGAAAATCCGGACGCGATCCAAAAAAAACAAATGCACCCCCAACGAGCCACTGTTTGTTACGGATTTTAGGTAGGCGCGCCTAGTCGGCGCGATTGGCCCGTATTTTTTGGCTGGCAATGCAATGCGGGGCTACCAATCCTGTTGGACCTGTCATCGAACATTTTATGTTCTGTATTCAGAACCGCGGGCGCCATTTGCCCGATATTTTAGCGACGACACGGAAATGTCTAAAATCTTCCGATTTCTATCTCTTTCCTAAAATGTTGGAGGGTAAGGGGAAAGAGACTGAACACCAACCGCATTTTTTGGGTGTCGATGTCAACCCGATATTAGCAGCTAGTAAGCAGTCCATTTGTTTTCAACCGGCGCGTGGAGTTATCTTTTGTCCAGTTTGGGGTGGTTTTGATAGGATACATTTAAAATGTAATTATAATTATTATGAAATTTGTAAAATAAAGTCGAGAATTATGGCTACGTGTACAATTTTAGGTCAATAGAATTTTTTAAAACGTATCTGACGTTTACATCTCGGTAAATATTGATCATCATCACATCTGAGCGTTATATATTTTTAACTTTACTGTAAATCAGTGGTTTATACGCGTGGCGCATGAAGTAAAATTTCGAGTTTAGAAAAGCCCCGTGAACATTTTCTACGCGGGGCTTTTCTAAACTCAAAATTTTTTTTGATTGATAATGAAACGTGAGTGCGAATAGTCGTGTTTGTGAGTGCTCCGCTTTCAACTACTTTTTCTCTTATCAACTACACCTACTACATCGAAAATATATCAGCACCTTATTGTAAGTACGCGCCTTGCTTACAATAACTAGTTTTCGCCATGCCTCTTACACGTGAACAGAAGAAGGACTTAAAAGATACTATTAAAGAAGCATTATTGGAAATTTTGAAGGACGACACTGTGATAGCTGGTCTCTTTCAAACAGCTATCACCAAGGTTAGCACCGAGCTCAATGATAAATTTAATTCACGCATATCTCTTTTAGAGGACGAAAACAAATTACTGAAAAAACAAATCGACCAAATCGAACAAACAGCACGAAATTCGAATCTCAGAATAATAGGATTAAAGGAAGAACCTAACGAAAATTTAAATAATAAACTGAAAGACTTGTTCTCTACAAAATTACAAATTAATTCTAAAATTGATGTACTTAAATGTTATCGATTGGGCAAACCATCTAAAACCAGTCGTGCAGTGGTAGCTAATGTATCCTCCCCCGAGACGGCAGATCTGATTTTAAAAAATCGTCACCGCCTTAAGCAGTCTGGTATAATGATGACCAATGATTTGACTCCTACGAGATACCGCTTGCTCAAAAAAGCGCGCGAAACACTGGGTTCCAAGAATGCTTGGTCGTGGAATGGAAAAATGTTCATCTTGCGCCCAGGAAAAGACGGAGAAGAATCAAAAAAAGTTATTTATGACACATCTGATTTTGAATAATAATTGATAAGCGAAGTTTCAATACTATCTTTACTTTAAGTATTTTCATCATGCATGCTACATTCATATATATATTCTTTTTTGCTTTTTGCTCTCTTCTCTTTTCATTATATAATTTGTATAGACTAATGCATGACATTCTTTTTTTTCTTTCTCTTTTTAAAGTGTTTCACGCAATGGAGTTCTCACATATAAAATTAATTATAGCTTAGCTTACTTTTTTCTTTAGTAATAAGTATGAATACAAATATTTGTCTTTGTCATATAAACATTCCTTCAATTAATAGTAATTTTAATAATTTTAAGAATCTTGTGCTACCAATTGATTTCGATATAATTACTCTATCGGAGACATGGCTTCATTCTGATTTCGACACATCTTGTTTCAATCTTGACGGATACACTTTCTTACGTAAGGATCGGGAATTCGGTCGCGGTGGTGGAGTTGGCATCTACATTAGGTCAAATATATACTTTGAGTCTCTCCCTTTGGACTCTACAAACGCGTTAGAACAATTATGGATAAAGTGCAAGTTTAACAACAAGTTATACTGTGTTGGAGTCTTATATAGACCTCCCATCGGCCAATTCCGCGTATTTGTAGATAAATTAGAAGATACGTTTTCTTATATATTACCGGAATGTGACGATCTCATATGCTTAGGAGACTTAAATATTAATTTGCTTAACATCGATTCTACCACTACTAGTAACTTTCTTGATATTCTTAACGCATATGCACTGTATCAAGTAATAAATCAACCAACGCGCGTGACTAGTCAGTCCAGCTCTCTAATCGACTTAATCATTTTGTCTAACAAAAACTGCTGCACAGACTCCGGTGTAATTAAAGTTCACGACATAGCAGATCATGATTTGATACACTGTAAGCTAGTTTTCAACACCAAGCGGCCTGTGAACTTAGTTAAATACAGAAAACTTAATAATATTGACTTAAATACATTCCAATCTGACCTTGAGCTGATTAATATCGGCAACTTGATTTACATACAAAATATCGATGACAAAATTAAATATCTTAACTACTGCCTCTTACAATTATTTGATTTACACGCACCTCTGGTAACCTCAAGAGTGACAAAAAAGAAAGCTCCCTGGCTAACTGACACCATAAAAGATATGATGAAAGTACGCAATAACAGTTACAATAAATTTAAACCAACGAAAAATCCAAATGACTTCACTTACTATAAACGCTTAAGAAATATTGTAAACTCTGCTGTTACCCATGAAAAAAAGCTTATTTTACACATATCATTAATACCAACAGGAAAAATATGTGGTCATGTTTTAAAAGTAATGATGTTGTTGTAAAAAAGCGAACTGCCATTCCAAATAACCTAAAGGACGTTAATGGCTACAACAATTACCTTATTAACTCGGTAAAAAGTCAACCGAATGACTCTCTTATTACTTACTATTGTCAAAATATCCACCCCAACGTCTCAAGTCATTTTTCTTTAAAACTAGTCAATAAGGAGATCATTGAAGATATTATCTGTCATATAAAAACAAAGGCTGTTGGTTCTGATGAAATAGACATCAACATGATTAGATTATGCTGTCCCTATATTATCCCATACATAACACACATAGTTAATTGCTGTCTTGAACAATCAGTCTTTCCGACCATATGGAAGCACGGTAAAATCCTACCCATTCCTAAAACAACCTCTCCTAACAGTTTCAAAGATCTCAGACCAATCTGCATTCTACCGACCTTATCAAAGATTTTAGAACGCATAATAAAAAATCAACTTCTGGATTTTCTTGAGAAGCACCAACTCCTTCCTTCAGCTGAATCCGGTTTTAGGCCAAATTATAGCTGTACAACTGCCTTACTTAATGTTACAGACGACATCATTTCCTCAACGGATAATGGCTTACTCACATCAATCGTACTGCTGGATTATAGTAAGGCTTTTGACACTATCAATCACGATATCCTTATAGCTAAACTTCACTATCTAGGACTTACTAATTCATCAATAAACTTGATTAGTTCTTTTCTAAAAGGTCGTACCCAGTTTGTCCAGATAGACGACGCAATCTCAAATACATGTAGTGTGGAGGCGGGTGTTCCTCAGGGATCCATCTTAGGACCAGTTTTATTTTGTGTTTATACTTCCTCTCTACCGTCAGTATTAAACCATTGCTCCGTAAATGTATACGCTGATGACACACAACTATCATACGCATTCAATATTAATGATATATCCACCGCTAACCTCAACATTAACTTTGACATCAGTAAGCTAGTCGATACATCGCACAGTCATTCACTTATAATAAATCCATTTAAATCATCAGCTATGCTTTTCGGTCCAAAAAAAATAATTCAAATAGCAAAATCAAAATTAAAAATCAAAATAGGTAATGCAATACTCCCTTTTGTTGACTCTGTACGAAACCTAGGTCTAGTAATTGATGATAAGCTACGGTTCAAATTACACATCAATAAATGCATATCTCGTGCATATAATAATTTAAAAATGATTTACTCTAACCGTAATGTGTTGACCCTAAAAACTAAGCGACTGCTATGCGACACTTTGGTACTTAGCCACTTCAACTTTGCGGATGCCGTATACAATGCCTGCCTAGACTCTGTAACAACGAATCGCATACAAAAGGTCCAGAATGCCTGTATTAGACTTATTTTTGGCATACGCAAATTTGACCACATATCAGGTAAATTTGAAGAGCTGAACTGGCTAGATATGGCGGAGCGCAGATTGTTACATTGCTGTGTGATGTATAAGAAAATTATTGAGATCCGCACACCCCCCTACCTCTACAACAAGATTGTTTATTGGTCTGATGTCCACAATATCAATTTGAGGTTTAGAGGAACCATCTCACCTCCTAAATTCAAAACCACCTTTTTTAAGAGATGTTTTAAATACAATATATACAACATTTTTAATAAAATTCCCTCTAACCTCAAACAACTGTCACCCTTTACTTTTAAAAAAGCCATGTCCCGACAAATTAGATCTAAAATTCTAGGTATCTGATTTGATTGGAGTTTTTTTTGTTTATTTTCTCAGTTAATTAAAGTTGTATCTTTTGTTTGTTCATTTAATTTTTAAGACTTATTATTATAATTATGTATCTTAAATTTGTTTAAAACATGTTTTAAATGTTAAATTTGTTTAAAACTGTTTTTTTATTATCTTAACTGCTAAAAATAAATATTTGCAAAATTATATTTTATCTTACTTCATTAAAATGTTTTGTTTGTTTTTAAATTTTAGCTAAATTGTTGAAGATATTTCAAATTACATTATCAAACATAACATATTATTACAATAAAACTGTTTGTACATAAATGTGTGTAAATTTTTCGACATTCGTTGTTTTTTTGTTCAAGATTTCAATTTGAATCTTTAAACGAGGGTTTTCCACTTCCGGACTAAGCATGAAGTAAAATTTCGAGTTTAGAAAAGCCTGAAAATTTGGATTGGCCGCGTAGCGAAGCGGAGCGGCCAATCCAAATTAGGCTTTTCTAAACTCGAAATTTTACTTCATGCGCCACGCGTATAAAACACTGAAATATCGTAAAGTTTAAAATGTACGGCTTAAGCAATTTAATATGTAGATGTGGATGAAACGTGAGTCAAATTCTGCGCTGAAAAAATTGTTTAAAACAGTGATTATAGGCAACCCAATAACTCTAACGTATATTAGGTTGCCTATAATCGTTGTTGTAAGTGTGTGTTTTTTGAACTTCACTATAAATCAGTGTTTTTAAGCGTGGCGCATGAAGTAAAATTTCGAGTTTAGAAAAGCCTAATTTGGATTGGCCGCTCCGCTTCGCTACGCGGCCAATCCAAATTCTTAGGCTTTTCTAAACTCGAAATTTTACCTTATGCTTAGTCTGGGAGTGGAAAACACTCGTTTAAAGCCTCAAATTAACCGCATTAAAACAACGATTTCCCACAACTTTAAAAAACGCTGTAATTATCGGGATATGTATACTCAAAAAAAAAATTCCCTGTATATTCTGTTTTAAAGACGTTTTAAACGTGTTTTAAACATGTTTTAAACACGTTTTAAACCCTGATCATAACCTTATTTTGCATTTTTTTTAATTGCTAGTTTAGCATACTTTATTTAATCGATTTGATTAAAACGTAACCTACTAATACCATTGCATAACATATTGATTAATGAGTTAAATTGTTGGAGTCATCAAATGAACATGAACGATCGTTTAAAACGCTTTAAAAAGGAAAAAAAGGTAAACAACCTGCTATTCTAACAGATATAGTCATAAATTGTAACATCAACACACCATAAATTGTGGTTTCCATTATACTCCTGCGCTTGTAGAGGGTGTCTCTCTTCAAAATTTACTGGTTTAGACATTTTGGAGAGGCCCTATATTTTATTCCATACTTAATCGGAACATGTCCAATTTATAATGCAATAAAAATATCACTACTCGCTCAAAAACTATTCGTTTTATTTTTAAATTAAATCGAACAATCTTATTGGGACACCCTTTATATAGTTTGCAGAAAATTACCCAGAAATTGTTGTTTATGACAGAAATCCTCAAACTATAAAAATTATTTTAGTCAACAATAAAAACATGAGAGATGGAGTTAGGCCACTTACAAAATAACGGCTCAAATATATTGACAATTGTGAAATAAGGGAGCAATGTTATATTAGCATAACTACGATAAACTCTTACTTAAACATAAAACTAAACGAAAAAAATGTTGTGACAATTCTGTATCTTTAGTTGGATGTTTTAATTGGTGCATGGAAATTAAATAAATTTAATATGAAGGTAAAGTATTCAACTTCTTCATCAATGTTATTTAAATAATATATAAAATCTAAGTTGAAATAATTCAGGTCGTTATAAAGATTTTTAATATTAATGTTTCTGAAAGGATGTACGAAATAGTTACTCGATTAAATTTATACATCGTAATTCTGTTTTGGTACACGAAACGATTGATAAGAAAAGTAAGTAGTAAACAGTCATCAATTTATTATTATCATTGAGAATCAGGATATATTTTTTAATTAAAAGGCATTGATAACGCTGCTTAGATGGGTGTATATTAGAAACATTTTGGAGAGTCTAGTTATTTTCAAATCATTTCCCACCATGGATATCATAGGTAAGTAAAATAAACTGTATTTAACAACTACTAGTTGCAGTTTCGATAACTAAATGGTGAAAATAACTGATTTTAAAGCAATATAGAAATAATACGAGTACCTACAGGGATTTTTTTCTTTTAAGTATGCTTTCTCATATTCCATATAGGCATTTGTAAAATTTATTCAATAGCTGTCGGGGTATTAGCTCGCGAAGCAGTTGCTTCAATAAATATTTAGAAAAGTCCCAACAAGACTAAATTGTTGCAGAAATTCGATATTTATTTTAATTTGTTTTTATAATTTGTAAAATAAATGAACAAACCTAAATCCAAGTATATTTTAAACTTCAGTTTAAATTTTTTTTTCAGAATTCGATATTTAATTTAATTTGTTTTTATAATTTGTAAAATAATAAACAAACCTAAGTCCAAGTGTATCTTAAACTTCAGTTTAAATCAGTCTTTTATACGCGTGGCGCATGAAGTAAAATTTCGAGTTTAAAAAAACCTGGAAATTTGGTTTGGTCGCGTAGCGCTACGCGACCAAACCAAATTTTCAGGTTTTTCTAAACTCGAAATTTTACTTCATGCTTAATCTGGGATTGGAAACACTCGTTAGAGGCTTCAAATTAAAAGTTTTTAATATGAAAAACGTCTGTTACCATTTTTTTTGTTTAGAAAATATCAGGGATTATTACAATGAAGAAACTAAAATTATTTCAATGCCAAAAAGAGAGGTTGAAATACCCAAAGAAGGAATTGGTTATACATTGTTTCATAGCATGAAGAAACATTTTGGAAAAACTGCACTGGTAAGTAATCGTATAAAATTAATCATAATTAAAACAATTTTTATCGTATGTTCGTATGTATCGTATGTTAAATGAAAAAAACCTCTAGAGTGCTATGAAAAATATTGTAAATTGGCAACTCTGAATAGTATATTCTGTAACGAGGTTAGACTGCAAAAAATTGATACGAGTGGAAAATTCCGAACGCGAGCGCCAGCGAGCGTGAGAAACCACGAGTATCAATTTTTCATTCTAACCGAGTAACAGACTATATTTTCTCCACGACCAGAAAGTATGAACCAATATCAATTAAATAAATCTGAACAAAACAAGTTATTTATTGTAACATTTGTATTACATTGTATTATTATTTACATTTAAAGTGTTAAATTATAATTTTTATTACCTTTGTTGGTAAATATATCTCATCCGGAGTATTTTCTAAGAATTGGTCAACATTTTCTTTTATAAAAACCTTCGATTTCTTAGCTACATACTTTTCAGAAGAGCGTTTTTACAAAGTTTTTAATTTATTGTATCTTGAAATATCGATATCGTGTTTCACATTTATTATTTCTTTCAGGATTGAATATATTTTTTATAGAGTCTAGGATTTACATTTTTTTTAATAAATCGCCGAAAAATGCATTTTCGGAAAACGAGTCCATTTTCTTTTCTTGTTGCCAATCCCTTAACAGTGTATAATACTTTTCATATTCATGTCTCGGTTTTTGCGGCAACAGGTTTTCGCTTATATTATTTGCATAATTTGTAATTTCAGGTGGAGTAATATCAAGTTCTATATCTGATTCACTCGATTTTTTACTCATTATTTTACTTAAATTAAAACTTGTTTGAAAATAATTAATACGACGTCGGCATTTACATCTGACAGATTTAAAATTCACTGACAGTGACAGTTTTGAAATTCAAGGCAATCTATGTTGTTTACTTCGATTACGGAATATTTATTCTGTATCTTGTTACAGAATGAAAATACATTCAAAACACATAAGAAACAAGTGTTTCAGAATAAATATTCTCACTCAAGAGTGAGAATTTGTACATTCTATTATTAAAAATGATTTTGGAATTATTACATTCACTAATGGTCGTGGAGAAATTATATATTATAATTATCCTGTTTGACGTTTTATACGTCAGTTCCTAAGGCGTGTAGCCAACTTAAAACTCAAAAATAAATTATATCATGGCACTGTAGAAGTTTTTTTTTTATTGAACATACAATATTATTCTATGATTATTATAATATAGAATAAAACAAAAATTCTTTGTTCAAAATGTTTGACTAAGTGATAAGTGAGATAGTCATTCAAGAAATATCTGTAATTATGTTATTTAATAGTAAATTACAGATTTAAAACACATTTTTAGATTGAAATTCATACACATGAAACCTGCACATATGATGATCTTTTCCTGAAAACTGTAAGAATCGCGATTAAAATGAAAAGCATGGGGATCAAATCCGGTGATATAATTTCAATCTGCTCGCGCAATCAAATCGACACAATCGCAACTTTTTTATCAGCCTTTTTTATCGGAGCAGTCAACGCATCTTTGGAGCCAGCAACTTTATCCGACAGCGATTTGGAATATTTAATCAAGCAAGCCGAACCGAAAATGTTTTTCGTTTCTTCAGATTGTGAAAAACGCATTGAAAAAATTACAACTAAACTGAAGATGGACTCAAGAATTGTCGTTTTCGGTGAAACTAATAAGAATATTAGGTATTCCGAATTTGACTGTCCGCAAACTGATGAAGATACTTTTGAGCCGTTTATTGCTGAAGATATCGAAAAAATGTGTATAATTTTGTTTAGTAGTGGTTCGAGTGGTCTTCCTAAAGCTATGTGTTTTTCACATAAGTATTTATGTTATCACACTAGCATCGTTAGGTTTGTATTATTTTATCAGCATCAAAATATTAAAACAATTCCATTATATTTATTTAAAAGGGTATCACAGGACATAGTTGTTTTAAGTTCAAATTGGGTAGAAAAACATTTATTTTTTCCATATTTTCATTTTTAGTTCGCTGGCATATGTATCGATTCCTTACGATCATTTTTAATGTTAAAACTGTCGAATTATTCAAACTTGTTTCGTTTGAATAATTGTTTACCTAATTTGAAAACATAAATATCCTAATGTGTATGCATTTTGAACCCGAAATTTTACTTCATGCATAATCAAGGAGTGGAAACACTCGTTCGAAACTTTAAATCAAGCACTATTAAAATAAGCAATGTCCCTTACATAAATGGAATTTTCAGTATATTTGAAAATGTCTTTTCTTTGGCAAATATTTACTGGACTGGAACTATTCAATTAATTCTGCTGCAAATTAGATACGGAAAACAATTCAGTGTAATGTCTAAATTTGATCCCCGCGAGATTTGGGATGCAATCGAGAAATACAAGGTAATTATTTGAATATTCTTACATTTATCATCTAAGAAATTATTAACATTTTGAAAATGTTTTTAAATACTCGCATATGGGGGAAAGTACTACGTATACGATTTTTTAAAATTATCTTACTAAGAAAATGTATTTTAGTGCTATTATTTTATGCGTTTCAGCCGACTGTACTTCAAATGCTTCCATACGTAGCTACCGAATTTATGAAACATAAACCTAAAGATAGGGAGGTGGATTTGAAATTTTTTGGTATTGTTGGATCTTCAATGTCTAAGGAGAATATAATTAAAATAAGAGAAGCTCTTCCGAAAACTTTAGTTTCTACCCTTTACGCTATGTCAGAAACTGCACAGTTATTAAATCCATTATCTCCTAAATCGTATATGAAAGTCACTAGCGGGGGAATACCGATGATTGGGATTCAATATAAGGTTACTAGTTTGCTTTCAAACAAATAAAAAATAAAATATTTTTACAAACGCGTGTTTCTTATAATTTAGGTAGTCGATCCAGAAACTGAACAAAACGTGGGCTTTAATCAAAAAGGCGAACTCCGCGTGAAATCCCCGTACCAACTGAAAGGCTATTACAAACGCGACTCGTCCCAATGCTGGGATGAGGAAGGTTACTTTAAAACTGGAGACGTGATGTATTTCGATGAAGATTTTTGTTTCTTCATGGTCGATCGTATCAAAGAGTTATTTAAATGTAAAGGAATCCACATCACGCCTGTCAAATACGAACATATTTTAGAGGACCATCCAGATATACATATTGCAGTTGTTGTTGGGATTCCTCATGCGATTTACGATAGTGAAATGATGGCAGTTGTTGTTCCAAGAAAAGGGAGTGATATTACACCGGAAGAGGTCGAGGAATACTTTAATTCAAAAGTGATGGAGTCTGAGAAAATTACAGCTGGTGTGAAGTTTATGGAGTCAATACCATTAACGCCAAGTGGAAAAATTGCAAGAAATCAATTAAAACAAATGATGATTAATGAAATGCAATAATTTTGTATTTTTAATTTTTTTTGAATAAATAATTTGTTTGTCAATAATTAAAGGTATGAGAATGAAAAGTGGATTAAAGCCATGTTTGCCGATTTTAGAATTTGACCAGCAATTTGACCAGCAACATACTAAAGAGAGTTGCATCGTTTTAAATGAAAACTTTTCATTCTGAGGTCTTTAATTATTGCCAGCTAGTATACCGAAATGATTTTCATCTGTCATCTACCCTGGTGTTATAATAAATTTAAATATTTATTTATTTGTTAATGTTTATATTTATTATTAATTTTATTTTATATTACACAACTCTATTGATTTCTACTTAAATCTATTCAACTAAGCCTCATTTATGTGTTCCCTTTTCCACAAAATAATATTCATGTCAAAGTCAAAATACCGTCACAAATATCAATGCTGACTAATTTTAAGAAAACAAATTGAAAATGTTCATTACAAAAATATATATCTTTAAAAATTACTACAAGAGATACGACAAAAAATTTGAAAGGGGAGAGAAGATGGAAAGTTTTAAAATAGAATTTACTCTTATTTGTGTAAGAACTGCATAAAGAGGAAAAAGAAAAAATATTTTTTTTTAATTGTAACAATTTCATTTGGTTGCTACATTACAAGCCTAACAACGATAAACAACATCACTCTGGATGAATACAATTGGTAAAATTTAAGTTGTAACTGTAACACTGTAATTAAATATGCTAATTCAATTAAATACTAAGGACTGAAATTGAATTCTCATTTAAATTGGAAAGACCATATTAACTACGTCGTTTCTAGGGTTAGAAAATGTATTTATATGTTTAAAAAAAAATGATATGTACTAAATAAAAAATCGCTGCTATGGGTTCATACAATCAACTCTAAGCTATGGTATATTAGTGTGGGGCTCTGTCGCGCTGGCAGAGGCCATACTAATATACCATAGCTTGGAAACAGCTCTTGTTTATATAAAAAAATCAAAGTAATGCTAGCGAAGACACGAAAATATCTAAAATTTTCAGATTTCTATCTCTTTCCTAAAATGTTGGAGGGTAAGGGGAAAGAGACCGAGTACTCGGGGGGTAATCCATTATGAACACCAACCGCATTTTTTGATGTCAATGTCAACCCGATATTAGCAGGTAGTAAGAAGTCTATTTGTTTTCAGCCAGCGCGTAGCGTTATATTTTGTCTGGCTTGGGGTGGTTGAATTTTTTAAAACGTATCTGACGTTTACATCTCGGTAAATATTGATCATCACATCTGAACGTTATATATTTTAACTTTACTGTAAATCAGTGGTTTATACGCGTGGCGCATGAAGTAAAATTTCGAGTTTAGAAAAGCCCCGTGAAAATTTGTCTCGGGTCGCTGCGCGACCCTCGACAAATTTTCTACACGGGGCTTTTCTAAACTCGAAATTTTACTTCATGCTTAGTCTGGGAGTGGACAACACTCGTTCTTAGAAGTTTCAAATTAAAGAATCACTCTACTAAGTTTACTAAGTTTATTACAATTTTACAAAGGTTACAGCTCAAAGGACCAATCATGGTCTCCGGAGACCGAAGGACCACAGGCAATCGAAGTTTTTTTTACAAGAAAACAACGAAAATCTGAAGGTTTACTGCATGGATAGGAAAGAACACATCTAATTTTGAAAAAAATACCGAAGTTTTGTTGGTTTTCAGTGCATTTTTAACTTCACTTTAAATCAGTGTTTTATAAGCGTGGCGCATGAAGTAAAATTTTGAGTTTAGAAAAGCCCCGTGAAAATTTGTCTCAGGTCGCTGCGCGACCCTCGACAAATTTTCTAAGCGGGGCTTTTCTAAACTCGAAATTTTACTTCATACTTAGTCTGGGAGTAGAAAACACTCGTTAGTTTAAAATACATCACAATTGGTAAAATATGTATCGTTGGATGCCCGTCTTCAGGGGTGATATGTAAGCAAATTATGGGTCTTAGGAGTTGTCAAATAACTGAGTTACTAAACTGTTTCCAAGGGAATCTTTACGAAAAAAAAAGATTAACATTTTACATATAAAATGTAGAAGGTGAGAAACTCGATGTCTCAGCTCTATTAAAAGGGAAGGAAAACCGATAGAAAAAATCTGAAAAGAGGTTCATAATTGGGATTGAGTAAGGTTTATTTTAATACAAAATTGCATATTTTTCTAAATTTTGAAAGTGAAGTAATAACGTCATCGATTATTTTTTCCCCAGAAACATACCTATATTTTTGGATATTTCAAAAGAGCTAATTTTTCTGAACTTTGTAGAGAAAAAAATTTGCTATCTTCTTTCGTTAAAAAATTGAAAGCAAACTTAAAAAAAAGTATTATCAAAAATTCCAAATTGTCACGACCTAAGCAAGTAGCCTTTGGAAGCAAATAACAAGAGTTTCGCTTACCCTGTATAAAAAACTATAAGTGTGATACATCATTGAATTCAGAAAAAAATATTCTTAAAAAAAATATGAAAATCCAAAAGAAAATCCAGAAAACGTGAACGCCACCTACTCCCAATAGCATTGTCGATGGTACTCACAGAATTACTATTATAAATGTCAATTGATTGTGCATTTTGAAATCCAGAAGGAAACTGAACTTCTATAACCATTTTAGTAGTCATATGCAATTTTCATATAAATTGACGATATGAACGCCATCTGCTGCCAATTTTTGAGTAGTACCGTTACAGCTATTAACAGTAGATGGCGTTCACGTCGTTATTTTAAATGTAAATTACATATGAGACTATTAAAATGAATAAAGATGGTTAGTTTTCTTCTGAATTTCAAATTGCACTATAAATTGGCAGTTTAATAGTCATATGTAATTTACATTTAGGTTGACGATGTGAATGCCATCTACTGCCAATAGTCTTGTCTATTGTACTCACAAAATGACTATTATAAATGTCAATTGATTGTGCTGTTTAAAATCTAGAAGAAAACTAAACATCTATAACCATTTTAGTACTCATGTGTAACTTACATATACATTGACGATGTGAACGCCATCTGCTGTCAATTTTTGAGCAGTGCTATTGACAGTAGATAGTGTTCACGTCGTTAATATAAAAATAATATATATGTTCATTATAGCACTTTTTCCGTCATTTAAAGAATTGATGATTGTCGTAGTAAACTTATTTCACTTGCTAATTGGTTGGTTATAGACCATTTCACATTAAATCAGCGTTTTATACGAGTCGCGCATGAAGTAAAATTTCGAGTTTAGAAAAGCCTAATTTGTCTCAGTCGCTCTGCTGCGCTATGCCCGAGCCAAATGTTCAGGCTTTTCTAAACTCAAAATTTTACTTCATGCTTAATCTAGGATTGGAAACACTCGTTAGATGATCGATCATAACCAGGGTTGTTATGTTTAAAACACTTTGGTTTACAATAGTGTTTTAAATATGTTTAAAAACAGCCGTCATGTTTTAAACTGTTTTGTTTTCAATCTCAAATTTGTTTAAAACATGTTTTAAACGTTGGATTTGTTTAAAACCGTTTTTTTATTATTTTAACTGCTAAAAATAAATATTTGCTAAATTATATTTTATATTACTTCATTAAAGTTTTTTGTTTGATTTTAAATTCTAGCTAAATTCTTAAAGATATTTCAAATTACATTATCAAACATAACATTTTATTACAATAAAACTGTGTCTGCATAAATGTGGTTTTTAAATACAGGGATTTTTTCTTTCAGGTATACATAAGCATTCACTGTACATTTTTCGACGTTCGTTGTTTTTTGTTCAAGATTTCGATTTGAATCTTTAAACGAGGGCTTTCCACTCCCAGACTAAGCATGAAGTAAAATTTCGAGTTTAGAAAAGCCTGAAAATTTGGATTGGCCGCGTAGCGAAGCGGAGCGGCCAATCCAAATTAGGCTTTTCTAAACTCGAAATTTTACTTCATGCGCCACGCGTATAAAACACTGAAATATGGTAATGTTTAAAATATACGGCTTTAGCAATCTAATATGTAAATGTGGATTAAACGTGAGTTAAATTCTGCGCTGAAAAAATTGTTTAAAGCAATGATTATAGGCAACCCATAAACTCTAATGTATATTAGGTTGCCTATAACCGTTGTTGTAAGTGTGTGTTTTTTGAACTTCACTGTAAATCAGTGTTTTTAAGCGTGGCGCATGAAGTAAAATTTCGAGTTTAGAAAAGCCTAATTTGGATTGGCCGCTCCGCTTCGCTACGCGGCCAATCCGAATTTTTAGGCTTTTCTAAACTCGAAATTTTACTTCATGCTTAGTCTGGGAGTGGAAAACACTCGTTTAAAGTCTCAAATTAACCGCATTAAAACAACGATTTCCCACAACTTTTAAAACGCTGTAATTATCGGGGTATGTATACTTAAAAGAAAAACGCCCTGTGTATTCTGTTTTAAACACGTTTTAAACGTGTTTTAAACATATTTGAACACGTTTTAAACCCATATCATAACCTTATTTTGCATTTTTTTATTGCTAGATTAGCGTGCTCTATTTAATCGATTTGATTAAAACGTAACTAAATAATACATATTGATTAATGCGTTAAATTGTTGGAGTCATCAAATGAACATGAACTACCGTTTAAAACGCTTTAAAAAGGGCAAAAAAGGAAACTATCTGCTATTTAAACAGATAAAGTCAGATATTGTAACATCAACACACCATAAATTGTGGTTTCTTTTCTTCCATTATGCTCCTGCGCTTGTAGAGGGTGTCTCTCTTCAAAATTTGCTGGTTTAGAGATTTTGTAGAGGCCCTGTAATGCTATCTAAGGAATTCTTTTATCCGAATGACCAACTTTTCAAAAATGTTGATGTAAATAATTTAAATCAATTATACTTTTTATCAATATCTAAATATTTACATAAACACAGGTTTAAGCCATCGCTTTTACAAATTCCAAAACATGATTGCTTAACCCGTACTAAAACAAACAAATTATCTAATATATATATACTGCCTTTCAAAAAAATTAGAACACCAAGTATTTATTGCACGATTTTAATAGAATTTACACAATTTGATCATGTAAACGAACTGTATCGATGATCAAAAAATCAACTTGAAAAACAAAAAAACAAATGAATAAAAATTAATAATGTGTTGGGCCTCCACGATTTCCCAAACACTCATTAACACGTCGAGGCATGCTAGAAATCAGGCTGTCAATATCGACTTGGGGTATTTCATTCCAAACTTTGATAATTTGAACTCTAAGTTCCATTACAGCGTTAGCGGGGCGCTGTAAGTTACTTATTCTAACACCTATCATATCCCAAACATGTTCTATTGGCGATAGATCTGAAGAACGAGATGGCCAAGGTAACAAATTGATTTCGGCACTATCAAAAAACTGTCTTGTAATGGCCGCTGTGTGAGGTCGAGCATTATCTTGCTGAAAAATGGGGTTCTGCAAGCCATTTACATAGGGCACTAACACTGGCCGTAAAATGTTGTCAATATACCGAATCGCGTTAAGACTTGCTTCTAAAAAAACTAGAGGAGACCGACTACCATATGCTATCGCCCCCCAAACCATAACTCCCTGTGTAAGAGCCGTATGTCTTTCAACAGCAAATAGAAAAATTCTGCGTTCACCGCGTCGACGTCTCACTCTTCTGCGACCATCATGAGCCCATAAACAGAACCGAGACTTATCGCTGAAGATAATGTTATTCCATTCATGGGTCCAATGTTGTTTTTCCCTGCACCAATCAAGTCTTGCTCTGCGATGCTGCGGAGTAAGAGGTAGACACAATTGTGGACGGTAGGATCTTATACCAAAACTGCGGATTCTTCTGTAAACAGTAGCCATGGATACTCTTTGGCCATTTAGAGCCAACCAGTCATTTCCCAATGCCCGCAACGTTGTAAATCTGTCCCTTAAAGTTGTAAGACGAAGAGCTCGATCTTCACGCTCAGTGGTGCTTCTTGGACGTCCTGATCCAAGTCTACGTCGATTCTCCCCAGCTTCGGACCATCTAGACCAGCAGCGTACGATCACCGATACACTACGGCCTACTCTTTCAGCAATAGCACGAACCGAAAAACCCGCTTCTCGCATTCCAATAATGCGACCCCTTTCAAATTCACTTAGATGATGATATTGTGCACGCCGACGAACACGGGGCATCTTTTTATGTTTTACAAACTGAAACGTCAAACTACTCAGAGGCTACTTGGATATTAGAAGCAATTAAATTAAATAATCAGCAGCTCTTCATAATGGTGAAATCAAGGAAAAATACCATTAAATAGTAACCAAAACAATTGATTTTTTGATCATCGATGCAGTTCATTTACATGATCAAATTCTGTAAATTTTCATTAAAATACTTTGTGTTCTGATTTTTTTGAAAGGCAGTATATTATATCATGTTCCGCATTTGTATAATATTTTGCAATAAAACATACTTTTTCAGTGTAATGGAGTAGTTTCTGTGAAGACATTTACAAAAAATATCAAATTATTAAGGACGGTCACTAATTAAAGTATCATATCATCGATCATTGGATAATTAAACGTGTGAATTTTCACTGCTTCTATCAATTTTGCCTAAACATTTGTTATTATAATGCTACTCATAATAAAATTTCTGCTTATTTTGCTACAAGCTTCTAGCTTTCAAAAATTATCAGTTAAACTTGTATTCTCATTTATTTCATTAATTTAATATATATTTAATTTGATATATTTTTACATCGTAATTCTGTGTTGCTATCTGGAAACGATTGATAAGAAAATACATACATTTATTAACAGAGCACAATGTATCATTATCTTTGTAAATCGCGACATATTTTAAATATAAGGCATTGATAACGCTGCATAGGTAGGTATATATTACAAACATTTTGAAGCGACAATTTATTTTTAAATCATTTCCTACCATGGATCTCATAGGTAAGTAAAATTCACTGTATTTATCAACTACAAATTGTAGTAGTAGGATAATTAAATAATAACAATAAATAATACTGTTTTAAAGCAATATAGAAATGATACGAGTATCTACAGGTTTTTTTTTTACTAAGAATCGTTCATGTATTCAATATAAACATTTGTAAAATTATATAATATCTGTCAGGGGATTAACTCGCGAAGGAGTTGTTCCAATGACTGTTTGGAAAAGTCTCAACAACACTAAATGTTGGCAGAAAGTCGATATTACTTTCAATTTGTTTTTATAATTTGTAAACTTAATGTACAATCCTGAGTCGAAGTATATTTTAAACTTCAGTTAAAATCAGTGTTTTATACGCGTGGCGCATGAAGTAAAATTTCGAGTTTAGAAAAGCCTGAAAATTTGGTTTGGTCGCGTAGCGCTACGCGCTACGCGACCAAACCAAATTTTCAGGCTTTTCTAAACTCGAAATTTTACTTCATGCTTAATCTGGGATTGGAAACACTTGTTAGAGGCTACAAATTAAACGTTATTAATATAAAAAAACGAACATCTGAAAATTTACATAGAAAAATGTATTGAATAAATAAATATATTATATAAAATAGATGATTTATATATTCCCTAACAATTGTTTAACATTACACGCGCGAATATGTTCGTAAACTGGTGAACTGTCTTAAATGATAGATAATACCAATTGTTTAAAAAATTAACTTTCAATTATGGGTTAGTTGCACCAAACACTCCGAACTCTGAACTCGAGTTCAAAGTGACATTAGAACAATAGAAACTGTTATCTTAAACATAAGTCCAGCTTCAACTTGATTTCGACGTTATTGATGCAACTAGGCCTAAAGAAATATTGGTACTTTAGGCACTAGTGCTTAAAAGTAAAGGTATACTTGTAATAACCGATGCATACATTTATTAGATTATAGATAAATGAAAATTCTGTCGTTATGTACACAGATTAGTCACAATTTTTTGTTTAGAAAATATCAGGGATTACTACAATGAGGAAACAAAAATTATTTCAATGCCAAAAAGAGAGGTTGAAATACCCAAAGAAGGAATTGGCTATACATTGTTTCATAGCATGAAGAAACATTTTGGAAAAACTGCACTGGTAAGCAATCGTATAAAATTAATCATAATTAAAACAATTTTTACCTAATGAAACAAATTATTCATATTACCGAGATGAACGACTGGCTAAAAACGGACAAAAATCTAACTTATTATGTATCTTATTAAATGTAAATGTATGTAATTGATTGTATTATTCTATGATTATAATAATGTAGAATAAAACAAAAATGCTTGGTTCAAAATGTACGACTAAGTGATAAATGAGAAAGTCATTGAAGAAATATCTAAACTATGTTAATTAATAATAAATTACTAATTTGAAACATATTTTTAGATTGAAATTCATACACATAGAACCTGCACCTATGATGATCTTTTCCTGAAAACTGTAAGAACCGCGATTAAAATGAAAAGCATGGGAATCAAATCCGGTGATATAATTTCAATTTGCTCACACAATCAAATTGACGCAGTAGCAACTTTCTTATCAGCCTTTTTAATCGGAGCAGTCAACGCATCTTTGGAGCCAACTTTATCCAACGGAGATTTGGAACATTTGATCAAGCAAGCTGAACCAAAAATGTTTTTCGTTTCTTCCGATTGTAAAAAACGCTTTGAAGAAATTACGACTAAACTGAATATGAATTCGAAAATTGTCGTTTTCGGTGAAACCGATAAGAATATTAGTTACTCCAAATTTGACTGTCCGCAAGCTGATGAAGATACTTTTGAGCCATATATTGCTGAAGATATCGAAAAAATGTGTATAATTATATTTAGTAGTGGTTCGAGTGGTCTTCCTAAAGCTATGTGTTTTTCACATAAGTATTTATGTTATCACACTACTAGCATCGTTAGGTTTGTATTATTTTTTGAACTTTAAAATATTGAGATTTATTTAAAAGGGTATTATAGTAGATAGTTGTTTTAAGTTCAAATTGGGTAGTAAAGCATTTATTTTTTTCCATATTTACGACTGGAACGTGTTTTGATTCATTACAATCATTTTCAGTGTTAAAACTGTCAAATTATTCGAACTAATCAAGTGTTTTACTTTAGCCAATTTGAAAACACATAAATATCCCGATGTGTATGCATTTTGAATTCGAAATTTTACTTCATGCTGAATCAAGGAGTGGAAACACTCGTTTGAAACTTCAAATTAAACACTTTTAAAATAAGCAATGCCCCTTACATAAATGGATTTTTCAGTGAAATTCAAAATGTCTTTACTTTGTCAAGTATGTACTGGACTGGAACTATTCAATTAATTCTGCTGCAAATTAGAAGCGGAAAACAGTTCAGTGCTATGTCTAAGTTTGATCCCCACGAAATTTGGGATGCCGTCGAGAAGTACAAGGTAATAATTTAAATATTCTTACATTTATCATCTAATAAACGAATAACATTTTGAAAATATTTTGATATACTCACATATCAGGGATCTTATCAAGAAAATGTATGTCTCATTATTTTATACGTTTCAGCCGACTATGATTCAAATGGCTCCACATGTAGCTACCGAATTTATGGAACATAAACCTAAGGATAGAGAGCTGGATTTTAAATATTTTGGTATTGTAGCATGTGCAATGTCTAAGGAAAATATATTAAAAATAAGAAAAGCTCTCCCAAAAACTTTAGTTAATAGCCTTTACGCCATGTCAGAAACTGCACAATTATTTTATCCAATATCTCCTAAATCGTATATGAAAGTCACTAGCTCTGGAATACCTATGATTGGGATTCAATATAAGGTTAGTAGTTTGCATTCTAACAAAAAGAAAGTAAAATATTGTTACAAACGCGTGTTTCTTATAATTTAGGTAGTCGATCCAGAAACTGAAAAAAACGTGGGCTTTAATCAAAAAGGCGAACTTCGCGTGAAATCTCCGTACCAACTGAAAGGATATTACAAACGCGACTCGTCCGAGTGCTGGGATGAGGAAGGTTACTTCAAAACTGGAGACGTGGTGTATTTCGATGAAGACTTTTGTTTCTTCATAGTCGATCGTGTCAAAGAGATGTTTAGATATAAAGGAAACCACGTCACGCCTGTCAAATACGAAAATATCTTAGAGGATCATCCAGATATACATATTGCAGTTGTTGTTGGGATTCCTCATGCGACTTACGGTTATGAAATTATGGCAGTTATTGTTCCAAGGAAAGGGAGTGATATTACACCGGAAGAGGTCGAGGAATACTTTAATTCGAAAGTGATGGAGTCTGAAAAAATTACAGCTGGTGTTAAGTTTATGGAGTCAATACCATTAACGCCAAGTGGAAAAATTGCAAGGAATCGATTAAAAGAAATGATAATTAATGAAATGCAATAATTTTGTTACTTTTGATTTTTTTAATAAGTTATTTATTTGTAAATCATTAAACGTATAAGAATAAAAAGTGGATAAAAACTATGTTTGCCTATTTTAGGATTTGACCAGCTTTCAATATATCAAAGATAGCTGCATCGTTTGAAATGTAAAATGTTCATTCTGAGGTCTTCAATTATTGTCAGATAGTACACCAACATGATTATCATCTGTTGTCTACCCTACTGTTTACAAAATTTAAATTTATTTGTTAATGTTCATATTCATTGTTAATTTTATGTTACTGACCTACATTTATTTCTACCTAAACCTATTCAATTATTTAAAAAAATACTTGTATACGTGTACAGAAAACAATTTTAATTTAGAATTTGTCGGATCTTTAGTGTATTCAATGGATATTGAAATAAAACAAATATTTGGTTTTTAAGAAGTGCTCAATTTGAAGCTTCTAACGAGTGTTTTTATTTCTTAATTAAGCACGAATTTCGAGTTTGGAAACTGCTAAAGTAATTCCTATCGACAAAAAGGTGATAAAAATGACCTAAGCAATTATCGACCCATAACGATACTTGCTATACTATTAAAAATAGTTGAAAAAGTACTACAAGATCGAATAATTCAATCAGCGGCGGCTCGCAGCCTAACTTCAGGGTAGGCCAGAGACCCAACGTAATATGTATCCGTTATTGAAAGGTGACTTTGTAGTTCAATTCCTTACATTTATAAAGCGCGATCCCAACCTCAAATTTTTTTGTAACCTACCCTGAAGTTAAGCTGCGAGCGGCCGCTGAATCCACTACATTTAATAACAAACACCATACATTAAACATATGAAAAACAAAGAGTTTTGTGTAGGATCATTCATTGATCTAATAAAAGCCTTCGATTGCGTAATATCTCACTTTAGCAATGAAAAATTAATGGCTTCAACAGCCAAAGTGTAGGGAAAATGACATCATATTTAAAAGAATGGATCCAGAGTACTGAACCTAAAAGCCTGTGCTCCCCAAGGCTCTGTCCTGGGTCCAGTGTTTTTTCAATATCTATGTATATTAACGTTTTACCACAATATATCACACAATCAAGAACCAAACTGTTAACTGTAGAGGCTTCTACTTCGTTATGCATCATTATTTACACAAATAAAACACTTAAACTTTGTTTGCCTAGTTTGGGGAGCTGTTGGGGCGCTGTTGGGGGTTGAGGATTTTACTATGACTATCATTTCGACAACTATAACTTGTCATTATCAAAATAGGACAATAAAATAAACAATAAAAACCTCAGTTATGGAAACAAAGTTTAAGTGTCTTATTTGTGTAATAAAGAACCAATTTATTTGCTTAAACAGTGCTTCGGTGTTAGAAACTGCAGAAATGCTAAACAATGTAGCGGTGGCTAGTCCATCAACGTGGTGAGAGAATAATTCCTTTTTATTAAACGACGCTAAAATAAACAAAGTTATGTTAACTTTAAAACCGCATAATTCATACGATTTCTTGGCGTGCAGTTAGACTCCAAATTACTTTATGATGAACATGGTGAAGCTTTTTCAAAAGTTATATACGTATATATATATATATATATATATATATATGACAAAATGAATAGAATCAAATCTCTATTCTACTTGCCAAAGATAAACAAGTAATCCCCTGTATTTTATTTTATTATTTCTCTAGTATTAAAACATAACAAGTTTGTTATTCGGAATACAATTAAAATGTATCTTATCTTTTCTATTATTAAAAAAAAAAGATAAACTTTGATAAGTGTTTACACAGTTATAATCAATGTTTGTCTAATGATTATCTAATATTATAACATATTATATTTATACATTGATTTGAAATGAAAACACATGGTTAAATTTTACTAATATTAACCAAGTGTTTCCTTTTAAAATCATAGTTAAAAAGGCTTCACCACGTGAAAGATGAAAAACTTATTCCAGATATTTATGCATTGTTTTAATAACTATTACAATGTTTTTATAGTGCTAACATTATTTATTAATATATTATTGTTCTATAATTTATTTAATTGTGTATTGGCCTTCCGTTTAAATAAGGATTAAAGATGATTCATTTCCATGTTTACAATTAAACTTATTCTAATAAACAGATGTAACACCTTTTAATATCGTTTGTATAACTGAGACCCCGACTGTTAACTAATTAAACTAATCTAATAAAAAACTACCAGTAAACAGGTAGCACATTTGACGTCAAGTGTAATAACGGGTTATTCAAAAAGAAGTCCTATTTTTAAAAATTGATATCTTCATCAATAATTGAGCAATTTGGAAATGAAAAATGTCTCTATGTGCCAAAAAAATGGGATTTAATAAAAATATTACAATTATCGTAAATGTTGAATGTGGCCGCCATCTTCTTCTACAACAAGAAGTAGCCTTTCTGGTGGAATAGCTGCTATGTTCTGAGTAATGGATTCTTTCAATTCATCAATTGAATTAGGTTTCATTAAAAAAAACCTTTCTTTTAGATATCCCCATAACCAAAAATCAGCAGGGTTAAGATCTGGCGATCTTGCGGGCCAAATTACAGGAAATTGTCTACTGATAATGCGGTTTCCAAAAGTGTTCCTTAAAAACTGTTTTACTGGGTTAAAGATATGCAGAGGCGCGCCATCCTGCATAAATACGATATTTTCAATGTCGTGCTATTGTAATAATGGTATTGCATAATCATGAAGCATATTCAAATAACGTTGTCCATTTACTGTAACTGTGTTTGTTCGTCCATCCACAATCTGTTCAAAAAAATATGAACCTATGATAAATCGTGATGTAAAGCCGCACCAAACGGTAACTTTTGAATCGTAAAGTCCTTGTTGAATGACCGAATGCGGATTATTTAATGACCAAATTCGACAATTATGTGTGTTCGCACCACCATTAAGTTGAAAGTGTGCCTCGTCAGTCCATAAAACATTATCAAGCCACTGTGGGTTCACTTGAATTTCCGCTATTGTTTGCAGGGCAAAATCAGTTCTTATACCTTTATCAGCTTCCTTCAGTTCGAACAGAACTTGCATTTTGTATGGATACATTTTAAGTTGCCTTGGAAGAATGCGCCAGACTGTGGTGCCACTCATCTCCAGACGTCCTGCTATTTTATTGACACTAGATGTTCCATATTCGTTTTCATTTGCTAAATTTTGCATTTCTTGTAAAACTTCAGCAACTGCAAAATCTGCCACAGTGGGTCTTCCTGATTTCTTTTTATTCATAACAAAACCAGTTTCCTCAAATTTTGCTACCAGCTTTCGAAAAGCTTTTAAAGTGCATGGGCCACCTCTTAAATCGTTACGGTTGCGAAACCGTCGAATACCTGCCAAAAAACTCCGTCCACTTTCGTAATAACATTGGACAAGTCCAATGCGAGTTTGCAGAGGCAAAACCATGTCTTTTCACAAAAAAAAAGGTATTTGAAAAACCTGTGAAGACACTTTATTCTTCGCGCAACTGTTGTAAACAAGTTTGTTGCTATGACGACTGAAAGGTGTAAAACAAAAATCCCGCTTTCACTGAGACCTGATACTGTCATTATTTTCAAAAATGCATAAAAATCAGCCACGATACGAGTCGTTTAAAATAGGACTATCTTTTGAAAAACCCTATATATCAAATGTGATACATGAAATTAATTTGGTTAGAAGTCACAGAGGAATCAATTGCGATTATGGAAATTGGCGTAGGTTAAGAAATTAAATAATCAGCAAGCGTATATCGATTGTCGTTTTGGTTACAAGACTAGCGATGCATGGCGTTACGTTAATATTCACTCTAGATTACGATCCAGCAAAGAATATTACTGTAGCCTTAAAAATAATCGAATGTGGCCATCGTTTCTTTCGTTTTTTTTTTCTCGATGACCCCCACTCGCCGCCCAGGAAATTCTTAGCTGATTTCTTGTATCGCACTTGGCATTTGTTCTAACCAGCTGTATTAAGCGAATCCAATATTATGATGTTCATAATCAGTCATTTGCTTTACATTTTAGCGAATGAAATTAGATTTCGCATAGGAATCGATTCCGACTATCATCGTTAATTCGAAGTGAGCAATAAAACAAAATACTGCCAGACCTCGGTTATGTTTGAGGTTAGAACCCGCAGGATGCATAACACTACGTCAAAACTCTAGATCGCGATCCGGAAACGAAACTGCTGTAACCTCAAAACTAATCCAGATCTAGCAGTCTTTTGTTACAGATTTCAAGATACGTCATTGTTGATGATCGGATGGATTGCTCTGCGAGTTTTAACCTAATTTCACGTATGACACTTGTCATTCTGTTAATGTAGCAAATCGACTATTTTGATATCTTATAACTAGAGAGCGGATTTTATGCAAAATGCATATATTTGCATATTTTGCATATTTACTCATAGAATGCATATTTCGCCTTATAATGCATATTTTAACATATATTGGAATATTTAACATTTTGTCGCACGGTACATTGCAACACGAGCAATTTTCGATTTCGGCCATGAACCAAAACATGTTGTCATTCGGGGAAATACCGGCCAAATTGATCAAATTAATTGCCAATTTGTCTTGCGATAAACAGTAAATTATGTGTTCTTATGTTTGTGTCGGTTTACTTTGAAATATGCGTAATGCGGCATTGGATCAAGCGGTAGAACGAGAAAGAAATAGTTTCGTGCGTAAGGGAATTCTCATATTTATTTAGAGGCGAGCCCGCCGATTTAGTGAATGATTGCAATTACGAAGTTTATTAAAAAAATAAATAGCCCCCCTATACCGTATTCATTCACAAATCTTCAAGTGAATGAGAAGTACATATAGAAATTGTTGAAATTAGTTCACTAACATTAAGATGCCGAAAGAAAAAAATAATTTAGTTCCGGTATGGATCAAAAATATACCCGAGCTCCGTCTAGACGGCGCAAAAGTATTTTGTACCGCATGTGGAAAAATAGTAAGTTACTTTACACATAATTCTAAATTAACCATTCATATTGAGTGAGCATTTTAATTTCAGGTCTAGTTATTAATGAAAACTGTAATAATGTTTTCAATTAACCCATAATGGTTTGAAAGTTCATAAATGTCACATGGTAAGTCGATATAACTATTAAACAAAGGCGTGGAAAGCATTTTAATGGATCTATACCTAAAGTCTAAATGCTCACACGATGTGTAAAGACTATAATTAATTTAGACTATTGTATTAGACCTGTATCTTATAAATTGTGTTTGTTCGAAAATAAGATGTTATAAACAGCATGCGAAATCTTCAAAGTCTAAGACGAAATCTATTGCAAACAGTATTTTTGAATTTGGTTCAAATTTTAATATTGATGCGTTTTTTAGATCACATCAGAAAGAAAATCACAAATTACGTAGCACATAGAAACCTCTCTCCATAAAAAAAAATTGAAGAAATGAAGAGAACCAAATTTTTGCAAACACTATTGCGAGAATCTTTGCTTGGGGAAAAATCGAAAAGGAATGAACAAGAGGAATTCAATTTTGCATTATGCAATGCTCTTGTTAAGGCAAACATTCCATTAAAAAAACTTAATAATCCTAGTTTTAAGTCATTTTTACAAAAAAATTCGCAACAAACAAATGCCTGATGAAAGCACACTCCGAAAAAGGTATGTCAATGATGTCTATCTCGAAACAATGGGACATAAAAGAAATAGTAAAAAATAAATATCTCTATTTCGTTGTGGATGGAACTACAGATTGTTGTGGACGGTATGTTGCCAATTTAATGATAGGGTGCTTAAGTGAAAAAGAGCCTAGTACATCATATCTAATTGCATGCAAAGTCCTTAATAAAACAAATCACTTAACAATAGGGCGATTCATTAACGAGACATTTATGCAATTTTTTCTTCCGGATATTGTTCCCACAAATAAAATTATTTTGATGCTGTCCGCTGCTGCACCTTATATGGAAAAAGCGGGCACCCAATTAAAAATATTATTTGCAAATTTAATTCACGTAACATGTTTGGCTTATGGTATAAATAGAGTGGCAGAGGCAATTCGCAATGAATTTCCGATTGTTAATACTTTAATAAGTAGTATAAAGAAAGTGTTTGTAAAGGCCCCATTACGCATTCGCCTATACAAAGAAAAACTTCCTAATATTCCTCTACCGCCTGAACCTGTAATTACGCGCTGGGGAACGTGGCTCAGTGCAGCGCTTTTTTATGCAGAACATTTCGAAATAATTAAAGAGTTGCTTTTGGAGTTTTCTGATAATTCCAATACATATATTAAGAAAGCACAATCTGTTTTAAACAATACAGAACTGCGCACTCAGTTAGCCTTCATAAAAGCGCATTATTATTTTGTAAGCACAACTATTTCCAAATTGGAGACAGAAGCATTATCGCTAAACGAATCCGTAAAAGTAGTGACTAAATTTCAGCAGCTAATTTCTGGTGTTTCTGGTAATATTGGTGTAACTATTTCAAATAAATTAAATGAAGTATTACATAAGAACTACGGATATCAGCTGTTAAATAAAATTAATAACATTTTGACACTCAACGAAAACTCCGAAACCATTGATATAAATTTAGACGTGTCTATATTAGCCGCTTTAAAAAAATTACCAACAACATCTGTAGATGTGGAAAGAAGTTTTTCATCATATAAGCATATACTGTCTGACAGACGTCAACATTTTCTTCCTGAAAATTTAGAAAAACACTTAGTTATAAGTTGTTACGCCAATCAAACTAACCATAATCAATAATTGTTAGTAAGGTACATGCTGTATTACCTATAGTTTATATATTACCATAATTATTAACATAAACACGATCAATTAAATAATATTAATAAATGAATTAAAATAGGAAACTTTTTGTAAATCTACATTTAAGAGTCTTGTGAACTTGAGACTTTTTAAAACAACTTTCCTGGCTAGTGCCACTACGAATATTGAATTATACAAAAGGACGATTTGCGATTTTTGTGTAATTCAATATTCGTCGTGATATTAGCCAAGAAAGTAGTTGTTTCAAAAAGTAATTTAGTAATTGTAGTATTATTAATAAGACTAATTATGTACAAGTATAGTATGTTTCATTTCTTAGTATTAACAGTAATATACACGGTTCCATTTGTTTCTGGATCTCGCCTAGCTATGGAAAAGTGACAGTTTAAGTATTGTAAATGGGGCTGGTTGTGTTTTAAATCAGGGTTTTTAAATGTCACTGTCAGATGTTCGATTTTAAGGTTATAATTTCTGACTATTGTGATCTTACACTGTTGCCTGTTTTACAAATTTTCAGATATAAAAGGATAATAATATGCAGTTTTAAGATTAACAATATTTACTACTTGGTTTTTGTACATACAAACACAGCAATAATATTGTATATAACAAATATAATGAATTCGGCTCTGCAAACTTATTTCGTCATCCATTTGTATTTCTCGCTTGGGTCTTCCCGTTAACACATTTTGATCAACTCCATCCATCCACCTTAATTTTGGTCATTCTCTCTTCTGTTGGCCCTCAGTATTTTTTTGTAGAATTGCAAATTTATTCCCACCCTCTTGTGATACTAATAATTTTCATGTCAAACAATTTTTAAGCCCTCATTCCACTTTTATTATTTAGTCAAGAGAACCTGCATCTGAATCTTCTGATGTTTGTTCTGAGCCAGATTCCCCAAGCGAAATAATAAAAGGAGGAATGGTTTCAAAACAAAGGTTCCCCATGTGTTTTGTCCAGTCATCCGAAATAAGTTTTTCACAATGATCACAGAAATTTTGCCACATATCGGATGTACATTTTGAGAGAGACTCAAGCCATAAATTCTGAACACGATCCTTAGATGGTTGCTTAGAATTTATGTGCTTATTGTAGTAAGTCTTACAAAACCCCCATGCCATTTCAATTGGATTGTATTGACAATGGTATGGCGGTAATCTAAGAACTTCGTGCCCGTTCTTTCTCAAAATGTCATCAACTACGTAAATTTTGTCATTTGATCAAAAAGGTATAAATAAAGCCCATAGTTCCTTTTTGGTTAATTTTGGATTGAATTTTACATTGTGTTTAACCAACCACTCCTGCATTTCGCATTTCTTACAAGAAAATGAAGGAGTTTTGTCTAATTGCACAGAATGGTATGCAGCATTATCCATAATAACTACACATTTCCCTGAAAGCTTAGCCAAAGCAGGAATAAGTTGATTAACCACCCAATTTTGAAAAGTATTACCATCCATTGTGGCATGGTAATCTCGGTCATTGTTTTTCGAATGTAATAAAAAATCGCACCCATCCAAAAACCCACCCCTATACCCAGCATGTAGAATGGTGAAGCGTTTGCCTTCATTTTTGAATTTAGTTGGATTACTTTTTATATCCGTTTCATGTACCCAGCGTCGAACCACGGATCCATTCTGATATATCCATGTTTCATCCAGGTATACGAATTGGATATCTTCACTGGAATTTTGATACTGTAAAAATTTTCCAAGGAAAATAATTTTAGCTGCAACAACATGTTTTTGTTCACAGAGAATTTTGCGCCCATTAATTAATTTGAATTTATACCCCATACTTTTAACAACCCTATAAAGTGTTGTTCTACTCCCATGGAACTCATAATTTTCTTTCATATCATTCAAAAGATCTCTCAAAGTAAAATACTGATTTCTAGAGTTATATTGCCAAATTAGTTGTTGTGATCTTTTCTAGCTAGGTGATTCCAAAAATGGCTGTTTTTAGATCGTTTGCCAGAAGTAGTAGATTTCAATTTGTCAGGTCTTTGTCATAAAATTAATTGTAATGAAGATCTCCCTACCTGAAACGTAATTATCTTTAATTAAATATATATGATAATTAAAATACTAGACATAGCCCAAAAATATCTATTAAAATCGTAATAATATTGTGATGCTGTAGATTTGGATTACTTTGCCTAAAATGTTTGTAGGATTTCAGAATTTGTAACCTTTTTGATTCAGAGATAATCTTTGGCATGTTAATATTTAATATGTGCCTGAAATTATTTTTCACTTTGACATTGACACAGCATTGCAACACTAGATTAATTTGATTTAATAATAAAATGCTCGAAGAAGCGACCGCGTGGCGAAATAATTGTTGCAAGATTAACAATAAACCTCTTGAAAATTAAAAAGAGGATTACTTGTGATATCATAAATTATTGCAACACTGTTAAAATAAGGAATCAGGAGTGGCAACTAATAAAAAATGTAAATGTTGATACTGCAACATAACAACACGAAAGCATGGCTAGGCGAGATCCAGAAACAAATGGAATGGTGTTATAAATGTATGTGACTTTTTTTTTTATTAAAAATGTATATAAACAAACTTATGTATTTTTTTTATTGACATATTTCAATTTATTACCTGCATATTTTAAATTGACAATGCATATTTTCGGGTTTTTAAGTGCATATATATGCACATATTTCACCATTTTATAATGCATAAAATCCTCTCTCTACTTATAACCCTTTGTTTATTGCTTTACATTTTGACAAACGTCAAGTGTGACACATGGAATTCGGTTAGAATTTTTCGTAAGCTAACCCCAAAAACAACTGAAAAAGCTTTAGAATCAAAATCCGCAATTAAAATTACTCCATCTTAAAAAATAACAGTATTCAATTGTTTTATTTCTCAACGCACGATTTTGAAAGTACCTTCTATCAAGTCAATGTTCTCTATGTACGGGATTTTACTTTAAAAAATACATATGCATATGTTGTAAATGTTTTGACATGCGTTTCTTTTTCAAAGAGTTTCTTAATTTGTAGCTTTAAACGAGTGTTTTCCACTCCCAGATTAAGCATGATGTAAAATTTCGAGTTTAGAAAAGCCTGGCTTTTCTAAACTCGAAATTTTACTTCATGCGCCATGCGTACTAAACAGTGATGTGATGTTATGTTTAGAATACACGTTTTTAGCATACTGCTATAGTAGAATATTTTGAACTTTACCTAAAATCAGTGTTTTGTACGCGTGGCGCATGAAGTAAAATTTCAAGTTTAGAAATGCTTAACATTTTTTAAATAGAGACAGTTACTTTTTCGTTCAACCATTCAATCCAGCTTCCAATTTTTTAGGGTTTTCTAAACTCGAAATTTGACTTCATGCTTAGTCTAGAAGTGGAAAACAGTCGTTTAATACCTCAAATTTAACTCTTTTTATAAAAAAACAACAAATATCTGAAGATTTTCAGTATACACGCTGTAATTGCGAAATGTATACTTAAAAGAAAAACTCCGTGTAAAATATTTCCAAACGGGGGCGACGAGTGTTACCTTTACCAAGGGCGTCGAGACCTCTGGATACGGCATCGTCTACAATGCTCGAAAAAATTTAAATTAGTTTTTGTGGAGATAGGCTAAACAAAATAAAACAATTGAGTCAATTCGAAGCAAAGGGGTGTAAGGGCCAATCTGAAAAAAATGGAGTACATGCAAGAGGAAAAGTTTTTTTTGTCAATTAGTAAAGATATATCAAGCAGTATTGATATGTACTGCTACCCAATATATTTACTGTAAATTCACATAAACGCTGTGCTATTTTGTTTGTTGGTTATAATATAACATGCACTTTAAAACTGAATTTCTCAATTTTTGTATTAGTCATTTACACCCCTCTGCTCCAGGGTAATTCAATTGTATATTACATTAAAAACAAATGGAGAAAATGTGTGTATATATATATATCGTTTCTTTAAACGCAATTTAATGTTTAGTAATATTTGAAGAACAGTGTTTTGTTCCACTATAAAATATATTTATAAACATGATTTTTGTAATGATTTCTTGTAAAGTATAACAAAGTATGCAATTATCAGTATAATAATTATTATTATCTCTGTATTTTGCGATATCCTCATAAAAATCAGGTAATGATAACACAGCTTGTATAAATATGAGAAATACAACATCATGTTACAAACTATCAATTTGCTTCCAAGCGATTTCCCATTATGGATCTCGTAGGTAAGTATAAATAAACTAGTTTTAACAAATATACATTGCATTTAATGATTTCAAATAGGGCAGTTTAAACTGGCTATCTACTTCTTCTCCAATTTCAATATTCAGTACATTTACGAATACAAAAGATCTAAATACTTTTATTGATTATTAGGATTGTCTTCCGAATCGTGAAAAAGGGTATCTTCATTTCGAAATGAGTTTCTGTAACTTCAGGCCAATTTTGTTTATACTTTTGTGAATGAAACTTCTACCAAGTGTTTCCACTCCTTGGTTAAGCATAAAGTTAAATTTCGAGTTTAGAAAAGCCTAAACATTTCCCAAATTTTCCAAATTTTCAGGCTATTCTATACTCGAAATTTTACTTTATGCGCCACGCGTATAAAACACTGATTTTAGGTAAAGTTAAAAATATAATACTAACGCAGTATTCTAAGGAAGTATATTCTGAACTTCACACTAAATCAGTGTTTTATACGCGTGGCGCATGAAGTAAAATTTCGAGTTTAGAAAAGTCTGAACATTTGGTTTTGGCGACCAAACCAAACATCCAGGCTTTTCTAAACTCAAAATTTTACTTCATGCTTAGTGTGGGACTGGAAAACTCGTTTCAAGCATCAAATTTAATTTAAAAAAAACAATGAATATCTGAACATTTACAGCATAGACGTCGTACATTTTTTTATAAGAAAAACTCTCTGTATAATAAATAAATAATATAAATATCAATATTTATAAACATATTTATATAAATATTATAATATTTCCGAACTCTGAATAGATTAATTCTATATTAGATGTTGATAAAAATTAAACAATCGTTGTGAAATTAAATTTAATGATTTACAACAATAAAATTGAGTGAATTAAAAATAATTACAGACACTCAAAATTAAATCGCCATCATTCGATATAATTGAACCTCTTGAAAAGTTCTATATTTTTCATTTGTATTATAAAAAAGAGAATTAACATTTGATTTTAATCAAACTAAACGAATTTATGAAATGTGCAAAAAAACCAAATAAAAATTGTTGTTAATAAATTGTTAGTGTTTTCATTCGAAGTTTAGTAAACTTATCTTACAAACTTGCTTCTGTTGTAGAATTAGGCGGAGAAAGGCAGTTTTGCTTCAAAACCTTTAATTAGATACTGTAAACTAATCCAGAGAACGTTATTTCGTTCAAATACTTAATTAACTTAACAAATTATGTATTTTTGTCACAAAAACATAATGATACGAGTATTTTGTTTAAAAATACATTCATTATCCTTATGTTATTTAGATTAGTATTATTATACGTATTATTTATTATTTTTAGAAAATATCAGGGATTATTATGATGAGGAAACTAAAGTTATTTCAATGCCAAAGAAAGTGGTTGACATACCCAAAGAAGGACTTGGGTATACATTGTTTCATAGCATGAAGAAACATTTTGGAAAAACTGCCCTGGTAAGTGATGATGTAAAGTAAACATCGTAAACTATCCTGACCAAAAAAAAAAGCAATTATTTTGTTTTCTAATAAATAAACATTGAAATAATATCCATTTTGTTTTGAAAATAATATAAATATTGTTTTTTATCATTTTAACAAACTAAATGAACATTGTTATACGACAGACATAGAATGACAAAACATATGTTTGACCTGGTGAAGTCTGTGATTTAGTTAAATTGTCTCTTGACAGAAATTGGAATTATTCTACGAATTTGTTCATTAATTTACCTATTTTAAATAAATGTTTAGATTGACATTCATACAAATGAAACCTGGACCTATGATGATCTTTTCCTCCAAACTGTCAGAACGGCAATTAAATTGAAAAGCATGGGAATCAAACCGGGGGACATAATTTCAATCTGCTCGCACAACCAATACGACGCAATGGCAACTTTTTTATCGGGCTTATCAATCGGAGCAGTTAACGCATCTTTGGATCCAAATTTAACCGACGACGATTTGGAAAATTTGATCAAGCAAGCCGAACCGAAAATCTTGTTCGTTTCTTCCGATTGCGAAAAACGCGTTGAAATAATTACGACTAAACTGAACCTGCATTCGAAAATTGTCGTTTTCGGTGAAACTGATAAGAATATTAGCTATTCGGAGTTCAACTGTACGCAAGCTGGTGAAGATACTTTTGAGCCGTATATTCCTGAAGATATCGAGGAGATGTGCATGATTTTGTTTAGTAGTGGTTCGAGTGGTCTTCCTAAAGCTATGTGTTTTTCACATAAGTATTCATGTTATCACACTAGCATAACTAGGTCCGTATTATTTAAATAGTTATACTAAGGGCCGTGATATCCACCTTCTATTAAAATTTCTAGTAGTTAATAGGAACATTATAGTATATTGTTAAACAAGAGTGGATATGGCTTATATCTCATTCGGCATTTGAGCAGTCGCGTCGACGTCGCGACGTCATGCCCCAAACTTGCCTTTGTTAGATATTGTCATATTATCCACTATCGTTTTACAATATGCTATTATGTTCCTATTAATTAATAAAAACTTCATTAGAAGGTGGATATCACGGCCATAAGTTTAATACCACTATATATATATACTCAATGACATTAGAAGCGTAACACCCAGAAGGAGTTATTATTTTAACTTGATTTTTTGCCAGTATGGTAGTCTTACATCAAGAATAAAATGATTACATTTTCAAGAAATTTTATTAAAAAACAATCTAAAAAAAATTAATAATGTATAAATGAAATTGCCAATTCTTGGTTGCAGAATACTTCAAACATTAAAAGTGCGATTCTTTTCGCAATCTACAACAAGTTAGTCTTACAAAGACTATATCAAACACTCATTGAAACAACTACTTCCCGGGCTAATACCCCGACGGACATTGAATTATACAACAAGTGTTTGCTGTTACATACAGTAACCTACTGCAAATGTAACAATTTGGGTCAAGTTATTCAGGCCATCTAGGGGGAGAGATAAATCTCTAAACGCGTCTATAGATGGCCTGAATAATTTGACCCAAATTGTTACATTTGCAGTAGGTTACTGTATGTAACAGCAAACACTTGTTGTATAATTCAATGTCCGTCGGGGTATTAGCCCGGGAAGTAGTTGTTTCAATGAGTGTTTGATATAGTCTTTGTAAGACTAACTTGTTGTAGATTGCGAAAAGAATCGCACTTTTAATGAATTAATAATGTGTTTGGCGACCCCTTTGCTGTATACACTCCTGTAGACGTCTGGACATCGACAAAATGAGATGGTCGATGTCTTCTTGAGGCATCTCGTTCCAAGCAACTTGAATTTCATCGATCAACCGTGCTAGAGTCTGTGGAGGATGGTGCAAAGAGAATATTCTTCTTCCCATGATATCCCACACATGTTCAATGGGATTTAAATCCGGCGAACGGGGCGGCCACGCCAAAACATTAACACCAGCTTCATTAAGAAAGTTCATAGTTCGACGAGCAATATGGGGACGTGCGTTATCTTGTTGAAAAAGTACGTCTGGGCGGCCATCTAAATAAGGCAACAAAGTCGGTCGTTTGACGTCTTCAACATAACGCGCAGCTGTCATACTGCCTCGAATGAATACAAGAGGTGATCGACTACCATAAGCAATAGCCCCCCAAACCATTACTCCAGCAGTCCTGTGTACATGCCTCTCAATAGCAAACCTAAGATCAGGTCGTTCTCCACGGTAGCGTCGTACCCTTCTACGGCCATCATGCGTGCCTAGACAAAATCGTGATTCATCGCTGAATACGACATCGTGCCATTCTGCCTCCCAATGCTGCCGTTCTCTGCACCAGTCCAACCTTTGGCGACAGTGTCTCGCTGTTAAAGGAAGCACTAATCTTGGACGGTACGAAAGAAGCCCAAAGGATTGAATGCGGCGATATAAGGTTCGCATACTAACGGGCCTACCTTCTTCTCCAATCCATTGATCACCGATTTGACGCGTAGTAGCGAAACGGTCTCGCAGGGCTATTTGTCTTAAGCGCCGATCATGACGTTCTGTGGTACGCAATTGGTCTTCTTCTTGCTCCTCTACCTTCTTCTGTTCATACCTGATACACACGTATTACAGTTGCTGCAGTGGAATCAATACGGCGGGCAATTTCGCGATAGGACATACCGACATCTCGATAAGCAACAACTCGACCCCGGTCAAAATCGCTCAAATGGTGATATTGTGGACGTCTTCGGACTCGAGGCATTTTATTTAAGCTTAACACACTCAACGGAAACACGAAAACTAAAAACATCTGTACTAAACAGCTCATATAAATAGTTTTATCAAAAAAGAAAAAAGTTAAATATTTTTTTTTTCACAATAAATATAAAAGGCACAAGGTTGAAATTGTTATCAATGTATGCTTTAAATATAGTCACTCTGTTGCTAAAATATGAATTCAAAAAAATCATTCATTCTTGGTGTTACGCTTCTAATGTCATTGAGTATATATATATATATATATATATATATATATATATATATATATATATATATATATATATATATATATATATATATATATTAAAAGAACTTAAGTTTCGACACTTTTAGTGTCATTTTCAAGTGAGTGACAATGATTGTACAATTTACATTAATCAATGCCACGAACGCATCGAAATTTTAAGACAGTTTAATTAAAGCACTTAGAACCAAAGGGGTGTAAGTAACATTTAAGGATAACATGCTATGGCAAGAGGTATTTTGATAACTACAAAGAGCACTCATTGATAAATGCACATTATTTTAGCTAAGTTGGTTTTAATAGAACTGAACATTTAGAGCTTGAATTTTATCAAACTAAAATAAAAATTAAATTAACTAGGTTGGGGTGTATTGCTTCTAGGTGATTCAGTTATTATTTTGTTTTAAAGTATTGTTCGTTTATTGTATAAACATTAAATTATAAATATCAAGCTTTGTGTGTTTTTTGAGGTGTTTGACTTTGATTAGTGAATATACAAACATTTTCAGTATTGCACTTAATAATATCATGACTTTGTCAAGTCTTTACTGGACTGGAGCGGTTCAATCACTGCTGCTGCAAATTAGAAGCGGAAATCAATACAGTATTTTGAATAAATTTGATTCACGCGACATTTGGAATGCTATCGAGAAATACAAGGTATGTATTTAAAGATCTTTTTAATTATCATTAAAAGAACTGTAAGTATTCGAACTCACGTGGCTCTCTTTTGAGGCCTATACTCACAGTGACATAAGAATTTATAATAGAAAAATAATTTACAAGTTAATTTTTAAATCTGCATAGTAATTTTAATAAATCATTTAATAAAATCATATACTAATTTCCGCAAGATCTTAGTAAAAACAATATATATAGTCCAGTTCGCGAAAGGTGTCCTGTGACATTTAAGTTCAAATTTAAAAAAAAGATAATAATATGAATGCCCTTGTTAAGAGAGTTAAGCATAAGCTACGATTGAGCACACTAAACTAGGAGAAATGATCAAAATTGAATTTGTGTTCAGTATTCCGGCACCAGATATCCACAGACTTTTCATTTTTGATATTTGTTTTCTAGTTTCACAAACAAAGTTTAGCTGGTTTGTGGACAAAACAGTATATGCACTTGTGCATTCGTGTCATTGACGATGCCACTATGGAGCATTAGATGGCGTTAGCTATCGAATCCATTAATAGGAGAAATAATATTCATAGAAAAATACTTCTAGAAAAAGTTGTAGCATAGATTTCAAATCTGTAATTATAGGACAACTCTTGTGAATTTTACTATATGCATAGTTTACTTTTATTATCTTGTATCTTTCAGCCGAATCTGCTTCAATTGCATCCACATCTAGCCATCGAATTTATGGCACATAAACCGAAGAATATAGACATAGAATTACCATATTTTGCTATAGTTGGAAGTGCAATGGCAAAAGAGGCTATAACAAAAATTAGAGAAGCTTTGCCGAAAACTAAAGTTTTAAGCATTTATGCCATGTCAGAAACTGCACAGTTATTAAATCCAGTCTGTCCTAAATCTTATGTAAAAGCTACTAGCTCCGGAATACCGTTACCTGGTATTCAGTATAAGGTTAGTAATATAAATAGTTAAAAACAGTGGAGCTTAAATTTCATCCAGTATATCAGAGGTCAGCAACCGTTTTTAATAAGAAGGCATATTTCAGAAAATGCAGAAGAGGTAATATTTAAACATTAAAATATTATTCACCATGTATAATACATTATCAACTTATTTCGAGAAATTTAAGTGTGATATTTGCTTAAAAAATCATTTAGTGCATGTGATAATAATTTATATATTTAGTCCGATTTCGAATTTCGTGCATCTAAACCAATTTATGGTATAGATCATAGGTTCTCAACGTGGGCAAACCCAGAGAAAATTAGAGGGTGTATATTATTACACGTTTAAATATAATCGTGACAATAGCTGTTTCAGATTTGCGACAGAGGGTAGGTAAAAAAAAATGGGGGGCTCTAGACAAACGAATATCTCAAAGTGAGCAGTAGGCAAAATAAGGTTGAGAACCTATGGTTTAGATACACGAAATTCGAAATCGTATAAAAACAAGTTTTTCACTGGTTTTGCTAAACCGCAGGATACACTTATTTATTTACTTAACGGATTTACTTCTTTACAAATATTCTACAAATAATTATACAATTAAAAAACTATACATTAATTAATAAATCACAAAAGACTGTAACTACTAGACAATCCTAATACACTTTAAGGTATCATTTTTATAAAAGTAAAGTAAACAAATTGACACAAATATATTCAGATATATCTTTCTTATAATTTTGTTCTTATAGGTGGTCGATCTAGAAACCGAACAAAATGTGGGCTTTAATCAAAAAGGCGAACTCCGCGTGAAATCTCCCTACCAATTGAAAGGATATTACAAACGCGACTCTTCTGAATGCTGGGATGAGGAAGGCTACTTCAAAACTGGAGACGTGGTGTACTTCGATGAAGATTTCAGTTTTTTCATAGTGGATCGTATCAAAGAGATATTCAAATGTAATGGAATCCACATTGTTCCTGTGAAATACGAACAAATCTTAGAGAACCATCCAGATGTAAATACTGCTGTTGTTGTGGGGATTCCTTATACGATTGTTGGTAATAAAATTGCGGCTGTTGTTGTTCCAAGAAAAGGAAGTGATATTACACCGAAAGAGGTCGAGAAATACTATAATTCGAAAGTTATTGATGTGGCGAAGATTACAGCTGGTGTGAAGTTTATGGAGACACTACCATTAACGCCTAGTAGGAAAATTGCAAGGAATCAATTAAAACAAATGATAATTAATGAAATGCAATAATTCTAAATGACACAATTAAATTTTTATCCAATAAATGATTTATTCATGTATGTCAATAATAAATAATTAAACTAGTAATATAATTTTTGAGTTGAAACCGAGCTGCAGTTTTAATTAGTACGTATCAACAAACCAAGTATTCTAATAAAATTTACGATTAATAATTTTGATGATTCTCAAGTGAGAAATAATAAAAATATTTATGGGAATAAACGAAAAATAAAAAAATATCTAGATCCAAAACTATAAGTTGTCCTATAAATTAAAACGTATTGCTTGCATTTTACACCAACATTTTCGTAATTTTATATATTAATTCCAAAATTGTAGATTATTAAATTATTATTTGGACCTAGATATTTTAATAATTGATATAATAAGTTTACATTATTTTAATTAACTTTATTCGTCTACCATATGTCTCATTTGATGCATCACAGGGAATTTACATGTAATATTATTTCATTTTTTATTGCTTAAGTGATCAAAGTCAATGTGATATGTTTCCAGTATTCAACAACAACGTGTTAAGTATTTTGTTAATACTTTTATTTATTCAAAAAAAAAATTAAATCAAAATATACCTACTGATTATAAAGAAAATAATGAATCAATGAATAATCACTATGCGACTAAACCAAATTTTCAGGTTTTTCTAAACTCAAAATTTTACTTTATGCGCTACGCGTACAAAACACTGATATATTGTGAAGTTTAGAATATACTGCTTAAATTTGATCTTACGTGAATTACATTTAACAAATTTTCTCTGTGATATATGATACTTAAAACCATTGCATTTTGAAAGTGAAAGGTTTGATTAGACGTAATAAACGTTTGTAAAAGTGAATAACGAGCAAAAAAACATAAGCGGTATATTTTGAATTTCGCTTAAAATTAATGTTTTATACGCGTAGCGCATGAAGGAAAATTTCGAGTTTAGAAAAGCCTGAAAATTTGGTTTGGTCGCGACCAAACGAAATTTTCAGGCTTTTCTAAACTCGAAATATTCCTTCATGCTTAACCAAGGAGTGGAAACACTAGTTAGAATCTTCAAATTCACGCATATAAATAAAAACAATGAATACCTGAAAATTCACAAAGTATACACTGGGATATGTATACTTAAAAAAAAATGTTTCTAAATGCGACAGTTAGAATGTCCTTTAATCACCCACAAATCAATGATATTGTAATTTACCGTTAAATTTCCGGTAGACCAGTTTTGTCACACCAATTATTGAAAAAGTTGGTAAATTTACAATCTCTAGTTTCAATGTACACAATTTGGATGACTTTGTTTATTTCTATGAGTTGTTATCAATAATATTTGAAGTTGTAAATAACGTGTGCACATATTTTAATTTCAATTGTAGTTAGAACATAACATAAGTGTGATTATCAGCAATACTTAATGGGCGATTAGTTGACTGATAAGAACATTGACGACACACTTATTTGTAATCAAGTCTTCCCGAAGAGCGGACAATGGGGAATTACGCTGATAAATTAATGCGCGGAGGTAAATTTGTTTATTGATTATCCTTCAGTTATGTTATTCAGTTGTATAAATACAAAATTTTACAAGTCTTAATCAAATTTTCCAATTCTCTCATTAATTAGTAAAGTAATAAATTCGAGCATACACCCAAAATTGAAAAAAACCTTTACCAACTATTTTCGAATTTAAAATATGCTCAAACATTTATTTGAAGTGCATTTTAAACTATTAAAAATATTCTAGTTGTAGTTGTACGTAACTCCAACTAGATAATGTTTAATAGTTAAAAATGCACATTTTTCTACTTCAAATAAAAATGTTTAAATGTGCAAATTTAAAATTCGAAAGTAGTTGGTAAAGGTTTCTTGGTTGAGTTAGTTCAAAATTATAAAATAGTGAACATAAAAGAAATAACCAGGTACTACTAATTTATTTAAAACTTTTGTTTAATAATTCGCCCAAAGTCAAAGTCGGAGCAAAAGTTGGAGTCAGATTTTCGAAAAATAAAATAATCAAAGCCGAAATCGAAGACTCCACATCCTCGCTATTCTATTAGCATTTAATTTTTAAAGCTATGTTTATCTCTTTTTTTTTAGAGCAACCATATGATGTCTCCTCTTTTTACAATCGAGAAACCAAAATCATCAAAATGCCCGTTATGGAAATCCCTTTGAATCCCAAAGGGTTGGGCCACGATCTGTTCGGTTTGATGCCATCACATTTTGGAAAGATTGCCCAGGTATTAAAACGTAAACATTGTTCATGGGTATACATTAAAAAAAAAATGTATGGCCCGAGAGGAAACGCGTTTGGAAATCCCTGTTTTAGTTAATTAAATTTATATTAGAATCACGATAAATTGCAAATCTAATTTATATAAGGTGCTCATTTAAAAACCCGATCGGAAAGGCGTTGCTTTTTTGATAAAAGGAAATTAAACGAAAAAGTGAAGAAGCAGCTTAATTTACGTTTTGTCATACCTGTCATAAATGTCATAAATGTTAGTTGGTACCACTAACAAATCTGCGTGATCTAACACGACTGGACATTTGACGCACGACAATAAGGTTATGTATGTATATATTTTGCACATAACCTGATATTTGCCTTGTTCTTATAGTTGTTGTGTTGTTTCTTTTTCTTTCATGTGAGTGGACAATAAAATACCGAATAAAATAAAAAACTTTTATAAAACTGGTTTAGATTAACATTGACAGGAGCGACTGACAAATTCACGCACGGACTACTTCACAATGTTTTAAATAGTTCATAGCCAACTCGATCGGGTTTTTAACACCTATTATAACATGTTTGTTCCATTGCATTAATTGATTAGTATCATAAAAATTACATTGATTTTACTGATAGTACATGTTTTAAGCGTGATGTGTTTACTGACGAATCCGACACCTACGATGACCTATTCACCAGGAGTATCCGCACCGCCATCAAACTAAAAATCCTAGGACTCAAACCGGGTGATCGGGCCACTCTTTGCTCATACAATCACATAAACTGCGCATCTGCACACCTAGGCGTAATATTTGCCGGTGGAATTCCCGCAAATGTCGACCCTCTCATGTCCCAAGAAGACATCGAGTTCCTGGTATCCCAGGTCGATCCAAAATTCATTTTCGTTTCCGATGATTCGATCGAGAAAGCAGAAACGACCGTAGAAAATTTACAATTAGACACGAAAATTGTTGTTTTCGGGGATTCGAGTAAACACTTGAAATATTTAGATTTTGCTTGTGAGCAAGGTGGAGAGGATGTTTTCGAACCGTATGAGGTTAAAAGTTTAGATGATACTGCGCTTATTTTGTTCAGCAGTGGATCGACAGGTTTACCGAAAGGGATTTGTTTGAGTCATAGATTTATTCAATACCATACTAGTTTGGGGTAAGTTGACTTTATAGAAATAATAATTTATTATTGGGTGCTAACATTGGCCACTTTATCCCAATTTAACCGACTCTTTATCTCTTCAAGTAAGCGAGATCCTCATACGTTCTGAAAAGACTGGGACATTTAACTAGTTCACCACTATTTAGTTTTAGTTGCAATAAATTTTACTGTATTTTCAGAAAGGGATCACATTATTTATTGTACCCAACTTTATACTGGATATCAGCTAACCTATCATTAATGAGTATTTTGAAATGTGGTGGTATCCGTTCAGTAACAAGAGTTTTTGATTTGGATTTGATATGGTCACACATATTGAAATATGAAGCAAGTACATTTTTATTATATTACAGCTTGAGCAATTGATAATTTTTTGTGTGATTTTGTTTATTTCTACTATTACTTTAGTAGTTCTCAATAAGTTATATGTGTGTGTTTTCTATAAAAATTTTAATAATTCTATCAATCTCTTTGATTATAATCATTATTATTGATTCTATAAACGTCATTGTTTCTATTCAGCCTCTTTTTCACTCGCCTAACCTAAGTATATGCATACACATACGCCCGCATACACACACCCATCCAAATAACCTGTTGAGAACAACTGGCGTAGGCGCCTCTGCCCAGGCGCAAATCTGGATGTACCGTGTTCTACACATTAGCCAAAAATTTGAAACTAGTTGTCTTTAAAATTGTCTATTAAATTGACAAAATCCTTAAAAGCCTATAAAAAAAAGTTATCGTCTTCTAGCCTAAATCTTCCTGCAGACTTTTCATTTTTTAAATTCAACCAACCTGTTTGCGATATCATTTTGTACAGCAAATTATACTGCCTTTCAAAAAAATCAGAACACAAAGTATTTATTGGACGATTTTAATGAAATTTACAGAATTTGATAATGTAAATGAACTGCATCGATGATCAAAAAATCAATTGTTTTGGTTACTATTTAATGGTGTGATTTCACCATTATGAAGAGCTGCTGATTTTTGAATGTAATTGCTTCTAATATCCAAGTAGCCTCTGAGTAGTTTGACGTTTCAGCTTGTAAAACATAAAAAGATGCCCCGTGTTCGTCGGCGTGCACAATATCATCATCTAAGTGAATTTGAAAGGGGTCGCATTATTGGAATGCGAGAAGCGGGTTTTTCGGTTCGTGCTATTGCTGAAAGGGTAGGCCGTAGTGTATCGGTGATCGTACGCTGCTGGTCTAGATGGTCCGAAGCTGGGGAGAATCGACGTAGACTTGGATCAGGACGTCCAAGAAGCACCACTGAGCGTGAAGATCGAGCTCTTCGTCTTACAACTTTAAGGGACAGATTTACGTCGCGGGCATTGGGAAATGACTGGTTGGCTCTAAATGGCCAAAGAGTATCCATGGCTACTGTTTACAGAAGAATCCGCAGTTTTGGTATAAGATCCTACCGTCCACAATTGTGTCTACCTCTTACTCCGCAGCATCGCAGAGCAAGACTTGATTGGTGCAGGGAAAGACAACATTGGACCCATGAATGGAATAACATTATCTTCAGCGATGAGTCTCGGTTCTGTTTATGGGCTCATGATGGTCGCAGAAGAGTGAGACGTCGACGCGTTGAACGCAGAATTTTACAATTTGCTGTTGAAAGACATACGGCTCTTACACAGGGAGTTACGGTTTGGGGGGCGATAGCATATGGTAGTCGGTCTCCTCTAGTTTTTTTAGAAGCAAGTCTTAACGCGATTCGGTATATTGACAACATTTTACGGCCAGTGTTAGTGCCCTATGTAAATGGCTTTGCAGAACCCCATTTTTCAGCAAGATAATGCTCGACCTCACACAGCGGCCATTACAAGACAGTTTTTTGATAGTGCCGAAATCAATTTGTTACCTTGGCCATCTCGTTCTCCAGATCTATCGCCAATAGAACATGTTTGGGATATGATAGGTGTTAGAATAAGTAACTTACAGCGCCCCGCTAACACTGTAATGGAACTTAGAGGTCAAATTATCCAAGTTTGGAATGAAATACCCCAAGTCGATATTGACAGCCTGATTTCTAGCATGCCTCGACGTGTTAATGAGTGTTTGGGAAATCGTGGAGGCCCAACACATTATTCATTTTTATTCATTTGTTTTTTTGTTTTTCAAGTTGATTTTTTTATCATCGATACAGTTCGTTTACATGATCAAATTGTGTAATTTTTATTAAAATCGTGCAATAAATACTTGGTGTTCTGATTTTTTGAAAGACAGTATATATTGATGACATCAAAAATTTAGTGTCACATCTACGTGATGCTGGTAGCGAACGTGTTCGTTTTATGTTTTTCTGTCATGGTCTCTATTTTACTACTACATATGTATTATTGTAGGTCTTATAACTTTTCTTGATAATTTCAGGTCAAAATGATGCAAGCGACTCCGTTTGAAGCCATGCAATTAATAGAAACGAAGCCCGATGTTGACAAAATACCGCTAGAAATACTTTCTATTGGTGGTTATTCAACTACAAAAGAAAACAAGTTGAAGATGCGTAAAGCTTTACCAGGAGTCATATTCGGAGACTTTTTCGCAATGACTGAAACCGGTTTGTTATTTATGGGCATTGATCCCATTTCCTACGCTAAGGTTAAAAGTGTTGGGATACCCGTACCAAATTATGAATACAAGGTAATTAATTGTTATTATTTATCTACCACTGTGTGGTGAAACATGTTGCAGTGTTCAACAATAAAAGTTGGGAGGGTTTAAATTGTGTTGTTTCTATTCCAAATAGTATTATGAAGTTTAATCACGTATCCGCCTTGTCAATTAAATAATTAATTAATGCCTTTCTCGGTTTCCTCAGTTACAATGTTTGTTATTTGTAGATTGTAGATCCAGTAACTGAGGAAATTTTAGAATTCAATCAAGCCGGTGAACTTCGCGTCAAATCCAAATTCATTTTAAGCGGCTACTACAACAAAGATAGTTCCGATAATTTCGATAAGGACGGCTTTTTCAAAACAGGAGACATCGCTTATTTCGACGAAGACTTCAGCTTCTTTATCGTGGATCGCATCAAGGAGATGTTCAAATACAAAGGCATTCACATTACGCCAGTAAAACTGGAGAAGACGCTTTACAATCATCCGGAGATTTCTAGAGCTGTAGTTATTGGAGTTCCTCATCCAACTGACGAGCATCACGTTTGCGCTGTTGTTGTTCCGGAGAAGGGAAGTACAATTACCCCGGAGGAGGTGGAGGAGTTCTTCAATAGAAAAGTGGATGACAGGCAGAAAATTCGGGCGGGAGTTAAGTTTTTTCATTCGTTACCTATGACACCGACGGGTAAGATAAATAGATTGGCTGTGAAGAAGAAGGTGCTTGCTGAATTGAAAAAATGAGTCGGTTTTGTACTATTTAGGGCCAGTTGCACCACACGTTTTTAGTGCAACTGAGCCTTGACATATTCAATGTTGAACAAATATCCAGATGAGCTTAATTTGGATCCTGCCTTATAGTTATATTGTCCAAAAAAAAATTTCGAATAAATTATTTTTATTTGATTTGCGCACGCATACACAACTGCTAATTAACTTTAAGCAGTGATTAATACGACATTTGACATCATACAGGATATGTGTCTTTTAAGTACACATATCTCAATGCGTCTGCATTTTGAGGCATTCGTTGATTTTTTTTAATGATATTAATTTGAAGTTTGAACGAGTGTGTCCACTCCCAGATTAAGCATGAAGTAAAATTTCGAGTTTAGAAAAGCCTTAAAATTTGGTTGGCTACGCGCTACACGACCAAACCAAATTTTCAGGCTTTTCTAAACTCGAAATTTTACTTCATGCGCCACGCGTATAAGACACTGACATATTGTAAAATTTAAAATATTCTTCTTTAGCTGCATCTTTTTATCCTGCTTTAGCAGTATATTTAAATATCTAATCATGATCACTGTAATAGCAAGAAATACATTATTTTTAATACTATTTCAGCAGTATATTTTTAATTTTACAATATTTCAGTATACTAGCCACGTGGCGCATGCAGTAAATTTTTAAGAAAAGTTAATAAAAGCCTAAACATTTGGTTAGGTCGCGTCACTTTATGCATCAGGCTTATAAAACACTAAAATATTATGAATTTCAAAATATTCTTGTTTAACAGTATATTTTGAATCCTGCTATAGCGGTTTTTTTGTTTAAATACTGATGTAGCAGTATATTTTTAAAATCACAACATGTCAGTGTTTTATACGCGTGGCGCATGAAGTAAAATTTCGAGTTTAGAAAAGGCTAAAAATTTGGTTTGGCCGCGTAGCGCTACGCGCTACGCGTCCAAACCAAATTTTTAGCCTTTTCTAAACTCGAAATTTTACTTCATGCTTAACTTGGGAGTGGAAACACGCGTTCGCGATTGCAGTTTGAACTAATGTAAAATATATATGTGTCCGAAAATCAAAAAAAAATAATAATTCGGGATTAATCCTTGTTACTTAATAAGTTAATGTTTTGTTTTTGTTATTAACATTATTGTTTGTTAGCTTTTATATTATTGTATATTGGCTTGTAATAAGTAATTTGTTACCTGTTAGACAATAAATAAATATTATTATTAGTATTGAGAATAATTTAATCATAAAAAATATAACCTGCAAATACATAAATACACAAGAGTAATTATAAGCAGAAACGAACAATCGATAATAGATTATGCATGTATACTTATTAACAGAAAGTATTGGAAAGAAATACGAGGGGTGATAAAAAAGTAAGATTACAAAGCCTAAATGAAACATGTACATTTTGTAACCTTACTTTTTGATCACCCCCTTGTAATTGAGTCGAAGAAAATTCGGTGGAAATAAAATGTTGGGAAACTTGCATTTTTGTCGTGTGTATCAAACTTTGGAGTTGTCTTTTAATGTGTCAAAAATAAAAATCCTTTTCTTTTAATAGTTTTTCGATAATTCTTGTCACTTACATCGCTGCTTTATTGGTAAAAACATTGTTTTTTTTTTCTACAAGGCCGCTTATACATACAACAATTTAATATTTGGAAAATTTCGGGGGGGGGGGGGTGATGGTTTGAACCCCCATATCCCTCCCCCTGGCTACGGCCCTGAGTACATGCGCCCCACGTACAAAACAGTAACTTCAAGTGAAATGTTCAACCAATTGGTTAGAGTCAAATACATTTTGTATGTCAATCATAAATTGTTTAAATGTTTAAATGACACATCACCATTTTTCAGACTCGAGTTTAAAATAAAGCTTTTAAATTACGAAGTATAGATATTTTAATTTTCCTAATTAAAAAGATATCACAGAAGTTCATAATAAACATAAATAATAAATTAAGCAACAAAGAAGGGATTTGTAACTACTTCACTTAACTAAAATGTCGAAAATGGGTTATATGAATATGTCAAAGTTGTCAAATAGCAGTAAAAACACACAGAATGTAGTCTATATAATAAAATGACAGTCAATATACAGGGTGCCCGTTTTTCGAGCGGCACTATGGGGATCTCGCTTATTTGAAGAGATAGATAACACAGCACAAGAGCATTTCTGTTGCATGGAATATTTTATATTTATATTTATATATTTTATGATTCTGAGCTAATTTTTGACGCTGATTTCAAATATGTTATCAGTTTTCATGTATCAGCTCTAGTTTTTGGGTTACAAGGGGGTGCTGTTTTTTGAGTAAAAAAAGCATTCACTGTTGAAAAATATGTAATTACAACAAAACTACAAATTCTCTTTCTAAAATTTTCTTTTAAATGATTTTCTACAGTTTTTGAATGACAAAGTGCTACTTTGAATGCTCCAGCAAAAATCTGCCATCATATGTGCATTCCAGCGACCCTGGTATCGTTCCTCCATTGTCCGAATATCTTGGTGGAATCGTTCGCCCTGTTCCTTACTCAAGTCACCTAGATTTTCAGGAAAACGATTTTAATGGCTGTGCAGGAAGTGCACTTTGATGCTTATGTTGCATCCAAGTTGCTGGAAGTGAGACGAAATCTCTTCAACGTGCTCAACGTAATTAACATCCTTCTTATTACCTAGGAAATTCTGAATAATCCAGACAAACGAATCCCATGCATTTTTTTCAATTTCTGACATTGACCGTCTGAAATTAGGATCGTTTACCAACTTTCGAAATTGTGGGCCCTCAAATATGCCTGCTTTAAGCTTTTCTGTACTCTGTTTCTGAAACTGTCTTGAAATATACTTAAAACGGTGAATGTTTTTGTTTAATGGCTTAACATATTGTTTCATAAGACCAAGTTTAATATGAAGAGGTGGCAAAAAGATGCGATCTTGTGTCACAAGAGGTACATTTACAACTGTTACCGTCCCAGTTACCTCCTGGGCAGCACTAATATAAATCACAATTTAAAAACAAACGCTATGATTCAATAACCATGTGGCATGCAAGTCCCCGAACCGAACGATTTACCCCGCTGTCAGCCGATAAAGTGGCTGGGTCCCAACGATATAAAAGAGCGCCACCGAATTGTAATTAAAATCCTTTGGTCTGTCTGGAACTTACTTCGGTGAAATTCGGAAACCAAGTTGGAGAGAAAATAAATAATGGTTAAAGAAATACTTAAGGGTCATTTTTGATGTATGAAAATCGTCATTTTTTATTCCAGCCTTCCCAGAAAAGCTAGAGTTACGAAAAAATTCATACATAATCTAGACCCCATTTTAGGACCTGTGTGCATCGCTTATGATTCTAGCTATTATCGATTTTCTGAAAAAAAAATCAAGAAAATTGCAATAATTTTCAATCACGAAATAATCTTCAAAAATTCTCACGGATTTGCAAAACCGATGCACACCGGACCTATTTTTGCCCTCTGAACATTTCTGTAAAGTTAGATTTTCACGAAATGGCTTGGGAAGGCTCAAATGAACATTTTCACTCGTTTTGCAATTTTCCGCATACCGTCTCGCCGCCAAGTGGTTGTATAGCGGGTATTTTTCAGTTCAGGGTGTCTTTAATAGATGGCGACAATTTGCAGGATTTCTTTGAAAAAGTCGTTATCTTAACGATTCTAAGCCACTGCTCGCAGATTTTTATGATCCGTTCTGGTGGCTTTTTAGATATTTTGCACTTTTTCTAATCTTTGCTTTTCAAACCGCTGTTTTTACAGCAAACTTATTACGACATTGCTATCTTAATAGCAATTCTGAGTTGTTTCCACAACTTTTATTATATAATATAGAATTTTTTCTACACCATTTTTTTTGTAGGTCCAACAGTGTGAGGGTGTGCGGAAATTCAAAAAGAATAGGTCGCAAGCGTATTGTGCAAAAGGCTAAAATCAGATGAGTGTTTAAACACAATTTGCAAATAAATACATGGAAAGATCATTTATTGTCACTACGAAATTAATTCTTCTTATAAGATGAATGCGGGTGTATTGTAGTGTTATGTAAGTGTTCAACATAGTAATATTCGAGTATAAATAAACTTTCGATTAACTTAAATCAAATATATATTTCATTACATGCGACCACAGGATATACAGTTTTTTTGTAGTAATAATGTATATAGTCATTCTAAGAGACATTTTTTGTCACTTTGTCTTATTATAAACGATTTTGACAAAAATATATAATGGTGAGAATACAACCCACAGCCTACTAGAACGAATGTTCAACTAATGAGATGCAAGGAAAGCCGTAGGTACATGTCTATCACCGCGATGATAAAAAAACAAAAGAAGCACATTCAACTCGCCCTTCGGGCTTGTTGAATCTGCAGCTCGATTTCACTTATGAATATTATCGATGATAATCATACCACTTGTTATATTACAACTGACTATATACCTGATACTATAACAAAAACTTTAAAGGGGAAAACTGCAGAAGAGGAACAAAACGGATATGATCGACAGGTACAATTACACAATATTGAATTATAATGCTTTTGGTATTTTTAATAAGAAAATTGCATGCACAAAAGTATACATTATATATTTATGATTGTAGATAAATATTTAAGGGCTACAACTAACAATGAAAGTTTGGCACCAATGTTATAAAGGTCTCATTGACTAAGAGAAAAATGTAATGAAATGTGATATAATAACATAATTACCAAAGAAGTGCATTTTATAGATTTCTCTCTTTTAGAAAAACATCTTGAGGGGCACACTAATGCCGATTAAGTGTTACCATTAAAACTCAATAGATGTTATTGCATTAAACTTAAGGCGGGTGCCTGGCGCCTCAAAACTAGGCCCGCTTGGCTAAGAAAAGATTTGTATAGAAAAAGTAATATATCAATACAAAGCAAGTTATTAATAAGTTTTTTAATACTGTTTTTTTTAGTAAAGAGAACATAAATATAATCATTTTTGGAATTTTATGCATGTTATGTTTGTTATGCAAAGGTAATTTTATTTTTTGTGTTAGATGTTTTTATTAAAATGGTATGATTTCAAATTTCAGAAACTCAAGACCACAGCAAACACCACCAATCACCACCCTTGAATTGTCTAGTTTTGTCTTTGTATTTTAATTAAAGATAAAATTAGAAAGTACTGGGATTGCGATATTTAAATCAAGCAAGATTTGTCATAGGGATTTTAGATGTAGATGATCTATGACCAATGTAAACAAAATAGTTGAACGTTCAGAGCACACAACGAAAAAAAAACGATTTTTTCTTTTGTTTCTTTTCTTGATTATTGATGATAGAAGGATACTTTTTTAACATAACTTTTTTTACACCGAACATAGATAGTACTAACTGTTCTGCAAATGTTTTCCCATTTAACCGATTCTTTATCTCTTACTGTTTAAAAGATACTCATACATCGACTACTAAATCAGGACACCCTGTATGTATTTAATGGGCACAATTTTTGATTAAGAGTTGGCTATGAAAATATTGTTTTAGAATATTTAGAACATAACTGCTCATATATTGCTCAGTGCTAACTCAAACAAAATATTATACCACTTATTCATTATATACAGACTGCCAAAAAATGTATTTATAGTGTTTATTTTACATTTATATACTGATCACACATGTAACACTGTCTTCAGTTAAGCATATAGTTACTTTAGATGTTCAAAGTGTTGGCCGTTGGCAGTCAGATAGATAAGAGAATGACAAGTGGGCGCTGTAGTTTACATCGGTCAATATTTCAATGGAGCTTGCGGCACAAGCCGCTGTAATCTCCCGGCGAAGGTCCTCCAGCACCTACAAGGCTGTAGCCAGAAGGGATTTTTTCTCTAACTACGAATCCCCCCAGAAATATTCAAATCCTAAAATTTTTAAAAATTTCAAAATCTTCGCTGAATTTTCCAAAATTGAATTATTGAAAATTTCGGGGGGTTAGTTTAAGCCCCCCTATCCCACCCCCCGGCTACGGCCTTGTTGGTACTGGAGGACCTTTGGCAGCAGATTACCGCAGCTTGTGCAGCGATCTTCATTAATACGTTAACCGACATAACTGCGAGGACCGCGGCGTTCCTTTATGCGACTGGCCGCCAAGGGCCAACATTTTGCACTTCTAAAGTAACCATGTGCTTAACTGAAGACTGTACTACATGTATGATGAGTATTTTAATGTAAAAGAAACTCACAATAAATAGTTTTAGTTCTTTAAAGAGTGTATACATTTGTCTGGCGGATTCTGTATGTATAGTATTTGTAACATTTACTGTAATATCCTATAGTTAACTTTTCTTAATTTTCTACGATAACATTTATTTATAAATATAAACGTAAAGTAAAGGTTTTTATTTAGGTAACCAGTCTTGTCTTTTTTATTCCTTGAGAATTGAAGTGTTGGCTCATATGCTGGAGAAAACAAATTGTAGTTATGGAAAACAATATTAATATAGCATACAGGACAAATAACACCTTAGGAAAAATAATTAAAAACAATAAAGACAAAAATAATAAAACTCAACAAAGTGGCGTCTATTTACTAACTTGCAAAGACTGCCCCAAGAAATATGTAGGACAAACCGGAAGATCGTTTCAAGAGAGGATAAAAGAACATTTAACCAGCTTCAAACAAAAGAAAACAAACTCCACATACTCCAACCACCTCATCGAAGAAAACCACCACTTCGATGAAAATTTCCAAGTCCTACATCTAGAAAGGAAAGGTCAGAAACTCAACATCATGGAGTGTTTAGAAATCAATAAAAGAAAATTTTCAGGACATCTTCTCAACGATCAAACAGATTTAACTAATTCGCCCCTCTTAAATTTACATTTTTTTGAAAAACCCACCCCCCCCATAAACATTGTATATATACCCGACTCGACAAATTGTATTTATCATTTCTTCGCCTGAAGAAGCCACAGTGTGGCGAAAGAATTGTAGCGTTAATACAATATATATTTGAAAGTGTTTAAATTGTTTTATTTATATAAAAGTGTTATGGATATAATAACCATAATTGCATTTCCTATTCAGACGTATTCCATAAGCAATAAAATTAAATGCATTATCCATCAAGTGTTACATTGCAATTGCTGATTACTTTAATCAGTATCAATCAGCGATTACACTTCTTAAAAAAGTAATTTTATTCACAAATTGTTTATACATTTGCATTACGATAAAAGAGACATGCTTGAGATATCTTACAAATTTAAAAGAGTTTCTCAGCCGTTGATTTAATCGTGGTTAACTTCTTAGCCACGATTAAGTTCCTGCGGTGCAGGCGGGCACAAGCCTAAATAACTAACACTCTTCTGTCACCGTTTCTGCCTACCAAAATAAGAATAACATAAGTATTTGCTAGCATTGCTACTTTTGATTTCCAGTGCAAGTAAAAGTGATAGTTCTCACTGATCAGGGGGTCTATTCCCAGTATTGATGCAATTTGTCATCGGTGAGAAGTCGCGCTGAAACGTCATTTTGGAAACAATTTACTAAACCGTATAGAGTTTTTTCAGTGCAATTTCTCACTGATAACAAATTGCGTGGGTGCTGTGAATATCCTCCGAGTATTTTTGCAAATATCAAATAAACAAATATTACATAACCTCCTTATCCATTTGACTCTCAGTTATGTGATTATTACAGCAAAACCCAGTACTAATAAGTAGAGTCAAACATGAATCCTAAAATATCGAAATCACATTACGATCACATATTATTTTATTTTTCACTTTCACTTTAAATAAAATCGGATACACAATTCAAAATAACCAACCAAACGATGAAATTGCAAGGATTTGACAGAAGTAAAATTAAAAGAACAGCGCAAAACGTTAGAAAGAGATGGATGCACAGCTAGTCTGGTTCGAAAATAAAAATGTATCGAGAAATCACAGAGTATGGAGTAACAGAGTATTCACGCTGGCTGTGGGGGGTCAGGGGGGGCGGCTCTGCCAGGTGGCTCACCCAGCAGGCGTGTGATTTAGAGTAACTACTAGGTTTCCTCACTCTTCCCAATTCATTTGTATATCGGATCCGCAAAGGAATGTTTATATTTTTTCCTCTCTAACGGTACCGACGGAACGAAAAATGATGACGCTCGGTTTGTTTATTTTATCAAAATAAACAAATCGAGCGTGAATCTACACCATTCAATTTTTAATTCCACATATAATATTGAAATCTAGATTTACTCTCATGTAATGCAATTTAAATTAAAATAAATACAGTTATATGATACAGGTAGGGATTGGAATACCGGCTTACCGGTTGATCGCAAAAATTGCTCTTCAAAATGTACCGGTATTTAGGTAAATCACATCAACATTATGTACATTTATTTCACATCTTTAACTATACTTCTGACAAAAATAGTAGATCGATTATGTGTTTTTGAACTTCATAATAAATCAGTGTTTGTACGCGTGGCGCACGAAGTGAAATTTCGAGTTTAGAAAAGCCTGAACTCGCTTCGCTCGTGCCGCCAAATCCAAATGTTCAGGGTTTTTTAAACTCGAAATTTTACTTCATGCTTAATCGGGGAGTGGAAAACACTCACACAAATCCATGTTTTATATTTATAGATTTTTTAAATAGGTTTTTCACTAATTTCCACGATTTCTTATTAATCCACTTCTTTTGAAATGTTGTAACAGGTTTGAAGTTTTTGCCAAGATTTTATAAATAAAATTTAATATTCAATATAATTTGTCAATCAACCGAACAAAATAAAGGCTAGTATTTTTGAATTTTACAATATGTCAGTGTTTTATACGCGTGGCGCATGAAGTAAAATTTCGAGTTTAGAAAAGCCCCGTGAAAATTTGTCTCGGGTCGCTAGCGCGACCCTCGACAAATTTTCTACACGGGGCTTTTCTAAACTCGAAATTTTACTTCATGCTTAGCCTGGGATTGAAAACACTTGTTCGAATTTTAAATTAGACTCTTTTATAGAATCAACGAATGTCCGTAAATGTACAGAGTATACGAATATATAAGGATATGATTTATAAAAAAAAGTAAATTTTTATGTCATATATTAAAATTTTTTGTTTATTTTTGGGGTTAAAAACCTTACTTCTTTGGATGTAGATGGCAAATCCTCTTCCAATTTTCGGGTGTACATGTGAATGGGCTTTAACACTTCTAAATCGGAATCCGAATCACTTAATACTATGTCAAATGGTTTTGGAATTGCTGATTTTAACAGTCTATTTTGTTGGTAATTTGTAAAATCACTTGCTCGAAAATGTTTATTACACAGGCGCTTTGAAGAAAGTTTCTTTTCGGACAAAATAAAGAGATCCATATTACCACAATTTTTTAACAAATGATCACATCTTTCGCTATTATTTACAGGAAATGTAAAGAAGTGTACATCCTCGGTTTTCCTCGCGACGCAATCACGATAGGCGCATTTTAAATAATTAGCCATATTTTTACAACTAAATTTCACGAGAACTCCAACTATTATGTAAAAACACTAAATGTTCACTATACTTAATTAAATTATAGTTTGTCTGTATAAAATAACAATAAATTGTAGGCGTTAATTCCAAAGACAATATATGTATTAAATAATCATCAATTTTATTTATTAAATTTGATTATACAATAAACAAAATATCCAAATTTTAATGAGATGTTTAAAAAACGTATTCTTTTTAATCACTCTTGTTCCCTCATGAACACCGATAATAATAAAATAAACCTTTCAAAATACACGTTTTTATTTTTCAAATATTATATTATAAGCTCCCCCAGTTAAATTTTGGGTACACGCGAATGGGAGCAGAACGCTGGATTGGTGTATATGGCTGCCTATATACACCAGTCTGGCTTCCTGCGGTCGGTCGGTTACGACTATTTTACTCCAGATGTCGCGAAATCAAGTCTCAGAGAGAGAGTGAGAGAGAGACAATTTCATTCTCCCTCTATTCCGCGCTTCTCGTATCATATTCCAGATGTTGATTTTTCAATCTTGAAAACACGTTTTTTTTTTTTTAACGAGCTAAGGATGCGTGTTACATTCATTCATGCGTTTCCTTCTACAATTTTATTTTCTGCGTTATTAGAGAATAGATTTTATGAAATTATATGTGAACGTTGTAAAATTCATTAAGTATTATTTATTTTGTACAAGAAACTTAAAATACAAAACTTTTTAACTTTTGATAAAAAATAAAACATTGATCAGGTCAAATCTACTGATCGATAGGGGTTTCTTTTTTAATTAAAGGGGTCAGTGCAAAATGCAGTTAAGTCATTTTTTTTTTAGTTTTTGAATTATTACCGTTTGAAGTTTTTAATCCATTAAGCGCCGTTGATGCATACACGCAACATTATTATTTTTTGATAATTAAGTTACTAAATAAGTTTATTTGATATATTATATTATTTGACCTGAATTGAAATATACTAAGAACAATTTAAATATTTTGTTATTTAAAGTGTATTATAAATACTTCAGAATATTACAATGTTTGATACGCGTGGCACATGAAGTAAAATTTCGAGTTTAGAAAAGCCTAATTTGGCTCGGTCGCTCCGCTTCGCTACGCGCCCGAGCCAAATTTTCAGGCTTTTCTAAACTCGAAATTTTACTTCATGCTTAGTCTGGGAGTGGATACACTCGTTCTTAACTTCATATTGCACGTTTTTATATAAAATCGAAGAATGCCTGAACATTGACAGCGTATACATTACATTGTTGAGGCGCTCATTTTTTGAAAATTCATTATCACTTTAATATAATAATAAACTATTTATGATTTTTAACTTTTTATTAAATTCACGTATACATTATGTGTATTTAAAGAAAAAATTCACAGTATGTAATTCATAGAAATCACAAAAAGAAGTGTAGAATATTAATTAAAATTAACTATTAGAGTTAAAATTGCTTGGCCGTTAATGGGTTAAAATAGTTTTAAATATACTATGTGTCCCGTTTCAAGGCGCATTGTATGTTTCATGTAAAGATTTCCAATGTAATTGGAATTTGAGTTTGTATCGCTTATTGAACCAAAACGATTACAATAAAATTAAAATCATTTCTTTACCTACTAGCAGTATTTTCGAGGTATTATTTTTGAGTTCTTCTCAGTTTCATTTGAAATATAGCTTGAAAATAGTGAACGATTATACGAAAATAAAATCGTCAAAACAGTGGTTGCTACGAAAAGTCAGTGTTTGGCATCAAATTTATTAAAACACAAAGCAATAATTCAATTCAACATGAGTGTTTATTCTGCAAAAGAAAAAAAACAGATCCCAAAATGAACACAGTATATATTTTAATCACGATGCGTATTTTATTAAATGAACCATACTTTTAATAAATATTAACAGTTTCAGAAATTTGTGGTTTTTGCACTGACTACTTTAATCATCCGTTTACTTTGAACGATTGTTACATGATCAACTTGTACTTTTCCGATTGAAATTTTATAAACGCTTATTGTGTGCCATTTGACCAACACCGACAACACTCAGCGGGCACTAAAATGTTACCTAATTTTTGGATTAAAATTTATGGCATCCGTCGTGCGGCTGCAGGGGATAATTTGAAAAAGAATAAGCAGAAATATTTTTCGATATTCTCAATACTTCCCGAGATACACGAAATGTTATATAGAGAAAGTACAAATTATATAAAAATCATGAAACTTTATAATTGAGAATATTATCGAAAACTGCGAAACAAACAAACTTGTTAAATCAAGTAATTAGTCACATTAATAACATCATAAATTTTACATTTTAATAATTGTTACCGACCTCATGGCTATCTGTTTTTGTACAGAAATATAGGTTTTAGGGTCCTAGGAATCAGAAACAAGTGTTATCCCTAATATTTGAGATAATTGGCTCAAATATTAAAATATGTTGAAAAGTCTCGTTAAGTGATGATAATCAAAAACATTTAGAAAAAACAAGATGTCATTTAATAGAATAAGTATAATAGATTTTCTCTAAGAAAAGTAATTGCAAAAATTATTGAATACTCTATTTCCAGTTTACAATGTTTTGTATGTCAGGTTAATTCAATTATTTCAATGGTTTTATTCTTAGTCAGATTACATTTACAAAAGGTACCGATGGGATTATGTTACAGACTAAATAGGTAAGTAAAAATAATTCAAAATGATTTAAGAAAACCCGATTAAAAAGTGTCTAACTAAAATATCGGTTAGTGAAAAACATGATAAGAAATTACCGAATTGGATTCTGCGGATACGGATTAAATGTGTCAACAGTAAATAATCTTTTTAAATCCCAAAATATTTATGGTTTTTAGAAGGTTGCGGATTATCTATAAGTTGCAGTGGTATTGTTCTGATCGCGCAATACTTGAGGGTATACACCATAATAAAAACGTGGTCGAAAAAATGCCTACAAATCGGTAAAAACAGATAGATCACTTCGAAGAATTTGATTTTTCATCCCTTCTATAAAGCTATCCCCACTAAAATAATGAATATTGTCCAAAAAGAAAATAGTCAAGGAAAAAAGTTAATTCGATATTCATACACGTTATTCAGAGTGTAAATGGATGAAACGGAACGTAGCATTTTTAATATTAATTTCTCAAAATTAAAATATTATCTTCCCTAATTATTTCAGCGAAATTATAATATTTATTTGGTTAAAGTAAAAATATACACAAGGAGCTTTGCTATTTATTGCATTTTTAAAAACCGGAGTGTCATGAAATTAAACAAGCAAATGATGAGGTGTTGATTTGTTGGCTATTTATTTAACATATATTCTGTTGATTTTGTGTTACACTTCGATCTATTCTTTATAATTATTACTGAATAAAAAAAAAAAAAACGAAAAAACTGCTTCTAAAATATCGTTAATAAATAAGAAAACAGTTATATGTATATTTAATATAGTTTTTTAATGTTTGTTAGTTTTTTGTATATATGAATGTTTATATGAATCTATATTTCTATGTTTTTAGTTTTGTGTATTCGAAAATAATTTATCTATTTTATTGAAATAATTTCTGTTTTTTATTATCAATTCCAATTAAAATACCCATCAAACATTTTTCAAATTGATTTTTTCATTGTAAAAAGATGTTTGTATTTATTTAACTTTTAAATAAAAAATGTTTAATAACATAAATATATTAAAAGTCTATTAATTTTTAAACACGTTTTTATAAAAAATATATATAATAACTAAAAATGTTGGAAATATATTTTACATTTTTTCATTGTAAAATGACTTTGTTTATTTATAAAAATTATGAATATTTGAGACAATAATCGATTAATCTAATTATTTTAACAATTTATTTATTAAAAATATATTAAATAATTAAAAACGTTGTAAATATATTTTAGAATTGTTAAATTCATTGTAAATTTGTTTTTATAAAATATATTCCCGAATTTTATTATTTGGAACACGCTTGAAATCTCAAAATAAAAGAAATATTTTCGAATAGACTTTTTGTGGTGATAATAAATTTTATTATTCGTCTACCACAGTTCATATACAGGAAGTTTTCCTTTAAAGTATACATATTTCAAATTCACCTTATTTTCTTTAAATCTGTATTCGTTGTGTTTTTAAAAGAGTTCAATTTGATGCTTTAAACGAGTGTTTTCCTCTCCCAGACTAAGCATGAAGTAAAATTTCGAGTTTAGAAAAGCCCCGTGAAAATTTGTCGATGGTCGCGCAGCGACCCCAGACAAATTTTCCGGGCTTTTCTAAACTCGAAATTTTACTTCATGTACCACGCGTATAAAACACTAAAATATTGTGAAATTTAAGTATATTTGAACCTCACGTAAAATCAGTGTTTTGTGCGCGGGGCGCATGAAGTAAAATTTCGAGTTTAGAAAAGCCCAGAAAAATGTACAGTGTATTCTGTATATTGAGTTATTTATACTTACAAAACTCTCTGTATAACTAATCAATAATATAATTTATTTGCCAAATTTGATACATACCAAAGTTTTAATTGAATTTATGAAGAAAAAAAAAACAATCAAGATAAAAATAATATCAAATGAATTCTTTAATGTAAACTCATTGAATTTAATTTTTTGATTTTTAGTTAAATTTTAGGTTTATTTAGGAGCTTTTTAAATATATCTGATTCCCAAAGTCCATAATTTCGAACACGCTGGAAATCTGAAAATAAAAGAAATGTTTCGGAACAGTTTATTTTTTCTGAAGGTCATCAAATTTATCATCGTACAAGTGGTGTAGACGGGATCAAATTACACGACGAAATAAGAGCGAGCGCGTTTGTGTGTATGTGTGTAGACGCAACCGGAGCAGTTTTCTCTAGAATACTTCTACGTTTACTCTATTCATAAGTAGATGGACCCACTTCCCGACCACAGTCTCTCCTTTTCTATCCTCGAAAACTCGGAATCCAGTTCTCCCATAAGCATTGTCTACCCTTGCGCTAACAAAAGAAGTATCGCATGACGAGTAATTCTATAGAAATCATATATGATAAACAACTGTGTTGTAAAACAAATTCCATGTCCACCATCGCCACCAGGGGCGCGTTTTCCTTTAGACTCGATTTCGTCAAGGTCAAAAAGTGAAAAAGACCCTTAACAATTTATTGTAAATAAGGAACAAATTCTGTTGGCAACAAACCCTAACCTTTTAATTTATCTTCTTAGAATTATTTCACATCTTCCATTATAAAATGAATTGTATAATAAACTATTCAAATAAGATTTAAGATAGCTATGTTACCCGACTGATAACAATGCCAGAGCTAAAGCATACAATAATTCAATGTAAACAAAATATTGCTTATCGCTACCAGAAATACTGTTAAGTTAATTATGTTGCCTATATCCAACAACCCAATTGCCACACACATTTAATTAAAACAAACTATTTAGTACCCGTCATTTAAATATCACATGTCAAGTTCATCCCTCAGAAATAAAATATGTATCACTTACCAAAGATGATTAATAATTACTGTCAAACGTTGAATCGCTGGTAGCGCAACCTCGACGATTCCACGCAGCTGTTGTAAAATACCTACGACAGATACATGACGAGTAAACTAACAGGTGAACTTCAAATGCTGGTCCCTAACTCTGTTAATAACAAAAATCCATAGTTAAATTTAGACTTGAATTAGGTGTTTTAAATATCTATGATGTGAAACAATAGAAAAGAAAAAAAAATCAACCTAGTTAAATTGACTCAAAATAGAAATTCAAATATAAAAATATACATAACCGAGTGAACGTTTTCTTGACTTCAGTCACCCTTTATGAATTTTAATTCCACCGACTACCACTCTACGACATCAATCTCAACTGCATCGACTCCTCTTCAGCACAGAACTAGGACTCGCAGAAATCCAATAGAATTTGAGACTTGACCGCTTACTCTTCGTCCAGGAATTTGTGAACACGCAACATAACCACTGAAGAACAAGTGAACGCCACTGAATTGATTAATCCTCCACTAAATCAAGGAACGCAAACCCCACACACGAATTCCAATATGTAAAGTCAGCACATTTCCATTTAGAGAAGAATTTCAAATATTAAATTCTTTCTTGGAAATAAAAACAAAACTCCAGCCCCGGAAAAGAAGTCAGGCAGAATAAAATACCTGTGTAAAATAAAATCAAGGAAATATAGATTTGCACGGCTAATTTGAATTGAAAAGGATTAAAGAATAAAGGCCTACCTCTGCTGACTTTTACTCCGGTCAAAAAAGAATCATGGTTACACGTGGTTTAACATCCGCCGACAGCGATAAACTTTTCAGGAAGTTCTAACTTCCAAAACACCAACAACTAATTAACTTAACACTGACGAAGTTATTACACGTGTGTTACTACAAAACTAGCTAATAACAGCCAAAACTCAACACAGAGTTCTTCAGTAACACAACCGTGCTTCACCACACACCAACCTGTTGAACCTCCCTTACCGGATATTCCGGCCATCTTAAAGAACTATCTCTCTCCCAACCCAATAACCGCGAAAAATTAAAAATCCCTGGTGCATTTCCGGCTCATTCCAAAACTAACTGTATACCGACTCGAATGTGTTATACATTAAAACAGATAAGATCCACCGTCGAGAGTTAATTAAATAGATAATTACCAAACGAAATAAACAAACAGAAATTCGTTTCCAGAAATCCTAGAAAATAGTAACGAACATATGCAACCCAATTACGTGCTAGGCAATTAATTCCTATAAGTTACATCTCTAGAAATACATTTAATTACTCAAGGTTAACTACGGAAAAATATCACCATTACGGTGGCAAATTTGAATATGTAAGGACAAAAATTGCGTATGGCAATTTTGAACCGTAACACAACATTATAGCTTCCTGGAGATAGTGCTTCCCTAAAAGGCCATTCTTTTCAATGTTCTGCTTTCGCTCTGCTGTCCCATAAACATATAAAACAAGGATATTTGGTATAGCCGCCTTGTTGCCCTAAAAGGAAATTTACCATCTTAAGATCAACACAAATTTCCCATTTATGTTCGTTATACTTGATCTTGTTCATGACCAATGCAATTGTAGGGTATACTTCCTTAACTTTGGTTGAATGTGCGATCGGTAAGCAGCCTAGTTTATTTCCATTATGTAATAGTACACACTTTAAACTGCGTTTTGACGAGTCGATAAATAAACGCCATTCTTTTGAATCGCATCTCTGTAAGCCCATAGCAGTCATCAAACCAGTAATATCAGTGCAATACACAAAATCATCCTCTCAGCGAAAAAATGAAGTAAGCTTTAGTTTCTTTAGTTATGAGATTTTTGTCTTTCAATCGGGAAGCTAATAATTCAGAAGAAGTTTTCGACAGTCCAAAGTTTTGAACTAAGTCGTTAAGCTCGTTTTGATTGAATGGTCTCGGTTTCAAATAGTTTTTTTGGACTAAATCGTCATCGCTCGCGCTGCTTGCCTCATTCAACTCGCCAGAGCTTTCTTTAGATGTAGATGGTAGTGATGAAAATGTATCATTCGAATTTCTTACAGGTCTATTAGCTGATGTTGATGTGGGGTAAATCCATTTAGAGTGGTTTATCTTGTTGATTCCTGTTACATTCACAACACAAAAATAGCAGTCATCGTGATGATTGAAAGGTTCACGCCAGATCATAGGTGACCGGAACTTGAAAGAGGTCCTGTTCTCAACACAGATTTTGCATACAACATTGGGCACCCAGTACTTGCTTTTTAATTCTAATCGAGAACCAAAACACTCCAAATAATAAATTACAAAACACGACCGTGTATATAATATAATGATGTTACTCAATGTATACTTTAAATTTAACTGATAATTGTGCGTTTCCACGCAAAATAAATAAATAAATATATATATATATATATATATATATATATTTATATAAATACTGACGTCAATACCGGCTTATGGTTAGCGAAGTCAGTATATATACAACTTCTACATATCAAGTGAGTGTGTATGGGATGATGGATGTGACGGCCTGAGGAGCTCATAAAAAGAGCGAAACGATCGTCGTCGTCTTCTGTCCTCCTTGCACACTCACTTGATAAAAATAATAACTTTTACATCATGACCTAATGCCTTTTAAAAAAATCAGAACACTAAGTATTTATTGCACGATTTTAATAAAATTTACACAATTTGATCATGTAAACGAAATGTATCGATGATCAAAAAATCAACTTGAAAAACAAAAAAACAAATGAATAAAAATTAATAATGTGTTGGGCCTCCACGATTTCCCAAACACTCATTAACACGTCGAGGCATGCTAGAAATCAGGCTGTCAATATCGACTTGGGGTATTTCATTCCAAACTTCGATAATTTTACCTCTAAGTTCCATTACAGTGTTAGCGGGGCGCTGTAAGTTACTTATTCTAACACCTATCATATCCCAAACATGTTCTATTGGCGATAGATCTGGAGAACGAGATGGCCAAGGTAACAAATTGATTTCGGCACTATCAAAAAACTGTCTTGTAATGGCCGCTGTGTGAAAAATGGGGTTCTGCAAGCCATTTACATAGGGCACTAACACTGGCCGTAAAATGTTGTCAATATACCGAATCGCGTTAAGACTTGCTTCTAAAAAAACTAGAGGAGACCGACTACCATATGCTATCGCCCCCCAAACCATAACTCCCTGTGTAAGAGCCGTATGTCTTTCAACAGTAAATTGTAAAATTCTGCGTTCACCGCGTCGACGTCTCACTCTTCTGCGACCATCATGAGCCCATAAGCAGAACCGAGACTCATCGCTGAAGATAATGTTATTCCATTCATGGGTCCAATGTTGTCTTTCCCTGCACCAATCAAGTCTTGCTCTGCGATGCTGCGGAGTAAGAGGTAGACACAATTGTGGACGGTAGGATCTTATACCAAAACTGCGGATTCTTCTGTAAACAGTAGCCATGGATACTCTTTGGCCATTTAGAGCCAACCAGTCATTTCCCAATGCCCGCGACGTTGTAAATCTGTCCCTTAAAGTTGTAAGACGAAGAGCTCGATCTTCACGCTTAGTGGTGCTTCTTGGACGTCCTGATCCAAGTCTACATCGACGTGCTTAAGTTCTGCTTTTATTAATTCTACGCTCAATTTAAAAATTTTGAACATGCAAAAATTGCATTTTTTTCCATGGTCCAAACATAAATCCAAACAAAAATGTAATAATTTCACATAAAATTTCAATGTGAAAGCTTTTTTAAATAACGCACTTAATTCCTCAGTGTATCAGCTTAAACTTTGAATAATTCTACGTTTAATTCAATATGTTTAAAACTCTTAAGCAAATTTTGATTTTTTTTTACCAAATTTCAAACATCAGACAAATAAAATCTCAATGTGAATCGATGTAAATTAATTATTTATTTTCGGATTTAATGTCTGCTTACGTTATTTTAAACTTTAATTAAAGCATTGCCCAATTCCTAGTTTATAAAGCTCAAAATCAATTTTTTTTTTAAATTGTAAACATTGTAAATGCGTTTTGATTTTCCAGATTTATTTTCTGCTTCTTTATTTTAAAACCTAGTTTATTCTACGCTTAATTCTAAATATTTTAAGGTCTAGATCAAAAGTTCATAGAGATTGCGAAATGAGCGTGCTGCTTTCCATAATTTCTCGAAATTCTAGAGTCTAATATGGCGAGTGTGGATATCGTCTTTGATAAGCATGCCTATTAATTGATAAGCGAAGCTAATTTTTATGAAAACGAAAAAAATAAACAAAATGCCATTTTTTACAGAAAAAATATTCTGCGAAAAAAAGATTTTGGATAAGCAAAATTAAATAAACAAAACGCCATTTTTACAGAAAAATAAAAACATAATTATTGCGGCTTTTTTGCATTATTATTTTTCTGTATAAAAATGGCGTTTTGTTTATATATTTTTTTGTTTTTCATTAAAATTAGCTTCGCTCATTAATCAATGAACATGCTTATCGAAAATCTTTCTTTCGGGCCTTATTTGCTGGCGTTTTGTTTATTTGTTTATTTTTCATTTAAATTAGCTTCGCTTATCAATTAATTTACCGACCTAATAAAATATATTAAAAATTAATTAATTTAAATTGAATATGCATATTTATTTTTCGTTCTAGAGGTATCTCAGTTAAATATTTATAATATTTATCAACCTAGTACTTATTATTAAAAAGATATTTAATTGTTATAAGAAACTAAAGAAATATCAACACGATTCGCGGGCCTCGCTGTTATACCCCTCTTAAGGATTTCACTTTCTACTAGATTTGTTCTCATTACCTATATATAATCTTACGGTGCTTTCTTCTTTAGAGAACTAACTGTAAATATAGATTAATTTCAATCTTATTTTTGTATAAAAATAATTCGTTCGTTCACTTAAAGTTATTTTAGATGACACGTTTCATTGATAAGACTTTTATCCTAATAACCTTATCGCTTAATTTATAAATCAAGAAAAATAGTATCAAGTGTTGTATTTCGCCGATATGATAATATACAAATTATATTTATATTGTGCTCAGTCATTTTAAACTTTGTGTAAGTACAGCTGTGCATGATTTAGAGTTGCATTTGCTTGTTATTCCAGGAATTGTGCAAGGAAATTGTTATAAAATGGGTAAGTTAATATATTTTTATTATACAGGGATCTTTTTCTTAAGTATGTATATGCAAACGCTTTTTTAAAAATTCAATTTGAAGCTTTAAACGAGTGTTTTTGACTCCCAGGTTAGGCATGAAGTAAAATTCGAGTTTAGATAAGCCTGAAAAGGCTTATCTAAACTCGAAATTTTACTTCATGCGCCACGCTTATAAGACGCTGAACTAATGCGAAGTTTAAAATATACTACTGAAACAGTATGTAAATGCATGGCGCATGAAGTAAAATTTCTAGTTTAGAAAGCCAGAAAATTTGGTTTGGTCGCGTAGCGCTACGTGCTACGCGACCAAACCAAATTTTCTGGCTTTTCTAAACTTGAAATTTTACTTCATGCTTAACCTAGGAGTGGAAAACACTCGATTATAGCGTTAAATTCAACGATATTCAAATACAACAAATCCTGGAAAATTTACAGCTACGTATTACGATATGTATACTCGAATAAAAAATATCCTGTTTAGAAAGTCAGTTAAATTGGAACAAATTAAGTATTTAAGGAGCTATTAATTATTTAAAAACAAAATTTTTGTTTTTGTTTTATAGATATTGTTAAAAATCTGATTTTTATAATTTCCTTTTTATTTTTTAACGATTGAATATATTCATAGAAAAATAGAGGTAATTAGTGCTTTATTTATACACTTAATTTGATCTTCACGTAGCTCACCCAATTAGAGTTACGTGAAGACCAAATTTAATTTATAAATTAAGCAGTAATAACCATGGGCGTAGCCAAGCGGCGTAACTTGCCCTAAACACAAAAAAATCGTATATCACGTGAAATTAAACGAACAAGCCTATTATCTTTTACAGACAAGTTTTACAATCCAGAAACTAAAGTTATAACAGTCCCTGATGGTGAGGTGAAAGTAGATCACCGTGGTTTAGGATGTCTACTTTTTGAATCTATGAAGAAACACTGCGATAAAGTTGCTCAGGTAAAGTAATTATTTTGTAATTAGAATAATTTTATATCTTTCGTACGATAATAATTTTAAACTCATAATGATAAATGTATGCAAATGAGTTTTAGATAAACTAATATTATGATATAATAGAATAGATAAAGGTATTTTGTATACATAAATAATATTACACTGATTTTCATTTTGTTTTTACTTTGAATAAAACTCGAAATTTTACACCATGCTTAATTAAAGAGTGGTAAGCACATGTTAAAAGTTTCAAATTAAAGCCTATATAATATTGGTTAATTATAATAATTTCAGATTGATGGTGTAACTTCAGAAAAACGCAACTATTCTACATACTTAGAAAAATGCACCCGCACGGCAATGAAAATGCAATCATTAGGCATTACAAACGAAGACGTCATCTCAATCTGTTCGCATAATCAACTAAGCAGTACCGTGCCACTCTTCGCGACATTCTTCCTGGGAGCGAAAACAGCTTGCTTGGACCCAACACTCTCACCATCAGACACAAAACAGCTCATCGATATAGTTAAGCCGAAACTGATTTTCGTGTCACTTGGTTCTGAAAAATTAATTAATGACGCTATTGTAAAACTGGGCCTAACCACGAAGATAGTAGTGCTTGGGGATAGTGCTACGCACATGAGGTTTTCTGATTTTGAAGATTTCGAATGTGAAGTTGAGAGTTTTGCGCCAAGACAAGTTGAAACACTCGAGGAGATCGCGTTGATTGCGTTCAGTAGCGGAACAACTGGACTACCTAAAGGGATTTGTCATGATCACAAAGTGCTACTAGTTAGTACTCTTCCTCTGTAAGCGAAAATGTTTAAATGTTATGTGCTATTGAAACCAAATACGCGAGGTGATCAAAACGTAGGGTAACACAGCGTACACGTTTCATTGCAGGCTTTGTAGCCTTACTTTTTCAACCCTCGTATAAGCCAGTGTTCCATTAATTTAAACAAGATTAATGGCGTTCACTACATGGAATTTTTCGTTTGAGTGTACACATGCATACGCTTATTTTTGAAGGTCTTAATTTAAAGCTTTAAAAGAGAGTTTTCCACTCCCAGGTTAAGCATGAAGTAAAATTTCGAGTTTGGAAAAGCCCGAAAATTTGGTTTGGTCGCGTAGCGCGGAGCGCGGAGCGACCAACCCAAATTTTCAGGCTTTTTCTAAACTCGAAATTTTACTTCATGCGCCACGCGTATTAAACACTGAACCACTGAAATGTTGTGAACAAGTTAGCTTCACTTGAAATAAGTCTCGTATACGCAGTGGCGTATATTATACACGCGTGGCGAATTTTTCTTTTGAGTATACATATGCATGGGCTTATTTTTAAAGAGCTCAGTTTAAAGCTTTAAACGAGTATTTTCCACTCGCAGGTTAAGCATGAAGTAAAATTTCGAGTTTAAACCGATTACTCAGGCTTTTCTAAACTCGAAATTTTACTTCATGCGCCACGCGTCTAAAAGGCTTATTTTAAGTAAAGTTCACTTGTTCACAATATTACAGTGTTTTCAGTGTTTAATACGCGTGGCGCATGAAGTAAAATTTCGGGTTTAGAAAAGCCTACAAATTTGGTTTGGTCGCTCCGCGCTTCGCGCTACGCGACCAAACCAAATTTTTAGGCTTTTCTAAACTCGAAATTTTACTTCATGCTTAACCTGGGATTGGAAAACACTCGTTTAAAGCTTCAAATTAAACTCTTAAAAAAACGGCGAATATCTAAAAATGTACAGCATATAATTCGGATATGTATACTTAAAAAAAAAACTTCCTGTATATGAGTCCATTTGTGTTTTTAACATATAACAAAAAATACATTTCAGAATGGGATTGCCTTTAACACTGAACTTCGCCTCTTTATATTGGATATCGGCAAACATCTTTAATATCGTAGCAGTGCGTGCTGGAACTGCAATTCTCTCCGTCCCAAAATTCGATCCTAAACTCGCTTGGGAATATTTGGAAAAATATGCCGTAAGTTTGATATCTTGGTTACAAAAATAACCGAATAATTGGCGAATTTGGGCGATTTCAGGTAAATTTTATATTTTTGGCGCCGTGTAATGCGATTTCCATGATTCACAATCCGCCTGAGAAAGTACCAACGTCAATCGTTGCCATGCTTATTGGAGGGAGTGTAATAGCCCATAGCAACATTTTGAAATTGCGAAAAATTTTACCAAAAACTTTGGTTACTAATGGATACGGTCAAACTGAATTGATGGTGGTCTTTAATAATACGACGCCTGCTACTTTCAATAAGCCTGGATGTGTTGGTCTACCAATCCCTGGTAGAAGTTACAAGGTAAGGTATAATAATCCTCATTTTGTATCCCTATTTCTTATTTCCTCTGAGATTTTATTAATTTATTTATTAATAATAATTTTGTTAAAGATGTTATTGTATATCAAACAACCACATCTTTAACAAAAAATGTACAACTCTTTTATTCTCACTTTTTCGAAACTAAATTTAAAACGGTTTTCTTAAACATACATTAAAACTTTCAGGTCGTCGATCCAGAAACAGAACAGAACGTAGGACCTAACCAAGAAGGCGAACTCCGCGTGAAAACGGAATACTGCATGGCCGGCTACTACAAACAAGACTCTTCGGACGCCTGGGATTCCGAAGGCTACATCAAAACAGGAGACATCGTCTATTTCGACGATGATTTCGGCTTCTACGTCGTCGATAGGATTAAGGAAATGTTTAAGTACAAATCGTGGCATATCGTTCCGGCAAAACTCGAGGCGATTTTATATCAGCATCCTGATGTTATGATCGGTGTGGTTGTTGGGATTCCCCATCCAGAGGTCGACAATCACGCCGCGGCTGTTGTTATTTTGAAGAGTGGCAGTAAAGCGAGTGCTGATGAAATTTTGAATTTTGTTAATGAGAAGGTGGATGAGAGGCATAAGTTAAGAGCGGGGGTTAAAATTGTGAAATCCATGCCTTTGACTCCTTCTAGTAAAGTTAAACGCAGGGAGTTGGTAAAGATGATTGTCAATGGAGATATTTGAATGTTATTTATCTTTCATTTAATAGTATTACGTTTTGTGCAAATAAATATAACAATTTCTATTTGTAATTATTAATATGATTCTTTTTAATTTTGTATCCAGAAAATTACGAACTTATCATTTCAAATATATTCTTGTTGGAGTAACGTGAAGATAAAGAAACATAACTACTACTAATCTATAAAATCATATATTTAGAACTTTAAATAAGAGAGAAAACTAAATTATAAAATATGTAAATCTTATCTTGTTCTGATCCTACTTGTGTTTGCCAACACGCTTACTTCTGATGACGCCGACTTCTGACCAACCTCCTTCTAGCCTCCCAAGCCCCCAATTCCCAGGACGAACACCACTCATAACTCTTTCTGAACTGAAACAATAGCAATCCTGATCATGTTCTTTCTCCTTCCACTAATTTAGATTTGCTTAGAAATTAGGCAAAGGTAGAAATTGATTATGTTACAAGTATATCCAAAAATTATGATCGATTTTTACTAAATGTATTCACTAATTGGCTTAATATAGTCAGTAACATTCATTATTCCTTGTGACAGTCACATTTTCATTTCGCGGTTTTGAATTTGAATATGCAAGGAGCGCGCTATCTTCTCAAAAATGTCACTAATTTTGACATCCCGCAGAGCGTGCTGTGGTTAAATTTGGCTTTGGGTCGTCTTGGAAACGGCTATGAAGGGAGGAAAAGAGGGAAAAACTGATTACGGTGATCGACGGCGTGACATTTCTGGCGGGGTCCACACAACACCTAAGGCCCCAATAGTTCGACTTCAGCTAACCGATCGATTCACCGGGCTGATTATCCCGATAGCCGAAAGCATCTGCTGATGACGTTTAAAATAATGAATTTTGCCGTGTTTGTGACATCACGATGCGGATCACTTTTGAGATGCTGCTTGAGCATAATGTTGTGGTGACGTCAAGATACGTCGTGGGGTGAATCTTGGGTGATTCTTAATCTTGGGTAATTCTTAGTCTTGGGTGACTCTTAGTCTTAGGAAATATTGTTTATTGTGACCGGTTCGCTATTTCCGTTACTCGCGATAACATTTTTTGTGATCTCCCGACAAAGCGCGCGATGGCCATTGCATCCCTACATCGGTGACGCGTATCTTTACCGTTTCACCTCTGTCGTTGTACCTCTTACGTAGAGGATTGGACTAACACGAGATAGCTCCGGTAAATTTATTTGTTAGTTTTAATTGCTATTTAATTTTCATAATCCGCTGTTACACGTTTAAATTATTTATCATCACCAAGTCGAAATTATTAAATTATTATCAAGCCAACTCAATTGTTCATTATTTCACTGCACAGCCGGGCTTACTAATTTCCCCAGGACGTAAATCTCTAATCGGGTAACAACTTAAAATTACTTGGCGCCTTGTATAAATCGAACCTCCCCACCCGCGAGCCTAGCCTACATCAGAGATTTTCTTGTCCGCCTTGAACTTAATAATCAGTGAATAAATAAATTACCAATTCGAGAAAAAGAAAAAAGGGGCGTCACATCCTCAGTGCTAAGTCAGGACCACACTGAAGAGGAACTTGAAGTCCAAAACGAGTCTGTGGGTACCCGGTGCTGGACTACTGAACACAAATTAAATTTTGAAATTTTTGTTCTGTTATCACCACTGGGCGGAATTTCACAGGGATCGCTAGTGAACAGCAGTCGCCAAAAGTCATGCAGACAATGCACACAACTGCGAGCCAAATACGACTGCATCGCGAGAGACAGCCGCAATCGTCCGCTTGTGTATTGGACGCCCAGCCGCGCACGATACATGCTCAATTCGATTGAGTGGCACGGTTCAGCGATCCCTGCGAATTTCCGCGCTGTGGTTATCACAAACCGGGTTCTGTTCGTTACAGTGGCCTGTACGTACAAGTATACTTTGTGTAATCTTACCATTGACGATGCCAATATAGAGCAATAGATGGCGTAGTTATCGATAAAAGTCTACAGTGACTTAATTAAACACAGTGGCGACAACTGTGGTATTCTTTTAATTTGGGTTTTTAGTAATTTTGACCCAACATGGCGGACAAACAGCGGTGTAGCTATGAGGTCTAAAGTATGTCACAGGGATGCCCTCTAAAGTTTGTGTTTTATTTCACTTACCCTAAAATCTTACCTCAAAAATTCGCAGCGATAAATAGAATCAACCTAAAGCCGTTAATTTAGGGTATTAACCACCATATGTTTCTATTTCAAAATTAAGAGTATAGCTCCCGCTTATGGATGATGCTTTATAAGATGACAACACTCGCTGTCATAATTGAATATCAGATGTTTGTATTATAACCTATTTTCTTGATTAATCTTGCCTCATCATAGCAGATGACAAGGAGTTGTCACTACTGTGTTTATTAGGTCACTGTATAAAAGTCGAAATTAGAAGCCCCCAAATTGTGAATTTTTCTTTAAAAAAACATAAATTTTAATGTTTTGAATTAATTTCTCATTAGGCACTTTGTAAAACATATTACTCTATGTAAAGTTATTGAGAGGAAAAACACGTGGTATTGTATAAAAAAATGAAAACTTTATTCCGACTATTAATTTGTGAAACAATACTAACTGTTTTTCCTCTCAATAACTGTACATACTCGTACATTATGTTTCATAAAAAGAAATTATAGTATAGTATATTATTTTCAGTCAAAAACAGTTTGACAACCATGTCAATGTTTTTATTAAACAATACAGAAACCTAAAAAAACTATCCAAAATTAAATTATTTGAAATATTACAAAAACCTTATTTACATTCAATTTATCTTTTATGTATTTTAATAATGTGATTTAAGATTTCTAAATTAACTCAATGACTTTTTAGTTTTATAAAAAAAATAACAATTTTATTTGTAAATCATTAAATTTGATCGTGATATACAAGAAATTACACAATAAACATTAAATATATCTTTAACAAGTGTTTTTCACTCCTTGATTAAGCATGAAGTAAATATTTCTAGTTTAGTAAAGGCTAATTATCACTTTAATAACGAACGCTGTTATAAAATTTCAGTTTGAAAGCTTCTAACAAGTGTCTCCACTCCCTGATTAAGCATGAAGTAAAATTTCGAGTTTAGAAAAGCCTGAAAATTTTGTTTGGTCGGCAAAACCAAATTTTCAGGATTATCTAAACTCGAAATTTTACTTTATGCGCCACGCGTATATAAAATTGTTTTAACGTGTAGTTGAAAATATACTGCTCAATAACCACTTTAACAAATTTTATATAACACACAAAAACATTCAAATTGAACATTATTCAAACAAAAACATTATATCAACGTTAGATATTGACAGGATATTTTTGATTGATTTTAATTATATTAGATTTGTTAAGTCTGTATCATTAGTATAAGCTATAATGTTCGAAACGTTAGATATTCAAGTAAGATTTTTGATTGATTTCAATTATTGTAGATTTGTTAAATCCGTATCATTATTATAAACTTTAATGTTCAAAATTCTGTTTTATGATTTTTTTATTTATGTAAATATTTGTGACCCAGAAATTAATTAATTACTTTCAATTTAATTAAATATCACAGTGCAATATTTATAGTTAAATTACTGTGTAAGTCAGTGTAAATTCGTTGGGATAAATAAAATATCAATAGTGTGATTCTTTTCGCGATCTGAAACTATGTCTTACAAAGACTAATTTAAACTCATTGAAACAATTTAAACTAGTATTTGTAAGACAAATTAGTTGGAAATTGCGAAGAGTGTCGCACTTTTAATATTTTTTATCCCAGCAGATTTACTGTCAATTACAGGGCAATTTAATCATAAATATTGCATTGTGATACTCAACTTACTTAAGATTAAATTATTTATTTTTGAATCATAAACACTTACATAAATCTAAAATCATAAAACTAAAAATTGAAATATTGTATGTTTAATAAAAAAAACCTCTAGAGTGCCATGATTTCATCTTTTTTAAAATTTAAGTTGGCTACACGCTTTGGGAACTGACATATAAAACGTCAGACATAATAATTTTAATATATAATTTCAGAGTTGCCAACTTACAATTGTTTCCATGGCACTCTAGAGGTTTTTTTTTTAATTGAACATACGATATTAAGACCCCGTGCAATCATCCACACTGTTTTTGCCATCGCACTTCAAAACAAATATTAGTTTACACATAATTTAAATAGATTAATGGATTTCCTACATGGTCGAAAAATATGAATTTATTTATTTTCTAAATGGCTGAAAAAAAAAGAAGTGAAAACAGATGACACTGAATGGTGAGGGTGAAATGGAATTAGCATTATTATAATATATAAAATTAAGAAAAAACTATTCGTGAAAATGCAAACAGTGTCTTAATTAATAAGACAATTTAAGACGATAAATATCCATTGAAACAACTACTTCTCGTGCAAATACACCTCCGAATATTGAATTATACAATGAAATATTTAAAATCTTATTTAATTTGATTTGTTACAACGCTTTATTAAAGTATATGTAACGTTTAGGTCAAATTCTCTTCAAACCAACTAACAATACAATTTAAAATAAAAGGAGAGATAGCAACAAATTAGAAGTGAATGGACTTGGATTAAAACTAATGTCTTAGGCCATCTATAGACGAATTCAAGTAGTTTTGAATTTGAATTTATCTTGTTAGCATTATTATTTCTGTACCTGCAAAACATACAAAGAGAATATCGAAATGTACAGGTTGTAACATTTTCTATGGTTTCTTCAAGACTATAAATATTAATGATAAACAAACACTAATATATACTTCCAGAGCTATTGTTACAGCTTATTCCATGTGCTGAATCAAAATTTGTCTATCTTCAATTTAGATAATTTCAGATTAAAGCACTTGTTTAGTTTCATGTTGTTGTATTCAGTTTCCTGACACGTGTTTCGGTCAATGACGACCATTCTCAAAGGAATTACAAAAATAACTAATTAAAAAGAAGAGGTTACAATGTATTTATATTATGTGGTTGATTGCGGAAAAGTCCAGGGATTAAGAGATTCTAACTCGTTAGTAGTTAGTAGTAGATTAGTAGTAGATTATCACCATTCCCAATAGCTAATCTCCAGGCCCTCAAGGAGATCTAATTTTCGGCCTTTTTCTGCTAAGCGGATTGGTTTGATGTCGGCTAATTGATGTCCCGCTGTAACGCAATGCTCAGAAAATCCTGTTCTCGTGATTGGTTTTTCAATTGCCGTCTTGTGTTCGTTATATCTGATCTTGAAATTTCTTCCTCTTTGTCGAATATATTTTCCATCGCAATCCTTACATTCAACTTGATAAATACCGGATTTTTCTAGCGGATCTATTGTCTCTATTTTATTGTTGACTAAATGTTTCTTTAAATTTTCGCTGTTGACTTCTATTACTTGGGCGTTGTGTTAGGTTATCTCTTTTGGAATATTTTGGCTTACATATGGAATATAAGGAATGGCTGCGAACTTGTAATCTTCTTTGGCTCCTTCACCGCTGAACAGTAGTTTTTGAACTGCCTTCTTTCTTTTTCGTTTGAGGATCCTGACTACCTTATTTTTCTTGTATCCGTTGTTCGTGGCTATTTGGTAGATTGTATGCAGTTCTCGGTTGAAATCTTTTTCGCTGAGTAGAATGTTGATCAGGCGATGAATGTATGAATTTAATGCAGAGGATTTGATTTGTTTTGATTGTAATGATGTTGATGGGATCTATCTTCAATTATTTTCGAGTTAAATGTCAAAACTTCCTTGTTTAAAAAGATATTGACATACAATAAAAACTTTCTTAAGGCACCTTTTAAGTAGAATATGTATACCATACCAGATTTTGTTTAATTTTTAATAAATATGATATAAAGTTGAATTATTATAAATGCAAATCATAGTTTGCCATGACTTTAGTTAATTACACTGCCAAAGTCTATAATTACTTAACAAAAGAATTGAATATCAAAAACATTCATAACTACAACGAATTTAAATGCAAGTTGAAGAGACTATTGAAAGATGTTGATCCCGATGTTGCCTTAAAAATTTTGGGAAGGGAAGCGTAATAGTTAGGTTAATTTTATTATTATATTACTGTGTTAGCAAAATAATTTTGTTTTTTCATTTTTCTTCTTATTTCTTTTCTATTTTTTCTCTTCTTGGATTTTTATATGTTATCTTATTTACTAGTTAATAAGAAAAATAATAATGAAGTCTCCTCCGTCTCTACAAGCTATTAGTTTCGAAACAAGGAAACTACTAAATTACAATACTTTGGAATAAGCGTTTATTTTATTTTAATTACCATACTCTGTTATATAATTGTATAAGTTATTGGGAAAATAAATGTTTATGAATAAAAAAAAAATGCATTTTTTGTTATCTTTCCAAAAATATGGTCAGCGAATTCTACTTAAAAAAGTGCATACTGCATTGCACGCTTTTTACTGCACACTTTTTACTGCATGTCAATATCTATTTAAACATAGAAGTTATTTCATTCATAAAATTGGTACGTTGCACTTGTAATGCTGCATCTAGCAAAATCTGAACGAATGTGAAAATTACTGGAGCACTTAAACATTTATCAGATTATCTTTGCATTATACTTAAAATAAAAACACTAACACTATTTTTATTCCAAGTTTAATGCAAAGAAAATCTGACGAATTTTTAAGTGCTCTAGTAATTTTCTCTTTTTTTTTCATTTCATTTATAGCGTCTATACGTTTCTGAAACTATTTATTTATAAAATTCAACAACAGTTTTAACACAAACATCGCATTCTTCTTCTTCTTTTACGGGATGAATGGCTTAGAGTTCAAAGCCCTATCGATCAACATCCCCACATAGGAGGCAAGTAAACCATCGCACTAACCTCTTAATTAATGAAAGACGATCCTTTGAATCCAAATATCCGTTAAGCAAACCCCACTAATGTATCAAAACACTAGCACTTCTTCTACTTCTTGCGTAATTAATTGCAGCTCTGTCGACTTGTCACAGAAATTACCGTCGTAGATGTAAATAAATACCAGAGCTGGGCAGGATTCGAATCATTTAGGATTCGAATCCTGGATTCAAATCCTTTTGGAGGATTCAAAAGAGGCATTCGAATATGTTAGTTCAACTGGATTCGTTACATTTTTTTAAGAGGATTCGGTTTCGAATCCAAATGTGGGTGATTCGAATCCTTATAAAAGGATTCGAATATTTATAAAAGGAGTCGAATATTTATAAAAGGATTCGATTATTTATAAAAGGATGCGAATACTTACAAAAGGATTTGAATCGTCAAAAATAATTCGAATTGATTGTGAGGATTAACATGAAAAATGTTTTTTGTGTGCTTTTAAATTTCTCGGTAAATCACTGTTTTATACGCGTGGCGCAGGAAGTAAAATTTCGAGTTTAGAAAAGCCCAGAAAATTTGTCTCGGGTCACTACGCGACCCTCGACAAATTTTCACGGGGATTTTCTAAACTCGAAATTTTACTTCATGCTTAGTCTGGGAGTGGAAACGCTCGTTCGAAACTTCAAACTGAATGCTTTGATTGGACATTAAATGACTGAACATTTTTTTAAAGATAATAATCTAGTTTTCAAAATTTATGTATTATTTAAATTAAACCGACATGGTAGCTACAATCTGAAATGTTAAAAATTGCGACATTTCCCTGATTCAAGATTTTTTTCCCTGGCCTTTGATTATAACTTTCTTCTGTGGGAAACCCCTATTTTGTTAAATTGTTTTCATTGTTTTTGTCAAAACTTAAGTTAATTTTATAAATCTTTACGTGTTTTGTAATTTGCCTGCTGGCTTTGACAAATTTAATAATATCATATGGCTTTTTTGTTAGTGTTTTGGTTAATTTGAATATAATTCCATGACTTTTCTCTGACTTTTCCCGTTTGAATGATATTCAGTGAATATTTTATTTACGTAATTTTCAGGCATTCGTCGATATTATAATAGAGTTCAATTTGAAGTTTTGAACGGATGTTTCCACTCCCAGGCTAAGCATGAAGTAAAATTTCGAGTTTAGAAAAGCCCCGTGAAAATTTGTCGAGGGTCGCGCAGCGACCCGAGACAAATTTTCGGGCTTTTCTAAACTCGAAATTTTACTTCATGCGCCACGCGTACGAAACACTGATTTGAAGTTCAGAAACACACAAATACATCATTAATCAGAGTAATAGGGAATCAGATATTTAGTCTGTTATCAACGATGCTCAGTGTTAATAATAAATAATGATGTTTTGAATATTTTTGTTATAACGACTGGAAACGATATTTATATGTTAATGGTTTTAAAACATAAATAAAACAAATTTATTCTTAAAGGATGTGTATTCGTGATTCGAAAAAACAGGATTCGAATCATATTTATCTCTACGAATCCTTTATTCGAGTATTCGTGATTCGAATCATATTAGGTGATTCGGATTCGTGATTCGAATCCTTTTTACGAGGATCCGTTCCAGCTCTGATAGATACTAACACTTGAAAAAGGAAACTCATACTCGAAAACCGATCGGTGTTAAAAAGCGAAGACACGAAATACACCGTGTTAGTGTTGGACCTTGACTAGATTTGAAGGAGTATAGGCACTCTTGAAATGCAAGCATCGCCGATTTTCGTTTGCGTTTTTTTGCGTGTTTGGTGATAAACGAATGAATTTTTTTTTTTCGTTGTATTTGGCTTTTGCCTGGCCTTGGGAACTTGCCCATTAGCCAACATCATTTATTTATATATAATTTGTATTAATTGTTTAACATTACAATTTTTTATTTTTTTTATTTTGGGGTTTTTACGTCATCCATTTCCGCTGCTAAGGCCAATCATGACGCCGGAGATTAGGTCTACAGCTATCCGGGAATTTTGCCGAACCCGGTGGGAGTTCCAACCCACCGGTAGGGATCTTTAACGTGCACGCAACATCCAGGCAGTACACGGGTCCTACATGCATTTAACGTCATATCCGAGAAGACGGAGTGTTTGGCATTTTTATCCTAACCTATATAAATGCAGACAACTTGTTAGGCCGGTATTTGAACCCCGGTCCGTGGCGTGGCAGTACAACACTCTAACCACTACACCACCAAGCTGCCCGAACACATTACAATTTGTAGTACTCAATTATTTCATACGGACAAACACTCACATTCATACCACACCTAGGGTCACGACGAGAAATTATTTTTAAATGAAGACTCCACGTGCACGGGAATCGAACCCGAGTTTGTGGCTCGCCGAGCGATACAGTCCGACGACGTTAGCGCTCGGCCACCACCTGCCCAAACGAATGAATGTATTTATTGATTGAAACTGGTTTTAATTTTTGCTGTTTCGTTAAATAACTGCGAATATTTTTGCACCTAAATAATAGAGCTGGGAAGGATTCCAATTATTTTAGAGGATTGAAAAGTTATATTTGAATACTATTGTCAAATAGGATTCGTGATCCGGATTTGTTGCGATATTTCAAAAGGATTTGTATTCTATTTCAAATGTAGATGATTAGAATTCTTCTATAAGGATTCAAATACGTATAAAAGGGTTCGAATCCTCACAATGTATTCAAATCATCGCGGGCAGGGTGAATTAAGGAATGCGCCCTATTTTATCCACAATGAGTATCATTATAAAATGTTTGCAAATATATATGTTTTTTCATTTAGAAATCCTCTGAAGGTTCCATCTCCAGCTAGCGAAGGTTGGAAACTATCATGGCAAATTCCATCCGGTCTCTTCCAACTCTGAATAAAGAATGGGCATTTATTCCAGTCGAGGGAAATAATTGTAGTTATTTAGAAAATGGTGCTTTGGATGTTCTGATAGGGCCCTGAAATGTTTTGCAACGAAATATTGGCAATTTTATTCATACTATAATGAAATATTATCAAAAGCAGCAGTTTGATGACTACTTTACTAATCATTTTTCTAATCATTTTGATTAGTAGCATCTTTTGAACGGAATGTGGGTGATTAACGATGCACGCGTATCCACACAAGTATTTTATCAAGGTTAATTTAAATACACGCAATTGGGATATGCGTCGACTCGTAATCAACAATCAGAAATCATCATAACAAATGAATGACGTGTATAAAACACTTGATCACATTCTCTCACGTATGAAACAAATTAAATAAATAATAACAAATATTTGATTGATAGGACAATCGATAAGTGATCTTAGAGGCTATTTAAATTCGAGATTAGATAAATTGTTACTGTTTTGATTTTTTGCCGATCACTCTGGTCTATAAAACTGTATATCTACTATACAAATAATTATTAGTAGTAAAACATGGGTAAGTGTCTGATGATTGTAACGTTTAGCTTTTTGAAAATAAGACAAGAGTGTTTTGAGCTTTATAATTCTTTGCATAAATTGATTGAATTTTGAACTGAAAACAATCATAAATTAATCAAAATTGTAAACGAATATTTAGTACAAAATTGATGATACTTATGTTTTTAAGTCATATTAAACTACAAACTCTAAATATTTAAACAGTACTTGTGTAAAAACATTTACAGCCTTATTAATAGACGTTAGCTCAATTATAATGCTAATAATGAATCATTTTAAACTTCACTTGAAATCAGTGTTTTATACGCGTGGCGCATGAAGTAAAATTTCGAGTTTAGAAAAGCCTGAAAATTTGGTTTGGTCGCGTAGCGCTACGCGCTACGCGACCAAACCAAATTTTCAGGCTTTTCTAAACTCGAAATTTTACTTCATGCTTAATCTGGGAGTGGAAACACTTGCTCGAAGTAAATTTTAATTAAATCTACCAGCAGAAGAAATACATAAACAAAAACTGTGTAACATTACCTATTAATTACACCAAACATATGAATATAAAATAAATTACCTTTACAATCAAATTTTGTAAAATATGAAAAACCTACTTGAATTACTGAAAATTATGTTATAAAATACTTTTTCTTTCATACAATTTAAATTCTATTCAACATTCTGAGGATATTATAGTGTCAAATAACTAATAGTGTATTTTTCTGTGTGTGTTATTTCTACTATACTATTTCAAGTTCAACTTGGGATTAAACAAACTCAAGTTGACAATAATCAAATCAAGTTGTCACTAATTAAATGCGACTTCAATGTGATTAGTGACAACTTGATTTTTATTAGTGCCTACTTGAATTTGTTTAGTGCCAACTTGAACTTGAAAAAGTATAGAATAAAAACTAATTTTTATTCTTCTTTCAATAGAAAAAATGTTACACCACAGCTTTAGTAAGGAATTATTTAAAATTTAAAAAAAACATATTTTAATCATTTCGTGCAGCTGCAATTTCGTTAAGAGTGAATCAATTTTGATTTTTTCAACGTCAGAACAAAGTTTATTGATTTCCCAACAATCGCTGATAAATTTATTAAAATATAGCATTTCTTTAATTTTTTACTTTCCCCCATATGCAAAACAGAGGAAAAGTATTGTATTCGCGAACATTTTCAGATCGAAATTTTTAGTGGATATATCCACTTTGACGTCCCCCGAGTTGATTTGCTTATTATCAATAGCTTACGCTTAAGCCTAAGCTATTGATAATGAGTACATAGTACTCGAAATGTACATCTAGCAAAATAAAAATTATTGCGAATAAAGTGACACTAACACTTTCTTCACAATAATTTTTATTTTGCTAGATGTTCATTCCAAGTTTAGTTTAAATCTTTACGTAACTTAAGAAACCTAATTCTCATAAAAATGCATATCCTTGATTAAGCATGTTTAGAACAGCTTGAAAATTTGGTGAAAATAATTATTTTCTTTTTAAATATAAAAACTTGACCATTTAGAATATATAGTAATTAATTGTTGCATTTTTGTCTCAGTTTTATCATTAAATATTCATATTAATTTGTTGTTTGTTAGGTTTGTTGTTAACGTTTTGTCTTGGCATGTCTGTTATATACAATTTCTGTGATAACTGATCTATAATATTTTATCATACAATATTTGTATATTCAATGTGAAACATACCTGTGATATACAATTTCTGATTACGTGATAACTGATCTGTGATATTTTAACTTACAACTTGTAACATGTCTGTGATGAAACTGTAATAATTAGTGTAACAATTTTGAAATTATAAACCCGTTCACGTTAATTTATAAAGCCGTTTGCAACACTGAGTCAGTTCTTTAAACCATTTGGGGATTTACTTCATTATTACTCATTAATACTATTTAGGATTACCTAGGATTATAAACAAGTATGTAAATGATTGTATAATGTAAACATTATAATGGAGATTTTCGTAAATAAGGTTAAAGTTAAAGTTAAATATTAAAAAAACACTGTTTTATTTAAAAGACAATATCATCTGTTTTTTTTATAAAATTAAAATAATTCGGATTTTGATCAAACTGATACTGAAAAGCCTAATTCCAAAATTTGACTAAATTAAATTACCTACAATAAAACAAAATTTTTAAAAATGATCTAACTCAGTTTTCACGAAACGAAACAAAAAACTCAATCAAAATTGATTTAATTTTTTAGTAAAGTGTATACAAAAATGTGTAACTTCAAAACAAAATTCTCAAAAATTATGCAATTTAGTTTTAAAATAATGAAAATTTGCTTACATTTTTCTAAAATATATATACTCTAAGAAAAATATTCCTTTACGATTTTTCTCTAAAATTAATAGGGGGGCTAATAATTACACATATTTAATTTTACATGTTAAATTCCCATGTTCGCCCCTTATCCCAGACACTCGGTATATAGAAATGCGTAGTTTGTGTTTAACTTTACAAATTACACTTTTTATATATATTTTACAAAATTTTAATCAAACTTGATTAATTAAACACAGTTATATTCCTTTCTTCACTTTTATTTTTATTTTTTGCTAGATGTACATTTCGGGTACTAAGTACCCATTATCAATAGCTATTGATAATGGGTATTTAGTACCCGAAATGTACATCTAGCAAAAAAGAAAAATAAAAGTGAAAAAAGGAATATAACTGTGTTTAATTAAGTGACTTAACACTTTCACGTAACTCATACAACTACATTAAACTTGATTAAGTTTTAAGTTTCGTTTCATGAAAACTTATTTCATTAATTTTGACGATAATTAAATATCTTTAGAGAATTCATGGATTTCTATTATGAATTTGAAGCAGTGAGTTTTCATACAACTTATAAGATGTAGAAGAGTTACTGAGATACTGAAAATCGACATCAATATTTCATGTAGTTTAAAAAGAATAACTTCTTTCAAGCAAGTAACCATTAAATAAACGAAATTTAAAAAAGTGTATTTAGATTGATTTCCTTTTTTCAGATCTTTATATTTATTCAAATGTTCAATATTATTTTACCGACCGTTTTCCACTCCTTGATTATGCATGAAGTAAATATTTTAAGTTTAGAAAGGCCTGTCGCGCAGCGACTAATTCAAATTTTCAGGCTTTTCTAAACTCGAAATTTAATCAAGGAGTGGAAAACGGTCGTAAAAATAATATTGAACATTTGAATAAATATAAAGATCTGAAAAAAGGAAATCGTTTAATTAATGGTTACTTGCTTGAAAGAAGTTATTTTTTTAAACTACATGAAATATTGATTAATACAGTATTAAGCACTGATTTAGTGTAAAATTCATAAAACGCTTTATCTTAAGAAAACTACTAGACAAGCATTAAAAGATTGTTATTTTTCGATTTGATAAATTAACAATTCCTATTTCAACTTATTTTTTCCATTTATTTTATTTTTCTATATTATATCTTTTATTTTTTCTAACAATAAATAATGCACATTTGAATTTCGAATTCTACGTAGATTATATGTGCTGCTACAATTTTAAATTTTCTCTTTAATTAATGTTTATGCATGTTCAATAAAAAAAAAACTCTAGACTGGCAAAGAAACTATTGTAGGCTAGAAACTCTGAAATTATATATTATAAATATTAAGTCTAACGTTTTATATATTAATTCCTAAAGTGTTTAACTAACTTAAACTTAAAAAATAATTAAATCATGTCACAACAGTTTTTTTTTATTGAACAATCTTACTGATTACGAACGACCGAACTCAATTTTTTTTTTGTCATTTCTATTCAGCCCAGTTTTACGACAAAAACACAAAGATCATCACGGTTCCACCCGAGGATGTCAAAACGGCAATCCATCCGGGCGGAATGGGTTGCTGTTTTTTCGAAAAACTGAAGGAGCATTCTGATTCTGTACATCAAGTAAGTGATACCCAATGATTTACTAACTATTAACCATCTCTCTGATCTACTTATTATTAGGTCATTTGTGGTACCTTTATTACCAATTCTTGAATAACAAAGATTAACAAAACAAAATTACGATAATGTTCGTATATACTGCTTGCCGTTTTGCAAACTAAAAAAGCGTGGGTATATTATCTCAAATTAAAATAGTTTTGAATTTGAAATATTCATGTTTCATTTCCAAGTTTACATTCATCCAATGCAAAAGTAATTACAAACAAAAATATTACAGATTGACGCAGTAACAGGCGAAGAAGACACATTCGCCTCTTTCCTTGACAGATGCATCAGAACAGCACAAAAAATGACCCAACTTGGCCTCAAACCAGGAGACATCATCTCAATCTGCTCTCACAACCACTTAAACAATTCAGTACCATTACTAGCGGGTTTATTCAACGGAATAATCGTCGCTGCAGTCGATCCATCTTTTTCACAAACTGATATGAATTACCTCTTGGGCATTGTTAAGCCAAAAATGGTTTTTCTTGCACCCGGTTCAGAAGAATTGGTGAAGAATGGTGTGGATCTTTTAGAGAATGATTGCAAAATGGTTGTCTTTGGAGATTCAAATGAGTATATGGAGTTTAAAGAGTTTTCTGATTTCGAATGTGATGTTGATGGATTTAAGCCAAAAATTCCAAAAAGTATTAATGAAACTGCTATTATTTTATTTAGTAGCGGTACAACGGGAATGCCAAAGGGGATCTGTTTGAATCATAAGACGTTTTTAAACTCCATGAATGTTGAGTAAGTACATTATTAGCATTTGTATAAATAACTTAAATAAGAAATAAATAAATGCAAGTTTCTTAGTGGTTCATATGCTCTTCTAGTTATAAATTACATTTATATTAATAAAATAGGAATGCTAGTTGCACCCAGAGGAAGTATTCTCAGAACTAAGGTATGTTAGCCTTAGTTCTGAGAATACTTTTTTCATTTGTGTTTATAAGAGATACGAACCTCGATTGTGGCACTTTCAAGCATCTGAACGATGAATTATTGGTACCAACACAATGACAAGGAAATATAATTCCAACAATATGCATAACTCATTTCGCAATTTTTTTGAGATATGCTATGTTGAAACTTAAACGACAATATGATTATATAAACATTAATATAGAACATCTTGTATAAAATTACGAAAATTCGTGTACACAAATGTTCGTAGTTTTATATATGATGTTTAATGTGTGCAAACTAAAAGAAGCGTAAGCTTACTTTCTTTAATTTAAATATTTAGTCTTGAATTTAAATTATTCCTATTAATAGTTCATTCAACGCCACGATCGAAATAGTATGATGGTAATTATTCTATTTGATAACTCTAACTACCGCAGTTTTCTAAATTACCTTTTAACCGTAAATATTTTGATGTTTGTAACAAAATATTTCCACAGGGATTAGTAAGTTTAATGTTTAAAAAATAAAATTTAATGATGTTTTTATCATTCTGGATGTTTAAAATATGTAAATATTATTCACAAGTATTAATGCATATTATTTGTATCTATACATTACGGACTGAGAGTAATCTTATTAATACAGAAATGTAAATGTTTAGCCTTACAGGAACGTACTTCGGTTATGCTGGCCTCTATTGGCTGTCGCAACACATCATCACTTACTCAACCATCATCTTTGGAAGAACCAAACTTGTGAATGTGAAATTTGATCGCGAAACCGCGTGGGATGTCTTCCATAAACATAAGGTAAGTGTTTTTTTTTAAAGAAAAATATAAACTTATAAGCGATATACATACAGGGATTTTTTTCTTTTAAGGAGGTATATTTACCTACATATCCCAAAGCAAATCACTCCAGGTGCTCGAATCTTTAAAACCCAAGATTTGCTTAAACGAAATAAATACTGGGTCTGAAAGTATACATATGCATACAAAGTAAATTTTCCGATATTCATTGCCTTTTTTTTAAGAGTTCACTTTGCAGCTTGAGACGAGTGTTTTTCAGTCCCAGATTAAGCATGAAGTAAAATTTCGAGTTTAGAAATGGCTGAAAATTTGGTTTGGTTTGCATTCAAAGTAAATTTTCCGGTATTCGTTGTTTTTTTAAAGTTCAATTTGCAGCCTTAAACGAGTGCTTTCCACTCCCGGACGAAGCATGAAGTAATATTTCAAGTTTAGAAAAGTGTTTTCTACTCCTAGATAAAGCATGAAGTAAAATTTCGAGATTAGAAAAGCCTTAATATTTGCATACAAAGTAAATTTTCCGGTATTCGTTGTTTTTTTTAAGTTCAATTTGCAGCCTTAAACAAGTGTTTCCCACTCCCAGACAAAGCATGAAGTAAAATTTCGAGTTTAGAAAGGCCTGAAAATTTGGTTTGGTCGCTCCGCGAAGCGGAGCGACCAAACCAAATTTTCAGGCTTTTCTAAACTCGAAATTTTACTTCATGCGCCACGCGTATAAAACACTGACTTCAAGTGAAGTCCAAAATGTACTGTTTCAGTTTGATCCCACGTTAATAAATTTTACAAAATGCATTTCATTGAACCAAAACTTCCGCTTACAAAAATCCAACAATTTTCTGTAAATTAACTTAAAAAAATAATCCGAAATCCGATTTGGTTAGACGAAATAAGCATTTGTAATACTTATTAACGTCAAATCAAACTGAAGCAGTATATTTTGAACTTTATTTTAAATCAGTGATTAACACGCGTGGCGCATGAAGTAAAATTTCGAGTTTAGAAAAGCCTGAAAATTTGGTTTGGCCGCTCCGCTTCGCGAGCGGCCAAACCAAATTTTCAGGCTTTTCTAAACTCGAAATTTTACTTCATGCTTTGTCTGGGAGTGGAAAACACTTGTTTAAGGCTGCAAATTGAACTTAAAAAAAACAACGAATATCGGAAAATTTACTTTGTATGCAAATTTTAAGGCTTTTCTAATCTCGAAATTTTACTTCATGCTTTATCTAGGAGTAGAAAACACTCGTTTAAAGTTTTAAATTGAATCCATTTACAACACCAAGGAATATCTGAACATTTATAGCGTTATACATTGGGATTTGTATAGATAAAAGAAAACATTTCTGTATATGAATATCATGTTCTACTTTATTGAGTAGAAGTATTATTTAATAATGTTCAATTAATATTCTTAAACTTAATTGGTTTCTTATAACTTACATATATGTTTTTTTTTTCAATTTATTCCAATAGGTGAATAATTTATTTTTGGCACCGTGTGATGCAATTCAACTCAGCCATCGCATGCCAGATTACAATCTTGAACATTTGAAACTGTTGATCATCGGTGGCGGAGGAATACCGTGGGAGTTTATTGTGAAATTCAGGGAAGCATTGAAGGATACAAAAGTGGGATTGGTTTACGGACAAACTGAACTCATGGGGGTGTTCAATTTCTTTGATCCCCTAGCGTACGATAAGAAGAGCTGCGTTGGTATACCTATGGCCGACAGAAGTTATAAAGTAAGTAACATTTTTATTTCACAATGTTCGAAAATTTTATGAATATGTAAAACACAGCGAAAGTAATGTTTTTGCTAACATTTTTAAATCAAATATGAAAAATGTCTGTCCTTCTGTCCTACTGTCCAGCCATTTTGTCCTTCTGACTTTCTGATCTTCTGTCCTCCTATGCTTCTGTCCTGTCCATCTATCCTTGTGTCCTCTTGTCCTTCGTAATTCTGTCCTTCTGTCCTCTTGTTCTTCTGTCCTTCTGTCCTTCTATCCTTCTGTCCTTCTGTCCTTCTGTCCTTCTGTCCTTCTGTCCTTCTGTCCTTCTGTCCTTCTGTCCTTCTGTCCTTCTGTCCTTCTGTCCTTCTGTCCTTCTGTCCTTCTGTCCTTCTGTCCTTCTGTCCTTCTGTCCTTCTGTCCTTCTGTCCTTCTGTCCTTCTGTCCTTCTGTCCTTCTGTCCTTCTGTCCTTCTGTCCTTCTGTCCTTCTGTCCTTCTGTCCTTCTGTCCTTTTGTCCTTCTGTCCTTCTGTCCTTCTGTCCTTCTGTCCTTCTGTCCTTCTGTCCTTCTGTCCTTCTGTCCTTCTGTCCTTCTGTCCTTCTGTCCTTCTGTCCTTCTGTCCTTCTGTCCTTCTGTCCTTCTGTCCTTCTGTCCTTCTGTCCTTCTGTCCTTCTGTCCTTCTGTCCTTCTGTCCTTCTGTCCTTCTGTCCTTCTGTCCTTCTGTCCTTCTGTCCTTCTGTCCTTCTGTCCTTCTGTCCTTCTGTCCTTCTGTCCTTCTGTCCTTCTGTCCTTCTGTCCTTCTGTCCTTCTGTCCTTCTGTCCTTCTGTCCTTCTGTCCTTCTGTCCTTCTGTCCTTCTGTCCTTCTGTCCTTCTGTCCTTCTGTCCTTCTGTCCTTCTGTCCTTCTGTCCTTCTGTCCTTCTGTCCTTCTGTCCTTCTGTCCTTCTGTCCTTCTGTCCTTCTGTCCTTCTGTCCTTCTGTCCTTCTGTCCTTCTGTCCTTCTGTCCTTCTGTCCTTCTGTCCTTCTGTCCATCTGTCCTTCTGTCCTTCTGTCCTTCTGGCCTTCTGACCTTCTGTCCTTCTGTCCTTCTGTCCTTCTGACCATCTGTCCTTCTGTTCTTCTAACCTATCCTTCTGTCCTTCTGTCTTTCCGTCCTTCCGTTCTTCTGTCCTTTTGTTCATTTGTCCTTCTGTCCTTTTGTCCTGTTGTTTGTTCTATACAGCCTAAATCGATCGAGGTGTTAAGATGACTCTATAAACTTAACCGTTTTATTTCAATCTTGAGATGTCACTTAGCCTCTTGACTGCTATAGTATTTAATCATTAAATTACTTATAATATTTTGACTTAGTTACCTAACCGACTATATTTTTATTACTAATTTACATCTTCAAGACGTCTTACATACAATAAATTGACATTCTGTTTTAACATCATAAATCTTTTTCTACCAATAAAACAAAATTAAAGTATTACGTCAATTATCAATTGTTTTAATGATAACACGAGTGTTTTCCACTCCTAGACTAAGCATGAAGTAAAATTTCGAGTTTAGAAAAGCCTAAAAATTTGGCTCGGGCGCGTAGCGAAGCGGAGCGACCGAGCCAAATTAGGCTTTTCTAAACTCGAAATTTTACTTCATGCGCCATGCGTATACAACACTGAATTAGTGTAAAATGATCTTTATCCAATTGAGAAGTGTAATAAGTTTTGTATGTCAATTATCAATTGTTTAAAAGAGGGAGAAAATGCTATGATGAACACAAGATCATTTATTTTAATTTAATTTTTACACCGAAGGATATTTTACAAAATTGGCTTAAATAATTCACTTTCAAATATTTTGTTTTTTTTTCCATAATAATATTTATATAATTGTACAATCTATAAGAGTACATATTTAAAATACAATGTAATAGTAGATTTACAATAATTTACAATTAACGAATAATCACTGAAGTGCAAACACTTGAATGCGATAAAATATAATAACAATTTATATAATAATGACTAAGTTTAGTATTTTGTGTTAATCTAAGATATCATTTATTTGGACATAAAATAATAAAAAATTAATGAATACAAAACCTTTAAACATACGATTAAAAATTGTAACATAAATAGTCACAAGATAATCTATGTTAAGGAATGAATAGAATCATATTTAATTGACACTTATAATTTAACAAACTATTCAAGAATTTTTTCTTTTCAATTATTTTTTTGATCGATGCACTGATGGATTTTTTGTCTGTCTTTATTTATCATATATTCTTTTAAATTATTTTTGTTCCTATAACAATTATGCACATTTATGATGCCAGTTGGAACATAATTGAATATTTATAACTAGTTTTGTATTTTCTTTGTAGTACCATACGATCATTTAAAACATGATTTAGAGTAGGCTTTGAATTTTTAATTAGATTGGCATTACTGTCCGTTAACACATAGTTTACCATAACCTCAAATTTATTCTATCATTTAATTAGCATTCTAGGCAACCACAAAAAAATGCAAACCACTCTAAATAATAATTTAAATGACCGCATGGTACTTTACTCTTTGCAACTACAATATTTTATTATATGAGCCGTTTATTTTAAAATTAGCCAAACATTATTTCTTAATTGTTATTGTCGACTGTAACAATCTTCATAATTTAAGGTTTTCTGTCACAAACAACAATTTGTGGTTAAGTATATTTAAAATTTATAATATATATTTTTAATATACTTAACCACAAATTGTTGTTTATAACTAAGAGGCTCAAATTATGAAGGTTTTTACAGTCAACAACAAACACTTTCAAAATAAACGGCTCATATAATCAATTGGAATTTATAGAATTTATCTACAAATTGTGATTCACATTTTTTTTTATCTTATCAGAAATAGTGCTTGTTTATTTGCTAAGTTGTTAAATGCATACATTATTAGAAAACATTATTAAATGATGACGTAATCTTGAATTTGTATGAACATATATTATTTCTAATCTATCTCACCTATTAATCATAAATATACAATTTATTTCTTATTGTTTCTTGTTTATATGAAAACTGATTAATTGCTATTAAACTATTCCTAATCATTCTCTGTAATAATAAATTATATTATGTAATGTAACTCATAAATTAAAAAAAATATGCACAAGCAAATATGCCAGGAATTAAATTATTAGAAAAAGTGGGTACAGCGAATCAAAATAATAAAATTTATTTCTTATTGTTTGTGATTGATATAAAAATTGATTAATTGCTATTAGATTATTCCTAATCATTCTCTGTGATAATAAATTAGATTATGTAATGTAAATCTAAAATTAAAAAAATACGCATAGGCAAATATGCCAGGAATTAAATTCAAGGAGGGTACAGCGAATCAAAATAGTAATTTACAAACCAAGTGCGAAAACAGAATTTTCCTACGTAGGCACAATTTGCGATGAATGAGCAACAGTCTTTATTTTTATTTTTTTTATTTTTTAGATTGTTGATCCGGAAACGGAAGTAACTTTAGGCCCCAACCAAGAAGGCGAACTCCGCGTAAAAACGGAATACTGCATGAACGGTTACTACAACATCGACTCGTCGAGCGCCTGGGACTCCGAAGGTTACATCAAAACAGGAGACATCGCCTATTTCGACGATGACTTTTGCTTCTTCATCATCGACCGCATCAAGGAGATGTTCAAGTACAAAAGTTGGCACATCGTCCCCGCCCAACTCGAAGCCATCCTTTTGAATCATCCATCAATCGAGCTCGTGGTTGTGGTTGGAACTCCTCACGTCGAAGACGATAACCATCCAACTGCTGTGGTTGTGCTTAAAAACGGAGCTGATCCGGACGCTGAAGGCATCAGGAAGTTTATCGATGATCAGGTTGATGAAAGGCATAGGTTGAGGGGGGGTGTTAAGTTTGTGGAAGAGTTTCCTTTGACGCCTAGTGGGAAGATTAAGAGGAGGGATATTGTTAAGATGATTGTTAATAAAATAATTTAAAAATTAACGATAAACAAATCTATTAAATGTATGATTTCATAGTTCGGATTAAGTAAACGTATTTGTTTAAAATGTAAGAAATACGTTTACTTAATCCGAACTATGGAATCATACATTTAATTAACAATTTTTATAAGTATGAATGAAATTGCTGAATAATCCAATGTTCATCGGGGTAGTAGCTCGGGAAGTAGTTGTTTCAACGAGTGTTTTATTTAGTCTTTGTAAGACAAATGTATTGTAGATTGCGTAAAGAATGGCACTTTTAATGTTTTAACAGTTTTTATTATTTCTCGTACTTAATTTTGGATTGTCTTCAAATTGTACTTTCAGATTTGAAATGTATTAACATTGATATTTCGTCAATCTATATTTATTTCTCTTATATATTTCTATTATTTATAATAATAACAATAATAATGTTTCGTCTTTGTAAAGATACGCATATATATTTTAATTATAATAATTTATATTGTGTAAATAAAATAAAAGTAACAAATTATTTACTCCTTATTTCACCCTTACAAATTCTAAGGATAGGGCATGTACCTTGGGGCGGTTTTACCTTGGGACAAACGCTATTACGATTTTTGTACTGTAGTTACTGGAAAATCTAGGAAGTACATCATATGTTGGCAGCAGTGTTTGCGAGTAAACGAACACATCCGGTTGCTTGTAAGAAATCATTCATGTTGACAAATGGTGGTAGTGTGTTTTCGATACCGTAAAGTAAAATTTGTGAACGTTTTGAAGAAGTGCATAATACCGCAGTCAGTACTATTACTCAAATATTTTCACACCGCTTCATTGCTATATGATTGCTGTACACAATATGAAGCATATTTATGAAAGTCTCTGCAGTTGTCATTTCGAGGTTATATTTTATAAAATATGTGCATGTTTGTACCTTGAGACACTGTTTTGGTTGCAACATGGGACGAGTCCTATAGTAGAACCAGATATTTACCAGTAATCCGTCTCACTGGTAATGACATAATTGCAGATGGGGAGGAGTGCTACAGGAAAGAAACGATTAAAACCAGATGCAAAAGCGTTGGAGGTCGCTGCTAACGAACTTCTTCTAAACAATGGAACATTACGACAGTTGCCAGCGCCCACGGAGTTTCAAAAAGCACGCTCGCTAAACACATCCAAAAACATAAATTATCTGGAGAAGCTAACTTTAGGTATACTGCAAACAATGCGACACATAAAGTATTCACCGCTAAGCAAGAGGAGGAACTGGTCTCGTATATTATAAAAGCAGCACAATTGAACTATGGCGTTACCGTCGAAGAAATGAAAAAGTTAACTTTTCAATATGCGAAAGGTAACAACATTAAGATGCCCGACTCGTGGTATGTTAATGAAGCTGCTGGTCGGCAGTGGTACAGGGACTTTAGAAAAGCCTACGAAAGAAGAATATCTCTCCGATAACCTGAAGCCACCAGCTTAGGAAGAATGGCCTGTTTCAACAAGGCAAACGTGACAGTTTTTTTCGATAAACTGAGGGATATCTATTCAAGATTTAAACGGACACGATAGAATGTGTAGAATCTTGATAAGACTGGTTGTTCCACTGTTACAAGCCCGTTTGTGTGCTGAGTAACATTAAGGCGAAGCAAATAGGAGCGGTCACTTTTGGTGAACGAGGACTAAACGTAACCAGAGGTTGTTAATGCTGCAGGAACATTCATCTCACCTGGCATCATTTTTCCGCGCGTCCACTTCGAGGACCACATGATCAATAATGCGCCACTTGGAACCATTGGCATGGCGACTTCAAGTGGATGGTCTAATGCGGAGTTGTTCGTGCAATATCTTCAGCATTTTATTTCCATCGTGAAACCTTCTGTGGATAACAAAATGTTGCTTATAATGGATAATCATGAGAGCCACTTTTCAATAGCTGCCATAAATGTAGCAAGGGAAAATGGAGTAATATTCTTGAATTTTCCCCCACACACCAGTCACAAGCTGCAGCCGCTTGATATATCAGCCTTCGGACAGTTCAAAAGCTATTACAATAGGGCCAGCAAAGCCTGGATGCTCTACCATCCTAGTAAGCCCATTTTAATTTATGATGTATCAACATTGATAGGACAAGCATTTCCATTGGCTTTCACACCGAACAACATCTCAGCGGAATTCAATGTTTCTGGTATATGGCCATTCAATGCATATGTGTTTGAAGACCATGAGTTCTTGCCAGCTGAAGTGACAAACAGACCGTACAAACCTCATAAGGAAAGCATAATTCAAGAGAAGGAGCCGAACGTAGAAACGCCATCAACAAGCAGTGCACCTATCACAGCGAAGTCTATTTTCGTCTATTAGAAAAAGCACTACCTTCCAAGCGTGATGTATGGGGCCGAAAACCTGGAAAATGCATGATTGCGATCGACTTACCAGAATCTGAAGAACTCAAGCTACAGAAAATGAAAAATAACAAGCCTTTTGCTCTGCCAAAAAAGACTGTTAAGAAAGATTTAGTTTGATCGTCATCTGAAGATGAAGACGAACCCGAACTTCAAGACAGCTCCGATGGAAGTCGTTTCGCTGACAGCTCTGATAATGAAGAAGACGAGTCGGATTTCTACGACGCAGCTCCACTCAACTATTCCAAGGACAGTTATGTGTTAGTCAAGTTCAATGTCTCTGGGAAACTTTCGTCGAACAGTGTCCATTATGCCGGTATAGTCGAAGATGTTACAGAATTGGAGGCTACTGTGAAATTTCTGCGAGTGCGGAAAGTTCACTTTGTTTTTTCTGACGTTGAAGATGTCGCTGTCGTTAGTAAGTCCTGCATAGTAAAGATATTGCCTGAGACAACCATCCGTCGAGGACAGCATTCCTTCAACATCAAGTTTCCTGCGAATATTAACCTTAAATAATGTATGGATTTCATTATAAACATTTTTGTACACTATTTTTTTATGATTAAAATGAATTCAATGCGCATATTCATTTATACAATATAATTCTATCTCTGTCCGAATGTACAAGACCTGTTTGTACCTTGGGACAAATTGCACTGTATTGTTATATGGTGAGTACCGACTTCTTTATTGATCTATTCGCAAATGGGTATTAACCATTTACTAGCCAAAACTATATTCTTTCACGGGATTAATGGCAATTCAATTTCATTTAAAAACCAAAAATAAAAAATTTTAAAAGAAAATTCTGTCCCAAGGTACACGCCTTTTCCCTAAAATTTAATATATAAACACTGTTCTTTCTTCTAATGATTCTCGGCCTTACTATCAAACGTTAGGATACAGCTTTGACACAATTCTCAGGATGGTATTAACATGTTTATATTTATAAAACATTTAGGTAGATTACTATTATTAGTTTACAACTAGTTTACAACTAATAATTTAATTAATTTAATAGGGTGATATGTATCCTGACCAGATTTTCGAAGAAACCCGATTCCAATAGGACCTACTAATTTTCGGATCAACAAAGATATAAAATGTAACACTAAATTTTAGAATCAATTATAACTTACCATTTAGAATTAATTCTAACATTACTAACATGTATTCGTAGAAAACGACGATTAATTTAATACACAATATATTTTAATAGAGATAACTGCTTTAACTACGTAATTTATTTAAATCAATTACTTCAGAAACTCTCTTAATAATTGACATTAGTTGAGAATGTTAAGATAATTTCAAGGACTCGAAAATTTTCTTTCTAGTTTCTTCAAACTTTCTAACGTTTATTAATAAAACAATAGTCACTATTTCCTAAAATTTCAAGTTAAATTGATAACATTTTATAATGAAACAAATGAAACACTTTTTAACTTTATTTGTATAACTGAGACTTTATTAAGTGACTATAGTTTCAGCAACTTCAACCTGTCATTTTTAAACTTAAAGAAAATATAAGACATACATTACCCAATAGGTCAAAATGTTATGAATCAAGATTTCTAAAAAATCACAATTTAAAATATATATATATATATACAAGATGTCCACAGATCACTGCCCGGATAGGAAATACTTTTTTAGTGTCCATTTTTCGAAGAAAGGTCATTCTGTCCAAAAAGTTTGATGAGATTTACTATAAAAGGCGCTCGAAAATTAAGAAAAACTAAAATTGTCATAAGAGAAGTGTACCTTAAATTATAATTTCAGAGAAAGATGTTATTTGGAAAAGTAGTTTGTAATTGAGAATTATGTTTACAAAATATAAACTTGATAGAAACATTTTTATTTTTATTAAATTTATTAATGTTTATAATTATGTATCGTATATTTTTAACGTTTTCATTCAAAATTATTGTATATCTAATAAATTATGAATTTTTCATCAAATTTAAAGATATTTAACCAGTAAAAAATAACATAATAAAAATTGAATATTTTGTAAATAACTTAGATAAACTTAAGTTAATCATATCAAACCGAAATTATCCACGGAGTTTTTCTTTTAAGTATACATATCCTAATTATTATGTAAATTTTCACATATTCGTTGATTTTTTTAAGTTCCATTAGAAACTATAAACGAGTGTTTTCCACTCCCAGACTAAGCATGAAGTAAAATTTCGAGTTTAGAAAAGCCTTCAAATTTGGTTTGGTCGCTCCGCCAAGCGGAGCGACCCAACCAAATTTTCAGACTTTTCTAAACTCGAAACTATACTTCATGCGCCACGCTCATAAAACTCTTAATTTTGTGAAGTTTTTGTTTTCTCTATTAGATTATTAAAATTAGATTATTAGATTATTAGATTATTAGATTATTAGATTATTAGATTATTAGATTATTAGATTATTAGATTATTAGATTATTAGATTATTAGATTATTAGATTATTAGATTATTAGATTATTAGATTATTAGATTATTAGATTATTAGATTATTAGATTATTAGATTATTAGATTATTAGATTATTAGATTATTAGATTATTAGATTATTAGATTATTAGATTATTAGATTATTAGATTATTAGATTATTAGATTATTAGATTATTAGATTATTAGATTATTAGATTATTAGATTATTAGATTATTAGATTATTAGATTATTAGATTATTAGATTATTAGATTATTAGATTATTAGATTATTAGATTATTAGATTATTAGATTATTAGATTATTAGATTATTAGATTATTAGATTATTAGATTATTAGATTATTAGATTATTAGATTATTAGATTATTAGATTATTAGATTATTAGATTATTAGATTATTAGATTATTAGATTATTAGATTATTAGATTATTAGATTATTAGATTATTAGATTATTAGATTATTAGATTATTAGATTATTAGATTATTAGATTATTAGATTATTAGATTATTAGATTATTAGATTATTAGATTATTAGATTATTAGATTATTAGATTATTAGATTATTAGATTATTAGATTATTAGATTATTAGATTATTAGATTATTAGATTATTAGATTATTAGATTATTAGATTATTAGATTATTAGATTATTAGATTATTAGATTATTAGATTATTAGATTATTAGATTATTAGATTATTAGATTATTAGATTATTAGATTATTAGATTATTAGATTATTAGATTATTAGATTATTAGATTATTAGATTATTAGATTATTAGATTATTAGATTATTAGATTATTAGATTATTAGATTATTAGATTATTAGATTATTAGATTATTAGATTATTAGATTATTAGATTATTAGATTATTAGATTATTAGATTATTAGATTATTAGATTATTAGATTATTAGATTATTAGATTATTAGATTATTAGATTATTAGATTATTAGATTATTAGATTATTAGATTATTAGATTATTAGATTATTAGATTATTAGATTATTAGATTATTAGATTATTAGATTATTAGATTATTAGATTATTAGATTATTAGATTATTAGATTATTAGATTATTAGATTATTAGATTATTAGATTATTAGATTATTAGATTATTAGATTATTAGATTATTAGATTATTAGATTATTAGATTATTAGATTATTAGATTATTAGATTATTAGATTATTAGATTATTAGATTATTAGATTATTAGATTATTAGATTATTAGATTATTAGATTATTAGATTATTAGATTATTAGATTATTAGATTATTAGATTATTAGATTATTAGATTATTAGATTATTAGATTATTAGATTATTAGATTATTAGATTATTAGATTATTAGATTATTAGATTATTAGATTATTAGATTATTAGATTATTAGATTATTAGATTATTAGATTATTAGATTATTAGATTATTTATGAAAGCGGTAAGACAAAGACAAGTGTTTTTAATTTTATTTTTATAAAGATACCACATTGTCAATGCCAACCAAATCAAAGATTTAATTATTTTCTCGTTTTGATTTTCGTTTTTGTTTTGTTTGTTAAAAGGACGTAATTCAGGAACCTGAAACGATAGGAAAATAAAGAAGATATTAGAAAATGCCTTATTATTCTGAATAATCCCTAAAATGTTGAAATTATTCATAATAATAAGACATTTTGCAACATTTTCTTTATTTTTCTATAGTTTAACGTTCCTGATATATGCCCTTTCAACAAAATTGTATTAAAATGTCAAAGTCATGAAAAATCAACGATTGATAAGTATTGTAAGTATTGATAGGTGTTATCTTCTCCTTTGAAAAGAAACATAATTAATATCTTTAAGTACTTACATTATTAGCAAAATCAGGTTTTAAATACGAATCCTATACTTTTATAATCTTATTTTATATCAACAAATCATTACCTTTGTGTGGATGTCGTGCGCTTTGTGAAAACTATTAACTATAATTACTTAATTCTCCCCACCGTAAACAGTATTGAATTAAGTGGTAGTTTGTAATTTTTTTTCATTCTACTTTATATGGGTCTATTACATAATATATCTCGGAATCGATCATGAAGGTCACTACACATATATACTTATCTTAAACTTGTACGCTCTGCAGTCGTTAACCAAAAAGTGTTTGATCTACAAGTGTTGGAAATTTATTGAAAATCATGAAAACGGGTAAGTTTGTAAAAATTTTAAATTTTGATTATATACCTAATATAATTAAAATTTGTAACTTATTATTGGAAGATTTATATATTTTTTGGATCAAGTACTTGGTTTTTAATTATCTGGATATTAAATCAGTTTTATAGCAACATAAGAGGAATTTTTCTTTTATGTATATATAACATTACTTGTTTTTCACAAGTGTATTCTACTCCCAGACTAAGCATAAAGTAATATTTCGAGTTTAGAAAAGCCTGAACGTTTGGATTTGGACGCAGCGTTCAAATCCAAATTCGGGCTTTTCTAAACTCGAAGTTCAAAATACACGTCATTAGCATACTCCTTAAATGGAACATTGTGAACTTCACTTGAAATAAGTGTTTTATACGCGTGGCGCATGAAGTAAAATTTCGAGTTTAGAAAAGCCCCGTGAAAATTTGTCTCGGGTCGCTGCGCGACCCTCGACAAATTTTCTACGCGGGGTTTTTCTAAACTCGAAATTTTACTTCATGCTTAGTCTGGGAGTGGAAAACACTCGTTTATAGTTTTAAATTGAACTCACTTGAAAAACAACAAATGTCGGAAAATGTACAATGTATGCATATGTATAAATAAAAGAAAAATTCCAAACGCTCATGCTTTTATAAACTTGAAATTTTACTTCATATTTAATCTAGGAGTGAAAAACACTCGTTTAAAGCTAAAGATCATTCCACAAAATTAAATTATCCAAAGTATTACATTATAATATTTAAAATTACAAAAATTAATGTAAAATGCAATAATGTATTACATTAACATTTCTTAATGCAATTTTATTGCAAATTAAACGTGGAAATTTATTAATGTTTTATGACTATTAGCCATCGATAGTGCAGCTAATTGTATGTAATTTTTAAAGCGTAAGAAAATGCAATGTGTTCATATTCATAATTAAAGAAAGAATCAATATTAGAAAGTTTCGTTAATTCCAGAGTACATGAATTAATATTTATTTAAATATTAAATAAATTGAATATAAATATTAAATTAATTAAATAATATAACTTAACTTTGATGTAAATTTTACAAACATTTATTTCGTCTAAGCAAATCTCGCGCTTTGAAAATTCGAGAAATTTAGGATACGTAAGTATAATTAAAAGAAAATTTTGTTGAAATTATATTACTCCACACTCTTGTGAAAATAATAATTTGTAATATTTAATAACGTAGGATTAGATTTGATCAGTATATTTTCAATTTTAGTTTAAATCAGTTATTTGGTTTGGTCTAGTAGTTTTATAAATTCGCGTAGCTTTACTAAACTCAAAATGTTTCTTTATGCTTAATCTGGGAGTGGAAACACTCGTTAGTAGCTACCACTGAATGCCAAAAAATGTACTATTATGTCGTCGGCTTACAAGTGAAATCACTTAAGTCAAAAACAATAAATTGAGAGAAACAACTGCAATTAAAGATTTTTATCCTACTGTTACTTTTCCTACTGAGTCATTTAATGAGTTTAGAATTTTCTATTAATAATAAACGATCTAACTTAGGGCATTAGCATGCAGAAAACCATAAGTACAATAGCTTAGTGGACTTAACTAACAACATCCAAAAATTGACTTAGTGGATTTCACTTGTAAGCCGACGATGTCAAGTATTTATTTTTGCTAATAGTTCAAATAGCATCACTAATCAACGTTTCCTTGGCAAAACAAGCCACAAAATAACAAAAAAATCAAATTATTTCATGTAAAGTATTGACAGTAAATATTATTAAGTTTAATTCACGAAACAACATTTTGTGGCTTTTCAGAACTCGAAGTTTTACTTTATGCTTAATCGAGGAGTAGAAATACTCGTTAGTAGCTTTAAATTGGCCGCTTTTACATAAACAATAAATTTCTGCAAATTTACTAAACGCTGTAATTATCGAGATATGTATACTTAAAAGACAAATTATATGTATATTATAAAACGCATGCAATTTATTGTTAAATGCACACATGTTTGCCAAACCATAAATTACTCTTTTATCTTTTCACGCAAGTGTATATCAAATCTCTATCTCCAAGGCAAAACGCGATATGTTGAACCTGTTGTTAGTTTTTTGTGTATCGTCTGATCTAATATAATAAATACACAAACACGCTTCAAACAATAATACAATGATAACCGATACAATTACATCTTGCTTCTCGGAATAGAAAAAAAACTTCATTGTTTTATACACTTATTGGATATTAGTTTTAAACTATTCCACTATTTCACCTTTGTATTCTATAATTTACTATGTTTAGACACCACAAACACAATCACACACATCCGTGGACCCAGGTAGAATCATTTTGTATTTTAAAGTGACCCCACCCGGCGGGACTCGAACCCGCGACCCTTGGGTTAGGGGTCTCCGAAAATCATTATAATTTGCTTATAATATTAATTTTACCCATTGACAAATATATTACCAATTTATTATACGGATACGTTTATGTTAAATATTTATCCCAATTGTACCTCCTTGACAAATGACTAATTTATAAATATGATGTACGATGTGGTTTAGTAATATTTCATATCAGACGCCTAGACGCAAAACCAGCCATGCATGTTTTGACAAATTTGTGGCGAAATGACACAAAACTTATTTTGCAGCACCTTTTAAATAAAATAAATACATTTTAAATAAATTAATTAAAATAGTGTTAAATAAGCGCCGGAACAAGAAAAATTATGTAAAACTAAGTCAAAAGTTGCCAGGTTCCGCAACTAAAGAAATATTTCATCTTATGCAACCGAGAAATGTAGCAGGTTTTGCATTCTTTGGTATTAAATTATTGGATTGATTGTCCAAAGATTTTTACTCAAATTAGTTTTCATGTTCCCCATGTTTTGAGAAAAAATAGATTCTTTCAAGTTTCTATTCCTAGAACGAATATAATAAAATTTTATATTGTGGAGGCTTCTACTTCGTTATACATGTTAATTTATTAATAAAAAACGGTTTAACTTTGTTTGTATAATACATTTTTTTTTACATATTACAAATCATTTTATATAACATTTTTTTCTCATTCAATAATAAAGTTTATAAACAAACAAATGATCTAGCAATGGGGGGGCCCCTTAGTCCATTGTTAGCAGATATTTTTATGCACCACTTTACTTTAATTATTTTAAATTCACCGCTAGCTAAAAAACATATTAAAATGTCGCACCGTTACGTCGATGATATACTAGCTTGTTTCCACGGTACAGATAGACAACTAAATCAATTTTTAGATTTTATTAATAACCTTCATCCAAGAATAAAATTCACAGTAGAAACTGAAATTAACAACAACATAAAATACTTAGATCTATCTATTACAAAAATAAATAACAAATTAATTTTCGACATTTTCAGAAAACCAACATTTACCGACTCAATAATTCCTATCCACTCCAGACATCCCTATAAACACAAAATAGCTTCGTTCAATTCTATGATCAATCGAGCCTTTCAAATTCCTTTATCAGAAAGTTCATTTAAAAAAGAGGTTGACCAGATTAGGGCTATAGCCATTAACAATGGCTATGGGCATGATTTGGTTCACAAACATATAAAAAAACATACATTTTCAAAAATTAAACATATATTATATGCCGGTATCCCATATAAAGTAGATAATTTAAACTACAAATCAATCACTTATTTTGGCAATGTTAGTTTCCAAATTAAAAATATTTTAAAAAAGCATAACATAGAAGTAGCGTTCAAACCTTTTTGCAAAATTAACAATTATATATTTAATAACAAAACCAAAATAGATGCAAACAATAGATCAGGAATTTATAAATTAACTTGTACAGATTGTCAAGGAGTTTACATCGGTCAATCTGGTCGTAATTTTAATATTAGGCTCAAGGAACATTTCCGGTCTTTTCGGTTGAGACAGTGTGATAAGTCGCCTTTTGCAAAACATCTGTTAGATGAAAACCATACTTTTGGAAAAGATGTACTTTCCATCATTCACTATGTCGAAAAGGGTCGGAAGATGAATCTCCTAGAAGCATTAGAAATACACAAAGTCCGCGCTAATCCGGGAATCCCTCTCATTAACGACCCGGTTGACCTAGTGTATACTCCTATTTTTACAGCCGTTTTGTAATTTGTAATTTGTTTGTGTTTTTCTGTAACCATTTTGTATATAAACCTATTTTGTAAGTAGTTTTAGTCACTACATGTTTGATAATGGCAAGCTAAATTTGCCGAAACTGCAGTCACATAAAAATAAATTGTGTTATACAAACAAAGTTAAACCGTTTTTTATTAACGAATATTATAGTTAAGTCGGCTATATTTTCAATGTGTGATGTGTACAATAAATTACTCTCAGTAGATCCTACTCTTGACATTTTCAATATGTTGTTTTACTTCGATAATAGAAATACTTTACGGCTCTTAATTATGTACTACTGTATTCCTTTGTTGCATATTTAGTTTAAGTTAGTTTTGAGTGATTTACAATCTTTTATGGAAAATGTCGTTTCCGTAATTGTATTCTTAAATAAATAAATAAAATGTCCATAAAGGTATTAGCTCGGGAAGTAGTTGTTTCAATTAGTGTTTGATTTAGTCAAATTTGTTGTAGATTGCGTTAAGAATATGGGTGCTTTTAATGTGTTTTGATTTACTTTGTATTATTTTTTTATTTTTAGGCGATTTGACGTACGATCCTGTTAGCAAGATTTTTAGTAGACCTAGAAATCCCAATGCCTTGGATAACTGGACAATGGGTGAGTTTATGTGGAAGCACATGAAGGAGCATTCAAAGAAAATCGCCCAGGTTTGTAACAAAAATAGCTACGAGTACATATCTCTCTTAGAATAATAGCATATCAGTTATTAGCTAATATACTAAGAAAAGTTTTATTTTTTGCTTCTTATTTTTTAAAAGCACTCAATTTGAAACTTTAAACGAGTGTTTTACACTCCCAGATTAAGCATAAAGTAAAATTTCAAGTTTAGAAAAGTCTAAAGATTTAGTTTATTTTAAATACTCGGCATTACTGTGAAATTGAATATTGTTAATGATCTAATACAGAAAACACAACTTTGCAAAATTTCAGTGTTTTATACGCGTGGCGCATGAACCATGACCAAACCAAATTTTAAGGCTTTTCTAAACTCGAAATTTCACTTCATGCTTAATCTGCTTCAAATTAAACTCTTTAAAAAAAACCAGCAAATGCCAGAAAATTTACAGCATATTAATCTTCTAAAGTTTAAAATATATTGCTAAAGCAATATGCTGAAGGAGTATATTTCGAACTTCACGTTAATCCGGAATTTGACAAGTGGGATGTGACATACCCCAACACCTGAAAACAAGCCCAAATTGGTTAAAATTAATATTTCTTGTAGAATTATAATAAATTGAAAGTTGTATTTTAGCAATTCGTTTTTGATTCTACATGTTACTATGACATTAAGAATTACTTCTTATTTCTAAGAAGTCCAAAATCTTCATTGACATTTGTAAAACCAACTTTTCGAGTAGGGTTTCTCAGATCCCACCTGTCGGAACTTGTAAAATGAATCCACCTTTTAGATGTCTTGTTAAATTAGTGTTTTATGCACCTGACGAGTTTAGAAAAGCCTGAAATTTGTGATAGATATAATTCTACACTTACTAAACCCAAATATTTTTTATTGTACATTTTTACACTTTTGAAGCCCAATTTTATTCTCCACTTCAGCTCTTTACACTTTTAAACCTATTTCATTCTCTACTTCACCTTTTTACACTTTTTAAGCCCAATTTGATTCTCTGTTTTACCTATTGACACTGTTTAAACCCAATTTTATTCTCATCTTACACTTAAAAACCCAATTTTGTTCTCTACTTTACCTTTTTACACTTTGTATACCCAATTTCATTCTCTACTTCACCATTTACACTTTTTATATCCAATTTTATTCTCTACTTCACCTTTTTGCACTTTTTAAACCGAATTTTATTCTCTACTTCACCTTTTTGCACTTTTTAAACGTTAAACATCCTTTTTTTATTGATTGAGTTACTTGAAGATAATAATAACTTTGATTAAAACGCTTAGAACCTTTCATCAACACTGTATTTTGTAACCAAATGTACATTTCAAACATAAAGTGTCCGTTATCAATGGTTTGATGCTAATACAATTTATGTATTAGTATTAAACCATTGATAATGGACACTTTGTGTCCGATGTGTACATTTGGTTACAAAATAAAGTGTTGAAAAAAGGTTCTAAGCGTTTTATTAAAGTTAAACATCCTATTCTAGATCGACGCTGCAACAGGAGAAGAAGATTTATATTCCGACCTCCTTCTTCGAGCAACAAGAACAGCCATAGAGATGCAAAATATAGGAATCAAATCTAGAGACGTCATCACCATCTGCTCTCATAACCATTTGAACAACACCGTGCCCTACATAGCAACTCACTTTCTTGGGGCCATCGCAGCCTCAACAGACCCGACAATTTCGAAAAACGACAACGAATATTTGATCAACATCACCAAACCGAAATTAATATTTGTAAATGAGGAATATGAGGATGACATGCGTGATATCGTAGCGAATCTAGGCTACGGTCCGTCGATTGTGGTTTTTGGAAAGAGCAAGAATGGTTTTAGAAGTTTTGACGAGTTTTTGGAAGTTAAGGAGGCCGAAGATGGCTTCCAGCCTGTTAAAAATTTGGATCCTAATGGGATCGCGAATATTTTTTTTAGTAGTGGAACTACTGGAAATCCTAAGGGGATTGCCGTTAGTCACAATTATATGGTGCATAATATGACTAACTTGTAAGTAGTAATAAAAACAGGGGTTGGTTATGTGTACTTGTATCTTCGTGAACGGGAGGAAGTACAATGGGCCTAATGAGGCCTAAGTGCAGTGCAGAAATGCGCACTCCCCAAAGAACCAGAACGGTGAACAGAGCCCAATACTTAGGAAATATTGTTTTATTTTGCCCAAAATATTGGGGCGTTTTACTTTTGATAGGTTGACTGCAGCAAATTTCGCCAGACAGTGGCTTCATTAACCCATTAATAATAATAATAACTTTTATTACCAAACAGGCAGAAAACCCAATTCCCGAGTAAAAAGTATAAACTTAAAATAACATTCTAGTAAGTAACAATAAATAAATTAAGCGCCATTTATGCAACAACGCGACATAATTATTTTATTTTTTTAAATTACTAAATAACTTAATTTGATACATTGTTTTATTTTAACTTTTTTAAATTACTAAATAAGTTTATTTGATACATTCGTTTATTTGACCTAGCTTGAGAATGTGAGACGAAAAATGTATATATTTTGTAATTGAAATATTTCGATAATTACTTATTTAAAAAAAAGTTATCAGTGTATTTCTAACTTCACAATATTTTAGTGTTTTATTATTTATTTATAAATTTCGAGTTTAGAAAAGCCTGAATTTAGACTTGGACGCTACGCGTCCAAATCCAAATGTTCAGGCATTTCTTAACTCGAAATTTTACTTCATGCTTAGTCTGGGAGTGGAAACACTCGTTCGAAACATTAAATTGAACGCTTTTATAAAATCGACAAACGCCTGAAAATGTACAGCGTATACAATGTGTATATTTTAAAGAAAAATCCCTTGTATGTATTACAATAAGTTATTTATACAAATCTTAAAAACAAGTGCAGAATTTTCCCTAAATTCAACTTTTAGATTTATCTCTATAATTGCTCGGCCGTTAATGGGTTAAAAAACAAAAAAAACATAACTGGTTCAAAAATAGTATATTGTACTAGCATATGTATAGTGGCTATTAATCACGAGGACAATGTTTGCGGAACGAGCCGAAGGCGAGTGGAGCAACTCGTTTGAGTTATTAATAGCCATTATATGCGAGTTATACACTATACTTTGTTCACGACAACAATATATAACACAACATAATTTGTCTAATATATTTATCAAAATTAATGTTGACAATTATATAAAGATATTTCACCGTCTGCATGATTAATCCACTGGTGAGCCATGGTGCAATAAAATAATATCCTTTTATAGTTGATATTTTACAATCCTCTTATAGTTTTTTTTGTGTAAAAGAATTTCATTAAGTATCACACTCCTCTATTTAATAGCTATTTAGCTTATATCCAAAAATAGGCTGCATAAATGACACACAGCTATATTCTTTGCAGAGACGTTTGTCAAGGTGCTGACAGTGTGTTGGGGTACGCAAGTCTTTACTGGATTTCCACAAACGTGTTTCTCTTGAGGACCATATACAAAGGATCAATTAGACTAGTCTGTCATTCGTTTGATCCTAAACTATTTTGGAATTATGTGACTAAATATAAAGTAGGTATCGTGGAAAGATGCGATAGTTTAAGTTTAATAATAATACAGGAATTAAACTTGTAATTTATAAATTTACATTTGCACAACAAAGAACATCACAGTACATATTACATTTTAATTGTTACAAAGAAACCAAGTTTTAAGTTGGCGACATGCTTCTGATTCACTGTTGAAAATAATCTTTTGTATTGTTCTTATATATAGTTTTAAGTTACTTTTTCTTTGAACCGCATTTTAAAACTAACTGCGTTAAGATGGTTGCGATTTAAGTACTTGATAGTTAAGATAATGTGAATTACCACGTAATTCATATTTTCATAATTATTAAGTATCGTGTGTTCAATTAAAAAAAAATCGAAGTTGGTAGGAAAATATTCTAAGTTGGCAACTCTAAAAATATACATTATATATGTGAATTCCTACAGTGTGTAGCTAAGTTAAATTTGAAGAAGATTAAATCATGGCACTCTAAAGGTTTTTTTTCAATAAAAAAACGTGTAATCAGTGTTTTATACGCGTGGCGCATAAAGTAAAATTAGAAGTTTAGAAAAGCCTGAAAAAAAAAAATTTTCAGGCTTTTCTAAACTTGAAATTTTACTTCATACGTAATCAAGGATTAGAAACACTCGTTAGTAGATTCAAATTTCAAATATGCAATGTGCAGCTCGAAAAAACAGACACCCCGTATTTCTTGTTTGTTTTTATTATTACTTTAAAAATTTGGTCCAGCTGCTAAACAGGTTGGCCACCCATGCTTTGTACACGTACTATTACTTGAAATAATTAATATACAAGAGGTGATCAGAAAGCAAGGTTACAATGTGCACGTTTCATGTAACCTCACTTTTTGGTCACTCCTCGTATTAATCATAATTTTTTTGTAGCTAGAAATGTCATTTTTGGCTCCGACCCAAGCCATTCGGTGCATAAAAGTAGCACCAATTACAATTAGGACGAAACTAAAGGTACTCTTAATCGGAGGAAGTCCAATATCACCGACATACCTACAAAAAGTTCGCGATTATCTTCCAAACACACTCGTTACTGTGGGCTATGGGCAAACGGAATGCTGGGTTACTTCATTTTATACAAGAGAACACATGAAATTCCTCAAGAAAATGGACTCTTCTGGTTACCCAGTTCCTGGATATTCGTTCAAGGTATTAAAATAGAAAATATAATATGAGTAATTAGAATTATTAAAAATGGATTGCATTGATTGTGTTCAAAACAACAGATATTTAAGACTATCAATGAAATATAAAATAATTATAGCTCAACTCATGTGTAAAAATATGTATATCGAATGGCCGTATAGGCGGTTTTTAAGTGAATAAGCAGGTAAACAAAGATTTGCAAGTGAATAAAATTTTGTTGACCTTCACCCCAGCAATTGTAGCCTCAAACTGCAAAGTGTCGATCCTAACCTCGAAATGGGCGCTTTCGACACGTTATTGCGGACATGTAGAGGTTTAATGTCCAACTTTTATGCTTAAAATCGTCACCAGTGATCTTCTTTTAAGACCCCTTCAGCCATTCTGGCTCGGCTGTAACAAAAATGATGACAGAAGATCATTTACGAAAATAGAATATTGATTTTTAAACGTCAAATGTAGATGTAGGCTTTCAACACAAAGTAAGCAAATGGGCTATGAAATCATGTCCAAGAATACGCTGTGAAGATAAAACGAGTGGAAGGAAGCAGCGAGATACAAAGACAATTTTCTAGAAAATATAATACGATGAATTTGATGATTTTGGTAATTTCTAGAAAACTATTGACTGTACGTTCTGAAATAAACCTTGTGAAACCTTGTCAAAATAAATATAAAAACCACCCAAAAGAGCAGTAAGCTGGTAGATTGCAACATTGCTTATATAGCACGCTATAGCATATTTTTAAATATAATTCGATTCATATGCACACGCGCATTTGCAAAAAATATCTCTGATATTAAATATTATTTGAAACCATTGACTGATATTTTTTTCATTAGTTTGTAGATATATCAACAGAACAACCAGTTGGTTTCAATCAACCAGGAGAAATCCGCGTGAAAGGCCCATACCTAATGAACGGCTATTACAATCAAGACTCTTCGGAGTGTTGGGACAGCGACGGCTTCTTCAAATCTGGAGATGTAGGTTACTACGACGAAGATTTTTGCTTTTTCATCACCGATCGCATTAAGGAAATGTTCAAATACCTATCCTGGCACATAGTCCCAGCAAAATTGGAAGCAGTTTTGGAATCGCATCCGGATGTTGGCTTAGCAGCAGTCGTCGGTATTCCTCATCCTGAGGATGATAACCACGCAATGGGCATTGTTGTTTTAAATAAAGGCTCGCAAGCAAAGGCTGAAGATATCGAAAAGTTTGTTAATGAGAGGGTTGATGAGAGGAATAGATTAATGGCAGGGGTTAGGTTTATTGATGTGATGCCTTATACGCCAACAGGGAAGATTAAGAGGCGTGAGTTAAGGGATATGGTTATAAAAGGTATATTATAAGTAGATTTATGTATGTTAGAAAGGAACCCAACACTATAAGTTTGTAAGTTGCAATATTTGGTTAAAAGAAATAAACACTGGGTTTAAAATTTTTGATTTGTCATATTTTATAATTGAGTCGCCCAGATGCCATACACCTTTTTATTTGATTTTGAGATTTTGGTTTCCTTGGATTCTACTCGTTTCAATAAAAATAAATTGACTTTCAAACCCCATCCTAAATCCTATAAAATTAGGTTGGTTACAAAAGCTAACATATTTTTCAGTTGCAATATCTGCCAACTTTTTACTTAGTTTTATATAATTTTTCTTGTCCCCATTTGAAATAATGCATATTACTATTAGACACTATTTTTATTTATTTAAAAGGCGCCGTAAAATCAGTTATTGTCATCTCGCTTTGTTAAAACACGTATGGCTAGTTAACTCAATTATGTTAAATTTGTTAACATAAAATGAAGTTAAGTCGGGTAAGAATCACAAACGTAGATATCTAAGCAGCATATTTTGGACTTCCCGTGAAATCAGTGGTTTGTACGCGTGGCGCATGAAGTAAAATTTCGAGTTTAGAAAAGCCTGAAAATTTGGTTTGGTCGCGTAGCGCTACGCGCTACGCGACCAAACCAAATTTTAAGGCTATTCTAAACTCGAAATTTTACTTCATGCTTAGTCTGGGAGTGGAAAACACTCGTTAGAGTAGATATTGAGGAAGTGTATGAAAAACTGAAAACACATAGTTGGTTATAGAAATACAGCGAACGCCCAGAAAGACGTGTACAAAGTGTGACTGCCTAATTTCGTTAAATTCATATCAATTGCGCTTGATTTGAATAAATGTATAAATTGTTTATTAGGTTCCCCAGTTTTACTATTAAGTACACTATCAAAAATAATAATAACCAATGATATACTAAACCTAATAAAAATGTCCACAGATTTTTTTTTTTTAAGTGAATTAACTTTTTATTGAAACTAACATAAACTGAATGAAGTGGTGACGTTACAAACCTGAACTCGGCTCAGCATAAATATACAAACTCTTTTATGACAATAAGGCAGAAATTATGAATTAATTAAATCATGTTTAACTTAAGTTAAAATATAAAAACGAATTAAAATTAATATCAACTTTCTGCAAAAAATAGTCTTTTCCAAAAAAAATTAACTATGCACGATCGATTTTAATATGTTATTTTTTTTTATTGTATTTTTTATACTTCACATACATTAATAAAATCTCCAGGTGATCGAACTACCCTAGAGAACACCAATAAATAAAAAAAATTAAACAACCACTTTCCGACAGATATTGAATTAAACTATGAATACTTAAGTTACAAAACAGATTTACTGTTTTGTTATATGCAAAATGTAACATCAGGTCAAATTATTTTTCCATCAAACTAAATGAACTACATTTTTTACTGGCAAAAAAGACAAACATGATTTTTAAATTCTGTCGCTTTTCCTCAAAAAAGTTTATAAAAGTATTTGATAACTTGACGACAAAAAAGGACTAAATGTCATTTTTACAGAAAGTCGATATTTATATTAATTAATTTTTATACAATTTTGAGTATTAAAAAATTTAAGAAAAATAAGAAACAAAAAAATATATTGTATAATTATAAATGTGAATACTCACGAGGTCATTAATATTTTAAATATCTGACTAGAGTATTTTTTTAACATTTTCTATATAATTATTGCTATTAATAAATTACTAAACATTACACAAACATTTGAAATGTTTAGCTGAATGTTAATATAAATGATTTTAATAAAAATATTTCAAAAATATTGCTGATTTCTAATCACATATTTATTATTTCAATGGCCTCGTGAGCATTAATCAAGAACCTTACAACATTTTCTTTATTTGGATTTTTAACTCAAAATTTATTTATGGATCAAGTTACCTAAAGCTTTTCACTCATTTTCTGGCCAAATTGTATTTTCTAACAATTGGTAAATTTAATTTCACTTTATGTTAATTTAGATCAGTTAACAAACATAATATGTTATCATATTTTTTTTTCTTCTCCTAGTGTTGTTATTTTTGAAAATGTATTTTTTTAATTTAGTATTATATAGACATTTTTAATTAGGCTGTTACCTGTTAATGAAATAAGGATTGTAAATTACTATGAATTACGAATTAATAAACCTAATGAATCAATTCTATCATTATGTTTTTTTTTTTCAATAAAAATATTAAATTAATGATTCATTTGTCAGTTTCATTTGATCCTCATGTAACTCAACCAATCAATTTAAAAAATATCTAAAGAAAAACTGTTGAAAAATTGCATTTACCGTTGGAATTTTTGAAAATAACCATTTTGAGAAGTTGTTCGGAAATGCGTTTAATCTATCAGTACTCAAAAAAATTTAAATCGAAATGTTGAAGGTATTTTTATTAAATACAGAGTGTCCAACAAGGGTGACTGCAGTTATAAAGTAAAATAAATTAAAAATAAAAAATCTTCGATAAAAATTATTTATTGATTTTATACTACAGATAATTTGAAAATTATTTACTAAAAATAATGTTGTCTGAATGTTTGCCGTTTAGATCCTGGCACTCCTCTAATTTTGAGCAAAGATTTTCTACTACAGGATATCCTTCAACTGCGTCAATGTCCTTTATGGATGTACACCTTTTCTTTAAGGTAACCCCATAAGAAATAATCCAAATGACTCACGTCTGGATTACGTAGTGGCCACTTAACATAATCTCTTCGCGAAATTCGCGAGTTTATTGGGGAAAAGCTCGTTTAGTGCTTTAATTAAAGGGTTTGATATGTGACTCGTGGCTCCATCTTGTTGAAACCAAGCTTCTGCATTAAAGCCACCAATCTGTTGCAAAGATGGAGCTATGAAATTCCTAACCATCTCGCAGTATCGCTCTGCACTTGCCCTTTTTGACACCCTGTATATTCGGAAATAGTTGATCGATATATCTAAAACACGATAAATTCAAATTCAAAACTATTTGAATTCGAGAAAATAAGCTTACGCTTCTTATAGTTTGCACACTTTAAACTTAATATATAAAATTACGAAAAAACTATTCGTGAAAATGCAAACTGCTATCTCTCCTTTCATTTTAAATTTGTATTGTTAGTTGGTTTGAAGAGAATTTGACCTAAATGTTATATATACTTTGATAGAGCGCTGTAACAAATCAAATAAGATTTTAAATATTTCATTGTATAATTCAATATCCGGAGGTGTATTTGCACGGGAAGTAGTTGTTTCAATGGATATTTATCGTCTTAAGTTGTCTTATTAATTAAGACATTGTTTGCATTTTCACGAATAGTTTTTTCGTAATTTTATATATTATATCTAAAACACATTGAAACTTTAATTCTAAAAAACTTTTCACAAGTAAATACTTTTAAACAGTTACTTAGAATTTAATTTTCTATGTGTTTCAGATGAACATATCGATCAACTACTTCCAAAACCACGTAAGTCCCGATTTTTTAAAAATCACTTTTTGACGTCATCAAAGTCCAAAGCCAGCAGGCACATTTGTCTAAAAACGTCAAAAATTGATTTTAAAAAAAATCGTGACTTACGAGGTTTCAGAAGTAGTTGATTGATATTAAAGTTAATTTTCTTAAGAACAATGTTTATTTTATTATAATAAGCACGCGATATTAAGTAGAATCGTATTGATAAATCTCAAAATAAACCATTTCAAGTATAATATAAGCGATAAATAAATTTAAAATATATCAGGCGACGTTAAATGACGTTCTAATAAATGAATGATGGCTTAAATTTTTCCGTATCAGCACTATGTAGCGTTTTCTCAGCGTGTTCGTCAAAGTGATCATATCAAAATGCGCATTTTGATGCAGGAGATAGACGGGTGAATGTATTCTCAAGTTTCGGATACTTGATTGTAATCTGTTAATTTTTGTTAATTTATCAATTGCTATGAACGTAATAAGATTATAATAAATACAAAATATCATTGTAAACAATTATATCAATTTTGTGGAATATATTGTATGCATGGAATAGTTTTTTTTTTATTAGATAAATCTATATGTATTTTTTAATCGATTAATTAAATTCAGTTAAAAAAATTCCTGAAAATTGTATTTTTTTAATTTAGATGTTTATATTAGTAGAGATATAAAATAGAAAAAGAGCCTGAAATGATCGTTTTCTGGTAAGTTTAACCCGGTAATTAAAAAAGTCAGTAAACTTACAATCCTTATACACCGGAGACAACCATTTAATTATAATTAGTCCAGTTTTAAATTACGTTAATTGTAGATATGTATTTATTAAGTAATAATTTTTGTTAATCATTCAATTTAAAGTTTCGAACGAGTATTTCCACTCCCAGACTTAGCATGAAGTAAAATTTCGAGTTTATAAAAGCCTGAAAATTTGGTTTGGCCGCTCCGCGAAGCGGAGCGACCAAACCAAATTTTCAGGCTTTTATAAACTCGAAATTTTACTTCATGCGCCACGCGTATAAAACATCGATTTCAAGTGAAGTATAAAATATACTTCAGAAGCATTTTATTAAAGCTGAATATATTAAACAGTGTTCAGTGTACAATATTACGGTGTTGTAACAGTGTTACAGTGATTTTATGTTTGGACGCGTAGCGTCCAAATCCAACCGTTCAGGCTTTTCTAAACTCGAAATTTTACTCGACTTTATTGATTTTTGTTAACCATTTAATTTAAAATTTCGAACAAGTGTTTCCACTCCTAGACTAAGCATAAAGTAAACTTTCGAGTTTAGAAAAGCCTGAACGGTTGGGTTTGGACATGTAGCGTCGAAATCCTAAATCAGGCTTTTCTAAACTCGAAATTTTATTTTATACACCACGCGTACAAAACACTGTAATATTGTACACAGAACACTGTTTAATATATTCAGCTTTAGTAAATTGTTACGGCAGTATATTTTAAACTTCATTTAAAATTACTGAAGAAAAATTTCGAGTTTAGAAAAGCCTTAAAATTTGGTTTGGTCGCTCCGCGAGTTTATAAAAGCCTAAAAATTTACTTGATGCATAAACAGGTTTATCAATTTTTTGTTGACATAAATATTAATCAATGTCCATTATAATAAAATATGTAAAGTATATGCAGCCCTTGAAACATTTAAAGTAGGCTATTATTTGGGAATGAAGTGATTTTAAAAAAATATATATAATTACTGTCAATTTATGGCATTGAAACGGCCATTGACTTTGTTCTTTAGTTTATTCAAATCGGTTAATAAATAACAGTTATATCGTTGGGCGTTTTTTTATCGAACATCCGGTATGTAAAGACTATTGTTCGAAAAAAATTCACATTTATCACATTTACTAATTGTAATTTTACTGAATAAATGTTTTGAATATTTCTTAAAGTTTTATTTTTCGTTTGTCGTCTTATAAAATAATCGTTACCTAGGTACTCCCGATATTGCACATGTGTAATACAGTGACGGCTCGTGATCTAAGGAAGTGGGTCGGCCGCATGTAGGCAAGCTGCAGGTAGTCAACTTAATTTTTTTGTAGTTATTAAATATTATTTATATACTGTCGCTGCACTGTGTGCAAGTACGGTCCCGGCAAATTTTCCGTACTCTAGTAAACCATTTGAACGTACGTCCACGCTGCAGGGGAAATGTAACGACCAGTGCTGCCAATCCTAAAATACCGGTTTACCCCAAACCTTAACAAAAAATACCCCTTTTAGCAATACTTTACCCCGAAAAATTTAGAATTTGCTTTGTATGAAAATAGAAAGTTTCCAAATTTTTAGGATTTTCTAAACTCGAAATTTTACTTCATGCTTAAGCTGCGAGTGGAAACCCTCATAAGACGATCAATCAGAAAAAAAATTGCAAACGTTCAAAATGATCAAGAATTATTCTAAATTTTAACTTTGATTTGATATTTTGGAATATCTAGTAAAGATATTTTTCAATTATAACCAAAGCTTATTCATTTCTATGCAGATTCTTAGAATTTCAAGTTGATTTGATAATCTGTTAATTTTTTACAATTTCTTTAAGGAAAACACTCAAAAATCGTTGATTTTATTGCATAATTTCAACTTTAGCTAAATATTTTAAGAAAATGTTGTAATAAAATTTGATTTTTTTTTCTACAAGATGTAAGTGCAATCAATTCTAAGTAAATTCTGTAAATTTTATGTTGATGGTATACAATTTTGAATTTTTAACAATTTTTTCTAAAAAAAAACAGTTCAAAATTAGACATTTTATTGCATAATTTCAGTTTTGGCTGAATATTTTAAGAAAATGCATCAAGATAATTAAATTTTCTTTCTATAAGATGTGAGTGAAATACATTCCAAGTAAATTCTGTAAATTTCATGTTGATTGCATAAAACTTTAATTTTTCATTATTCACGTTTCTTTTTTCACGAAATTTCAACATTGATTTCATAATATTAAATCCAGTATAGATATTTAAATTTCTATTATAACCAATCAAAGTTTATTCATTTCTGCGTAGATTCTTTGGATTTTAGGTTGATTTGATAATCCGTCGATTTTTTACAATTCTCTCAAAATAAACATTTTTCTAAAGTCGTTCAATTAATTGCATAGTTTCAACTTTGGCTTAATATTTTGATAAAATACGTTAACATAATTTTATTTTCAGTAAAGCAAATGCAGGTGTAATCAATTATAAGTCAATTCTGTGAATTGTATGTTGATTGTATAAAACATGATTTTTTAATGCACACATATTTGTGTTTATTCTAAATTGAAACAACAAATTTATTTTGTGTGTTAAATTTTACAATAAAGGAAATTGCAAAATAAGTTTCTGATTGATCGTTTAACGAGGGTTTCCACTCCCAGGTAAAGCATGAAGTAAAATTTCGAGTTTAGAAAAGCTTAAAAATTTGGTTTGGTCGCGTAGCGCGTAGCGCTACGCGACCAAACCAAATTTTCAGGTTTTCTAAACTCGAAATTTTACTTCATGCGCCACGCATATAAAACACTGATTTAAAATGAAGTTTAATAACATACTTTATCTATAATTATAATACATTACAAGATAAAATAAAAATGTATTTTGTCCATGTTTTTCCGTAATTCAGATTAAAAGAATAAAGAATAATTCAAATTTGGAAAGTTTTGCTAAAGTAATCAGTATTAAAGAATATTGATTAGAATCATCAATATGCATGTCCAAATAAGTCTAAGGAAGCAAATTTTAACAAACTTAATTTTTACAATATTTGATTTTGATTTGTGGAAGCATTTGAGGTTTTAGTATAATTGTTGTCTCATTTCATAATAATAAAATTACAACATAGACGACGTATCTGTAAATTTAACAAAGAAATTTAAAACAATAGCAAATAATAAACTGATGAATTTTGGGGGTAAAATACCCCATTTCACCCCTAAACATATAAATCCCCCCCTAAAAAACCTACACATCTTTGAATACCCCAATTTTTGGTAAAATTTATAAATTCACAAAATGTTTTATGGAACATGGTAAGTTTACTTGATGATAGATAGATCTTGAATCGTCTGAGCTAATATTCTATTTTCACTTTCATAATTAAGTCCAAAATGTTCTGATTTAGATGAAATTTATATAAAGCTCTATGAAATCCCAAATAAAAATATATTATAAGCTAACAATTTACTAAAAATAAAATAAGGCTCACCTTATCTAGAACATGAAACATAAATCTGAATACGTTCAACTCACACAATGTTTGTAATTGTCTTCATAGTTTTAAGATTTTTATTAATGACTTTCGTCCATTTTCGTAAATTTTTGCAATAACTATGATTTACGTCAATCTTGATGATTTTCGTTGGTTTGTAATGTGAGTTTTTGTTAAATTTGAAGATTTTTGTGAATTTTGTCTATTTGTCAATTTTCAAGTAAAAATGTATAGTAAGGGTATAATGTCATCGATTTAGACCAGGGTTGTTATGTTTAAAACACTTTGTTTTAAAACAGTGTTTTAAACATGTTTCAAAACAGCCGTCGTGTTTTAAACGGTTTTGTTTTAAAGATGCTTTAAATTTTAAATTTATTTAAAACACGTTACATTTGTTTTAAACGTTTATTTTTTAAATTATTTTAAATTTTCTAAATTATATTTTATACCACTTCATTTTGTTTACATTCCTAAATTTTAGCTAAATTGTTGAAGATATTTCAAATTACATTATAAATAAAACATTTTATTACAAGAAAATATCAAATATCAATAGCGAGCTTTCTTGACCTGTCGAAAGCATTTGACTGTGTCTCCCATCAAACACTCCTACGAAAACTGTATTTCTACAACATACACCAAGTAGTTGTAGATTGATATTGTTGATATTGATATTTGTCAGGCCGGACTCAGTGTGTCATACATAACGAAAATGTATCAGAACCACTGCCTCTCAGACATGGGGTTCCGCAGGGATCTATACTAGGGCCTCTTCTATTCTTAATATACGTGAATGATCTACCACACTCAATTCCAAACGCGAAAATCATTTTATATGCAGATGACACTACGTTGATAGATCAACATAAAACACTACATGATGTCAAGGTTCTTGTTGGTTCTTAAGTAATCAACTTGCACTTAATGACTCCAAATCCACAACTCTTACCTTCTCACTCTACAAAGAAATGACAGAAAAGCACTCAGTTAAATTTTTGGGTGTGCACATCGACTCGAAATTGAACTGGGATGCTCATGGCGATGCCCTTGCTAGTAGACTGTCCTCCATCATTTTCGCCATACGTAATTTAGCGATGATTGTTCCACATGAAACATTACGAGTGGCTTATTTTGCTCTGTTTCAAAGCCATATGGCTAATGAGCTGATTGTATGGGGACATTCTGCTACTAGGCATCGTATTTTTGGTCTACAGCGTAGAGTTATCCGCATAATGTCTGCTTGTGGGTATACACAGGGTTGTCGTCAGGCCTTTATACACATGAAAATACTAACTTTGCCTTGTTATTACATTCTTGAGTGCCTGACGTATAATAAAAAACACAATAACCTTTTTCAGACAAGCTCTGATATTCACAAGTACAGTGTGATCAACAATGATTGTAGACAGGTTAAATTTCCCGCCAAAAAATGTTGGTACAACTGATTATATGAAAAGAAAATCCCCTAGATTGCTTTTCCATTGGCGTAGCAAACATTTTTTCCCAAAATAAATTAAATATTTAATCATAACTATATATAAAATTTTTACAATTTTAATTAAATATACAAAGTAAATTGAAGTAAGTTAAGGTTTTGTGTATTTTTAATAATCGTAGGGTTAGCATCCCTAATTTTATAATAAATGTTGAAAATGATGGCCTTCATTTTCTAGGCAAATGTTAACTCCACGTTTTTTATTTTGAAATACTCGTTAAAGCTCCGGATTAATGTTCCTTATCTCTTCTTCAATTGCTGCTTTAAGCTCGTTTAGGGTATGCATTCGATTTTTAAAAACCTTATTTTATAAATGCCCGAATAAATAAAAATCGCACGCATAATCCGTCGCTTACCAAGCGATCATCGTAAAATTCCCTCAAGTAATTTAATGTCGCCAACGCAGTATGAGGAGTGGCTCCATCTTGCTGAAAATAACCCAGTATCTGTTCGTCATCATGCAATTGATTCAAAAATTCATCTAGAATGAGTGTTCGGTAGCGCTCCGCATTGACTATTTCGTTGAAAAATATTGGGCCAATTATCCGACGGCGACGTCTTGAAATTGCTACCCAATCACCAATTTTTTGTGGATGTAAATCCGTCTCAATAAAAGTATGAGGATTTTCTATAGCCCACGTACGATAGTTTTGGCTGTTCACATATCCTGACATGTGAAACCACGCCTCGTCAGTAAAAAAGGTCTTGTCCAACATACCATTATCATTTAAATTCTGATTAAACCAATTGCAATAATCAATTCTTTTTTGGAAATCAAGTGGCTGAAGTTGTTGAACTACCGATACCTTATACGGGTGCAAATGCAGAATTTTTTTTGCGGCTTTTATGCAATTCCCATACGATACTCCTGTAAAAGGATTAAACATTAAAATTTATGCGCACCTTAAAATTAAGAACATACCCGTTTGAGCTGAAAGTTTTCTTAAAGATTTTGTTGGGCTTTGTTCAAGTCGTTGAATGTCGCCAACAACCTCTTCTGTTAAGATAGGCAGTCTTCCAGCTGACTTGCCCTTACAGATACAATTCTTTCCCTCAAAACGGTCAACAATGCGGGTTTTATGCGAGGAAAATGTTTTGTAAGGAATGTGGACATCGGGGAAGGCTTGAATAAATTGATTCAGACACGATTGTAATGAGTAAGTCCATGTGCCATCTTCATTCATAGTTCCACTTCGATAATGAGCCTTCAGGATGAAAGCATCATGCTGTGGTGCAAACATCACGGTAAACACAAGCGAATTCTCTTAAAATCTGTAAATTTAGGATTAAACTTAAATTTTCTAATTTTCTAACCTTAAAAACAGCAAATCACTTACCACGAAACAAAGACTTATACAAAGTAGTCCTGATAAGAACTGATGTCTATGAAACAGAATGAAAAATAACTTAATTCGAAGAATGAATTAACACAATGGCAAAATACGACGCACGGCGCTGCTAATGTCAAATCGAGTTACTGTTTATTAATTTTTCCTTGCCATGAACTTGGAGCGATCAAATTCCCCAGATTTTTCGGCGGGAAATTTAACTTTTCTACAATCATTGTTGATCACCCTTTATGACACCAGACATAAATATAGTATTTACTCGAAGGGAAATAGGTTAACTAAATTACAGACGGGTGTTAGATACCATGCCATTCGCTTTTGCAATGTCCTATCTGACAAAATTAAATCCCTAACATTGAACAAAAATACAAAACTGGTTAAAGATGTCCTTCTTCTCCTCTACAGTTGGGAGGAGTACCTTGAGTATGATTTTAACACATTAGTATAGTAGCGGGCTGAAATTTTACTCCCATTGGCTTCTGTCTTTTAAATTGTGTGTACCATCTGTCCATTGTATGTGTTTTTAATGTTAATTTATTTATTTACTAAGAACAGTATTTTTATCCTTTGACTTTTATCTTTTGACTTTTATCTTTTACATGGTATGCGGCTTTAATTATTGTTTGTAAATGTTTATTTATTAATTTATTTTAAAACAGTATTTTTAGCTTGTACATCAAGTGCATCGTCAATTATTCTTGCTAATGACAATTTGTTTATATATTTTAGGGTTGGTGATCTGATATTTCTGCTCAAATTTTTATAAAAACAGTACTTGTATCCTCTGACTTTTACGTACGGTAGGTTATTATTAACATATTATTATTATTATTAGATTATTATCATTATTATTAGATTATTAATATTATAATTAGGTTATTATTATTATGGACGTGTGTAAAACAATTGTTAAAGCACAAAAAAAATATGTGTGCATAAATGTGATTATTAAATGCAGGGAATTTGTCTTTCACGTATACATATGCATACACTGTAAATTTTACGACATTCGTTGTTTTTTTAAAAGATTTCAATTTGAATTTTTAGACGATGGTTTTCCACTCCCAGACTAAGCATGAAGTAAAATTTCGAGTTTAGAAAAGCCTGAAAATTTGGATTGGCCGCGTAGCGAAGCGGAGCGGCCAATCCAAATTAGGCTTTTCTAAACTCGAAATTTTACTTCATGCGCCACACGTATAAAACACTGAAAATCGCAAAGTTTAAATTATACGGCTTTAGCAATCCAAGATGTAGATGTGAATAAAACGTGAGTCAAATTCTGCGCTGAAAAAAATGTTTCAAACAGTTATTATAGGCAACCCAATAGCTCTAACGTATATTAGGTTGCCTATAATCGTTGTTGTATGTGTGTGTTTTTTGAACTTCACTGTAAATCAGTGCTTTTTAGCGTGGCGCATGAAGTAAAATTTCGAGTTTAGAAAAGCCTAATTTGGATTGGCCGCTCCGCTTCGCTACGCGGCCAATCCAAATTCTTAGGCTTTTCTAAACTCGAAATATTACTTCATGCTTAGTCTGGGAGTGGAAAACACTCGTTAAAAGCCTCAAATTAACCGCTTTTAAACAACGAATTACCACAAATTTAAAAAACGCTGTAATTATCGGGATATGTATACACAAAAGAAAAATTCCCTGTATGTTCTGTATAAAGCACGTTTTAAACGTGTTTTAAACATGTTTTAAACACGTTTTAAACATGTTTTTAGGGGCAGGTTATGGCCGGTATATCGCACGGCGAGACACAGACCGGGTTCGATTCCCGTGCAGAGGGAGTTGTTATTTAAAAATTAAACTCGTCGTGTCCCTGGGTGTAGTGTCAATGTATCGTGACGTCCAAATCAAATCTATGTAACATATATATCATATAATCATCGTTAGTGGCTGATGGTAAAACCGATGCCAAACAAAATAAAAAAAATGTTTTTAATTGTTATTCTTTTAAACGCTGCTTCAATGAACAAAACACGTTTTATTAAAAAAAACTGTTTGTTTTAATAAAAATGAAAAAACGTGTTTTTTTAACAACCCTGATTTAGACAACACATGTTAATTTTTCTCAACACTTATAAAAACACTAACAAATTTGTCTGCAACAGTTTTCAAATGCACGATTTCTTGGTTTTTGAGTTACATAACGTATAAGCATAGTTCATATATATCCAGTTAGCCAGTTTCTATATACAATTTGGTAACCGTGTTTGGATACTGGATCCAGAAGCGAGACCGGTGATTGGTGTATATAGTCCTCTGTCTTACTCTTACCCCACATACTGAACATAGCCTTTCCTTTTCTACTCGATTCCCAGTTCTCCCATAAGCATTGACTCTCCCCTTGGTATAAATAAAAGCTAATCTAGATTCTGCGCAGTCTCAATTGTTGCAGCAATTTCTTGCGCGTGTTGGTCGTTAACGTTATAGCAATCTTATTTTATTGCGTCCGTTATGTTACTAAGTAAGGTTTACTCAGTGGATGAATAATAGCGTTTGTGTCAAGAGCTGGTAGTTATTATCGCAAATTTCAGTGTAGGAATTTTGTAAGTGAACAGTAAGTTGTTATTTTCTTATTATGTTAATATGTTGAACCAATTCCAATGCATAAATGTCATCGTTTTAATTACATACGAAATAAGTATTAATGAAAAAATTATTAAAAGACTTGAATTTAATAATTTAAATTAAAATTCACTTGTTTTATTTCTCTGAATAAAACAAATAAAGGTATTTTTTATTTAAATAATAATTTCATATACTTGATAGTGTTTTATCAGATGATTTATTCAACATATTGAGATATTTACAAAAATGATTATTAGACTTATACGTTTAATATATTCACTATTTATTTTGAGTTATATAAAGTAATCAACCAATAACAAAGCACGGTTTGATTTCCTTTCTTTACTAGTTTATTTTTCACGGTTAGATGTACATTTCAAGTAAAATGTACTCTTTTTCAACAACTAAATGTTATCCAGTTATTTAAAAAAAGTACATGGTACTCGAAATGCACATCTAACTGTCAAAAATAAGTTATTGAAGAGAGGAAATCAAACAGTGTTTTATTAGTTGTAAATTTAACATGTTTCACACTTTTTAATTAATATATAGTGTTGAAAAACTTATGTTTGAAAACGACTACTAGATAATTGATACAGTGGCCATATGTTAACTGTAAATACAATAGTTAAACAAAGTTAAAACGTGTTTTATTTACAAGTGCATTAAGATGTATTAGACTAAGTTAAATAAAATTCGCAATAAGTATAATGATCTTTATTGTCCTACAGATACAAGGGATGATCACATTTTTAATAAGTTTAGGTTAATTAGAGGACGGAATTGATTAAAATATAAACTATTACGCAGGGTGTTCATTATGCATGGAACCGGTTTAATATCTTCAAAACAGGGTTGTTATGTTTAAAACACTTTGTTTTAAAACAGTGATTTAAACATGTTTAAAAACAGCTGTCGTGTTTTAAACGGTTTTGTTTTAAACATATTTTAAATCTTAAATTTGTTTAAAACATGTTTTTAACGTTAAATTTATTATCTTAAATTTGGTAAATTATATTTTATACTACTCCATTAAGATTCTTTATTTACGTTTTTAAATGTGAGCTAAATTGTTGAAAATATTTCAAATTACATTAATAAACATTACACTTTATTACAATAAAATATCACAACTGTGTGTGCATAAATGTGATTTTTATATACAGGGAATTTTTCTTTCAGGTATACATATGCATACACTGTATATTTTACGACATTCGTTGTTTTTTCTGAGATTTCAATATGAATCTTTAAACGATGGTTTTCCACTCCCAGACTAAGCATGAAGTAAAATTTCGAGTTTAGAAAAGCCTGAAAATTTGGATTGGCCGCGTAGCGAAGCGGAGCGGCCAATCCAAATTAGGCTTTTCTAAACTCGAAATTTTACTTCATGCGCCACACATATAAAACACTGAAATATCGTAAAGTTTGAAATATACGGCTTTAACAATCTAATATGTAGATTTGAATAAAGCGTGAGTCAAATTCTGCGCTAAACAAATTATTTAAAACAGTGATTATAGGCAACCCAATTACTCCAACGTATATTAGGTTACCTATAATCGTTGTTGTATGTGTGTGTTTTTTTAACTTCACTGGAAATCAGTGTTTTTAAGCGTGGTGCATCAAGTAAAATTTTGAGTTTAAAAAAGCCTAATTTGGATTGGCCGCTCCGCTTCGTTACGCGGCCAGTCCAAATTCTTAGGCTTTTCTAAACTCGAAATTTTACTTCATGCTTAGTCTGGGAGTGGAGAACACTCGTTAAAAGCCTTAAATTAACTGCTTTGAAACAACGAATTCCCTCAAATTAGAAAAACGCTGTATTATTGGGATAAGTATAGTAAAAAAAATGCCCTCTATGTGCTGTTTCAAACACGTTTTAAACGTGTTTTAAATATGATTTTAATTGTTAATGTTTGAAACGCTGTTTCAATGAAAAAAACACGTCTTGTAAAAATAACTGTTTTTTTAAATGAAAAAAAAACGTTTTTTTTAACTACCCTGCTCCAAATTTACTTGTCGGATTAATATGAAATTTGGAATGTAAATTTAATTAAGTAAAATGTTTTGTTGATATTTTTTTTAATGTTTGTTTGTCACACTTATTAAGATACAGCGCCAACTTGAATTTGTCAGCATATTTGTAAGATGCTTTTGTTGTTAATTTATAATACTGATTCTGCAGCATATTTTAAATTTCATAATATTTCAGTGTATTATATGCATAGCGAATGAAGTAAAATTTCGAGTTTATAAAAGTCTAATCGTTTAGATTTTGACGCGTAGCGTCGAAATCCAAAGTCAGGCTATTCTAAACTTCTAAATTTCTACTCCATGCTTAATCTGGGAGTGGAAGCACTCATCCGACATTTTATATTGAACAGTTTTGTTACAAATTTTATTAAATGAGAATAAATTTTAATAAGGTTGAATAAATAAACACTTTCAAGTAATTGTTTTTCATCGTATTCTTGAGAATATGCGAGATAACCCATAATTAAGTGCAATTTATCTTAATCAGAGAAGTGAATGACTTTACCAATTATACGCATTCCTTTATAAAGTGAGCAGAAATGCCGCAATTGTAAAAACTGCGTTTCAATTGATTTTTTGAGGTATGAGTGGTCTAACTTGAAAACTCACATTCTTCACTTTTGAAAAATGTTGGCGAATTGCAAAAATCACGTGTACTTTAACATGGCGGACATAATTACCTGCTGTCTCAACAACTTATGTCCGAGTCAATAAATGTTGAAAATGACATATCAAATAGTAAAATTATTGAAAATGTCAAAATTGTCTGAAATTTAGAAAAGTGATGAAATATCAAAAATCCCTAAAAAAATGCGACAATGTTAAAAAAAAGTGTTGAAAAATTTTAATAATTTCGATTTTAATTAATGCTCATTATTTTTCAAAATTAGGTGAATATTCTAAACTTTAGAATAAATCAGTGTTTTTATACGAGTGGCGCATGAATTAAATTTCCAGTTTTGAAAAGCCCCCGTGAAAATTTGTCGAGGGTGGCTGCGCGACCCTCGACAAATTTTCTACGCTGGGGCTTTTCTAAACTCGAAATTTTACTTCATGCTTAGTCTGGGAGTGGACGACACTCGTTTAGTATTTGATTTTTGTTTTAATTTGTCAAATTGTCGTTTTCGGCAAATCATGAGAAAAATGTCAATTTACGTCAAAAATGATTTTATAAGCGGAAAATTACATTTTACTTTAAATATGAGACGAAAACGGCTACGATAACGATAATGATATTATTTTATGTCAAAAATGGTATTTTACGTCAGAAATAACATTTTACTTAAAAATGAGAATTTTTAGAAATTTTATTATTTTACTTCAATAATGACATTTTTTATAAAGGTTTTATTTTATATTAAAAATTACATTACAAATTGGAAATGATATTTTATTTGGAAAATGATGTTTTACTGAATATTGTCATTTTTACGTTAGAAATGTTATTTTATGTCAAAACATCAAAAATTATATTTTCCGTCAAAAATTACATAAACCAAAAATTATGTATTATCTCAAACATGACAATTTACGTCAAAAATTATCTATTAACACCACTTAGCCTATTTAAAATTAGGGGGTAAAGTAAGCTTAGGGGTTTAGGTTATAAAGGTGCAAATGTCATAAAAAGTTGTCCCCCTTGAAATAAAAATCGACGTGTCTTGGTGGTTTTTTCAATAAATCCGCGTAACTCAACAAGTCGCTTGTTACCTCTGAGATGGACCACACTGTATATGCATTTAAAATGCCATGTAAATACGAAGATTTTCTTATTATAAAATTATTTTTTTATTCAAAAATAAGCGAGTCTGATCACTGTATTATAATAATTATTAATTATTATTGAAAACATGAATTAATCATGATGGTAATTACAATACGTATGGATACTTTTCATTGTATGACCGAAATAATAACATGCATTTTGCGCGTTGCATTATCTAAAAGGAATTGTTATAATTAGCATGTATATAAGGAAGGATATATGTAAACAAAGAGGTATTTCATTTATTTGTTTAGTATAGTAGTTACAACTATACATATATAGGCGTATTTGCTTAAAATTATTAAAGATATGACCACTGATAATGGTAAGCTAAATTTGCCGAAACTACAGCTACGTAAAAGTTGATAGTATCACACAAATATAGTTAATACGTTTTTTTATTGATAAACTTACAAAAATGATAAATTATGTATTTATTTTATTTTTTTCACAAAATTATAAAATAAAAACAAAGACATTGTAACTTATTTGCTGAGAATCTTACTATTATTGCAGTTGTAATAAATTATACTGGGTTTCCAATCTTTTTAAATCTTATTTGGTCAATATTTCGAATTGCTTTTCTGTGTCCACTATTAACCACTTTATGTACATGCTCGTGTCTGTCACGGGCGTTGCTTACTGGCAATTTTACGCTCGTGTCTGTCATGAGCGCCGTTATATTTTCTCAACAAATTTTACCTGCTCGTTTTCGCTTCGAACTATATTTTTATCAAAAAAATATGTGATCATTTTTTTTAGCAGAAATTCAGAAATAATGTGATCATTTTTTGACCAGAAATTAAAAACTAATGTGTGCATGAAGTGGTTAAAACAAGTATAATATTAACTATGAAAATAACTATATTTCTCTTTTTTTTAATTATAATATTTATTGAAAACTACTTTTTAGATTGTTGGATTTGTGAACACCCTGTATATGTTAGACTCCTTAAAGAAGGTTACATCTTACTTTAAAAGAATCACACCGATGTTATAGAGTCGGGTTTTTAAAATACAAAGGTTTATATAGCGTTCCACTTATCCTGGGACATTCTGTATATTAAACTTTACACTAAATTTGTGTTTTATACGCTTGGCGCATAAAGTAAATCTTTCGAGTTTAGATTAGCCTGAAAATGTTCAGGTGTGGTCAAAAAAATCAAATAAACCACCGCGATAAAAGACTTAAATGGCTTAAATTATAACAATCAAACTACCTAATTGCCATGTTATCTATTATATTGCCACAGTTTTGACGTTTTATTTAAAAACAATTGATATTTCTTGAGCTCTTAACTAAGTATGGCATATTGTCAGCTTACCTATAATACCTTTTAAGTCCAAGTTTTGGCTATTTTGTTTTTTTTACGGAAATAATTGTATTAAATTACAAAAAAATATAAAACACTTAAATATTTAGTTCATTATAACTGAAATAACATTGAAGTTATAATGCATAAAAAAATCTAAAAACAGGCTTCAAAAATAGTGGCGGCAGCAGGTTTTTTGGTTTTTTGTTTCTCATACTTGGAAGGATTTACAGGTAAGTTGATGATATGTATATATTGTCTCATGTCCCTCACTAGTAAAAATTCTAACTACGCCCATTACCCGATTTAAATGATTATAGAATCATATTAAAATTTTAAAACAAAAACATTATATATAATTACTTAGTATACCACACAAACTAATAGCGGTTGTTTTATTGTTACAAACTAATTAAAGTGCAAAATTAGTACCACATTGTTTAAAGTAATAATTGCAAATACTTGTGTTTATCGTGTAATATTATAGTAACGCTGCGCATAAAATGGAAAAATAATAAAAATGATGAAATTAATTGAAAACTACTTAAATCTCAGATTTTCAAATCACCCTTTAATATTCCCAAATCTGAGATTTAAGTAGTTTTCAATTAATTTCATCTGTAAGACGGATTACGCAGATATTATACTAAATAAATAGTAATCTTTGAACAAGGCCCTAGCCACAAAAAAAATCGGAGGGGGTTATCAAAATTTCGGGGAGAGGGGGAGGTGTTTAATGATAAAAATAATAGTTTCGCTTTTACAGAGCCGCTTTTATATACAAAAATTTAACATTTTGAAACAGGCTACGGGCTAGTCTTTGAATATTCAACACAAATTAAAATCTTAAACTTGCAATTATGATATATGAAAGAAAGCTGGTAAAAAATAAAGGTGCAACCAAAATGATGCACATTTTTTATTTTATAATTCCTAGACGTGTCAATATAAACCTGATATGGGGTTATTTTCTTACAGTTACATGTTCTGTGCGGCATGTAATCGTATTATCCTGCATGGTGTACCACAGGGGTCAGTTTAGAGACTTCTGTTATTTTTGATATACATAAATGATCTACCCGGCACAAATGAAAAAAACTAGATCGGTGTTGTACACAACTTTGATAGATTCATCAAATCATTCTGAATCCTGCACTCTAGAACACAGGGAGGCACAGTTAAAAGCTACAAAATGGTTTGAAAGCAATAAACTGAAAGTGAATCCTAGTAAATCAGTCACATTAACATTCTCACTAAGAACGAATGATATTATTGAGGGAGCTACATTTTTAGGCATAAATATTATGTCAACCTTATCCTGGAAAAACCACGGAGACGCCTTAGCATCAAAGCTATGCTCAAGTGTATTTGGTTTGCGTATTTTATCTAAACAAGTTTCCAGGGAAGTACTGAGAACGTTATATTTCTCACTTTTCCAATCCCATATACTATATGGTGTGCTTGGCTGGGGTCACTCATCAATTAGGCACAGGATCTTTGGACTACAGCGAAAGGCTATACGAGTCATAAACAATCTGGGATATATGAATGATTGTCGAACCGCCTTCGTAACAATGGAAATTTTAACTCTACTATCGGTATATATTTATAAATGTATTATACACATTAAGAAATACATAAATAGGTACAAAGCACATCCAAGTGTCAACATCTATTGCACCAGATAAAGTGAGCAAATGTATCCAAACAGGCTTCAATTAACCAAATCGCAAACGGGAGTAAGTTATTACGGCATCAAATTTTTCAATGATTTGACAAAAAATATTTAATACTTACCGCTTAATCAATTTGTTCGATGTATTTTGATTGAAAATGCATTTTATGACTGAGACGAATAGATGAATTTGAATTTTATAACATGAATTTTAATATCTTAACAGTTGTTTTATATTCTTCTAGATGTTAATAATAATAATAATAATACTTTATTACATAAAAACGCCATATTACATGGATTTCACATGTCAATTGTTAATAATAATTAGCATACTAATAGTAAATATGAGAGTACAATATACAATAAAAGATTACAATATAATAAAAACTATATCACAAAAGTATCAATAAATTATAGAAATAGCAACAGCAACAGTAAATAAATCATACAAATTGAACCTAATAATATTGGATCACTGGCTTACCATTAAGAAGTAAATGGATCATCCATATACTCCTGCATAGAGTAATAGGTTTATACATTTTTAACCTCTCTCATGAAGAGTTTATGGGTGATCTTTCAAAAGTACTTGTAGAATGACTCGGAACACGTAATTTATGGGCATTCCTTGTATTGTGCGAGTGAATACCACCAACCGTCTCACATTGATGGATGTTTTTTTTTCTCGTGTGTTATCGATTTATATATATATATATATATATATATATATATATATATATATATATATATATATATATATATGAGTTAGTATGGACTTGTTTCTGAAAGCAAGTAGATGGTAAATGTATATTAAATATTAGGCGAATCACCCTTTTCTGTTGTACAAAGACCCTGTTTATCCTAGGTACTAGTGCATAATATAAGCTTATCAATGTATCTATGTTGACAATTGATTTCATCTGAAAGATGGCACAGAAAGACTTACTAAGCCTCGCGCACACGAAATCTATATGGTCATTCCAAGTTAATTTGGTATCGACGTACGTGCCTAGAAATTTTACATTTTTATCGAGTTTATAAGACAAATTATTAAAATTTATGATAAAATTTTATGATAGTTTCCTATTCTTAGAAAATTGTGTTATTACCGTTTTATTGGCATTTAGGATTAGACGATTTTGTGTGCACCAACTCTCGAACTGGTTTAGGACCCCTAATACTTTTTCCAACAATTCAGTCTCAGTTTTTGCCGATACCGCATTTGATGTATCATCGGCAAACATCGTTACTTTTCCTTCGCTAATTGCTGAAGAAAGGTCTCTAATGTATAATAAAAATATTGGAGGACCCAAAACTGAACCTTGAGATACACCATATTCTACATTGTTATTTTCTGAATGAACTCCAATTATTGATACAGTTAAGCTTCTGTTCTCTAGGTATGATTCAAACCACTTTATACAGATTCCTCAAATACCAACGGCATACAGCTTACTTAAAATATGCTGAAGTCCGATGGTATCAAAGGCCTTGGTTAAATCAAAAAACTGGCCAACAACGTAATTGCCTTTATCCATTTCCTGATAAATAAACTGGAGGAATGTATTTGAAGCTGACTCAACTGATATGCTAAGTCTAAAGCATGCTAATTGTTTGAAAGAATGTTGAACTTTTCTAGATATTGTGAGATTCTTCTGTGCACAAGTTTTTCTAATATTTTGGAAAGGGGATATCGGTCTGAAATTTTCCAAACTTAGTTGATTTCCTTTTTTATATAGAGGTACCACTTTAGCTAACTTTTGGAAGGATGAAACACGTTTGATAGTGAAGTTAAAAATATGTGAAATTGGATAAGCAATCATTTCTATTGCTATTTTCAGCAAATTTGAGGTTATACCATCTACGCCCATTGACTTTTTGTTGTTTAGTGAATGCGTTACTTCTACAATTTCAAACATTTCGATTGGCTTGAAATAAAATGAGTTAAGGTTATAGCTCGGTAGTGTGCACGGAGATGAGAAAGGGTTATTAAAATGTTGCATTATTTGTTCCTTAGCGATTGTAGAAAAATATGAACCCAAGCAGTTTGCTATGTCTTGAGGTTTCGTATATATACTTCGAAAGCTTGTACATTATTTACTTCGAAAGCTTGTACATTACATTTTTTTTTGATTCTTCCTAAATTGCAATTTATGAACTTTCAAGTTGATTTTATTTTATTTATTTACATAACTACTATTTATTTACACAACTTATTATATTTTACATGTTTATTCTGTGTTTGTTACTGTAATTTTATTAGATAAGACTATGTTTCATGTTTTAGGTATTTTTTGTTTGTTTGTTGTTAAAACACGTCAGTTTATTTTTGGCGTATTCTGGCTATTCTCATTTTAATATAGACGTGCTTTTTAAATTTATTTATTATATATATTTTCTATAACCAATTTTGTTGTTAATAAGTTTTATTTGATTTTATCTGACAACTTTATAACTTTCTTGCTTTTGTATCTGTTTGACTGTTTTGTTAATATCGACCCATACATACATTTTGTGATATTATCCTTTAAGTGGTTATGAATGTTAAATTATGTATTACTTATATTTAAGCTTTATTTATGTACTGACAAGTGTAAGGCTTAGGCTCATAACACAATAAACATATATTATTATTATTATTATTATTATTATTTCTTATACATTAAATTCCAATATAGGAAGTATACAGATGCATACGCTATTTTAAAAGAGGTTAATTTGAAGCTTTAAACGAGTGTTATCCACTCCCAGATTAAGCATGAAGTAAAATTTCGAGTTTAGAAAAGCCTGAAAATTTGGTTTGGTTGCGTAGCGCGAAGCGCGGAGCGACCAAACCAAATTTTTAGGCTTTTCTAAACTCGAAATTTTTCTTCATGCGCTATGCGTATTTAATACTGAAAACACTGAAATATTATGAACAACCGAGCTTCACCTGAAATGAGTCTTATACGCGTGGCGCATAAAGTGAAATTTCGAGTTTAGAAAAGCATGAAAATTTAGTTTGGTCGCTCCGCACTTCGCGCTACGCAACCAAACCAAATTTTCAGGCTTTTCTGAACTCGAAATTTTACTTCATGCTTAATCTGGGAGTGGATAACACTCGTTTAAAGCTTCAAATTAACCTCTTTTAAAAAAGCGTATGCATCTGTATACTTCCTATATTGGAATTTAATGTATAAGAAATAATAATAATAATAATAATAATAATATATGTTTATTGTGTTATAAGCCTAAGCCTTACACTTGTCAGTACATAAATAAAGCTTAAATATAAGTAATACATAATTTAACATTCATAACCACTTAAAGGATAATATCACAAACCAAATTTAGAGGCTTTTCTAAACTCGAAATTTTACTTCATGCTTAATCTGGGAGTAGAAAACCCTCGTTTAAAGCATCAAATTCGGGAATGAAAAACACTCGTTTAAATTTTCAAATTGAACTTAAAAAAAAGCAATGAATATCTAATGCATACAATTGGAATATATATACTTAAAATAAAAACTTCGTGTATTTATTTCGATTGAATTTTGTGTTTGAGGTTTTCAAAATAGTGTTTTTGTTTTATTAAGATTGTAAAAAAATCACAATTTGATGTCAAAACCATTTGTTTCACAAAATATTAAACAATAAATTATTAAATGCTTATGGTTTATTTGGAAAAAGTTTATCATCTTTCACGCGGTGAACGATATGATTTAAATAAAACACTTAAATGAATTTCTTAAATATTGTTTACATAATTTTTCATTTAACCCGCGGTGAAACATTTTTGAATCTAATTATGGATATTTAATTAAAACACTAGATTTGTTTCACTGATTTAAATTAGTGAAACAAACGAAGTGTTCTAATTAAATACCCAGAATCAGATTCACTAATTTTTGTATTGTGGAGGCTTCTACTTCGTTATACATGTTAATTTATTAATAAAAAACGGTTTAACTTTGTTTATATAACACAATTTATTTTTATGTGACTGCAATTTCGGCAAATTTAGCTAAATTTGCCGAAACTGCAGTCACATAAAAATAAATTGTGTTATACAAACAAAGTTGTTTTTTATTAATAGATTCACTAATATTAATGAAATCTAACCAAGTATTTCATTTTTGTTTAAATTAATGCCTATAGTTCTTTTCGGCGAAAATTGTTCTAATAAAAAAAGACTCATAATTGAATTGTTTACAAAAAAATTAATCGTTGATAAATATACTATATTTTGTTTAATTTTTTAGATCACAATAGGTAACTCATAACTTAATCCACTTGAATCAGCTCTGACGTCCATAATCGACAACAAAGATATTCTGATAAGCATACAACATGTATATAAGCAACGGAGAAAATATTTCAGATACTTCCAAAGTCACGAGCGTGTGTAACAAGATGGGTAAGTAAACTTGATTTTTAATATAAAATAATGTTCAATTTTCGTGGCAAGTTATAACATTTTTAATTTTGCTAAGAAATATAGTTTTAAAAAATTAAATAATTACAATAAAGCTTATTTCTTACAGGGGACATCATTTACGACATCGAAACAAAACACATCCACAGGGTGAAGAAATCTGTGGAGCTTCCAAAAGGAGGCTTGGGTGTGTTTGCATATGAACATATGCAAAAATATGCTGACAAAGTTGCACAGGTAAAATTAAAATACAGTTTTATTATTAGAGACCGGTTCGAAATTGTTACTTGTCTGAGTTTTAATTAAGTTGGAAAATTATTGAAACTCATAATTCGTAAATGTAGTAATGTAATATTTCGTAAAATAAATTATGAACAGTGGAGGTTTCTACTTCGTAATACATGTTAATTCAATAAAATAAAACACTTTAACTATGTTTAACAAAGTTAAATTGTTTTATTTTATTTCGTAAAATATTTTATACTATTATATAACAGACGCATCATTATAAATACAAGTATTATTTTATTCTAAATGTGCTCATTATGTTCTTTGGGTTTATTCGTAGCTTTATTAAATACTATAAGGAAAAATCACAGATATTTATGAGACCATATCAAAACATCTACACACATTTTTTTTTTACCGTTTTGCTGGTAATTTATTAACTTTAAAATACCCTGATATTACATAATTTCGATAATTCATTTTAAATAAAAAATAAATTACATCTCTGTATTAATTCTTAGAAATTTAAATAGTTGTAATATTTGGCAGTTACTTCATTAAAAAATGCAATTTTAAATAAATATATTATGCTTAATGAAATGCGAACTGTAAATATTAAATTCAAAACTAATTGCATTGATTTTATTTCCAAAGCCTACTATGCTAATACAAACGATGTAATTTTTACAAGAAATTTAAAATTTATTTTATTTGGCATTCTTCAAGGAGACCTGTGGATGTTTTGATCGGGTCCTATATTTATTCGTAAAGTGTATTTAATTTAATATCTAATTAAGACACACCGGTGAGTAATGGATATTACTCAATAATAACGGACAGTGGTTATCTATGTCAATACTCATTAAAAGAATCAATATTTCATTTGCTACTTTAGAGTTATAGGGCATATATAAAAACCTCTAGAGTGCCATGATTTTATCTTTATTTAAATTTAATTTGGCTACACGCTTTAGGAATTGACATATTAGACCCCAGACATAATAATTATAATGTATAATTTCAGAGTTGCGAACTTACAATATTTTCCATGGCACTCTAGAGGTTTTATTTTATTGAACATACGATCCAAAAATTGGGGTGCGACTTCAACAAACAGTTTGATTCTTAGCCTTGTTTCTAAATTTAATTAATCATAAAAGAAATATTTTGAGTATAGAAAAGCCTTTAAAAACTCAAAATATTTACTTTATAAAACGCCAATTGTGGATTTAACGTTGAGTCAATGATGTAAAGTAAGAGTGTAGGACATCTTATTTTATATCTTTAACTCAACAGTAAATCCACAATTGACGTTTGATGAAGTAAATATTTCTAATTTAGAAAAGGCTTCTTAAAACTGGAAATGTTTCGTTCCTGCTTAATCCAGAATAAAAAAAACAGTTTTGACTAATATTGAGGACTTGAATAAAAACGATTTCTTTCTTTATTTCTGGATTATTTTTTAAATCAATGTTTCAAAATTTTTATAGGAGTCAATTTTTATTTATGTTTAAATCTAAAAAAATCACAGATATTCTCTCAGATGTTAGAAAAAGCTAAGTTTTTGTTTTCTACAAATAATATTGATTTTACTTAATTGTTGGTAAAATGAAATCATTTTAAAATTTTGATAATTAAATAAAAGTCACTTGGTTTGTTTCACTACTATTTTTTTATTCATTCCGACTAGTTTCGACTTATCGTTATTCTCAAGGAGTAATACAGAAAAATATTTTACAAGATATATATATACATATTTTTTGAAGGTCAGGTAATAAAAGCTTTAAGAAATGAAAAGTTCCAGATGTCTTCGTACTCATATTCGATGTGTTTTCCCTGTTTTATTGCCTTGCTAATTTCCAGGCCTTCTCTAAAATTCAATTACTCCTTGAGAATGACGATAAGTCGAAACTAGTCGAAGAGAATAAAAAAATAGTAGTGAAACAAACCAAGTGACTTTGATTTAATAATCAATATTGTCAACATGTTTCATTTGTTTAAAAATGGTGTCTTCTTATAAGTATAAATGAAATAGCAATACTTGATTAAAAAAAGTCAGTGAAACAGAATGAGAATTACTTACATTCATGGTGGATATTAGAAGATACAATAAAAGTGCGATTATTTACGCAATCTACTACAAATTTGAAGCCCTTTTAATGTTTTAAAGTAGTATTTGTTCAACAATGACAAATATGTTGTAGTTTGCTTAAAGAATCGCGTTTTTAATGTTATAAAGTATTTTACAATGTTATAAAGTATTTTACAAATACTTTAAAACAAAAAAGTGCGATTCTATAAGCAAACTACAACATATTTGTCTTTGTTAAACAAATACTACTTTAAAACACTAAACGTGCGGTTCTTTAAACATACAACAACATATTTGTTTTAGCAAGACAAATTTGTTGTAGATTGCGAAAATTATTACGCTTTTATTGTATCTTCTAATATCCACCATGAATGTAAGTAATTCTCATTCTGTTTCACCGATTTTTTTCAACATTTTTAAGGGATTATTTTCCTCCCATATTCTTCAGAAGCCATTGGGTGTAGATATAAGTAATGAATATGTTACCATTTTAAAACAGATGGAATAATTCAATAGCCAATATCTTATGTTGTGATTGACATTCGACTTGATAAAAAAATAATTTAACATTTTAAATTATTGGAGTACACTGATATAGATAAGAAGCCAATATTTGACCTTACGTCGATAATTATGATGTTTACTATTAATAATATGTCATCATCTATTGGAACAAAAATTGAAACAATCTATTGGAACAAAAATAATAATTTCTATTGTTTAACAATTTTAATTAAACTGTTGGCAATCACCGAGGTTAATATTTGTAATAAAGCTGATATTTCATAAATTCACTACGATTTACATTAATGGATTTAGATAATGTTTTTTAAATTTTATAAACAGTCTTATAACTACGAGTCAAAGCTGGGCAGAATTCGAATTATTCAGGATTAGAATCCTTTTAGAGAATTCAAAAGAGGTATTTGAATACTTTAGTTAAACTGGATTCGTGATCCGGATTCGTTAAATCTTTTCAGACGATTCGAATCCAAATGCGGGTGATTCGAATCCTCATAAAATGATTCGAATATTTATAAAATGATTCGAATATTTATAAAAGGATTCGAATACTTACATAAGAATTCGAATACTTACAAAAGGATTTGAATAGTCAACAAAAAATTAAATTAATTGTAAGGATTAACGTGAAAAATTTGTTTTGTGTGTTTTTAAATTCCTTGTTAAATCACTGTTTTATACGCGTGGCGCATGAAGTAAAATTTCGAGTTTAGAAAAGCCCCGTGAAATTTGTCTCGGGTCGCTGCGCGACCCTCGACAAATTTTCTACGTGAGGCTTTTCTAAGCTCGAAATTTTACTTCATGCTTAGTCTGGGAGTGGAAACACTCGTTCGAAACTTCAAACTAAATGTTTTAATAAGAACATTAAATGACTAAACATGTTTTTAAAGATAATAATCTAGTTTCCAAAATTTTGTTTAATATTATTTGAAGTTAAACTGACATGGTAGCGACAATCTGAAATGTTAAATTTATCCAACATTTCCTTGATTCAAGATTTTCTTCCCTAACCTTTTAATATAAGTTTCTTCTGTGAGAAACCCCCATTTAGGAATTTAACAGCTTTCATTGTTTTTGTCAATATTTAAATTGGTTTTATACATTTATACGTGTTTTGTTATTTTTATGAAGCCTGTTGATTGTAACAAGTTAAATAATATCATATGGCTTTTTTGTTAGTGATTTGGTCATTTTCAATAAAATACCATGACTTTTTTCTGACTATCCCGGTGTTAATAATATTCAGTGATTTTTTTATTTACTTAATTTTCAGGCATTCGTCGATTTTATAATAGAATCCAATTTGAAGTACTGAACGAGTGATTCCACTCCCAGGTTAAGCATGAAGTAAAATTTCGAGTTCAGAAAAGCCCCGCGTAGAAAATTTGTCGAGACAAATTTTCACGGGGCTTTTCTAAACTCAAAATTTTACTTCATGCGCCACGCGTACAAGATACTGATTTGAAGTGAAGTTCAAAAATACACAGATACATCTTTAACTAATTAACACAGATATTTAGTCTATTATAAACGATGTTCAGTATTTATAATAAATAATTAGGTTTTGAATTATTTTGTTAAAACAAAAACAAAAATAAACGATATTTACATGTTAATAGTTGCAAAAAAATAATAAAATCAAATTTATTCTTAAGGATTTGTATTCGTGATTCAAAAATCGAATCTTTGATTCAAATCATATTTATCTCTTACGAATCCTTTATTCTAGTATTCGTGATTTGAATCATATTAGGTGATTCGGATTCGTGATTCGAATCCTCTTTACAAGGATTCTTCCCAGCTGTACTACGAGTTAGCGTTAATTATATTAATATTTTTAGATACATTTTAAATGTAAACAATTTTTTTTGTGAAATTAAATTGTTTTTCAATGTCAATCACAACTTACATTACATAAGTTACATGCTGAAATTTAAGCCACTGTTGCAATCACAATATTATAATTAGGCCTTGAATAATATATAGCTGATATTTCTATTCATAACCATTCAATCACAACAAATAAGAAAACAAATAATATTTTAGTCACTTGTAATTGATTGGTTAATATTACTATAAATGCGTCTGTATGTGTATATAAAGGGATATTTTTAAATTAAAATTATACAGCGTTAAATCAGTGTTAAAAATTTACTGCTGAAGCAGGATTAAAAATATGCTGCTGAACAAAAATATTTTGAGCTTCACATAGAATCAGTGTTTTAAACGCGTGGCGCATGAAGTAAAATTTCGAGTTTAGTAAAGCCTGATAATTTGGTTTGGTCGCGTAATGAGGGATTTGAAAACACTCGTTAGAAGCTTCAAATTAAAATGCACTAAATAAGTGAAAAAATGATTGAATATTTTATAAGTTGCTAGGATTCCAGAGTTAACCTTTTTTTAAATGACATAATTTATACAAGGTATTTATATGTCATTAAAGAGGACTTTAAATTAACTTTACATTGATCTAACATAGTTAATTAAAAAATAAGCTTACATTAAGTATTTCCTAGCAAAGACATTGTGTTTTAAAAAAAAATTAAAAATTAACTAATCAAAATTTGATTAAATTTAGACGTGCCTTTTGTTGTACTTCAAAGAAAATTTAAATATTACTCCCGATTTTTATAAATTATTGAGCCTAATTTGAAATGTTTAAATAAAATTGACGAATATTTCAGGTTTTATAAATTGTTAAAAACTCAACGATTGACTTATTAAAACAAAATTTACTAAATGTACATAAAACTCAATAAAGTTACTTAAGACAATATGAAAACATCTCAAAATAAAACTTTATAAAAATGATCTTTGTAAAAAGTTGTTTAAGACAATATGAATACATCTCAATATGCCTTTATGTACCTACTATTTCTTGAAGAGTATATTATAATATAATTACATTAAGGGCAATTCATAATTTTAAACAATATTTTTAAAAACACAATTAATCTCTTGTTTAAAAATATCTCTTCCTTAAAAAAAAATTTAAAAAAATATCTCTTCTTCAAAAACAAAGACATTTCTGAATAAATGAAATCAAACATTAAAGTGTGTTAAAATATATATTAATTTAAGGCCATTAATTACTTTTAAAAAATATTCAAAAAAAATTAGGTGTTATAATAAAATTCACGAAATGTTGCTTCTTGCAAATAATATAAATATCTGTACTTTTTGTTTAATTTAAATTTGATTCCTTGTAATATTTTTATTTTATAATAAACTAGATACAAACCAGAGCTGGGCAGGATTCGAATCATTCAGGATTCGAATGCTGGATTCAAATCCTTTTAGAGGATTCGAATACTTTAGTTAAACTGGATTTGTGATCCGGATTCGTTACATTTTTTTAAGAGGATTCGTATTCGAATCCAAATGCTGGTGATTCGAGTCCTCATAAAAGAATTCGAATATTTATAAAATGGTGAAGAAAAACCAAATTTAGATAACCGGTTCCATCAAGAGAATAGCGCAACAAGCATTAACTTTATTTATAAAATGATTCTAATATTTATAAAAGGATTCGAATACTTACAAAAGAATTCGAAAAAAGATTTGAATCGTTAAAAATAATTCTAATTAATTGTGACGATTAACATGAAAAGTGTATTTTGTGTGTTTTTAAATTCCTCGTTAAATCATTGTTTTATACGCGTGGCGCATGAAGTAAAATTTCGAGTTTAGAAAAGCCCCGTGAAAATTTGTCGAGGGTCGCTGCGCGACCCTCGACAAATTTTCTACGCGTGGCTTTTCTAAACTCGAAATTTTACTTCATGCTTAGTCTGGGAGTGGAAACGCTCTTTCGAAACTTCAAACTAAATGATTTGATAAGAACATTAAATGACTGAAAATGTTTTTAAAGATAATAATATAGTTTTCGAAATTTTGTTTAATATTATTTGAGGTAAAAGCCACAATCTGAAATGTTGAATTTTTCCGACATTTCCCTGATTTAATATTTTTTTCCCTGACCTTTTAATATAACTTTCTTCTGTGGGAAACCCTCACTTTGTTAAATTTTCATTGTTTTTGTCAATATTTGAGTTGGTTTTATGAATGTTTACGTGTTTTGTAATTATTATGATGCCTGTTGATTTTGACAAATTTAATAACATCATATGGATTTTTTGTTAGTGTTTTAGTCAATTTGAATAAAATACCATGACTTTTCTCTGACTTTCCCGGTTTTATTGATATTCAGTAAATTTTTTATTTACGTAATTTTCAGGCATTCGTCGATTTTATAATAGAGTTCAATTGAAGTTTTAAACGAGTGATTCCGCTCTCAGATTAAGCATGAAGTAAAATTTCTAGTTTAGAAAAGCCCCGCGTAGAAAATTTGTCGGGGGTCGCGCAGCGACCCGAGACAAATTTTCACGGGGCTTTTCTAAACTCTAAATTTTACTTCATGCGCCACGCGTACAAAACACTGATTTAAAGTGAAGTTCAAAAACACACAAATACAACTTTAATCAGAGTTACACAGATATTTAGTCTGTTATCAACGATGCTCAGTGTTAATAATAAATAATTAGGTTTTGAATATTTTTGTTAAAACAATTGGTAACAATATTTATATATTAATGGTTGCAAAAAATTAATAATATTAAATTTATTCTTAAAGGATTTGTATTCTTTATACGAAAAAACAGGATTCGAATCATTGATTCGAATCATATTTATGTCTTACGAATCCTTTATTCGAGTATTCGTGATTCGAATCATATTAGATGATTCGTGATTCGAATCGTATTAGATAATTCGGATTCGTGATTCGAATCCTTTTCACGAGGATTCGTCCCAGCTCTGATACAAACATATGTGACCCTTTAATTTTACCTACAAATTATAAATACGGTCCGACGAAATTAAAAGTGGCATCCCGCTTCGTAATTTTGCTACGAGGGGTGATTAAAAAGTAAAGTTACAAAATGTACACGTCTCATTGGAGGCTTTGTAACCTTACTTTTTGATTACCCCTTGTATTCAACCCTTTCAGATCGATGCTCAAACCGGCGATAAGGACATCTACGCGGACTTTTTGAAGCGCTGCGTCCGCACAGCCATTGAAATGAAGAAAATGGGCATCCAACCCGGAGATGTCGTCTCAATCTGTTCGCATAACCATCTAAACAGCGCCGTCCCTCATCTCGCCGCGCAATTCTTGGGAGCCATCATTGCCTCCACCGACCCCACCATCTCCGCCACAGACTCCAAGTACCTGATGAACCTGGTCAAACCGAAATTGATGTTCGCGAACGAAGCCTCTTGCGAAATGATGGAGGATATTTTTGAGGAACTGGGCAGCTCTTGCGAGATGGTCGTTTTTGGCGAACACGAAAAGTTAAAAAAATTCGCAGAGTTTGTCACAGCTAAGGAAGGCGAGGATGATTTCAAGCCGTACGTTGTTGAGGATATGAATACAACTGCTATGATTTTCTTTAGCAGTGGAACGACTGGGTTCCCTAAAGGAACTTGCATCAGTCACAGTTATTTGCTCTACAATCAAAGCAATATGTAAGTAGACAAAAATTAGACTACTTTAAATTGTAAGATCACAAACGAATCAATATTTTTTTGAAAATTTGTATGCAGGTATTTAGAATAAAAATACCATAGTTGAATTCTTAAAAATGGCATCAGCCAAAACTAGTCGCAAATTAAATTTATGAGTAAAACAAACCTAGTAAATTTCAATTAAAAACCTATATATTAAAAATACTCAACGATTTTTTTGTTGTACAATTTCGAAGTATCTTTTGATGAAAAACAAAATGTTTGGGGTAATATTTAAGAGTACAGATGTAAAGTGTGGTATATTTTTTCTTAACTAATTGCTATTTTGTATTTTTATAGTGCATTATGGAATGACGCAAAAATAGGTCTTGGATACGCAACACTTTACTGGATCTCCACAAACATGTTACTCTTCTACGCCATCTGGCAAGGAAACACTAGACTCCTCACAGACAGTTTTAAACCCGAAAAGTTTTGGACTTACGCAGAAAAATACGGGGTGCGTACTCATGACCAAATGTTAATGTTACAATGTTTAAATACTAAGATAAATAAAAGTACTTAACTTTACAGTAATGAAATGTTTGGTAACGTAGATTTTCAATATTGAGATGGAATATTGAATAAAACACCACTTTTGGGGACCCTCGTAGGTTTGTGAGTAGAGCTCCTGCTCTTGGGCCAGAGGGTCGTGGGTTCGAATCCTACCGGGGGATGTTACTTTCTTAAAGGGAAATTAGCACCCTCTGGAGCCATGGATGTGTGTGAATGTGTTGTGCCGTCCTAAATTAGTAAGATATGCGTGTAATAAGTAAATACAAATTAATGAATAACACAACAGATAGATGACAGTATGGCTACAAGCCGTGGTAAAAAAAACACCACATTTTATATCAAGATTATTGTAAAATTAAGTGTTTAATTCACTATTCAATCTCAAATCGAATATTTCATTACTGTTAATGTTTTAGGTTGAATTAACTTTTATGGCGCCTGCTCAAGCCATCATGTGTTTAAAAGTCATGCCGGATGAGGTGAAATTGAAGTTGCGTTACTTTTTGCTCGGCGGAAGCGCAATTTCTCCAACGTATTTACAAGAAATCAGAGATAGACTTCCCAGTGTAATGGTGACTGTAGGATACGGACAAACCGAAACGGGCATTTCCACAGTATTCGCTCCTGAAGACACCAGACACATGCACAAATTGGAATCCTGCGGAAGGCCGATGCCAGGATTTATCTTCAAAGTAAGTAAATCTTATTGTAGTTATTTGAGTTACGTAAAAATTTTAAGTCACTTAATTAAAACACAGTTATATATAATTAGCTTCAAATTAAATGCTTTTCAAAAACAACAAAAGCTTATGCATCGGGATCATTCCTTCTTCTTCTTTTTCTTCTTCTGCGGCTTCTTCTTTTTCTTCTTCTTCATCTTCGTTTTCTTCTTCTTCTTCTTCTTCTTTTTCTTCTTTTTCTTCTTTCTCTTCCTCTTCTTCTTCTTCTTCTTGTATATGTATACTTAACTGAAAATTCCTTGCATATAAGAAGTAAGTTAACAATTCATCAATAGCCGAAGAATAATTTTGTTGTGATAAAATTGAACACAATCTCTATTGCATTTTTCAGGTTGTAGATCCTGATACAGAAGAGACCTTGGGCTTCAACAGAACCGGCGAACTTCGCGTGAAAGGTCCCCACCTCCTCAACGGCTACTACCTCCAAGACTCGAGCGACAGCTGGGACGACGAAGGCTTCTTCAAAACTGGTGACGTCGTCAGCTACGACGAAGACTTCTGCTTCTACATCACCGATCGCCTCAAAGAAATGTTCAAATACCTATCCTGGCACATAATCCCTGCTAAACTGGAAGCCATCCTTGAATCCCACCCTGACGTCGCCCTCGGCGCCGTCATCGGTATTCCTCATCCCGAAGAGGACAACCACGCCCTGGGTGTCGTGATTCTGAACAAGGGCGCCAAAACGAGTGGAGAGGAAATTGAGAAGTTTGTCGAGGAGAGGGTTGATGAGAGGAACAGGCTGAGGGCTGGAGTGAGGGTTGTTGAAAGTTTACCGTACACACCTACTGGGAAGATTAAGAGGAGGGTGTTGAGAGATATGGTGGTTAAAGGTTTGATCTAAGATGCGCTCGTACACACACTCATGATAAATTATATTAATATTGATATTGCATATTGTAATGTATTCTACTTTGCTGAATTATATTTTTTATAATCTATTTGTTGGTGTCTATTTCTTTGGCATGTAAAAAAGACTAACGAATTAAAGCTTGTTGCGGTGAAATGCCCGGAGACAGCAATGAACTGTAAATAATATACGTAAGATTTTATTGCCCGGTTTTATAATGTCTAGTTAACTAAAGGTTGGAGTCAAAATGAAGGTCAACTGGAGCTTTCCGGTTGTACAATATCCGGTTGACAGCCAACGTAGACCTCAACTACCAGTTGACTCAATCAATGAATGTAAGGTTCATTTGATTTCTTTATTAATTCTTTTAAACTTCATTGTGAAATGAAAAATATACTTCTAAATCAGTATTAAAAATATATTGCTAACGCAGGATTATAAATATACCGCTGGGCAAGGATATTTTGAATTTCACAATATTTTAGTGTTTTATACGTGTGGCGTATGAAGTAAAATTTTGAGTTTAGAAAAGCCTGAATTTGGTCCAAATTAAAACGTTCAGACTTCAATTTAAACTTTTTTCTAAGAAAAACGAATACGCCAAGATTTGCTAAATATAATTCTACTTTTTATCTCACGTTAATGTATGAAAATAAAAGTAATATAAGACTTAATTTGCATCCTTTAATCAGAAATTGAATCTAAAATACTTCTTCGCGAAACTATCTTCGCCATTAAGTACTTTTTCGCTTTTCCATTGTTAGTTCTTGGAATATCATTTACAACATAAATCATTGTTGGCAACATGAATGGAGGAACTTTCTTCTCTAACCACCTGAAAAATAAACAAACACAATATTGTCATTACTAAACTCTGGTTTTTTTTTAATATGACCAAACTTAGGGTGTGTTTACTGCAAACAGTTGTAGTTCTGCATTAACAGTAGGGTATTTTAAATATTAAATTTTGAGATATTGGTAATGATTATCAATGTGACAAATAAATCAAAATCAGTCAAATAAATTGTCACGATGCAGAGCGTTTCAAAAAGAGAACGCTAGAACTTGCAACTAAACAACATATATTTAGAACTTTTTCAAAATTTGAACAAATAAATGGGCAGATAATGAAGAAGAAAGATATTGAAAAGTCGCTGGCACAACTTTTTTATATAAGCACGCGAGTGACTGTTATTTAATTAGTGACTATTATACAAAGATGCTTTTTTATTAGGTTTCTAAAAGTGAAGTATAGAAAATCTTGAACACTAAATACAAAAACTTATCAAACTTAGACCATGTAAAATGTGTATGTTGAGACTTCGGTTCCGGCGTTGTTATAAGATAATATTTTTTTTTGTAAGAAAATGGCGGAAACGGATTTTTTAACTGTTTGTTTAAAGGTCCGTTTCGGTTTGTCCGTATTTTGACATGAAGTAGTTTATTATTTATATGGAATTAAAAGTTCATGTTAAAATCCTATTTTCACCATTTTATTATATAATAGTCATTCTTGACGTGTGAAAGATAGAAAGCAATACGTCGAAGCGATAATCTTTCTAGATTCGAAAGAGTTTTGTTTCCATATAACCAATATAAATGTTCCGCCATCTTATATGACGCTAAGAAGTGACATAAGAAATTCAAGTGACTTGCCCCCTCTTAATTTAAACGTTCTGCCATCTTATATAACGTTAAAAAGTGGCCATGAAGTTAAAGCGATGTTTGAGCTAAAATGATAACGGAGCACCTAACCCCCCTCTTAATTGATTTGTCATATGACTGTTAGATTTCCCTTCGCATACTCTACAAATTAAAAGTCTATTTCAACATAAAATGTGATTAATCTTGTCCTAACCTAAAACACACAACCTAAATCACACCAATAAATTATTGAAATGTCAAATTTGATAGGTAATATTAAAAAATATATATATTGGTAGTTTCCGTTATTTACTAAAATGTACTTACTTGAGTAAATCTTTGGTTGCCGTGTTAGGGGCAATAACATATACCACTAATTGTCCGGAATTTTTCGTGACTACACAGTCCTTAACCTTAGGATGGGTGCTTAGTATACTCTCCAAGTCGATAGCAAAAAAACTATTATCCGCAATATCAAACTTATCATCTAACCTTCCGTATATATACAAGTAACCCTGCTTGTCGATCTTTGCAATATCACCGGTCGAGAAATATCCTTTCTCCAAAAATTCTAGATCATCAAAGTAACTAAAAAGTTAAAGATCATTAGTATTTTTCTTATTGCACATTTTGGAGAAGTAAAAAATCTTTACTATTAGTTTTTTATATTATTAAGAAAATCAACATGAATATTTCAAATTAAAATCTATTTTAATTTGAAAGAATGAGTTTACGCTTCTTATAGTTAAGCAAACTTTAAACAATATATATGAGTGGTCTAACTGCAAAACTCACATTCTCCACTTTTTATGAAAATTGAATTTGCAGTTTTTTTATGTCTGCCATGTTAAAGTACGCGTGTTTTTTGCAAATTGCCAAAAGTTTTCAAAAGCAGAGACAGTGAGTTTTGCAGTTAGACCACTCATATGTCGTAAAAAATAAAAATTGGTAATTAAGCCCCATAGCACACGGAGCGCGCTGTCGGTGGGCGGGTCGGGACGGGAATGTTTTAACCAGGGCTTCGAACCGTTATTTTTTGTGTTGCGGTTTTCGTTCTGGTTCAATTAATAAAATATATATCGATTCGGTTACGGATTTCATTCCGGAAAAAATAACGGTTTTTTGCGGTTTGCGGTTTTCGGTTCAGTTGAAAGTAATTGTTTTAATTTTTGAAATGTTTTTATTGTATAATAAAAAAAAATGATTTGTCTATCATAGTACTCTCCTTGTTATAGATATGATGATTTCAATATTAAGAATACAGAAAAGTGTCTTAGACTAAATTTATTCTACTATTATTATTATTATCACATTTACAAAATATTCACAAAATAAATGTTTTTTGCATTTTTTTCGCTATACTTAGTAAATATCTGTTACATCTCAGCAGTATATATTTTAAGCTTTACATTAAATCATTGGTTTATACGCATGGCGCAGAAAGTAAAATTTCAAGTTTAGAAAAGCCCTGTAAAAAAATTGTTTCGGGCCACTGCGCGATCCTCGATAAATTTTCTATGCGGGGCTTTTCTAAACTCGCAATTTTTCTTCATGCTAAGTCTGGGAGTGGAAGGCACTCGTTAGTTTAAAATATGTTACAACTATCAAAATGTGGGTCGCAAGTGTCATAAAGGTAAACAGTAACATGACCATCTAATAATATATTTCAAATAATAGTTGTCTCAAATTGTCAATAGTCGACTGACGCCGATTTGTGTCAAGTTTAATACATTGAACTAAATGACATTTTAAGTTGACAGGATAGACTAATGTTGGCTAACGGCGACTCATGTCAAGTTGACACATTGGACAAAACGCCGACTGTCGTCGTCTTAAGTTGAGTTGACACGATAGACTAATGTCAGTCTTACTGTCATTAAGTCACAATAGACTTAAGTATTATCAGAAATGGTCTAAATCGAGTAAGGGGACCTCGAAACGAATATTTCCGCAAACAGTTTTGATTAAAAATTGCAAAAAGTAGAAACTGTTGTAGAATTAAACAAGTGTTTACGTACGTGTTTGAACCGAAATAAACCGATTTTTATTTCGGTTCAGTTCCGGTTTTTCTGAAAAAAATAACGGTTTTTTTCTGGTTTTCTGTTTAGTTTCGGTTCGAAGGCCTTGTTTTAAAACATGGAGTTAAATAAGCCCTCGAAGGCGATGCGAAAAAACATGCGTGCGAGCGCCCGTTAACTCCATGTATAAAAACTTTCTCGACCCCTCCCGTCCAGACCCGCCTTGCCAGCAACTCGCTCGTGTGCGAAGAAGCTTAATGTTTTCTCACATATTTAAAAAAATCATTGCTAAATTTATTATTTGTAATGTTTAATACTTTGAATGGCAATATTATACCTTGAAGCCAAATCAGGACCAGAATACCAAAGTTCACCCCAGCTAGCGTTTCCCAAACACTTTTGCGTTATAAAATCTACGATTTTCACTTTCCCACCAGGAAACACCGTACCCAGTGTGGCCGGATTTACTCTTATGATGTCCAAATCATCGGGCGTCAAGCCGGCGATAAGGCCGCATTCAACTACGCTGTACAAATTTAAAATTTGAAGGTCTGGAAAAGCATTTTTGAAGTTCACCATGGTCATAGCTGTTGTGACCGTCCCACCAATTAGAATCCTCTTCAGACAATCAATATTAAAATCCTTAACAGAAGAAAACGTTTTTATAATAACAGTCAAGATAATTCAACCTCCAAAATCAAAAAAAAGTCATTTGTTCATCATATTACGTTCCACCCTTAATTAAATGATATCATAAAAAATTGTGATGTACTCTTTGATTCTAAACACTCAGGAATTAGTAATAGGAACGTCGACCAGTGAGTAGGCTTACTATTACTTCTACTTACGACCGTTATTACTTTGATTCTGACCATTTAATTGAAATTATAGAAATTGCAATTAAAACAAAATAAAATTAGCACGGGAAGTTCCTGTAATGCTTCTTGAAACAGGACATACGGTATCAAGGCCGTAGCCGGGAGGGGGAAAAGGCGGGTTTAAACCCCCTGCCCCCAAAATTTTTAAAATGCTAAATTTGTGTATGTAAAAGCGGCCCTAAAAAAGCAAAAACAATATTTTTACCAGTAAACTCCCCCTCCGGTTAATTTTTCTAGCTACGACCTTGTACGGTATAGAGACAGTACTAAATTTATAAACTTACCTGACCACTCGAATTATAATCAGCTAAAGCTTTAGTGTGTTGGGTACCTAGTATAGCAGCATCCACCTTTAAGTCGTGAATAATCCTACAGGCCTCTCTTTCTGAGAATGCGCTGGGCACAATCCGCACAATATAATTTTCGAAAGAACAACAAGTCAACATAACCTGTGCTGTTCCCATCAGTGGAAAATATGAAACAACTTTTTTGATATCTTTAATCAAACAATTCAAAAGCTTCGTGATTCTCACAAAAGCCGCAGAATGGGATATTCGCACGATTTTCGGAGAGCCAGTCGTCCCATCCGTCAGAATGATAAACGCTGTTTTCCTCTCGGGATTTTCAATTGCAACCGGAACAAAATCCTCCGGAATTTTTTTAAAAAACAACGTTTTAATCGAGTTCTTCTTTATATTCTTTCCGTACACGTAAAGTTGGCATGGAATGTGCTCCGTTTCTAGATGGGATACGATCCGAGGGTCGCAGAATAAAACCTTCGGTTTGAGCGCGTCGATTTTTCTGGTGAATTCGATTTTGGTCATGTCCGGGTCGAGTATGGCCAGTTGAGCGCCCGCAAAGAGTGTCCCCAAGACGACGACGGCTTCATCTAATCTAGGGACGCAGCATGTTGCTACAATATCAGTTGGTTTGGTTTGTATTTCAAAGAGCTCTGTCGCTATTTGGCAGGCCCTTTCTTTGACAGAGCTTGATGTTTCAGTGACTCCTGTAACTGCATCTACCTTAAAAATAATTTGTATTTTTAGATGTGCTTATCTAATTATTGTAGAGCACAGATGCGTTCCTGCTTTCCAAGTCCTCATCAGTGTGGTTTGATACAGTGCAATTAACCAAAAAGAATACTGAATAATTTGTTTGTCTGACCTTTTAAGCCTATGTGTAAATATATATTTCAACAAGAGTTATAAACTATTTAATGAAAATTAGCAGTAAATAACATTTTTGAGTCAAGTTAACATTGTTAATATCAAGAAATAGTAAGTATGGTAGACAATAATATGAAAAATAATATTGTATATAAATAATTACTTGTATAATTTTCTCCGGAAATGTATCCAATCTGTTGAAATATCTTTCACCCAATCCATTGTCGGTAAGAGTTTCGTGATATCTTATCCCATAAAATACCTTATCATTAGTTATCGAACTCTTATCTAGTGTCATTTTACACTGCAAATTTCGTATCACTCCTTGACATAATTTTGGTTTGAAGTATAAGTAAAGTCAAAGTAAAGAGGGGCTGTCACACATACAAAACATCAGGAGATCTATTTTTAACACCGATGAGTTTTGTCATGGATGTCTTGTCCCATTAAAAATACGCCATTTTAATCTACATGTATACGGTTATAAAATAACGTTACTTCAGTAAGCAGACTAGATGGAAAAATTCATCGGTGTTGCAAATCTTAGCCTTAGTAATAATTTTACATTAGACAGAATTTAATTTTTTGGAGGAAAAACGGTTGTTCTCCAGATCGAAATACTCCGATTTTTGAATTGTTTTAGATTGAGCCGGGTGTAAACATATGTGGGATACACAAATGTTAGTATACATTTCATGCGCAGACTAACCGTTTAGCCGTAAATTGTATTTTAAGTTCCGATTTTGAGGTTATATACTTTGGTATTTTTGGGTGAATAAGCATATTACGGGTATAAATTGTACACATAATGAAATTATTTCCAAAATTATGACATAATTAATCGAAATTGTAATATTATCTTCATTTATACAGCCAAAATCACAATATTAATTTCACACTAAATCTGACGTCTACTGATAAACTAATGGATATATAATTCTAGATTGATTATTATTAATGTTTAGATTATGAGTATTTTAGCTTTTGGTATAAAAAAAATGGCGCAAAGTGTATTAAAATTTAAAAAAAGATCCGCTTACTAAAATGTTTTTCCAGTGATTTAGATTATAACGTAACAAAATAATTTTGTAATTGAAATATTCTAATTTGTCTCTAACTTGTATAAACGTAATTTCTAGTTGCGTTGATGGCCAACAATTTTGTTGTTACTCCACTGCTGCAACCTGAGTTGATTTTCGTAAACGGCAAATGAGAATTTATTAAAAATCAAAAGATTAGTGTTTACTGTAATTTTATACATAACTGAGTACATAGTGATTTTATTGTTACTGTGATATTGTTACGAGATTAATTTACTAAAAAGTTATAGTATAGTAAAGTAAAATTAATAGCATAACCTAAAAAAGTATTTAACAATTATAATTTAATTTTGTATTCGCGTTAAGGAGGTATTAGTAAAACCACTTATATGCCGTGTTAATTAAATGGAACTTAATGTATTCCATTTTATTATTGTTGAAAAAGTTGCTTATTACCTAGTAATAATAAAGAATAATAGAAATAATACATTTTATTTTTATTAAATACATTAGATGGTAAGTAATATTTTAATTCTGCTTTATCTGGCATAGATCCGCTGTGTTTTGTGTAAACAGGATTACCTCGTGAAGGATATGACTTTTGCAGAGGTATAGCCAAACACTAAGAAGCGTATGTATATTTTAGATGTTTTAAGTGAAAATAATTGACCGCTGAACACCCGATATTAATCGTGGCTACCTCCCATGCACTTTCGTCGTGCACAGACGGTCTTGATTGAGAAGAGGCTTTACAATACGCATCCTCAACCCTGAGATTAAATCTTTTAATCCCAAAAATGTTGTTTATATTTTATGTGCCAAACAAAAACACACCATGAACCTCTGCCCCATACATTACACCCCCCCTTTACTCAGTTGAATGATAAATCTGTGAGAAAAAAGAAATGAAAAATTAGATATCTCATTCAGACAGATTAGTTGGCCAGGAGCGGGCTGAGCCTACGCCCAAATTTCCTCAAGGAGGTCAGGCCGGACCCGACCTCTAATCTTACCCATCTTAAACATAAGAACAGATCTGGCCAGGCTATAGCCAAACATTTTTAGTATTGGGACTGAGTAATGAACTGGTGCGCCAGTTTAGGATCGGGCATAGGCCTAGTCTTTAAGAAGCTGGCCTGTTCGGGCCGGGCCAGCAATCTTAAGTACGAGAACTGATAGAATAAAACAAAATATTTTTTTAAACCAATTAAATATAATAATTTTTTTAAATGAAAAATGTTTGGCTATAACCAGGATTGGAAACTGCGCGCGCAGTTTCAAATCCTGGCTATAGCCAAATATTTTTAGAATTGGGCCTGAGTGTTTACTAGGCCTGGCTTCGCCCGGCCTGGTTAATACTCAGGCCTAGTGCGGCGGTTCAAGACCGGGCAGAGTCTACTCTTCAAATTCTTCAAAAAGCTGGCCTGTTCGGGCCGGGCCAGCAGTCTTAAGTACAAGAACTGATTAGAATAAAACAAAATATTTTTTGAAACCAATTAAATATAATAATTTTTTTAAACGAAAACTGTTTGGCTATAGCCAGGATTTGAAACTGCGCGCGCAGTTTCAAATCCTGACTATATCCATTAGCCAACCATTTTTAGAATTGGGCCTGGGTGTTTACTAGGCCTGGCTTCGCCCGGCCTGGTTAATACTCAGGACTAGTGCGGCGGTTCAAGACCGGGCAGAGTCTACTCTTCAAATTCTTCAAAAAGCTGGCTTGTTCGAGCCGGACCACCAAACTTAAGCATAAGAACTTGTCAGAATATAAGAAAACATTTTTTTTAAACCAATAAAATTTTATAATTATTTTTTAAACGGAATATGTTTTGCTACAGCTAGGATTTGAAAGTTCGCGTGCAGTTTCAAATCTTGGCTATAGCCAAACATTTTTAGTATTGGGCCTGAGTAATAACCAGGCCGGGCTTCGCCCAGCCTAGTCCGGCGGGTCAGAACCGGGCCGAGTCTACTCTTAAAATTCTTTAAAAAGCTGGCCTGTTCGGTCGGACCACCAATCTTAAGTATTAAGTACTGGTCAGAATATAACAAACATTTTTGGTAAATGTGTAGAACACGGCACATACTCCATTTTGACAGGTTCCCGCATGTGCAGTAGCGCCCACTCCAGTAGTCCTTAATAGGTTATTTGTGTACATGTGTGTGTTTTCTATTAAAATTTTAACAATTCTATTAATTTCTTTGATTAAAAACATTATTATTGATTCTATAAACGCCATCGATTCTATTCAACCTCTTTTTTACTCATCTAACCTAAGCATATGCATACACATCCGCCCGCTTACACACACCTATACAAATAACCCGTTGAGAATCACTGGAGCAGGCGCTACTGAGCGTGCAGGTTCGCGGATCTTAATGTGGATGTGCCGTGTTCTACACATTAGCAAATTTTTTTTTAAAGCAATTAAATTTTAGAATCTATAACCATAATTTCTTGTTGCGTTAATGGTCAACAATTTTGTTGTCACTCCACTGCTGCAAGTCGAGTTGATTTTCGTAAACGGCAAATGCGAATTTATTGAAAATCAAAAGTTAAGTGTTTACTATTATTTTATACATAACTGAGCAAATGGTGATTTTATAATTACAGTATATGTGATATTGTTACGAGATCAATTTACTAAAAAGTAATGGTACAATATCATAATATTCTGGTTTTCGCGTAAAGGTAGCGCCATTTACCTTTTTATATCATAAATTATAATATTTGTAATTTTCTAATGGATCCAATTTATATATCCATTATTTCAAACAAACGTCAGTACACGTCATATTTAGTGTAAAATAAATATCGTGATTTTGGCTGTATAAATAAAGATAATACTACAATTTTGATTATTTACGTCATAATTTTTAAATAATTTCATCATGTGTACAATTTATACCTGTAATATACTTATTTACCCGAAAATACCAACCTATTTAACCTCAAAATCGGAACTTAAAATACAATTTGCGGCTAAACGGTAAGTCGGCGCAAGAACTTTATCTTAACATTTCTGCGTCCCACACACACTTACTTCCAGTTCCGCTGGCAAACTCTCAAAAATCTTAGTATTCCGTTCTGGAGAACATCCGGAAAAACAATTGGGACATTTGTAAAGGAATAATAGTTCAAGAAATCTATGTCTCTCTATATATTTTATTTGTACATTTATTATGTAATATTACAAAACACAGTATTATTCTTGTATTCGCATAACAACAAACAGTGTTCATTTTTTTATTCATCCGAAAAAACAACCATGATTCGTCTTTTACAAACGTCTTTTACATCTTCTTCTCATCTTCATCATCATCATGAATGAACGAATAACTTGTGAACAGCCTACGCCAATACAAGACACAGCATTTTCATTATTGCGTTACAATGATTGTTAATTATCACAGAAAGTTTGTAACAAAAAAGCGGCGAACGCTACAATAATCAATAACACATTACATTAGGCCACGATGTATAATAATAATATTAGTCCAACAATCAATGAAATGATCTATAAACAAAACATACCCACTAAACAAACAAGATTTAAATAAGGTTTCATCAACATTTATTATTAATCTCAAGTTTTGATAATGTTAATTAATAAACGTTTAATCAATAAATAATAATCAGTGTTGTATCCTTTTTTTCGAAATTTTAAAGTGTAAAGAAAGGATACAACAGTATTAATTAGTTATGGTTTTAATCAATAAATAATTAGCAATCTTCTATTCCTTCTTCACACTTTTTAAATGTTAAGAAAGGATACAACAAAAAAAAAACGTACCATCAGTGGACATAAAATGTTGGGACAAATCAAAAATTGGGTAATGCCAAATATAACCAAATTTATACCGGTTACGTCCAGGGTTGTTAAAAAAACGTTTTTTTTTTTGATTTTAATTAAAACAAACAGTTTTTTTTTACAAAACGTGTTTTTTTCATTGAAACAGCGTTTAAAACATTAACAATTAAAAACATATTTAAAACGTGTTTAAAACATGTTTAAGACACATTTAAAACGTGCTTAAAACAGAACATATCATTTTTATTTTGAGTATACATATCCCGATAGTTACAGCGTTTTTTAAATTTGCGGGAATTCGTTGTTTAAAAGCGGTTATTTTGGGGCTTTTAACGAGTGTTTTCCACTCCCAGACTAAGCATGAAGTAAAATTTCGAGTTTAGAAAAGCCTAAGAATTTGGATTGGCCGCGTAGCGAAGCGGAGCGGCCAGTCAAAATAAGGCTTTTCTAAACTCGAAATTTTACTTCATGCGCCACGCTTATAAACACTGATTTACAGTGAATTTCAAAATAAACACATACAACAACGATTATAGGCAACCTAATATACGTTAGAGTTATTGGGTTGCCTATAATGACTGTTTTAAACAATTTGTTCAGCGCAGAATTTGACTCACGTTTTATTTACATCTACATATTAGACTGCTAAAGCCGTATATTTTAAACTTTACGGTATTTCAGTGTTTTATACGTGTGGCGCATGAAGTAAAATTTCGAGTTTAGAAAAGCCTAATTTGGATTGGCCGCTCCGCTTCGCTACGCGGCCAATCCAAATTTTCAGGCTTTTCTAAACTCGAAATTTTACTTCATGCTTAGTCTGGGAGTGGAAACCCCTCGTTTAAAGATTCAAATTCAAATATTTTAAAAAAACAACGAATGTCGTAAAATTTGCATATGTTTACCTGAAAAAAAATCCTTGTATTTAAAAATCACATTTATGCACACAACTGAGATATTTTATTGTAATAAAATGTTGTGTTTAAAAATTTATTTTGAAATATCATTAACAATTTAGATAACATTTAAAAACATAAACAGAAAATCTTAATGACGTGGTATAAAATATAATTTTGCAAATTAAAAAAAAAACGCTTGAAACAAATTTAACGTTTAAAACATGTTTTAAACAAATTTGAGCTTTGACAATGTTTAAAACAAAGTGTTGTAAACATAACAACTCTGGTTACGTCAGGCTTTTTAAAGAAAGGTTATAATATGGAGTAACAATGGGCAGGTGGTGGCCGAGCGGTAACGTCGCCGGACGGTAGACCGGGTTCGATTCCCGTGCACGGGGAGATGTTATTTAAAAATAATATCTCGTCGTGACCCTGGGTGTTGTGTGAATGTGTTGTGACGTCCAAATATGCATGTTATATAACTTGAAATAAGTTTAATAAATATTGATAAAAATTAAAAATTGATGTTGGCTAATAGTCAGAAGACTAAGGCCAGGCAAAAGCAAAAAGCAAAAAAAATGGAGTAACAATAAAAATATGTAAATGAAAGGAAAAGAAAGGGATTTTCTGTTTTGACACATTAAATGACAATTAACTGACAAGTCCAAAGCTTGACACACACTAAACAAATTTTACGCGTCCCAACGATGGTATCGTATGTTCAGTAAAAAAAACCTAGAGTGCCATGATTTAATCTTTTTTTTAAGTTTAAGTTGGCTACGCGCTTTAGATATTGACATATAAAGCGTCACACATAATAATTTTAATATATAATTTCTGAGTTACCAACCTACAATATTTTCCAAGGCACTCTAGAGGTTTTCTTTAATTGAACATACGATACATACATTGATTAATGGTTTAATCAAACTTTAAAATAACGTTTTATGTTAAAGTCGATCAAGCGTTTGTTTAAATTACAACATAAAACGTTATTGTAATTTTGAAAAAGAAAACGTTTATCAACATTAAAGTTCTTGTCGAAACAATTATCAGCATTACGTAAATATAAGATTTTATTGTAACACTGTTCAAACATTCATCAGTATTACGAAAACATAATGCTATTGTAACGTTGCTTAAACATACGAAAACATGAAATGTTATCAATCGTAAAATATTACATAAATATACTAGCAAAATGTTATTAAAATATTACTTAAACACTTATCAGCATTACAAAAACATGTAATGCTATTGTAACGTTGCTCAAACATTATGATGTTATCAAACATTACTTAAATATGTTTGCTCAGTGGGTGTTAAAAAATATGTTGTAACAATGATGCGAATTACAATTCCACCGTTATATTTTTATCTGTGTGTTATACTTATTTTGTACATGATAGTCTCGGAAATTTGTCTTTTATTTGTTAAAAAAAGAGGGGAAAACTTTATTGTAATTGTCAAAACTTTATATTTAAAACTTATTGTTTTTTTATTTGATTTATTTAAAACATATATAATTTTTTTTTTATTTGATTTTTATTTTATTTGAGGGTACCAGCTAATAAAAATTTAAGTGCATTTGTAATTTTTTTTTTGTTATAAAGATATTAAGAGCTTCACTTTAATAATAGAATTTTGATTAAAACACTTGGTGTGTTTCACTGCTCAGTGGAACAAACCAAGTTTTTTAGTCAAAATTCTGTTATTAATTAATTATGTTGCACCACGGGTTAAGTGAGAAATTAATTCAGCTTTACGTTACATTACAAAAATGCAACTTTATTGCAATTGTGAAAGCTTTGTATTTAAAACTTAATATTTTAAGAGTAATTTAATGCTTACAAGTAATAACAAAAATCGATGTGTTTTTATAAGTTTTAAACATTTCTGGTTTTGTAATGAAGATATCATAAACTTCAATATAAATCAGTGTTTTATACGCGTGGCGCATAAAGTAAATATTTCGAGTTTAGAAAAGCCTGAAATAGTTACTTAATGCGTGATCTGGGAGTATAAAACACTCGTCGTGAATTTAGCTTTAAATAAAAATATCGTGGCTCGAATTAAATAAATATTTGTGACGTTTAGCTTAAAAAAAGATATATTTTTGTAAAAATTCTTGACCTGTCTGATATTGTAACTAAACAATTTACTAGACCAATAAACTGAGGTGATTTGATTTGAAATGCATGCAAGTCTATAAAATTGTAACCAATTTTACACAAAATGTTTAGGCCGGTCGTCCACTGGAAGCGACAACACTCGGCTACGAGCTACGAGCGGCAACGGGCGGCTGCAAGAGTAGCGGCTACACGCGAGAATCCGCATGTCCGCGCACGCTTGCAGTGGACGAGATTCATTGGATTTACACACGTCGGGATCTGTCGCGCGTATACGCATGTTGCCGCTAGGATCGCGTGAGCGCGTAGCCGCGTGTTGTCGCTTCCAGTGGACAACCGGCCTTACACTTTTATAGACTGACATTTTTTCTAGTGACAATAAATAACTCAGATTAATTGTAAACAAAAATTAACCTTTATTCGGCATTATTTTACATTTTTCACATAATTTATCGCCTCTCCTAATAATTATCATTGTCATTGTTTCTAATATTCATCAAAATGTTTATAATTTTCGAAGATGTTTTTGCAACAAATTTAATTTTTTCATAAAAATGTATTATAAAGAGAGAATTTTTATTTTGAAAAAAATCGACGTTATTTTTTGAGATTATTGAAAGATTTAAAAATTCCACACAAAATGTTATGTTCGAGTAAAAACATGTATATTTTTTTTAAGTTACGTCAAGAATAATAAAGATAATAAGTTATACAGGGTGTCCGTATTTCGAGAGAATGTATGGGGATCTTTATTTGAAGAGAGATAAAGAGTCGGTTAAAATCGAAAAAGATATTTCAAATTTGTTTTTCGATTATTATTAGGCTCTAAAATACGCAACTTTGCCTTAATTTAACCGACTCTCTATCTCTTCAAATAACCAAGATCCCCGTACATTCTGTTGAAATACGGGCACCCTGTATTTCGTAATACAAAAAAAACAATAATAATAGAACTTTGATTTACCTCAAGTGTTTTAATCAATTCTAGTAATAATTAAGTATGTTTCACCACGGATCAAGTGAGAAATAAATTCATCATTAAAAGTTAAATTTAACTAATGTTATGTCCAGTTTCACCAATTTTAATTAAATCTTATTCATAGATTAAATTTGTTCGTCGATTAGACATTCTGCATATCATAAGCATCAAAGTGATGTGAATTGATTGATTTTTTGACATGAATGTAACTATTACTAGATTTTAATCAAACTGTTGGTCGTTTTAACTGACGTTGGTGAAACCCGTCATTAGTGATTTATTTTAAAATCATATTTAAATATGTTTCGCCACATGAAAAATGAGCAACTCATTCAAGATTTATTTCATTCTTCATAATTTATATTAAAAAGAGGAATATAACTATGTTTTAATAATTGAGTCACCTATTTCAAAAAAACCCTAAATCCATTTGTTTTCAATGGATTTAAGGGTTTTTGGAAATTGCCGACTCAATTATTCATCCTTTTTTTAAAATCATATTTAAATATGTTTCGCCACATGAAAAATTAGCAACTCATTCAAGATTTATTTCATTCTTCATAATTGATATTGAAAAAAAGTATTGTAACTATGGTTTAATATCTGAGTCACCTATTTCGAAAAAACCCTAAATCCATATGTTTTCAATGGATTTAAGGGTTTTTGGAAATAGCCGACTCAATTAATAATCTTGTTTTAGGATGAAAAGTTTTGACAATAACAATAATTCACGATAAAGCTTTAAAACTTGTGTGCATGAACGATAACACTTACAGACAATTACAAATATGAAAAATAACGTTACATTATTTTTTATCCTTAACTAATCAACTAACCAATTAATCCCGTCTTTTCTATTCAATAATTGTTAACACAATTTACTGTATATGTTACAAATCCGATGAATATATTGTCCGTTGAGGATGACAAATGAAAACCAGGGTGATACTGTTTATATATATCTAGGAATATCAAGAACTACGACACTACAAGATTTCTTAGATCACAATCTAAAAAGAGTAAAAAGTTTATTTTATAATTTTTTTTTCATGTCTTTTCTAAGATCTACAAAGAAAGCAGGCTTGGAATCACCCCAGGGATTTGTAATTGTTAATTAATTAATGAATTTACATCGACTATGAAGCTGATTATTATAATTTTATATTGTTATAAGTACTTATTTTTCTTTGAAATAAATACTTACAAAAATTAATTTTGCTTTGGAATAAATACTTACAAATATTATTTTTTCTATAAAATAATTACTTATTATTTAATATCTTAGAATACTTACTTTCCGATGATGATAATTTGAATTTAAAATTTCTAACGAGTGTTGTCCACTCCCAGGTTAAGCATGAAGTAAAATTTCGAGTTTAGAAAAGTCTGAAAATTTAGTTTGGTCGCGTAGCGCGTAGCGCTACGCGACCAAACTAAATTTTCAGACTTTTCTAAACTCGAAATTTTACTTCATGCGCCACGCGTATAAAAAAAACTGATTCAAATAAAGTTGAAAATATACTGCTAATAATCAATTCTTATGTTAACTTGAGCATACTGTTCAAGTTAAAATAAGTACTTATTTTTACGAAAATGAAATATTTATAATAATAAAAAAATAAGAACTTATGTTTGTTTTATTATTATAAATATTGAATTTTCATAGAAATAAGTACTTATTTCAACTTTAACATACTGTCTTAACAGTATACTTTTAACTTTACATAAAATCAGTGTTTTATATGCGTGGCGCATGAAGTAAAATTTCGAGTTTAGAAAAGCCTGAAAATTTGGTTTGGTCGCGTAGCGCTACGCGCTACGCGACCAAACCAAATTTTAAGGCTTTTCTAAACTCGAAATTTTACTTCATGCTTAGCCTGGGAGTGGAAACACACGTTCGGAATTTCAAATTATCATTTTTCATTCTCGAATAAATCAGTTCTAATTGCTATAAGTAAGTACTTATTTTTTCCTCATTACAAATTCTTATTTTTCTTTGAAATAAGTATTTAATTATTATAAGTACTTGTTCTTCTTTGTAATAAGTCCTTATTTTTATTTTTGATTGCGAAATGCTCCCATAAATGATTTTGTTTTAGTGTCTATAAATAATTAACAAAGTTGAATCCCTGAGGGAAATCTGCGCTTCTTTTTGGTTTATTAGGTAAGTCCTTTAAATAGAGTTTCTTTTGTTTTTTGGAAAAAACGTTAAAGTAGACATAAAGTTAAGACTAACTACAACTTTTCTTATATCTACATATTTTTTTCTGCATTTCCTCGTTGGTTTTTGTCTTACCGAAGAATTCGTCTCGTTGGCTTTTTATTCGAATTGGATTTTTTTGTTTGTTTATAAAATGAACTGCTTCTTTTAATAGACCTAACCGAGTGTTATTGCTCCACTAGGCACAGTGGAAGCCAAAAACTCTCTACTAATAATCTATTAATAAAGGGTAAATACTAAATTTTACATACTGGTATATAACAAAAATATGTATTATATATAAAATTACGAAAATGTTATTCGTGAAAATGCAAATAACATTTTTGTAATTTTATATATAATGTTTAAAGTGTGCAAACTATAAAAAGGGTAAGCTTATTTTCTCGAATTCAAATAGTTTTGAATTTGAATTATTCTTGTTTGAAAAATATGTACTCGAATATTTGTATAAATCCTTCGTTAGTTAACTCTAATTATTTGTTCAATATTTATTTTTATTTTTACAAAATAAATACATAAAAAATAATTAGAGTAAACTAAATAAGGATTTAAACAAATATTTTTCCGAATCAGTAATTTTCACTCCTTAATTAGGCGTAGGAAAACTGAATTAAAGTGAAGTTGAAAATCGCACACTTTATCTTTAACTACATTAAATTAAAAAGCGATTGAAATAGAAACAGAATGTTTTCCAGTATATTTGTAAATCCCACAATTGCATGATGAAAATGTGAAATTTACAAATAAACTTGAAAACATTCAAAAATACTTTCAATTAATTTTAATTAAAAGAATCATAATTCTTCTCATATAGAAATATTTTTTTTTATTTACAATAGAAAATAAATCAATACTATTAAAAAAGTAAATCATAGAAACATTATTTAAATTTTAATAAAAGATTCAGTCTTTAAATAAAATCTAAAAATTATCTCTGTATTCCAATTATTAGTAAAACAATTTAAGAATTATTTCTATATTCCAATTATTAATAAATAATCTGAGAAATATTTCTGCATTCCAATTATAAGTAAATAAATCTAAGAATTATCTCTGGAATCCAATTATGTACTAGTAAAAAAAAATCTAAAAATCATCTCTGACTTTCAATTATAAGTAAAAACAATCTGAGAATTATCTCTGAATTCCAATTATTAATAACAAAAATCTACGAATTATATCTGGAATCCAATTATTGGTAAAAACATCTAAAAATCATCTCTGAATTTCAATTATTAGTACAAACAATCAAATAATGTCTTATTAATTATTAATAACAAAAATCTAAGAATTATCTCTGGAATCAAATTATTGGTAAAAAAAATCTAAAAATCATCTCTGAATTTCAATTATTAGTAAAAACAATCAAATAATGTCTTATTAATTATTAATAACAAAAATCTAAGAATTATCTCTGGAATCCAATTATTGGTAAAAAAATCTAAAAATCATCTCTGAATTTCAATTATTAGTAAAATCAATCAAAGAATGTCTTATTAATTAGGACATATTGTTTGCATTTTATACGATTTTTTGTAATTTTATTTTAATTTAATCAAAGAATTATCTTTAAATTCCAATTCTTAGCAACAAAAATCTAAGAATTATCTCCATATTTCAAATAATAGTTGCAAACAAAAATCAAATTCGAATAATTCTCGAGTACATACATCCTCTTTCTTTTCAAAGAAAACTTTTTTTTATACAGTACAATTGCAGTGAGAAAATGATGGCATGCTTGAAAGTCGAATGGAATACTTTACAAGAAAATGGAAGTACGTTAACCTACAGTCGTGTAATTACAATCATTTCTTTACACACAATTTTTTTTTTCGAGACAGCGAGATGAGAATGTGTTTTATTTATTAGTTTTTAAATAGCATCTTTTTAGTAAAATAGTACTTTAAAATTTCAATAGGTAATAGTTGTTATATTAAGTATTCTATTTTGGTTTATTAACAATGTATAAATTTAAAAGTTTGTATTGATCAATATTGAGTTATTTAAGCTGAATGATTAATACGTTGTCTGCCGCAATGTTTTTACACATGGTGATTTACATTTAAAGTGAATCGTATTTGATTCACGCGGTAGTCAACGTGTTAATTATATCATTATGCAGAGTGTTTTATATTATAAATGTATATACATGTAAGCTAAACATACAGTTTATTACACAGGATTTTAAATTTGATTACGTTGCAATTAACAATAATTTACAAAATATAAAATCTATCGATTTTTTGTAATTATTTTGTCTCGTTGAGACTTTTCCAAATATTTAACTACTGGAAAATCTCAACTAGATAAAATTATTGAAGAAAATCGATAATTTCGCTTTCATATTTTGTAAATATTCTGAAAATAAATTGAAATTCAATTTTGCTGTAACACAATTAAACACTTTTTACTTTATTTGTATAACAGTTTTTATTGAATGTGACTGCAGTTTCGACAAATTTAGATTGTCATTATAAAACATGAAGCGTTTGATAATGACAAGCTAAATTTGTCGAAACTGCAGTCACATTCAATAAATATGTTTAGCTTGTCATTATAAAACATTAAGCGTTTGATAATGACAAGCTAAATTTGTCGAAACTGCAGTCACATTCAATAAATATGTTTAGCTTGTCATTATAAAACATAAAGTGTTTGATAATGACAAGCTAAATTTTTCGAAACTGCAGTCACATTCAATAAATATGTTTGATAATGACAAGCTAAATTTATCAAAACTGCAGTCACATTCAATAAAAAGTGGTATACAAACAAAGTAAAAAGTGTTTAATTGTGAAATTAACATGTATAGCGAAGTAGAAGCCTCCACAATACAGAATTTGCTATAACCATTTATTTCACTAAGTTCTCCACATGTAATTATTATTTTGTGTATTATCAACATTGATCAATATTGATTAAAATGTTATTTGTTCGTCGGCATTATTAATAATTATACAATTATTATTAAATTTTAGTTTTAATTTTAAAAGTTACATATATTTTTTTTAATCTATTTGATTGTTCATCAAAATGAGAATGTGACACATGTTGAATATTTAAAATATTTCATTTCTTACGTGTTTATGGCGTAAAAATATCGCTACCACAAAAATAGAATTTTTTCCATTTCATATTTTGTAATGCAATAGGATTTTTTTGTATTTAATTCCTTGCTTTTTTTTCTTGTATAAGGATATTTTTTAGAAATAGTTGAAATAATACGTACGATAATAAAATATAAAAAAACTAATCAATATCGACTTTCTGCAAACTTAATCCCTGTATGTAATAAAATTCTATAATAACTCACTCAATTCATCATGCACTCATAAAACCCCTAAAAATGGAACAACGCATTATTTTCCCTAAAACTTCAACCCCCGACAAAAACTGACCGGTCTAGTCCCGTAATTACCCTTCCATCATCATTCGCCTCACTTTAAAATAACCGCCCCCAAGATCAGAGTCTCCATCAATCACACCCTCTCTCCATAATCTTTCCAACCCCGCTTTATCATCATCTTCGTATTTTTCTCATCCGATCCGAACGGGATTATTCACGTTCTGACATCGTGACTTCTCGACACCTGAGATTAGCATCGGCTCAGAAAGACGGTGAGGATAAAAATCGCGTTGAAATATGTGAAAAAGTGAAAGTTGAAAAAGGTATAGATTTTTTATGAGGTTCAATAAGGACTAGCTTGGAAAAAAGGTTTGTTATAAAGAACACAATCGTATTGAATAAACTGTATAGAATACGATTCGGAAAGGTTAGTGATTTATTACTTGTCGAAGAAAACTGTTCACAATTGTAAGGAGTCTGCTTGATTTGTTTTGCTGTCACTTGTAAGTTGACCTAACTGGTAAATGTGATTATTTTAAATTCTTCTCATATAGAAATAAAAAATGTAATTAACATTAATTAATACTCCTAAAAAAGTAAATCATAGAAACATTATTTAAATGTTGATAAAAGATTCAGTCTTTAAACAAAATCTAAAAATTATCTCTGTATTCCAATTATTAGTAAAACAATTTAAGAATTATTTCTATATTCCAATTATTAATAAAAAAAATCTAAGAATTATCTTTACATTCCAATTATTAGTAAATAAATCTAAGAATTATCTCTGGAATCCAATTATGTATTAGTAAAAAAATCTAAAAATCATATTTGACTTTCAATTATAAGTAAAAACAATCTGAAGAATTATCTCTGAATTCCAATTAATAATAACAAAAATCTAAGAATTATCACATGTAATACCACTAGTTGTTTGAAATTTTTGGAAAGACTTTGTTTTTAACGAAAGTTCAGTTGTCTAACAATGGAACGAGATGAAACTGTCTCTGAAAAAGGCACGAACACGTAGAGCGAGTGACTTGTTCTGACAGTTTCATCGAGTTGAATTGCTTAAGACAACTAAGCTTGAGTGTATAAAAGCAAAGCCTTTCTCGACAAAAATTTCAAACAACGAGTGGCATTCGAATGATTATTTAATGAAATTCAATGAAAATAAAAATAAAATAAAAATAAAAATCGTCTTGTTTGTTCATGTTATATCTTAAATTTAAAATACTTGCCAGATCTGCCAATTAATGTTAATTCGTAGTTGGGGCTGTTCCAAAGATTATGAATTGTTTCCAAACATAATTATGGTTTCTAACCGTGTTTGTTGAAATTGTTTTTTTTTTCAAAAATGTATCAGTTGTTTGGTCTGTGTTACTTCCGAAGCGATTAATTATAAAACTGATGATTAAATATGACAGGTGACAGATTTACATACGCGATACAAAAAATTCGATAAGACGAATTTGGAAAGACGATTTTAGAAAGACCACTGCGATAGCGAATGTTTTCACGGAAAGACCGTAATGACAACCAATCACAATCCGTTATTTAGATTTGAATTAAATAATCTCTGGAATTCAATTATTGGTAAAATAAATCTAAAAATCATCTCTGAATTTTAATTATTAGTAAAAACAATCACAGAATGTCATTAATTAGGATATATTGTTTGCATTTCATACGAATTTTCGTAATTTTATATATTTCAATCAAAGAATTATCTATGAATTCCAATTATTAGCAACAAAAATTTAAGAATTATCTCTGTATTTCAAATACTTGTTAAAGAAAACTGTTCAAAATTGAGGGGTCCAATGCAGTAATCAGCCAAGTCCATTTTTATGAGAAAATGGGTTAAGTAATCAATATTCTTATAAAGTTTAAAATTCTGTGTTATAGCATTATGCAACAATCTGGTTTAAATTTGCAGTGCATTAGTATATTGTTAGTTGCATGCATAATAATCATTATGTTTTTTTTTTCTTACATGTAAACAGTTTTTTGTCTCTACTCAACATTTTATAAAACTGGGCTTGGCTGGTTATTGCATTGGACCCCTCAATTGTAAGGAGTCTGCTTGATTTGTTTTGCTGTCACTTGTACATTAACCTATCTGGTAAATGTGATTATTTTAAATATGCCTTTAACATTTACCAATGAAGAATATGCAGATGTTCATTTTTTACATATTACGATGTGGGCAACGCTGATGATATTCCAGCACGGCAGCTCTAGCGTTACCATTATAGAAGCCGTCAACAAAATGAACATCTGCATATTCTTCATTGGTAAATGTTAAGGGCATGCTTAAAATAATCACATTTACTAGTAAGATTAACTTACAAGTGACAGCAAAAGAAATAATTGCTCTGGAATGATTACTCCTTACAAATTTTAAACAGTTTTCTTCAACAAGACATAATTCACTAACCTTTCCGAATCGGACCCAGGTTGATGTAACTGTTTTTGCTTAAAATGACCTGTTATACACTCCTAAAGTTTGGCAGATTCCTCCCGGGACACCCTGTATGATGGTTACATAACAATATGTTAGAATTCTCTGTAGGTTACGAATCCGCAAATTGCCCCAATTTCGAAAATAATTGAATCGCGCTCCTTAGCTGTCTTTATTTATTACGTCATGTCAGTTTTGACAATTGTAGTCGATCCCTTGGCGAATTTTAACCTAATTTGACGAAAGTAATTTGATCTCGAAAACGGTCTTGATTTATTACGTCACGTCAATTTTGACAATCGCAATCAATTCCCTGGCAAATTCTAGCCTAATTTCACGTATCATACTCGTCACTTGTTCTCCCTTTCAAAAATCTAACTTCTTGAACTGTTTCCACTTGTCTACTCAAAAATAAAAACATGCCAATAATGTGATGTTGATAATTTTTGAACAACTGCAAAAAAAAACTCTATACTGACTGTCATTTCATAATGTAAACTACGATTGCTGTGGCTAATTTTGACCATCATTTAGTAAACATTGTGACAGCTCAAAATAGTATAGTGTACAACGAGGGTGGATATGATGCTTATATCTCACGATGGCAAGTTTGGGGCACGACGCCGTAGGCGAGTGCCTCAAATGCCGAGTGAGATATAAACCATATCCACTCGAGTTTTACAGTCAACTTTTCCTACGACTAGTGACAGAAACGGAATTAATAGGTAAACATTACAAAAATAATTATTTGTTGCACATAAAAATGTAATTATAGAAAGTATAGTGAACGTATGAAGTGCCTACACACAATAGTGTGTAAGTTCAGAACTAATTTCATAACTATTAATATTATTTAACACAGCATATAATTCTTAGTAATATAGTTCAAGTTCTTCTTCAACAAAGAGACGCATAAAACTTGATTTTAAGAGAATATATATTTTGAAAGTTTAAGAAAAAAGTTTACCAATACGAGTATCAGTAATATCCAGTTTCAACAAATAATTGAATTGATCTAAATCCCAGATTCATACTTCTATCTCCAATTTTATAAATTTTGCACTGATGTACATACAGGGAGTTCTTTAAAGTATATATTAGCTTATTTTATTTTAATCTTTAGTTATTCGTTGCTTTTTTTAAAGAGTTTTAAACGAATATTTTTCACTCCCAGACTAAGCATAAAGTAAAATTTCGAGTTTAGAAAAGCCCCGTGAAAATTTGTCGAGGGTCGCGCAGCGACCCGAAAGAAATTTTCTGGGCTTTTCTAAACTCTAAATTTTACTTCATGCGCCACCCGTATAAAATACTAAAATATTGTGAGCTTTATGTATATTTGAACCTCACTTGAAATTAGTGTTTTAGACGCGTGGCGTATGAAGTAAAATTTTGAGTTTAGAAAAGCACAGAAAATTTGTCTCGGGTCGCTGCGCGACCCTGGACAAATTTTCACGGGACTTTTCTAAACTCGAAATTTTACTTCATGCTTAGTCTGGGAGTGGAAAACACTCGTTAAAATATTTAAATAGATCTCATTTAAAAAACAACGAATGTCTGATAATGTACAGCTTAAGCGTATGTTTACCTAAAAGAAATTATTTTATTATTTTCTTTAAATCTTTAGATATTCGTTGTTTTCTTTTTTAAGAGTTTAAATCAAAGTTTTAAACGAGTGTTTTCCACTCCCAGGCTAAGCATGAAGTAAAATTTCGAGTTTAGAAAAGCCCCGTGAAAATTTGTCGAGGGTCGCGCAGCGACCCGAGAGAAATTTTCTGGGCTTTTCTAAACTCGAAATTTTACTTCATGCGCCACGCGTTTAAAATACTAAAATATTGTGAACTTTATGTATATTTGAACCTCACTTAAAATTAGTGATTTAGACGCGTGGCGCATGAAGTAAAATTTCGAGTTTAGAAAAGCCCAGAAAATTTGTCTCGGGTCGCTGCGCGACCCTCGACAAATTTTCACGGGGCTTTTCTAAACTCGAAATTTTACTTCATGCTTAATCTGGGAGTGGAAAACACTCGTTAAAATATTTAAATAGATCTCATTTAAAAAACAACGAATGTCTGATATGTACAGCTTAAGCGTATGTTTACCTAAAAGAAATTATTTTATTATTTTCTTTAAATCTTTAGATATTCGTTGTTTTTTTTTTTTAAGAGTTTAATTCAAAGTTATAAACGAGTGTTTTCCACTCCCAGGCTAAGCATGAAGTAAAATTTCGAGTTTAGAAAAGCCCAGAAAATTTGTCGAGGGTCGCGCAGCGACCCGAGACAAATTTTCTGGGCTTTTCTAAACTCGAAATTTTACTTCATGCGCCACCCGTATAAAATACTAAAATATTGTGAGCTTTATGTATATTTAAACCTCACTTGAAATTAGTGTTTTAGACGCGTGGCATATGAAGTAAAATTTCGAGTTTAGAAAAGCCCAGAAAATTTGTCTCGGGTCGCTGCGCGACCCTCGACAAATTTTCACGGGGCTTTTCTAAACTCGAAATTTTACTTCATGCGCCACGCGTTTAAAATACTAAAATATTGTGAACTTTATGTATATTTGAACCTCACTTAAAATTAGTGATTTAGACGCGTGGCGCATGAAGTAAAATTTCGAGTTTAGAAAAGCCCAGAAAATTTGTCTCGGGTCGCGCAGCACGGGGCTTTTCTAATCTCGAAATTTTACTTCATGCGCCACCCGTATAAAATACTAAAATATTGTGAGCTTTATGTATATTTGAACCTCACTTGAAATTAGTGTTTTAGACGCGTGGCATATGAAGTAAAATTTCGAGTTTAGAAAAGCTCAAAAAATGTGTCTCGACAAATTTTCTGGTCTTTTCTTAACTCGAAATTTTATTTCATGCTAAGTCTGGGAGTGGAAAACATTCGTTAAAATATTTAAATAGAACTCATTTGAAAAACAACGAATGTCGGAAAATGTACAGCTTAGGCGTATGTTTACCCAAAAGAAATTATTTAATTATTTTCTTTAAATCTTTAGATATTCGTTGTTTTCTTTTTCAAGAGTTCAATTGAAAGCTTTAAACGAGTGTTTTCCACTCCCAGGCTAAGGATGAAGTAAAATTTCGAGTTTAGAAAAGCCCCGTGAAAATTTGTCGAGGGTCGCGCAGCGACCCGAGACAAATTTTCTGGGCTTTTCTAAACTCGAAATTTTACTTCATGCGCCACGCGTATAAAACACTAAAATGTTGTAAAGTTTTATTTAAACCTCACTTAAAATCAGTGTTTTATACGCGTGGCGCATGAAGTAAAATTTCGAGTTTAGAAAAGCCCAGAAAATTTTACTTCATGTCTGGGAGTGGAACACACTCGTTTAAAACTTCGTTTAAAAAAGAACTAATATCGAAAAATTTACAGCACATTTTTATGCACATGTTTACCTAAAAGAAAAAATCCCTGTATATCCTTTGGTTTACAGGGTTTTCATTTGCAAATTTAATATTTATAGCGCGATTTTTTGGGCAGGTATTCTTGCTCTGTATCTTCAGCAGAATGTCTCAACTCTAGAGAAGTACACGAATCACGTTCACACTCACTATCCATAATGTTATTAAATATAAGGACAATTTAAAAAATTTCTTATGACGAAATCTCTTGACATGTGTTGTTTACAAAACTTCAATCGGCTTAGTATGAGTTGTTACATGGGTACGTAAACAAACGTAACTAACAAACGTAACTAACTACTTTTATATCCTAACAAGAGTGGATATGATGCTTATATCTTTACACTTTAGTGTGCAAGTACGCTATGAATTTCTGGGTAGGAGTAGGAAAAAGTTATGAACAAATTCTACCGTAGCCACGGCGAGGCTAATAAAGTAGACAATCAAATTTCCTTGAAAAAAATAATGACAGAAGCACATAGTTGATACGCTTTTGAAGTATGTTGTATTTTTTTAAGAAGGAAAAGTTTTTAGCGTTCTGTTGATTTTAAAAGACGAAAAAAAAAACCTTCATTTAATTAGTTAGAGTGAAGACAGGGGGGAAATTAGGATTCGGTTTGGTTGTAGGTAGACTGAATAAATATTGACGTATTTGATTAACTTGGAGAGTCTGCCGACACAATCTGCAATTTCTGTAATGAACACGGCACAATATTTGCAGAAAGAATAAAACGCTACCCATTTGGCTAATGAACAAAATAATGCATTGCATTTCAAGAAGTTTGTGCAAAAAAATGATATATTTGTGTCCGATTTCATAAACTTCAGTTAAATTTTCTTCAGAGATTATGTTTATTTGTTGATTGAAATATATCGTATGTTCAATAAAGTACCATGATTAATTATTTAAAAAAAAATTAAGTTGGCACATATGGTAGAAATTGACTTACAAAACGTCAGATCATTTTAAAAGTCATAGCAACCAGCAAAAAACGTTTTTAGTTGAAAGTTATTTCTAAAATGGGACTGAAGTTGATGGGAATTTGGTATGTTCATTGGATGCAGCTTGGACAGAGTTTCAGGGAAAATTTCTAAACCCGATTATTTAAACCTACGACTACTCTGTGTCGTTTATCACAGCAAATTAATGAATCGGTAGGAACCCGCCACAAGCTTTTACGAAAAGATTTGCAAGTATACCCTTATCGCATAACATCGGTGCAAGAGGTATTACCTAAACGACTGGCATTTTGTCAGTGGCTTACACAAAATGTAAACGAGGATGTGACAAATTAATTTTTTTACCGATGAAGCATGGTTTTACAAGAATGGGTACATTAGTTCTCAAACTATGAGAATTTGGTCAGATGAAAATCCTCGTACATATCGGGAGAAACCATTACATCCAGAGAAAGTTGGCGTTTAGGCGGCGATTAGTAGAAGAAGATTAGTTGGATCGATACTCTTTGAAGGTAAAATCATATTTTTAATATTAATAAACAAAAGTTTAGAACTTTGCGTACATATTAGATAGGATAAATGCAGACCGTTACCGTACTGAAATGTTACTGCCTTTTATAAATGAACTTCATGATGACGAACTGCAAAGTGGTTATTTTTATTAGGATGGAGCAACTTCTCATTGCACAGCGAACAACTTCGCCATTTTGGAGGAATTTTTCGAGGACCGAATCATAACGTAATGGAAGGTATACGACATATAACATTTGTTATAATTTGAAAGTGAAAAATTAAACATAATTATTTGTAGATTGACTTTAATTTAATGTTTTACGTTTGACAAGTAACATAACCAAAGAGCTATGCCTGATGTATGTATATGTCAATTCCCAATATGTGTACCAACATAATTTTTTTCAATAATAAATCATGGCACTCTTGAGGTTTTTTTAATTGAGCATACGATACATTTTCCATATTATCAACGTCAACAAAAAATGAATTGATTGATTTTTTGGTATGTATTTAATTATCACTAGATTTTATTCGAAGATTTTCTTGTTGGAGTTACGTGAAGTGTTAGTTATAGATAAGTAGTAGTTATATTTCTTTATCTTCACTTTTTATTTAAATTCTAGATGCACATTTTAGGCACCATGTACTCTTTATCAACAGTTTACCTGATTTGACAAATTTGTAAATAAACATTAAAATTAAATTGCGCAAATAATTTATAATTTTCAGGCTTCACTGATTACTTTTTTGTATTTACTTTTTTACTTTAAATTGTAACTAGTTTCAACTCGTCAGCGAGCCATTCTCAAACAGTACTTAAACTAACATTGGGATCTTATATACAGTGTGTATCAGCCAAATGGAATAAATTCGATAATAAATAAATGTGTTCGTGTTCCAAAAACCGCTCGGACACGTCGATTGGTATTTTTGGTTGCGCATAATTTTCAACAAAAACGTTTCATACAGGGTGTGTCATGTAACAGCGGCCAATACCAACTTTCTTATTTTAAATGCAACACTCTGTATATTAACACAATAAAACACTTTTAACTTTGTTTGTATAACACAATTTATTTTTATGTGACTGCAGTTTCGGCAAATTCAGCTTGCCATTATCAAACATGAAGTGTGAACTTCATGTTTGATAATGGCAAGCTGAATTTGTCGAAACTGCAGTCACATAAAAATAAATTGTGTTATACAAACAAAGTTAAAAGTGTTTTATTGTGTTAAATTAACATGTATAACGAAGTAGAAGCCTACACAATTCAAAACTCTGTATATTATTCAATTTTTGGATTCTTCAGAAAATTCTAGACATATTTCCTGTACAATGTCCTATACCCATTTTCAACTGTTTAGGAAATATTAAATGTTTTTAGATTTATTGCAAAAATTTACATAAAAAAAGAAAATTATCTGATTACAGGAATTCGCTACATCACACTCAAATTTTTCATGAAATAAATGAGCAACTTTGTGTCCGTGTGTTATCTCCATAACCAATTATCTGTAGAATTGTTATTTTGTTCATTTGTGTTAAATGAGCCATTTTTCTGATATGCATTTAAAGAAACTCAAACGACTATAACACTGATAACTAAACTGTCATGCAGGCAGATAACAATTTGCTGAGGCCAGGCGTTTCAGCAAAAGTAAACAAAAGTATTTATAAATTATGTTTATTTCATATCGATAAAGAGAAACGCTGAAAAGGTTTTTGCTTACTTTATCATTATCAAGACGAAAAATAATAATTGAGTGTGTGTAGCGAATTTCTGTAATCAAATAATTTTCTTTTTTTAATGTTAATGTTTGCAATAAATCTGAAAACACTTAATATTTCCGGAACAGTTGAAGATGGGTTTAAGACATTGTTCATAAAATATGTCTAGAACTTTCTGAAGCATCCGAAAATTGAATAATATACAGGGTGTTGCATTTAAAATAAGAAAGTTGGTATTGGCCACTGTTACATGACACACCCTGTATAAAAAGTTATTGTTGAAAAAAATGCGCAACTAAAAATAGCAATCGACGTGTCCGAGCGTTTTTTCCAACATGCCCGCATTTATTTATTATCGAATTTATTCCATTTGGCTGATACACATTATATATATATACTTAAAATTTTCTATCAGGTAAAAATGCGTCAAAAAGAGGAGTATACACAAGCTCGGTTGTTTTTTAGTTTATTTAAAAAGTTATCACATCAGGTAATCTATTGAAAAAAGACACATGGTGCCTAAAATGTACATCTACAATTTAAATAAAATGGTGAAGATAAAGAAATATAACTACAACTTATCTAGATTTTATTCGATTAATAATCTGAATCTAAATCAAACTGCTCCACGTTTTATATTGTAATATAAATAATTTGAATCTGTAAGATTATTAAGAGGAAAACATTTAGTATTGTTTCATAAATTAAAATTTGTGAAATAATACCAAGTGTTTTTCTTCTTAATAACTTCACATCGTGTAATATGTTTCAACAAGTGCCAAATGAAGAATAAATTCAAGAAATGAATCTTAATCTAAATCAAACTACAGAGGTGTTTGAATTTTGAAGATGCAAAATTATATTAGCCTAAATAAACCGTTGTAAAATTTATCAGCATGAGATTATAAAGGGTGTCCCAACAAGAGCGCCGGATTTAAATTTGCCGCCATTTTGTTAATACGAGTTGTACGGAGATTTTTTTTGACAATTGTCAAGTACAGACCACGCGATTTAAGAATATGGAGAAGTATTCAAACGAACAACGTTTAATTATTGTAAAAACACATTACAAAAATGGTGAAAGTTTTGCGAAAACAATTCGCATATTACGTCAAGTTTTCGGTCGCCATTATGCGCCAAATGAATCGACAGTGAGGCGTTTAATTACAAAATTTGAGACCAAATTTACGCTGATGGATCAGAAGACCATTGTTCGTCGTCGTCCTTGTCGGTCACTCGAAAATATAGATACAGTAAGGGAATCTGTGGCCGAGAATCCAGGAACTTCCATTCGGCATCGTGGTCAAGAATTAAACATTTCCAAAACCACTATGCAACGAATTTTGGTAAAAGATCTGCATTTGCACGCGTACAAGATTCAATTGGTGCAAGAAATCGAGCCAAGGGACCATGAGCAGCGCCGTGGATTTGCTGATTGGGTGTTGGAACATCATCAAATTAATCCGGATTTTTCGAAGAAAATCATTTTTTCAGATGAGGCACATTTTCAACTCGACGGATACGTAAATAAACAAAACTGTCGGATTTGGGGTGCTGAAAATCCTTATGTGGTACTCGAACAGCCAATGCATCCACCGCGAGTAACGGTTTGGTGCGCATTTTGGGCTGGCGGAGTGATTGGGCCGTATTTCTTTGAAAATGCGGCTGGAAATGCGCTAACTGTTACTGGTGTGCGGTATCGGGAAATGTTAACGGAGTTTTTGTGGCTCGAATTGGATGTAATTGATGTGGAGCACATGTTTTTCCAACAAGACGGTGCGACCTGCCACACAGCACGTGAAACAATGGTGTTACTGCAGACCAAATTTCCAGGCCGTGTCATTTCTCGATTTGGCGATCAACATTGGCCACCAAGATCGTGTGATCTAACGCCGATGGACTTTTTTCTTTGGGGCTATGTGAAGCAAAAGGTGTATGCAAATAAGCCTGAAACAGTTCAACATCTTAAAGAGGAAATCCGGCGCGTTATTGGTGAAATACAGCCACATTTATGCGAAAACGTTATTCAAAATTTCAACAAAAGAATAACCCTGTGCCAGAGGTTTCGTGGTGGCCATTTGCCTGATGTTGTATTTCATGTTTAATCGGAACTATTTTTGTTTATGTTGAAACAAAAATGTTTGCTTAATTCAAAAAATAAATATGTTTATCTTTATAATTAAATCCGGCGCTCTTGTTGGGACACCCTTTACATACAGGGAATATTTCTTTTGAGTCTGCCATCGTTGTTTTTGAAAATCGTTCAATTTGAAGCTTCTAACGAGTGTTGTCCACTCCTTGATTAAGCATGAAGTAAAATTTTAAGTTTAGAAAAGCCTGAAAATTTGATTTGGTCGCGTAGCGAAGCGGAGCAACCAAACCAAATTTTAAGGCTTTTCTAATCTCGAAATGTTACTTCATGCTTAATCAAGGAGTGTACAACACTCGCTAGGACTTTCAAATGAAATAAAACCAACGAAAGGCTAAAAAATGAAGCGAATCCAATTTGTTCGTACCAATTGCACGTAAATAATTCCACTGTAAGTAACATTATTTCAGATTGCACCACAAACGATTCTTTGAAGTTAACCCCTCGTAAGTAAGATTAATTCGCCATAATCGCTTCAATCAAAGATAAAAGGCGACGGCAATTACAAAAGGATTAAATGAAACAATCGCCCACATAATGGAAGTTCATTTACACCGGAAAATTGGAAAATGGAAAAGTATTATGTGTGTGTACATCATTAATAACACGCCAAAGGAAAAATTAAACGAGAAAATATTTACCCAATCGATAAAAACCTTAAATACACATACGAAAATTGAATATATTGATCAACTACTTCTGAAACCTCGTAAGTCCAGAATGTAAAATTTTACAGGAGACACGAAATACTAGTTAATTATTATATGAGCTGTGTAATCCTAATTTTTTTATGGTACGTATAGCTTCATCATGGGAAATTTTTAATAAGGATTTTGAATAGATGGTTAGTAGCAATATTGGTAAATTAATTATATTTAACTTACGAGGAAACATTTTTGAAAAATCGGTTTCGGAGGTAGTTAATCGATATGTATATATAAAAAAAACAAATTGATCTTCTTTCTGCAATAGTTTTTGATAAAATACGTTATTTGATTATACCAGTATACTTCAACTATTTCTATAAATATCCGAGAAATTGATTAAAAAGTCAGGTATCAAAAATGTCCATATCTTCTTAAAAATCGTTTCTCTTATAAAACGAAGAAATAAGTTTATCTCGATATTACTAATGCACATTAATCTATATGACAAATACAATTTTTTGTTTGTTTAAAATGCGTTATATTAAAAATGGTGTTTTGATCGTGTTTTTTTTTTGCTATTTTAAAAATAAATGTAATTATTGAATTAACTGTATTATTTTCTTATCAGATTAGAAAGTTATCATCTCATATTTTATAGTTGTTCTTAATAAATATATAGTTACATTTTTAAAGTACCGAAAATCTAATTCGTGAAATTCCTTTGCACGTGTAATGAAATTAGAATAATATTATAAAATGTGAGTGAGGGAATTTTTGTTATAAACATACATATCTCGATTAAAGCTGTACATTTTCAGACATTCGTGGTTTTTATAGAAGACTTCAAATTAAAGCTTTGAACGAGTGTTTCCACTCCCAGGTTAAGCATGAAGTAAAATTTCGAGTTTAGAAAAGCCTGAACATTTTCAGGCTTTTCTAAACTCGAAATTTTACTTCATGCGCCTCGCGTACGAAACCCTGATTTCAAGTGAAGTTCATAATATACTTTTAAACTAGTATCAAATGTTACTGTTTTTATTTTACAAATTTTAATTAAAAACAAACACATTTTAATTTTTGAAAATAATTGGTTTGTTTCACAACATTTATAGAATGCATTAACCTAAAATACTGTTTACTGTTTTAGGCCCATTTGCACCCCGGCTGATTAACTTTAATCACAAAGTAATCATTGATTAAACCTCTGATTAAGTCATAATATTATAATATAAAAATGTTTTAAATTTGTAAGATATCCTAAACATATCTCTATTATCATTATGCGATTTTGTAAATAATTTCTACATAAAATTGCTGTGTTTTTAAGAAGTACTAATCACTGATTAATATAAAATTGCTGAGTTTTTAAGAAATACTAATCACTGATTAACTTAATCGAATCGGTGCAAACGGGCATTAATCTGTTAAGTGATTTGTTTTTTTTTTTTTTTATTGTGTATTTTATATTTTAACATGTTTGTATCTTGTTTTATTATTTGTTAAATTGTATTCATCGGTATTTACTGTCAATAAATTAATAAATAAATAAAATTGAACTTAAGCAGTATATTGTTAATTTCACTATAAATCAGTGTTTCATACGCGTGGCGCATGAAGTAAAATTTCGAGTTTAGAAAAGCCTGAAAATTTGGTTTGGTCGCTCCGCTTCGCGGAGCGACCAAACCAAATTTTCAGGCTTTTCTAAACTCGAAATTTTACTTCATGCTTAACCTGGGAGTGGAAACACTCGTTCGAAACTTTAAATTGAACACTTGTATGAAATCAATTAATGCCTAAAATTTTACAGCGTATATATCGAGATGTGTATATTTAAAAGAAAAAATATTTTTATAGTATTAGCATATTTATTTGAGATAATGATTTAAGGTTGAAACTTGTTAAAGTTGAAGAAGAAACCAAGTGTTTTATTCAATCAGTTTTTTCTTATTATTACAAAAATATTTCACCACAAAGATTAAATAAGAAAATATTTCATCAAAGAAATTTTACTAACAAGACATTCTTTTGTACGAGTCAAAGTTTGTTTAAGTTATTTTGGAAATAGATACATATTATTTATAGATTACATCTAATTAATATTAAATAGTAAAATTGACGAATATGCACTCGATGAGTATTCAGTTTTCTTTTTTATTTTACAAAGACCCCCAAAACCGAGTGACTTTGACGAAGGTATAGATTCACAAGATAGATTAGTCGAGAGAAAGTATTCAAACACACGCTCAAGAAGAAATTATACACTGAAAGTACGAAATTTCCCAAATATGCAGACTTTCGTTTCTTTCTAGCAAAAGTATTCTTTTCTTTTTAAATCTAGAAATCTTCTAGTGTTCGTTTTGTTTATCGAGAGGATGGGTTTCAATTGTTATTTGTGTGTTTTTTGATTGAGTGTTTGTCCCTTATCAACGTCAAAGCAGCTCGGGTTGGATGCCTTCGTCCTTATGCTATTCACCCCCGAGGGTTAGCGCTTGGACAATCCTCGGGTCGGCTTTGCTGCCTTCCCTGAATTCCTCTAACGTTAATCTGTCGTCGTGATTTTTGTCCATTTGATCGAAGATCTTATCCACCCTCTTCTGGGGTGTGTTTTCATCTTCTGATGGTTGTTGTCCCTGAAAATATACAACATCATAAATATTATATTATTACGTAGTTCAAGTATATTATACAAAAAAATATGTAAAAGAAGCTGTTATTTGTTGAAATTTCATATTTATATTCAGTATTATATAAAGGGTGATCAAAACGTAAGATGTACACGTTTAATTGCAGGTTGTGTAAACTTACTTTTTGATCACCCCTCGTATAATATAAAGAAAACACTTAGTTAAATCTCACTAAATTAAATTTAATCAAGTGTTTTCGTTTTAACTTGGTTGAATTTAATTTAGTAAGATTTAACCAAGTGTTTTCTTTATAAAGTCATAATTAAAGATGTTTTACCATGTGCAAAATGAAAAACGTATTCAAGATATTCAGTATTATACAGCGATTTTTTGTTTTAAGTATATATATGCATGCGCTGTAAATATACCCATATTCGTTGTTTCTTAAAAGAGTTCAAGTTAAAACCTTAAACGAGTGTTCTCCACTCCTATATTAAGCATGAAGTAAAATTTCGAGCTTAGAAAAGCCCCGTGAACATTTCTGGGCTTTTCTAAACTCGAAATTTTACTTCATGCGTCACATGTATAAAACACTGATATCAAGTGAAGTTTAAATAAACATAAATTTTACAATATTATAATGTTTTATACGCGTGGGGCATGAAGTAAAATTTCGAGTTTAGAAAAGCCCAGAAAATTTGTCTCGGGTCGCTGCGCGACCCTCGACAAATTTTCACGGGGCTTTTCTAAACTCGAAATTTTACTTCAAGCATAGCCTGGGAGTGGAAAAGACTCATCTAAAGCTTCAAATTGAACTCTTTTAATAAACTACGAATATCCACAGATTTAAGTATATACGCTGCAATTGGGAAATGTATACTTAAAAGAATAACTCCCTGTATATCGTATCATTCACAATATCACATTTTTATTGCAAACATAAAACACATTATAGAATGAATTTATATTATTAGGATTTGTGAAAAGTATAATCAATAATTAACTAATATTTTTTAACCTAGTGAAAGTGTAAAGAGAGGATACAACTTTATAAAATGATTATTGGCGTGCTCATCTTCTTGATTAATAAGACAAAAAAAAAGATGTACAAGAGGCTGTTATTTGTTGAAATTTCATATTTATATTCAGTATTATACGAAGGGTGATCGAAACTTAAGGTGTACACGTTTGATTGCAGGTTTGTAAACTTACTTTTTGATCACCCCTCGTATAATAATAAAACGAAAACACTTGGTTAACTTAATTTGAAGATGTTTTACCATGTGCTAAATGAGAAACTTATTCACGATCTTAGTATTATATAGGGAATTTTTCTTTTAAGTATACATATGCATGCGCTGTAAATTTTCCGATATTTGTTGTTTTTTAAAAGAGTTCAAGTTAAAACCTTAAACGAGTGTTCTCCACTTCCAGATTAAGCATTAAATACAATTTTGAGTTTAGAATAGCTCCGTGAACATTTCTGGGCTTTTCTAAACTCGAAATTTTACTTCATGCATCACATGTATAAAACACTGATTTCAAGTGAAGTTCAAATATACATAAATTTTACAATATTTTACTGTTTTATACGCCTGGCGCATGAAGTAAAATTTCGAGTTTAGAAAAGCCCAGAAAATTTGTCTCGGGTCGCTGCGCGACCCTCGACAAATTTTCACGGGGCTTTTCTAAACTCGAAATTTTACTTCATGCTTAGCCTAGGAGTGGAAAACACACATTTAAAGCTTTAAATTGAACTCTTTTATTAAACTACGAATATCCGAAGATTTAAGTATATACGCTGTAATTGGGATATGTATACTTAAAAGAAAAACTCCCTGTATATCCTATCATTTAGAATATCACATTTTTATTGCAAACGTAAAACACTTATTAGAATGAATTAATGTTGCTAAGATATGTGAAAAGTATAAATAATTATTAATTAATATTTTTGTAACCTAGTGAAAGTGTAAAGAAAGGATACAACTATATAAAATGATTATTGACGTGCGCTTCTTGAACTATAGTATATTTATTCATCTGAATGTACACGTTTACAAGTTTCACATTGTCAATAAGATAAAAGAAACGTAAACAGGAAGGGCAAAAGTACAATTAAAATAGAATATTTAATTTTAGCACATTATCAGTTCAGATATTAATAAATTAAACAGAGTAAACGGGACCGTTTGTAAAGAATTGTTCCAATTGTAGCTTCTTCGACATTATATTTACAATACATAATTAAATATTATGTAAACTGTTTTATTTTATTACAAGAAAGTGACACCGCAAGTTAAACGTAATTCCATGGTGTTTTTTTTTTAAATATATCGCTGCTTTGCTTTGATAATGGCACAAGTAAAATTTGTTAATTTTTATTTTATATTCATCACTCAAAAGAAAAAAGTAGTCACTTTTTCAAAATGGCATAAATTTTATGCGAGGTGAGGAATCTTGTTAATACTTGGTATATACAGGGTGTTTCACCTAAAACTTCCCAGACTAATTAACAAGAAACTAAAAATGTTATTAAATTTTCTTTTTCTTGTAATCAATTGATGTCATTTAATGCAAATTTAGATAGAATTGGGATCAATTATTATTACGGTTTCACTGTCAGAGGCGTGAGAAAATATCATTCGATGATCAGAACTTTGAAAGTGTCTTTTTATAAAAGAATAGAATATTTAAAGACATTTTTATCATATGCATATTTTAAAAATAAATTGGCCATTTTTAAGTTACAACCAATTTTTATATTTTCAAGAGCTTTTAATATACACATTTAAAGTAGTACAACTTCTTAAAATTATCATATCTAACAATAAAAATTATGACTACACATTGGTAGTTACAAAACAATAATATTAAGAATTATATAATTTAATTTTTGCTAACATTCATTTCTTAATTAATAATAATAATAATAACTTTATTTGCAGATATCCAATTACAGGACAAAATTAAGTACAATATATGTGTATAAAACGTTTAAAAAATTACAGCATTAAATAGTTTCAAATAAGTAAAGAAATAGAAAACAAATACATATACAGGTGAATATTTGACTTTAAAGAGACATATTAACATAGTTATGCTTACAAGTTTTTTACAATAAAAGATAAAAGAGTATTCCTAAGTTGACGAAAATTCACATTAAAACATTTACAGCTCAAAGTGACGGATATATTTTACTGTACAATCGTAATCAGAGAATATATCACAGCTCGTGTTTGTGAAAATTCTATTTGCATTTTCAACCATGTAATGTAAAGGAGCTTTTGATGTTACAACTGATCTAGAAGGTGTGTTATAAAAAGGTGTATGAGAACGAGAATTATGGGTTGAAATGTGGAGATTGACTTTAGAAAGCACGCAAGGAGAATCTATTTTATTATGTAGAATTTTAATTAGAGTTAAGACGCTGCTACATATTCTCCTAGAATCAAGACTACAATCATCGTTAATTAAAAGTAATTCACTATGCTCAATATTTCTAGGAGGATATGTGCCAATTTTAAGTTTGTAGATATATTTTAAAAATCGCCTTTTAACATTTTCTAGTGATTTTCTATGACACTCATAATGAGGGTGCCAGATGAGAGCAGCATATTCAAGCCTTGATCTGACCAAAGAATAGTACAGGTTGCTAATGGTTTCAGGATTTGAAAATTGTCTACAGTTGCGCAATATGAACCCTAGTGTCCTAGTAGCACGAGAGCAGATGTTATCAATATGAGATGTAAAATTTAATCGATTATCAAATAAAATGCCAAGGTCTTTCATTTCATTAGTCCTTTCAAGAATTGTGCCATTAAGGTAATAATTACATGATAGAGGACTCGCCTTGCGGGAGTAAGACATAATTTTGCATTTTGCTTCGTTGAGTTTAAGACAATTCGATAGACTCCACTCTTGAGTGTAATTCATATTTTGTTGCAACTTGTCTGCGTCCTCTTGACATTTAATTACATTGAAAATTTTCAAATCATCCGCATAAGCAAGCACATTACACGTTAGTGACTCAATTAAATCATTTATATAAATGATAAACAATAAGGGGCCCAGGTTTGAGCCCTGGGGCACACCAGAAGAGGCATGATATTTGGGTGATTTGAAGTCCTTGTATGCTACATATTGGTGGGTATCGGAAAGATACGAATTGAAGAAAGAGGTTAAACTATTGGAAAATCCAAATAAATCTAATTAAGCAATTAATTTATGATTAATTGAGTCGAAAGCTTTAGAAAAATCCAAATATGCAACATCGACTTGATCTTTTGTGTCAAAAGCCTCACTAATAAATTCCGTGACATGAACTAAATTAGTAACAGTTGATCTTTTAGATAAGAATCCATGTTGAAGCTCAGAAACATGAGGCTTTAACTGCGTACATAGACCATTGTAGATAAGCTGCTCAAACGCTTTAGCAAAATTATTTAATATGGTGATTGGTCTGTAGTTTGCAATGTCTATTCTTTCTCCATTTTAAAGATAGGGCACACTCTACCTGTTTTCCATAACTCTGGGAAGGTTGATGTATTAAAGGAGAGGCTAAATAATATAGTGAGAGGAGGTGCAAGGGCATACGCGCAATCGCGTAGCAAATAACTTGGGATCTGATCGTCTCCAGCAGTTTTTGAGTTTTTTAAATTCCTTAGGCATTTGACTACATCACCTTCCGTTGGCATATATATCGATATTTGAGGACGACTAGTAAACTTGGTGTTTGTATTATTTGCAAATTGATTTTGATTATTGTATGTGTTTGCGAATTAATTTGCAAATGCATTAACAATACATTGTGGATCTTGGGTAACTTCGTTTTCAACTTTAATTGAGTTGGGTATCCTGGACGACCTATTTTTGGAATGTATATAATTAAATAATTGTTCAGGATTAGATTTTATTTCAAGCTCTGTTTTTTTTAAGTACGTATCGAAGGCTGTTTTTATTTTGGCTTTAATTAGTTTTCGCATTCGTTTAAATTCGTCAAAATAATAAGTGTTCTTGGATTTTCTATATTTACGATAATAGTAATCTTTGCATTTAATGTCACTGATTATACTAGGCGTGTACCATATAGGATATTTGCTACTCTTTTTTGCTGATAATGGCACGTGCTTACTAAAAATATTAAAAAGATGAGTGTAGAAAGCATTGGTAGCTAAGTTAATCTCATTAAATTTGTTTAAAAATGTCCAATCCATTGTTGATAATTCATTATATAAGGCTGGAAAGTTTGCTTTATTAAAACTAAGGGAATTTGTTAACTTATTATTTGGGAATTGACACGAGGGAGATTTATCAAAGAATAAATCCAAAGAAATAGCAGGATGGTATTGATCAATAGGCACAATAGGATTATCTTCTCGCTCTAGCACATGGTTAATGTTTGTGAAGATTAAGTCTAGTAACCTTCCAGATATGTTGAAAATGTTATTCACTTGTTTAATATCCGTCATTTCCATATATGAAATGCAAGTTTTAGTTTTACGATCATGATTTAGAGTACTATAAAATAATGGAAAATTAAAATCACCTAAACTAATAAGGCATACCTAAAAACTGCAAACTCAATTCTTCGAAAATTAATTGTTGAACAAAAGTTTCAAATTTCACTATTGGGCACAAAATAATCCAAAGTTACAAACAACCAAACCAAATTTGGCATCAATGTGTGGTGTGGCATAACAAATGGCTATTTAGGAGGTCCTTATTTTTATAAAGAAACATTAACAGGTCAGCGTTATTTGGATTTCTTAAGAAACGAACTTCCAGACCTATTGGAAAATGTACTATTGAATACAGTTTAAAAGCATGTAGTTACAACAGGACGGAGCTCCTCCACATAATTTGACCAATTATTTAAATACACATTTTCCTCGGAAGTGGTTAGGAACTAATAGCACATTGAAATGGCCAGCCAGGTCACCTGACTTGACACCGCTTGATTTTTTTTATGAGGGACTTTAAAGATCATGGTTTACGTTGAACTAATAGATAACATGGCAGACTTGATTAACAAGATAATGATCTCTTTTAGATGCTGGTAATGTTTGGTGAAAAAAATGTTAACAAAAATTAAATTATATTATTGTTATTATTATTGCTTCATAATTTCCAATGTATTTTAATAATACAATAATATACTTTAAATGTGTGTATTATAAGTTCTTGAAAATATAAAATTTGGTTATAACTTAAAAATGGCCAATTTAATTTAAAATATGCATGATATGATAAAAATGTCTTAAAATATTCTATACTTATAGAAAAAGTCACTTCCAAAGTTTTGATCATCGAATAACACTTTCTCACGCCTCTGACAGCGAAACCGTAATTATGAGTGACACCAATTTTCAAATTTAGCTTCAAATTTAGATAGATCTAAATTTGAAGCCTTGAATGACATCTATTGATTACAACAAACGAAACTTTAAAAACTGTTTTAGTTTCTTCTTAATTAGTCTGGGGAGTTTTAGGTGAAACACCCTGTATGTAAATACATTGTGTATATGAATAATAGTACATCTTTTTGAAAAAAAAAAATAATAACATTTGTAATCTTTGTATACATTTGTAATTAGTAGTGACACCAAACTAAAGTAATCTAGGAAATTTCCGATATCAAAACGTCGTATCTTAAGTCAGTTTTACTTAGTGATTGTGAACAGCTTTTAGTAAAATTTGTAATCTTTGTATAGATTAGAGCTTAGTAGTAACAAAAACTAAAGTAATCTAGGAAATTTCCGACAAAAAATTGTCGTATCTTAAGTCAGCTTTTCTTAATAATTGTGAACAGCTCTTGCAAACTAAGAAAACGAGCTTTATCTACAGTAGATTTCATTTGTGAAAACTGTCATTTATGGTGCATCTTGAATATGTTCACCCAAAATGTTGAGAAGTATTTCTATCAATGCATGTAATAACAGTGTTAACCAAACTATGTTTTTGGTTATATAATGTATGTAACTTAATGTGACATAAGTATACATGATAATATTTTATAATATGTGGAAATTATTAAAGATAAAGGACAAGTGTTCATATATATCAATTTTCAACAAAATTCATAAACTTACGTAATACTTACGCCACTTTAAAAAAGTCACTACTTTTTTCTTTTGAGTAGTGTGTATAAGCATATTGTTTTCAATTTGATACAGACACAACTGCTATCCAGAGGAAATGCCGTTCTCTACAATAAAAGTTCACTGACTCTTGAAAAGATTCAATGCAAAACATAAACTTCACTTTTTTTCAATTGTGCCACTATCAAAGCAAAGCAGCGATATATAAAATATGAACGTTTATTGTTAGTGGTTTTCTTTAAATAGGAAATCGCGTCGAGAGTAACATTCTTCAATTGAAAGCATTGGAGCTTGACAACACTGCAACTATTCAATTTACTAAGAGGAATTCAATAAAAAGGAAATGGCTTACACTCGCCTTTATACTCGTGGATGTATTCAGGTAACTTACATATTCTGGCTTAACTGATCGAGTCTCGAAAGGTATTTCAAATATCAAAGGGATTTTTCACCTTGTAAACCATACAAAAAAACACATTTTGAATAAACACTTACGTTTTTAAAGTACAGGGCTATTCAAAATAAAGGAACAGATTTCAAACGTTAATTTTTTTCAAACTACTAAAGTTAGAACCATAATTCCAACCTTCCTGGACAGACAAAAGCTTAAAATTTGAACAGTCGAGGCAGAAGTTCCAACCACGGCCGCATTGGCGCTGTTATTTGTTATGTTGATTGTCTGTAGTAAAATGGCGACACAACAAGAAAAATCATTTTGTGTGCTGCAATTAGCAAAACGAGAGCCCATTATTCAAGTTCAACGTGCTTTTCACCGTCAGTTTAATAAACAGATTTACCAGTGGCATCGAAAATTCGTAGACGATGGTTACATCTGCAAACAGAAAAGCACGGGATGCCCACGCACATCAAGTAAAAATGTCGAAAGTATTCGTACAGTTTACGAAAAGGAGCCCAAAAACCTTTCTCAAAAATATGCGACATCGAATTGTTAAAGCTGTAAATTCGATAACTAGAGACCAGCTGATTCGTGTGTGGCAAGAAATGAGCCACTGTTTTGATCACATGGTGGTCATAAAATTTGAACTTTTCTCTTTTAAGGAACGTCGGAATTGTGTTTCGATCTTTTGTCGTTTGGAAGAAATAGATGTTTGAAATCTGTTCCTTTGTTTTGAATAGCCCTGTATATATACAATAATTATTTAAACTTGTAAGTCGATACATAATGTTTTCGTAAAAAAATCGATGATTAATAAGTGAAATTAAGACAATTTTTAAAGAATAACGCATTAGACTAATAGATAATTTGACAAAATAATAGGAGATTGATTTGATTTGATTTGATAAACTTAAAATTTTATTATAACCCGCATTCCCCCCTGGCTACGGCCTTGTGCGCAAATATCTATTCTCTAGCATACTTCGTTAACAATTTGAAATGCTATCTCAACAAACATTTACTACGCGAGTAATTAATAAGCACAAAACTTACTTTATGCAGCACTTTATGATGTTTCTGTAATAACTTCATTAAATCTTGTGATTTCGGCACAAAACTTTACAGTCCGCAATTAAACTGGCATTGCTATCAATCCTTAAAATACCGAATGTGTAAACCTTTCACAAATATGAAAATCTAAAGTGTCCCAAGGGATCCCATGTCCCAACCTGCCCCACTCTACCCTACTTAAAAAGAAAAATTCCCTTTATATGTTTGTAGACCAAACTAAATTTAAAATGTAAATTACTTTATCCCATAAAATCGTATCGCGATTATCGATTTTCATACTAAATAATTTACGTTTCCCCAATTTATTTATACCCAAAGTACTATTTCTACTTGAAACTTAAGAAGTTTCATTAAAAAATAATTCGCAGCGCGCACGGATGCTGATGAGGGTTGACTAAATAAGGGATGCTGCGGTAGTGCTGGTGAAACGGGTGAAATAGTGAAACCACTTACCACCATCTGGTAAATGGCGTCGACTATGTTGTACATCTCGTCTCTCGTTATGAAGCCATCGTTGTCCACGTCGTAAAGCCTGAACGCCCCTGAAAACACACCAGTTTCGTTATTTTACATTCCTCTCAAAATCAATATATAAAACTGGACACATGTGTTACACACAGATTACCTTTACGAGTTAATGTTAACGATAAAATATGGAGGCATTTATCAACAGTTTACATCAATTATTCAAAATATAATAACAAATAATTATCGACTTTCTGCAAAAATTTAGTCTCGTTGACACTTTTTCAAATATTAATGGAAGCAACTATTTCCCGAGCTATTACCCCCGACAATAGGTTAATTATACAATTTAATATCTAAATTGTATAATTAACCTATTGTCTTCAAATAAGCTCCCGAAAAAGATGTGTTTTTAACATCTATTCTGTATCGTATATAAAATAATATCGGGTGGGCTTAAAGTAATGAGAATGTGTATAACTTTACTAGCTCAGAAATAAATAACAATTGTTGTTAGTTTGACAAACGATATAATTGCTGTAAGGTTAGTTTTTATTGTCAATAGCGTTACAAATGATATTTTTGTAGAACTGTAGAATTTAAAGAACATTTGCGTAAACGAACTTATTTCTTACTTGGAAAAAATCCCAAAAGAGTTGTTCATAATTTTAAAGGCGGATTAGTGCCAATTTCCCCAATTTATCTGGTTGTCAAGAGATGGGAAACAGGCCTGCCTGCAAAAGTGCTCCCAATAAAACGGCCATACCTCCGATCTTAAGAAAGTAATAGCAAAACAAGGTGGTGAAAACCGCTGAAATTGTCGTCCAAATCATGTTGGGTAAGATTCGTTTATAGTTGGGAAAAATTAAAGAAGATGGATTCTTTTTAACTTTCTAATATTGCCTTCGTCTTCTTAAAATATGTAATTTTTGGTTAAGTTCATTATATATTGCATTTGTCTTGTCATATTTTATTTTGAATAAATTATTAATTCTCATTACTTTAAGCCCACTCGTTATAACTATCAGATTTTATATTCATTGATTTAATTAAGAAGAACACTATAAATCACTGAGATTGATCGGCATAATTCATTAAAATTCATCGAACGTAGACAACTCGTGTTTACACGACGTCGACTTGTGTAAATAAAACAACAGCTCGCAAGTGATGCGAGTGGGCGTGTGGTATAAATAACTACCCTGTTACAATTATGCAAATCTGCAATCACTGTGTTCATTAATATTCGAATGTTTATTAAGGGATAAAATCAAATCGGCTTAACCCTAGCTCCCTGCACTTGACACAATTCCCGTTGCTGGATTTTCGGCCTAAGTGCTTAATTTCTACCCTCCAGTATTAAATGTCTGACGCTCTAACTTCCACAAGAAATTCTCTGATACACTTGTACCTCAATATTACACTTTTTCAAATCTAGATTGGTGATCTAAATTTTGAGGTTTTTTTAAACTCGAACTATTTACTTAATGCTTAATTAAGGAGTGAACAACTCTCGTTAGAAGAATAATAAAAAACTTAAATTAATATAAAGTGCCGAAGGAAGGATATCTAACTAAATCCATTTTTCTTAAATTTACTTCAATAATTTATTAAAGTTTCTATGAAAATATAATATACAAGGTTTTTCAAAAATATGTAGTATCATTGAGTAATTATTATAAAGAGAGGTAACCAGTAGGGTTTTCAGCGTCACGCACTAGCCGTATTTATCGGCTGCGAAATGCTGCCATGGGAGATACGGTGGAGACTTTATGAACTGCTTGGTGAATGTGATTCCGATCGGCACTGCTCACCCTTCGCGCGCCGCTCCGTTATCGCCACGCCACGCGTATAAAAAACTGAAATATTGTAAAGTTGAAAAAATACTAGCCTTTATTTTGTACGGTTTGTTGATAAATTGTGTTGAATCTTTTAAGCTGATTATACTAATTCTATTTATAAACTTTGATCAGTATTAAAAGTCCAATTTTGTTTTAAGGGCACTACATTTATTGCCAAAAAAATCATGTGAACAGGATGTATTATAATTTTTTCTAGCATAAATGTTAAAGTAAATTCAACATATCTAGCATAATTGGATTCAGAAAAACAATGTTCAAGAGAGAGAGAGAGAGAGAGAGAGAGAGAGAGAGAGAGAGAGAGAGAGAGAGAGAGAGAGAGAGGAGTCATTGACCTCTGGGTTTATTTGTGTGATTCCAAAGAGAAAACTTCTCACTACAGCTATTAATGAGTTTTCAACAGTCGAACTAGATGTCGACACCCGCGAGAGGGCGAAAATGCGTGACGCTATTTTTAGCTGGGGTTGTACCTCTGAAAATTTGTACTCAGTGGTAGCATTTTAAACTACTCGTATCATGCCTGGTTTATATGCATTTTTGAAAATAAGGACAGTATCAGGTCACGGGGAAAACGAGATTTTTTTTATTTTTCACTTGTTGGTCGTTATAGCAACAAATTTGTTAATAACAGTTGCGTAAAAAATAACATTGTATGCCAGTGTCACCATAGGTTCTTCACATTAGAACACAATTTCTTTTGTAAAAAGAAATGGTTTTGCCTCTGCAAACTCGCATTGGACTTGTCCAATGTTAATACGAATGTGGACGGAGTTTCTCGGCAGGCTTTCCACAGTTTTGTACCCGTAACAGTCAAAGAGCTGGCCCATCTACTTTGAGAGCTTTTCAAAAGCTACTAGCAAAATTTGAAGAAAGTGGTTCTGTGATGGATAAAAAGAAATCAGAAAGACCCCGTGTGGCAACAGATGTTGCAGTTGCTGAAGTTTCACAAGAAACGCAAAATTTAGCAAATGAAAACAGATATGGAACATCTACTCAAAACTGCGGTTTACAGCATTGAAGAAAAGTTAATTTTCGTTCAAGAAGAAAATCGCGGCCACATACAACATTTACGATAAATGTTATATTTTTAATAAATCCCATTTCTTTTTGCACATACAGGCAGTTATAATTTTTAAATTGCTCAATGATTGATAAAAATATCAGTATTTCAAATACGACTCACTTTTGAAAAACCCTATATATTGTTTGCAAAATGATAAACAAAATAACTAATAATTCAATCAACACAAAAGTTACTGAATTTACTTAGAAATAATTGAATTTATTAACATTTCTGTTTAGCTTACTTTATTAATTGTTATTGCGCGATATTTATATATTGTAATTTATATGTACCGATTTTTTGTAATACTGTTAAAAGGAGAAATCCGTAAATAAATAAATAAACTTCTGCCTCATTGAAAGATAATTAAATAATCTTGTTACTGTTAAAAAATAATATATAAGTTCAAACTTCAATCAAAATGAATATTATGGTTGAAAACCCCTAAACAATTAATGAATTGTTCAAACAACAATAAATTTAGTGAATTCAGAAATAAATAAATAAACATCAACCTGTTAAAGTTAGCTTTAACAGGTTAAGGTTTTTTTTTAATTAAAATCTCGACACTTAAAAAAAGAATCTAGATAGAACTTTAAAAAATACGACAAAATATATTTAAAATATGGTGGTGGTGGTGTGGCCCAGGAACCAAAAAGGTTGAGTATACAATATAGTCTACAATTTTACTTCTAGTCTAAAGGCCTTTCCAAACACTCGTTATAAATATCAAACAAAACTCAGGATTTTGTTATAAAATAGTTGATCAACATAACATGATAATATTCATATTGAGAAAAAAAATGTGTTGCAAATTTAATGTTATTATTATCATTTGTGTTTAATTACCATGACTTTCCTTTTCACTACTGAAATGCTAATTAAATCCGATTGGTACAGAAAACCCGTTTGCCCAAAGCCATTAATGAAATGAAATTTGTATAAAGGTCGGAATCAATACAGTATACCTATAGTATTTACAGGCTGCCGCTTCGTCGCATTAAATTGTGACCAAGACTCGGGTTAATGGTGCTTGCGATAAAATTTTAATACACGTTATAAAGGAAAACCATCAGTAATCCCTTCGGTCGGCCTTTGCCACCTCTCCTACTTCGCATTCAACAGCCCTTCCCTTCCGTAAAACTCGACAAGAATAGTTTCACGCCCACCGCATAATCTATACTCCATAGCCCCCCATTCTTAGACGTGCTGACGTCAGCATTTAGTTCTTTTTCGTGCAGGTGAGGGAAAAGACCCCTTCTATTTTCCATTAAGTATTTCACAAATACACACGTTTGTGAATTCAGTGGCGGATCCAGGAAGCAATTTATTATCGAAAAACAGTTCACGTATCTATATGTTGGAGGTAAACTACACCAAGTCACTTTTCTTTCAATATACGTTTTTTATACTGTTGGAATCTGGATTATTTACTCCATCGAGATGTACTGTAAAGCACTGTAACATTTTAAAAACATGACTTGGTATAGTTTACCTCCCACATACTGATATAAAGATCAATCTTTATGTACACAGTAAGTTAATGTTATCAAAATTGCAATCGGAGTGTAACTGGACAAAAGATTGTCTCGTGTTATATGTCAGTTTTAGTAGATTTTTGTACAATTTTTGAAATTTAACTTTAGATCAAAAACAAGCAGTGTAATTTGAACTTCACAATATGGTGGTTTTTACGCGTGGTGCATGAAGTAAAATTTCGAGTTTAGAAAAGCCTGGAAAATTTGGCGTAGTGCTGCGCGCTACGCAACCAAACCATATTTTCAGGCTTTTCTAAACTCGAAATTTTACTGCTTTATCTGGGATTGAAAGCACTTGTTAGAAGCTTTCAATTGAAAATGTAAAGCATGTGGCATTGGGATATAAATATTTAAAAGTGGAATCGTGAAAATTAAAAAAAATATATAGAATTTATGAAAATATCGAAATATGACATAAGATAATGTATAACACTATAGTGTTACACACAAAAAATTAAAACGTATTTTATTGACAAATTAACATGTATAACGAAGTATAAGTCTCCGCAATACAAAATGTTGTAATGAAAGCATTTAAATTGCCATGCAAATTAGTTTAAGCCGCACATCTGTGTTTTGGGTAGCAAGACAGGTGCAGTAAATGAAAGAATTTGGAAGATTTAAATTTTTTTTTTATTGTAAACAAATGGGCTTTTAAGAAAATGGGGCTCTCGAACCTGAACCCTTTGCTAATTTGACCATCTCTCTATCTCTTCATATGCAGATGTTGTCTCTACGAAATCAGCACACCCAGTATACAGAAAGGCTTTCATGAATTAGAGGTCAGATGAGAAAGCCTACTCAAATATTTGGCTGTGCACAATTTGCATTCAAGACGCCTGCGTTGCAGGTAAACTTTGTTTAATTGACGCACAAGTTTGCACGTGATGCCACGAGCAAGTGGTCCGTGGTTAATTTTTAATTAAAGCAAATGCGCAAATGCAAGATTGAACACCGAATACCAAAGATGTAATTAATTAAAATAACTAACATGCACAATTCGTATTTGTATTTTACAATTCACAAATTGGATTTCCTTCTCTGAAACGATTATTTAGTTTTCATTTTTATTAACAAATTAATTACTTGCTAACAAGATAAATTCAAATTCAAAACTATTTGAATTCGAGAAAATAAGCTTACGCTTCTTATAGTTTGCACACTTTAAACATAATATATAAAATTACGAATATGTTATTCGTGAAAATGCAAACAATGTCTTAATTAATAAGACAACTTAAGACGATAAATAGCCATTGAAACAACTACTTCCCGTGCAAATACACCTCCCGATATTGAATTATACAATGAAATATTTGCAACAAAGATCTATATCTATTGAAAACAAGGTCCCAGTGGAAGAACAGGGAAATTTAATTTCGCATCCTGAACTGGCACCTTGAGATTTTTCATAACTCCAATTTAATATTAAACACTGTAAATTAATCATGTATGTAATCTTTGTGAAGTTATGGAAATAAAGACCTATTATTATTATATATTTTTTCTACAACCAAGTATTGGCAATTTTATTAATACTTTAAATATATTCTTTGTATGAAGGGTGTATTTAAATTAGGTTACTAAGCGAATTACCTGTTCTTAAATTAAATTAAATCTGAAAATAATAAATGTTGAACGTGAAAGATTTATTTAACGAAAGTAACATTTATATAAACCGTATTGCAGTAAGATCAAACATAAGGTATATATTTTGAACTTCACTTCAAATCAATGTTTTATACGCGTGGCGCATGAAGTAAAATTTCGAGTTTAGAAAAGCCTGAAAATTTGGTTTGGTCGCGTAGCGCTACGCGCTACGCGACCAAACCAAATTTTCAGGCTTTTCTAAACTCGAAATTTTACTTCATGCTTAACCTGGGAGTGGAATCATTCGTTTTAAGTAAATTTTAATAAAATAATTCAGCGGAAGAAACATTTTCACAAACATAAATAATATAACATAACCTCTAATTGGTTTAAATTTATTTAGAATGAGGTTGGTACTCATAAAAATGCGATATTGTCACGTTTACTCAAATAATAGTTTAAAACTAACTGATAACATGTAATTTTTTTTCTAATAATACGATCGTGTCGTGTTTATACTGGCCTAGTAAAAATTAACTAGCATTAAACCATAACGATATTAAAGACAATTCTATTAGTAAGGTTGTATGTAGATGAATACACAAACGTAAACGTAATCTTGTAGAAATTTCATCAAAATATCCTTCGAGAGAACTTTCCACATTCTCAATTATCCCATCGAAACGTGCCATCAATTTCAACTTCCGCGAATAATTACTCGCCCAGATTTAATTAGCTAACCGCATTAAACAAACAAGGGTATCGATAATAACTTGCCCAAAAACGACTATTAATACCGACCTGGAATCCATCGCTTGTGCCGATGTTAACATCAAGTTTAGGGCGGTCGTTATTAATGTCGATATTAATTGTCTGAATCGTGCGTCCCCCGGGATTTATTTAATTTCGCTCGGACATAAATTTCTCCACCGGATGTAGATGATAAATTTCGCATTATGCGGAACACCCCCTAAATCGAAATCGAATCAGACTTTCAGGACTGGATAATGAAGATAGAGTAATAAAAAAAACTCTCACATTGACACAGAATTTATATAAGAGTCTGTTTGATTTCATTTGTATCTAGAGAAACACCACGATTATACAAAATGATAATTAAATATTTGAATTAAAGAAAAAATTGATGAAACTCCATTACACATTAGTAATGAAACAACTAGTTTCTTACTGGTCTATGAATTATTTTATTTCGCAAATTAAAAAGTGATAATTTTATATAAGGTGTTCGTATTTCATTTACAGGGTGACCTATTTTAATTTATCCACTGGAATATCTCGACAAATATGCATCGTACAAAAAATTGTTTCAAACAAACGTTTAATTGTTTTGAGGGGGGCATCCGATCCTGTAAAATTTTCTTCACCCCCGCCCTCTAGGGTGTGGGGTTGAATAAAAAAAGAAGGCAACTTTGAAATCTTAAATAGCAACCCCTTTTTTATTTCAGGTTCGGATTCTACACCAAAAATTATGTAGGATTTATCAAAAAAAAAAATGAATTCGTGATAGATGGCACTGTAGTCCCAAAAGGAAAACTTTTCCCATAAACCTTAAAAACGGCCTTTACGTGGACTTATATGAAAAAGAGTATGTAAAATTTAAAGCCATTTTGTAACCGTAATTTCTGTATATATACCTGCTAAATTGTTATTTTTAAATCACTTGTAGTCTGATAATGACAAGTTAAAGTTGTCGAAACTATAGTCACAATAAAAAAACCTCAGTTATACAAACAAAGTTTAAGTGTCTTATTTATGTAAAATTTACTTCCAGGGTTTTTTAACTCCTGACAGATGGCGGTAGAATCACCAAAATTAGATTTTTTTCATACGCATTTTTTCATACGCATACGATTCGATTTTTAGTAAAAAAAATATTTTCTTTAATGCTACCAAAAAATCCTTATTTTTTTCTACAGTGTGTATGCTATTTTTTATTTTCTTAGGCCAACGGAAAGTATTTTTATTTGAGCGACAAAGTTGAAAAAATCAATAAGTCATTAGAATAATTAATTTTATAGTTCTATATTATTTTAATTTGCGGTCGGTACCTGTGTTGACCACAGATTTCTTTAGGTTTACCAGGAACGTTTTCATTTATCACGAAATCATTTTTTTTTTTTTTTCGAATAAAACCAACATCATTTTTTGTGTAGAATCCGAATCTTTAATAAAAAAATAGGGGTTCCTATTTAAGATTTCAAAGTTGGCTCCCTCCCACATCCCCTGGAAGGTGAGGGTTAGGAAAATAGGATCGGATGGCCCCCTCGAAACCATTAAATTTTTGTTCGAAACATTTTTTTGTACGATGCATATTTGTTGAGATATTCTAGTGGATAAATTAAAATGGGCACCCTGTATATAAATGATTGCAATTATTTAAAGATACAGGTGAGTCTTTCAAATTGGGCCAATGTTCCACGAAATACGCATATCTTGTATGTCATCCTTTAACTTTCTTTATTGGTGCCATAAAATTAGATTTTTACACAAGTCAATATACAAAAAATACAAGTCATATATAAACATTATTATTAGAGTTCATTTAAAGTTCAATTAAGTTAGGATACATAAATACAGGGTGTCCCCGAATGGCCTGTACAACGCTCTACCACATATTCTCTGAAACAAAATAAGACGATTTAACTAAACTTATCTTTATCCAAATGTGGTTCCTAAGCCATCTACGAGGCATCAAAGATATTATTTTTTTTTTCATTATTTTTCAAATATTTTTATTTTGGAATTAGGTAAGAAAACCTAATTTGGCACTTTTAATTACATTGATACCATGCACTTTTTGCGATGTTTCTTTATCCTACGTTTAAAGTAAGTGGTCAAACTAGGACCATCAACTTCTTAAGATGCCTAAATCTTTTTATTCAACAGGTCAAATCATAAGGAATACTTTTTTTCTGCAAGATCATTCAATTTTACGTATTTTTTGTCTCTTATAAAATTTTGCTATTTTCCCCACAAAAAAAATATTTTTATTTGTCAAAACAACAAAGAAATAAAATTCTAAAAAAAAAACTGATTCTTTATTTACAAAAATAGAAATTCCCCGGATATCACGCCAATGGACTTTTTTTTGTGGGGAACTATTAAATCTATTGTTTATGGTAAGCCCATAAATACGCACGACGAATTATGGGCGCGAATCAGAATGCGTTTCAAACAGTTAAAAACAATGTTGGTGTTTTACAACGTGTCCATTTTAATTTTTTGCGACGTGTAAATTGTTGTATTGCTGAAAATGGCAATCAGTTTGAACATTTGTTGTGAAACTAATAAATTTGTGTTTATTGTTAGGTACCTATCTTTATTTCTACCTTGTTAATTGTTTTGAGAAGCAAAATATTGTTCATAATTTTATTACTTTTTTTTGACAAATAAAAATATTTTTTTGTAGGGGAAAATAGCAAAATTTTATAAGAGACAAAAAATACGTAAAATTGAATGATCTTGCAGAAAAAAAGTATTCCTTATGATTTGACCTGTTGAATAAAAAGATTTAGGTATTTAAGAAGTCGATGGTCCTACAACGCTCTACGTTGTACAGACCATTCGGGGACACCCTGTATTTGTGAAAAACTAAATAAATATGGCAACGAGTACGGTGATTACAAAATCGTACACAACGTACTACATTTACTAATCAGTAAATAAATCTAAAAGTAAAACATTACATTATAGGAGCAGAAACACGAAATAAAGATTAGTTTGTAAGATAAGAATGATTATAATAATAATCAGCTCTTTATTATAATAATTCTTATCTTACAAACTAATCTTTAATTAGATGGGGCCTGGATGGCCGAGTGGATAGAGACCCTGCCCAGAAACCCAGAGGTCGCGGGTTCGAATCATCTGTCCGGTGGAATAATTTATGAATAATAAATGATCCGGGTCCATGGTTGTAGTTTGAATGCGTTGTGGTGTCCTAGATGTAATTACGATATAGAATTGGTTAAAAACATTTAATATAGATTGATAGCTAATGGTCATAGCTACCAAGGCCAATAAAAACAAAAAAATCAAAAAATAAAGATGGAATAATTAGATGTTTTAACAAACGATGAACAAACTTTTTTAAGATGTAATTCTCTCAATGGATTAATTCTAATCATTTTACGATATCTCAATCAATGTATATATTGATATAAGAAAATATATCTCCTATATAAATCTCAAATGAATGATTACTTTATTCACATTGTGTTAAAGTAGCGTGTTTTTTTGTGCGTGGAATACATCGATATTAACAAATTGTTACCTATCTGTAAACAAATCGCGTCGTTACACAAATATCCGTTCGCTGCGAGCCTCAAAAAGACGCAAAGATTTATCGCAATCATCAGAAAAGGCATTCGAAGGCGAAAGACAAATCGGTATTTCAAGTTTGAGAAATCGGCGTGCTGATAAAGAAATAAGTATCTAGTGTATATAATATTAATGGGGCCAGAAAATAATAGTAAACTTATAAAATGTTAGTATAAGGTTTTTAAAATATACTCTTAGGTATGTAAATTGACTTTACTCCTTAACAAACAGACTTTTAAAAGAGGAAATATATTTCTTAGGAGGAAGTCGAACGCTATCTAAACAAGTGGTGGGAATTCGAATATTCACGAATATCAAATATGATACATTAAAATTTGTCAAATATTTGAATAAATAAACTATTTGAATTTATAAATTGATTGGTTTTAGAAAATATATTAGACATTTTCTAACACTAATTTATTGAAATATTTAAATATTCAAATAGCTAAATTAATGAAATATGTGAAAAAGTGAGTGATTTAATATAAGTTATGTGATATTTGAATATTCGAGAATATTCAAATTCCCGGCCCTAATCTAAACGTATAAAACTCAGCATGTTGTCGTTTTAACTCTTATTTTAGGATGAAATATTTTAATGAAATATTTTAAGATAATAGATTTCCTCTATGACGGAGTTCACAATTTTATGTCTAATTCATAACTAACGATACACTAATAAAATATAACGTCATAAGATAAAATAGCGAAATAAGCATTCTCATTACAATGCAATTAAACAAGATTATACAGGGATTTTTTCTTGTGCGTATACATATTCCGATTTGTAAATTTTCAGGCATTCGGTGTTTTTTAAAAAGCGTTCAATTTAAACTTTCAAACGAGTGTTTCCGCTCCCAGATTAAGCATGAAGTAATATTTCGAGTTTAGAAAAGCCTGAAAATTTGGTTTGGTCGCTCCGCGAAGCGGAGCGGCCAAACCAAATTTTCAGGCTTTTCTAAACCCGAAATTTTACTTCATGCGCCACGCGTATTAAACGCCGATTTCAAATAAAGTTCAGAACAAATCAAAATCATTATGATTATCTTTAAAAAATAATAACGTAAAAAAACGTTTAAAAGATAACGTAAACAACTTTTATATGCAAGAACACATACTATAAAGGGGCCTCGGTGGCCGAGTGGGTAGAGATCCTGCCCACAGACCAAGAGGTCGCGGGTTCGAATCCCGTCCAGTGGAATAATTTATGAATAATAAATTATTCCATCCGGGTCCATGGATGTAGTGTGAATGAGTTTGTGTTGTTTCAGGAGTAAATGGCTATTTATCGAAATTAGAATTGGTTAAAATACATTAAAATGTTAAATATATAAATAGATTGATGGTTAATGGTCTAGATACCAAGGCCAAACAAAAAAAAAATAAAAAAAACATACTATAAATCAAACTCGAGGTTTGAGAGAATTTTCTCGAGTTTGATTTATAGTATGTAAAGTTATTTAAATTAAAAACAATCGGAATTGGTTCACAAATTATAACTTTATTCCGATTAGTTTCGGTTTGTTAGATCATTTTCAAAGGAATGTACAGAAAATAATATTGAAGTCGAAATTGGGTAATTCCAAATCTCTCATTGTCGTTTACGATATTTTTGCCCATTATTATGGCCTTGTAAAACAAGTCTTTTTAATTTAAATAACTTTACATATTGTAATATATTTCACCAAGTGCCAAATGAGAAATTAATTCAAGAAAAAAAAATGGATTTATAGTTTTGGAAAAACGTTTTTTTTGTACTGAAAAAAGTCGCAAAAGGGCATTATAGCTTAAATTAATTTTATTTTATTTTTTAAAATGATTTAAAATGAATTTTATATTTACTCGCACAGGATATTAATTCTCATAAACACGAAATGTCTTTTACATGACTGCAACTTTAGAACGTTTTCATGACATAAAAACTTATAAATGACGGAGACTTCTTGTACTGCTTTTTTTTCTTGTTGTGTAAGTTTGCGAAAATACGTGACCACAATTACTAATGCTTTTTGTCGCTCCTAATGGAGGCAAATCGAGTCTGCGAGATGTGAACGGAATAATTTGAGGACGATTCTATTTCCTGAAAATTGACACCGAAACACCATTCGCATCTTCAATTATTCTGTACATTTCGCAAATAAGAAATTTAAAATGAATGTTTATATTACTTGTGTATACGTAGATTTAAAATGCCTAGTTAATAATGCTGAATTTTGATCTTTCACTTTGTTGTAATTAACTTAAAAATAAAACACTTGAACATTTGCAGAAACTAATGAATTTAATTAAACGCTTTTAAGTGCATTATTTAAAAGTTAATACAATTAATTCCAGCCTCAACAATAAACTATTTCTTTCTATAGAATACTGACACTGCGCTACTTCCTTAGAATACTGCTTAAGAAGTATATTTTGAACTTCACTTGAAATCAGTGTTTTATAAGCGTGGCGCATGAACTAAAATTTCGAGTTTAGAAAAGCCTAAAAATTTGGTTTGGTTGCTGCGCTTCGCCAAATTTTCATTCTTTTCTAAACTAAATTTTACCACATACTTAACTTGGGAGTGGAATCATTTGTTTGAAGTAAATTTCAATAAAATAATTCAGCGGAAGAAACATTTTCACAAACATAAACAATATGCCATAACCTCTAAATGGTTCAAATTTAATTAGAATGAGGTTGGTACTCATAAAAATGCGATGTTGCCACGTTTACTCAATTAATAGTTTAAAACTAACTAATAACATGTAAATGACACTCGTTAGAAGTTTAAAATTGAACGTCATTTAAAAAAAAAACGAATGCGACAAATACATTTTCATTCTAATAAAATTTGTTACATAAAGTCAAAGTCAAATCAATTTCTTTATTCTTAATTTATTTAAATGCTAAAAAATGCGTATACCTAAATTATTTAAATAAATTATAAATGCAAAACTTGATTCGGCATTGACTTTTCTTGTAACTTTTTACATTATTATAAATAAGTAATAAAAACAAGTCCTCTTTCCATTATATGCATACAAATTGAAGTTCTTTCTAGAAGTTTTTTCGCGGGCTGTGAATTTCTTTTTCTGGGCCGACATATTTTATTCTCAGGGAAAAAAGGGGGGAAAAGTTCGGTTCGGCGCGGTGTAAACGTGATCCATTCAAAATTTGATAATAATCCTTTGTAAAATAGAGTATTACGTGAGGCTTTTCGGTATTTCAGGTTTATTTATTACAGGGATTTGTCAGAACAAAATACACACAGTACATCCAAACAAATTTCAAATCTATCGTGTTATAGTAATTGTAATACATAGTTCATTTTAAAGAGGATAATTCTAATTTCGAAAGTATGTTTATTAAAGTTTCAGCAATGTTCAACAATAAAGTTATTTCACTTAATTGTTGACATTTCTGTAACTTTAATAAACATATGTTCGCAAGCGTAAACGCCATCTAATGCGCATTAGCTCAAGTAGCACCGTCAATAGGTGAATGAATGAATTCTAAACACAAACTCATATTTTTAATAAACATACTTTTGAAATTAGAATTATTAGTCGTTAATTAATTGAATTATTAATCAAATTAATAAAAAAATCGAAGTTTTGAGATTCTTATCACAATCTACATCTAATTGGTCTTATAAAGATTAATTAAAACACTTATTGAAACAATTACTTAGTTGATTTTGACATTAAAAATTCATTCTTCTCAAAAATTCAAGAAAACTCACAGAAATTCTTACAGAAATAAATATTAACAAAAGCAAATTCTATTTTTGCCATTAACAAAGTTAACAAAGGAAACATTTACTTAATTAAAACGCAGTTATATTCCTTTCTTCACTTTTGTTTTTTGATGCTAGATGTACATTTCAGATACTATGTACCCATTATCAATAGCTAACTGAGTTAGCTATTGATAATGGGCAGATAGTACCCAAAATGTACATCTAGCATCGAAAAATAAAAGTGAAGAAAGGAATATGTCTGCGTTTTAATTAAGTGACTTAAAATCTTCACGTAACTCAAATAACTAAATTAAACATTTACCTAATTGATTTCGACATGGAAATTTTAGTCAGAAATAAATATTAACAAAAGCAAATTCTATTTTTTGCCATCAACAAAGGTAACAAAGTGAACATTTGCTTACTTGATTTTGACATAGAAATTTCATTCTTCTCTAAAATCTAAGAAAATTCACAGAAATTCTTACAGAAATAAATATAAACAAAAGCAAATTCTATTCTTGCCATCAACAAAGTTAACAAAGTAAACATTTGCTTACTTGATTTTAAGATAGAAATTATATTCTTTTCTAAAATCTAAGAAAATTCACAGAAATAAATATTATCAAAAGCAAATTCTATTTTTGCTATCAACAAAGTTAACAAATTGAAAATTTAACTTTTGTATACCACTTTAAAAATAAAAGTGGTATAAAAAAGTTAGGTGTTTTCTTTATATTAAAATTAAAAATGTACCAAAAAGTGAACGCCTCCAAGATTTAAGAATTAACAAAGTAATTTCATTTCTTAATGATAATATCACACCTGCCTGCAGCCACCTGTTAATAAAATGAACCGTTGCTTTGGGAGTGGCTGGAGTCATTTAACTGGTTGCAATTTTGGGCCCAGAGGAAGAGAAGGGGACGTTTTTGGGATGAATAATAGCAGGAAGGATTAGTAGCTTGTCGTTGTCCGCCCACAAAAATATATTTTACGCCCGTTAGCCAAGGACGTATTAACTCCATAAATTCATCCCGACGGTTTTTTAACCCCGCCTGTAATTCGTCAGTGTTTCCCTTTTGTTTGCTAAAACATGGAATGTTTGTGTGGTTCTCACGCAAATCAAGAGATTACTGTTATTAAACTGAATAATGTCCAGTGGAAAAAAAATTATAATTCGAACGGTTATTTTGTATGCTTGCTATATGTGTAGGACGAATGAGAGTTGCAATATACCGTGCGATCGTTTAAAACACGATTTAGGGTAGGCTTTGAGTTTTAAATTAGATTGGCACTACTGATTGTTAACACAGAGTTTAGCATAACCTCAAATATATTCTATCATTTAATTAGCATTCTGGGCAACCGTATAAAAAAATGCCGCCTACTCTAAATCATAATTTAAATAATCGCACAGTATGTATATGTATTTACAACTTGTCGAATGTAAATGTTTACAATTTTGTGGGGAATTTATCTCACTTTTAAATATGTAAAAATAAATGTATGTATGTATGTATGTAGAAATTGCCGAACCTACACTTTAACTAACATACTAGGAGTGGAGATTTGCTTTCAAAGTGTTGCCAACTGTGAAAAAGTCATTTTACAAACAGAAATCACCAGATTATTTAAAGGGTGTTTTATTTTAACCCATTAACGCGCAGTGGCTCATACATAAATCACTGGGTACAAACTATTGTAAACAATAAAGTTATTAACAAAAGTAATATTTATGATATTTATAACATATTTGAATGTGTATTTTATCATTACTTAATATAACATGTTTACATTTTCCATTGATAATACATTTATTGTTTATAATGATTTATATACAGTGATCTATATACAGGGAATATTTCTTTTGAAGCTTTAAACGAGTGTTTACCACTCTCGGATTAAGCATGAAGTAAAATTTCGAGTTTAGAAAAGCCTGAAAATTTGGTTTAGTCGCGTAGCGCGAAGTGCTGTATTGACATGATGTCCCCAACGCTTCGGTTGTCGTGGTGAAAGTAAATATAATATTTTCCACTTGCAAATCTTTGTTTACCTGTTCGTCCGCTCTAAAACCGCTAAAACGGCCACCTTAAATACATATTTTTATACATGAGTTGAATTATCGATAAATAACTTTGTTGATTGGTTAAACCGGGCATTGGTTTGTTTTACAAACATGTGTCACTAGATATATTAATTCATCACAGATGATATGGTTCTCTCATATGTTTATATCTTTTATCTTTGAATCATAATTCGCTTTGTTAAATTGTAATTCTCTAATAATTCTTTAAACGCCCTTATTGCATTATAATTTTCTAACAACAGTATCATAATTACGAGTATACACAAACCGTATTTCCAATGTGGAACCGTAAAATTTGACACGGGCATAAAATGTGCTGTTTCGGCACTCATTTGCATGCCGAATTTTATCGTTCGGTTTTTATTGGCCACTCTTTCCCGAAGAGCATAAAATTATATCTTTACGCCTCTAATAAAAAAACACCACATCATCTTTATTATAACAGCAAAAAATTGTACAGGGAATTTTTCTTTTAGGTATACAGGGTGTCTACGCTAACCCGTTCGTTAAAAGTTTATAAGGGTTGCCGTTGCACTAAAAATTTAAAAAAAAATCCTAGTCATACGGTTAAGTTAGTTCTCCTTATGTGCAATATTTTCAACTTTTTATCACTTTCGGTTCTACCGAAAGTAGCACAAAATTAGTTATTTTAAATAGAACACCCTATATATTAGTAATTTTTTGGATTCCACGTTTAAATTGCAACATATTTTATTCGAACATATGTACACTTATCTCCTATAGTTTTCAATAAAAAAGAAATATATCTAAAATGTTGACCTCTAAAATGCATCTTGAAATCTGTCAGTAACTTCTCTTAAGAATAAGATAAAAATATGATTTATGTCTCTACTTGTATCTAGAGGATGCCTTTATGAGTAAAATAATTGGAAACTGTCAATTTTGACAATAACTGTTCTTAAAATGTCAATATCCAAGTGCCTTCTTCAATATCTCGTAATTTAATTTTTTTAAATGAAATGGCCCATTTTTTTGTCACATGGTACGATTGTTGAGAAAATTTACTACTAAAAATTATTTACAACTATACTCCTAAAGCAAGTAGTTTTTGAAATATTTCGAAGATTCGTTTTTCGTCGCACCTATGCAGTTTATAATGCGCACATTAGTCGCAATTTAATTTTAGTAACCAACTAGTATGCTTTTGTTTTGTCGCGATTGTAATGCGAAATGTCAAATAATAAAAAGAATTAGTACAAAGGTATACAGAAACCAATAAATTTACCAATTACTCAAAACAACAAATTATCAATTTATTCCGCCGGTATTCCTAAAATTGATCTCATGATCGGTCGCCAGCCAACTGTCAAATGTACATGGGCTCGTTCATCAAAGACAACAGATGGGATATTACTGCCAACTTCTGGGGAATTCTCTAATGACCGGACTGGTAATCGTGAACGTGTTTGGGATTTTTGCAATCGTTGGTATCTAACGAATGATACTTCAGAACGTCTATTTCGTTCGATTGCAAAAATCCCAAGCACGTTCACTATTACCAGTCCGCCCACTGAGCAATGTCTTTGATGAACAAGGCCATGTACAAATTTCCGCTCATTTTAATATATAATTCACCCCCAGCACTTGCAGTTTCACGCTTTTATCCCGCAGGTAAAAACGGCGTTTGGTTACACCTAGGCCGACATCTTGCAAGATTTTTGTCAATTAATACGTATTTTTGTTAGTTAATTCTGCTCGTGGATTAAATATTTGGTTGTTGGCTGATTCTTTAAGGAATTCCGTGTTTTTCTGTGCGGTTTATAAGTGTGTGTTGTTTTCACAATTTGTTGTGCTGATGCGAATATTAAAAACACGGCGCTAAAAGAAAATGGCGGACGGTAAATTGGGAAAGGTTACGATTCGGTCGCACGAAATCTGTCATTTAGATAAGGATTTAACATGTGAATTTGACAGTTGGCGGGCGACCGATCGTGCCAACAATTTCAGGAATACCGGCCCTGTTTCTACAAACTAAATAATAAAATCACTGAATTATGAGTTCAATTATTAAATTTATTTTCTTTAACTTTAGATTGGCAGCAGCGACGCATGTGCATCGGGCGTATTTCGCGCAGTGACATTTGTGTAGTGCCGTGGTTTTAAAAATCTGCTCCAATTTTTAGCAACTTTCCGTAAGTAAAACTAAATCAAAGCCGAAATCGACCAACATCAACGAGTTATTCACGAATTTCCGCTCATTTTAATATATAATTTACTCCCAACACTTGCATTTTCACGGTTTAATCCCACAGGTAAAAACAGCGTTTGTTTGTACCTAGGCCGACATCTTGCAAGATCCTTGTTAATAAATGCGTATTTTTGTTAGTTAATTTTGCTCGTGGATTAAATATCTGGTTGTTGGCCTGTTCTTTAAGAAATTCAGAAATTTTTCTGTGCGGTTTATAAGTGTGTGTTATTTTCACAATTTGTTGTGCTGATGCGAAGATTGAAAACACGGCGCTAAAAATAAATGGCGGACGGTAAATTGGGAAAGGTGAAACTTCAACAGGATTTCTTCTCTTGATTTTGAAACAACGCGGAGAGGCTTTGAAGACCCGCGTTCTGTCGACTTCAAAAACGTAAGCGATTATAATCTAATGCTTCTTCTTCTATTTTTTTTATATTATTTGTTCTTTCAGTGTTAACTCCTTATTTAAGGTAATGTTAAAATAGGGTCCTACTAAGCAAAGAAACATTGCATGACACGTTGCATCAATGTTACCGCGCAACACGAAACGTTGCGTTTTAAGTTGCATGAATTTTGAAAAAACGTTGAATAAACGCTGAATGTTCACCTGCAGCAACGTTGCATGTTAACGTTCAAAGAAAAATGTTGCTGCACCGTTCACAAAGTAACGCCCATGCAACACGAGCGATTACTCTTAGTTGTATGCAACCCAACATACGAATGTGTGTATGTTAAGTTGCATACGATAAATGCACAGAATCTGTATTGTATACCTGATATGCAGCAATTAAGTGAACGCTATAGGAATGTTTTTCTTGTAATCTTAATGCAAAATTTATTTCTGGGTTTAAATGGGGGAAAAATACAACTATTGGCAATAAGAAAACAAGAAAAAAACTCTTACAAAAAGTAATGTATAGTCTAAGGGGGGCAGTTCCCCGCTACTTAAGTACCCAGTACTCTTAAACTCTGAAAACATTAAAATGTTGTTAACAAGTGCATGAACTTAAATTGAAATCGGCGTCTTGTACGCGTGGCGCATAAAGTAAAATTTTGAGTTTAGGAAAGCCCGAAAATTTGGTTTGGTCGCTCCGTTTCGCAGAGCGATCAAACTAAATTATAAGGCTTTTCTAAACTCGAAACTGTTCTAAACTCGAAATTTTACTTCATGCGCCACGCGTATACAACAGTGATTTAAAGTGAAGTCCAAAATCTAGTTCGACTTAGATTTGATCACATATTTATTAATTTTACAAATGTTCATATAGAATATATGAAAGTATACTTAAAAGAAAAAATCCCTGTATGTCGAACCTTAGAATATCACATGAAGAGCAAATAAACTTAATACTTACAATGCAGCTTCTCGTCCAGGTTACCCCTTGACGTCACTGAAAGCGCTCGTATGAATTCTTCAAATTCGATAGAACCATCCTGCAAGTAGTTAAAAAAAATATAAATATAAACAATAAAATGTATCAATATTAAAAAAATGCATAGGAAGGAAAACAATTATTAGTCTGATGATAAATTATTACATAACTAAGTACCAGTTCTATAATATTTGCTTTTTAAACATATTTTACAGGGTTTTTCGTTTGATTTTCACCATGTATCAAATGAAACCCCTTTTTTAAAATAAAAATCCCACGTGCAGTGCCGGCGCTAGGGTTTGTGCCGCTAAGCTAGATTTCGCTGCCCTAGCCTAAATAACATTTTTTTTTTTACAAAATTAGATGAAAATCTTAGAAAAAGTATAACGTCTAATTTATAAATATGTAACACACAAATAAATTTACCTGAATTAAGATCAATTAGCTAAACTTGTATAAACTATTCCATTTTTTTTTTAAATGTAATAAAGCTCATTAATGTAAATTTAAAGAAATATATAAATATATAACTTGGAATAAAAACACCAACACTTTCTTCACATTTTTTTTTTGCTAGATGTACATTTTGAGTACTATGTACTCATTATTAAAAGCTTACGGGCGCTATTAAGCTATTGATAATGAGTACATAGTACTAGAAATGTACATCTAGCAAAAATAAAAAAATATGGTGTAGAGTGTGTTAGTGTTTTTATTCCAACTTAGTTGAAATCTTTATGTAACTCAAAACAATGATATTCCTTTATAAATATGTAGCCGTGGACGTCCAGCATTTTCACGACCGCGGGACGAAAAATATACAATACTTCTGAAAAATATTTAAGTCATTTCAATTTGACAGAAACAGGGCAAAGTAATGAACACAAAGAAACGAGTTTCTGCAAAACTATCTCGTTTTGTAAGTTTGTTCAAATTCATATTTTTAGACTTAATTAAGCAAGTCTTACTAAAATATCGTTAAAAATGTATCTATAAATAAAATTGTTAATATAATTGCTAACATTGTGTATGCATGATGTTTGACAACAGTCCTGTAAATTATTGACAAATTTAATTAAAAATTTTACTTTATGCTCCACGAGTATAAAACACTGAAATGTTGTGAAATTCAAAATATTCCTGTTTAGCAGTATATTTTGAACTTGGCTTTAGCTGTATATTTTTAATACTAATCTAGCAGTATATTCTTAATTAAACAATAGTATATTTTCATTTTATTTTACTAAAAAGAAATGATAATTATTAAAGCCAGCAATTTCATTCAGTACGTCAAATGCGATGTAAATTAAAAGTTTAAATCACAAAAACACTCGTCCTTTTTTATTTCATAAAAAATTTAATCTAAACTTTTTCCCGCTGCGCGCCGGTTGTGGGATGCACTTTTCATAAAATGTATGGATTTACGCGAGGCCCGTGTGTTTAAATAATGCAAAAGTAGATAGTAGTTCCCCTTTTATGTGTCATTAAAGTGCAGTCGCGTGATTCTATTTGACTTTCACGTAACGACGAAATATGTTATGATTTTATCCCTTTTATGGGAGAGGAAATGAAAATTGCGAATACACTTATTCGCGTGCAAAGGGTTTATTGTTATGCACCGTATATGTGATAGAAGTTATTTATTCAGCAATTCTGCTTTTAAAGTGTGGGATTATTGTAATTAATAGTGCCTACAAATGCAAGTTTTGTTTATTTCTAATTTTACCTATGATAACAGATATATTTTTATTGTGTTAATAACAGAAACTGTTTTACACTTGTCATTTAGGTAGTACAAATACATATATAGGGTGTCCTACTAAAACTGCACATTAAAAGTATATGGACATCTAATTGATGTATTGTAATGAGATTTTCAGCATTTATATAATTAGCAGGGATGAAATGTTTGCTGCGGAAAGCCAATACCCGAAGGTTTTAACTTTAAACACTTAAATCTAGATTTTTTTTAAAAACACCCTGAATATTTTTACATGTTCAGACGCAGAATTCAATTTTGCATTGATCTATATTAGCATTCCCTATACCTGTAGTGTTTTGCTTTCGAGATATTTTCATTTGAATAAAACTAGTGAGGTTTCAATAGAATTATTCCTATTATTTATCCTATATATTATGATTATTTTTTGTTTATAGAGAAAAAAAATAAATATGCAGATTCAAGTATTATTTCATTAACGTTTTATTTATGGGTTTAATTATTATTTTTCTTTTTTTAGAAAAAACATAATAATTATAAAGATTTGAGTATTATTTGATTAACGTTCTATGTCTCAAACAATATTTAAATATATTTCGAGAAATAAGTATTATTTTATTTACGTTTTATATTTTAAACATTATTTAAATATATTTTGAGAAATCAAATTTTTAAATATATATTTTTTATTTATTTTAAGTAAACCTGCATATAAAATGAAGCAGTGCATTTTTAACTTCACTTTCAATCAGTGTTTAATACGCGTGGCGCATGAAGTACAATTTCGAGTTTAGAAAAGCCTGAAAATTTGGTTTGGTCGCGTAGCGCTACGCGACCAAACCAAATTTTCAGGCTTTTCTAAACTCGAAATTTTACTTCATGCTTAACCCGGGAGTGGAAAACACTCCTTTAAACCTTAAAATTGATTTTAAATAGCACCGAATGTCAGAAAATTTACAGCAAATGTAAACTTAAAATAAAAATGTCAAGTTTAATATTTTTACTTTCCCCCGTATGTAATACAAAGGGAAAGTATTGTTTTCAAAAGTTGTGTGTTTTATCTAGTTATTGGTGTGTGACAGTGTATGTGTCGATACAATTGAAAAATGTTTCAAATAAAAGTTGTAGGAAATGAAAAACTAAAGATTTTTTGTATCTTCACTTTTTGTCATAGCACTCTTAGTTTTTGAGATAATTAATAAATAATGTTCTTTTATCTAGTCATTGGTTTGTCTTAGTGTATGTGTTGATACAATTGAAAAATGTTTCAAATAAAAGTTGTAGTTACAAAAAGTTGATGACGATTTGAAAATAATAATGCTACAAATATTTTAAAAGTGATTTAATACGCAATTTACGGGGGAAAGTACTATGATGGACACATCACCATTTTTTATTTTACCATGTATTTGCAACGTCATTCGCAAATAAACTTTCTCCATATCGCGGAAAGTTTAGAAATGCGGAAAACACGGAGAGCGATTTTTCATTTCTGACAACAATGGGAATAATCTGCCCCCTGGATAAAAAAAAATCCCGAACTTATTTCGCGACGATCGGGCGAATCAATCAAAATAAAACTATTCAAATTTCTTGCGTGTGGTGAATTTATCGGGAAACTTTTCCAAACAAATGACCATTATGTTTGTGTCTCCCATAAAAACAATGTGATATTTATTAATGGAATACAGAAATAATTTATTTTCAAGATCACTTCGGGAGAAGAAAAAACATGTTTTGGTGCAAACAAGTATGAATTATTTACGGAGAGAGTATTTCCAATATTAAGAATAATGTTTATTAGTAAAACAGCGCAATAGGTCAGGATGAAAATGAGTGAAATGATTAAATGAATAAAAATGAATAAAATGAAAAATCAAGTGTGCGTGCAAAGATTGTGTTGGGTTGATGAATGTGGTGGCCTGAGGAGCTCGAAATAAGAGCGAAACAATCGCCGTCATCTTCTGTCCTCCTTGCACGCACACTTGATTTTTCAATTTAGTCATTTTCATTCATTTAATTATTTCACTCATTTTCATCCTGACCTATAGCGCCGTTACCTTATTTGGTACACAAAATTGAGGGTCGTTACTTATTTATTAGTAAAACAAACCAAGTGAATTCAATTATAAAATTATCAATCAAATCAATTATATTAATAGAAATGTATTATATATTGATAAAAATGTTTTAACAAGTCATCAATGAGAGATAAGTTAAAGATATATATTAGAAATAACTTCTTGAATTAAACAATTTTTATGTAAGCATATTTTCATAATGTCGTCAGAAATGTTAAAAATTTAAATCATGCTGTTTTCTCGAGACAAACTTTTAAAGTTTTTAGTATTAGTCAATTTGTTCACACTAGCAAATAAGAAATCAAACCGATTTCGTAATGAAATCTATATGTAAATATATTTTAACCTCTTTAAATTAAATTAGTGTTTTATACACGAAGCCAAATTTTCAGGCTCTTTTAAACTCAAACTTTTACTTTATGCTTAATCAGGGAGTGCGAACATTGGGGATATTCTGATCCAAAAAATATATCGATATTGAGTATTGATTATTTCGGATAGGAAAGTATCGATACGTGAAAATGTCACAATGAGAAGTATCCATTTTCAAAATATCAATTGTTTTCGATACTAGATACTAGACAATTTAGAACCCAATCAAAACATCTACGCAGTTTGTCTGAGGAATGCCCAAGAATGATATTTTAACGCGCAGAGATTTCTTGTACAAAATTGATTTTTTTGTTTTAGCAAAGTGGGCTTTGAAAACAAAACCAACACAATTGGTTTTACACAAAATATTTACTATTCGCGTAACATTTAATGCACTATTTTTAGTGTAAATTGCATATTTTAATGAAGAAACTGTAAAATATTACAGATATTTAAATTTCTGAAGGTTAGCTATGTGCTACGAGCAAGTACTTACATTTTTTATTTAAAAGAAATTATTAAAATTATGTCAAAAAACTAGATAGAAGACCAGCATTATGGGTGGCACAATTAGTGTGGATGTTTTGATACGGTCCCGACAATTTTCAGACATTAACCGAGATCGTTGTGTAGGTTGTTTTATTATAAAATTAGGAGTTAAATAACAAACGAAACTAAATTTCTGTTTAACGTTAGAACAAACACAAATCAACTTTTAGCGTCTAGAATTAAAAGAAAGTTTGTCAATGTATCAATAATTTTGTTGGATTTTCATAATAAATTAAATTTGATTGATATTTCGTAAGATTAGTTTTACAGAATAAATATTTCACTTTACAATTTACTGTTGTAAAAATTATTAAAAACTATAGCTCCGTTGATACAAAAATAAGCAGTCAGAATATGGTCTGTGTAGTCAAATGACAGGCAATGTAAGTCAGTATTATTGGTATTAAATGTATACTATACAAAATTAAAAATTCGCAAATAATCGTTAACATTTAAGAAATTAATAAAATTTGTGAAAAATGAACAATGACATCTTTAAACAATTAAGCTGTGAATCTATTTTAAATACCCGGAATTAATTTCTGCGCTATCATCTTAATATTAGATTAATACTACGCTTAATTCCAAGTTGTTAAAGCTTCAGATCAAAAATTCATTTTTAACCATTTTTAAAGCACAAGACCAACAGAAGATTGAATCACTTATATTAAATACCACTATTTTGTCTTTTAATGTCTATTGTGATCTCGCTACAATTGTTTCGCCACTCTGTGGCTTCTTCAGGCGAAGAAATGGTGCACAACATTAGTCCATTTTAATTTAATAATTTCAAATGTGAATCGCATTTTAAACTCCAGGATTTAATTACTGTTTATATTATGTTAACAACTTTAATTAATTCTATGATTAATTTTAAATTTTGGAAGATGTAGAGCAACATTTGAATTTTTTACCAATTCTCAAAGATATAACCAACAAAAAATTTTATAATTTCACTTAAATTTTCCATGTGAATGATTTTACATGCATTTTTCGTTCTCGGATGTAATTTCTGCTTATATCGTCTTAAACTCTGATTAATTCTATCTAAGCTTAAACCTAACTTTTTAAATCTTTAGAGCAATAATTGATTTTTTTACCAATTTTAAAACATAAATCCAACAAAAAAAGTAATAAATCCAACAAAAAAGTAATAATTCTACTTAAAATCTCCATGTTTTATTTTACTTAACTCTGATTGATTCTACGCCTAATTCTAAAGCTTTTAAAGCTCTAGGGAAACCATTTTATTTTTTGCCAATTTTCAAACATAAATCCAACAAAAATAATAATTTTACTTAAAATCTCAATGTGAATGACTGCAAATCTATTTTGAATTCCCGGGTTTAATATCTACTTATATCATCTTAAACTCTGATTAATTCTATACGTAGTTCCAAGGTTTAAAAACTCTAGAGGAAAATTTAAATTTTTTATTAATTTTCAAATATAAGACCAACAAAAAATGCAATAATTTCACTTAAAAATTTTGTGCGAATGGCTGCAAATCCAAATTTTCAGGCTTGTTTAAACTAGAAATTTTACATCATGCCTAAACAAGGAGTGCAAACCTAAGTTAAAAAATAAAATAAAACACAATCATTGACAATTCCTAAAATTAAACAAAGTTAGGCATATTTTTTGTCTCGTGTCCCTTCCTGATCAAAACCCTGGCTACGCCTATGTCAACAGAGTTAATTTAGACGAACAAATGTAAGTCACCCAGATCTTGGATTTAGATAATGATACAGAGTGTTGATAATGCAATTTTTGAATGCGATTTATTATGCTGAGTACATTTATTTCTTCGAAGCGGAGTTTGTCTATTCAGCAACGGCCGTTTATTGCAAATTCAGTGATGCATTATGAAATTACGAAACGGTGAATTATTTCTCTGGCACAATAAACTCACCAACGGGGGTGGATATTACTAGATATTAGAAAAATGCTCTCATACTAATTGAAATTCGTTTTAATATAGTATTTATAGTATAACTTAAATAAATTAACAAATTCCAACTTCTTAGTGTGGAATAGTACCTACGCAAAACTTATGTGTGTTGCTCAAAATGGGAACCATCAGACAAACAAACAATTATGTAAACAAACATTTATTTGTTGATTGATTGAGTTACGCGAAGATCAAATTAATTTGACGAATAAAGCACTAATAACCTTTCTTCACACGTTTATTTGAATTACCAAATGTACATACATTTCGTGTTAATCCATTAATAATGGTCACTTTGTGTCCGAAATGTATGTACATTTAGTAATTCAAATAAATGTGTAAAGACAGGCTACTAGTCGTTTGTCAAACATTTATTTGTTATAAATCGTGAAGTTTCATAGCAACCTTGTTTTGTTTATCATTATTTATAGATTTGATTCAAACTTGGGCATGCTGTACGTCATTAGATTCAGAATTTAATAATTAATAAATTATTTTAAAAAAATAATTGAGGATTAATTTAAAGCTAAGTATTCACTAAACCAGTGGTTCCCAAACTTCTTCGGTTCCCGGCGCCCTTAATGTATCAGAATTATTTCGCGGCGCCCTAAGTACAAACATTTTGGCCCTTTTCGCTGTGTGTTTAACACCGGGGGCGGTGAACCTTCAGCGCGAGGCAGATTCAACTACCAGCGACGCCCCTGTAGCCCCAGCGCGCACACTTTGGAAATAACTGGACGAAACTGTAAAACAAAAGTTGTTGATTTGAATTTTCTGTGTCTATGACACAAAATAAAACATTCTGGAGTGGTCATAGTCACCTAGATGCAACATCAAATTTTTGGAAGAAAAATGTACACGTGCAACTTTTTTTTGCAAAAAAACAATTGATTTTGCATGTAAAATATCATCCTGCATCAATAAACGAAAAATATATAGTGCATTCCATTTAAGTTTTGAAAATTGATGTAATTTCCAGTGAAACCGGAAGTGCGACTAAAGCGTTCAGATCACCATTATACTCCAATTTTTGCTTAATATAAACCTACCAAATTTCAAATTAATATCTTAAATAATAAAAAAACTAAAGGAGGTGTACCAGTTTTGAGTTACACCCGGTATAGTACAGTGTGATCGTTCAAATTATAATTTAGAGTAGGCGGCATTTTTTGTGTGGTTACCCAGACTGCTAATTGAATGATGGAATAAATTTGAGGTTATGTGTTAACAGTCAGCAGTGCCAATCTAATTTAAAACTTAAAGCCTACTCTAAATCATGTTTTATACGATCGCACGGTATTATTAATTTAGGTGTGATGTAATTGAAATGCAAGGATGGCTTTAGTGTGGTGAATGGTTGCAATTTCTCACTGTGTAAATGTTATTAAAGGAAAAATGTAGCGGGCAAATAGTAGTTCCCTCCGCGTGTGAAATTAATTTCACAGACTTGACATTTTTTTCATCAACTCACCCACAAATATGGTTGACCTTATAGCATAAAATACATTTTTAAAGGAAGGAATTGTTTGTTGCTTTGAAACAGATTTTAATGAGCTAATTAAAAGTTAAACGCTGCAAGCCCTTAATCTGGCGCATTCGTTATTATATCATTGCATAAGCACTACAATTGTGTTTTATTAATTAACTAATTAGAACAAAGTATAAACATCCACAATACAAATTACTACAATTAAGTTTTTTTAAATTAATTAATAAGCAATTAGTTTTGTAAAAAGTTATTACATATCTTAGATTACGTAATTTATGTCTAATTACATCTAATTACGACGTATTTTTCTGAAGTCAAAACATACTGGGATGCCGACAGTACATAGACACCCGTTATAATAATTATAATTTATGTTAAATATTTATATTCCAGTTTTTCAGGATATTTATCGATGCCTTCTCTTATAGATTTATTATTATTATTACATAATATTTGATGGCTTTTCGTAAAATCAGCTAGCTTGACCAAAGAATCCCGCCCAAGGGACGTGACTGAAATGAATGAATAATAAATTTGTGCCTCCCTATTCATGTCAATCGATATTTTTTTCGAAGAATATTTATGGCACAATGAATATTAAGCGGATTTATATGGCTACAGAAAATACAGGTGACCCCGGAAATATTTAAAACAAAATTTTAAAATACATTAATTAAAACTTCATAAAATCATACTGTTTTTGAAGTTTAATGATACTAGTAAAAGGCACATATTATTTTTTGAGGTTCTGGATTTTTATAAACATAACATTTTGAAAATTTTGGGTTTAGAAAAGCCTACAATTTCTATTTCTACAATTTTTACTTAATCAGAGATTAAATCAATGATTTATTTATTCCTCAAGATATCTAAGTCTACTATATACGTTTATAAATGAAATTCACTTAGTTTGTTTTACTACTATACAAGGCATTTTTCTATTGAGTATACATATCTCGATAATTCTAGTAAATTTTCGGGAATTCGTTGTACTCTAAAAGTGTTCAATTTGATGCCTTAAACGTGTGTTTCCACTTCCAGACTAAGCATGAAGTAAAATTTCGAGGTTAGAAAAGCCTAAAAATTTGGATTGGCCGCGTAGCGAAGCGGAGCGGCCAATCCAAATTAGGCTTTTCTAAACTCGAAATTTTACTTCATGCGCCACGCATACAAAACTCTGAAATATTGCAAAGTTCAGAATATACGGCTTTGGCAATCTAATATGTAGACATGAATAAAATGCGAGTTAGTTGTTTAAAACAGTAACTATAAGCAACCCAATTAATCCGATGTATATTGGGTTGCCTTTAATCGCTGATGTGCGTATGTTTTGTTTACTTAACTTAAAATCAGTGTTTTATACGCGTCGCGCATGAAGTAAAATTTCGAGTTTAGAAAAGCCTACTTTGGATTGGCCGCTCCGCTTCGCTACGCTGCCAATCCAAATTTTTAGGCTTTTCTAAACTCTAAATTTTACTTCATGCTTAGTATGGGAGTGAAAACACTCGTTTAAAGCCTCAAAATGAACACTTTCAGAGTACAACGAATTACTGCAAATGTACTGTAATTCATCAAACAAATTGGGAATTGACTGTATAGTATTATTTTAATTATATTCTTAGATAAGTAAATGTTCTTTGTTTTGTATAAATATAAAATGTTCAATAAATTGTGAAAAATATGTAGTATAAATATAATCAATACCGAATTCATAAAAATATAAAATTAGTGACCCTGACTTATGAAATCCCGACATTGATAAAGACTGTGTGACAGAGCACTGCATTTCGAGTACTATGTGCTCATTATCAATAGCTGGAATTTTACATACCTGGTGTATTATCGCAACTGCCATACACAATTGCAATTAATACTAAGAATATTATAATTTTCGTTGTTAATAATTCTCTGGTTTCTTCAAGATACCGCAACCTAGTTTGTTAAATTTGCAGGCTGCCCCGTTTGACAAAGTTCTATTGATTAAATGAGCTGGACGCAAATATATTCAACTTCTATTTATGCAAATAAAAAAATGTATGTAGAATTACGATTGTTTCTATACATTGTTTATATTTCTGATATAATATCAGAAAATAAAAACATTTGGTGATAACCAAATATTTATGAATATGATTTGTCTTAGTAAATACAACATGTTTTTTTTTATTATGAGTTTACGTATTTTTCTAGCTAAAATCACGTAACTTGGTATAATAGTATTTGGCCTAAATGTTACGTATACTTTGTAACAAATCAAATAAGATATTATATATTTCATTATATAATCCAAAATCCGGCGGTGTATTTGCACGGGAAGTAGTTGTTTCAATAGGTATTTATTGTCTTAAGTAGTCTTAATAATTAGTATTGTTTGCATTTTATACAAACATTGTCGTCATTTTATATGCCGGGTGATTCATATAACCTGGAATAGCGTATATCTCGAAAAATAGGCATCGTATAGGAAAAATAGCAGAATCCAAAGTTTAAGTTTCGAGTTTAGAAAAGCCTAAAAAAATGGATTAGCCGCGTAGCGGATATGCGGATATACGCTATTCCAGATTAAATAATTTACCCGGTATTATATAGACGTAAATAAAACGCAAGTCAATTGTTTGAAACAGTGATTATAGGCAACTCAATAACCCTAATGTATATTGGGTTGCCAATAATTGTTAATGTGCGTGGGTTTTTTTAACTTAACTTATAATGAGTGTTTGATATGCGTGGCGCATGAAGTAAAATTCCGAGTTTAGAAAAGCCTAATTTGGACTGACCGCTCCGCTTCGCTACGCGCCAATCCAATTTTTTAGGCTTTTCTAAACTCGTAATTTTATTTCATGCTTAGTCTGGAAGTAGAAACACTCGTTTAAGGCCTTAAATTGAACACTTTTAAAGTACAACGAATTCCTGAACATTTATTGGAATTATCGAGATATGTATACTCAAAAGAAAAATGCCCTGTATAGTAGTAAAACAAACGAAGTGAATTTTTATTTAAAAACGTATATATCAGACTTAGCTCTCTTGAGGAATAAATAAATCATTGATTTAACCTCTGATTAATTCAAAATTATAGAATATACGAATGTAATTTTTTTTAAGATATCCTAAACATTATGTATCAGACTTGTATAAACTTTGTATCCATTATATAAATAAATAAAATAAATTGCATTAAATTAAACTGAATTGAATGTCTCTATCATCAGTATGTGATTATGTAAACAATTCGTAAATACAATTGTATTTTTAAGAAGTACTAATCACTAATTAAGTTAATCGACTACGATGCAAACGGGCATTAATATTCAAAAAATATATTTTTATAAGTTTGCAATTGATTTAGTTTTTTTGTTGTTGTTGATATAAAATCAACTCACCAAACTAATTTTACTACTTGTAATTTCTTTCCGTCTAACTTAAAAATGGTAAATAGGATTAACATTTTCAAGAATAATCTAATTATAGTGCTATTATTAAAGAAACCATTGAATTTGGAAGAATTCTAGTTATAAATTTGAATAATACTACTATTTTCGTGTATCCTTTAAGCCAAATTCTTATACTAAGTATATATTTTGTTTATGTATGTAGATTTTAATATGAATAAAGACTGCTTATTATTATTATTATCTCTGGAGGTTTTTTTATTTTTGTTTCGGGCGTAATTTATTAACGCGACCGCTTTACGCATTTCTGTGTCAAACGCAGGCAAAAAAGGCATATAAATCCTGAATAAATTATATGTCACGCTCGCGTATACTAGCACATGTCGTGAAGAGGAAATGGGCTTATTTAGATTTATATTTTCTATTTCAATTGAAAATAAAACAGCACAAAACCGAATACAGATCTAAAATCACCTATAAAATATTACTATTCTCTCTAGTATATATGATATCTTGTATAAATATTTAAAAACAACTTTACAATCTTGTAATAATAATTAATTGTTTACACGAAATCACATTCTAAGAATATGGAATTAAAATTTGAAAATCATTATTAAGAATGTATTTGTATTCTATACTGAATAATTATTGTATCAAGATTTCATCTTTTTTTAAATTTAAGTTGATCACACGCTTTGGGAATTGACATATAAAACGTCAGACGTAATCATTTTACTATATAAGTTCAGAGTTGCCAACCAAAAGTTTTTTCCATTCATTCTTGAGGTTTTTTTAATTGAGCATACGATACACGCATGTTAATACACTATTGATTTAATGTCAATACAAGTATATTCTCAAGTTCGATTTTTATATTTTAATTCTATATTGTTAGGTGGAGCAAAAACAGGCGGATAACAAACGCCTGTATTCCTCCCCCTAACAATATAGAATTAAAATATGAAAATCGTTATTGAGAATATATTTGTATTCTCATTCGTGTCAGTTGAGCAAGAATCAACAATCCCTCAATTGCGCAATCGTGGTCAAAATTGAATGATCAATGTTTCTATCAGTCATACAATATTGACACGTATTGAATATCCTTATTGAATGATCAATGCTATTCAATATTTAAACAATATTATACATAAATTTAATATCTATATTGAAGAATCAATGGTATTCATTATAAAAACAAGATTATACATGGATAAAGTATCTATATTGAAGGTTCAATGGTAATTATAATTGATACAATATTGTGCATGGAATAAATATATAGAGTTAAGGATCAATAGTATTCATTATTGATACAATATTGTACATGCATTAAATATCTATATTAAGGGATCAATAGTAATTATTATTGATAGAATATTGTACAGAAATTGAATACCTATTGAATTATATTTATTATTGACACAATATTGTACAGAAATTAAATATCTATCATCGATTTTCATTGTAGATACAACTGAATTACTTTTATTCTGGATTTATACAATATTGTATCTATAATAAATATTATTATAGTATCAATACACGCAAACTAAATTGTGGCAATATTGTGTGTACATTGATTAACAATTTCAAGATATAAATAAAGATACAATATTGCTATAACGTAAACTCAAGATTCATTTCTACTAGGGCTCTCTCAATGAAATTATTCGTACAAGTAGTTTAAAAAGAATAACTCCTGTATCACCGTATTACCACATAAAAAACATAGAGCTTGACAGTTTGGTAAAATGAAGTGGAAGTAATGTTGTGAAACTTTTAACGGGCCGCAATTTAAAGCGCTTACATGCTCAAGTAAATTTTGTTCCGGATAGACGACGGGATTAGATTGCTGTGTATGGAGATTTAATGAAAGGACTCGAAACGATTTCGTCCACTGTTTCCTCTGGGAGGAATTTACAAATACTCAATTTACACTCTGTAATCTTTCCATGGGTTTGTTTTAAATAATAATGTATTGTAATCTTCTTACGTTTCATTCATTTCAAATTATATAACATCGTAGTAAATAGGGAATGCTTATTTAAGTGCAGATATCCCGATTACAGCGTTCGGTAAGTTTTCAGGAATTCATTGTTTTTATAAAAGCGGTACATTTGAAGCTTTAAACTATTGTTTCCACTCCTTAGTCGAACATGAAGTAAAATTTAGAGTTTAGAAAAGAATGAAGATTTAGTCTGGTCGCGTAGCAAGGCAGAGAGACCAATTTTAATTTATAAATAATTTTTATACGTTTGAACTTTAAAGATCGTAGAACAGAAAATTGAATTTCGTCGCTCTAAGTAGACCAATTGAAGTAGATTTTTTAGGGACCCCGGTGGGGTAGTGGGTAGAGGCCCTGTGTTTGTAGCGTCTAAATATAGTAAATTACAAAATACAAAGGTAAAATGGCGGAATAGTTTAAAATCAATATCCAATAAATGTTAAATAAAAAATAAATAATTAAAAAGAAGCATATTTTTTGAAAATTTAGAAATGTGTTTCAATAACCATTAAAAAATAACTGTAAATACAAATTTTAAATGTTAATTTCAAATCCATTCCATTCTGAAATATTCGTTGATTGCTCCCAGCGCATCCACCATTTATGCAAGATATTTGTAATTGGCGCACGCCCGAATTTCTGTCAAATCCGCGTACGTCTAGAAATAATTAATGGTGGCAACATTGAAATGAACCAAGCTCAACACCGTGTTTGCATTATAAAGCAGATTTGAGTGATGGCCGTGTGTTATCTGGCGAGCATCCTGTTTTACAGCCGAACATTGATTGCGCGATCCAAGCCATCAATTTCACAACACTATGTACAAAAGTGAGATAATTGAATTTTTTATAACGCTCTACAAACATGCAAATTGCTTATTCGTCGCTATAATAACACTGCAGAATTTCAAATCACAAAGTAACAGAAAATAAAAGAAAAGGCAAGATGAACATTTTAATTCACAATGTTTGCTTTACTTAACTCAAAATAACTGTGAATTATTTTTAGTCAGGCAAAATTTACGAAAAATGTATACAAGGAGTTTTACTTTTAAGTATACATATCTCAATTACATCTTGTAAATCTTTAGATATTCATTGTTATTATAAGAGTTCATTTTCACGCTTTAAACGAGTGTTTCCACTTCTAGATTAAGCATGAAGTAAAATTTAAAAATCAAATAATCAGGATCTTTTAAATTCGAAATTTTACTTCATCCTTAGTCTGAAAGTGAAACACTCGTTTAAAGCTTCAAATTAAGATCTAAAAAAATGACAAATACATAAAAAACAAATTTCCTGTATGTGCAATTTTAATCTTCTTGAGATACACGTATTTTATGAAATTCTCTTATACTTGTATACTTACAACAAAACAAATGCTTGTCCTTGCTGATGTAGTACTTTTGTATTTAAAGTTTTTGAAAATTAGTGCCTAATTTACGAGAGTCTACTAATAACTTTAAATTGAAATTAAGTCGATGTTAAGCAACAATTGCTCAACATTTACACAAAAGATTATGGAAAAATGTAATCAATATCGATTGTTTGTAATTTCAGTATAATGCATTTGATATTGATCTGAAGTTGCATGCAATTATTTTCATGCAACTGGCTCCTAATCTTATAGAGTTTATTAAAATTATTGCTCATTATATTATTTTCAAAAACATTCTGCATAGTAATTATTTTGTAATTAAATTATTCTTTGCCCTGTTTTTTTCCTTGCTTGTTATATTATGGGTATTTCCCCAGTGGCACGATAAATAGCCCGTGTTTATTAAGCAAACCCTTTTCCCTTAAAGAGTTCTTCGCGTGCTTAAGCTGAGACGTGACACAGGGCGTTTAAACGCATTAACAAGTTTTCCATTAACAGAGAAAAAAGTGTGTTGGTTTTCTTTATTCCGTGTTGTGTTGAATTTTCTCGAGCCTCCCTTTTTATTGTGGGTTTAATAAAAGACGAGATGTAAGAGTAGAAAAAAAGTGAGATGTAAAGGGGAGTAAATATTTGTTTGTATGTTTCCAAAAGATAAAAAAATTCCACATTTAATATTTGCGAGCTTGTGTTTCGTATTGCTGAAAATAGTAGAAAAATTTCGTATCTACAAGCAGAAAGACTTATGATTGATAGCCCTTGAGAAGAAGAAAACAATACATTATATTTGATTTTTATCAAAGTATGTAAAGTTTATTTCTTATATTTCTTTATTAATAAATATATAGTAGTATGCATATTTATATTAATCAAATACTACCATTTAATTTTTATATCGTATGTTCAATAAAAAAATAAACCTCTATAGTGCCATGATTTTATCTTTTTTAAAATTCAAGTTGGCTACACGCTTTAGGAATTGATATATAAAACGTCAGACAGAATAATTATAATGTATAACTTAGTTGAGTTGACAGCCTACAATATTTGTTATGGTACTCTAGAGGTTTTATTATATTGAGCATACGATATCAATATAGAAGACATAAAGTCTGTTTTTTTAATAGCACGAACTTAGGTGTATTTACTGCAAACGTCCTGCTTTAACAGTAGGGTATTTTAAACATCAAATTTTGAAATTTTGGTAAATGATTATCAATGTGACAAATAAATCATAATTTGTCAAATAAGTTGTCAAGATGCATGAGTTTTAGTATAGAGAACGCTACAAGTTGCACCTTTACAACACAAACAGGCATTATTTCTTTTAAGTATACTTTACATATTCCTTCTAAACATTTGTAAAATTAATGTACTAAACAAAACTAAGTCGAAGTATAGTTTAAACTTCACTTTAAATCAGTGTGGTGCAGTGTGGCAAATGAAGTAAAATTTCGAGTTTAGAAAAGCCTGATTTGGCTTGGTCGCTCCGCTGCGATACGCGACCAAGCCAAATATTCAGGCTTTTCTAAACTTGAAATTTGACTTCATGCTTAGCCTGGGATTAGAAACACTTGTTAGAGTCTTCAAACTGAAGGTTTTTAATAAGATCACGAATGTCTGAAAATGTCCATTGAAAAATCGTTACATGTATACCTAAAAGAAAAATTCCTTGTATTTAGAACTTTTTCAAAATTTGAACATGTAAATAGGCAGATAATGAAGAAGACAAATATTCCTCAGCAAGGAGCATTTACCTGATCCTCAGAGACACTTTATTAAATTGGTAATAGATACAAATAATTTAAAGGTACATTACATCCTAATCTTTGTTAAATAAATTATCTATTTTATGAGTTAATTAAATTGTCAAATGACTGTCATATTTCCCTTCAGATGACCTACAAATTTAAAGATGATTTACAACATAACATGTAATTAATCTTGTCCTAACCTGAAACACCCAACCTGCGATCTACTAAATTCTTGAATGGTCAAATGTGATTGGTCATATTGAAAAAAATGGTGATGTGTCGATCATAGTACTTTCCCCCGTAAATTGCGTATTAAATCACTTTTAAAATATTTGTAGCATTATTATTTTCAAAATGTCTTCAACTTTTTGATAACTACAACTTTTATTTGAAACATTTTTCAATTGTATCAACACATACACTGAGACAAACCAATGACTAGATAAAAGAACATTATTTATTAATTATCTCCAAAACTAAGAGTGCTATGACAAAAAGTGAAGATACAAAAAATCTTTAGTTTTTCATTTCCTACAACTTTTACTTGAAACATTTTTCAATTGTATCGACACATACACTGTTACACACCAATAACTTGATAAAACACACACAACTTTTGAAATATCTCAAAAACTAAGAGTGCTATGACAAAAAGTAAATGAACAATATATCTTTATTTTGTTATTATCTACAACTTTTATTTGAAAGAATTTTTTGTTTGATGAACATTTATTGAAAAAATCTGAAAAAACTGAAAAACGCTACGAGTAAAGTACCACTTCCGGTTTTCCGATTTTCACCAAAAGCTTTTCAGTTCTTCCGATTGTATCAAAAAGCTTAAGTTTCAAGTTTCATCTCGATATCTTTAGCGGTTTTTGCGGTACAGCGCACACAGACTCACACACAGACACACAGACACACAGACACACAGAGAGACAGACATTTTTCAAAAATGGTCTTATTCGACTCAGGGGACCTCAAAACGGATATTTCCGCTAAAATTTTTGATTCGAAAATTTTCACGAAAACAATACTTTCCCTTTGTATTACATACGGGGGAAAGTAAAAAACAGATAATTTGTTCTGTTTTTATAGCCAACTGGATCTGGTGTTTCTTTATATAATGTTGGATATTTGGTTGGGTACCATGGTTGTAATTCTGACTTTTGCCTTCAAAATAAATTTGAGGTTCTGTTTTCCACATGGTTGCCATTACCCTATCCTAAAGATTAATATTACTTGCGGCATTTTACTAGTACTTTTCTGTCAAACAATTAATGAATTGCAACAGGGCATTAATATATGTCATTGCTTGACAAACAATAGGGATACCCAAATAATTAAAAAACCTAAGAAAAATAAATCCCAAATCTGGTTGGCTAATACAAAAAAAAACCGAATATACCTGCATCAAATAAGGTATACATTCATTGATTAACAAAATAATTCAAGTGTATTTTGAACTTTACAATATTTCAGTGATTTACACGCGTGGCGCATAAAGTAAAATTTCAAGTCGCAACCAAACCAAATTTTCAGGATTTTCTAAACTCGAAATTTTACTTCATGCTTAGCCTGGCAGTGGGAAACACTCATTTAAAGCGTCAAATTGAACACTTAAAAAAAATCAATAAATTCATACCTACTTAAAACAACAATTCCCTGCATGAGTAAATAAAGTATGAATTTTATAACAACTTACTTTATATTTGAGGACATGAAGGACCTGTTAATATAATTATAACATAAAACACCTTTTTGCATAGACTCCTGCACACAAAACCCTACGAAATTTACACCCCACCTAAAATTACCCCAAAGCCATACACCGTAATTACCATAATAAAATATACGTACACAAAGATAAGCTAATGACCGCACTTCCAACCCATCTTTCTCACATTCACACACCCGCTCAACTTTTATACTCCGACTCTCTTCTGCTGAATGAATCAAGTTTTATTTCACGGCTTGTGAAATTTCCAGCCATGTTTTTTTTTAATTTTCGAGAGGATAAAAAGTACATGATACAAATATTGACCTCAAATAGTACGCACGTGTGCCTTTTTCAGGTTTCACGTTTCAGGTTTCAGGCACGCACCTACAATTTTTCTAAACATATGTGGAAATATAATGACGTTCCCACAGGAAATCGTCGTAATATTTTTTCCTTCTGAATAACTTATTGATCTGCGTGTATTCAAATCGAAAAGGTTAAGGCTGCATAAATCATGAGGTTCATATACATAGCTAGTTGACAAATTGAATACTATAGGGATGAATGATTGATACTAGACGATTCAATGAATAGTATTTGATTCATTAATATTTGATTTTTCTTTAATATTATTTATTTAAAAAATATATTTACTAATCAACATAATATGGATCAGTTGTTCCATACTGGCTTAACTTAATATTATTTTTAATTTCATGATTTCATGAGAGTAAATGTAATTTCAACTAAGTTCAAGGTAGCTCTAAGACTCTATTAAACAATACTTAGTTGTTTAATAGTTGCTCAACTTAATATTATTTTTAATTTCATGATTTCATGGAAGTAAATGTTATTTCAACTAAGTTCAAGCTAGCTTTAAGACTATTCAATAATACTTAGTTGTTTAATAGAGTCTTAAAGCTAGCTTGAACTTAGTTAAAATTACATTTACTCCCATAAAATAATGAAATTAAAACTAATGTTAAGTTAAGTGTGGTAAAGTAAAACACGTGTTTTATTCCATATTTTTATTTTCAGTTGCCTGACAAGTGTTTCGATTCGTTACGATTATTTTCAAAGTAAAACTGACAAACAAAACAAGTGTTTTACTTTATTCAATTTTAAAATTTGCTACCATTAATCAAGTAGTAAACTAGTATCTACCTAGTTCAATAGTTGTTCTGCTACTTTCTTAATGGAACGTAACGTTCAAATTGGGTAATGTAAAATACACTTTAAATTTAGACAAATATCTGTAGATTGTTTTTAATGAAAATCCAAAGTTGATTATTTTTATTTTATAAAAATATATGATTAATGTTTCCAAATAAACGCTTTTATATTTAAAAAAAAATAAGTTTTTTCAGTATTTTCCTAAATGAACTAAATTTGTGGCGAAATTGGGAGCGTTTGATTTAATTTTGAAGCCAACGAAGACAACAAATGTATGCATTTTATTAGACTGGCGGTTTTATTTTTTGTTAACGTTTGGAGCGCCCTAAATGAACTAAAATCAAGATAAAAATAGAAAATCGTAGTTGCCGTGAAAAGAGCCTTTTATAAATTTAATTAATTGGGTTTTTGGTATTAGCGGCAAAATTAATTCAAAAAATATAATGGATATAATAATTATCGTAGAATTTGTATGTAATTTATTTTTAATTATTTTTTAATTCTTTTTTCAAATAAATATATATGGGCCTATATTTTGCCAAAACGTTTTGGCTTCGCCCTGATGAAGCCAAAAAATGTTGAGGTAATAAAGGCATATACATGGTTTTTAAAATAGGATTTTTTTAAAAATAAACAATTTATTACGTACAAATTCTACGATAAAGTCTCCGTCTTCATTTTATTTTTGGAATTAATTTCGCCGCTAAAACCAAAAACCCAATTAATATTGTCAACTTGACGGCAAAAAAGAAAAATGTCTTTTATAAATTTTGACTATTGACATTCAAGTTCAACGTTCAGGATTGTCATTCAAAATGTATATAATATTTTGTTAATTTTTATTTAATAATATGCACTTGAAAATGACGTTTAAAGATATTTTCAATAAAATATCAAAAAAAGTGATCATCTGCCAAAAAAAAGTCTGTCTGTCAAAATACTGCAACAAGACTTCCGTTAATAAATAAATAAATGTCAAATACTAAATGTCAAATGTCAACTGTCAAATGTAAAATATCAAATGTCAATATCAAATGTCAATATCAAATGTCAAATGTGAAATTATTGTTTTATGCGAGTGGCGCATGAAGTAAAATTTCGAGTTTGTTTATTTATTTATTTATTAATTTATTCATTCAACGGAGTCCATTTAAAAAATACATAATATTATACAACTAAAAATATAAAATTACACATTAAAACATAATTAAAACAAAAAATATAAAAACAATTAAAAGTTCCGACAATTAACATGTTCATAAGTAAAATAGATTGTAACTAAAAACATACGACGCAAAGGTAAAAAGTTTAAAAGTTAATAAGTTTAGAAAAGCCCCGAACATTTGTCTCGGGTCACTTGGGGCTTTTCTAAACTCGAAATTTTACTTCAAGTTTAAGTTCAACGTTGAAGATTTTGATTCAAAATGTATATGTTGTTTTATTAAGTTTTATTTAATATCATACACTCGAAAATGACGATTAAAGATATTTTCAATAAAATGTCAAAAAATGTCATCATCTTTCCAAAAAAGTCTATCTGTCGAAATACGGCAAATGTCAACTGTCAAATGTCAACTGTAAAATGTAAAATATAAAATGTTAATATCAAATGTCGAATGTGAAATTACTGTTCTATGCGGGTGGCGCATGAAGTAAAATTTGGAGTTTAGAAAAGCCCCGAAAATTTGTCTCGGGTCGCTGCGCGACCCTCGACAAATTTTCTTTTGGGGCTTTTCTAAACTCCAAATTTTACTCCATGCTTAGTCTGGGAGTGGACGACACTCGTTTTGCCAACTTATAAAATTTTGACTATCGACGTTCCAGTTCAACATTCAGGATTTTGATTCAAAATGTATATGATATATTGTTAAGTTTTATTTAATAATAAACACTCGAAAATGACGTTTAAAGATATTTTCAATACAATGTCAAAAAAGCGATTTTTCAAAGAAAGTTTATTTGTCAAAGTACGGCAAATGTCAAATACCAAATGTCAACTGTCAAATATGGAATATGAAATCTCAAATGTGAGATAATTGTTTTATGCAGGTGGCGCATGAAGTAAAATTTAGAGTTTAGAAAAGCCCCGAAAATTTGTCTCGGGTCGCTTTATAAAATTTCCATAAAATGTTCGATGTTTTGTGATTTTCGTCTGTTTATAAAAATTTTATCGCATTTTTAATATTTAAAGATTTTCAGTATTTCGAGATTTTTATCAGATTTCGATATTTTTGTTGATTTATAAAATGTTGATGAAATTTTCGATATTCCGTAATTTTCGTCAATTTATTAAATTTTCATCACATTTTCAATATTTCAAGACTTTCGTCGATTTATAAAAATTTCATCAGATTTTTAATATTTCCAGATTTTTATCAGATTTTAGATATTTCGAGATTTTTGTCGATTATAAAATTTTGTAAAAATTTTCGATATTTCGTGATTTTTGTCAATTTATAACATTTTCATCACATTTTCAATGTTTCAAGATTTTCGTCGATATATAAAAATTTCATGAGATTTTCAATATTTCGGGATTTTTATCAGATTTCTAATATTTCGAGACTTTTGTCGATTTATAAAATTTTGATAAAATTTTCAATATTTCGTGATTTTTGTCAATTTATAGAATTTTCATCACATTTTCAATATATCAAGATTTTGTCGGTTTATTAAAATTTCATCAGATTTTCAACATACACACAATTTTCGATATCTAGTGATTTTTGTCGATTTATGAAAATTTGATAACATTTTCAGTATTTTGTGAATTTTTTTGATTTATAAATATTTATATTTATATAAAATTTATTTATAAATATTTCGATGTTTTCATCAATTTATAAAATTTTCATAAAATTTTTAAGATACAGAAATTTTTGTTATAAAATGTTGATGAAATATTTAATATTTTAAGATTTTTTGTCAATCAAAAATCAATTTATAAAATTTTCATGAAAGTTTCAACATAGGAAAATGTTTGTTGATTTATAAAATGTTCATGAAATTTTGAATATTTCAAGATATTTTGTATATTTATAACATTTTATTAGATTTTCGATATTTTGATATTATGAAAATTAACAATGAAATTTGACAATATCAAAAAATCTCAAAATTGATAAATCTTCAAACATTAAAAAACAATGACTTATGGCATGACGAAAATGGCCAACATTTACGTAAATTGATGAATATTATTGAAATTAATGACTTCCGTCAATATTTAGTTGATTGGTGAAAATCTGAAACTTCGAAAATTTCATCAAAATTTTATAAATCGACAAAAATCTCGAAATATCGAAAATCTGATAAAAATCTCGAATTATTGAAATTCTTATGAAATTTTTATAAATCGACGAAAATATTGAAAATGTGATGAAAATTTAATAAATTGGCAAAAATCACGAAGTGTCGAAAATTTTATCAAAATTCAGTTGAGTCAAGATTTTTGAAATATACTGAATGAATATTATATTTGTAGAAGTTGTTTGTTTTTGTTAGATTGAAAGTTTAGTCAAGATTTTTAAAATATACTGAAGAAATATTATATTTGTAGAAGTTTAAAAATATGTTATATTGTGTGATGCAATGTTTTGACGCTATCCTGTTTTTTATCTCAATATTTAAACATTTCTTTTTTTCCTCTTTAGTCGAATAAATATACAGGGATTTTTTTTTGAGATTGTAAGGATTATTATTATTATAATTATCATATCTCGTTGCATAAGCTGTACATTTTCAGGCAATCGTTGTTTTTGAATAACCTTCAATTTGAAGCTTTAACGAGTGTTTCTAATCCTTGATTAAGCATGAAGTAAAATTTCGAGTTTAGAAAAGCCTGAACATTTGGATTTGAAGGGGCGCGCGAGCGAAGCGAGTCGCGCACTGGTAAATCCAAATTTTCAGGCTTTTCTAAACTCGAAATTTTACTTCATGCACCACGCGTGTAAATCACTGATTTGAAATGAAGTTCAAAATATACTGTTTAATGTTTACTAAAATGTATTTAAAACGGAATTTTAGATTCATAAACTTTAGGAAAAATGTGAATTGAAAAAAGTATCTACTTTAAACTTCTAAATAGAATAAAATAGAATATAATTTGTCTTTATTTCAAAGTGTCATTTACAAACAAAGTGAAAATAGCGTCAACTTAACTTAAACTACTCTTATAACTTAATTTGGTATATAGAAATAAAAATTTAAATATAACTAATAACTTAATTTTGCAAAATTTGTTTATATATTCGAGGTGTGGCCCTTGAAACATTTTAGGTGTTAATTTTGGTCCTCGAAGCAATTTCGGTTGGCAAGCCCTGATCTAAATTAATGTTCATTTTATATTAGATTACTTAAGAATTAACTTTAAATACTAATTCACTATTTTATACCTTTTACAATTCAACTTGATATTAAACTTAAATTTAATTTGATACCAATCAAAATTAAGTTGGCGCTAAACAAATCCCAGTTGCATTAAATTAATGATAACTGGATTTTAATTATTGACAACTTATAATTGTTAAGAATTGAGTTTAAATACTAATTTACTATTTTATACCTTTAAAAGTTTAACTTTATATTAAACTTAAATTCAAGTTGACACCAATCAAAATCAAGTTGGCGCTTAACAAATTCAAGTTGCATTAAATTAGTGATAACTAGATTTTGATTATTAACAACTATAAATTGTTTAGCGCCAACTTGAACTTGGGTTAAAACTTGAGGAAAACAACGGCAATATAAATCATGTTCTTTCAATATTTACTACAAAGAATATACTTTTATGTAAAGCAGGTAAATACACTTGTTTGAAAATGTATACAATACAGTGTTTAATTTACAGTTTCCAGGGTGTGAGAGTTTTCCTGTTTAAGTTGAATCACTTATCGACTACACTGAAATGCTAATGCTTGTTGCAATGTGCATTAAGCTAGAAACTTAATATGTACAAATAGACTGGTGAATGGTAACCCGTTTGAGTATAAAGCTTGACGCACTTCCTTCACAAACAATAAATCATTAAGATATTAATCTTGGAAGCGAAGACAGGGAAATTCAGTATCGACCCAGGGCTTATTTACCCTCCAAAACAGGAAACTGTAGTCGTGTATCTTATAATGGTAATAGCTTGTGTTAGTCTAAGTAATTAACTTAACTAATTAGCGCTATGATAATAAGGAAATTAAATGTTTTAATGTGAAGCGAGTTTAGTTTTTTTAAATTTATATTCGAATGGAATTAATTCGCCTATTACAGTGTAATTTTCTTTAATCTAAAGAATTCGATTTCTTTATAAATTATCATTTTAAAAAATGCACATCTTGGTACATTTTTTTAAATAAATTTATAGCATTCTACTTAATTATGACTAATATAACTAACTAATGTACTTAAAAAATGTATTAACACACGTTAAAGTTCGACTTGATTAGGCATGAAGTAAAATTACAGTCACTGATAACTGGTTCATTTTAAGTTAAAAAAAAATCAAAATTAACGGACTGTAAACAAAAGTTCAACTTCGGCAGTTTATTTTTTAGAGAGGTATTAATGAAAACTATCGAAGTCATTAATTATCGATTGATTTTAGATACTTAAAATTGACTCAAGTTGTGCAAATTATAGATTTTATTCTTAAAGTTAAACAAATTAACATTGTTTTAGGATATCCGAACAATCATGAAAAATGGTGATGTGTCCATCATAGTAATTTCCCCCGTAAATTGCGTATTAAATCACTTTTAAATTTTTTGTAGCATTATTATTTTCAAAATGTCTTCAACTTTTTGATAACTACAACTTTTATTTAAAACATTTTTCAATTGGATCAACACATACTGACACAAACCAATGACTAGATAAAAAACACTATTTATTGAATATCTCAAAAATTAAAAGTGCTATGACAAAAAGTGAAGATACAAAAAATCTTTAATATTTGATTACCTACAACTTTTATTTGAAACATTTTCCAATTGTATCAACACACACACTGACACAAATCAATGACTAGATAAAAAACACTATTTAATTAATATCTCAAAAACTAAGAGTGCTATGACAAAAAGTAAGTGAACAATACATCTTTATTTTGTCATTATCTACAACTTTTATTTGAAAGAATTTTTTGTTTGATGAACATTTATTGAAAACATCTGAAAAAACTGAAAAACGCTAAGAGTAAAGTACCACTTCCGGTTTTCCGATTTTCACCAAAAGCTTTTCAGTTCTTCCGATTGTAACAAAAAGCTTAAGTTTCAAGTTTCATCTCGATATCTTTAGCGGTTTTTGCGGTACAGCGCACACAGACACACACACAGACAGACAGACATTTTTCAAAAATGGTCTTATTCGACTCAGGGGACCTCAAAACGGATATTTCCGCTAAAATTTTTGATTCGAAAATTTTCACGAAAACAATACTTTCCCTTTGTATTACATACGGGGGAAAGTAAAAATGTTTTATTTGCATATTTGGTGGGATTCAAACAGAAAATATATTTAGTAGTAGTAATATATTTAAAGCTTCGAACGAGTGTGTTCAATTCTTAATCAAGCATGAAGTAAAATTTCGAGTTTAGAAAAGCCTGAAAATTTGGTTTGGTTGTGTAGCGCGTAGCGCTACGCGACCAAACCAAATTTTCAGGCTTTTCTAAACTCGAAATTTTACTTCATGCGCCACGCGTATAAAACACTGATTTTAAGTGAAGCTTAAATGATTTTGCTTAGGTTTTATTTTAAGTAGATAAATAATATAAATGTTTATTCTTCTAAACAGATCTTGCGCTTTAAAAAATTGGGTAATTTTCTTTGGGATATTAAAAGAGAAAAGTCTGACAGCAAATTTCTCAAGGCGCTTGCGTTTTTAAAGATTTATTTACACGAAATAAACGTTTGTAATATTTATTAACGTAAGATTAAATTTAGGCTGTATATTTTAAACTTCACTGTAAATAAGTGTTTTATATGAGTGGCGCATGAAGTTTAGAAAAGCCTGAAAATTTGGTTTGGTCGCGACCAAACCAAATTTTCAGGCTTTTCTGAACACGAAATTTTACTTCATGCTTAGCCTGGGAGTGGAAACACTCGTTAGGAGTTTCAAATTGAACACTTTGACAAAACCAACGAATGCTTGAAAATTTACAGCGTATATATCAGGATATGTTTACTAGATCTGGGAATTCAAATATTCGTAAATATTGAAATATGAAACATTCAAATTAGTCAAATATTTAAACAAATAAATTATTTGAATTTATAAACTGTTTAGTTTTACAAAATATATTTGACATTTTCTAACACTCATTTATTGAAATACTTAAATATTCAAATAGCTAAATTAATTAAATATGTGGAAAAGTGAGTGATTTAATATAAGTAATGTGGTATTTTAATATCCGCGAATATTCAAATCCCCAGCCCTAATGTTCACCTACTTAAAAGACAAAAATCTCTGTATAAAAAAAAATCTTATATTTACATATTACAAATATATTGATTAAATAATAATACTACTTATTATAAATAGATTTATACTTACACAATTTTCATCGAATACCCTAAAAACTAAAGATGCAAATTTGGATGGGTCCCCTTGCGGAAAGAACTGTTTGTATATTTTTATAAAGCCCTGCAACAAAAAGAAGAAAGAAAGAAATGGCTCGTTAAGGGGCAGATTTCAAGTATCTGAGTGTTAATGAGTTACAAGGCTCACCTGCTCGGTGAGGAGTCCGTTAGGGCAGTCCTTTAGAAATCCTTTGTGCCTGAAACAAAACACCCTTCAGTCTTAAATTACTCTTTTCTCCGTTGAAAGGACGAGATAAAGGTGCGCATTGGAAATCGGCCATTGTTCATCTCGCAGACATTGGAATAGGAACATCTGCATGCAATTTTTACTGCACGAATTGGCAATGGATATATTGTAAAGATTTAAATTTATTTATACTTGTACATCTAAATTGATGACAATAAATATAGGTATAATACGAAGTGGGTCATATGTAACTGGCTTGAAACTAATGCCATTAGAAAATGATTATATTAAAGATGTAGAAATACACAAAACCATTAACCCCCCCCCCCTCGAAATCTCTATAACCACCTCCAAATTTTTTCTCTGGCTACGCCCTTGGACACACTTTACTTTTTAGTGAAAATGAGTAAATGTGTTAGGATTATTAAACTAAAAACAGAATAATTTTATATACATGCCTAAAACGCTGTTTCGTATAAATCGAGGCCTGAGAACAGCCATTTGCAGAAACCATTTCAATTCAAACTCTAAAACGTGACAATAGTGTAATGTGGCAATTCACTCGAAAAGACCTGAAAATACAACGAGTTTACGCTCAATTCAGATAGGCAATAACACTAAAATAAAAATCATCCCACGTGTATTCCGCACAATACACAGAGTGCCAGCGTATACGGAGGAATTGTAAACAATACCAACAACGTCCAATAAAAGTGTACATAATGTTACCATTGAACTTGGCCCATCTGCAAAAGTGCAAAATCTAGCGAATTTCGCGTAAAGTGAGAACATTTGAATGTAGTCTGTTTACGTAAGTGCAAATAAAAATGAGATGTATGAATCAAATTGTGTCTGCAGTAAGATATATACAGGGAGTTTTTCTTTAAGGTGTACGTAATTCCATATTCAGTTTATTTTTTTTAATTCTTTAGATATTCGTTGTTTTTTAAAAAAGTACAATTTAAAACTTTAAACGAGTGTTTTCCACTCCTAGACTATGCATGAAGTAAAATTTCGAGTTTAGAAAAGCCCCGTGAAAATTTGTCGAGGGTCGCTCAGCGACCCGAGACAAATTTTCGGGGCTTTTCTAAACTCGAAATTTTACTTCATGCGCCACGCGTATAAAACACTTTAAATAGTGTGAAATTTATGTATATTTGAACCTCACTTGAAATCAGTGTTATATACGCGTGGCGCATGAAATAAAATTTCGAGTTTAGAAAAGCTCAGAAAATTTGTCCTCGGCAAATTTTCACGGCGCTTTTCTAAACTTAAAATTTTCCTTCGTGCTTAGTCTGGGAGTAGAAAACACTCGTTTAAAGCTTCAAATTGAACTCTTTTAAAAAACAAAGGATGTCGGAAAATTTACAGCTTATACATATGTACAAAATTCCCTATATACATTATTTAACAAAGTAGGTGAAGCTTACTTTAAAATTAATGTTTGTGCAGCGTGAAATGAATAAAGTGTTGCTATAAAAGTTGCAACAATAAGCTACATAGTATGGATTAAATAATTAGTGCAATTCTATTTATTGCCTTTAATTAATAGGAAAGCAAATGGGTTGCGTGCAAAGCGACGGTGTTAGTTGGGATTGAATTATTATTTAGGTAAGCCCCAAGTCAGAATGTGCCTAAGGACATGCGATATCCTGTTGCTCGACACATTGGCCTTAAATTTATGACTTTGAAATCCTTTGCAGAAAATGTATTCTAATGTACATGTAGATCAAGTATACAGTAGCCGTCGAGGTATTCAAGATACTTCGTATATGAATTCAGTGACTAATTTTAAGCAAAAATGAATCTATTTACCGATTTACCGAATTTTTCCCTACATCTCGGTAAATATTGATCACCATCACATCTAAGCGTTATATATATTTAGCTTTACTGTAAATCAATGGATTATGCGTATGGCGCATGAAGTAAAATTTCGAGTTTAGAAAAGCCCCGTGAAAATTTGTCTCGGGTCGCTGCGCGGCCCTCGACAAATTTTCTACGCGGGGCTTTTCTAAACTCGAAATTTTACTTCATGCTTAGCCTGGGAGTGGAAGACACTTGTTACTTTAAAATATGTCACAAATGTTAAAATGTGTATCGTAACTGTCACAATGAACAAAAATAGCATGGCTATCTCATTATAAAATATAAAAACGAATTAAAATTCATATCGGCTTTCTGCAAACATTTTAGTCTCATTGAAACAAGTCTCCAAATATTCATTGAAACAACTACTACTCGAGCTAATACCCCGACAGATATTGAATTATACAATGAATATTTGAGTTACACGACAGATTTACTGTTCTTTGCATAATTTACATGCAAAATGCAATATCAGGTCAAATTATTTTTTCACTAAACTAAATGAACCAACAATAAATTGAAATAAATTGAAAAAATTACAGGGAATGAATATTGATTGTCATAAGCTATCTATAGACGCGTTTCGAGATTTATCCCTCATCGGTATAGGCTATTTTTGTATTGTAAGTCTAAAGCATAGCTATACCGTATAGCTATGCTTTAGACTTACAATACAAAAAAAGTATAAAAATAAACAGAAAACTTACAAGAATATTGAAGTGTGTGTTAAAACAGGTACACAAAACTGGGGCCAGTCAATATGAAGGGATGTTATTTATAGGTAAAGGGATTGAGTCTTTAGTAGGTGCGAACAATTTGATACCTGAGAGAGAGTACCACCTTTCTCATTATAGTTCAATTCAAACTCGTGTCAAGTTGGCACGATTAGTTAAATGTCGGTTTGCGCCGACTTATGTCAACTGTCATTATAGTTTAAATGTCGGTTACCGCCGACTTATGTCAACTGTTATTATAGTCCGATTTTTGAAATATCAGAGTTTGAAGCTAATGTAAATTACTAGAGGGCTTATGAAAAAACGTGGTTTATTTTAATAAAAGCGTAATGACAGTACAATTAATAAAGCTGCTCAATGTGACCACCGCCTTTTGCAATGCATAACTCAATCTCTGGTTTCTATTATTAGGCTTATCCGTTGAATAGGTAACTGTGTTAAAATGTCCCTATATAAAAAATAAACTAATGGGTTGAGATCCGGATATCGCGGTAGCCAAGCAATTGGACCACCACGACTTATCCATTGATTTGGATATTGTTCATTGAAAAAATTAATGACAAATCTTCCATAATGGACCGGAACACCATCATGTTAAAACAATTTCGTCCTGATTAATTATGATACTGTTATTAGAAAATTATAATGGCGTTTAATGAATTATTAGAGAATTTAAATTTAACAAAGCTAATTATGATGTCCTCAAGTATTAGAGGTAGCTCGATCTCCAAAAAATCTCAGTACATTTCGCTGTTCAAAATTCCGTCAAAAATATGTGGTTCAATAACTTCATTAATAATTATTCCAGCCCAAAATCATGTCTGCGTATTCGTCATTTAAATAAATTACAGGCATGATTTTAACACAAATTACGCAATAAAAAATAACCAACTGCCAATGATGACAATTAACGAACTGACAATCAATATATTTTTCTAGACCCTCTGGTAATTTACTTCAGCTTTAAACTCCGATATTTCACGAACCATTAGGAATTCGGTAATAGTGAATAGAATCATGTTTGCTTCAAATGAGTCATTGAATTTATATACGAGGTATCTCGGATAGCTCAGCGGCCACCCTGTATATCAATGATTAAATAATGAAAGTCATTAAGTAGTGTTGATTTTCTATGTAAAATAAAATTTCGATTATTATTCAAATTTCATACGATTTTACTTGCTTATATACATGGAATTTTATTACATATATCCCGATTATATAAAAACAACAAATGCCTTAAAATTTACAGAGATAAATTGGGATTAAGTATACATGTCCCAATTAATCGCTGTAAATTTTTAGGCATTTGTTGTTTTTATATAATCGGTATAGACAGGAAATTTTTCTTTCCGGTATACATTTTTCTATGTATACCCAAATAAAACACGCATTGCAATTATAGTGTTTACTATGCTTTATGTTTTGATTATAAGCAAACAAACTTACATACACATAATAAAGGGTAAGCGCTTCCTATTTTTAAATTTAAATAAAATAAAGTAAGTATGAGATATCATCGAAATGCTTTATTTGTTTGAAAGGCCTATCGATGCCATTATGTATTGAATATAACATCCTGCAAATGTGCGCCGCCGCGACTTCGCTGGCTGGCGCGCATCCGAAATGTCCAATTTTCCATGACTCTGGTGCATAAATTAGATTGGATTTAACCGATGGCATGAGTTTTGCTGGCTTTGAAGGCAGCTGTAGTTTGTGGCTTATTCGCATAGACATGCGACCTAAGAAAACCCCACAAGAAAAAAATCTAACAGAGTCAAATCGCACGATCACGGTAGCCACTTCAGATCACCTCCACGTGAGATGACCATGTCCTCAAATCGCTCGTGCAGAATGTCCAATGTGGCATGATCTGTGTGGCACGTAGCGCCGTCCTGTTGAAAAAAAATGTCGTTGGTGTCCATATTATGCAATTCAGGCCAAAAGAAGTTAGTAATCATCGATCTATAGCACTCGCCGTTGACGGTGATGGCCTGGCCAACGTCGTTCTCAAAGAAATATGGACCGATGACGCCCCAGCCCAAAATCCACAAGAAACAGTGACTTTTTCGGGATGCATTGGATGCTTTTGGATCACATGTGGTTTAGAATTGTCCCATATACGACAATTTTGTTTAATGACGTACCCATTTATCCAGAAATGAGCTTCACCGCTAAAGATGATTTTTTTATGAAAATTAGGGTTACTTTCCAAATGCTCCAGGGCCCATTCAGCGTACACACGTCGTTGTCTATGGTCGTTTACCTTCAGTTCCTGGGTCGGTTGAATTTTGTACGGGTGCAGGCCCAAGTTACGACGCAAAATTTGCCAAGTTGTGGTCTGCGAAAGGCCGAGTTCTTGTGAGCGACGCGAAATCGACTGCCTCGGATTCTCCTGCACACTCTCACGGACAGCGGCGATGTTTTAGACAGATTCTGCGTTTCGTCGTCGTACGGGCGTTGGTTTATTGTTTACTGAACCAGTGGACTCAAATGTATCCACCACACTGCGGTCCTCTCGGTACGACGATTATGGCGACGGTAAAATGGGCGAAGCGCGTTCCGCCCGAACAGAACATCCATTTTGATAAAACAATTTTATCATTTGCACGTGTTGTTGAACGCTATATCCGTCCATGGTGATTTGGCAAAACAGACTGAATAAATAACAGCTAATTCGACAGATGTAGCTTCAACAATATTGCCGCTATCAACTGTCAAAGTTCGGAAGTCCCTATTGGAAGACCCTTTATATACAATTATGATAATGTTCGTATAAAATGCAAATAATACGTCTTAATTAATAAGACTACTTAAGAGAATAAATACTCATTGAAACAACTACTTACCATGCAAATACACCGCCGAATATTGAATTATATAACTTGACATAAGCCGACATTTGGACCATAATGACAGTTGACATTAGTCGGCGCCAGCCGACATTCAGACTACATTAACAGTTGACATAAGTCGGGGGTAGTCGACATTTAAACTATAATGACAGTTGACATAAGTCGGCGCAAGCCGACATTCAACCAATCGTGCCAACTTGAGACGAGTTTGAATTGAACTATAATGAGATCGCATTGTTATTTTTTTTTTCTTTGTGACAGTTACGATACACATTTTAACACTTGTGACATATTTTGAAGTAACGAGTGTCTTCTACTCCCAGACCACGCGTATAAACCATTGATCTACAGTTAAGTTAAAAATATATAACACTTATATATGATGGTGATCAATATTTACCGAGATGTAGCAAAAAATGCAAGAATAATTTTTTTTGTGAATGGTTTTGGATTTATAATAATAAAAGCAAAATAAATTTTGTTTGAGCAACTTTTCCGTATTGTTGATATTTAAATCCTCATATCTTTAATGGGAAAAGTGTTTTGATGGACAGATCACTATTTTTTATTTGGGTATACATAGGGATTTGTATATCAAAATAAAAAAATTACCTGTAATAAAATATAAGGAACAATGCCATGTATGTTTCATTATACCGAATTCAATGATGTGTTCAAATCAGGCTGAACATTTGATTTGGAAATCCAATATTGTGGTTTCTAGCAAATACCTATTAACATCAGTTTAAGCTATATAAATATTAAACCGTTTAAAATTCATTCCACTAAATAGTCGAATGCTGTTTGCAATTGTAAGTAATTATTTAAAGTATTAATTTAATTTAATTTTGAAAGCATTAACATGCAAAATTTTTGTAACACCCATAAATAATTAATTTTACAAACTTAAAACATTTCACAAATACAATTTTAAAGCAATTTCCCCTTTTTAAAATGCAACTAGTTAACCAGGAACGCCGAATTGGATAAATGCAAAACTTTCAATGGCCAAATAAATAATTCCACGACTAGCGGAAAATTCTTGAAAACTCCTCGCGCAGTGGAGAACAGAGAAAATCCATTACCGAGATGCGCGCGAGAGACAAAGATCGATTCCTCATACTTCGGGTAGGCTGGGGAGGAAGAGGAAGGATTACTTACCACTGTCGTATTTCCTTTTCCGTAACTGAAACAGACAGAAAAACGTCATGAATAGTTGATTAATCATTTGGTGAATATTAATTCACCGCGCGACTGATATGAGATAAATAATCGAATAAACTGCACGCGTTTTGCTTGCAGATTCTGTAATTTTCACGTTGATTTATTAGAGCGTGCATATAATTGGATTGTGTTTGCTGCTGTGATGTGTTACAATATTAATTGCACTGTCAATTTACTTTATAAATGTGGGAAATTCAATATCAGCAATAACACAATTTACTTGCGAATTAGCTATTGCCGACTGAAATGAATGTTGGACCGAAAGATGAGTGGTGTAACAATAATCTAAATGGATAATGCTTATTTCATTTAACTAGGCGAGCAATGACATCACATTTATGCGCAAGACACCAAAAGTCATAAGATGTGACTTTTTTAACTTATCATAAGTGAATTATAATAACGAAATAGGGTTGTTTTTAGCTAAATCACGTAATTAAGTGCATGGATAAAATCCACAGAAATAAAAATATGTTCACATTTGTTCGAATTTCTTGCGGAGTTAAATGAAATGAAGTAATACAATAGTTATTATTTGAGAGTAAACTATTAAGTGTTATTTACAACTTTTAGTATTTTTGTATTATTTTAAATAAATCTGAGCAGGGCCTTTCGGAGAAAATGTGAGGCCTAGGAAAACCAATTTTTATGAGGCCCTCTGAAATTGTAGATAAATTCGAGCTACGAGCTTAAATTCAGTTTTTAAACAAGAAGTAGATGTTCGTAACAGCGTCCGCTCTTATTTCACTTGTTTAATTTCATTTTTGGTTTTAAATGATGAAAACGCTGTTTATTAACTTTACTGTAAATCAGTGTTGTATACGCGTGGCGCATGAAGTAAAATTTCGAGTTTAGAAAAGCCTGAAAATTTGAATTTGCCGGGGCGCGACTCGCTTTTCAGGCTTTTCTAAACTCGAAATTTTACTTCATGCATAATCGGAGAGTAAAAAAAACTCGTTTTGGATAATATTGAACAGTTAAATAAATGTGCAGCGCTGGAAGAAGAACACCAAACGGAGCATTACATTTTATTTTTCAATTCACTGGAATAAATATTAACTTGTTTAAAAAAAATTCTTTCACAGTTACCGATTTAAAATATACAAAATATTTTGTTTAAAATATTGTATAAAAATGTACAGAAATAGAATCAATTGTACTTTTGAAAAAAAATCTTAAAAGCTATTTGTTGGACAAGACAAGGTCAACTTTTTGTCAAAATGTGGAAACCGGAAGAGGTATTTTACTTTTATATAAATAAAATAAGTGAAGATGAACTTTCAACATTTATCAGCCTTATCAATCAGGTATTTTACTCTTAGCTTTTTTTTAATATTGATCATATAAAAAATTCTTGTTAAGAAAAGTTGTAGATAATCGAAAAATTACCATTTAATGCGTATTCACTTAATGTCGTCGCTCTTTAATAAAATTGTTTTAACAATGTAAGTTTTTCGAATTAATTACTTTGAATTAGTGAGCTATTGCTAAATGACGTTAATTTGACCTTGTCATGACTAATATTTTGTTGAAAACTGAAAACATAAGTGAGGCTTACGAACAAAGTTTAACAGGAATAAGAAACATTTTTTGAAAAATAAGGTAGGTGAAAGCTATTGATTTCAAGTGTCTAACATGGGAGACAGCACTATGATAGCCATATCAATTTCAATTGTTCACGATTTCCCAGTAAACCGGGTAAAATACTGAAACTTGGAATTCTTTAAAATTGCTCGTAACACTTTTGCAATTCCACATATTCGCAACAAAACACCTTTTGGGGTTGTTGTATATCGATTTACCTTGATTTTTGAGATTCTGAAAACGGAATCGAGGTAAACGTGTATGGGACGGACGAATCTAAAGTTCGTTGGTTAAGGCGACTTACCGTTTGGCCACAAATTAAATTTTAAGTTCCACTTTTGAGGTTATACATGATCGTATTTTCGGCAAAATTAACACATTAGGGATACCTATTAAACACATGATGAAATGATCTCCAAAATGAGGACGTAATTCATCCAATTTGTAGTGTTATCTTCATTAATTCAGTCAATATCACGATATTAATTTTACACTAAAATTGACGTCTACTGACGTTTATTTAAAATAATGGATATATAAATCAAGATCGATTAGTGAGTCATAGGTATTCTAATTTACGATATAAAAAAAATAAATGGCGCTAGATGTATTAAAATGTAATACATATTAACTGTTTACGAAAACTGTCATCGACATCTTTTGGTATGATGTAAAATATTAATGTTAATATTTAAATATTCAGGGGCTATTCCGTACACGCAAAAAGACTTACGCAATTTATTCTATTGCAAACTTTTCTCCTAACCTAACCTAACCTAGCAGTATGTAGAATAATTAATGTGCGCAAAGAGATCTAAGCAATTTATTCTATTGCAAACCTTTCTCCTAACATAACCTAACCTACAAGTATGTGGAATAGTCACCGTGCGCAAAGAGACTTACGCAGTTTATTCTACTGAGCACCTTTCTCCTAACCTAATCTAAAAGTATGTGGAATAGTCATCGTCTGCAAAGAGACATACGCAATTTATTCTATTGCAAACCTTTCTCCTAACCTAACCTAACCTAGAAGTATGTGAAATATTTAATTTGCACAAAAAGACTACCGCAATTTATTTTATTGCAAACCTTTCTCCTAACCTAACCTAACCTAACCTAGAAGTATACGAAATATTTTACTTGCGAAAAAAGACTTCCGCAGTTTATTCTATTGCAAACCTTTCTACTAACCTAACTTAAAAACATGTAGAATCACCTAAGCATAATAAAATGTTTATCTGCATCTTATTATTTTATAGAAAAATGTGTGGCTAGACTAAGCCTTAAATCAGATAATTTTGCTTGGTTATGTGGTTCTATTAAATTATTTTAATTGTATTTAAATTTAGCTGTGTGTCTACTAACCAAACTGGATATTTAATTTTAGTAAACACAGTTAAACTTTTATATTAAAAGTAATATTTGTAGGTGTTATTATATATTCTTATATTATTTGTTAATATTTTATTATTGCAGTAAATATCCTAGTTATCATACGAAGGTGCCATCTATTTTTTATATCGTAAATTAAAATAACTATGATTTGATAATCAATCTCGATTTATATATCCATTATTTTAAATAAACGTCAGTACACGTCAATTCTAGCGTAAAACGAATCTCGTGATATTGGCTGAATTAATGAAGATAACACTACAAATTGGATGAATTACGTCCTCATTTTGGAGATCATTTCATCATGTGTATAATTTGTATCTGTAATGTACTTATTTAGCCGAAAATACGACTAGATATAACTTCAAAAGTGGAACTTAAAATTGAATTTGCGGCCAAGCGGTAGGTCGCCTCAACCAACGAACTTTAGATTCGTGCCTTCTAGACACACCTAATTTTGCATAATACCCTGATTCCATTTTCAGAATCTTAAAAATCATGGTAAATCGAAATGCAATGAATCCCACCTTTTTTTTAGTAAATCTCTGATTGAACTTATAAAAACAGTCAAGGATTTTAACAATACAATTTTCCAGTTGATAAAATTTTATATATTTGACATTTCAATTCGTGATTTTTATATTCATAACAGTAATTTTTAGAACAATCAATAGACAAATAAGGGAACTGATTTGTATTTTTTTTATTTTCAAAAACGATAATTTTTCATAATTACATTTGGTAACTAATAATTTAATTTACAAGATGCACATTTTTAAAATAATTTCACAAAACCTATAATTGCTTCTTAGAAAGTGTGGACCATTCACAAACTGATCCATCATCCTTCCCACCACCTTTACTTCCGCCACCCGATGACTCCCCAGTAAACAAAACCCGCAAACTATTTAAAATATCTTCATAATTTTGAGCTACAATATAACCCGAGCCTAATCCCGCTAACCCGGGTATCACGTAAGCTCCTACCTTTTTCAACGTGCAGAGAAACTGAAAAATGTTATTCATTATTTTATTTTTCACGTAGTATAATTAGAACTCACCTCATTATTCATTGTGGTACATTTACTCTCTTTCGGGGAGTGTTTATTCAAAATTTAGCGGCGCGTCCCTTACTAATTGACGTTTTATTTTGACGTTGGTATGGCGTCATAATTATTCATAGCTTGCGCTTATTTTTCTCCATTCGTATGAATACACATCCTTATTAAATATCAAGGGACCGTTGCACCAAACACATTGAACTGGTTCATCTCTGAACTTGAGTTTAAAGTGACATTAGAACTATAGGAACTTTCATCTTGAACTTAAGTTCAAATATAGATTATATTTATTTTATTAAATAATTAACAAATTTATCATTTTAGAAAATACCTAGTTATTTATAATATGTTTAAAGTTTTTCAAATTACTAGAAAAGTCAGCTTATTTTCTCAAATTCAAATAGTTTTAAATTTGATATATTCATGTTTGAACCATGTACTTTTTCCCGAGCGTAATTGTCTGTTTGTATTTGTACAAGAAAACAAGATTGTATAAAATAAGCTTAAACTAATTAGTCGAGAATAGTACCTAGAATATTTAGTTTTATTAATCTCTATTAAGGTAAGTTTTTAATTAAACAAGAACATTTTATTGGTAGCTTACACATTCCCGTACAGAATATCTCGTCGAGTTTTTGTGCTCCACGTGACGAAATATTTGACGTTGATAATTAATGAATTAGATGGCAAAAAAAGTGGGGTACGTTCGAGTTCGCCATTATTCCGTGTCTGTGCTTGTGCTTGTGCATGTGTAAACTGCTGAAAGCTCGCATGGAATAATGAAGTGGGCTTGTTGTGCCCATACAATGCACACAACTTTATTGCCAAGATGTTTTACGACTGTCCTTGAGTTGGGTAGCTTACTTCCGGCTGATTAATATTTTTATCTGTCGTGAAATTCCACCTTCTCCTTCATTAAATACCATTGTTAGACCTAACAAATTGGATTTTTTTAAAGGGGAATTCCGTTTATTAAGAGAGTTGCATAATTGCATATTTCTTAATTGAGGAGATCAACATTACTGCTAATTAATTTAAAGGGAAGCAATCCGCTCAATTTACTAGTCCTATTATTTAGGTGTCTAGCTTTAATTTATTGCTAATGCTTGCAGTGAATTTGTATCAACTAACTTGCCTGAATTTTCGATTGAATTCGTCTTACTTATTAATCATACGTGAGAGCAATTCAGTTAAAAATCCGGGCAAAATGGTTTATATACATTTATTGAAAACATTAGCAATAAATTGAAGCTATAAATCTAAATCATAGCACTAAACTTATTCAGTACGTTATGAGGTGCTCGGTTATCAATTTTGGCTTAAACATCGCTTGAACTTCTGTGGCTGACCGCAAAAACCTCATAACTCGTATTTTCTTGATTTCGAGATATTTGAGTTTAAAGTTTTGAAAGCTACTTTTGCTTATTGATTAAATAACATCAATTGAGCGATCAATACGTGTCCAGTGGATGACAATAAACGTAGAAATTATGTGCTGAAGGTATTTTGTCTGCAGGAAGGCCCGTGATCCAAGAAAAAATGAGTTATGTGGTTTTTACGGGAAACGCACTTAAGTGATTCTTACGGTCATGATTATAAATTATTAATATTTCTAGAATAAACTGTTTTGCAGTAAGTAAATTAACCAATTAAATAATTTAATTAATCATCAACACATTATTAATTACTACTTTTAAACAGATGCATTGTTTCCGCCTTGTATGCATCAATTGTACCTATGAAGCTAACCTTACATAAGTAGGCGTGAAAAATACAACCAAATGACCTTAAAAATATTGAAATGGCAGTTTGAGCTATCCTCCAGGTCGATTAACGCTATTTGTTTGCTTTGTTTGTTTTTTCAAAACTAAGCATTTGCATTTTTTTTTTGTTAAGTGGTTTTTACGGGAAATGGTTGAGTTATGTGGTTTTTACGGGAAATGCCCACTTTGTTGCTTTTTTCTCTTGGCGATTTCTCGTCAAATAACGAGCAAATATGTGAAATAGGTATTATAAATGAAACTAGGGACCAACACAATACCGAAAATGCAACTAATTCAATTTCGACAAAAATTCGAGTTATGAGGTTTTTGCGGTCAGCCACAGACTTCATAGTCACTTTTTAACGTCATATAAGATAGCAGAATGTTCAATTTAAGAGGGGTCAAGTCACTTGTACTTCTTATGTCACTTCTTAACGTCATATAAGATGGCGGAACATTTAAATTGGTTATTTGGAAGCAAAACTACTTCGAATCCAGAGAGATTATCGCTTCGATGTATTGCTTTCTGTCTTTCACACGTCAAGAGTGACCATTATATAATAAAATAATGAATATAGAATCTTTATATGAACTTTTATTTCCATATAAATAATAAATGACTTGTCGAAATAGACCTCTAAACAAACAATATTTCTGCGTTAAATAAAACAGTTAAAAAAATCTGTTTCTGTCATTATTTTGCGAAAGATTCAATGCATATCTTTGTAAAAGAACATTTGTAAAATATTATCTTAGAACAACGCTGGAACCGAAGTCCCAGCATACATATTTTACATGGATTAACCCCTCTCTTACGACAACTAGAATATCTTTCTACATTAGTATTATTTTTAATTATTTTAAGATTATTTCATTTTCACTGTATACATTCATAAAACAAGTAACCCCACAGCCCTCAACGAACCACAACTGAGATATTTTCATTCCGTTTTTTCAGCGGCAATTCCGACGTATTCTCAACCTTGAACGCAACATAAACTTACACCAAGTCTCATCCAGTGTTCCATTGTTGCCCTTTTCTATCAGGTTTATAAATATTTTCGCCTTGGCGGGAACGTGAGCAGCAATCGAAACGGCCCAAATATAAATCCTGTCGGGGGTTGTTATCCCCCACCTCTAGGAGCCTACGATATTTTCAGGTGGGATGAAGGGCAGCTGTCGTCCATTATTAAACGTGTGATGAGCTTGCCGATGAGAAAATCGAAGACGCCGAAAGTAATGAGCAAAATCATCCTGTCCTTTCGCACTGATGTCTTTTTAATATACGTTTTTCTTTCAGTTGTTGTTTAGAGTTTAAATAAGAAAGGATTCATGAATTATACAAAACTCTAAAACTGCTGTTTTATTTATTTAAAGTATAAATTTTAAAATTATTTCATATACGTAGATATGAGCAAAAATTATATAAGTGATATTTATATTATATTACTATTTGATTTTTAAATGACAAAATGACTCGAGGCATACTCATCAAGTATTTATATTTATATATTTTCTCAGTTGATAAATCGATGGTTTCTATTTCACTCTTCGCTATTTATAATGTTATTATTGTGTGATTTTTTTGTTAAATTTAGCCAGAGGCGGCTAGCCCTCACAAAACACATGCTTTTTCTGTATAAAATGTGCTAAAATCCTACTTAAATTGGATTTTCCTTTTAATATTCGATGTTTTTGAGAAGCGTTTAGTTTAAAGCTTTTAGCGAGTATATACACTCCCAGATTAAGCACGAAGTAAACTTTCGAGTTTAGAGAAGCCTAAAAATGTTCAGGCTTTTCTAAACTCAAAATTGTATTTCATGCTTAATCTCCGCGAAGTGGAACGATCAAACCAAATTTTCAGCCTTTTTTAAACTCGAAATTTCATTTCATGCTTAATCTGGAAGTGGAAAATCCTCGTTTATAGCTTCAAGTTGAATGCCTTTCAAAAACAACGAATGGCTGAAAATGTACAACGGGTATATCGAGGTGTGTATACTTAGAAGAAAAAATCCCTGTATTTGTCAGACCCAGCCTGACCAAGAATTATGGTTTGACTACGGCACTATTTTAGATTATATATTACAGAGATTCAAACCGTTTAACACTTAAATAATTTCTTCAACTTCCTTTTGCTGAAACTTGAACAAAATATTCCACGTGATCGCATTACTTAACGTACTCAAAACTTATTGCTGGAAAATTTGCATGATTATTATAGAAAATCCCCAAAAGTAGTTCCAAAGTTCAACACATGGAAAAATTGGCCCCGGGTAGGAATTTGTAGTGTAAAGCCCTTATATGCATATTTAAGCCACTCCACCCCTCTAGCAGGGTAATCATTGTCGCATGACACTCTCAGGAGACTTTATGCAAACAGGCCTTTCTAATTTACAGCCCACTTTTCATAAGTAGCGATAAAAGAAATTGTCTTTCGACATTATCCTTGCACATTATCCACATGCGTAAAATTGGAGTCATTATATTACTCTTATTATCTTATAATTGTTTAATAAGGAGGAGACCTTAATAAGCAAGAGATATTCCAGGTTATTTTTTGTCATCTCATAGTGCTAAATATTGCTGTAAGATTGAGGCCCATTTGCTCCCCGACTGATTAACTTTAATCATCCAATCATTGATTAAATCCCTAATTAAGTACAAATTCTAGATTATAGGAATGTTATAAATATTTAAGATATCCTAATCATGACTCTTTTACCAACGTGCAATTCTAGAAACAATTTCTGAATAAAATGCTTGTGCAAACGAACATTAATGTACCAGGCGCGTTCTATTAAAACCCGTCTTTGCTTTATAAAACATATATGCAACGATTTAATTACAAATTATTACCATCACAGTTAAGACATCTATTCCATTGTTTTACTAACCAACTTATACCTAGCTCATTGCACTTTTGAGGTTGCTAACTAAAAAAGTCTATCACAGTTTGACGCAAAAATACAGATATTTTGCGTCAAACTCTAAAAGTCAACTTTTTAATGCCCTTTTCATCGGTCCGAAAATATGGAAATCACAAAACCTTAGATCCGTACTATAGAGTGAATGCTCTAAAACCTTAATTTTTTTTCATTGATGATTTTCTTTTACGACATTAGCAACATGATGCCCAGAATTATCCTGTAGAAAAATGATCCCACGTGTGTCTTCACGGTTTTTTCCGTTCTATTCTTTGGTGCACCTTGTATAGATTTGCATTGACATTTACTCCAGGTTCTTTAAACTCTATCAATAACAGTCCTTCATGGTCGAACAAATAATGTAACACCTTTTCTCTCTTGAGAATAGAAGGCGCTATGGGTTGCACTACAAAGTTGTTGCGATTAAGTTATTTGGCTATGAAATAAAAATAGTCGAATTTATAAATTTTTAATCAAGGGTAACTTGATTTTTTTAAATGAAAATATATAATATTTTTAACACCAGTCGACACGAAATTCAATTCTTTTTCGATTAGGTTTATTATTTTCACCCGTAACTTTACAGTATTTAAGATTATTACATCAACAGATAAAAAATTATAAACAAACTTAAAAGCAACTTTCATTTTGAGTTTATTGATGTAAAAAAAGCTATAAGGTTCCATTAAAAAAAATCAAGTATCCCTTGTTTGGAAATTTATAAATTTCTATTTCATAGCCAAATAACTTAAGTGCAACAACTTTATAGTGCAACCAATAGCGCCCTCTTTTCTCAAGAGAATGGCGAAATCTGCAACTCTCTATCTCATTTAGTTTCAGAGGTATTTTAGTTCTACGAAACGACAGAAAACATAATTTTTGTGAATACATGTCAAATATTTCAGAAACAGTAAGACTTAAACTAAATGTTTTTAAGGGACTGACACGCAATTTTTCTGTGGAATACAAAAACAAAATAATATACAGGTGATTCATTTAAAATAAGCAAGTAGCAGCCGCTACTATCTTGATGATGCACCCTGTATATATAAAAATATTTTTGGGTTATGCAGCTCTTAAAACCAAGTAACTTTTGTATAGAAACAATTGTTCTATCTTTAACGTAAGCCGAGAAACCCTCCGAGAACGCACTAACGGGACACCCAGTATAACATTTTAATTTACGGTCGATGTCTGTGCACTATTTTAAATTGTGCCTAAAAAATATGATTATAAATATCAAATTTAAACATACTTAAGACAACACACCATTGAGGGGTCGATGAAGCTAGTCATTCCTTCCTGCGTAGAAAAATATGCTTATAAATGACAAATTTAAACACACTTAACACAACACAACATTGGGAGGTCGACGAAGCTAGTCAATCCTTCAAAGGAGGTCGATGGTAGAAGAAGGTTGGGAGACCCTGAGTTAAACTAATGCTTACTCAATGAAAAACTAAATTTACTGCAAATGATAAACTAGTCTGAAAATACCTTCATAATTTAAAATGATTTTAACGGCACTCAACAAATCAAGCTGGAATTATTAGATTAACACAGAGAACTGGCCACAAGGTGCGATTACAACACCGCTTCGAGAGTTTATCCGCCCGAGGGCTCATATTTATAGCCACTACCTTTCTAAGCCGAAGGGCTGAATAGCTGTAGGGTCGAGGGACAATAAAACTGCATGTGCAACGTGTGCTTCTCCGCGATAAACCCGGAATCAATACGTAAAAGTAAGCAAGCACAGTGTTATTTCAGACACACTCGAATTTCGAGTAGATTTTAAATAGCTACAGAGAATTGTACAACTGCTTCAATAAATTTTATCCGGACATTTAACGCCTCCTCCACTCACTTAACCGAATTGTTCGCTAGTTAATAACTTCCATTTCCTCTATTAGACATCTTCACAGACAGTTGCACACTCTACGTTCTCTATTCAAATCCTTCGAGAAAATGCGTTTTTCTGCTCTTTCAAGGGGGCGTTTTGTTGCTGGCTGGAAAAGATAAGTCGTCACGTTGTCCACTAAATTAGGATTGGTGACTGGATCATTTGTTATTTGACCCCGGAGCCGGAGTCTGCTGAGTCGGTGAAAAGTTTTTTTTCCCTGAAAGAAGATAATTGATGGAAGGGTGGATGTATTCATCGTAGCTTCTTTTTAATTAAAAAAATCGACGATGCGGCTTTAATGGCATCGAGGTAATCCACTTTTGAAAGGTTTAAGGGTATAATAATGGCCATTTTTTTAAATTGCGTTAATAAATTTATAAGCATTTATTATAATAATTTTATACATTCAATTATTTTAATAATGAGAGGGTAATTTTATAAAAACTTTAAGAAGGAACATTTAAATAAAATCATTACAATTTTAATTAATATATAGGTTCCTAATTGAATACTAATGGGAGAACTGGAAATCGAGTAGAAAAGGAGAGACTATGGTCATGATTGGGGTAAGAGTAAGACAGACGACTATATACACTAATCACCGGTCTCGCTTCTGGATGCAGCATCCAAACGCGGTTACCAAATTTTATATAGAGACTGGCTAACTGGATATATATGAACTGTGGTTTTACTAATAAATTATTTTATTTTCAACTAGTTTCGGTTTAATGCCATTTTCAAGAATGATTTACGAAAGAAATAAAATTGGTTATACTTGGTATATCGACAAAATAGGTTCCGTTTGACTGGTTAAAGAGAACAAGTACATATTTAGAAAAAAAAAAATATTGTCAACAAATCTTCAAACCTTAAACTATTTTTCTATATAACATGGAATACAAAAGCTTGTGCCACGCTATGACAAGTGTCTACAAAATGGTAGGACGCTATAACACGTGGCACAAGCATTTGTATTCTCTCTTTATAAGAATGTTGTTTTAACCAAGTAACATCATGTTTTTGTTCCCGTATTCATTGTTGAACCTCTTGTCACTAATACTCGTAGAGAGAGCAGAAATTGTACGCTTTCGGCTTTCGTAAATCGTTTCTTTAACTGCAGGAACCAATTCATCAGTGATCAAAGGTGGACGCTTACTTCGTTAGTCATCATGCACATTATCACATCCTTAATTGAAAATGTGATAAGTGATTCAATAGTATGGAAATGGGTGGGAATTTCCATACCATAAAATCACATTTTCTCGGTACACCTTACAAATCTGTTGATAAATGTGGACTGGCTTAATGATCTTCTCATTGAGGACAGGAATTGCAGACCTTATTATACAAGTAAAGGGATTTTCAATGTTATTTGCCATTTCAAACAAGAACCACTAAGCGTACAAAACACTTAGCTAAGTCATGCGCATGCACGAAATCGCGATTACAGCGCTGCGGTGGCAAGAAATACAAACGGAACTTACTTTCTGGATACACCACGTATATACAAGATGCTAGTATTTAAGGTAATAAGAGCTTTAATTATCGGAAAATTCCAAAGGTCATAGTTGAAGTTGACCACGTTTTCGCCCGCCTTTCTGGCTTTGCTTATTTATAATACTTCTTGATAATTTAAAACCAATCCCTTATTACCTGAATACAAAATTTAACAATCGTTTGAACTTTTTATTGAATATGACTGCAGGTTCGACAAATTTAACTTGTCATTATCAAACATGGTGATGTTTGATAATGACAAGCTAAATTTGTCGAAACTGCAGTCACATTTAATAAAAAGTGTTGTGCAAAGTAAAAAGTCTTTTATTGTGAAATTAACATGTATAAGAATGTAGAAACCTCCACAATACAGAATTTATTTAAAATATCCTTTCAATGGTCTTTTAATAAGGTTAAAAAGACCTGTTCGATTTGTATATATATTTTAAAATAATGCTATTTTCTTTTTGCATATTTGCCAACCGTAATACAATAACAACATACCAATTCGACGCTATAAAAGTGCTCGTTAGCAGAACAGTCATTTAAATCGCTCGTTACAAAAAACACACACATGTATTCAACAGCAAAATATCCTTCAAACAGGTAATTAAAAATTGATGCAAATCAGTAAATTCCATCTACATGTTTTGAAAAGTAGAATACAGAAACAAATATAACGATTCCGGATAAACGGATTTCCATTTATGCAATCAATCACTCGAAACAAAAAAATGTCAACATTTTTCCCCCGTTGGGGGTGAATATTTATTTAAACAATAAATCGCAATTCCATCAGCAACAAATTCAATATTGATGCATAATTTGTCAATAGTGATTTTCAACACATTGCGAAAAAACGATGAATACGAATACGATACTTTATGATTAAAGTATAGTTTGTTTAAGTTATTAAATATATTACCATATTTATGTAATTCGAATATTATTAAATTTTAATTAATTAATATCCGAATATATAAATATGGGAATGCGTCAATTTAGAATTAATTTATCATTAGATTGAAAATAAGAATGCTCCTGGTATTTAGTGTATTCAATATTTGTCTGTGTCTTTACTTTAAGTTAGGTGATTTGGAATTAAATGTGCTTTAATTTAAGCTTAAGCACATTTCTGTAATTTTTTGTATTAATTTCTCATCTGGCACTTAGTGAAACATATTGAAATAGTTATTTGAATTAAAAACACTTTATATTGTTTCACAAGTTAAAACTATATTCCGACTAGTTTCGGTTTGTTAGACCATTTTCAGAGGAAACACACACACACATTCCTTTAAAAATGGTCTAACAAACAGAAACTATTTGGAATATAGTTTAAATTTGTGAAAGAATACCAAGTGTTTTTAATTTAAATAACCCTACACATTTCTGTAATTTAAACATTACATTCTGTACATACGCTCAAAGATTCACATTTTTGAAATGACTTTTTTTAAATCGTATACTTAAACAAAAATGCCACTACTAATTTACGTTTCAGAGTAATAATATTTGTATTCTGTTGAATGTAAATAAGCGTTTGGACTTCAATTGGAATCGATGTTGTATACGCGTGGCACATGAAGAAAAATTTCGAGTTTAGAAAAGCCTGAACATTTGGATTTGCCGGGGCGCGACTCGCTTCGCTCGGACGCCCCAGCAAATCCAAATTTTCAGGCTTTTCTAAACTCAAAATTTTATTTCATGCGCCACGCGTATACGCCACTGATTTAAAGTGAATATCAAAATATACTTCGACTTAGGTTTGATCACATGTTCATTCATTTTACAAACTTGTATATGGAATATGTGAAAGTGTACTTAATAGAAAAGATTCCTGTATAAATTATAGAGTTCTTCAAAAAAAGTACAGGAATATTTGTTGCTATATTTAGTACTAACAATTAAAGCCAACAAATATTAGCCTGCAGCAAAGCAGGTTTTATTCTAAACAGCTTAACATTAATAACAATAGACAACAAATTTGAACTTTTTGTCAGTATCCTTAATATAAAATACGTATTTACATAAAAATTGTGGTGCTAAATATGAAAACAACAATCAAATTCAAAAGTTGGTCGGGAGGATGCGTTCATATATCTTGACTATTTCATTAGTGTGCGATTTAGTGCTAGTCCGTACAACTTCGAAACGTGAACTAATAAACAATTTTGACAATCATCGTGTTCAGCAGATCAAAATTAATATGTATCAGTTGTTTTTATCTCGGATACTTTTTTGCTGTTGTCCAGTGTAATCGACATCGATTCAAAACGCGCGTATTAATTAGCGTGTTAATCGTTATATTTTCAGTTAATATTGAAATAAATGCAAAATAAATGTAATTTTACAATTATTTCAATATCAATATTATAATGATAAAAACGCTAACAAGCATATTTTTATGTAATTTAATTAAATACTTAGCTCTAATTAAGACGGAGCCCGGCGCGTCCACCATAAATAACATTATAAATTACACCATAAATTACATCAACCCTTATTCTTATGTTCTTCGGATGTGGATAATTTTGTAGAAGCATAAGGGACAAGTAAAGTGAAAATTTCGCCAAGGGTGATTTAGTTCTGTAAAGGTTATCCTCTTGGGGAGTCTGTGAAATGGATTTTTCAATTCGTGCTACCTAAACATCCACAGGAGTGCTGTAATTTCCGCCCGTCCAATGAATTCTGTCGATCAGTTCAAGGAAAATAAACGAGAAGTGGGATGTTGAAAATTCAATTAGCGTAATTGAGTTATTATAATTGTCCTTTTTTCAGTTTTACACCAATGTTATAATTAGAAAAGAATATACAGTGAATTTTTCTTTTAGGTAAACATATGCATAAGCTGTAAATTTTCCGACATTCGTTGTTTTTTAAGAGTTCAATTTGAAGCTTTAAACGAATGTTTTCCACTCCTAGACTAAGCATGAAGTAAAATTTCGAGTTTAGAAAAGCCCCGTGAAAATTTGTCGAGGGTCGCGCAGCGGGACTTTTCTAAACTAGAAATATAACTTCATGCATAGTCTGGGAGTGGAAAACACTCGTTCGAAGCTTCAAATTAAACTTAAAAAAATAACAAGGAATATCTAAAGATTTGCAGAAAATAGGCTCAATTTCTAATACGTTTACTTAAAAGAAAAACTCCCTGTATACTCTATATATTCTCTCATTTTAACCTCAATGCTAAACTAAAAAAATTATGGACATATTTACATTTTCTTTTAAATGAAATGATTTAGGTGTTATTAATGCTTCACACTAAATCAGTATTTTACACGCCCAGCGCATGGAGTCAAATTTTAGAAAAACCTGAAAGTGGAAGCCCCAACAATGAACTTAACTCCGCTACGCGGAGCGAGCCAACCAAATGTTCGGGCTTTTCTAAACTAGGAAATTTACTTCATGCTTAATTTGGGAGTGGAAGACACTTGTTAGTTTGAAAGAAATAGCAACTGTCAACTACAATTTAGGACATAAGCGATGTATTTTTGCTCAGTGACAGTTGAAATGTCAATATTATTAGATAATCAGAACCTATATCATAAAATGTAGTTTATTACATAAAATGTCAGTTGTGCTATCTATCGTATCAAAAAGTTGATGTTTTATCATTTTACAATTATGAAAACATTAGTTTTGTTGATCAACGTCATTTTCGAAATTAGATATGTCGATTAAGCTACGTCTCTGATTCTATTGAAGTGTGTAGTAACTGTAGTAACAATTTCTGGCTGTAATGTAAGCGTACTTATACATTACAGTCAGAAATTGTTACTACAGTTACTACAAAGTGTTTGTTTCTAAACTTAAATTAATTGTTCGAAATGTTCTATATGATACTTCTAAACGACCGCACAAGAAAAATCGCCTTGGAATTCGTTTACCCTTACACGAATTCCGAAGCGATTCAAGTAGGGCGTAAGAATGCGTAAGAAATTCCCCTCGTGTGTAATTAAGTAGATTTTAATTAATCGCAGCTCCTCGTGTATTTTATTGAATGATAAACGCTTAAAGCAGGTGTTTATAGACAACATGGATCAAAGAAAGCCGATTCAATTCAAATGTAGCTCAGTTTGGCATCGGAGTGAATAAACAAACGCCTCCGGAAATTTCCTTTAATTCAGCTTTACAGTATTATATTGGGTCAAGTTTAGCTCTTTATCAGCACGGATTTATATTGATTGGGTTATTAAAAATAATGGAATTAAATTGAATTTTTCACGAGTTCGTGCTTAGTTTCTTCTTTGCAGTAGTTGCCAACTTGAGAAAGAATTGATTGGGTGTCCGATGCTGAATGTGAATGCAGCGAAACGCTCGAATATTTCACGCATTTCAGAAATGTCTTTATCATACAATGTTTGCGAAGTACATTGATATTTATTTCAGTGCACACTTGTTAAAAGTTAAGTGATTAATATAGCATTGTCTGCTTTCTAAATAATACTTTATTTAATTCCAGGTACTTAGAATTAAATAAAGTGTAATTTACAAAGCTGACAATGCTGTATTAATCACTTAACTTTTAACAAGTGTGCAATCGCAAATGTTCAGGCTATTCTAAGCTACAAATTGTACTTCATGCGCTAGTCGTATGAAACGCTGATTTAAAGTGAAGTTGAAAATATACTTAATTCGAATTTATTTTACAAATGTTTATTTCCTCTAAACAAATCTTTTTAAAATAGAACGCCTCGTAGCAATTTGCTTTGGGTATAATACATAAAAGAAAAAACTCCTGTATAATTACTAACTGCTCATTTTCAAAAATGACGCATGCATTATTTTGTCTAAAAAGAATTCGAAATAAATAAACTTTAATTTTTATTTCGTAAGTAAAATACGTTAAGATTATATTATTAATAATAATAATAGTTTTGACTGTTTTTATGTCCAAACGATATCAATATACATCTCAAATATACATAGATATGAATGAAGATTAACATTATCTCAGTTTATAATAAATAATATCTAATAGCTAAGATGATGAAGATACTTTAAAACTGGTCTTTCAGAAAATCGTTCCAATGATAATATGCTTTACTAAAGAGTAACGTTTTAACTTTAATTTAGAAGGCAGTTTTTAAATTGTGCGGAAAGTTTGTTATTGTTATAAAACAGTGAATTATAGTAATTTAAACAATTACACGATCTATAATATACACCTATATAGTCTACATTTTTATAAAATCATATTAACTTTAAAGTTATTAAAACGAATAATTTTATGAAATAAATTTAGTAAACTGTGACCTCAATGTATTCAAATTTTCCAATTGCGTGCATTTAACACACACACACGCCATCACACACATACACACACGCCATCACACACACACCCCATCACACACACTTCACATTGGGGCATTTTAAATTAAATAATTCGTTTAATTCATTACCCATTTCTGTTAGTTTTACGCAATTATGAAATTTTATTAGGGACGTGTCAACTTGAATTGCACACAATTCCGCAGGGTAATTGATTTCAATTTCAGTGCTGTAGTAACACATTTGTTTATATTATGTATAACGTACATACATAATTTGTATTACAAACTGCTAGTATTTTATAGTTCTGTTATACAGGGCGGACATACAATATGCGGAGAAACCCGATTCCTTAATTAATTTAAAGTAAATAATCCTAATAAAAACACTATACAAGCATTATTTCTATAACCTAGATATTTTTATTTAAAACATACATATCTCGATACATACGCTGTATTTGTTCAGGCATTCGTTGTTTTTGAAAATCGTTCAATTTTAAGCTCTAAACAAGTGTTTTCCATTTCCAGGTTAAGCATGAAGTAAAATTTCGAGTTTAGAAAAGCCTGAAAACTTGGTTTGCGGAGCGACCAAACCAAATTTTCGGGCTTTTCTAAACTCAAAATTTTACTTCATGCTCCACGCGTATAAAACACTGTAATACTGTAAGTATAAAATGTGCGAATGGCATTTTTAATTTTTCTCCGTCAAATTGTCAATATACTTAATGTTATTGGTTATAGCGGCTGTATATAATTTTAAAAAATGGTGATGTGTCCATCATAGTACTTTCCCCCGTAAATTGCGTATTAAATCACTTTTAAAATATTTGTAGCATTATTATTTTCAAAATGTCTTCAACTTTTTGATAACTACAACTTATATTTGAAACATTTTTCAATTGGATCAACACATACTGACACAAACCAATGACTAGATAAAAAACACTATTTATTGAATATCTCAAAAACTAAGAGTGCTATGACAAAAAGTGAATCTACAAAAAATCTTTAGTTTTTCATTTCCTACAACTTTTATTTGAAACATTTTTCAATTGTATCGACACATACACTGTCACACACCAATAACTAGATAAAACACACAACTTTTGAAATATCTCAAAAACTAAGAGTGCTATGACAAAAAGTAAGTGAACAATACATCTTCATTTTGTTATTATCTACAACTTTTATTTGAAAGAATTTTTTGTTTGATGAACATTTATTGAAAAAATCTGAAAAAACTGAAAAACGCTAAGAGTAAAGTACCACCTGCGGTTTTCCGATTTTCACCAAAAGCTTTTCAGTTCTTCCGATTGTAACAAAAAGCTTAAGTTTCAAGTTTCATCTCGATATCTTCAGCGGTTTTTGCGGTACAGCGCACACAGACACACACAATGACAATGATTTCCAGTTGTTGTAGGTGGTTGACATATGCTGCGTCCATAATGCCGGTTGCTGACATTATGAAAGGTATTATGCTGACGAGCTTCATTTTCAGTATTCTTTCTGTTTCGATTGCTAGCTGTGTATATTTCTCCATTTTTTCTTTGTATTTTATAGCCGTGTTTGTGTCTGTTGGTATGGCTATGTCTATTAAATAAGTTACCTTTTTGTTTTTATCTTAAAAGGTGATGCCATGGCCACATTTCCAAGATTAGGTTTAATACTATTGCCATGGTTTAGATAAGAACATATTTACCAAAGTTAGGTTACCCATGGTTAGGCCGAATAAGGTTTGGTTAAATAACATGGGTTAGATTAGAATATAAAGGGCTTTTGCTTTGCTCGACGCTAATTTGACAAATGAAATAATTTGAGTTAATAATTGTGACAGCCAAATACCTCCAATTATAAATTAGAGGCTTCCTTGATAATAAATGGTGGTTAACATGGTAACCCAGCCTTAAGCTTTGCTAATGAATCAAAGCTTAAGGCTGGGTTACCATGTTAACCACCATTTATTATCAAGGAAGCCTCTAATTTATAATTGGAGGTATTTGGCTGTCACAATTATTAACTCAAATTATTTCATTTGTCAAATTAGCGTCGAGATCCATGAAGTGCTACCCAGTGCAACTACCCTAAATTCAAACTTCATGAACTCTTAGGGAAGTTGCACTGGGTAGCACTTCATGAATCTCGACGCTAATTTGACAAATGAAATAATTTGAGTTAATTATGTCACAGCCAAATAACTCCAATTATAAATTCATTTGATCGCCTGGTAGTATTCGTGCATTAAATAAAGCACTCATTCAACAAGTTAGCCCAATAACCTCAATACAAAAATGGTGATGTGTTCATCATAGTACTTTCCCCCGTAAATTGCGTATTAAATCACTTTTAAAATATTTGTAGCATTATTATTTTCAAAATTTCTTCAACTTTTTGATAACTACAACTTTTATTTGAAACATGTTTCAATTGGATCAACACATACTGATACAAACCAATGACTAGATAAAAAACACTATTTATTGAATATCTCAAAAACTAAGAGTGCTATGACAAAAAGTGAATCTACAAAAAATCTTTAATTTTTTATTTCCTACAACTTTTATTTGAAACATTTTTCAATTGTATCGACACATACACTGTCACACACCAATAACTAGATAAAACACACAACTTTTGAAATATCTCAAAAACTAAGAGTGCTATGAGAAAAAGTAAGTGAACAATACATCTTCATTTTGTTATTATCTACAACTTTTATTTGAAAGAATTTTTTGTTTGATGAACATTTATTGATAAAATCTGAGTAAACTGAAAAACGCTAAGAGTAAAGTACCACTTCCGGTTTTCCGATTTTCACCAAAAGCTTTTCAGTTCTTCCGATTGTAACAAAAAGCTTAAGTTTCAAGTTTCATCTCGATATCTTTAGCGGTTTTTGCGGTACAGCGCACACAGACACACACACAGACAGACAGACAGACAGACATTTTTCAAAAATGGTCTTATTCGACTCAGGGGACCTCAAAACGGATATTTCCGCTAAAATTTTTGATTCGAAAATTTGCACGAAAACAATACTTTCCCTTTGTATTACATACGGGGGAAAGCAAAAATTAATACATTTTCAGATACAATTTTTGTCTATCTATTTAACAATATATAGTTATAACTATTTCATAAATAAATTAAATATAAAACTACTCTCTTTCTTGCCAAGAATTCAGTTTTGAGTGGACTGGGAAAAATTTATTGCATAATAACAAAATCCTTATCTCGCACAATAGCAATTTTATCCACGGAAACACATAAAACTTCTGTGACATGTTACCGAGTTTTTATTGGACGTGCACAAATACAGTGCGATAAAATATTCAGTTTAGCACCGCTACATAACTTTTAATTGAGCAATATTATACGAAATTTCGTTAATAAAAAATAAAATGAAATTCAAAGTTGTGTTCTGTATACAATTTGAGCAAGCATAAATTAGCCTACCCTTTGTTGACGTTTTTATAAACAGGGTGAGTTTTTTCTTTTCGTGTTCTCTATGGGGATCTGGGAAAATACAAGAGGTAGAGAAACGGTTAAATGGGCAAAGTAGTCCATTTTTACGAGCTGAACAAAAAGACATTAAAATATAAAAATATATTTTATACTTTGTATTTTGTATTTTGTATTTTTTATTTTGTGGTTTATATTTTATATTTTAATTTAATATTTAAATTTTATACTTTATATTTAATATTTTAATATAATATTTTATATTTCAATTTAATATCTTATATTTAAATTTGTTATTTAATATTTTAATTTAATATTGAATATTTTAATATTTTATATTCTATATTCGCTTTTTCTCAGTTATTAAAAGAGACAAAATTTAAGGTAATTTTACACTAAATAATAAAATGTTATCAGATATTTTATATTGACATTAGTTTTTAAGATATAATACAAACTTGATTTTTTTTAAGTTTGGGGATATGTTTTCCACATGCTTGCCATTTGCTTAATTACCCTATCATAAAGATTAATAAAGTGGCGGAACATTACTTTTGGCATTTTATTAGCACTTTTCTGTTAAATAATTAATCAATTGCAATATGGAATTCATATATCAATGACAATGACAAACAGTAGGGACACCCAAATAATTAAAGAACCTAAGAAAAATTAATTTCAAATCTGGTTGGCCAATAAAAAAAAAACCGGTACATTATTTGTTAGCAAAAAGTACGTATTAAATGTAGAATTTTAATTTTAGGATAAATTAAATATTGAGGATGATACGAGGCAATGCTCTTTAAAAACTGCAAGGAGATAAAGACAAATTCCTTTAGATTGATTATTTTTTCATGGCTTAAAACTCTTACCATAAAACTAGCGGTTAAAGCATCTTTTACAATCACACATCCTTTTTTATGGGTCCAAATAATGAAGTACGTTTATAATCGAACCGATCTAAACGGGCTTTTTACGTTTAGAGCAGAAAGGCTGGCTTTTATGTTTTATGACGAGGCGGTCGATAATTTTTCACTGCCCACTGCTGGATGGATTATATAATTGAAAGAAGCACCTTAGAAAAACGAAGTTTAATCTGTAATTAACCGCGAGGGTGTTTTAATGAATCGTTAAGCTGTTACGTGCCCGTCGCATCCACCATTTAGTACGTGCTTTGAAAAAATGCTGTTTTAGTTATTTGGAGCGGTTTATTAAGAAAATAAGTGCACCCAAATAACTTTTAAATTAATAAAAAAATATGCGTGAGTAAGTATTAAGGATGATTTCTAAATACAATGTATTTTTCAAGTAATGTATACGCTGTAAATTTTAAATATTAAAATATCTTTCTTTAATCACTTTTTACGTAGAATACGTTGTCTGCGCCTGTCTTTTTCTTTTAAGTATACATATCTCGTTTTATATGCTGTATTTGTTCAAGCATTCGTTGTTTTTAAAAATCGTTTAACTCGAAGCTAACTTTTTAAGTGGTATACGTTGTCTACGTCTGTCGTTTTCTTTTAGGTACACATCCCGTATTATATACTGTATTTGTTCAAGCATTCGTTTTCCATTTCTAGATTTAAAATGAAGTAAACTTTCGAGTTATGAAAAGCCTTAAAAAAAGCCAAACTAAATTATCAGGCTTTTCTAAACTATAAATTGTACTTCATGCGCCACGCGTATAAAACACTGATTTAAAGTAAAGTACAGAATATATTGCTTAAGTTGGATCTCACGTGAATAAATAGTATTACAAATGTTTATTTCGTGTAAGCAAATCTTCTGAATTCTGACGCAATTCGCTTTTTCTCTTAATTATTCTTACATATCCTAAAGAAAATTGCTTTAATTTTAAAAGCGCAAGATTAGGTTAGAGGAAATGAGCATCTGTAATGTTTATTAACGCGAGATCAAACTTAAGCAGTATATTTTGAACTTCACGTTAGATCAGTGTTATATACGCGTAGCGCATAAAGTAAAATTCCGACTTTAGAAATGCCTGAAAATTTGGTTTGGTCGCTCCGCTTTGCTACGCGACCAAATCAAATTTGAAGGCTTTTCTAAATTCGGAATTTTACTTCATGCCGAACCTGGGAGTGGAAACACTTGTTCGAAACTTTAAATCGAACGCTTTTATAAAATCGACGAATTCCTGAAAATTTGCAACAAAACATCGAGATATGTATAATTAAACGAAAAATATCTATTCTATTTTTATCTGCTTTAAAAAAAACTATTTTTTAATTGTATTACCTTAATTTTATAAATTTAAACAATCAAAAGAGAAAAAATAAATATGTTTACAAGCGAAATAATTATGTAGATTTTATATTAACGTGATTAAATATACAATCTACATAATTATTTCGTGAGTAAACATTTTTATTTTTTCTCTCTTGATGGTTAAATATGAACGAATACCCACCATTTGAAAAATAAGTTGTTATTATTATCAGTTTAATTAAGCTACTCCTTAAAACGAATAATTTATAAATTAATGTAATCGAGGCACGACAGAAGTTTATTACATTTCGGCGATCAATCAGTCGAACCTTGACCTTCTCAAGGGAAGTTTTGCGAGCAAATTACGCTTAGCCCGAGCCGTGAATCTTGTACATTTCGGCATTGTTGTGAAATTTAATATCCATAGTACGTCATTCATTGTTAGGGTAAATCTGGGACGGATTAATTTTACATTTTGTGTATATAATACTGTTAAGGGATGAATACCATACAAGATACTGGAATTAATTTTTGTTTTTCAAACATGACACAAATTCATGCGAGTTAGAACTTTAGAAGTGATAAAATAAAAAAAATATGGACAGCGTGTCACAAAACAGTGTTACATTGATTGTTTATAAAATCTTTAATAAATGTAGTAAATATGGCTACAATAAAACTTATAAACACGATAAATATTTATTTTTTGATTTAATGCCGGATTTCAGCAACGTTAGTTAAATCGACCAATGGTTATTCGTCGATAAAAATCTAATAATAGTTACATACATGTCAAAAATTGAATTAATTAATAATTAATGAAATTGATGTTTATGACATGGAAAGTGTCTATTTAAATCGACAAATAAATTTAATCTACGAATAAGATTTAATTGAAGTTGGTGAAACCCGGCATAAAACATTTATTTAAAAGATTTTTTTTACGCATTTTTACCTGATAGATAATTTTAAGTATATACAGGGTGACCCGTTTTAATTTATCCACTGAAATATCTCGACAAGTATGCATCGTACAAAAAAAAATTTCGAAGAAAAGTTTAATGGTTTCGAGGGGGCCATCCGATCCTATTAAATATTTGTCACCCCCGCCCCCCAGGGAGTGGGGGAGGGGGGCAACTTTGAAATCTTAAACAGGAACCCCCATTTTTTATTTCAGATTCGGATCGTACACCAAAAATGATGTAGGTTTTATCCGAAAAAAAAATTGAATTCGTGACAGATAGCGCTGTAATCGCCAGATGAAAAGGGGACCGTTTTCATCTATGGTCTGTTTAAAAACTAGAAAGAGTAAGTGCCAAAGTCCAATTTACACTATAAAAGTTACCAGAAATATCACTAGATAAATTTGGCGGCAATTTTAAATAATTTCATAATTACTCTTTAAATAAAATCAAATATCTATTTTGTACTTCTTAATTGTGGTTAAGTATTTTCTTTTCCATCGTACGATATCGTCAGTTCAATTAAAATGCTTGTACGGCATCTCGCCATATATCAGTGAAATAAAATATATTTACATTATGTTCATAATATAATATGGAATTTATATAATAATGTGTCTCTATCAGAGCTCGGATGAATCCTCGTAAAAAGGATTCGAATCATGAATCCGAATAATCGAAGATTCGAGTCCTGTTTTTTCGAATCACGAATACAAATCCTATAAGAATAAATTTGATTTTATTATTTTTTTGCAACCATTAATATATTAATATCGTTACCAGTTGTTTTAGCAAAAATATTTAAAACCTAATTATTTATTATTACCACTGAACATCGTTGATAACAGACTAAATATCTGACTCCCTGTTACTCTCGTTAAAGATGTATTTGTGTGTTTCTGAACTCCACTTCAAATCAGTGTTTTGTACGCGTGGCGCATGAAGTAAAATTTCGAGTTTAGAAAAGCCCGAAAATTTGTCTCGGGTCGCTGCGCGACCCTCGACAAATTTTCACGGGGCTTTTCTAAACTCGAAATTTTACTTCATGCTTAGCCTGGGAGTGGAAACACTCGTTCAAAATTTCAAATTTAACTCTTTTATAAAATCGACTAATGCCTGAAATTTACGTAAATAAAAAATTCACTGAACATCATTAAAACCGGGAAAGTCAGAGAAAAGTCATGGAATTATATTGAAATTGACCAAAACACTAACAAAAAGCCATATGATATTATTAAATTTGTCAAAATCAGCAGGCAAATTACAAAACACGTAAAAATGTATAAAATTAACTTAAATATTGGCAAAAACAATGAAAACTATTAAACAGAATGGGGGTTTCGCACAGAAGAAAGTTATATTAAAAGGCCAGGGAAAAAATCTTTAGTCGGGGAAAAATTTAACATTTCAGATTGTAGCTAGCATGTCGGTTTTACTTCAAACAATATTAAACAAAATTTTGAAAACTAGATTATTATCTTCTTCTTATCAAAGCATTTACTTTGAAGTTTCGAACGAGCGTTTCCACTCCCAGACTAAGCATGAAGTAAAATTTCGAGTTTAGAAAAGCCCCGTGAAAATTTGTCGAGGGTCGCGCAGCGACCCGAGACAAATTTTCTGGGCTTTTCTAAACTCGAAATTTTACTTCATGCGCCACGCGTATAAAACAGTGATTTAACGAGAAATTTAAAAACACACAAAAAAACATTTTTCATGTTATTCCTCACAATTAATTCGAATTATTTTTGACGATTTAAATCCTTTTGTAAGTATTCGAATCCTTTTACAAGGATTCCAATCCTTTTAAAAGGATTCGAATCACTCACATTTAGACTCGAATACGAATTTTCTTAAAAAAATGTAACGAATTCGGATCACGAATCCAGTTGAACTAAAGTATTCGAATGCCTCTTTTGAATCCTCTAAAAGGATTCGAATCCTGAATGATTCGAATCCTGCCCAGCTCTGGTCTCTATCTTACTTAAAATTGATTTGTTTCATAAAACTATACAAGGTAGAACGACTCATCTTTGGCATGCCTTCATGATCGTTTACTTCTTTTAAAACTTTATTCAAAGTTGGCAGTTCATTTTTATTGAAGAAACTATGCACGGATCTCTTCACTACGTCATCAAAACTTGTAATTATGTCCTCCAAGCTGTTTAAGGCTACAAATCTCTCCGGATTTCTTATATTCGCTAATGGTGCGATAGACAGTGGGATTTACAACTCCTAAAAATTAAACATTTTATTATTTGATGCATATTCTTATGCTATTTGATATCTCACCTACTGCACCAACAATGTCTAATACAACAGTCATTTTCATATGTGGATCATCTGTTATCATCTGCTTATACATATTTATTATGCACTGTTTTTCAGACAGATATAAATGACCCAAATCCAACTTCTTACGCTTTTTTTGGAGGTGAAGGTTATTATTATATTATTATATATATATATATATATATATATATATATATATATATATATATATATATATATATATATATATATATATATATATATATATTTATATATATATATATATATATATATATATATATATATTATCACACAAGCTTGGTGATAATATCTGGGTCCATAATCCATCACAACAATATATACTAAACTAACTTTTAACTATGCTAAAGAAACACCGCACAAAAGATCATAACGAAACAGGCAAAGTTGCAACTCGGTAACGCTTCGAATTAAGGTTATGTCAACTGTTGCGTCTAATAATGACATAATTAGCATAGTGTAAAATGGGCGCGCTCTCGTCCAATCAGAGTTGTAGGTTTTGGCGCGTGAAATTTAAAACGCTCCTCCTAGTTATTAAACAGATTATAGCGACTACAGCGCTATCTGTCACAGATTCAATTTTTTTTTTGGATAAAATCTACATAATTTTAACCTAAAATAACGGCCTGTACGTAGACTTTCTGAAAAAGAGTATGTAAAGTTTACTTCCAGGGTTTTTTTACCTCCTAACAGATGACGGTAGAATCGTCAAAATTAGATTTTTTCAAAAATAGCGCAAACGATTCGATTTTTAGAAAAAAAAAATATAATTTTTTTAATACTACCAAAAAATTCCCAATTTTTTTCTACGGTGTGTACGCAATTTTTTATTTTTTTAGGGAGACGGGAAGTAATTTTATTTGAGCGACAAAGTTGAAAAAAATCATTTTACCAGTAGCGGACATTTTATTGTACAAATTAACTTCAATAAGTCATCAGAATAATCAATTTTTGATAGTCCTATATTATTTTAATTTGCGGTCAGTACCTGTGTTGACCACAGCAGATTTCTATAGGTTTACCGGGAACGTTTTCATTTTTGCAACTACAACGCCATCTATCACGAATTCAAACATTTTTTTCAAATAAAACCTACATCATTTTTGGTGTAGAATCCGAATCTTTAATAAAAAATAGGGATTCCCATTTAAGATTTCAAAGTTGCTCCTCCTCCCACCCCCTGGGAAGTGGTGGTTAGGAAAATTTCACAGGATCGGATGCCTCTGTCGAAACCATTAAACTATGGTTCGGAACATTTTTTTGTATGATGCATATTTTTCGAGATATTCCAGTGAATAAATTAAAATGGTTCACCCTGTATATAAGATCCCAATGTTAGTTTAAGTACTTTAGTTTGAGAATGACTCGCTGACGAGTCGAAACTGGTCACAATTTAAAAAAAATGTGAATATAAAAAGTAATCACTGTTAATTATTTAAAAGATTTTTCAATTATATTATCAGTTAATTATATCAATAATTTGTTGACATAATTAAGTATTAATATAATCGAAAAATCTTTCAAATAACACTTTTAGAGAATCAAGAAATAAAAATGTATCGCGTTTATAAGTTATATTGCAGATAGCCATATTTATTACTTTTATATAGATAAATAATAATTACTTATATAAAGTACATAACACACATAAACACATAATTAAATTCATATAGGTGAATTAAGGGTCTAACGACCCTTAATTCATCTATCTGAAATTAATAGTGTCTGTGCCACAATGAAAGCCATTTCTTTAGGGAGCTTTTGTATTTGCGGGCGGAAAATAAAAGGGGAAGAAAAACGTGTGTTTCGTTTTATCGATTTTTATACGGGATTGTCATTCCACTTGATTAATGACATTCTCTTCCGGACATTAACAAATTTCAATATGAAAAAGTCAGCGTTTTATTGCTTCCTCGTCGCGTGTTGGTATTTTGTGTTGTTTACATAATACAACTTTTCTAATCAGGTACATGTTATACCTACCATGCATACAGGGCATTTTTCTTTTAAGTTTACATACGTATACGTTTTTTTTTATTGAAAATAGGTTAATTTGAAGCTACTAAACTCCGCGCTAAGCGCTACGCGACCAAACCAAATTTTCAGGTTTTTCTAAACTCGAAATTTTACTTCATGCGCCACGCGTCTAAAACACTGAAATATTGTAAATTTAAAAATATACTGCTAAATCACTATTAAAAATATACTGCTACAGCAAGATTAAAAATATACTGCTAAACGAGAATATTTAGAACTTCACTTTAAACCAGGTATTGTTGTAGCATGTTATACATACCATGCATACAGGGAATTTTTCTTTTAAGTTTGCATACGTATATGCTTTTTTTAAAAGAGTTTAATTTGAAGCTACTAACGAGTGTTTCCACTCCTAGACTAAGCATGAAGTAAAATTTCGAGTTTAGAAAAGCCTGAAAATTTGGTTTGGTCGCGTAGCGCGAAGCGCGGAGCGACCAAACCAAATTTTCAGGCTTTTCTTAACTCGAAATTTTACTTCATGCGCCACGCGTATAAAACACTGAAATATTGTAAATTTGAAAATATACTGCTAAATCACTACTAAAAATATGCTGCTAAAGCAGGATTAAAAATATACTGCTAAACGAGGCTATCTTAAACTTCACTTTAAATCAGTGTTTTATACGCGTGGCGCATGAAGTAAAATTTCAAGTTTAGGAAAGCCTAAAAATTTGGTTTGGTCGCTGCGCGCTTCGCGCTACGCAAACAAACCAAATTTTCAGGATTTTCTAAGTTCAAAATTTTACTTCATGCTTAGCCTGGGAGTGAAAAATACTCGTTTAAAGCTTCAAGTTAAACTCTTAGAAAAAAAACAAAGAATTTCTGAAAATTACAGCATATATTTGGGATATGTATACTTAAAAGAAAAACTCCGCCATAAACTCAGATTCGATTTATAATTCTGTCAGTTTCGAAATATTCCCCGAACTCCAAGCTATAAATCCCGCGACGTAACACGTCTGATCAATCAGATCGCATTTCACCAAAAGTAATTTAAAATTGGAATCGTGAGCTCTAATTTAAAACACAGCCACTTTCACGTTCCCGTAAGAACACATCGACCTAGACGAAATTAAAAACCACTCCGCCTAAACCAACCGGCGAGGAAAACTGATAGCCGCCCACTTAAGCACCAACAATTCACTCGGAATTTATACAAACGCGAAGTAACTTGTAAACAGAAAAAAAAGACAAACCACCCGCAGATAAATTCTTGCTAGTTTAGGAACGAAGAAATTGCTTCCCTGCAAAAAGAGAGAAACGTAAAATGGGGTGAAAACGTTCGCAAGATTAGGCCTCTTCGGAAAATTTCACATTTCGATCGGGAAATGGTCCTTCGAGTCCCAGACTGCGAGGGATGAAGGAGTAATAGGTTATTGGAGTAATGTAAGATGGAAGTCATTATGGGAATATGGGGGATAGAAAAATGACGCATGTGGAATTGAAAAAGGGTCGATAAAGTTGAATAACAAAAACACGGTAAATACATAAAATATAATATTAATCTATAGTCACGTAAGTAGAATGAGATGAAATGTGAGGGTGATTATGAAGGTGGTTTAATTCAGCGCTACCCAAAATGTCATTCACGGACCGGCGAAGCCAAATTTAGTTAAAAACATAGAAAACCTCAATTGTGTTCACATAAGGCCCAATTCACACCGAAATAGAGGAGGCGCGGCGGAAGCGAGGCGTAGGCAAGACGAGGCACAGGCGCAAGCGAGCTCAATACACACAGAAAAGGCGGCGACGATGTCCAGTTATCGTGAAAACCAGTTTGACAGATCTATGATATTTGTCAAAATGATTTCAGACATCGAAAGTGACGAGGACGTGATAGACCTTTTAATTTTATTACATTTGAACAACCAGAGAAGGTTTCGGGTTTATCTTTTATGGTTGGAAAATAGAAAACGGGCATTGGTTATGTCACGAGAGAGCTAGAAATGTATCCGGATAGGTTTCAAAATTATTACAGGTTATCGCACGAGTGTTTCTATAAAGTTCTCGTCCTTGTAAGCCTCACAAAAGAGATACTAATTACAGAGAAACTGTTAGTCCAGAAGAATGGCTAGGGAATAATTAAAAATAACAAAGACAAAACTGTAAAAACATACAAACTTGCAAATACTGGGCCAAAATGTAAGTTGGACAAACCGGAAGATCAATGATAGAATTAAACGTACATTTTTGCTTCGACGATTGAATACCACACGCCGGAAGTAGACGCAAAAATGTACGTGCAAATGCAACTTTTGCGCGGAGACAAGAATGACAAAATTTGTTGACCAAAGAACGCAATCCAGCATGCAGTTAAAACTGCAACTGCTCCTTCTGAGACGAGGAAAAAGTCGAGGAAAGTGGGAAACATTGTTAGAAATTTCCAACATGTTCGCCTCGCAAAAGAACGATAAAAGGTGTAGGATCGATATTTACAGAATATTTCCGCTTTTGCGTACCACTCTTGAACGCTACTTCTGAACGGCATTCTATCCTCGCCGCAAAAGTGTGGTCGAAAAAGTACACCTTTCAGATGCAGAAGTATACCGTACAATTGAAAGAAGACAAAATATACCATGAAGTTTCTATCGAGCGAACAAAAGAAAACCAACTCCATATACGCCAACTACCTAATACAAGACAAACATCATTTCGACTAGAATTTCAAAATTCTCCATAGAGAAGAATACGGCAGAGAACTCAATATCATAAAGAGCATAGAAATCAACTAAAGAAAATACTCTGTAAATCTTCTGAACGACCAAATTAACTTATCCAATTCATCACTGTTAAATTTAAACATTTTCGGATAAACCAACCTTACCACAAACATTATATACGTATACACCTGATTTCACAAATTTACTGTACCACATCTTCGCCTGAAGAAGTCACAGTATGGCGAAACAATTGTAGAGTTTAAAAAAACTAGAGAAGGCTTTAGGTACACCCTTTGTGGATCGTCGCGCATATTATCCAAAATTGACAAAAATAGCCAATTAATATTAAGAGGCGCGCTTCTCCAAACCAACTTGAACGGCGTAAAACCGCCGAGGCGCGGGCGAAAAGGCAAACGCCTGCGCTTCGCCGTCTCGGTGTAGTTTGACTCATATCACTACAGAAGAGGCATCGAAGCGTCGCGCTTCTCGCATCGCCTGCGCCGCGTCTCCGCCCGACGCCTGTTCGGTGTGAATTGGGCCTAAAACTTCCAAAATGATAAAAAAACATGAAAAATCTAAATTAAATATAGTGCTCAATAAATATGTCAGATTAAACATTCTTTATAAAGTCAACATATTACCCTGACGTCAATAACTTATATCTTTTTTCAATCAATAGATTCTGGTTAAAACAGAACACCTTCAATTGTTTCGCACGTCAAATGTTAAGTTTGCGTTTTATTATTGTGACATTCATGACGTATGTCAAGATACTTTAGAAAAGCCTGAAAATTTGGTTTGGTCGCGTTTGGTTGCCTGAATGGGCAAGAGATGGCGCGCGTATCGTGAAATTGTTATGATGGTTGTCAAGGCTAACCTATTTTAGGTAAGCTGTCAAATTTTCAGACACGTGCATCGTTCCGTTTTTGATTACTAGGATATCTTGTGAAGCAAGTCAGGCACCTTTGGAAAAATGGATAAAAACGAATTTCGTGCAGTCATCAAACATTTCTGGATGGATGGGAAAAAGGCGACGGAGATACGAGATATTTTGCAGGAAGTTCATGGCACATCCACACCTTTATTTTCGACTATTAGTTTCTGGGTGAGCGAGTTCAAACGTGGCCGTACGAGCACCAAGGATGAACCACGCTAAAAACGGCCAAAAACGGCCACAAATGAAGAAATGGTCGACAAAGTCCATGATCTCGTGTTAGCCAATCGACGAGTGAAGTTGCGCGAAATAGTAGAGACCACGGGCATCTCACATGAACGTGTGCAAAATATCGTGGACGAACATTTGGGCATGAGGAAGCTGTCTGCGCGATGGGTGCCGCGTTTGCTGACTATGGACAACAAGCGAAATCGTGTGACCACTTCGAAAGAGTGTTTGGCCTTGTTAAAGCGTAATCCAACGGATTTTTTTCGCCGATTCGTGACCGTGGACGAAACATGGATCCACCACTACACACCAGAAACCAAGCAGCAGTCGAAACAGTGGATTTCTCCAGGCGAATCTGCTCCGAAGAAGGCAAAGACTGTCCCATCGGCTGGAAAGGTCATGGCCACCGTTTTATGGGATTCGCAAGGTATGATACACATCGACTTTTTGCAGAAGGGAAGAACTATCACGGGACAATACTACAGCGATTTATTGGATCAATTCAACGGCATATTGAAGGAGAAACGGCCTCATTTGCAGCGGAAAAAAGTGCTCTTCCACCACGACAACGCGCCGGCCCATTCATCCCGAATCGCCAATGCTAAATTGGTTGAATTGGGCTACGAGGTGGTGCCGCATCCCCCGTACTCTCCAGACCTGGCCCCGTGCGACTTCTTTTTGTTCACAAACATGAAGACTTGGCTCGGAGGCAAGCGCTTTACGTCAAATGAGGAGGTCATCGCCGCCACTAAAGCTTATTTTGCAGAGTTCCCGAAATCATATTTTGCTGAAGGCTTAAAAAAGTTGGAGCATCGCTGGGAAAAGTCTATCGCCCTGCAAGGGTACTATGTTGAAAAATAAAAAATAAAACCTGTTCAATTACTGCGTTTTCTTGCCCATTCCGGAAACTTTTCAATCTACCCTCGTAGTGTGTTTAGATATAATGTAGTCAAACATTTCAGGTATTTGCGACTGTCTTGAAATGCCTCTATAGTTATTGACCTGTACTCGATTGCCTTCTTTGTGTAGTGGTATAATATAAGATTCCTTCCAGACGGACGGGAATTCACCAGAATCTAATGATTTATTGAATAATATGACTAGTGCTTCGAGAAAAACATTTTTTGATTAAATAATTCGGAATGCCATCAGGGCCGCTGTTACAATCGTCAGTTAGTTCCTTGATGGCATTGAATATATCAACTCTCTCAACACAATGTTATGTTAATAAATAATATCAAAGCAAACATACACGTAAAATTATGATATACTGGGTGCTGTGTTGACTTGGCGGACGCAACATAGGAAATCCTATGAACATTTTGGAATGTTCAAATTTTGGCTCCCTTATTTATTTTAAAAACCAAATGTATTTGCCTTTTTTGTAGAGGGAAAAATTCTGAATTCATTTGAGTTAACGTTTATCACTTTACGTTTCTCTAAGTTAAAATAATTAAGAAAAAATAATGTCATTTTATAAAAATAATGACATGCCATGGAATTGAAACAACTGCGGATGTCAAAATGGCAAAAGATATCGTAGTCACTTGATTAACGTAAATGTTTTCGAAATGATTTACACTATACAAGAAAAATGTCATTATATTTATAAAATCACATTACTTTTTCTTAATTATTTTAGCTGTTAATTTTCTGACATGCGTTGATTTTTAAAAGAGTACAATTTACAGCTGTAAACGAGTGTTTGCTACTCCCAGACTAAGCATGAAGTAAAATTTCGAGTTTAAAAAAGCCCCGTGAAAATTTGTCTCGGGTCGCGCAGCGACCCGAGACAAATGTTCTGGGCTTTTCTAAACTCCACGCGTATAAAACACAGATTTTAAGTGAAGTGTATTGCACTTTTTTGTAGAGGGAACAATTCTAAATTTATGAATGTTGTCTCTAAAATAAATAGCTAAGCCAATATTTGAACACTTTAAAATTAACATGCGATTTCCTATGTTCCATCCGCCAAGTCAACACTCGGTATTGAAATTTATATATACCATAATTTGATTTAAAAATGTTTGACCACGGGTTAAGTAATAAATTAATTAAATATACACGTAAAATTTTTGAAATATTAAACTACAAAAAACAATAATGAGTTATAATATTGAAGATTTTAAGATTTCGTACAAAAATAATGAATATAATTTGGTTCAGTGGAACGAGCAAGAAAAAAAAACCCGTAAATTTATTACTTTCTTGATGAATCGGATAATAGGAGTACAGTGTTGAAAAATAACGGCATAACTCGAGGGTGAATTAATAAGCTTTGGTGTTGAGGGGTGAAAGAGAGAGAGGGAACGAGAAAGGAAGCTGCCGAGATTTCCTCGAAAATGTAATTAAGTATTAATGTATGTTAATTTAGGTAGATTGCTGTGCGGTAGAGGTGAGTTAATCCGCGACTAAATCCGATTAAATTTTATTGTCTTTAATTAATTATGTTAAACTATGTATCTATGCCATTTAACAACATCTGTATAGATATCTGTTAGGAATAATAAAAAATAATTTTAATAGGGGAATTTATTTTTTATGAGTGATTTAAGAGGTGAATGAGTTTTTGCAAGTTTTGTACAATCAATAGGTTTTCTATAAGTTAAATTTGCATTTACTTCCACATAGATTTATAAAATCTTTTTAAGATTCAAAATATTCAAGACATCAAATAGTTTTTATAAAACTAAGTGGAAATATGCAAATGCAAATTTAGCTTCTAGAAAACCTAATGATCGTACAAAACTTGCAATGACTCATTCACATTTCAAATCTGCAGCCCCCCAGCCCTTAAAGGCAAGCCACCACTGATTAAGATATTGGTATTTCTTGAATAATTATTTCAATAATTACTTGGTGAAATACTATTAATAATAAAGGATTAATTAAAAATTGAGTAAATAGATGTAAATAGTGAAACAAACCAAATGTTATTTTTAATTTATTCTCTATTTTTATATGATATTAGTATTTATTTATTTATTTATTATTATCCCAACAGATTTACATCCAATTACAGGGTAATTTAACAGATAATTTTGGATTATGCGATACTTAACTTAATCAAACTAACATAAATTAACAGCAAAATTAAACATATATATTAAATAAATGTCAGGTGTTCATTTAAAAACCCGATCGAGAAGGCGTTGCTTTCTTGATAGAAGGAAATGGAACGAAAAAGTGAAGTCGCGGCCTAATTTACGTTTTGTCTAAACTAATAATAATATAGGATAAATCAAAAATTGAGTAAATAGAAGCAAATAGTAAAACAAACCAAATATAATTTTTGATTTATCTTGTATTATTATAAGATATCAGTATTAAATAAATGTCAGGTGTTCATTTAAAAACCCGATCAAGAAGGCGTTGCTTTTGTGGTAGGAAGAAATGGAACAAAAAAGTGAAGTCGCAGCTTAATTTACGTTTTGTCATTCCTGACATAAATGTCAGATTGTGTTAATCAGTAACTCATTAATTTGCCTTGTTCTTATAGTTGTTGTGTTGTTTCTTTTTCTTTCGTGTGAGTGGGCATTAAAATACCGAATAAAATAAAAGACTTTTATAAAACTGGTTTAGATTAACATTGACAAGAGCGACTGACAAATTCAACTGAACACCTGATATATTTATTTGAAAGAAATCAATACCAAAGCACTACCCATAATATTCGTTATTACATGTTATATGTATTATTACAATAAATAGGAGTGAAAAATATAGTTGACGTAAGCAAACAATATACAAACCCATCAAACATTTTCATTCAATATTCAATGACCCGTGATAAGGAAATAAAAGTAAAAAAACAACGCAGAATTAACATTTCCATCAAGATCCTAACTGTTATATCCATCCCTTGGGTGAATTTTATTAGTTAACTTTATAAAGTTGATCTGGGACGTAAATAAAAAATGGACCCTTTGACACAAAAAAAACAAGACTCGTAAATCGTCCTTTTTACGTTTATTGCGAAAGACGAAAGCGTAAAACTGAATTTTCGTATTATTCCGGATAAATATCAACAAGTCGATTTTTATGCGCCCCGAACGAAGAAGATTAATTATGCCCAATTGGGGAAGAATAATAACGGCGAAATGCCGAAGGGAAAACAACGATTTGCATAGAAATGGAATTTGTTATATTCTTTACGTGTTTCGTTGCGTGCTTACAATCTCGAGGGTTTATGAAGTGGAAAATGTGATTTTAACTTTCTGTTTGCTGAGAATATCAGAAAGACATTAAAAATAAATGTTATTGTAATTAATTTTAACAAAATGTCGTACGGAGTATTTAAAATAAAATGTGATGTGTTTATTATAACGAGTGTCTATAAAAAGTCGGCATCTCAGTTGCTTTGAAAAACAAACTGCATATCGTAGATTAAGTCATACGAGTTGGTGAATCTCGGAAACATCAAATAAATTTAATTATATGTCATTAGGTTAGTGTCACATCACGACGTATTTTTCTGAAGTCAAAACCTACTAGGATGCCGACAGTTTATAGACACTCGTTATATTATCCAGGGTGTCCCAGACCACCCGTATCAGCCTTTTTTTCAGAAAACGGCTGGTCCTAGAGAGTTGGGACAAAAAATGTATTACAGAATGCTAATATTGTTTTTTTCGCAAAAAGGTTGCCATCCCTGAAAGTTTTCCTAAAAATGTCATGAACTCCAGATTTTCAAATAGCACAATAGGTCAAAAGTAGTATCATTAAAAATGTTTTTAAAATATAAGCAACTTTTGCACGAAACATAATTTTGTTACTGGCATCAATTTTGTATAATATCTGATTAAAGTTATTAAATTTCAATTTTTCATAGCTAACGAAAATCCTATGCCAACTCCGACTGTTGCTTTGAATCATGTGAACATTTCATGTGAACAATCTTACGATTTATAGTGTTTTAATGTTTTTAATATTAACTGAATTTTAATGTGTTCCTCAAAGTGTACTGCGTATATATTTTCTGTTAGTTCATGTTAGATTTTATATGTCTTATATTTATCTAATGCATGAAATACGTATTGATTTATTTTACTAGTTATTAATTTAAATTTTACTTATCAAGCGGTTAGTTTGAAATAGCCGCATTTATGTTCCATTCACTGACGTATGTAAACCTTATGTATCAACATGAAAATAAATTATTATTATTATTATTATTATTATTATTATTTAAAACTTTACTAAATAATGCAATTTTTTGTAATACAAATAGATGTTTAATGGCTACTACATCTGCATAATTGCAATCTAATAGTTTTTTTTTTAATTTTAGAAAAAATAGGAAATATGTTTAGCATAATTATATTTAAATAATTACATTGAAAATTTGAGTCGGAATTATACGAAATTTCCAACTCCATGGCTCCGATTTCCTCATCACAAAAATACTGAAATTCCGACTTCACACTTTTGACTCTAACTCCGACTCAGAGTTCACAGCACTGGTTCAATATGTTTTCCATTTCCTTCTAAACACTGTTGAAGTATTCTGGTCCCAATACCAGTAGCCCTAAGTATCTACATTAAAACTAAGGTAGCCATGAAATATTGATATTTGGTAACTTCAATCCAAAATTACTCAAAACAAACGCCAGTTACAAAAATATTTTTCCTGTATAAGTTGCTTATCAAAGATCTTTTTAATGATACCACTTTTGACCTACCATGCTATTTAACAATCTTGAGTTATTGACATTTTTAAGCAAACTCTCAGGGATGCCAACCTTTTTGCGAAAAAACAGTATCACCATTCGATTCTTTAATACGGCTTTTGTTATAAAAAAAATTGTCCCAACTCTCTAGAACTAGTCTTTTTCTAAAAAAAAAGCCTGATACGGGTGCTGTGGGACAACCTGTAGAATAAATATATACATATATATAAGCAAATTTATCGACTTTTTGCAAAAATGTTGTCTCCCTGACTCTTATATAAATATTGATTAAAACAACTACTAATCCCTCGACGGATATTAAATTATACAATGAAAATTTGAGTTACGCAACAGCTTTACTGTTATATATTTTGTAATTATTCTGCATATAATTGGAAAATTCCTTAAAACAAAAATTCACTGTATAAAATAAATCAATTAAATAAATCATTTAAGAACGTAAAATGTACAAAATTATTGCATTTTACGAACTAAGAAAAACATGTTCTTATATCATTATTATTGTGTATCCAGTAATAACATAAAAGTTACAATCGTAGTTTCGCAACAAAATTACGACTCCGTTAAAACATCGTGATATCCACAAACTTTGCCCCTTAAGGGTAGTAATTGCGGTTCCGCAAAAATGTTTGGTATTAATAATAAAACGAGATTATTTTGTCATGTCGCCCTTCAGGGCTTGTATAAATAACGTTCATTTCCTATGGGGGATATTTCATTCCGGCAGGATCAACATAAATCATTGTGCAGTGTTGGAAATCCTCGTTGCACCCCAGACAGACAGTGTTTCTGTATGCAATAGCAATAACGCATGGTTTCTGTTGTTGTTTGCATTACAATTTTATAGCAAATTGGTTTTCAATTGAATTTATTTTGTTATATTATATAAAGCTGACGCATACGTTAAGAAGGAAGTGAACTAAACAAATGCACAAATGTATTTAGATGTACTCAACCTAACTGTATGGCATTTGCTGACCGATTCCGCAACGAAAACGTTTAAAATAACATGATGGTTATCCATCAAGTATTATGGTTAAAGTTTATAAAACTCACAGCAATCTAATTTTATGTAAACATTTTATTAGTCACTTATGCACACCCGGCGTATTCGCCATAAGTCCATAATATACTCGTGGATCAGCTATAGTAACGATATTTTTCCTGTAAGAAGAATTACGATTTTGTCGAAAATTTAAAGATAATAAAGGGTGGGTCATCTGATGGTTTCTTTTTGAAATTGCTATTAAAACTACACCGTTGAATATTTTTTAGTGATTGTTGCTTTATTCAAGAAAGTACACCTTCCGATTATTTATGAACAACAATTTCAGGTAAATGGCCGCCACGGCTAGCTTGACAGAAGTGCCTCCTTTTCACCCAATTTTCGATTGTTTGTGGCTTTATTTGACGAATAGTTTAACAAATGTTTTCCTTCAGTGCGTCAATTGTTCGTAGATCGTTGGAGTAACAACGATCCTTAGCATATCCCCACAAAAAATAGTCCAACGACGACAAATCGCAGCTGCGCGATAGCTAATTAATATCTCCAAAACGACTGATAACACGGTTACCAAACTTAGTGCGCAAAAGACCAATAGTTTCACGGCTGGTGTGGCATGTTGCTCCATCCTGCTGGAACCAAAACTCGCCTAGGTCGAAATCGTCTAATTGCGGCCACAAAAAAATCAGTCAGCATGTCTCTGTACCGCACTTCATTGCGACACAACACTCACTTTGGAAATAATTTTTCAATATTTCCTAACGTTGTTCCAAATAAAAACGATTCATTTCTTACAGCGGAGGTTTGATACTACATTTATGTCAATATGTCAAGTGCGTCAGTGTTGCCAATGAGGAAATAACAAACAGTTCAAAAAGAAACTAATAGATGGCTCACCCTTTATATTAACAAATATACTGATTATGCTATAAAACATAATGTAGTATTTTTTACTCGAATGCGTTACGTTTAAATTCCCAAACTAATATTAATATTTTACCTTAATACAAGGAATTTTTATGCACGTACTTTTTTTTAAATAGTTCAGTTTGAAGCTTTAAACGAGTGTTTTTTACTCCCAGATTAAGCATGAAGTAATATTTCGAGTTTAGAAAAGCCTGAAAATTCGGTTTAGTCGCTCCGCGAAGCGGAGCGGCCAAACCAAATTTTCAGGTTTTTCTAAACTCGAAATTTTACTTCATGCGCCACGCGTATAAAACACTAAAATATTATGAAGTTAGAAATCCACCTAAAAATATGTTTTTAAATTGAGTAAAAAAATCAAAATAATACAATAACAAAATATTAACATTTTTCTCCACACATTCTTAAGTCAGGTCAAATAATACAATACAATGTATCAAATTAACTTATTCAGTCATTTAATTTAAAAACATAATTTTAAGTGTATTTCTATCATAATATTTCAGTGTATTATACGCATAACCTGGGAGCAGAAACACTCGTTTAAAGCTTCAAATTGAACTCTTTAAAAAAAACGAATTCACAAACTAATAATAATATTTTACCTTAATGTTATGTACAGGGAATTTTTCTTTTAAGTATACATATGCACTAACTTTATTTAAAATAGTTCGATTTGAACGAACGATTTAAACGAGTGTTTTTCACACCCAGGTTAAGCATGAAGTAAAATTTCGAGTTTAGAAAAGCCTGAAAATTTGGTTTGGTCGCGTAGCGAAGCGGAGCGGCCAAACCCAATTTTCAGGCTTTTCTAAACTCGAAATTTTACTTCATGCGCCACGCGTATAAAACACTGAAATATTATGAAGTTAGAAATACACATAAAAATATGTTTTTAAAATGAGGAAAAAATCAAAATAATACAATAACAAAATATTTACATTTTTCTCCATACATTTTCAAGCCAGGTCAACTAATACTATAAAATGTATAAAATTAACTTATCTAGTAATTTAATTAAGAAAAAATTAATAATATTGAGTTATTGCATAAATGGGTTATTGTTTTCCTCAAAGCGACAATTTTTGTCAATAAATTTTTTGATAATAATTTAATAAATAAACTAAATCCTTTTCAAAAATAAAATATATTACCAAATTAAATGCGTATTATTTGAAAGCAATTGTACAGATAAATAGCATCATCATTAACGTAAGATTAAACTTAAGCATTATACTTTGAACATCACATTAAATCAGCTTTTTATACGCGTGGCGCATGAAGTAAAATTTCGAGTTTAGAAAAGCCTAAAAAATTTGGTTTGGTCGCTCCGCGAAGCGGAGCGACCAAACCAAATTTTTAGGCTTTTCTAAACTCGAAATTTTACTTCATGCTTAACCTGGGAGTGGAAACACTCGTTTAAAGCTTAAAATTGAACTATTTTAAGAAAAGTACGTGCATATGTATACCCAAAAAAAAATTCCGTGTATTTGGCATTAAGGTAAAATATTAATATCAATTTGTGAAAAAAATAACGAATGTCTGAATTTTACAGCATATAATTAGGACATGTATACTAAAAAATAGAACCTTTCTGTATAGATTCGACAAACCTGGTGGATATGAAGTATCTTGAAACACTCAGAAAGCTATTTTCGTTGGGTTATTCAAATGATACTTAGGGCTTAAGTGGTTGAGACCGAAGATCGATGCCATTGTTGAAATTGCTATCGGCGCCCTAAAGGATGGACCGAAATGCGGGAAATTGATTTATCCCAGGTTTTGCATAATTTTACCGTTACAAGCCATATTTGCATATCCATTTGCAATAAATTCCACGCATACAAAATTGTTTTATAAATATTTGATTGAATTTTAATAACTTGTATTATACATATTAATCTAGAAGATATAGTATTTCAATATGTAAATAATAATCACTTAGGAAGCTCTAGTAGCTAACTAAAGTTGATTGAATCCTTTGGCGGTAGCACTAATTGAGACTTTCCGTCCATGAAATATAAACACAGCACTTGAGCGGTAAAAGAAATCAGTTTTAACTGCGAATTTGATATGTCTACATTTGAAGCGTGCCATATGCAAAAAGTCGTAAGTGCCAATTTTTAGGTAATGCGTTTTATATACGGAATATGTTCTAAATACCATGCTCTACTTGTACAATAAATGCCTGGGCGATAGTGCTACTACAAGTGGTAGAAATAGGGACTCAATTATCAAAACGTCATAAGTGCTACAGTACTTTCATTCACGTTTTATGTATCTCTTGTAAAATATATTATTTGGTACTTACGACCTTTCGCATATGGCACGTTTCATTTGTAAAATTTAATATTTCTACATTGTTAAAACATATTGTTGTCTTATCAGCATTATAAATGAAAGAAAAAAGAAATACAAATCGTCGATTTATCAACTAGCAAAATATCAATCTCTAATACTTGTTTTGGGTTGGTTGGCTGTGCAACCAAACCAAATGTTCGGGCATTTCTGAACTCGAAATGTTACTTCATTCTTAATCAACAAAAACACTCGTTAAAAGCTTCAAACTAAAGGTTATTATAAGAAAATAACCTAAGATTAAATGATAATGACACTCACACTGTCGAAACTTTAGTCGTAAAAATATTTATATGTAACATCTGTATATATATAAATTAATAAAAGTGGTAAAAAAACATAGTAATCGTTTCATTTAATTTTGATATGGATTACCACGTAGTAATGGTCAAAACCATCATGATGCTGAAAATAAACTAATTCCTGAAAACCACTGTTCCATTCAAATAATATCATAATACAAAAATCATGTTCACTACATAATTGTTAGAACATAAATAGAGCCCATTGAAGATGAACTTTCTTTTTATTATTCAAACATACCTTTATAAAAGTGTGTCGTTACACGTCGAGTTTGACGGAGGTGCAATTGAATACAATACCGAACGGCATTATTAATCATTGCGATAAGGGCGCCGCGACATTAATAAAGGGCTTAGAGTACGTCGACTGGAGGTCTGGTTCTATGCAAATTCAACATACATCATCGTCCTGCGTATCATAATACCCCATGGAAAATTCAACAGTGCCATTATTACAATTTCATGGGTCAATTCGTTTATTCACACAATAATTCATTTTAAAAATTCTCTCTATGATACTTCATTATTTCACCATCCTGTAGCGTGTAGAGTAGGGCTGGCCAACCCAACTTGTTTTAAGGGATAAATTGAACACCTAAAATGTACCTTATAAATATATTTTTGTTAAAAAACGTGTTTTTTGTATATCTTAATTTGTATTCAGAAATTGAAAAGACACTTTTAGGAATTTTTTTAACATTTTTAAAAAAGTTCAGGAATCTAATATTCCGTTTTGATTAAATGGTTTCTACATTTTTCCAATTACAAGTATTTATTTGGGTAAAGAAGAAAAGAGCAAGTGATTAAAAATGAGACAAAAAACGCATTTTTTTTTACTTCGGCTCGTAGCCATACAGTCATGTATCTATTATGTTTCTAACTTATTTAATTAATTTATTTTTACTTTTAACACGCTTATCTTACTGATTTAGGACTGCACAACACATTCGCATAAATCCATGGCTCCAGAGGATGCTAATTTTCCTATAAGAAAGTAACAATTGTAGCGTTATACAATATATATTTGAAAGTGTTTAAATTTTTTTATTTATATAAAGGTGAAGATGAACTTTAAACATTTATCAGCCTTATCAATCAATTTATATTGAAGTTATTATGGCTAAATTTAATTAAATTGACAATACAAATAATATTCTCATATGCGCAATAAATTTGACTAATACGAGTACAGAAAAGTAAGCGATTATTTGCCAAATCGAATACGAATACCGATTGCCTACTGTAACGTTAACACTACTTTTGAGTATTTTAAAAAATACAATTAGAAACATAGAAAATACAATAATAAACATACAAGGGCCACATGCGGGTTGGTCGGCCCTGGTGTATAGCATTATTTTATCTTTCTGTAGAGAATAAATGAAATATGAAACGTGTTTTTATTAAATAATGGTGTAAATTTGTTAAACTTGGACGGATGAAGTATTACTTTTTTTTCATAAGGGTCTGTTGTCTGTTTTCCCTTAAAGGGCAAACCGTGCGTGAAGCGTTGGTCTTGTAATTTCTCTCTGTTCCTTCAGGGCGTTTAATTCAGCGGCGTTTGCGTTAAATGAGGAACAGCCACTTTGTGTAATGATATTTTCCGTTTACCTTTAGACGAGGTTGCATTATTTAAACCTAGTTTACTTTTTCTACACGATATGATGCAGCAACAACACGGATGTAAAGTTAATGCGGGTTTTCTAATAAAATCAGAATCGTTACTAAATGCTAAGAAAAATATTATCAGTAAGTAATTCTCTTTATTTTAATAAATCATTATTTTTAGTTAGTGGAAATAGTCTAAATATTTAAATAAACCATTCAATTTTCGATATTCACTAAAAACCTCCAAACCGGGAAATCGGAATTGCTCGCTCTATACCTACACGAAAACTTCGCTAACTAGGTGAATTATTAGCAAGTTTCGCCGTATAACTCACGCAATTTGTTTACATTAAATTGATGCTTTGCTCGACTAACCTCGTTAAAAACAGCGCAACAGTTAAACTTTGAGGCTTCATTTGGACCAATTAAAACTTCTAATGCCCCTATCTTATGTTAGCCTGCACATTTGTTATAACTTTTGCACATCCTTGCAAAAAAAGAGATACATGTACTCGTATAACGACTTTTGTTTATCTAACTGTATTAATCACTTAACTTCTAATAAGTGCTTCCGCTCCTTGATTAATCATGAAGTAACGTTTCGAGTTTAGATAAGCTTGAAAAGTTGAATTTGATAATCAATAATGAATTTGAATTAAAGGCACTTGGTTTGTTTATTTATCCAACTACACTGCTCCAAGAAATTAACGCACTACCTGCAATTTCTCGAACATTTTAGAAATGTGTACTATTTTTGTGTATTTCACGTTAGCGTTTTTGAAATAACGAAAAATGCTCTGAACCTTGTGTTTTTTGACACGTTTCAAAAGATTAAAAAAAATTAAATAAAATAAAATCAAAGCTAAACTCAACAGTTAAAATGATTAAGAAGAAAATTCTTGAAGCAGTGTTGTTTCGATTTAACGTCATTTTCAAGTTCTATGTACAGTATGTACATAGAACTTAAATAAATTTAATAATTAAATTAAGGTAATGACAAAATGAAAGTTCGATTATAAGCATTTTATAAGGTGTACCAGTAAAAGTAAATATACTCTATAAAAATAAAAGAAATTAGATTTGATTCACAACAAATATCGGCAAAAACTAAATCGACGTCCCAGTGATTGGAGTAGAATGGTATGTTTACGACTTTTCTATTAGCGTCTATATATATAAATGTCTTGTGTGGAAGGAAATTATCGATTGGTTGGCCTGCACTGAAGTCTGCACGATTTATTAAACGCCCTCAGAAATGGAGCAGAAAAAAAACCTAAGGCCTTCTGGGTTAAGGTCGGACGGTTTCAGGATCAATTGCACCTTCTTTTACAACACAATAAAAGTAATGCTCAAAAGCGTACAATTGAGATCAAATGGATACTTATTTCTTTCTTTTATTTAGATACGTGATTTATTGCAATTTCATGAGATATCTTTAGTCTGAAATGTATCTACTATTCCACTAGTGAAGCCAAATGTGCGAAAATATAATGTTAGGTTCGAGATATTGTCAAATTATTGATAATAAAAGAAATTGAAAATATAGGTACACTATTATTTATAAACTATTTTACTTTTTCTTATCGAGATATAACGAAGTTGTATTTGTAATTATAATAAAAACCGACAAGGATGCTTAGGAAATACTCAGTACCTGACATTGGAAACTAGCGACCTAATTTTTGTAGAAAATAATCGAGCCGCGGAAAAAGTTCTTTCGGATTTAAAATTATATTATATAATTATATAACGCATATAATTGCATTATTTAATACACCGAAATACCAATAAGAAATACATTTTGGAGAGAAGTTTTGGTGATTAACCGGTATAACCAAGTGACTATTATTGAATTATCAATATGGTATACCAGTATTTCATTCCAATTTACAGGATAGTGAATATTTTCACAAATAAAAATACATGTTAAAAAAATAACTTGTACACAAAATAATTCTATTATTTTCATATAAGTGTAATACCCGATTATTAAGGGTATTACACTTATACAGGGTGTCCATATTTCGACAGAATGTATGGGGATCTCAGTTATTTAAAGAGATAGAGAGTTAGTTAAACTAGGGCAAAGTTGGGTATTTTAGGGCCCACTAATAATCTGAAAAAAAATTTGAAATATCTTCATTTGTTTTTGAGATATCATAAAATAACTGATTTTTTTAAAATCGTTTTTAATTTTTTAATCAAAAGCTATTGAATCTAGACATTCAGAACATTGACATTATAAGGGCACTTTTTAATGAGGAATCTAGCAGCATATTTTATTTTAAGATGACTATAACATTTACCCAGGAACAATAGCCAACTTTTGTTTTTCTTATGGGCGCCATTTTTGATTTTCATATTTTTTGAAAGAATATTTTTTTCTGAACCCAGTGATGTATCACACTTATCATTTATTTTAGATTTGATATTTAAAATTATAATATTTTCATTTATTAATCAACAAAATCGTGACAGTAGTCATTCAATTTTAGCAATCAAAATGAATCTATAACTCAATCTAGCGTTATATATTTTTAACTTTACTGTAACCACTGATTTACGCGTGGCGCATGAAGTAAAATTTCGAGTTTAGAAAAGCTGAGCGACCCTCGACAAATTTTCTACGCGGGGCTTTTCTAAACTCGAAATTTTACTTCATGCTTAGTCTGGGAATGGAAAACACTCGTTACTTTAAAATACATCACAACTGGTAAAATATGAATCGTATTAGTATTTTGTCATTAAATCACTATATATATTGACTGTATTTGATATAGTGATTTAAATGACTTACAATCATAATATCACAATAGCCGAAATACAGTCCATAGAGAGACATAATCAGACAAAATCCTAGCATAGTCAAAAGACAGTCAATCAAGCCACTTACAGTCACAATAGTCAAATCACGGTCAATAAAGATATAATATAACAAAATTCTATGATAGTCCAAAGACAGTCAAGCAAGTTATTAAAACTCAAAATGTCACGCCAGTATTTCGTTGATAAACAAATACATTTTCTATTAGTATAGTAATTAATCGGCTGGATGCCCGTCTTCAGGGCTCATATGTAAGCAAGTTATGGGTCCTAGGAGTTGTCAAATGAGTGAGTTATTTAACTGTTTCCAAGGCACTCTTTACAAAAATCAAAAGATTAAAATTTTACATGAAAATGTACAAAATAATATAAGTGTGGTACATTATTGAATTCAGAAAAAAAAACTCTTCCAAAAAATATAAAAATATAAAATGGCGCCAATAAGAAAAAGAAAAGTTGCCTATGGTCCCTGGGTAAATATTATACTTATCTTAAAATATAATATGTTACTGGATTTTTCGTAAAAAAGTGCCTCTATAATGTCAAAGTTGTAAATGTCTGAATTCAATAGTTTTAGAATAAAAAAATTAAAACGAAATTTAAAAAAATCCGTTTATTGACAATATCTCAAAAACGAAAGAAGATATTTCAAATTTATTTTTAGATTAGGATGGAGCCTAAAATACGCAACTTTGCCCCAATTAACCGACCTCTATCTCTTCAAATAACCGAGATTCCCATACATTCTGTTGAAATACGGACACCATGTTAAAACATGTTGGCTACGAACACCAGAATTTTTATAAAGAAGAGGCACAAGACAATAAAAAATATAAGAAACTTAGTAAAAAACTGATTTTAAGATGAAATGACATAAAATTATCAATATTCTAGAAAATCTAAATATCTATTAAATATTCTACTGTATTAAGTTTATCCAAATTGATATTGATTTTATAGCTTGAAGATTATAATCAACTTTCTCTAATATTGATGATTCTTTGTGTGTTTCAGGTAATTTTAAAACGTTGACTTACAATTTTGTTTAAGCTTATATTGTATAATAAGAATTATAACGAGTGTCTGTCGGCATCTCGGTTGCTTTGAAAAACAAATTAATTATCTTAGATTAAGTCAGACGATTCGGTAAATATCGGAAACGTGAAATAAATGTAATTATATCTCTAATTACGACGTATGTTTCTGAAATCAGAACCTACTGGGATGCCGACAGTTTATAGACACTCGTTAAATAAAGTAGAAATGTTACAATAAGTCTGTGGTTTATGCGCCTTGCGTATGAAGTAAATATTTCGAGTTTAGAAAAGCTTACAAATTTGGATTGGCCGCTTTAAAGTGAAGTTAAATAAAACAAATCTATTGTATTTTTTGTCATCTTAAATTATTAGAGCGTTTTTTCTCCAACAGTTCAAAATGAAATAAAAATACAATAGATTTATTTTGTTGACTGATTTTTATAAAATTAAAAAAAACAATAATTTTCACACCCATTAAACTCACGAGGTCTTTTCATGATATATTTAGATAAAATTACCCACAGCATTTTCACTGATATCCAGCTGAATTGTTACTTATTCAAGTAATGGAATTTCGAAGTGACAATGAAATTTTTAATTACTATATAACACACAATAGGTGAAAAGAGTATCAATTTCGCGCGCATTACTCAGTTACCAGTTGCCAGTTCATGATGGATTATGGCTTCACTGTCATCCGAAACAAATAGCTCCACTTATTAATTGTATCGATCGGAGCAGCCCTCGAAGCGTTGATTTATCGTTCAATTTTCGTAATTCACCAACAACTGCACACTGATCGATTTACTACTATTGATAAGTGTATGTGGTTTCCAATATAAATTACTTAATATAATTTTGTTTGTAAAAATGACTAAGGCTCAAATTAGACAATAATAATAAGTTGAAATAGCTTGATATGAAGTTGTTTTATTATTAAAATTATATGAAACTATTGCTATCTCTTTTAGCACTTTTATTAATTTATATGTATACAGATGTTAGATATAAATATTTGTACGACTTAAGTGTGTCATTATCAAGTATAATCAAACATAGTAATAGTTTCATTTAATTTTGATATCGAATACCACGTAGTAACGGTCAAAACCATCGTGGTGTTTTATTATTGTTAACTTTGAGCGTTAATAATTTTTACATACAAAATTATCTAAAATGTACGTTACATTTTCCTTGCACATACAACGCTTTTAAGCGTTAACATTTATTAAAATTAACTCGAACGCATTCGGAATCTCCATTATAATAAATTTAATTTAAATGCATAAACCCACGCTCTGAAGCACGAGTATGAGCTAACCTAGTAATTAAACATAAATCCATAGCGAAACGGAAAATATTAATTCCGGGCAACAGTGTAGCAATTCCAGAAGTCGTTTGCGAATCCAAATCCGAATTTCCAAAACGCATATGCGACGTTATCGAATCCTAATTAAATTACAACGCATGCTCGTATTGTATACACTAATGCAACATTACTACAGGGAACAGAGGATACATTTTAATTGCGATTTGCATTTCAAATTTGTTCAGACTGCGGAAAAAAATCCTAGGAGTAGATCCAGTTACGCTGGATGGGCTTTGTTAAAATTAATTGCTCGTTAGGTGCAGCATTTCTCATTGGACGTGATTTAAAAGTGGATTTTATTTCTTGGATTAGAATTTCAATAAATTTAAATAAATTTAGAATTATTACTCTATAGCAGGGGTGTTATACCTTTGCATTTCAAGTAGTTTCGCGATCGACAGGCTATAGGTAATAAAAACAAATAATAAAGAGATTTTTTTTTTATTTTCCTTAAAATTTATTATAAATTGCTCGAACTGAAACAGTATATCTGGAAATAAAATATTCAAAGCAGTGTTGCCGCTTCCTAAAAATGTTTTAAAAGAATACTATCGTTTCTAAGATAATTCGATTAAAAGAGAAAAGGGGTTTTATTTTCTCATTTAATCGAATTATCTCCTCTCAATTGCCCAACAAAACAACTTTCTCCCCTCCGAAAATAACTGTATTGGATTTAAAAAAAGCCACGTTTGCCATTTAATACATCCGCCTTCTTTTGTTTTGTGGTGGTCTCTAGTAGGATTTTACGCCCCTCTTTCGTAAAAAATGAACGCGCCGCCAAAACATTCTGGACTGCGGCAAAGGGTGAAAGTAGGACGGTCGGTATCTCTGAGAGGGGGTGCGACAGAGACTGTCCAATTCCGGGTTATTCTCTGCCCCCCGGATCCAATTCCGGAGGATTCCGCATTGCATATATAATACCGTTTCACGTTCAAGAGTCGCCGCAATTGTTACCAAATTATCAATAACACGGGCCCTATTGTCGTTACGTCCATTTAATTGGAAGATAATGAATGTATTTTGGGGAAGGTTACCACGGTGTGTAATTAAGAAAGTTTTCCCACTAGAGTCGTAATAACTTTTATCTTACCTATGGACGAGAATGGACAAGAATGATTAATCCGTTAAATTCTATTGTTCTCGTAAAAGTACAACGCAACTGATATAAACGAATCAAGAATGAATAAAAATGTACATAACCGCTTCAATTACACTTTTTTTACTGGGGATTTTTTTGTAAAGAATGTGTATTTTGTTTGTTATTGATTATTGTAGAATGATATTTTGATGCGAAAATAATGCAATTACTAACAATAGTTTTTTTTTCAAGTGAGTACACATCAATATAAATCAATATATGCACATCAATTTAATCTTTCTTCTAAGTTATTGATTCAGTGGTAATATGATTTGGTGGATAATTTCAAATATTGGTAATTTACATGCAGGGAATTTTTTATTTAAGGGGGGAAATCTGTGCAAACGCCTTAAAACTGTAGGAGTGGACTAAAAGAAGAAAAATTAACCAATCATTTTTGCTCCTTTTGCAATAAATTAATTGTACTTTTATTAATCAAATGAAATATGAATCACTAGCAAAAATAAAAAGATTCATAAAAATAGAAAAAGTGCCTCCTAGACTAAACGCTTCGGAGTAGAGTTCCAAGATCGTGTGCGTGAATATCTTCAGGCTTTTTTAAACTCGATTTTTTTTCATGCTTAATCAAGGAATGGAAACACTTGTTAGATGATTTAAATTTAACGTTTAACAAAAATAATTAACGCCAGAAAAAAATTACAGCTTTGTAATGTATAGTAATTACCTATTTAAATTATTTTTAGAACATTTAAAATGTTATTTATGAACTGCTGAAAATATATATTTATTCGCGAAACAAGAAAATAGTATTGGTAATTGCGCTTACACAAATCACAACCTAGAAACAACCTACAAACAAATAGGAATACAAGAAAAGGTATTCTTTACAGCGTATACATTAGGATATGTGTAATTAAAAGAAAATTTCTAGAATTAGGTCGTTGATGTAAATCCTCCTCTACAAACATAACCAAATCCAAATTGAACACATTGCAATAGTTACAACAGTTGAACATTAAGCAAACTTTTTAGAAAGTACGAGATTCGTGCGGATTAAATCGATTAGACCTCTCAACAGGTCGCGTCCGTGTAAGCTCATTTACATTTCGAGGGCACATTTAAACACCCCCGTTACCGCTATAATTACCCTTGAAATTGCCATTTTTTGAAATATTAACGTTCACCATTTGCGAGATTGTGTTGTACATTAATTTAGATTATAAGCCACATAATTGCCATGCAAATTAATCAACGAGATTAGCAAATTACGTACTTATTGGGAAAAATTACGTGTTGTTCTTTTTATTACACCAGTAAACATTTAATACGACTGCATGTGTTTTTATAATCGTTACAAAATCATATTAATCGAACAAAATTTAAATTTTTCTTACAGGGAGAAATATTAGCAATACAATAACTAACAAATACAAGTAGAATAATAATACATAGTTTCAGTTAAACGCTGTAAAAAGCTTAAGTAAAATAAATTTAATGGTTCAGGCAGATAGCTGTTAAAAGTGCATTTATACTTTTATTTTAGTTCAAATTAAACACTTATTACTTTCAAAAACATAGTTTTTAAAAGTAATAACTGTTTTATTTAAACTAAAATCAAAGTTAAATGAAATTATTAAAAAATAATGTAATCGGGGCCTTCTTTTATACTAAAATTATGAAAGTGAAAATCAAAGATTATAAAATGCTAAAGTAAAATTCATTGGATTGCTTGGTATGGAATGAGTTTATATTCAAAAGCACGTAAAAATCAAATAAAATAATCACAATAAAACACTTTTTGCTTTGTTCGTATAACACATTTTCATTAAATGTGGCTGCAGTTTAGGACACGTACATTTTAGTGTGTCAAACTTTGGAACTTTCTTTTCCTCTCATTCAAATATTGTTATTGTTACTCCATATCAGGGTTATTATGTTTAAAACACTTTGTTTTAAAACAATGTTTTAAGCATGTTTAAAAACAGCCGTCGTGTTTTAAACGGTTTTGTTTTAAACATGTTTTAAATCCTAAATTTGTTTAAAACATGTTTAAAACGTTTTTTTATTATCTTAAATTTGCTTATTATATTTTGTACTACTTCATTAAGATTTTTTGTTTACGTTTTTAAATGTTAGCTAAATTGTTGAAGATTTATCAAATTATATTATTAAACATAACATTTTATTACAATAAAATATCACAACTGTGTGCGCATAAATGTAATTTTTAAATACGGATTTTTTTTTTCAGAGATTTCAATTTGAATCTTTAAACGAGGGTTTTTTCACTCCCAGACTGAGTATGTGAGTATGAAGTAAAGTTTAGAAAAGCCTGAAAATTTGGATTGGCCGCGTAGCGAAGCGGAGCGGCCAATCCAAATTAGGCTTTTCTGAACTCGAAATTTTACTTCATGCGCCATGAATAAAATATTGAAATATCGTAAAGTTTAATATATACGGCTTTAGCAATCTAATATGTAGATGTGAATAAAACGTGAGTCAAATTCTGCGCTGAACAAACTTTTTAAAACAGTGATTATAGGCAACCCAATAACTATAACGTATATTAGGTTGCCTATGCTCGTTGTTGCATGTCTGTGTTTCTTTAACTTCACTGTAAATTAGTGTTTTTAGACGTGGCGCATGAAGTAAAATTTCGAGTTTAGAAAAGCCCAAATTTGTAGGCTTTTCTAAACTCGAAATTTTACTTCATGCTTAGTCTGGTAGTGAAAAACACTCGTTAAAAGCCTCAAATTTACTGCTTCGAAACAACGATTTTCCGCAAATATAAAAAACGCTGTAATTATCGGAATTTGTATACTTAAAATGCTCTGTATGCTCTGTTTTAAATACGTTTTAAACGTGTGTTCAACATGTTTCATACATGTTTTTAATTGTTGATGTTTTAAACGCTGTTTTGTAGAAAAAACTGTTTGTTTTAATTAAAATTTAAAAAAAACGTTTTTTTTAACAACCCTGCTCCATATCATAACCTTTTTTTTAAAAACTTGACTTAACCGGTATAAATTTGGTTATATTTGACATTACCCAATTTTCGATTTGTCCCTACATTTTATGTCCACCGATAGGACAATACAGAATTTAAATAGAATCATGTTTTTTTTATAATAGCAAGGAATTTATTTAAAAACCAAATTTTATATATATAAACAAAACTAACAATTTCGAAACATAAACCAACAATATCATAATATATTCATTTGATCAAACAAACCTAATGACAGTAATTACCACCATGGTTCACGAATAATTGATCAGACAATTACCAGTAGATTTTTATAGTGGGGTGAAACTCCCCTTCTAAGTTGCCTGATAAAATATTGACCGTTATTTTGTTTGTTTTTATGGGTGGTGGATGCATTTCAACCCTTGAATTTTTAAGGTGCCTGCCATAAAATAATATATTTAGACGGGCGCCAGTGTGCTTCTCGTATCTCCGCCTTCTACCCCTCACTCACACCACTTTATTGAGCATCCCCCAAAAAACACCCCCATATATTTCACCGAGGAGAATAATCCTCCCCCTCGGCGGAAGATTCAGAAGTAAAATAATAAATTACAGAAGAGTGATTGTGTTAAAAGTTCCGAGGAGTTTTCTAAATGGAAATTACGAGTGTTTGAATGATGCATTAGAGTTGTTAATTAATGGTCCTTAGACTAATATAATATGATTTTAATATATTGACTTACTTAAAAAAAATTCTTTGAACTCTTGAAGGAAACATAATTTAATGAAAGTGAAAAGACATTCGACGAATATTTACAACGTTTGGTAAATTAACTGGAATTTGTGGTTTTTATAAAAGCAGATAATTTCTAACAAATGTTTCCTCTGATTAAGTATGGAGTAAAATTTAAAAAAAAAGAAATCGAAGAGAGGGAGGATTAAGAAGAAGTTGGAAGCAGAAATTGGCGGATATATTGTGAAGGATTGCTTCGTTAAATTGATGAAGGTGGATGAACGATAGCAGTTCTTCGGCAAAGGACGCAAAAGAAGAAACGAGTGAAGAAAGTCTCCAAACAAAGAGTCTGAGCAACAAGTGAAGGAAAATGAAAATTAGGAGACTGGACGAGTCGAAGAAAAGAGACGCGAACTTTTCGCAAGATCTTCCTGTCCTGTCACCTCTTGCATGGAAAACACCCTTCGGAAGAACATCAAGAGCACAGGCGAAACTCTGTGGAAAATTTTGGAAAAGAACCTAGAAACTTCTGACTGTGACGTGAAGAGCAAACCGTTGACAATAAACACCGATATTGACGTTAACGACGAGAGGTTGATGTCCTGCCGGGGAAACGTCGTCCCCCAAGAAGTGGTGGGAGATTTTGAACAACACAGAAATTGAAGCCAACAAGAGTAAAGTAAGTAAAAAAACGAATGCACAATCTTCAAATATTAAAAGCAAAGTAGAATGCAGAATTACCCTGGCTCCTGTATCTTCAAATTTTGAAAATCTTTATGAACACAAAATTAATGAAGCAACTGTATCTTTAAATTGAAGATTTTCAAGCGAGCAAAATTGTTGTTGCATCAGAACCTTCTAGTTTCGGCGATAACAAAATTCCGACTGATTCTTTGCATTTTCAAAACGTTGAAGAAACCGAAATTTGTCATTTAAGAGAATCCTTAGTTTAAGTTGTAAATTGTTAGATATTAGTGGTATTCAAAATGAGTTCAAATTGAAGCTTTAAACAAATGTTTCCACTCCCAGGTTAAGCATGAAGTAAAATTTCGAGTTTAGAAAAGCTTGAAAATTTGGTATGGTCGCTCCGCGAAGCGGAGCGACCAAACCAAATTTTCCGGCTTTTCTAAACTCGAAATTTTACTTCATGCGCCACGCGTATAAAACACTAAAATATTTCAAAGTTTACAATACACTGCTTATGTTTGATCTGACATTAAGATATTATACAACAGCTAATTCTAATTCTAATTCGTCCAACAAAACTTGCGCTTTCAAAAACATGCATCACTAGTTTAAAACGCTGATTTGAAGTGAAATTCAAAATACCAGGGCTTCGAACCGCTATTTTTTCTGTTTCGGTTCTCGTTCCGGTTTCCATTCTGGTTTTTGTCCTGGTTTAATTAATAAAATATATATCGGTTCGGTTCCGGCTTTCCTTCCAGAAAAAAAAAACGCTTTTTGCGGTTTTCGGTTTTCGGTTCAGCTTAAAGTGATTGTTTTATTTTCTGAAATGTTTTTATTTCTTATATTCGATACTTTTGCTGGAACCAGATTTTCACATTGGGTAAAGTTAAACACTTGTATTGTTCCATGTTTTTATTTTTAGTTGCCTGACAGTGTTTCGATCCGTTACGATCATTCTCAAAGTAAAAACTAATTTGAATTTGACAGTTATTATTTCATATTATATACACTGATGATGATTTAAATATTAAGAATATGAAAAAGAGTCTTAAGCTAAATTTGTTCTACTTTAATTATTATTATCACATTTACAAAATATTCACAAAATAAATGTATTTTGCTATATCTTTAATATCTGTCACATCTCAGCAGTATATATTTTAAACTTTGCTTCAAATCAGTGGTTTATACGCGTGGCGCATGAAGTAAAATTTCGAGTTTAGAAAAGCCCCGTGAAAATTTGTCTCAGGTCGCTGCGCGACCCTCGACAAATTTTCTACGCGGGGCTTTTCTAAACTCGAAATTTTACTTCATGCTTAATCTGGGAGTGGAAGACACTCGTTAATTTAAAATATGTCACAACTATCAAACTGTGTGTCGCAAGTTTCATAAAATATTTCAAATAATAGTTGTCTCAAATTGATAATAGTCCTAACGTGGGACTAAATGTCATTTCAAATTGACAGGATAGACTACAGACTGTCACATCCTTTAGGTATTGCTATTTATTTTTAGTGTAAAAAAATACAAATTTTCTTAACAATGCAGTTTGGCAATGAAGAATATGCCGACATTATTTTTCTTTGCAGCTTTTGCAACGGCAATGCTTTAGAAAGTTGTCGGGAATATCAAAGAAAATTCGTATACAGAGGAAATTCAAAATTAAGAGCAATTACAAGACAGAATTATGAATGCCACATTTGAAATTAAAAAGAAACACGATTTTGCTGCAGTTTATAATTCTGTGGTTTTACGTTGCCGGGCTTGCATCGCGGCTGGCGGTGGACATTTCAAGCATCCCTTGTAAGTTAAACTAGTGGTTTTTCTTTCTGTGACTAAATAAAGTTTTCATATTGTTTTTTTGTGAAATTTTAAATTAGAAAATGTTGAATCTCGATATCTTCAAAACAAAGGCCGATCTAAATAAAAGTTATTTGTCATTTTTTGCTCAGAATCAAATCTCGAACACGATTAACAATTTTTCGCCTCCTGGTATAAATCATCCTGTATTTACTTAAAAGAAAAATCCCTTGTATACAAAAATGCTCTGTATAGATGCGTATTAAAAAATGTATACATATAGATTTTTGAATTGTTAATTACCAGCAAAATATTTTATTTTATTTTACAAATAGAAAATAATTTATTGGATTCAAACCGCTTCGACCTTTTTGTAAAATGAATGCAAAGCAAAAAAAAAATGACAATCAAGGGATTTTAAATGCGTTCCGATTTTGAGTAGAGCGGAAATAGCAGCAGCATCCTCCCTCCGATAAATATTTGCATATTTTCACACAGCCCACGAGGGCGAATCGATTTGCTCTGATCATTCACCAAAGGACTGCCGAGAGAATTTAATGTCGACTTTATCGACTCCCATATTTATTCATGGGCACGAACGCCTTTCCGAACAGTAAAAAAATGTAGCCTGCTTTATTTCATCGAACACGCAAATAAACATATCGAATAACTAACTTATGGAAATTGAATAAAATTACTTTGTTCGAGATTTAGATTGGAATTGATTTTATACTAGAGTTGAATATTTTTCCATTTTTCTTTGCTAATTTATACATTTGAAAAGTTGCTTGTTATAGTATAAAATCAATAAAAATAAAATAAATGTGCTGTTTTTAATATATTGAACACTATTTTGTAAACATTGAATTATATATAATCAAGAGAAACCAATGCATATGGGAGAACTGAAAATTGAGTAAAAAAGGAAAGACTTTTAGTAAATAACACACTTGGTTAAGATTTCACTGTTTATTGATTGACACTGCAACAATTGTTTCACCACACAGTGGCTTCATCAGGCAGATGAATAATAAATTATAAACTTAAACTATTGCTTAAATACTGATGAAGTAGAGGAGGTGGTACTGTTTAGGGAATGAGGTGGGGGTGGTAGTGAAATTTATAAAAATGTATATAAATGTCCGGAACAGTTAAATTAATTAAATAAACATATGTATAACATTCAAATTCACAAGAAAATATATACATATACGTACACAAAAACATATCAAAACATTAACATATGCCATATACATATATACAAGACCAAATTAAGAAAAATTACACAGTACAAAAATGAAAAAATTACACTGAAATTTGCATATGTTAATGTTTTGATATGTTTTTGTGTACGTATATGTATATATTTACTTGTGAATTTGAATGTTATACTTATGTTTATTTAATTAATTTAACTTTTCCGGACATTTATATATATTTTCATAAATTTCACTACCACCCCCACCCCATTCCCTAAACAGTACCACCTCCTCTGCGTCATCAGTATTTAAGCGTTAGTTTAAGTGTTAACTTATTATTCATCTGCCTGATGAAGCCACTGTGTGGCGAAACAATTGTTGCAGTGTCAATCAATAAACAGTGAAATCTTAATCAAGTGTGTTATTTACTAAAAGTATTGATATGGAATTTCACCAAGTAACAGCCTCAACTATTAAATTATAAAAAAAGGAAAGACTATGGTCAGGATGGTGGCTAAGTGTAAAACAGACGACTGTATACACCAGTGGTGGGGAAACTTTTTTTAAGACGGGCCATTTGTAATAACCAGACAATCGTAGCGGGCCAAAGAATAATGCTTAATCGTAGGCAGGTAGTTTTTATGCGGGTCGTCACATTACGAAGTAAGAACGCGTTCAAACATTCTCACGACGGCACTCTTAAACGGGCCGGATTAAACCTTTCCGCGGGCCGGACTTCCCCCGCGGGCCGTAGTTTCCCCATCACTGGTATACACCAATCACCTGTCTTGCCTCTGGATGCAGTATCCAAACGCGGTTACCAAATTTTGTATAGAGACTGGCTAACTGGATACTGATAAACTGTGATATAATATACAAACATACCCTCGTGGGTCAGTAAGTGAATAAATACTTTTATATTGATTGTTGTCTTCAGAATATTTTATAAATTATTGAATTTCTTCACTTTTCACATAATTCTAATTCGCATTGAAAACAAAAATTATTTTATTTTTAAATCGGTGAAACATCCATAAAAAATAATCAATAATTTAACACAGTCAATTTAAAGATAAATTAATCATTTGTAAACCCTGTTCACTTACGCGAAAACAACACCCGACACGTTAAAAAACGTGCACATCGTTTCAAATCAATCACACATTTCTGATTGAACCGTGTGATAAATTTTATTTGAAGCTGACAGTCCTCACAGTTATCAAAATTGAGCAGTGTGCAGTCCTGTAAATAACCGAACGCCTCGCTGGGGGGAACAAACTGTCCCCCATTTGCTCTATCAGCAAATATCGATTTACCGTTTTGTATTTATCAGCCCCTCAAAAGCTGCCGGCTTTAATAAATAAGGAGTCGGGGAGGTAGGAAGGGTCCGAATAAATTAAGTTAAGAGCAACATAAAATACAATGCGATGCTATTAATCCTGTTTAGGGGATGATGTTGGTGATGAATGGGGGAATAAGGCGTTATCTAGGATTTGTTTCATTAAATGCTTTATTAAAAGATTTAAAATTAAATATTGCGGAGCGACCCACCAAATTTTCAGGCTTTTCTAAACTCGAAATTTTACTTCATGCTTAACCTGAGTGAAAAACCCTCATTTAATTAGAGCTTTAAATGAGAATTGAACTCTTTTAAAAAAAGCGCATGCATATGTATTAAAAGAAAAATTCCCTGTATGTATATACTAGATTAGTAGAATGATGTAATACCACAAATTAGATCTTGTTTTGTAATATATCACTTCTAATCTAAAACTGCTGGATTAAGTGTATACAATTATATAATCTTCCAATAATCCTCATTGTTTCATAATCCTTTTTCGTTTAATAATTCTTCTTTGTAACAGTATCTCTAATCCACTAAATTCAGGAATATTCTCGAGATAATCCACCCAACAAAATAATTTTCGTTTCCAGAACTTTCTTGTTGAACAGATAAAACAGCGTTCAAGACTTCTTTAATCGCGACGCCCTTTAGCCCTCTCAGAGCCATTCGAGAGTGGATGGGTCACCCCCCTTCTCTCATAAAATGACGGATTCCGGTGCTGAACAATGGGTAGATAGAATTTATTTCCAGCAGAGCGTAAATGTGCAAAGCGGAATGTGTCCGCCCTCTTGTAAGTCTTGTAATTCGGATCCTCACGATGACCCAGAATTGAAAACAATCCCTACACCCTTCCAGATAGGGCCTACTTAATCGTTACGACTGATTGGGCATGTAATTACCGGATTTTGCTTATCTGCAGGAGCCTATGGGATAGAAAAATTGGTTTAAACTGTCGATCTTTTCAGTTGTTAATTTTTATGTGGGACATTACTTAGACGAAAATTGTTTTTTTAAGCAGTATTTTTAGAATAGAAAATAAAAACAATCCGTTACGGTACTAGCCCGGGAAATGGTTGTTTGAATGAGTGAGACTAATTCAAAATTACGACCAGATTGACCGATGTAAACTCCTTGACAATCTGTACAAGTTAATTTATAAATTCCTGATCTATTGTTTACATCTATTTTGGTTTTGTTATTAATGACAAAACCAAAATAGATGTAAACAATAGATCAGGAATTTATAAATTAACTCGTACAGATTGTCAAGGAGTTTACATCGGTCAATCTGGTCGTAATTTTAATAATAGGCTCAAGGAACATTTCCGGTCTTTTCGGTTGAGACAGTATGATAAGTCGTATTTTGCAAAACATCTGTTATATGAAAACCATACCTTTGGAAAAGATGTACTTTCCATCATTCACTATGCCGAAAAGGGTCGGAAGATGAATCTCCTAGAAGCATTAGAAATACACAAAGCCCGCGCTAATCCGGGAATCCCTCTCATTAACGACCAGGTCGACCTAGTGTACACCCCCATTTTTACAGCCGTTTTGTAATTTGTAATTTGTTTGTGTTTTTTCTTTAACCATTTTGTATATATACCTGTTTTGTAAGTAGTTTTAGTCACTATATGTTTGATAATGGCAAGCTAAATTTGCCGAAACTGCAGTCACATAAAAATAAATTGTGTTATACAAACAAAGTTAAACCGATTTTTTATTAATGAAATATTCATATTTTGTTTTATTTATTCAAGCCACGGAATACATTTAAAAACTACATAATATAGTTACAGTTAACATACTGTGCAAGAAACCATAAATTATATTAAAATAAAATAATACAAATACCAACTCAACGCATTTGCATATTCATTAAAAATATTAAATCTAAGTAAATCATTGCACTGCTAAGATATACATTAAATTAAACTCACTGTATAATTTGGAGAAAGAAAATGTATAGAATCCGGATCCAAGTTTTGGAAAATTAGGTCCCTTCGTATTGTTAGCGTTCTTATGTTTACTTTGGAAGTCTTGTGTGGGTCATAAAAGAAGTTGGGTCTGCAGGCGACAGGGGAATGGAATAAATATCAAAAGAGACAGTAGACAATGAGACGGTTTTAATGCCTTGTGTGTGCAGATAAAAACGCTCTCAGCAAGACCTCAAGGAAACTGCTTATTTGAGTTTTAGAGTTCGCACGAAATGGGCACTTTAATAAGTTTACAATTAACGCTTTTTTTGTTTTAGTGTAATCCTGCTTTTGTAAAAGTGTTAAACATGGTATTATGTATAAATACATATTTTATCTGTTTTGTTTCCAAGATGTTTGATCAAAAATTGTGTTAACCTATTTATTCACATACAAAGCGTTTAATTCAAAACTTCTAAAGAGTGTTTCCAATCCCAGATTAAGCATGAAGTAAAATTTCGAGTTTAGAAAAACCTGAAAATTTGGTTTGGCGCTCCGCGAAGCGGAGCGGCCAAACCAAACTTTCAGGCTTTTCTAAACTCGAAATTTTACTTCATGCGCCACGCGTAATAAACACTGATTTCAAGTAGAGTTCAAAATACACTTAAGCAGTATGCTAAAAACGTATATTTTGAACTTTACGATAATTCAGTGTTCTAAACGCCTGGCGCATAAAGTAAAATTTCGATTTTAGAAAAGCATGAATTTCAGGAACGTTCAGGCTTCTCTAAACTCGAAATTTTACTTCATGCGCTACGCGTATTAAACACTGATTTGAACTGAAGTTCAAAATGTACCGTTTCAACATGCTGCTTTAGTAGTATACTTTGAACTTTACAATAATTCAGTGATGTATACGCTTCGCGGTGCGACCAAACCAAATTTTCAGGCTTTTCCAAACTCGAAATGTTACTTCATGCTTAATCTGGCATTCGAAACACTAGCTATAAGCTTTAAATTGAACGCTTTTATTAAAGCTGCGAATGCCTAAAAACTTACAGCATATACATCTGGAAATGTATACTTTGAAGAAAAATGCTTTGTACATCGAGAAATATATACTATAACGAAAAATTTGTTGTATATCTACGCCACAGTATTTTTGTTAATCCTTATAAATAACATTGAGCTCACTAAACGGCTTAAATTTGCTGTTGGCACGTAAAAGCATTTGCGATTCTAAACTAAGTGGAAACATGCTGGCTGCAAGTTATCGCTTAATTTACTTTTTGGGCATTGCCAGGAAACATTCGAAATTTCCAGGCTGGAAATAACCGCAAATGCCCCATTGTGTACCGTATTGTGTATTCACCGGAATTTGCATTTCAGATTTGTTTAAATTTTTAAGCGCAATTTTCATGTTTTTTCGTTAAATCTACTTTAAATGTAGAATCAAGTAATAATAACATTTTACTAAGACAAGCACAAAGTTTACACTTTCCTTAAAATATAGCTACTTTTTCAAAATATGTCATCTCTAAATACAGATATAATTAAGACGACAATATGCAGTTTTCTGCGCTTAGAGAGCGGTCGACCTAGTCTTAACATCTATCGATTGAAATTTAGAAAATAAAAACACTTGTTCTGTTCCCTGGTTTTATTTTCAGTTTCCTGACACGCGTTTCAGTCTTTACTTATCATTATCAAAGGTAATATCTAACGATTCATTTGAACATTGATTTCAAGTAAGTAAGTCAAAGAAAGAATTGTTTGTATGATCAAAGTTGCTAGCAGGAAAAGCAAATTATAGATTATTTGGTTAAGTTTCACTAATATTTATTATTTTAAAATCATAGTTAAAAATTTTTTATCACGTAAAAAACGAGAAACTTATTCAAGGTATAAAAATTAAAGACAAAAAGAATTTCTATTGCAATTACATAGAAATAATCCTGTTTCAAACGTATTGACCAAAAGGTATTGTGCTAGCACAATAGACGTCTATTTAACTTTTATCAAACGAAAGTAAATATTTCACCCCACGCTTAACGTTTATCTGTATAAAACCGGAGCCCCTTTTACCACTCCAAAGTAAACTTTTAATATTTCATTTCTGTGTCACGGCAACTTTTCAAATTCTTGTAGATTGCCATGTTTTTTTTTTTGTTTGAAGTATCTTTGTTGTTGTTGTGAAGTTTAATATCATTTCTCCATAAGCTCGGCTTGAAATCTACATATTGTATGACATGTGGGAGGTTTGGGTATTGCAGTTAGGACTGTTGAATGTTTAAAAAGGAGTAGGTATCACTTATGTGTGCATTTTTGATACAGAGTATGTTTTCTGATGTAGGGAATTAGCAGTTAGATTGCTAGTGAATTTATTATAAAGCTTATTTCAACTCTGAGTATACTAAATTATATTACAGACGACAATTATTTTTTTACTAAATTATTGTAAATTTACAAAAAAATCAATATATAATAACCCAGAATATATTGTCTTTTTTAGTACATTAACAATAATTTAGTAAACTAGAATATATCTAGTACTACCTTAAAAAATACTACCGCTCCGCTACAATGCTAAAGCGGGAAGAACTAAAGCCCGCAGAAAGCGTGAGGGATTGCTGAAATCAAAAGTTTTTTTTTTACCGAATTCAAAATACAATAATAGCAAGAGTAGAGAAATAAGGGGGGACGGGAGAATGCGTAAGCCGAATGGTTGTGGTCGGATAATAATATGTTGTTGAGGTGGCGGGGATGCGGTGGATGGAGGAAGCAGTTTGTATATTATAAGAACTCTGTAGCTCGCTAACGCTCACCCCAGCTCGCTTCGCTCGCTTGCCTGCTCGCTGCGCTCGCAAGTTGAACTGCGCTTAGTTTCGATTAGCTTCTGTAACTCGCTTACGCTCACCCCAGCTCGCTTCGCTCGCGTGCCTGCTCGCTGCGCTCGCGAAAGGCTCGCTTCGCTCGCAAGTTAAAACGCGATTTTTAATTTTTTTTAGTATATTAATAATAATTTAATAAATAAATAATGATCGTCTGTATTTCAGTTCGTAGGAACAGGCGCGCGGGCTTGAGCCCCACCTAAGACTAACTAAATGGTAGTATGTCAATGTATATGTTGCGGACCAAACGCGTTTGTCTAGACAAAATGAGAATTGTCCAATGTTTTTAGACAATAGCCGAATAAAATTGCATTCGTCTGCCATTTCGCACATTGTCTAAACTAAATGCGTTGTGTCTAAGAGCTATTAGACAAAATGCGTAGCAAGATTTTACATTGAATAAAAAAGTACTGGAAAACATAATTGTGTTTCATAAACAAAGTGACAAATTATTATGAGGAATATAATTTGAACTTCACTTGAAATCAGTGTTTTATACGCGTCGCGCATGAAGTAAAATTTCGAGTTTAGAAAAGCCTGAAAATTTGGATTTGCCGAGGCGCGACTTTTCTAAACTCGAAATTTTACTTCATGCTTAATCTGGGAGTGGAAACACTCGTTAAAAGTTCAAAATTGAATGCTTTTATTAGAAACCGTGCAAAAAAAATCTACTTTTTTATAAGTTTTACTTTAAATAATATCAAACCAAACTGGATTATTTAATAATGAATGACTTTCAATTATGAGGAGTAGATTTTTTATATAAGGTAAATATAAAAGCGTTCAATTTGAAACTTCGATTGAGTATTTCCACTCCCAGACTAAGTATGAAGTAAAATTTCGAGTTTAGAAAAGCCTAAAAATTTGAATTTGCCGGGGCGCGCGAGCAAAGCGAGTCGCGCCCCCGCAAATCCAAATTTTCAGGCTTTTCTAAACTCGAAATTTTACTTCAAGTGCCACGTGTATAAAACACTGATTTAAGGTGAAGTTTAAAATATACTCCTTATAAATAATATGTCAAAGTGATGTTTTCTAGTACCTGTTTTGTTTTGTTTGATCGATTTATTTTATGATTTGGGAAAAAAGCGGGAGAATGTTTCGTATTTTTCAAAATTTAGTCCCAACATTTAGCTCCTCTAGCCTTATCGGCTCAATTTTGTTGTTGTTTTTTTACATAAAAAACAAAGAAATTAATATTTTCTTTCAAATTGTTGTTTGTGTGTTTTTATTTATATATTTTGCGAGCGTCAAATTAAAGCACAATGATCTATATATTTAATAATTTGGATTAAGGTTGAGCTTCTGTTATTACAACTTCACAACTTTGACATTTTTATGACATTTAGCATGTTAGGACTTGTCTAAACTCATGTGGAGCAAACCCTAAATTATTTTTTAATTCGAACTATGTGAGCAGTAGACATTTCGCGTTTTATCCAATTTCGTGTTTTGTCTGTAACATACAGGGTGTCTACGCTAAACCGTTCGTTAAAAGTTTATGGGGTTACCGTTGCACTAAAAATTTGAAAAAAATCTTTGTCCTACGGTTAAATCAGTTCTCCTCATGTGAAATATTTTCAACTTAATATCACTTCCGGTTCCACCGGAAGTAGCACCAAATTTGTTATTTTAAATAGAACACCCTGTATATTAGTAATTTTTTGGATTCCTCGTTTAAATTGCAACATATTTTATTCGAGCATATGTACACTTATCTCTTATAGTTTTCAAGAAAAATAGTATATTAAAGTATAAGTGGATATTTAGGTCTTTAAAGCACGCACGATTTTGCAAGCACGACGGCGCCAGCCGGAGTGCTTGCAATAGAGTAAGTGCTTTAAAGACCAGATATCCACGCATACTTTACGCAATTTTTTTTTATTAATGCATTTAAAGACCATAAATTGGCCCGAAATTTTGAAATTTCGAGCATGTTTAAGATGACGGAATCAATGTACCTTTGGTTGTCAAGGTGTGAAATAAACAAATTATCAATTTCTCATCAGTTTGTCATTACCCTTTGAAAATGCAATCAAAGATTGATAGCTTGAGCGCTAAAGCTGAGAATCGGTTGATTCCGCAAAAGTCGGAAGTAGCCTACAAAAAAGAGTACAACCGTTTGATTAAATGGATGGAAGAATGCCAAGTTGCCAGTGTAACAGAACAAGTTATGCTTGCGTACTTACAGGAATTGTCAGAGAAGTACAAGTCGTCCACAATGTGGGCCATACATTCCAAATACAATGTATGTTACTATTACAACAGGGAGTGGATATCAAATCATTTGGAAAAGTGCAAGCATTTATGAAGGCGATTAGTAAGAATTGTAACGCAAAAAAGTCCTATGCCTTTAGAGAGGAAGATTTAAGAAAGTTTTTTGAAGATGCTTCAGATATAACGTATTTGTTTTTCAAAGTTGTTGCCATTTTTGGAATCTTTGGTTCTTGTCGCAGATGCGAATTATGCGATATGCGTTTATCCGACATTAAGGAAGAGGGTAATACCTTACTTATTCTCATACGTCCGTCTAAGACAGAAAAGGCTCGGCGTTTTACTGTCGCTGACAGTAATGGTATACCCTACGTTGGGTTTATTAAGAAATATTTGTTGTTGCGTCCTCAAAATGTGAGTACTGACCGTGTTTTCTTACGCTTTGATAAGGGAAAGTGTACTAAACAAGTAGTGAGTATTAATACTTTTGGTTTATGCCCATTTCAAATTGCACTTTTCCTTAACTTAGACGAACCAAAGAAGTACACAGGACATGCGTTCCGGCGTACTTCTGCAACTATTATGGCCAACGGTGGGATGACTATAGATCAAATACAGCGGCAAGTTGGTTGGAAATCGGCATCGGTGGCTACTGGATATGTCGAAGAGTCCATCAACAATAAAAACAGTGTTTCCAATATTATATCAAATGCTATTAGCGGAAATACGAATGCATGCACATCTGGAAGTAAATCAGTTACCAATGTTCATGTGAGCAATGTTGATTCCGAGTTAAAGCACGGAAATATTAATTTTTCAAATAATACAGATTGTATATTCAATATTTATTATAAATAAAATGAACGAGTTATTAAAGTTTAATAGATAGTGACATTTATGTTTGACTTTAAGTTTGAATTGACGTTGTTGTCCTTAGCAACTTTAAAACACGCGCGTGTTTTAATATTGAATTTAAACACGCTGCGAATTATTTGAAATAAGACATATGATGCATCAATAAAAAAAAAATATTTCTAAAATTTTGACCTCTAAAAAGCATCTTGAAATCTATCTGTAACTTCTCTTAAGAGTAAGATAAAAATATGATTTATATCTCTACTTGTACCTAGAGGATGCCTCTATGAGTGTATTAATTGGAAACTGTCAATTTTGACAATAAGTGTTCTTAAAATGTCAATATCGAAGTGCCCTCTTCAATATCTTGCAATTCAATTTTTTTAAAAGAGATTGGGGGCAAGATTTCCTACAAAAAAGTATTAACAACTATACTCCTAAAGCAAGTGGTTTTCGAATTATTTCGAAGATTCGTTTTTAGTCGCATTTATGCAGAGAATAATGAGCGCATAAGTCGCAACTGAATTTTAGTAGGCAAGTAGTAATGCTTTTATTTTGTCGCGTATATAATGCGAAATGTCAAATAATAAAAACAATTAGTACAAAGTTATACAGAAATCAACAAAATGAATAAATACACCCATCAACAAATTATCAATTTATACTTTATACATGGCAACTGCGATTGAATTGTTATTCGAACATGTAGAATATTTAAAGAAACTTATCCACATTTGCCGCCGATGAATAAAACAAGATTTAGAAGATTGGAATCAAATTTTGTTCAATTGGCAGTTGTCATGTATAAAGAATAAATTGATAATTCTGTCGTACATCCTATAATATGTTTAGCCCGATTGTAAGAATGTGCAACTCTGTAAACAAATATTGTGATAAAATTAACTTTTTTGATGTATCCCTTATCAGATTTAAATCGGTCGCTCGGCATGTTGTTTGTTCGTAGTCATATTTAAATTTAAGTTTAGTTTATGTACATTAATGCTATCCATATAAAATGTTCTTTTTAGGTATATGTGTATTAATGTAATCGATGTAAAATGTTGTTTTGGCGTCAAATAAATAAATTAATAAATAATTTGTTAATTTGTATAATTATTCATTTTGTTCATTTCTGTAAAACTTTGTACTAATTCTTTTACAATCGCCACAAAACAAAAGCATACTACTGGCCTACTAAAATTCAATTGCGAGTTAGGCGCGCATTATACCCTGCATAAATGCGACGAAAAACGAATTTTCGAAATAATTCGAAAACTACTTGTTTTAGGAGTAGAGTTGTAAATACTTTTTTGTAGGAAATTCCTCCCCCCCCCCACCCCCCACCCCCCAATCGTACCACGTAATAAAAATTAGGTCATTCCATTTAAAAAATCGAATTACAAGATATTGAAGGGGGCACTTAGATATTGACATTTTAAAAACACTTATTATAAAAATTGACAGTTTTCAATTAATTTTCTCATAGAGGCATCCTCTAGGTACAAGTAGAGATATAAATCATATTTTTATCTTATTCTTAAGAAAAGTTACAGACAGATTTCAAGATGCCTTTTAGAGGTCAAAATTTTAGAAATATTTTTTTTCTGCTGGAAACTATAAGAGATAAGTGTACATATGCTCGAATAAAATATGCTGCAGTTTAAACGAGGAACCCAAAAAATTACTAATATACAGGATGTTCTATTTAAAATAACAAATTTGGTGCTACTTCCGGTGGAACCGGAAGTGATATAAAGTTGAAAATATTTTACATGAGGAGAACTGATTCAACCAAATGACAAGGATTTTTTTCAAATTTTTAGTGCAACGGCAACCCCATAAACTTTTAACGAACGGTTTAGCGTAGACACCCTGTATATACATAGGTTTAATTGTGTGAGCCGAACCCCCCCCCCCCCCCCCCCCCTTCTCCCCTAAGACCGGGATGAGCACCCCTCCCCCTAAGAAAAATTTCTGGGTGCGCGACTGCGTAGGAATACATACTTTATTATTGCAAAGTTATAGTTTTTTGTAACTAGATGTAAATAATTAAGCATGCTTTTGTAATTTATGTATTGTACTTACTTAGGTATAATAATTATTGTTATATACTTTATTATTACTGTTAAATGGTTAATCCGTAAATAAAAATTATTATTTTTCTTATCTGTTTTTTTACATCGTTTCTAGGGGGATTTCAATCCAAAAAACAATATTTCACTAACATTCCTGGTCACTGCAAATACAGGGGTAAACTTAATACGTTTCCTGTAATGGGATCACCGATATTTTGTGATTATGTTTTAACATATTCTGGCTTAAATAAATATTTAAGTAAACTGAATACGTACAAGACATTCTATTTTTATGAATAGAGCATTGTGTTGGAAATTTTGGACAGTTAAAAAGTTTACACAAATATGCTTTGAAGAAACGAAACACCCCGGAAGAAAATTTCACACTCACCCGCCAACAACTTTTCGTGCACAAGTGGTCGCTTTTAGATTGCGGAGCGCTTTTATTGAAATCCCTTGGAAATTACTTCGAGAATTCCGACTGGATAAGAGAATGCTACGAAATTGTGAGATTAAAAAATTGAATTATTACTTCGTTTAATTAAAATTACTTAAATTTGATTCTTTTTTTAAATGATTATTATTTGAAATAAAGTATTTTAGTGACGTAACTATATAATAATAATAATACTAACAATAATAATAAAAATGCGTTATTGATGATGGTTTCTGAAGTTTACATAAGTCATATAAAAAATACAATACTAATGACGGGTTTCACCAACGTCAGTTAAATCGACCATTATTATAATTCATCGATTAAAATCTGGCAATAGTTAAATACATGTAAAAAAATCTATCAATTCACATAACATTGATGTTAATGACTTGGACAATGTATTTTCCAATTGACAACTAAATTGAATCTATAAATAGGAATTAATTGAAATTGGTGAAACCAGACATAAGTATTTTAACCATTTCGCTACGAGGAGCGTATCCATACGTTTTGTTTTTATGTGCTCCATGTGCTATTTTTCAATTTTTTAAAAATCGTGAGCGGAGAGCGCAGGAAGTTTGTGTACCTCTTCAATGAACACCGGCTGTATCTCAGAAACTAAGTAGCGTAGCATGTTGGGGTAAAAAATTGCAGAGTCAAAGTGGCCAAAAGAAATTACTGGAAATTAGTTTTAAGTCCCTACCTCCGCCTCTAGAGGGCGTAACATCTATCTCCAAATACAAAAGCAGATTTTTATCAAAAAACTGCTAAATTGAGCTAGGTTAAAAATATAAAAATCGTAATCTACGCTGAATTTAACTCAATTTTAACTACGCATTTGTTTCTTTATCTCTCAGATTTGAAGCAGGGGAGAGCGAGAAAGTGTGATCATTAAACTGCGTGTAACTTTTGTTAGGATTAACCGAAATTAATAAAGTTAGTCTGATTTGATAGGTAATTGGAGCGCTAATTAGCTGTTTAATCTCGTTTACTTTAGTTCTTACAGAAAGCGCCAGACGGCGTTTTTTGAACGACCGCCATATTTTCAACATTTTTTTTTATTTCAAATTATAAGCTATAGTTCTTCTACGCTAGTTTATTACAGGAAGAAATACTGAGAAAGTAGAGAAAACCTCATCGTTATATCTTTATCCTAACCAAAGATATAGTAAAAAGTCTGGTAGGTTTGCCTATTTTTAACCGCGCACTATATAAAAATATAATTTAAAATCTAGTAGACCTTTAGGCTTCTTTGTTTTATGTTTAAGAGGTCAAAAACAATCATTCAAAAAATAACGGAGATCACTTTTCCCCAGTTATATGTTTTGGAAAGCAAATATGTAAGTTGATCTATGATTATTTAAAATCTCAAAATATAGTAGGCTATGAGGTTAGTAGAATGTTTAAGACAGCGTACACTTACTACAATTAAAAACTCTTATTACAATACTTTATTAGAAAAATACAAAAAAAAAACACAAGAAAATTAAACGAATACAATAATTAAATCTAGCTTCGCTAGTAGAGGGCGCAATCTCTACAGAAAAGGATAAAAACAAGATTTTATTCAAAATGCCAAATTAAGCTGCATGTTAAAAACATGTAAACCGATAATAAAAGAGTATATTTTTAAAGTCGAAATGCATGTCATTTCTCTTTTAGATTATTTTTGAATTGAAATAACTGGAAATATGTAAAAGATATAATGTAAAAAAATATATTTATCAGAAATTAGTGTATACAAATGCATACGCTGTAAATTTTCCGTCATTCTTTGTTTCTAATAGAGTTAATTTAAAGTTATAAACGAGTGTTTTTCAATCCCAGATTAAGCATAAAGTAAAATTTCGAGTTTAGAAAAGCCTGAAAATTTGGTTTGGTTTGGGCGTTTTCAGACTATTCTAAACTCGAAATTTTACTTTATGCGCCAAGCGTATAAAACACTGGTTTTTAGTGAAGTTTAAAATATACGTCTTTAGCATATTTATATAGTAGCATATTGTGAACTTCACAATATTTCAGGGTTTTATACGCGTGGGACATGAAGTAAAATTTCGAGTTTAGAGAAGCCGGAAAATTTGGTGCGGTCACTCCACGAAGCGGAGTGATCAAACCAAATTTTCAGGCTTTTCTAAACTCGAAATTTTACTTCATGCTTAGTTTGGGAGAGGAAAACTCTCGTTTAATGCTTCAAACTTTAAGAAAAAAAGAACGAAAATCTGAAGATTTACAGTATATACGCTGTAATTGAAATATGTATACTTAAAAGAAAAAAGAAAAAAAAACTCCTATAAAGTTTTTGGGGAAAAGCGACAGCATTCAAAAATTATAGTTGTATTTTTTAGCCAGAACTTAAGTTTTGTTTGGTCAATATTTCGCTAAACTTTTGTCAGCTTCTTCAGGGCAAGTTAAACCTAAAATAAATTAATACAATGATATTTTATAAAGAGATACCCAAAATTAAGAGAAGAAAAAGCGAAAACATTATTCCTAAACATATTGAAAAATACTTACATATAACTGGGCTTTTTTAGATAAAATTGAAAATTGTCAGATATCGTCGTGTAAAATGTTTGTAAATAAATAATTGTTTGTTATTATAAATTGAAAAGCTAACGTTATTGATTTCTACATTGACCAACAAAATTCTTGTATGAATTTAAAAACGGACACAAATGGCTCACATGCCATTTATTCATACATGTTAAAAATAAAATAAACAACATTTGGAAATTTGAAATCAATAACGTTAGCTTTTTAATTTTTAATAACAAACAATTATTTATTTACAAACATTTTACACGTCGATATCTAACAATTTTTAATTTTACCTCAAAAAGCCAAGTTATATGTAAGTATTTTTCATTATGTTTAGGTATAATGTTTTCTCTTTTTCTTCTCTTAATTATATGTATCACCTTATAAAATATTATTGTATTTATTTATTTTAGTTTTATCTTGCCTTAAAGAAACTGACAAAAGTTTAGCGAAATGTTGGCTAAATAAAAATAAAGTTCTGGCTAAAAAAATACAACTATAATTTTTGAATTCTGCCGCTTTTCCCCAAAAAGTTTATAGAAGTTTTTAATAACTTGACGGCAAAAAATTACTAAATGTTACTTAAAAGATAAACTGGTTGCATATTTTTATTATTCCAAAATTATTAGTTCAAATCTTCACATACTCAAAATTCACATTTCTATAGCAGCGCATTTATAGTTGGCAACATTGCATTTTTTTTTAAATTTGATAAAACTGTATTTCAATTTCGATTTGCAGTAGCTTAATGCTGCTAATTAATTACCTATCGGCCAAAAATATATATCGATTGGTTTGATTTTGAACAAAAGTTCAAAATTTTTAACGATTCAATTCAATTCAACAGTATATTTTTTAAGGGTTGTTACATAACTTTTTATAAGATTATTTTTGAATTAAAATTGTATTGTTTTAATTGTATCACTGAAAAAAATATTTACTGCTGCAAAAAATGGCTGAATTCTGAAATTTTCGCAGTGGCTGAAGTGATTTTTCCACCAAATGAGTTTATTAAAAAATACAGAGAAATGTCTATTTTATTTAGTTTATTTTCTAATTTTATAGTGAACTTAGTTTGATTTTTATAATCATTTGATAATATCGTTTGATAGTGCGAATCACTTTAGTATTTGGTGCAATAAATTGTAGGAATCTGAAAATTTTCGCAGTGGCTGAAGTGCTTTTTTTCCCAAAGGAGTTTATTAAAAATACAGAAAAATGTCTATTGTTTTTTTAGATTATTTACGGTAAATGTACTTTAAATTTTGCTCGATTTCAACTGCCGTCTCATGTCGTTTGCTTTTACATAAGATGCAGATGAAAATGGCAAAGTCTAATCATTGAAATGGCTGTAACTTTAGTTACGTTTAACAGAATTTAATAAACGTTGCCTAATTAGTTAATTAAAATAAGAAATACTGTGAAAATTGGCGAAAACCGCATTCCAATATCCTCATCCTAACCTATTTATTATTAATTGAATGCACTTTTAAATACTATGTATTCTGATTTAATTTAGTGTCTATAGTAAGAACCAGAGGGCGCTATTAGTACAAAATACCCCATTCTGCACAATTTTCAATATATCTCCGGTTAGGATGAAAATATCAGGATGCAGTTTTCGCCAGTTTTCACATTTTAATTAACTATTGTAACTTAAATATACCTTCCAAACATTAAGGGAAAATAGAGAAAATACAGTGATTGTCTCAATCGCACCCTCTGGTGCTTAATATTGAAACTAAAATAAATCAGAGTGAATTATATTTTAAAGTGCATTTCATTATCTATCAAATGAGCACTCGTTTATTAGATTCAGTGAAACTTAGCAAAAGTTACAGGCATTTAAATAATTAGACATTTTCGTTCTCCCATGCATCTTATATGAGACATTAAAAAACGAGGAAATAGTTAAAATTTGGTAAAATTTACCGTAGATTATGATTTTTATATTTTTCACATCGCGTTATTTGGCATTTATTAAATAAAAAATGTTTTAGACTTTTACTAAGGAGATAGCGCCCTCTTGCGGCGATGGTATGAACTTAAAAATAATTTCCAGCGATTTCTCTTGGCCACTTTTGGAATAAAATTTTTACCGCAACATGCTACGATGTATAGATTCTGAGATACAGCCGATGGCCACACTTAATCAAACACCCGGTACAGTATAATATATATGCCATTTTCTTTTTGTATTGTTTTTTGCATTTTCCTCAAAGAAAATGATTACACATGGTATATGCCGGTATGAGCCCGTAGTACGAAATACGTACGGATACGCAATGTGTTTTTGAGCACCGTACACGGCACCCATTTGAAATTCAAACTTCGTAGCGAAAGGGTTAAATAAATAATCAGACTGAAAAATAACCAAAACTATTAAATTCTGTATTGTGGAGGCTTCTACTTCGTTATACATGTTAATTACACAATGAAACACTTTTAACTTTGTTTGTATAACACGTTTTATTTAATGTGACTGCAGTTTCGACAAATTTAGCTTGTCATTATCAAACATGGAGTAGTCCATGTTTGATAATGACAAGCTAAATTTGTCGAAACTGCAGTCACATTAAATAAAACGTGTTATACAAACAAAGTTAAAAGTGTTTGATTGTGTAAAACTATTAACATAACCTAACTTAAATTAGATTCAAAACATATTCTATTTTCCCACGAGTCAGATAGTTTCTGAGAACGCACTAATGGGAATTTATTATAATTTTAAAATGAATCTATATTTCCAATAAATTAAAAAAAAATGCTTTTAAATTTATTACTGGTATTTTTTTACACTTAGTAATTTGAAACAATTTTCTGACTAGTATTTGCCGTAGCGATAAATTGATGTCTGATAAGTGGTCATCAGTTTTTTTTAACTGTTGTGCAGGAATGTCGGCTTGCGTCCTGCAGCATCCTGCGGATTCAAGTTTCGTATACTTCGCAGGAATGTTGACATATTGGGAGCGCATTGTCCGACAGAATCAATATCATAAAATATCTTGTTTGGCGACGAAGGAACAGAAATGGATTAGGTGGATTTCTATAACCTGGATCTACTTTTATCTTACGGTATTACTTTTAAAGCTGAATATATCCGAGAACAGCTGAATTTAAGCTTCTTCGAGGTATTAATTGAAAATGTATTATATTATGATTCATTCAACGAGTCTCTATCATTTGCTACTGATATCATTAAATTGTAATTTTTCTTTCTTTTTAGTAAACCTACATTATAATAATAATAATAATAAATAAGCGTTATTTTTGCGAAAATGTCGACTTTTTTTTTCTTTTCCTCCCCCCGACTCCAAGGGCGGTGGAATTTCTTGAAAAAAAAAATCTTTATTCATAAGAAAACCGCGATTTTTTATCTTTGGTATTTTTTCCAAAAAATTACAGCGTTTTGTAAATGTTCAGGCTTTTGTTGTTTTTATAAAAAAGGCCGAGTTGAACTTCTAACGAGTGTTTCCAATCCTTGATTAAGCATGAAACACATTAACACAAGGTATTACTGTTATTATGTACTAGAGCTGGGACGAATCCTCGTAAACAGGATTCGAATCACGAATCCGAATAAAGGATTCGTAAGAGATAAATATGATTCGAATCCTGTTTTTTCGAATCATGAATACAAATCCTTTAAGAATAAATTTGATTTTATAATTTTTTTGCAACCATTAATATATAAATATCGTTACCAGTTGTTTTAACAAAAATATTCGAAACCTAATTATTTATTATTAACACTGAACATCGTTGATAACAAACTAAATATCTGATTCCCTGTTTTCCCTCTGATTAAAGATGTATTTGTGTGTTTCTGAACTTCACTTCAAATCAGTGTTTGTACGCGTGGCGCATGAAGTAAAATTTCGAGTTTAGAAAAGCCCGAAAATTTGTCTCGGGTCGCTGCGCGACCCTCGACAAATTTTCACGGGGCTTTTCTAAACTCGAAATTTTACTTCATGCTTAGCCTGGGAGTGGAAACACCCGTTCAAAACTTCAAATTGAACTCTATTATAAAATCGACGAATGCCTGAAAATTACGTAAATAAAAAATTTACTGAATAACATTAAAACCGGAAGTGTCAGAGAAAAGTCATGGAATTATATTCAAATTGACCAAAACACTAACAAAAAAGCCATATGATATTATTAAATTTGTCAAAATCAGTAGGCAAATTGCAAAAGACGTAAAAATTTATAAAATTAACTTAAATATTGACAAAAAACAATGAAAGCAATTTAACAAAATGGGGGTTTCCCACAGAAGAAAGTTATATTAAAAGGCCAGGGAAAAAAATCTTGAATTAGGAAAATGCCGGAAAAATTTAACATTTCAGACTGTGGCTACCATATGTCAGTTTTACTTCAAATAATATTAAACAAAATTTTGAAAACTAGATTATTATCTTTAAAATCATTTGATGTTCTTCTCAACATTTTCGTTTCGAATGAGCGTTTCCACTCCTAGACTAAGCATGAAGTAAAATTTCGAGTTTAGAAAAGCCCCGTGAAAATTTGTTGAGGGTCGCGCAGCGACCCAAAACAAATTTTCGGGCTTTTCTAAACTCGAAATTTTACTTTATGCGCCACGCGTACAAAACACTTATTTGAAGTGAAGTTCAGAAACACACAAATACATCTTTAATCAGAGTAACAGGAAATCAGATATTTAGTCTGTTATCAACAATGTTCAGTGTTAATAATAAATAATTAGGTTTTAAAAACGTCGACATTTTCATGCGCCACGCGTATAAAACAGTGATTTAACGAGACATTTAAAAACACACAAAAGAAAATTTTTAAGTTAATCCTCACAATTAATTCGAATTATTTTTGACGATTCAAATCCTTTTGTAAGTATTCGAATCCATTTTTAAGTATTCGAATCCTGTTATAAATATTCGAATCCTTTTATAAATATTCGAATTCTTTTATAAGGATTCGAATCACCCGCATTTGGATTCGAACACGAATCCTTTGAAAAAAAATGTAACGAATCCAGTTAAACTAAAGTATGCCTCTTTTGAATCTTTTAAAAGGATTTGAATCCTGAATGATTCGAATCCTGCCCAGCTCTTTTATGTACAATCCTATGGCCCACGATAAAAAAAAACATACAGTATAATTAATAAAAGCAAACATTTATCGGATTGAAATTAATATTTGTAAACAAAGCTAAAACCTTAAACTCAATAACCGTATAAATTACTTCATATAAAATCACTATTATAGTCCTGAAGCGAAAAATATTATATTCAAATCACCATAACGGTCCTCTGCCTTTATCACGCTTGAGAAACTCAACTTGTAATCACCCTGATGGAGGTAGAAAAAAACCTCTTCTAAGCTCGACTAAGTTTCGAGCGGTTTATGAAGCGGGGAGAATTATTCAATATCTTTGAAACGAGGTGAGTTCAGAAATCTGGCCGTTTCTGAAGGGTTCGTGCGCGCCCTTTTCGAATTACAACTAGTTGGCCTCTTTCCGCCGCCCTCGGGGAAGGCGCCGCCAACGCCAACGCCGGCGATGAGAATTAATGCTTACCAGGGGTTATTTTCATGCTCTGGGGATATAGCCGTCATAATTTTAAAATATCAAAATTTATGATGCTGCAACGTGTTATAACATGGAGTATATATTTTTTTCATTATTTAGTTGTGCATATTTAAAATAGGCATGTGGAAATAGTTGAATTTTTTACAACATTTGGAATTTGCTGGGCTATAAATTCATTAATGGTATTATCTAGAGTAGGGGTCTCCAAACAATTTTGTGTAGATTTTAATTGCGACTTATCCTTTATTTATTTCACATATTTATTTATATCGTCCCTGGTTTGATTTACAAATGTATTGTTGTTTATTTTTCCATTAAATTATATTTATTTTTTGAGTGACAATTCTGTTTCATGATTATTACCTGAATTGAACAATTGACTTGCAGGTAGAAAAAAAGTTCAATTTTATCAAAATTACATTTTGTACATCTATATTTGAAACATGCTATTGACTGTTGGTATCGATCGGGGTAAAAGAAAACGCATCCGACGTACGGACATTTCGGGTGGCGTTATAATATTTTCGAAGGGGGTTGGTCGATACGTGATCGGGTCGGACAGCCGGTGCGTTATGACATGGGGGGATGGTGTTTGTCGGCGTCTGTCTGGGCGCCGGAACGCCGGGGACGCCTGGCGCCTATTCAGGCACGAACCCGTGCAACACCCTGTACGAAAAAAACAACGCGCGGCCCCCCCGAGGAACGAAGGGTGAGCGTCATCCTCATTTCACTTCCCCCCCAAATACCCTTCCACTCCCGATTCACGAGTGCACAGCGATGTCCCCGGGGATTTTTACTCGCATCTGAAAGCAACATGTACACTTTCACGAAATTAAGTTTTATATGAATTTATGAAGAACGCCTTTTGATATTAATGGTGTACATTGTCTTGCTAAAATGATACTCAAAGTATCATGACAAACAGCGATTATTTTCATAAATTGCAAGATGAAAATAGCGTTAAGAATTTTCTTAAAAAGTTTTACATCTTAGGGTGTTATTTTTAAGACAAAATTAAAATTTGAGTAATATTTGAACGCCAATAATTTTATTTCAAGTAAACCGATTTAAGTTTTGAATATAAATAAAAATCAGAATTCTGTATTATTGTTTACGCCTTTTTAATCAATAGAAAACGTTTGCATGATATTAGATAATTTGATGATAAAAAGTAAATACCTATAATTTTGTTTCCAGCCGTTGAGTTTTTTCGTACATTAAAACACAGTATTTTCATCTCCCAGCACTCTTTGTGAACTTTTTATGCCTTAAATACAATTACCAACAACAACAGAAAACAAATGCCATTTCAACCAGTAGGTTTTACATTTACATTACAGTTTGTGTTGCAAATTGTGTGTGAATTTTTAATTTAACTCAATTTATCTAGCAAACAAACACAAGTTAATATTTACGCGTTGTTATGTGATACAGCCAGTACAGAGGATTTATTTTTAAAATGCAGGATAGCGGTCCACACAATTATTTGAATTTATACATTTTCATATAATACAAGGATTTTTGTTTAGTATACAAATCTCGATATATACGGTGACATTTTTCAGGCGTTCGTTTTTTTTTTTGAAAATTGTTCGTTTAGAAGCTTCTAACGAGCGTTGCCACTCCATAATTAGATTATAAAGAAAAATTAGAGTTTAGAAAAGCCTGAAAATTTCAGCCATTCATTGCTTTTCATAAAAGTTCAATTTGAAGTTTTGAACGAGTGTTTTCACTCCCAGATTAAGCATGAAGTAGACCTTCAAGTTTAGAAAACCCTGAAAATTTGGTTTTGTAGCGTAGCGCGTATTGCTACGCGATAAAACCAAATTTATAGGCTTTTCTAAACTCGAAATTTTACTTCATGCGCCAAGCGCACAAAACACTGATTTTACGTGCAGTTTTTTCAGGCTTTTCTTAACACTGAAATATTGTTAAGCTCTAAAATATACTTTTAAATTAGTATGCTAAAGCAGTATATTTTAAATTTCACAATATTTGAGTGTTTTATGCGCCCGGCGCATGAAGTAAAATTTCGAGTTTAGAAAAGCCTGAACATTTTGTTGGGACGCTCCGCTTCCTGACTTAACCGGTACAAATTTGTTTATATTTGACATTACTCAATTTTCGAATTGTCCCAACATTTTGTGTCCACCGATGGTACGTTCAGAATTCCAAAACCGCTCTTTATCTAAATAATTTTTGTTCATATAGTTTCTTGTCCTTTTTTTGGCGGTTTGAGTTTCTTCAAATATATATATCGTCTGTGGAAAACATGTAAATGGCCATAAATATTCAACAGTCGTATCCGTAAACAAAAACTAGGGCCGTTAAAATAAAAGTTGGTGGAGAATTCGAGGACATTTTATGGTCCTGTAAAAATTATTTATAGGGCCTTTAGGGAACGATTTGCTTCCCTTTTGGCAACCGATGCAAACATGCTTTATCGCTAATCATTACGTGCGTATATCTTAATTACACTATTAAAGCGAGTACAAAATGTAATGGATAATATTTTTTAATTATGTATACCATATACATATATACAGATATTTTTTTAAGTGTATATATTCCGATGCATGCGCTGTAAAATTTCAGGCATTTATTGCTTTTGTAAAAAAGTTTCATTTGAAGTTTCGAACGAGTGCATTCACTCCCAGATTAGGCATAAAGTAAAAGTTCGAGATTAGAGAAGCCTGAAAATTTGGTTTGATTGCGTAGAGCGTAGCGCTACGCGACTAAACCAAATTTTCAGGCTTCTCTAAACTCGAAATTTAGTTCATGCGCCACGCGTATAAAACAGCGATTTCAAGTGAAATTAAAAATGTTCCCGTTAGCAGTATATTTTAAATTTTGCTTTAGCTCTTTATTTTTAATACTGATTTAGCAGTACATTTTTAATTTCACGTTAAATCAGTGTTATATACGCGTGGCGCATGAAGTAAAATTTCTAGTTTAGAAAAGCCAAAAAATTTGATTTGGCCGCTCCGCTTTTACGTATTTTGATCGCTATTCGGTTAAAATCCGACGCTGTTTACTATTATTATCATTTTTTTTTTTAAATATGAACATTTCAAAAATTAACCTCAAGCCGGGTAGCAGAACACAATATAAGTGTTTTCAACACGTAATTACGGCCATTCAGAGGTCCAATGCTCGACTTTTATGCCTAAAATCATCAACGCCGCACCCGTAGCTTTTATTTAAGGCCCTTTCGGCGTATATAGCGCATTCGTATCAAAAATGATGAATGAGTTTTCATAATTATCATTTTCTATAAAAAATAATAAATGATGTTCAATTTTATCTAAACTGCGACCTAAATACGTAGGGTTCTTTTCCTAATATTTGTATACTCTTGTACTTTTCTTCTAAAATGACCCTGGAAGCAGGAAATAGATAAATGTAATTTTACTGTTAAATCCCTATGTATTTTAAATATATGAAATTCTTTAAATATCACTTTTATTATTTTATACTGACAACGCCAAATAAACAATTACAACAAAAAAATTACCTATATATTGTTTCTAAGGTAGTAGAAGCAATTTAAAAGTTTAATTAAATTTTATCAGGTAGCTTATGTGCAAGTGGGAAAATTGATTCCGCGCGAGAATATTTTGTCATCAGCAAAAAGAATAACGTCCCCAACTTTTCTTGTTTACGAAATAATAACAAAAATGTGTATTCAATAATGTATTCAGAGAAATTCGTTTACATTTTCGCATCAAATTAAAAACAGCTTAAAATCAATTGTATAACTCGGTCGACAATAATGTATAATTCATAAATGCGCAAATCATTCTTACTTACACTCGTTAGTTTTAGTAAAATATAAATGAACTATTTGTTATATAAAAAAACTTTATTTCTAGAGGTACTAATAATTCAAGTAGAAAAGGACTCCTAAAATTGTTAAATAAATACTAATAAAGCCATGATAAAAAAATAGTTTTTACGTGTACGAACAAATCTTGTATACGTATAAATAATTTACAATTGAGCAAGAATCTTGTTAGGGATTAATTGAGTCCCTTTTATTTATGTAAATCTCTGGGTTTCTTTAGGCCATTAGTGTTTACCAGACAAAAACCCATCAAACGTCCCACTGATTACAATCAGAGCAAGTAATTAAACTCAGCCTCCGCCACATGAATTATAATCCATCGCACACCACCCCCCTTCCTCCTTGTCACGTCCCGCTTTCCAAGGAAAACACAATTTCGCCACAGTTTCCGGCAATATTTTCGCAAGGGTTAATTCCCATGGCTTTATAAATATTTCCCAGACACTCCGGCCAAATTGTTATCACCCGGCGATAAATCGGGCGATGTTAAATTGTGCATGAGATGACAAATATTTTATATTTACTAATAATGATGAATGAATAGCATGTTGCAAACCAATAACATTATTTGTGGTTCTCAAAGTACATTCAAAATTAAAGTATCACAAATACATGTACAGGGACTTGTTCCATTAGGTGCGCACATTACGGTTTTTCAATGTCAATTTTCAGACATTTGTTGTTTTTCTAGAAACTGTAAATTTAAAGCTTTTAACGAGTGTTTCCAATCCCAGATTAAGCATGAAGTAAAATTTCGAGTTTAGAAAAGCCTGAAAATTTGGTTTGGTCGCGTAGCGCTACACGACCAAACCAAATTTTCAGGCTTTTCTAAACTCGAAATTTAGCTTAATAGGCCACGCGTATAAAACACTGGTTTAAAGTAAAATTCAAAATATACTATACTTGAACTTAGGTTTTATCACATGTTCATTATTTTAGAAATATTAATATGGAACATGTGAATGTATACCTAAAAGAAAACATCCCTGTATAAAGAGTTTTGAATGTAGAGAAAACAAATTAGGAGTGGGGGGGGGGGGGGTTGGGTATTAATTGCTGTAACTTTGAAGAGTTTACAAACTTCAATATTAATTAAGTCTGCCGCTTTATATGTGAATGAAAAAGCAAGCAATTATTCAGTTTTTTTGCAGTGTGGCGACGGCGTTAAATTTAATGACTTGCGACAAAAAGTGCGCTAATGGACGCAGTCTATGAGGATGTTTGTAATTTATAAATTGCTCTAAAGTGCTCTCTAATATTTCTTTAGTTTAACTATTGTTATTAAAATTAATGATTATGAAAAATTATAATATGACTGAAAAGAACTAACTCTATAGCCATTTGTAACTCTGTAGCGTAAGTTTATTATTAACGTGAAAGGTATATTTTGAACTTCACTTTAAATCAGTGTTTTATACGCGTGGCACATGAAGTAAAATTTCGAGTTTAGAAAAGCCTGAAAATTTGGTTTGGTCGCGTAGCGCTACGCGCTACGCGACCAAACCAAATTTTCAGGCTTTTCTAAACTCGAAATTTTACTTCATGCTTAATCTGGGGGTGGAAAACACATGTTAAGTTTGTTTTAGTTCTTAGTCAGTTGTACGTGTAAATCAACGTACGTTATTTAAAGTAATTAACGAGTCTTGATATTTATTTTATTTAATCCCTGGAGACGTGTTATTTTTGGGATTGTGGGGGCGTTAATCCGAAGCGCGCAATTTCATTTCGGCGTGTTGATGCTTTCCAGTTGCTACTTGCCGTGTTTCTGGCTATAATACAAGTTGGCTGAATGCCGCTCATTTACAACGGGCTTATCTTTAAATTTCATTAGCGAAATTGACTAAGGCGTCTCTGATAACAACAGCTCATCATGCACTTTATGTGTTTCTTGAAACCGAAATGCTCAATCTATACTATAATTGTTTAATACTCTTTCTCAACGGCATTAATCCTATCAATTTACACAAGTTAAAGATATTTATTTATAGTTTTAAAATATAAATTATTGATCTAAAAATTTGACATTTCTCTACTGGGTGACCATGAAAGTATTACCTACACAAATACTCAGGCAATATAGATGGTAGACATTTTAGTTTTGGGATGTATATGTAATTTAACTATAGCTTGATTTTGGTATAGTATTAACTAGAAGTACTGCTTTCGGTTATGCCGGAAGTAATATCATTTTTCATATTTTAAATTACAACCCCAACCTTTTTTTAACATTTAACGTTCATCTCTAAATTCCCTTTCTATCTTTTTATCTTCAAATGGTTGGGAAACACTTTTTTTAACCTTTAATACATAAATTCATGTTTAGGTGTAAATAGTAGATTCTGTAGTAATGGTGGATGCGCCGGGTGCACAGGATTTCTAAATGGGTAATTTAAATGAAATATGTATACTGATACGTGCCATCATCATAACATTAGAGAGATATTAACATTAATAGCAATTAGCAATATGTTGGAAGCATATTTATAAATGAATAATAATCGTATATATATCGCAAGTTGAAAGTAAAACTCATTAAGTATATTAAAAAAATAAGGTCATTTAATATTTAAACCATTAATTTAGAAGTTAAATAATCATAATTATTATATTATTATATAGAGAATAGAATACAATCAAAACATAATTAGAACATATTCATCTCCCTTTACAAAAACTCCTTTACACGTGAGCAATCAAAACAACGTGAAGAGTGAAATTATTTCTCATTCAAAGTTCAGGAAACATTTTCCAGTGGATGAATGCAGGACTATCATCTGTTCTGAATATCAAAAAGGAAAAAAAAATCCCCGATAGATAGAAGAGGAGTATTGCCATGCATACCTATTAAAAAGTGGAATGAGTCTTAATGCCAAAATCGATACCGCGCCGGCCCTGCGTATTCCTCCTTGGCATTCACTACCTTGAATCGTTCCGACGGCCGATTTGGAACGCTGCTGGCTCTATTTATTCAACTTTCTGAAGTTAATATTGATGCAGGAATCACGATGGGTTTTGTGTAGATACAATAAATTATTCAAGCCATCAAAATCAATTCACATTGTTGTAACAGAAAGATTCATTTCTACCTTTAAAATATGACTTTCTGAGAAATTAATAAAGTAAACAGAAAAAGCTCAAAAAATTCAATATTAGTTTAAATGATTCATCAAGTAATCAATGAGAACCAAATTAAATTTATGTCAATTCATCAGGTAAGTATTTATTACTTAATTGATGAAATGACATACATTTAATTTAATTCTAATTGATCACTTGATAAAACATTTTACTTAATATTGAATTTGAATTAAAGGTACATTAATCTGTATTTATTCCAACTAGTTTCAACTTATCGGTATTCACATTATTCTTTGAGAATGACGATAAGTCGAAACTAGTTAGAGAAATAAAGATATAAGTGAAACAGACCAAGTGCCTTTAATTCAAATTCAATGATGAACTGACAATCAAGATGTTTCGCCCAGTTGTGGTTTTACTTCACAAGTTCATATTAAACTATGCATACAAGGAGTTTTTCTTTTAAGTATACATGTCCCAATTTACAGCGTGTTTGCTGTAAATCCTCAGATTTTGGTTGTTTTTTTTTTACCATAGTTCAATTTAAAAGTTTAAACGAGTGTTTTCTACTCCCAGATGAAGCATGAAGTAGCATGAAGTAATTAAAAATGTTCCTGTTAGCAGTATATCTTAAATCTTGCTTTAGCTGTTTATTTTTAACACCGATTTAGCAGTACATTTTTAATTTTACGTTAAATCAGTGTTCTATACGCTTGGAGCATAAAGTAAAATTTCGAGTTTAGAAAAGCCTGAAAATTTGGTTTGGTCGCGTAGAGCTACGCGCTACGCAACTAAACCAAACTTTCAGGCTTTTCTAAACTCGACATTTTACTTCATGCTTCATCTGGGAGTAGAAAACACTCGTTTAAACCTTTAAATTGAACTATGGTAAGAAAATCAACCAAAACAAATCAGTGTTTTTAAGCGTAGCGCATGAAGTAAAATTTCGAGTTTAGAAAAGCCTAATTTTGATTGGCCGCTCCGCTTCGCTACGCGGCCATCCCAAATTTTTAGGCTTTTCTTAACTAGAAATTTTACTTTATGTCTAATCTGGAATGGACAACACTTTTTTAAACCTTCAAATTGAACTCTTTAAATAAAACAACCAATATCTGAAGATTTAATGCTGTAAATTGGGACATGTATACTTAGGAAAGCACTAACTGTATGTTGCAAAGTTAATATTTTAATAAAAATAGACATATTTTCCATCTCGCAAAAATATATTTTCTCTCGGCCCTAAATAAACACATAAAAACCATCCCATTCGCGAATTTCGAAAAAGGTCAACCCCATAAAAAAAACATCTCTCAAATCCAACCAACATGACTGATGAACACAGCCTTGCTTTTACCCCTTTAATAAATTTATTCTCCAACGGTTCACTATTAAAAAGCACCGTAATTAATCTCGAGACTCCGCTCTCTAATTACAGCGCATTAAGACGTCCTATTTACGAACCGTGCATAGTTCGACACTCCTCCCTTTTAAAAGGGACCCCCCGCCCGCGCAACAGACGTCTGTTGTCATTTAGGGAATAATGCACCTACTAACCCCATTTAACATCCATCTCTAAATATATGGATCAATTTTGCGGGCCATTAATTTTAATTAAATGAAACCCTGGCTAAAGCGGACAATTAATAATTGCTCGTGTCTGGTATTGTTGGAAGATGTGAAGGTTGTATAGGGCGGAAAGCTGAGTTTTGAAAAATAATTAATCTCCCTCCATTCTTATCTGACTTTTATACGTGTTTTCAGGCTGTGAATAAGCTGACTTTTAATAAAAATTCTATTTGATAATGGCGTTGGCGGAATTTTTCACACTGTCGAGCTTATTCAATGCATAATTATCTTTCTATCTTTGTTCAAACGTAGTGCTGTGGAAAATTAAAAACGATGGGATTTTTTCAAATATTCTCAAAACTACCAGCTTTACAGTTAAATCAACTAATATTCATCGAATAAAATCTAGTAATAGTTAAACACATGCCAAAAAATCAATTAATTCACATAACATTGATGTTTATGACATGAAAAATATTTATCCCAGTGGACGAATAAATGTAATCTGCAAATATTATTCCATAAAAGTTGGTAAAACTAGAAAATAATATCATAGCTGTTAGATTTGGGAATATTTAAAAGAATACCATTGTTCCTCAAATAGTTAATAGATGAAATTCATACATTCATACATTTCATACATTTGCCAAGCAAAGCACACAATTTTTGTTTAACAAGTGGTGCAGTTTCGCCTACATTACAATGATCCCTTAATATATCTCTTTGTGGTTGTAAACAAAATATAACTGAATCATATTGATTTCGCAAGATTTGTATCGACCAAAACGCAATTATTTTTAATAGCAGCGGTAGCACATACCCGGAAATATCCTACACATGACAGAAAAGTTACCAAAATTAAAGTTAAAGATGTGAAATTAAACTAGAGAATATTGATAAGGGAAAGAATACCTAATATATTTAAAAGGAAGTCGACAACTATCTTGCCACACTAAGAATTGTTACAACATAAGAATTTGGAAAATATAAATAAGGTATATTTTATTATTTTATTTCCCCGCAAGATAGCACAATAGCTAAACCAGGCTAACTCTAGCTCGTTGAGTTTGGTCGTGAGTTTTCATAAGGTATAGTTTTATTTGGGCGCCAGTAACCATGTGTTACACCCTGGTTCAGCAAAACTAATAAAATATTCGGTTACTAAATATTTATTACCTGTGGTCTCGCAACAAAATAATTAAACATCAAATCAACGATTTATTCAAGGGTTCCCAATGAAAATTTAACAAAACAAGGTGATGCAACTTAAGAACAAAAACAACGTATTTGTAAATTATTTTAAATGAATTTCAAGTAATAAATCAATCGATTTATTTCAACAACGTGACTACGATAAATGATCATTTTAGGTTTACATGTAATAATACATATTATCTCATTACTTAAAGAAACAATAATAAAAATACGATTACTTTAAATCAAAAAAGGAACTAAATAAAATAAACTTTGTGAGTGTAACTAACTCGATTCCTTCCTTTTTATACGAAATAACAAATGTTAATTACGTAGTTATATTAATAACCCGATTAAACCTAATAATTCATTGACGATTCTATATACGAAATTTGATTTAATAAATAGTTCAAGATTTTTATTTAACAGAACGTTAAAACAGCGTTTAAAACATTAACGATTAAAAACGTGTTTAGAACATGTTTAACGTTTAATACGTGTTTAAAACATGTTTAAAACACATTTAAAACGTGTTTAAAACAGAACATACAAGGTATTTTTCTTTTGAGTATACATATCTCGATAATTACAGCGTTTTTTTTTTTTAATTTGTGGGAATTCGTTATTTCAAAGCGGATAATTTGGGGCTTTTATCGAGTGTCTTCCATTCCCAGACTAAGCATGAAGTAAAATTTCGAGTTAAGAAAAGCCTAAGAATTTCGGCCAATCTAAATTAGGCTTTTCTAAACTTGAAATTTTACTTCATGCGCCACGCTTAAGAACACTGATTTGCAGTGAAGTTCAAAAACACACATATACAACAACATTATAGGCAACCTAATATACGTTAGAGTTATTGGGTTGCCTATAATCACTGTTTTAAACAATTTGTTAAGCGCAGAATTTGGCTTACGTTTTATTCACATCTACATATTAGATTGCTAAAGCCGTATATTTTAAACTTTACAATATTTCAGTGTTTTATACGTGTGGCGCATGAAGTAAAATTTCGAGTTTAGAAAAGCCTAATTTGGTTTGGCCGCTCCGCTTCGCTACGCGGCCAATCTTAATTTTTAGGTTTTTCTAAACTCGAAATTTTACTTCATGCTCAGTCTGGGAGTGGAAAACCCTCGTTTAAGGATTCAAATTGAAATCTTTTAAAAAACAACGAATGCCGTAAAATTTACAGTGTATGCATTGAAAGAAAAATTCCCTGTATTTCAAAATTACATTAATGCAGACACAGTTGTGATATTTTATTGTAATAAAATGTTGAGTTTAATAATGTTATTTGAAATATCTTCAAAAATGTAGTTATAAATCAAAAATGTAAACAAAAAATCTTAATGAACATATTAATAAGATAATAAAAAAAAACGTTTTAAACAAAGTCAACGTTTAAAACATGTTTAAAACAAAACCGTTTAAAACACGACGGCTGTTTTTAAACATGTTTAAAACACTGTTTTAAAACAAAATGTTTTAAACATAACAACCCTGGGTATATTATTCATACCACCAGTAAATTAGAACAACTACAACAAAATAAATGCATAATGGCGGCGCATAAAAAACTCACCTCTCACAGAGGGTTTTTCTTAAAAATTAATTCCACAGAGAAGCAGATTAATTACTATCACGCGAATCGCTGACCAAACTTTAATCTACAAATATAAAATATGGCTATTAGCCAAGTAAACAAAAAGAGGGAAGTACTCACGCCTAATTTTCCACACGCACGTGATGCGGCAAGAGAAAAATCCTCCACCACGGAGAACAATCCACAATTTCCCCTACCAAGCAAATGCACAAGCATCAAATCCAAAACTCAACAAATGTGGATCTTAACGGCTGCGAGTGAAATCCCACAAAATTGGAAAAATGATTCACAAGCCGACTTGCTCACAACACCCTTGTGCGAAAAACCAAACCGCAATCAATTGCCGAAATACGATGTCGGAGATGTCCGATGGAGATATATTCGCGTCTTTATCATACGAATGTAAATAAACATTCATAAAAACCTGTAGACTTGCGACCAATTGGAACATCAAATCTCCCTCACATGAGCCTTCATACCAACATAACTAAGCCTTACAACCACATACTAAATATTGCGTAATGAAAACGAATACTACTAATAACTCCGAGCAGGATAACGCTGTATTAATAATATAACCGAAAATTGCAATTCATTACTATTCAATTATTAACAAATTAACAAAATACGATGAAAAATGGGTTGCATATATTACAACTCCACGAAACTCAATTAATTACCAATTAATTAACTAATTATCAAAATAGACCGTTACAATCTAAACGTATGAAACTTAGCATATTGTAGTCTTAACTACATCTTTATTTAAAGATGAAATATTTTGAAAAAATAAGTATAATTTAAGAAAAGTGCAATCTTTATGTCTGGCTTAATAAAATATTTCCTACAAAAATATAAATCATTAGTTAACTACCGTAATCGCGTCTTAAATTTATTAACGCGAAATTAAACATATGCAGTATATTTTTAGTAAATAACACACTTGGTTAAGATTTTACTGATTATAAGTTGACACTGCAACAATTGTTTCGCCACACAGTGGCTTCATCAGGCACATGAATAATGTATTTACAAACTTAAGCTAACGCTCAAATACTAATGACGTAGATGAGGTGGTGTTGCTTGGGAATTAGGGTGGGGTTGGTAGTTAATATCATAGCAAATATATATACAAATACATATGTAAACATATATAAAACATTAACATATAGCACATACATACAGAGAGTTTTATGTAACACCGAACATGCTAAAATGTACTTAATGTAAATTTTCCTATGGTCGATGTGTACTGGGACGCATCAAAGCATTGAGTGCGATGTGATTGGCTACGATTTCTAATTGTAATATAGTCAACCCAATTTACACTCTTCCCCTTAAAAATTAATAAAATCTGCCAGTTATCGCAAGCAAGTGATATTTACTGTTCTACCACTTGAAGCAGACGTAGACGAAGAACGGAGAGGGGAACATATCAATAATGTATACAAAGGAGGAAAATATTTTTCTGGTAAACTTATGTTATGGAGAAAACAGTTTCCGTAATTTTGATGCTGTAAAATTTTCTGATTGGCCAATACCATTTATTTCAACCATTTCAAACCTTATAAAACAGTTTGTTTGGATACATTTCATAAGCGAGGAGTTAGAAGTCCATCGATATTGTCGGAAAAGATGAAATTAAACAATTTCTGTTATATCGAAGAGTGCCCAATAATATTCTTATTATCGCAAAATTATTTAATATTAAAAAATCCTCTGTACATAAGAGTTCTACAAGAATTTTAGTTTAGGTTCTATAAATTCCAAAATTACTAGTTGCTGTATGACAAAATTAGGCGATAAAACTTTTGTAAAATTGTATTTAATATGTTAAATAAAACAACGAAATGTTGCGAAAAATTGTGTTTACTGATGAAGTGTTTATATCTTCTTATCTCTTAAAATATAACAATTTCTGTTATATCGAAGAGTGACCAATAATATTCTTATTATTGCAAAATCATTTAATATTAAAAAATCCTCTGTACATAAGAGTTCTACAAGAATTTTAGTTTAGGTTCTATAAATTCCAAAATTACTAGTTGCTGTATGACAAAATTAGGCGATAAAACTTTTGTAAAATTGTATTTAAGATGTTAAATTAAACAACGAAATGTTGCGAAAAATTGTGTTTACTGATGAAGCGTTTGTATCTTCTTACCTCTTAAAATATAACAAAAGGAATTGAGAACCTAAACTAAAATTCTTGTAGAACTCTAAGCATTCCGTTGAACTAAAATATTCATAATACTAAATATTGTAGTTGACATAATAATTGACAAATTTAATTTATTTTTGACGGGAAGAGTGTACATTGGGTTGACTATTATTACCATTAGACATCGTAGCCATTCACATAGTACTCAATGCTTTGATGCGTCCTAGTACACATCGAACATAGGAAAATTATCATTGAGTACATTCTAGCATGTTTGGTGTTACATAAAACTCTCTGTATATTGACTCTTTGGTGTTGTAGGCGTTCACTTTGTGGTACATCTTAAATACACTTGTAAATAAAACACGTTATACTTTGTTTAACCACTGAATCTTACATTTAATTGTGTGACTAGTTTCGACTATCTAGTAGTCATTCTCAAACTAAAGTAAATACAAATTACTCGTTAAAAACTATTTATACGGTTACGAAAAGAGGGGTGTACATTAGGTCAACCTGGTCATTAAGAAGGGAAATTCCGGGATTAATTCGGGCCTTGTGTATTTCTAGTGCTTCCAGTAAATCCATTTTACGACCTTTTTCGGCAAAATGGATTACTGAAAGTACATCCTCGCCAAAAGTGTGATTCTCTTCTAAAAGATGGTTAGCATAGGTACAACTATTATGTTTTAATCTAAAGGCTCGCTCGTGTTCTTTCAATCTTATTTAGATTCTACGACCAGATTGCCCAATGTTAACACCTTTACAATTTTCGTACTTTGTACTCTCTGTATATATACAAACATGAACAATTGTTGCAGTGTCAACTAATAAACAGTGAAATCTTAACCAAGTGTGTTATACCGGGTGTTGACTTGGCGGACGCAACATAGGAAATCGCATGTTAATTTTAAAGTGTTCAAATATTGGCTTTCCTATTTATTTTAAAGACAAAATGTATTTCACTTTTTTGTAGAGGGAAAAATTCTAAATTTATGAATGTTCACACTTAACTCTTTACGTTTCTCGAAGTTAAAATAATTAAGAAAAAGTAATGTGATTTTATGAAAATAATGACATACCATGGAATTGATACAACAATTGCGGATATTCTCTGTTTTTTTTTTAAAGTTCAATTTCAAGCTTTAAACAAGTGTTTTCCACTCCCAGACTAAGCATGAAGTAAAATTTTCTGGGCTTATCTAAACTCGAAATTTTACTTCATGCGCCATGCGTATAAAACACTATAATATTGTTAAATTTATCTATATTCGAACTTCACTTAAAATCTGTGTTTTATACGCGTAGCGCTTGAAGTAAAATTTCGAGTTTAGAAAAGCCCAGAATATTAGTCTCAGGTCGCTGCGAAAGTTTACTTCATGCCTAGTCTGGGAGTAGAAAACACTCGCTTAAAGCTTCAAATTGAACTCTTTTATAAATCAACGAATGTCAGAAAATTTACAGCTAAAATATTTAAGAAAAGATAATGTGATTTTATAAAAATAATGACATACCATGGAATTGATACAACAATTGCGGATATTCCCTGTTTTTATTTAAGTTATATTTAAAGCATTAAACAAGTGTTTTCTACTCCCAGACTAAGCATGAAGTAAAATTTCGAGTTTAGAAAAGTCCCGTGAAAATTTGTCGAGGGTCGCGCAGCGACCCGAGACAAATTTTCTGGGCTTTTCTAAACTCGAAATTTTACTTCATGCGCCACGCGTATAAAACACTATAATATTGTCAAATGTATGTATATTCGAACTTCACTTAAAATCTGTGTTTAATACGCGTGGCGCATGAAGTAAAACTTCGAGTTTAGAAAAGCGCAGAAAATTTGTCTCAGGTCGCTGCGCGACCCTTGACTAGTTTTCACGGGGCTTTTCTAAACTCAAAATTTTACTTCATGCTTGGTCTAGGAGTCGAAAACATTCGTTTAAAGCTTCAAATTGAACTCTTTTAAAAATCAACGAATGTCAGATAATTTACAACTAAAATAATTAAGAATAGATAATGTGATTTTGTAAAAATAATGACAGACCATGGAATTGATACAACAATTGCGTATGTCAAAATAGCACAAGGTATTGCTGTTACTTAATTAACGGCAAAAAACATAACTCAAACATCGTGATAACTGTGGTCTGCCTAATACCACTTTATTAAGAGGATTTTTTCTTGTATAGTGTAAATCATTTTGAAAACATTTACTTTAATCAAGAGACTGCGATATCTTTTGTCATTTTGACATCTGCAGTTGTTGTTTCAATTCCATGGCATGTCATTATTTCTATAAAATCACATTACTTTTTTTTAATTATTTTTACTTAGAGAAACGTAAAGTTATAAACGTTAACACGAATGAATTCAGAATTTTTCCTTATACAAAAAAGGTAAATACATTTTGTTTCTAAAATAAATAGGGGAGCCAAAATTTGAACATTTCAAAATTTACATGGGATTTCCTAGGTAGCGTCCGCCAAATCAACACCCGGTATACTAAAAGTGCTGATATGGAGTTTCACCAAGTAATAGCCTCAGCTATTAAATATGCGTATAAAACATTCACACAATTGTCAATGTTGTATACGCGTGGCGCATGCAGTAAAATTTCGAGTTTAGAAAAGCCTGAATTTGGATGTAGACGCTATGCGTCCAAATCCAAACGTTCAGGCTTTTCTAAACTCGAAATTTTACTTCAATCTTAGTCTGGCAGTGGGAAGCACTTATTTTTAGCCTTAAATTGGACTCTCGTAAAATCGACGAATGCTTGAAAAATTATACGGTATATATCGGAATATGAATAAGCATTTAAAATAAAAATTGAGAAATGTCCAAAATGTTTGGAAAGTATAAATACTAAACATTTTTAGATAACTTTTTGTGTATTAAATTATTAGAATGTTACTGAATTTTAATAACTCGCTTGCTTTTCCCATTTTTTTTATTAAAGTATTGTATGTATGTTTATAATTTTGGTCATTGATGATAATTTTCAAGAAATTTGTTAATTCTCCTAAAACTTTAATAAACCCGTTTCCTTAAATTTTTCTGATATAGATCATTTTTACCAAAATTAAATCTCTGTTTTAATTTACATTATTTTAATAAAGTTTAAAGAAAATTTGTAAACATCACTCACTCGATAATATGAGTAAAATTACAATAAATCTGTAATTTCTTTAAATTTCCTTCAAGTTTGAATATTTCTTACAATTACATACATGACTTTCAGAATGTTTAAAAAAATCATGAATTTGAGTAATTTAAACAAAACTTCCAACAAATCTGTACTTTCTTCAAATATTAATCTTTCTTTTAATGTACATAAGTTTCATTAAGTTTTAAAAAAATTCGTGAATTTCATTAATTTAATAATTGTTGTTAAATTACAACAAATCTAAAATTTCTTTAAATTTTCTTCAAGTTTGAATCTTTTTTTCAATTTAAATATTTTCATAAAGTTTTAAAAAATAGTGAATTTCAGCACTTTCAAACTTCAACAAAATTACTGAAATTCACGAAGTTTTCGAATACATTATGAAAATTATGTAAATTGAAATAAAGATTCAAACTTCCCCAACATTTAAAGAAAATACAGATTTATTGTAATTTTTCGAAAATTATCAAATTATGGAAATTCACATTTTGCTTTGACGAGTTTGACGAACATTTTAAGAAACTATACTTCAAAATGTTCGTCAAACTCATTAAAAAAAAATTGTGAATTTCAGTAATTCGATAATATTCGAAAAATTACAATAAATCTGTATTTTTTTTAAATGTTGGGACAGTTTGAATCTTTCTTTCAATTTACATAATTTTCATAATGTATTCGAAAACCGTCAATTTCAGTAATTTAATAATTTTGGTAAAATTTCAATAAACCTGTAGTTTCTTAAAAGAATTAAATTTACATAGTTTTCACTGGGCTATTAAAAAAAATGTGGATTGCAGTAATTTGATAATTTTCCAAATTTGTTAAATTTTTGGAAGACTTTCGTAAATCACAATGTTTATGATAATCAGCAAGTTATAAAATAATTATGTTCTCCTTTAACTTTTTAACATTGAATAATTAAGAAATTTATCAAATTGTAAGATTTATCTAAACTGATAAAAACGTAATAAATTGACTAAAGTGCATCAACATTTATTAATTTATTTTATTAACGAACAAATCGAATTTCAGATTATATTCCGGGTGTTGACTTGGTGGACGCAACATAGGAAATCCCATGTAAATTTTGAAATGTTCAAATTTTGGCTCCCCTATTTATTTTAGAAACAAAATGTATTTACCTATTTTGTAGAGAGAAAAATTCTGAATTCATTCGAGTTAACGTTTATCACTTTACGTTTCTCTAAGCTAAAATAATCAAGAAAAAATAATGTGATTTTATATAAATAATGACATGCCATGGAATTGAAACAACAACTGCGGATGTCAAAATGGCAAAAGATATCGTAGTCACTTGATTAAAGTAAATGTTTTCGAAATGATTTACACTATACAAGAAAAATGTCATTATATTTATAAAATCACATTACTGTTTCTTAATTATTTTAGCTGTTAATTTTCTGACATTCGTTGATTTTTAAAAGAGTACAATTTGAAGCTTTAAACGAGTGTTTTCCACTCCCAGACTAAGCATGAAGTAAAATTTCGAGTTTAGAAAAGCCCCGTGAACATTTGTGGAGGGTCGCGCAGCGACCCGAGACAAATTTTCTGGGCTTTTCTAAACTCGAAATTTTACTTCATGCGCCACGCGTATAAAACACAGATTTTAAGTGAAGTTCGAATATACATAAATTTGACAATATTATAGTGTTTTATACGCGTGGCGCATGAAGTAAAATTTCGAGTTTAGAAAAGCCCAGAAAATTTGTGTCGGGTCGCTGCGCGACCCGAGAAAAATTTTCACAGGGCTTTTCTAAACTCGAAATTTTACTTCATGCTTAGTCTGGGAGTGGTAAACACTTGTTTAAAACTTTAAATTAAACTTTAAAAAAAACAGGGAATATCCGCAATTGTTGTATCAATTCCATGGTATGTCATTATTTTTATAAAATCACATTACTTTTTCTTTATTATTTTAACTTAGAGAAACGTAAAGTATTAAGTGTGAACACTAATAAATTTAGAATTTTTGCCTCTACAAAAAAGTAAAATACATTTTGTCTCTAAAATAAATAGGGAAGCTAATATTTGAACACTTTAAAATTAACATGCGATTTCCTATGTTGCGTCCCCTAAGTCAACACCCGTAGATAGAAAAATGTGCTAATTTTAATAAAAATAGTAAATAATAAATAGTTTGTTGTTTTTCCATAATTTCGGTAATATTTCTAAATTATGACGATTTTCATTAAATCAAGTGTTTCGTAAATTTTCAGTGGTTAATATAATTTTATTTGTAAATTATTAAAATTGCCATGAATTCATAAAATTTAACTTTTAACATTATTTCTGAAAATTAGATTTTGATAATGTTTATTCAAAATTATGTATATTAAACCCTAAAACGGATATTTCCGTAAAAATAAATTAATAAAATTTTCTTTCAATAAAATACTTAGAACCTTTCTTCAATACTTTATTTTTTCACCAAAACCAACCAATATCATTGCTATCACACATTCCCAAGATATTTGAAAAGCTAGTTACTGATTTCGTTAGTAAGGACTTGAACTCTATTTTAACCGATAAGCAACATGGGTTTCGGCCAGGACATTCTACAGTATCTAATTTACTAATCTTTGGGGCAACAATTACTACATCGCTGGAAGAGGGGTACAAGGTTGATACCGTGTACACCGACTTTTCTAAAGCGTTCGACAGTGTTGACCATCAAATCTTGGTCGAAAAACTTTTAGACGCTGGTGTACATGGGTCTTTGCTGTAACTTCGGGGGTACCGCAGGGATCACATATTGGTCCATTACTATTTAATGTTTTTATCAATGATATTGTAAAGTGTTTCAAATATTCCAATTGCCTTCTTTTTGCGGACGACTTAAAGCTGTACATGCCTATTAAGGACAATTATTCTAGCCATAAGCTACAACTCGACCTGGAAGCGTTAAGTCGTTGATGTATTATAAACAAATTGAAGCTGAATGTTTCCAAATGTTTTGTTGTGTCTTATTCTAAAAATAGATTAAAGGGACTCAGAAATTACTCTCTTAATAACACACCATTAGCACACACTAATGTTGTAAGAGATCTTGGTGTTACTTTTACGAACACTTGGAGCTTCACTAACCATATAGACACTGTAACCTCGAAAGCCTTGCAAATGTTAGGCTTTATTAGAAGACAGTGTACAGATTTTTCTAATATAAGAACGCTCGTAAATCTGTAAGTGTCTCTCGTTCGGCCGCATATCGAATATTGCTCACTGGTATGGTGCCCAAATACATCCCAAAACATCAACCAAGTGGAGAGGGTTCAACATAGGTTCCTTACATACATAACCTTCAAATTCAATCTTGATAGCACTTATCCACATATATTGTCGTTTATTAATTTGCAATCGCTCGAGCGTCGACGCTTAAATGCAGATGTTATTTTTCTTCAAAAATTAATATCAGGTGTGATAATCTGTCCAGAACTGTTAAGTTTAGTAAACTTCCATGCTCCAAGTCGCCTATTACGGAGCAGTAAGTCATTTTATGAACAAATCTACAGAACCAATTACTGCAATAATTTTGGTATTAATAGGATTTGTGCTAATTGCAATAATATCAATTTTGACATTTTTAGTGGGACATTGAAACAGCTACGCGCATTCCTAATAAAGGAATAGGTTATTGTGTACATGGTTAGTTTGCCACTTATATATTATATTATCATTGTATTTGTAGCTTAGGAGATATATATATATATTTATTATTATTTTTTTGTCTTATACTTTAGTCTTATATGTACTTTTGTTAGTTAGAATCTCGAACTGTAGTCTCGTTTTGTATATGGATCCCGTTAAATAAATAAATAAATAAATAAATATACATTTGTACATTTGGTGACAAAATAAAGTATTGAAAAAAGGTTCGAAGTATTTTATTCAAAGTTATAATTATCTTCAAGTAACTCAATCAATCCAAATAAAATTTGCCATTAGGACAATCTAAGATAGATAGCTAAAATAATAGTTGAAACTGGAGCAAGTTTATTTTTATCAGGGACACTTGTTATCAACGCGTTTATCAAAACACGCGATCCTGTAAATTTTCCACTTAACCTCATTATCTTTTCCGACGATGATATGGGGGAAATTAACAGAGACGTCGAAATTTTCCCAATTCTTCAATTTATTGCTTGATTGCTTCCCAATCAGCGACGCTTTCACACTTTCGTTGATGTTTTATTAAGTAAATTGATTACCTCGGATAAACTGAAGGGATTCGAAGATTTGATCGATGAGATAATTAAACATAAATTAAATTAGTGTTTTACACGTATCAAGTTTAATGAATCGTAATAATTTGTATTATTACCAACAAATAAAATTGAATTATAAAATTCATCAAATAATATTACACCATGATTTGATTATTACTTTTTTGTGGAAAAATCAACTACAAATCTAACGAGGAAATTGATGTGGGTACTAAACAACTAGGGCTGAACAAAAGTATCTTAAAAAAGGAATTCGTATGTAGGATTTGTACTTCTCGTTATTTATTTTTTAATATTCTGTAAACTAGTTTCGGCTGTAAAGCTATCCTCAGTAAAAACGTCAATTTAGTGAAAGAAACTTGCATTTGTTAACATGGTAAAAATCATGTCCATGTCGTCAATGTGGTTTTTGTGCATTTGTGGTTATGTATGTGATAAGAGTGTAACATATTATGTGTTTAGCAGATTTATGAACGATGCAATAAATTGAATTTGCAGAGTTTTAATAATAAGCAGAAGGAGGGAGAATAGACGGAATAGACTAAGTATTTTATTTAAACCCAAGAGTAAACCTCCACTGCCGGTTTCCGCATTTTAACCAAATACGTTTCAGGTATACTTAAATTATTGTTGAGTTACGTGAAGGTGAACTAAGTTATTAAATAAAAGAATTGAGTACTCCTTTCTTCACAAGATTTATTTAAAAATCGCAAATGTACAATTCGGTCACGATGTGACCATTATCAATGCTTAACTTAAGCATTGATAATGGTCACATCGTGACCGAAATGTACATTTGCGATTTTTAAATAAATCTTGTGAAGAAAGAAGACTCAATTCTTTTATTTAATAACGTTTCAGGTACTAATATTGAAATAAAAAACTTGATCTTAAAGTTTCATCTCAATATCTTTAACTATCTATGTGCCACACGTATAAAACACTGAAACATTGTGAAGTTTACAAGATACTACTGAAGCAGTATGCCAAAGCAGTATATCTTGAACTTCACATTAATCAATAATATATATACCTGACGCATGAAGCAAAATTTCGAGTTTATAGAAGCCTAAACATTTTCAGGCTCTTCTAAACTCGAAATTTAACTTCATGACTAATCAAGGAGTGAGAACACTCGTTAGAAGCTGTGAATTCTCCGCTATTATAAAAAAACAACTAATTCCTGCAAGTTTTAGAAACTCTGTTTTTATCAGGATATGTATACATAAATGAAAAATTTCCTGTAGAAATATAGCTTTTAAATTTCTGACAAAATGCATTTTAACCCTTTTAACCCAAGAATTTTACTGGTGCCCGAAAAAATTTTTGTACACTGCATATTATTTATAACTATGTCAGATATTCAGAGAGTTTTTCTTTTAAGTATACATATCTTAATGCACTGTATATGCTGTAAATCTTCTGATATTTGTTGTTTTTACAAATATTAATTGAACTTTCAAACGAGTGTTTTCCACTCCCAGATTAAGCATGAAGTAAAATTTCGAGCTTAGAAAAGCCTGAAAATTTGGTTTGGTCGCTCCGCAAAGCGGAGCGACCAAACCAAATTTTCCGCAAAGCGGAGCGACCAAACCAAATTTTCAGGCTTTTCTAAACTCGAAATTTTACTTCATGCGCCACGCGTACTAAACACTAATGTGATGTGATGTTCAGAATACACGATTTTAGCATACTGCTTTAGTACAATATTTTGAACTTCATCTAAAATCAATGTTTTATACGCGTAGCGCATAGTAATACGCGCTACACGACCAAACCAAATTTTCAGGCTTTTCTAAGCTCGAAATTTTACTTCATGCTTAATCTGGGAGTAGAAAACACTCGTTAAAGACCTTAAATTAAACTATTTTTAATAAACAAACGATAATCGGAAAAGTTACAGCTTATGCTCATGTATGTATATTCAAAAGAAAAAATCCCATTTTGTTTACCAAATTTTAGTGGTCGCAAATGCTACCGTCAGGGCCAAAAGGATTGAGATATCTTGTAATAAATCCGGTGAATTTTTGTTTTTAGGTTGTATTACGAGTACATTATTGATTAATGTTCTCCAAACTCGCGCAAAGTTTAATAAAAGACTCATACTTCTATTATCTAGATTACAAAATAAAAGTTCTTCTTTTCAAACTCCATGTATGTATATAATCAATATCCTTTTTCTTTTAAATTTATTAGGTTTGAAATATGGGGACAGCATGGTACTGTCCCCATATTTCAAACCTAATAAATTTAAAAGAAAATTATTAATATTGTTTATAAATAAATTATAACTTCAAAGAATGTTTTCTATAAAAGAATATACCCATACAATATTCTGAAGTAATTTTTTGACTCTTCCAACACATTTAATTTGTACATTTGAAATGCATAGAATCAATTAATAAAATCAATATTTTATAGAAACAAAATATTAATTGAAAATTACTATTTTGTTCGAATGTGGGTCATACAATTTCTAAGTCTTGAGCTAATTTCTCATTTAATAATTGGTGAAGCATGTTTAAACAATTAAGTAAAAATTAAACACATGGTTTGTAAATTTATGTAATACAAACCACGTGTATAACTATATATGTATGAATATTAATTTTAATAAAAAATCACTTGGTTTGTTTCACAAAATATTTGATTTATTACGACTAATTCCGACTTGTATTATCAAGTATTGTACAGAAATTACATTTTTACAAACCATATATATATATATAATCAGGTAGTAAGGGCGTTTAATATTGGGGAAATTCGAAATTCGTCGTTGTATAACTTTCAACTAATACATTTTTTATCTAAGCTTCATATTAATAATAATGTTTATTTGTGTCTATAACATCACAGTTTTACACACAAATAAGAAAATTCGTTAAATTTAATTTATTTTTAAAAGAAATTTCATTAGAACCAACTCTGGAAATACATAATTTTGATTAAACATGAATTTTAATGAAAATTTCCACGAAGAGAATAATTATATTATTCCGATGTTGAGTGGTGAAAATTCAGCGGATCGCACCTGTGAAACGCGTGTTCTTGAAATTCAATTACCTATTTTGTTTTCCAGCCTTGTGCTAATAAAATAATTGAAGTTTGCAGCTGCTGCTCAACTTTTGCTGTAAGAACGTTAACCGCGTTACGTGCTTTTAGACCGGCCGGTAATTATATTTTCAGAAACAAGAAAATTTGGCATACACGCCGAACTATTGGTACTTTTACACTTGTACATTTTCAGCTGCAACTTTTTGCTAGCTAGTTGGAAATGCAAATAACAAAATTTCAGTTTACAGTCATAGGGGCGTATGATTTTCCCTTCGTTACAGTTAAAGACGGTGTTTGTCACTGTCATATATGTCAATTTTTATGTTTTCACTCACTCTAATCAATTACTTAATTTAGGAACTCCTTAAGGCTGCGCTCAACCGGTACTGTCGTTTCAATTTACAATCGTTTAATAATATCATAGCACATTTGTGAAAAGTTGTGGTTTAAAAACGTTAATTTTGGTACATAACTGTGGACTCTTGATGGAAAAAAAATGTAATTATTCAATAAAATGGTCTGTATTGATATTATAACAGATTCTTTTTTCAAAGGAAAGAGTGGACTTTTTTATAACTATACATTTTATGAGAAAATGATATTAGAATTATACAGGGTGTCCGTATTTCAACAGAATGTATAGGGATCTCGGTTATTTAAAAAGGCGAGTCGGTTAATTTGGGGCAAAGTTGCGCCCAATAATAATCTAGAAACAAATTTGAAATATCTTCTTTCGTTTTTGAGATATTGTCAAGAAAAGGATTTTTTTAAATGTCTTTTTTAGTTTTTTAACTATTGAATCCAGACATTTACAATTTTGACATTATACACGCTCTTTTTAACGAGAAATCTAGTAACATATTTTATTTTAAGAAAACTATAACATTTATCTAGGGACCATAGCCAACTTTTGTTTTTCTTAGGGGCACCATTTTGGATTTTTATATTTTTTGAAAAAATATTTTTTTCTGAATTAAATGTATCACACTTATAGTATATTGTACATTTTATATGTAAAATTTTAATGTATTGTTTTGTTGTAAAGAGTACCTTGGAAACAGTTGAGTAACTTACTTATTTGACAACTCCTAGGACCCATAATTTGCTTACATATCACCCCTGAAGATGGGCATCGGACGATACAGATTTTAACAGTTGTGATGTATTTTAACTAACGAGTGTCTTCCACTCCCAGACTAAGCATGAAGTAAAATTTCGAGTTTAGAAAAGCCCCGCGTAGAAAATTTTCACGGGGCTTTTCTAAACTCGAAATTTTACTTCATGCGCCACGCGTATAAACCACTGATTTACAGTAAAGTTAAAAATATATAATGCTTAGATAGATGGTGATCAATATTTACCGAGATGTGGCGAAAAAATGCAAAAATTCCTTTTTTGTAAATAGTTTTGGAATAATAATAATAAAAGTAGAATAAATTTAGTTTGTGCAACTTTTATGTGATAATCGATACTTATTATAATTATTATAAAAGACTAACAGTTATTAATTCATTTTAAGTGCTAACAATGATTGACTGCTGTCAAGATTTTATTGATTAACAGATATGACTTCATTGTTTCTAAGGCACTCTTTGCAAAAAAGAAAATATAATAATTTTAAATATCAAATCTAAAATAAATTATGAGTGTGGTACATCACTGAGTTCAGAAAAAAATTCTTTCAAAAAATATGAAAATTCAAAATGGCGCCCATAAGAAAAATAAAAGTTGGCCATGGTCCCCAGGTAAATATTATATTTATCTTAAAAAAAACTATGCTACTAGATTCCTCATTAAAAAGTGCCTCTATATTGTTAAAGTTCTAAATGTCCAGATTTAGTAGTTTTTGAATAAAAAAATAAAAACCATTTAAAAAAATACAGTTTTTGCTGGTATCTCGAAAACAAAATAATGTATTTTAAAATTGTTTTCAGATTATTGTTAGGCCCTAAAATACGCAACTTTGCCCCAGTTTAACCGACTCTCTATCTCTTCCAATAACTGAGATTCCCATGCATTCTTTCGAAATAAGGGCACCCTGTATAATAACAAAATCACTGTTATTAGAAAATTTGCAAATATAAATAATGTTCCTTTGTAGTTTTTTGTTACTAACGGTTTGATAATGATACGTGTAGTATCGAAACTATAGTCACCAAATAAACCAATTGTTATACAAACAAAGTGATAAACAGTGTTTTATTTAAATTCACTGTGGCGAACATAATGAAGTCACATTTTAGAGTTTTTAATTTTATTTTTTACTAAACTAAAATTAAAATTAAAATCAAATTATCATGTCCTCTGCAATTCAATTTTGGACAGATGTGTAAGGAAATAGTTAAAAAATTCAGTATTCTCAGTTTCCATAACTAAAAAAAATCATACGACCTACTATATTAATCTGTAAATTGACAATTTATTGTTTGTAAACAAAGTTTGCTATTTAAATATTACGCAATTTAGGTGTACAAGTGTATTTGCTCCATTAGGAAGGCATTTGATATAGATTACTTTTTATTAGTGTAGTATTTTAATGAATAATTTCCTAGAGATAAGCTAAGGCATAAAAACTACCTATTTAATGAAATAGCCTTTAATTTTAAATACATTTATTCTCTTTCAGAACAAAGCCTTTTTTTCTCTTTTTTCCAGAAGGCATTATTTCTTTTCCCATTTTAATTACGTATACTGTAGCGAGTAGAGGTTTTCCCTGTAAATTAAATTTAGCCTCGCATTAAGTAGCCACATTAGGATAGTTTTATTCGGAAAGTTAATCCCTCGGGAAGCGCAGGGGTCGAAAGGACCTTTTCCTCAGAGAAGGACAAACATAAATTTCAAAAGGGCGAGAGTAATTTACTGTTGCCTAAAAGTTATAATTTGCAACTAGAGCCTATTTAATAGGTCGTCCAGTATACGTAAATTAAATGTGATGAGCTAAACTAAAATCAGGGATTGATGAACATCAATAATTTGAAATTTCATCAGAGTTAGTGGAATTTTCTGGCGATGCAGTCGTGTTAGGGAAGTGTAACGGTTTATTACGGCGTTATCCTGCTCAAAGTTTTTAGTAGTATTCGTTTTCATTACGCAATATTTAGTATTTTTAGTGGTTGTTAGGCTTAGTAATGTTGGTATGAAGGCTCATGTGACGGAGATTTGATATTCTAATTGGTCGCAAGTCAACAGGTTTTTATAAACGTTAATTTACATTTGTATGATAAAAACGCGTAGATATCTCCATCGGACATCTCCGACATTGTATTTCGACAATTGATTGCCATTTGTTTTTTTGCACAAGGGTGTTGTGAGCAAGTCGGCTTGTTGTGAATCATTTTTCCAAAGTTTGTGGGATTTCACTCGCAGCCGTTAGGATCAGTGTTGCCAATTGTCACATAATTATCAGATTTTAACATAATTTTTGATAAATTCTGATAGAAAAATATGAGGTAACATAATTGATAATTTTAACATAATTTTGTAAAAGGCGAGGTTTCGCAAACGTTTGCAATTAAATATTATTTGAGCGCCATCTCTTTGTTTTAGCTGTGTAACAAAAATTAACGCTTCTTTTACCAACGTGAACGCAGCAACGCAGCTGTTTTAAAATAAGTAAATCGGTACTTCCCCAGTGAACCCATGAGCGGGAATGCGTAATCGTTGTGACGTCGTAAATGTGTAAACCAGTTAACCAGCGCCAGTGGTGTGAAGGGTGTGATGTTATGTTTATCATTTCCACCTGTGAATTCGTTTTATCATTTTTAAAGTGAAGTAAAATGGCAAGTACAAGTAGTTATGTGCAGAAATTAAGAAGATCTTCCGATTCGGACTCTGAAAAACAAGAACAAAAAAGAAAATACAATGTGGCCCGGAGACAGGTCAAACCCCAAAAATTTAGAGGCGAGTGGAAGTCGAATCCAGATTTTAAGGCATGGTTAGAAGCAGTTGAAGGTAAGTCGCTGTATTACAATGTAGATAATAACAATTCTTACATCTAGCATAACATTTTTGTAACTTTTTTAATTGATCTACATAAATATGTACTCGTATCTCTTTATTACAAATTCTGTAAATTTTATTTCAGGAAAACGTACCAAGGCCAAATGTACCCTTTGTGATACAGAATTTTTAGCAGATTCGACAGTAATCAAAAATCATGCCAAGAGAGAAAAACATAAATAGAAAACTTCTGTGTTGAAAAGTAACCAAAAGAAAGAGTATAATATGTTCCAAGCCAATACTAAGGAAGAAGAGCAGGTGCGCCTTGCCGAAATCAGAATTGCAGCTTTAATTGCAGAACACAATCTGCCGATAAGATTGTGCGAACATTTGGTACCACTTTTAAAATCTGCGTTACCGGACTCTCAAATTGCGAAAAAGATTTCCATGGGAAGAACGAAGACTACTAAGATCATCACCAACGTTTTGGGGAAGTATCAATATCAAAATATTGTAAATATTTTGAAAATAAGAAAATTTAGCTTATTAATCGACGAATCGACAGATATAAGCACAGTAAAAAATATTTGTGTTTGTGTCAGCTACTTTGACGAATAATGTGGTAATATTCGCTCAAATTTTTTGATTTAATTCAGTGTTTCAAAGACAATAATGAATAAGCAAATGAAGGTATGACTGCCGTAATTATTTATGACAAATTAATCAATTCCATTACGTCTGTAAATATTCCGCTAGAAAATGTGATAGGTTTTGGATCAGATGGTTGTAATACCATGTTTGGTTTACATAATTCTGTAGTCAGTAGATTAATATCGAATTTACCTGGAATAATAGTACAAAAATGCATATGTCATTCACTGCACTTGTGTTGCAGTGAGGCTTGTAAAGTTCTACCAAGACAATGCGAAGACTTAGCTCGTGAAGTTTATAATTTTTTTAAGAATAGCTCCAAAAGGCAAGAGTTTTTAGAGTTTCAACATTTTTGTAATGTACAACCTCACAAAATTTTAAGACCGTCACAAACTAGATGGTTATCACTAAGTATGGTGGTAAATAGACTCTTGGAACAATGGGGACCACTTCAAATATATTTTAATCAACAATATTTACATCACAGGTTGCAATCATCTGAACTCATATTTAAAAGCCTTAATGATAGCGAAACAAAGCTATTTTACTATTTTTTACAATGGGTTCTACCTAAGTTTGCAGATTTAAATGAATATTTTCAATACGAACAGGTGATAATTACAGTGGTTTACAATAAAGTCTAAGAAACTTATAAATCATTACTATTAAGTTATCTTAATCCAAATTATGTAAACCAAAATAATTTGGAAGATGTTAATCCAAGTAATTGTAATGAATACATTAATTTGCAAAATATTTATCTGGGCATAGAAGTTTTGAGAACAGTTGAGACACTAAATGAAACTCAAAAAAATGACGTTTTCATAAAATGTTGCGAGTTTCTGATTGTTTGTACGGAACTCAAAAAAAGATTTGATTTTAAAAAATCATTATTATCTCAAATTGCTATATTTGACCCTAGATCGACCCCAAAGCCAAATTCCATTTACCATCTGATAAACGTGCTTCCTAGAATTGTAAATAATAATGATTTACAATTAATACAGCGCATTGATGATGAATGGAGGCTGTATTGTATGTCTCTTAAAGATTTACCAGATGAAATTAAAAATGAGAGCGAAATTGACAAATATTGGTATAAAATTAGTAAGTACTCTTTCCGATATCGCCGGAAATTAAAAATTTAAACATCTTGGAAATTTTGTATTAGATGTGCTTGTGATGCCTCATTCAAATGCTACATGCGAGAGAATATTTTCAAAAGTAAATTTAATCAAAACAAGAATAAGAAACAAATTATGCAGTGAGACTGTTAGTGGGTTAATATTAGCCAGCGAAGGAGTTGAACAATGTTATTCTTTCGAAATAGATAAAGAAATGACAAATCTGATGTAAGATATGTACATTTCGAAAGAAACATTGTTAGAAGAAAGGAAATAATTTTCGAAAACCAACCCAATACAGTTTAACTAAATATATAACTTTATAATATAACTTTGTTTATTGCTATTTTATATTTTATATAGAGTACAACTGTGTTTTAATATTGTATGTTTTCTATTTCTAAATACATACAGAGAGTTTTATGTAACACCGAACATGCTAAAATGTACTCAATGTTAATTTTCCTATGTTCGATGTGTACTGGGACGCATCACAGCATTGAGTGCGATGTGATTGGCTACGATTTCTAATAGTAATATAGTCAACCCAATTTACACTCTTCCTGTCAAAAATTAATTAAATCTGTCAATTGTTATGTCAAGTGCAACATGTTGTAATATGGATATTTTAGTTCAACGGAATGCATATCAACTTCTGTTATATTTTTAATCAGTAAAATACTTAAAGAAGGCATAAAGACTAATTTAAAAGAACCAAATAACTAATTCTACTATTCACCTTTTATTAAATACTTAGCCAATAAGTTAAAGAATATAGTTTATTAGAAACAAGTAATATTTATAATAAATTTTCAAAATGACCTCCTTCGCGCTCTAAGCAATATGCTAGACGATGATAAAATGATTCTACAGCATTTCTTAAAAAAATTGGATTAATTTCTTCACATACTAACCGTACTCGAGTCTGAAGTTCTTCCACATTTTTAATTGGAACATCACTATAAATTTTTGTTTTCATATACCCACACAGAAGAAAATCATTTGGAGAAAGGTCGGGCGAACGTGCAGGCCAAGATATGGGACCATATCTTCCTATCCACCGACGAGGAAAATGCTGGTTCAAAAACCGCGTTACCTCATTCGTAGAGTGTGGAGGAGCTCCGTCCATTTGAAAAAATGAGTTATTAATATTTAAAATCTGTATGCCTGGTATAATATCACTTTGAAGAAGTGTTAAAAATTTACTAGAATTTAGATTTCCGTTAATAAAAAAATGGGCCAATCAAGTGCGTGTCAATATTTCCAATCCATACATTAATTCTCTTGTTGTACTGAGTATGAGTTAAATTTTGAAGGTAGGTATTACTTGTAGACCGTACCTAAAAGAAAAGGAATAATAGGTCTAGAAAGGATACAATTAAATAGGAATAACTGATCTGTAATTTTGAGAATTTACTGATCCATCCAGACAAAAAGATGCTTCGTCAGTAATAAACACTATTTTCCGCAAAATGTCGTTATTTTCATTTACCATATTAAATAAAATTTCACAAAAATTTGATCGCTTAATTTTGTCATCTTCATACAGCAACTGGTGATTTTGAAATTTGTAGGACCTAAACTTAAATTCTCGTAGAACTCTATGTACGGAGGATTTTAAAATATGAAGTGATTTTGCAATAGTATTTAAAGATACTATTGGACATTCTTCAACATAACACAAAATTTTTAATTTCATCTCTTCTGATAAATTTGACGGTCTTCTTACTCTTCGTTTGTGAAATTTATCTAAACAGCCGGTTCTATTAAATTGTTTTATAAGGTCCGAAATGGTTGAAATGGATGGGATTGGGCGATCAGGAAATTTAACAGAAAATAAATCTCGGGAATTTCTAAAACTGTTTCCTGCATGATACAAGTTCACCAGAAAAATCTTCTCCTCCTTTGTATACATTGTATAACTATCCGTTCTTCTTCTGAGTCTGTTTTAAATGCCAGAACAACAAATATCACTTGCTTGAGATAACTGACAGATTTTATTTATTTTTGAAGGGAAGAGTGTACATTGGGTTGACTATATTACAATTAAAAATCGTAGCCAATCACATCGCACTCAATGCTGTGATGCGTCCCAGTACACATCGAACATAGGAAAATTTACATTGATTAGATTCTAGCATGTTCGGTGTTACATAAAACTCTCTGTATATTTAAATATGTTTTTCTTTATATGTGATATTTACCCCCCCCTCCATTTTAACATAATTTTTGGTAAAATCTGATAATTTTGGTAACACTGCGTCATAATTTTATGTCATACTACTGGCAACACTGGTTAGGATCCACATTTGTTGAGTTTTGGATTTGATGCTTGTGCATTTGGTTGGTACAGGAAATTGTGGATTGTTCTCCGTTAAGGATTTTTCTCTTGTCGCATCACGTGCGTATGGAGAATTAAGCGTGAGTACTCGTTCCCTCTCTTTGTTTACTTGGCTAATAGCTATATTGTATATTTAAACCCTCTGTGAGAGGCGAGTTTTTTATGAGCCGCCATTATGCATTTATTTTGTTGTGGTTGTTCTAATTTACTGGTGTTATGGATATTATACCGTGTGTATGCGCGTTTTAAGCTTTTAGGTTTGGATATTTTTCGTATTGGTTTTACGTTTGGAATATTTTGAGTTTCTCCTATTCGGGTGTGTTGCTGTTCCGGGATTATACGTCGTCAAGAGGTGGACTCCACGTCTTGAGAAGGCGATTAAACGTTGAAGTCGATGAGTGAAGCGTACGTCATCGAAGAATTTGAAGAAGTCGTGTGTTGGATTTCTCAGTGGTTTCGGGAAATTCGTGAATTTAATTCTAGTCGATTGAACTTAATTTAACTTAAGAGTGAGATTACTTAGTATGCGCAATTTATGATTTGAGTGGATGTGGTTATTTTTTGTGTAGGGAATTACATTTTCATCATATGATTTGGGGGGGGGGGGATCTTGAAATATATATTAAGTCAATTATTATTAAGCCTTCTTATATAGAATCGTCAATGAATTATTAGGTTTAATCGGGTTATTAGCATAACTACCTAATTAACATTTAATATTTCGTATAAAAAGGAAGGAATCGAGTTAGTTACACTCACAAAGTTTATTTTATTTAGTTCCTTTTTTTTGGTTTCAAGTAATCGTATTTTTTTATTATTGTGGTTTCTTTAGGTAATGGGATAATATGTATTATTACATGTAAACCTAAAATGATCATTACTGGTAGAGTCAGGTTGTTGAAATAAATCGATTGATTTATTACTTTAAATTAATTTGAAATAATTTACCTTGTTTTGTGAAATTATTATTAAGAACCCTTAAATAAATCGTTGATTTGATGTTTAATTATTTTGTTGCGAGACCACAGGTAATAAATATTTAGTAACCGAATATTTTATTAGTTTTGCCGAACCAGCGGCAAGGATTAGATTGCGAGACAGTTTTAGGAATCTAGAAGGCTTTAACTTAAAATAAAATAATAACATCTATCAATTAATAGCGTCCTTTAAATTTAGAATTATTATATTTGATTAATAATAAAATTGCGAACCGGCGAGATTTCGTTTTAATCATAATTTGGTTTCCTGGATTCCCTATTGAATGGACTGCCTGTATAGTTGCACACAATAAAATTGAAATGTTAGTTGGTAATTTATTTGAAAATGTTTAAGAATTTTGATGATTTTAATTGACGTTGATATGTTTGTGATAAATCTTTAATTTAAATTTGCTTCAGATGCTTAAATTTTGGAACAATTGGCTACACGAAATAAGCATTAATAATATTTATCAACGTGAGATCAAACTTAAACTTGCTCTTAATAAAATTAAAATTTCAATTGTTAATTAATTTTAAAATGATTAAGAAAATCGATGATTCTAATTGACGATTTCTTAAATTTAAATATGTTTGTGATAAATCGTTAATTTCAATTTGCTTCAGATGCTTGAAGTTTGGAACAATTGGCTACACGAAATAAACTTTAATAATATTTATCAAACCTAAGCAGTATATTTAGAACTTTATTTTAAATCCGTGTTTTATACGCGGGGCGCATAAAGTAAAATTTCGAGTTTAGAATAGCCTGAAAATTTGGATTGGTCACTCCGGTTCGCGAAACGACCAATCCAAATTTTTAGGCTTTTGTAAACTCGAAATTTTACTTTATGCTTAACCTGGGAGTGGAAAACACTCGTTAGAAACTTTATATAGGCCTCTTGTATGAAACAAACGAATTCCTGTAAATTTTTCAAACTCTGTAATTATCGAAATGTGTAAATTTAAAAGATAAATTCCCTGTATGTACTACTGTGATCAAAAAGTAAGTGAATTTTTCATTTAAAAATCCTGGTTACTATGAAATCATTAAATTATTCTTTGTAGGTTAATATCTATGCAGACTTTCATGACAATATATTCAATTACTGCAGAGCTACACGTGTTTTTTAAACACAAAAGTGATTGCCCTAAGGTATATATTGGTGTTTATTAATTCGTTCCTCAAATTCTCTCCCTGGAATTTGAGGAACGAATTAATAAACACCATTAAGCATTTCTAAATGATAAGGATACCTCAACATATGCTATCCATTTAAAAGAAGAACACCACCATTTCAACAAAGAATTTAAAATCACATCGCCAGCGAAGGAAGAAAATTAAACCTTATAGAAAACCTGGAAATAAATAAAAAAAACATTCATCAGGCCTCTTGCTAAGCGAACAGATCGAGCTCTCCAACTCTCCACTGCTCAGGCTGAGAAAAGATCCTCGCTCCACCCCCATGTCATAAAACTGTGTATACAGGGTGTCTACGCTAAACCGTTCGTTAAACGTTTATAGGGTTGCTGTTGCACTAAAAATTTAAACAAAAAATCCTTGTCATACTTTATATCACTTCCGGTTCCACCGGAAGTAGCACTAAATTTGTTATTTTAAATAGAACACCCTATATATTTGTAATTTTTTGGATTCCTTGTTTAAATTGCAACATATTTTATTCGAACATATGTACACTTATCTTTTATGGTTTTTAAGAAAATAAATTTTTTCTAAAATTTTGACCTCTAAAAGGCATCTTGAAATCTGTCTGTAACTTCTCTTAACAATAAGATAAAAATATGATTTATATCTCTACTTGTAACTAGAGGATGCCTCTATGAGTAATTATAAACTGTAAATTTTGACAATAAGTGTTATTAAAATGTCAATATCGAAATGCCCTCTTTAATATCTCCTAATTTATTTTTTTTAAATGGAATGACCCATTTTTTATCACATGGTACGATTAGAGCGAAAATTTTCTACAAAAAAGTATTACACAACTATATTCCTAAAGCAAGTAGTTTCCGAATTATTTCAAAGATTTGTTTTTCGTCGAATTTATGCAGGGAATAATGCGCGCATAAGTCGCAATTGAATTTTAGTAGGCAAGTAGTATGCTTTTGTTTTGTCGCGATTGTAATGCGAAATGTGAAATAATAAAAACAATTAGTACAAAGTTATATAGAAATCAACAAAATGAATAATGACACAAATCAACAAATTATCAATTTATTCTTTATACATGGCAACTGCGATAGAATTGTTACTCGAACATGTAGAGTATTTATTGAAACTTATCCACATTCGCCGCTGATAAATAAAACAAGATTTAGAAGATTGGAATCAAATTTTGTTCAATTGGCAATTGCCATGTATAAAGAATACAATGATAATTTGTTGATTTGTGTAATTATTTTTTTTGTTGATTTCTGTAAAACTTTGTACCAATTCTTTTTATTATTTGATATTTCGCAATACAATTGCAACAAAACAAAAGCATACTACTTGCCTAATAAAATACAATTCCGACTTATGTGCGCATTAAACCCTGCATAAATGCGACGAAAAACGTTGTATAATACTTTTTTGTAAGAAATGTTCCCCCAAATCGTACAATGTGATAGAAAATGGGTCATTTTATTTGAAAAAATTGAATTACTAGATATTGAAGAGGGCACTTAAATATTAATATTTTAAGAGCACATATTGTCAAAATTGACAGTTTCCAATAAATTTACTTATAGAGGCATCCTCTAGGTATAAGTAGAGATATAAATCATATTTATATCTTATTCTTAAAAGAAGTTACAGACGGATTTCAAGATGCCTTTAAGAGGTCAAAATTTTAGAAATATTTTTTTTTCTTGAAAACTATAAGAGATAAGTGTACATATGCTCGAATAAAATATGTTGCAATTTAAACGAGGAATCCAAAAAATTACTAATTTATGGGGTGTTTTATTTAAAATAACAAATTTGGTGCTACTTCCGGTGGAACCGGAAGTGATATAAAGTTGAAAATATTTTATATGAGGAGAACTTATTCAACCGTATGACAAAGATTTTTTTCAAATTTTTAGTGCAACGACAACCCCATAAACTTTTAACAAACGGTTTAGCGTAGACACCCTGTATATAATGCAAATTTGTCTGTAAATAACATCATTAACATTCTTTACCTGAAGAAGCTACAGCGTAGCGAAACAATTGTAGTGAAAATAAATACAAAAAGTTGAAAATCAGAAATATTTTATTTATTAATTTATTATAGTATACAAAAGTGTGTTTTTCAATGTTTATTATGTAAGATCATGTTAACAGTTTTCTTAGCCAAACTGTTAACAAGCAATATTATTTGAGTGTTCGGCGTCGTTTGCGTGAAACTATTCACCTCAAAAGGCCAGAATTAAGGGCAGACAATGTTCGGTTTTGGCTCCACGATAATGCATTAGTTCTTCCACAACATTTTGCCAAAAACTCGACCCATATCGATTCACAACCACTGTGTTTGCCTGATTTAGTACCGTGCGACTTTTGGCTGTTCAACAAACTCAAAAGACCGCGTCAGGGACACCGTTTCGACTCGATTGAGGAGATAAAAGCCAAATCGACGAAAGTATTGAATGCCATCTTGGAAAAATACTTCTCTGACTGTTTCGAGGATTGGAAAAACGTTGACATAAGTGAGTTGTGTCTAACGGGGAGTACTTTAAAGTAGATGAAATTGATTTGGAAGATTAAATAAAGATTTTTCATTTTTAAATATTTGGTGGTGAAGGTTACTGTGTGAAATATTTTAACTATTTAATTTAATAACACTTTTAACTTTTTTGTATTTACTTATTTCATTTTATAAACAAATTCACCTTATTTTCTGATCACAGTAGTATTACTAAATGAAGTAATAATTGAATTAATTATTTTTGCATTAATAATGGCAAATATTCGCAATTACATTTGTGTTGTGCCGGAAACAATGTGAAAGCTTTTTGCTAAATGATTGAAAAGTAACACAATTAAGTCCGGCGCATTCGCCATAATGCACATGCCACAAAACAGGAAATTAGATTCTGATGGATGCATCGAGTATATTCGAAAATAATTACACGAAAGAAAAAACACGTAATTTACAGAAATGTTTAATAGCACTGTGCACTGCACTGCAAAACATTTTTTATTACCACACCGACCGATCGTAAACGTCGCGTGGGATAATAATTACATTATTCCTCCGTGAAAAATTGGATTATGGCAATAAAACCGTTTACGAGTGCAATATTTATCATTCCATTGTAAATTTATAGCACTATTTTTCAAGATTAACTGCTTAAAGCTACTATTAACTTAATTAATTTTATGTTAGCTAATAAATATATAGAGGATTCTAAAACTACAGGCTATTAAATCGTATTGATTGAATTTTCTCTCTCTAAATACTCTTCCGTAAAATAAAATTAATCGATTCTAGTACACAGTAGGTATGTTTCTAATATACCGAACTTGGTATTCGCGAATACGAATACGAATGCATGTAGTATTCGTATTTACGAATACCTAATTCTCTATATTCAAAACATCACTAAATTACTATTACTATTTTCAATTATTTTTATTTCAGGAAAGTGCACTTGGTGAGGGAAAACTAGATTAATATTGAATAGCTGGTAATTTTATAATATTCTATTTATTTATTAGCCAACATCGAATTAATTGGGTTAACAGTAACTTTTTACAAATCGCAACCAATTTGAATTTTCCGGCTTCTCTAAAGTTGGAATTTTACTTCACGCTTGATTAAGCTATTAAAAATGAACGGTGTATCAGAGCTCGTTGAAATTTGGAATACAGTTAGAAGTGTGTCAATTCTATCATCTCAGTTTTTTTTCCATTTTCTACCATCATATATCTTGAAAATACAAGGCTAACTTGATTTTTTTTTAATATCACGGGTGGTCAAAATTGGAATTTTTGAAAAGAGAATTTTCTTTTGAGTTCTGTTATGTAACACATGCATATCTTATTTGCATCGAAACTGTTAAATTACCAAGCTAACAAAATTTTGAAAAATGTAAAGTTTTGTTAGACTTAGAAATGTTGTCTTTATCTATCGTTAGTTCTTTGCCGCCTGAACTTTGACCAAAAATAAATAAAAGTTAATAATAAATATAAAAATTAGACATTTAACTGAAACAGATCACATTTTAATAAATGAAAAAAGCTCCAACACGAAATACATTTTTGAATTTAATTTTTGTTTACCTTTTAACAAAAATAAATATGGGCATCTTTTACATTACTAAATTCCGAAATAAAATATCTTTTTAATAATAACAAATTTGGCCATCCGTGCCATTTAACTAAAATCAAGTTAGCTTTGTATTTTCAAAATAAATGATCTTAGATAATTGAAAAAAATCTGAGATGATAGATTTTAAACACTTCTAACTGTATCCCAAATTTCAACAAGCTCTGCTAAACTGTTCTGAAAATATTTAGCTGTATCCATACTTTTTATCGACCCTGTATATCGGGATGTGTATACCTTAAAGTAAAATTTGATGATTTAATAAAATATATATCGGTTCGTTTTCTGTTTTTGCTCCGCAAAAAATGAAACTTTTTGTGGTTTTCGGTTCAGCCCCAAGTGATTGTTTTAATTTTTTAAATATTTTCTATTTCATATTAAAAAAAATGTTGATGTGTCCATCATAGCACTATCCTCGTTATAGATATGATGATTTAAATATTAAGCATGTGGAAAAGTATCTCCAACTAAATTTGTTTTACTTTTATTACTATTATCACATTTACAAAATATTCTGATTTTTTTGATTTTTTTGCTATATCTTAGTAAATATCTATCACATCTTAGCAGTATATATTTTAAACTTTACTTCACTTCAGTAGTTTATACGCGTGGCGCATGAAGTGAAATTTCGAGTTTAGAAAAGCCCCGTGAAAATTTGTCTCGGGTCGCTGCGCGACCCTCGACAAATTTTCTACGCAGGGCTTTTCTAAACTCGAAATTTTACTTCATGCTTAGTCTAGGAGTGGAAGACACTCGTTAATTTAAAATATGCCACGACTATCAAAATGTGTGTCGCAAGTGTCATAAAGTAAAACATGACCATCTAATAATATATTTCAAGTGATAGGTGTTTCAAATTGACGGCCGATTTGTGTCAAAAAATCTTCGAGTGAGGGGACCTTGAAACGAATATTTCCGTAAATGGTTTTGATTTAAAAATTGCAAAAAAGTAGAAACTGCTGTAGAAATAATGAAATGTTCACGTGCGTGTTTGAACCAAAATAAACGGATATTTTTTTCGGTTCAGTTTCGATTTCGGTTTACGGTTCATTTCGGTTTACGGTTCAGTTCCTGTCCTAAGCCCTGATTTTCAATGACAAATGAATAACAAATCCTAATGAATTACATTTCAGTCGTATTTTTAATCCCAATTGCATTACTTTCCTTCCCTGTTTTATATCCAGAAATTTGCTCTTTTTTATAACTCCCTAATCCCCAACTTGAAAAGACAACCTAACAAAAAAAAACAACACACAGCAACTGCTTTTTACTCGAGTAAGCATTTAAAGGATTAAATATTTCATCGCGTATCCTTCCCTGGGACCGATAAGATGAGCGTAAAGCAAGAATTCGGCCCGGTGCCAACATTTTTCTTTTGCTGGTATGTTCGAGACGAAGGTGGAAAAGGTCGTTTGATTGCTTTTTATTCGCGGAAACCACATTCAGGGACGACGTAATGGCGGTTTTGTGTATTCAGCGAACTCGCGCCCTTATCACGTAATCAATGCGGATGTTAATGAAATAATTTATTCTGTTCGTGATGCAAATCTACATCTTTCGAATTACTCCATTTTTGTCCATGAAGCGATAACGATAACAGAATACAAGTTTATTTACAGGAACATTTTCTTTTAACATGTATACTTGAAAAAAAAAATGTCCCTGTATATAAACTTGCATTCTGTTATTGTTATCGTTTCAAAGAGAAGATGTAGAGGCTGTAAGTTTTCAGTCACTCATTAATTTTATTAAAGCGTGCAATTTAAAGTCTAACAAGTGTTTCCATTTCTTGATTAAGCATGAAGTAAAATTTCGAGTTTAGAAAATCCTGAAAATTTGGTTTGGTCGCTCCGCTGCGCTACCAAATTTTCAGACTTTTCTAAAATCGTAATTTTACTTTATGTGCCACGCGTATAAAACACTGATTTCACGCGAAGTTCTAAATACAAATGGCGAAAAAAATTATAAAAAGCTTTATGTAGCACGATTCTTTAATCAGATTTTAGAACATAAAATGTTTTTAAAGCATTAAAAATATTAAATTCCATAAAAAAAACTAGAAAAAATTATTGTATCATTATTCAGTAAGCGTCATTAGGGCTATTAACATTAAAAATATGTCAGTGCAATTTGTTTTTAACATTTTGTATAAAATTGTTGCCCCTAACAATCGACTAAACATTACATAAACATTTGTAATGTGGAGCTGGTTGTTGATAAATAGCATACTGCTTTTACAGTACATTTTAAACTTCACTTTAAATCAGTGTTGTATACGCGTGGCGCATGAAGTAAAATTTCGAGTTTAAAAAAACCTGAAAATTTTCAGGTTTTTCTAAACTCGGAGCGACCAAACCAAATTTTCAGGTTTTTCTAAACTCGAAGCGACCAAACCAAATTTTCAGGTTTTTCTAAACTCGAAATTTTACTTCATGCTTAACCAAGGATTAGAAACACTCATTAGAAACTCCAAATTGGCACCCTTTCAAAAACAACGAATATCGGAAAATTTACAGCATATGCATCGCGATATGTACACTCAAAAGAAAAAAACCTGTATATCATTTCAAAGATTTTTAAATGTATTATGCAGTTTTATATCAAAAAATGTACAACAAAAATATTGCCACAACACCCGGAATAAATTCCACTACATGCATACTATTCACTTTGCATATTTTTTCCTACCCTACTTCCATATTTTAAAACAGTCTGATTACAAAAGCCTTTTACTGGGGAATAGTACAGAAAAATATTCAAATGGCGTCTCTGATTTTAAAAATTCCACGGTGCTAAGAAGGCGGACTTTAAATTATGCAACTGTTGCATGAATATATTTTTCTGAGTTATGTCTTTGAGAATTACGAAATTGTTATTAGCATAGGTAAAATATGTAGTTTCAGTGTAAGTCAAATTTTTAGACTCATAAGAAGGATTAAAGATTCATATAATAAATTATATATGGTTGCTACATTCTAATGCATTTTTTGAACCACTGAATTTACATTTAAATCTTAATTACACTTCCAAATAAAACACGTTTTTCTTTGTTCAACCACTTAATTTGTGGCTATAATTTGAACTATTTTTGATAACTAAAAGTAGGAGCGACCAAATCAAATGTTCATGGGCTTTTCTAAACTCGAAATTTTACTTCACGCTTAACCTGGGAGTGGAAAACACTCGTTTAAAGGTTCACATTTATTTGTTTTAAAAAAACGTATAGTATGTCAGAAAATTGACAGCGTATCCATATGTACAGGGTGGTGCATTTTGGAGGTGCCACATATGGAAAACTTTTCTATTTGAAGAGATATTGAAATAACGTTTTCCCGAGTTATAGAGCGGAAACGGTTAGAGATAGATCAATTTTTTTTCATCATTGATTAAATCACAAAAAAGTGACTCTATCTCGCGAAAACGATTTGGCAATATCTCTTCAAATAAAAAAGTTTTACATATGTGGCACCTCGAAAATGCACAACCCTGTACACTTAAAACAAAAATTCGCTGTATATACAGTATTATAAGACGGCGGTAAAAATGAGAGTATACATTCGGTCAACTTGGTCGTTAATTAAAGGAATTCCTGTAGCGCGGGCTTTGTGTATTTGCTATTTTAAGTGCTTCTAGCAAATACACAAAGCCTTTACTCATCCGGTAATTCCCCCTAATTAAAGACCAGGTTGAGCTAATGTATACACTCGTTTTTACCGCTGTCTTATAATACTGTATATATACAGGTCTGTAAAAACTAAAAAAAAAAACCTGTATATCGTTTAGGTTACTTCATATTTGATACTGAGAAGTTGAATTTTTCAAAACTGCAGACAGATTAAATAAAAAAAGTGTTATACAAACAAAGTAAAAATAGTTTTATTGTAAAATTAACATGTATTACGAAGTAGAAGCCTCCACAATACAAAATTAATTATTATTATTGTTAAATATTTACAAATTACTTTACTTAAATAAACACCTACAGAGTTTGACGAATAAAGCACTAATAACCTTTTTTTCACACGTTTAAACGTGTGAAGAAAAGTTATTGGTGCTTTATTCGTTAAATTAATTTGATCTTCACGTAACTCAATCAATCAACCTACAGGGTATTTTGCTTTTAAGTATATTCCAGAATAAATTGCTCAATTCGTTAAAGTTACATTATAAAATAAATTGCTCAGGGCGCTTAAATTTTGAAAGTTAGACAGAATAAATATTTGTAACGTTTATTAACGTGATAATCACTATATTTTGTTTTACTAAATGTTAAGTGATAATCTTTTTCACGGAGTATTAAATAATAATTTTTCATTTCTCTCAGCGAATTTCATTAACTAGATTTAGTTTTTTTTTCTTTCCTTGAAATAATCTTTCTTTGAAAGTGGGTAGTTATTCCGAGGGCCCGGGGGTGCACCTGTGCGTGGGCTGGATGCAAATGAGGGATGATTTCGGTGATGGGGTGCGAGCTAATTTTCCGCGGGATTTTCTCGAGCCTTTCTTTTTGCCCTTATTTATGTCCCAGATGAAAAATGAACAGTCTTTTTATAATGGATTGCGCAATATAATCAACGCGGAATAATGCGCTCTATCATTTTCTAGATTAAACGAATGGACCTTTTACGTAAATTACACTACAAAATATGTTATAAAAGTGGTAAGAAAATATGATTATTAAAAATTTTAAATAATTAAAGACACAACAAGTATATTTACAAATTGTTTACACAATTGCATATTGATGAAAGAGACATGTTTAGAATATCTTACAAATTTATAACATTCTTATGTTCTAGAAATTTGACTTTATCAGAGGTTTAATTAATGATTAGTGAATGATTAAAGTCGGGGTGCAAATGGACCTTGTTCGTTAAGGAGCTGGGCTACTCTAGAGGCATAGTTAGTGACTTTTTTTCCAGCGTTACAATGAAATAAATCGAAATTTTAAACAAAGATTGTTATTATACTTGTAATAAACTATAATAAAACACCTTTCTAAACGATACAAATCAATACGGCAGTGGTATAGCATTTCTCCGATGACGCTTGGTGAGTAAACGGGGCGACCAGCAGCTTCTGCAATTTTTAAGTTACGATACAAAACCAAAATTTGTGCAATAGCTATCAAATTACGTAGAATGTTTTCATTATATTGCATAGTTCTTTTGTTATAAATAGTTTTTATTTTATAAATTCTTGCATTGTATCTCTTATAATAAAAATGAGATATATTTTTAAATTCTCAACTACTTATGTACCTACATTAAGGTCAGAACTTGACATTTGAAATTCAGGTTAAGTTCTCAATTAAGAAGGTGTTTATCTTTTGTCGATAAAGGTGATATTCTTAAATATTATACATATCTATATTTTACCTTATGTATTTAGGAACATATATACAGAGAATTATTTTTAAGTATACTTATCCCAATTTATTTATACACTTTCAAGCATTCTTTCGATAAACGCTTTTATAAGTGAATTTGAAGCTATTAACGAGAAATTTCCAATCCCAGGTTAAGCATAAAGTAAAATTTCGAGTTTAGAAAAGCCTGAAGATTTAGTTTCGTACCAAGTTTTCAGGCTTTTCTAAACTCCAAATTGTACTTCATGCGCCACGCTCGCAAATCACTGATTTAAAGTGAAGTTCAAAATACACTGCTTAAGTGAAATTTCACGTTAATACATTTTTGCAACCTATTTTATGTTTATTGTCATACTAAATACTGCGTTTTTAAAAATCGAGGCAATTTGCTTTAGGATTTGTAAGTATAATTTAAAGGAAAAATCCAATCAAATGCTTAAATGTTGGAAGATTTGCTTACACAAAATAAGCATTTGTAAAGTTTATTAACTCGAGATTAATCATAAGCAATATATTTAAAACTTCACTTTAAATCAGTGTTGTATACTCGTGGCGCATGAAGTAAAAATTCGAGTTTAGAAAAGCCTAAAAATTTGGATTGGTCGCTCCGCTTCGCGGAGCGACCAATCCAAATTTTTAGGCTTTTCTAAACTCGAATTTTTACTTCATGCTCAACCAAGGATTGTAAACACTCGTTACAAGCTTCAAATTTTATTTTTTATAACAACAGCGAATTTCTGAAAATTTACCAAACGCTGTAATTATCGGGATATGTATACTTGATAGAAAAATTCCCTGTGTAATACCCAGTGTTCATATTTCAGAACTAAAAACATGAAGAATAAATTATCCTCCTCGACCGGCTTAAAATTTGATTAAATACATTGCCATATCTCAGCCTCGCAAATATATTTTTATTATTATCAAAGGATTATTCAGGATTCGGCAGGAATTATGTAAATTTTCCTTTGGGCTCGGCCAGTTTTTTTTTTGCGCCGGCAAGGATTTATAAATATAAGCCGCTAGCATAAAATATCGGTTCTTGAGGGGAACGGTTTCGTTCTAGATTTATTGGGAATATTGCTTTACGGCGAAATTGCATTAAAGCACACAGGAATAGGAATCTGGAATGCTCAGATATATTATTTTGAATACTAAAGCATCACAGTGTAAATAAATAGGTGCTCAATATAGCACTTTTTTCTTATTAATCACTTGGTAAAACATTTTCAAAAATATATTGGTTTGTAAATGAAATTCACTTGGTTTTGTTTCACTTATATGTATTTTATTTTCTACTAGTTTCGGCTTAATGCTATTATAAAGATTTCTTGATAATGGCATTAGGCTTGTATTAGACGATACTATTTTCTTGTACAAGAACATAGTATACTATTTTCTATCATGGTGTGCCAAATAGAACATTTCCTATTTCCGTTATACAAAACTGTACAAATATCGCGTTTCATATTTTGTGTATTTAACCATGATAGAAAATAGTATACTATTTTCTTGTACAAGAAAATAGTGTCGTTTAATACAAGCTTTAAGCCGAAACTAGTTGAAAATAAAATACATATAAGTGAAACAAAACCAAGTGAATTTAATTTACAAACCAATATAAATGGGTGCTGATCAAAGCATAAATTACATTTAAATTTAAGTACCTGCGTGTTACATGTAATTATAAATGCGGAAAGTTAATTAAACTAAGTGATTATAGTGATTAAAAAAATCGATTTAAAATTATATTTCTCCACAAAATAGGACACTTAAAAATTAACAAACTTTGTAATTTATTAAATTAACGATATTATAAAATGTATTACAAATTACAGATAGATTAAGCCATATAAACTAAAATAGAGATTTTTACATTTTATTTGTTTCTAAATTATTTTTTAATTTATTTAAATTATATACAGGGTGGAACATTTATCCTAGCCACTTGGAATATCTCAAAAACCAAACTCCTGAGAAAAAATGTTTCAAATAAAAAGTTTAGGGGGCTAAAACTAATGCCTACCCATTTTTAATTGTCATCATGTTTTCATTACACTTTCTTAATCTACGGCTTGAAACAAATAACTTTTTTTCGCAACTTTTATTCCGCCGATTATATAACTCATCATAAATTTAACCAATAGTCATTGAAAATTTTACTTAGTTACCAGATATAGATAAACAGACATACCCTTGACGACGTGGTTTAATCACTTCTGTTTTTCGGTGGGTCTAACAAAGCAAAAATAATGGATAATAATTTAAATCTAGAGACATGATTTAATATCGTTAGTTTGGTTCTCACGAAACAAACCAAGTGATTTCCATTTCTCTTAATTTTTACAAATTAATTTGCATATGATTTAATAACTGTCATAACAACAAAGTTTTGTATTTCTTGAAAAACGTCAATTAAAATCACATTTTGATAGTTGTCACATATTTTAAACTAAAGAGTGTCTTCCACTCCCAGACTAAGCATGAAGTAAAATTTCGAGTTTAGAGAAGCCCTGCGTAAAAAATGTGTCGAAGGTCGCGCAGCGACCCGAGACAAATTTTAACAGGGCTTTTCTAAACTCGCAATTTCACTTCATGCGCCACGCGTACTGACCACTGATTTAAAGTAAAATTGAAAATATATACTGCTAAGATGTAATAGATATGTACTAAGATATAACGAAAAAATGGAAAAAATATGATGGAAATTGAAAATGGATATGACTGCTGCATTCTTTGACTTGAACTTTTTATTTCAAAAATTGTTTCTCCTAAATTTAGTTTTAGAGGTATTCTAGGTGGCGAGGATAAATGCCATATATATAATAATTTTATTGGGAAAACTATTATCGCTAACAACTGTACATCATACCAAACACTTACAAGTTAGTTACAAGTTATTCCCATAATAGAGATATAATCATAATTGGTTAATTACGCAAGGTTGCAACTATTTTGTAAAGACATAAATAATAAGATTTAAAAACTAGCTAACTATTTGTTTTCTTTTATTAACTAAGGTATATACAGAGAGTTTTATGTAACACCGAACATGTTTATAACGAGAATTTTTCTTTTAAGTATACATAAACATACGTTGTACATTTGCCGACGCTCGGTTTGTTAGAAGAATTTAATTTTAAGCTTTAAAGGAGTGTATTCCACTCCCCGGCTAAGCATGAAGTAAAATTTCGAGTTTAGAAAAGCCTGAAAATTTGGTTTGGTCGCGTAGCGCGAAGCGCGGAGCGGCCAAACGTAATTTTTAGGCTTTTCTAAACTCGAAATTTTAGTTCATGCGCCACCGGTACACAACACTGATGCAATGTAAAGCTTAGCGGTGTGTTTTAAACTTTGTTATGTGTCAGTGTTTTGTACCGGTAGCGCATGAAATAAAATTTCGAGTTTAGAAAAGCCTGAAAATTTGGTTTGGCCGCTCCGCGCTTCGCGCTACGCAACCAAACCAAATTTTCAGGCTTTTCTAAACTCGATATTTTACTTCATGCTTAGCCTGGGAATGGAAAACACTCTTTACAGCTTTAAATTAAATTCTTTTAATAAACCGAGCGTCAGTAAAAGTACAACGTATGTTTATGATTACTTAAAGGAAAAATTAAACTTATTTAAAAAAACAACGACATGTATACTTGAAAAAAAACTCCCTTTTTTGTTTGTTCCTTTGGCCTCGGCTTTCGCCATACAGCCATCTACTATTGTATTGTTTTCTATTTCAATTTAACTAATTCCATACACACTTATTTAAATCATTTGGACGGCACAATACATTCATACTACATCCATGGACCCGGATGGAATAATTTATTATACATAAATTATTCCACCGGACGGGATTCGAACCCGCGACCTCTTGGTCTGTGGGCAGGGTCTTTACCCACTCGGCCACCGAGGCCCCAAAAAACTCCCTGTATGCACAAGTTGAGGCATTAATTGCGATTGATTGTCTACAATTTGTAATAGTCATATAGGCAATCCAAATTACACATAACTTGAAAATTAAAGGTGTCTAATTGTATTGGATGAAAATGTTCGGTGTTACATAAAACTCTCTGTATGATACATAACTTAGGGTTATTAAAACTACTCTAATAGACTAACCATTAATTTTACAATGATAGATATTAAAAATGCTAACTTAATTCAAATGAATTAATTGATTTATAATTATTCCACTTTCAATAAACGGACGAATATTGTTTCGATTAATTTATTACGCCATCGCAGCGTTTGTTTGATTTCACAGTGCTCGGTATCCTCAAGTGTGCTTTTCGGGGCAATTGTCCTCCGTGTTCAGTGCTCCCGATGTATCCCTTTGTTCCCCTTTTATTAAGTTTCCGCCTTCGCGTAAACGCCAAATAGACATATCGCCCGTATCTCTTGCACTAAAGCACAACACATCAACTTATAATATATTGCCGAGCAGTACTTTACTGCGCTTCCCAGTTTATAAATACGCAACACAAATAGAATCTGGGTGTAGTTAGAGTTGATTGTATCCATACAAACTGTATGGATGCAATAACCCGGCGCATTCGCCATAAATGTCGCAAGTCGAAGGCTGTAAATATCACGTTTAATTTAACGTGGTATTATGTTGTTCTACTATTTGTTGCTTGATGTTATGAATGCGCATATAATAAATATAAATTGCCTTGTATCGCATTAATATACTCTTAGTTAATGAAGTAGTATTTTATAATTAAATTTGCATTCGTGCTATACACTTATGTTAGCCCATTAACAGCCAAGCAATTATAGAGTCAACCCTAAAAGTTAATTTTAGGTTATATTCTGCACTTGTCTTTATGATTTATATGAATGCCTTATTATATTATATACTGTACATTTTCAGGCATTCTTCAATTTTACTACAGCGTTCAATTTAAGGTTTCGAAAGAGTGTTTCCACTTCCAGATTAAACATGAAGTAAAATTTCAAGTTCAGAAAAGCCTGAAAATTTGGTTTGGTAAGGTTCAAAGATTCTTTCATTATTTCTTTTCTGCGTTGGGGGTCATTTTTCCCCTACAATTTTTCCCCTAGGCTATTTTTCCCCGCGCTATTAATTTTCCCCTAAAATTTTCCCCCGGCTATTATTTTCATAAGAAAATGAAACTTAGACTCAGAAATGTATTCAATTGCGTGCAATGATTGTAGCAAATGTTATATAAGCCAAACTCAAAGGATTTTGTTTTAAATATTTAAGGAATATAAAGGGTGTTTCACCTAAAACTCCCCAGACTAAATAACAAGAAACTAAAAATGTTAAATTGCGTATTCCCAATTCGATTGTGTTTTTATTGACAGCAATGTTTTAAGTTCCAATGGGAAATTGTTTTATCAGAATTTGATGGTAATTAGTCTCAATTTGAAGTTGAAAAGTTATAGCTTAAATATCAGTTGCGTAGAATATGTTTAAGCTAAGTAGAACTATTTTGTTTTTATTTTTATTAATATTTAAAAAATATGATATTTTGTATAAATATAAATAATTCAAATATTCGAATACTCAAATATAAATATTACAATCACTAAATTATTAACTTTACAATCACTAAATTATTAACTGTTTTTTACGTCTAGTGCATGATGTAAAGTTTCGAGTTTAGAATAGCCTAAAAATTTGGATTAGCCGGGCTTCGCTTCGCTTGCACCGACAAATCCAAATTTTCAAACATTTTCAAACTCGAAATTTTACATCATGCTTAATCATGGAGTACAAACACTTGTCATCACCATGATGCGACAACTCTCGCTAGGACAGCCCATTAGAAGAGCCAAATCGCATGACCAGAGAAGGATTGAACGTCGAATCAAAAACATAGTCGCGAAATATGATGATTACAGGGAGGAAGACAAACTTTTAGATTATTTACGAAATATTGGTTGTAATATAACTTTATAAATTTTGTAATTTAACTTAATTAATTTGATTGTTGCGTTATTATTCATTTGGGGGAAAATTAGATTAAGGGAATATTAATTCGGGGGAAAAATATAAGGGGAAAATTTGCCGGGGGAAAAATTTTAGGGGAAAAATGAACCCCAATCCTTTTCTGAATATGTTTTTGTTTTCTTTAACCAGTTAAAGGGAACTTACTTTGTGGATATACCGCGTATTTACTTTTAATTAATTTAAATATATTTATTGTATAAAAAGGTTATATGTTGTTAATTATATTTCTGCTTATGTTGCACATAAAAATAAACAAGGCAAATGTATTATTCTACGTTATTGTTGTAATTATGGGTGGTATGCATTTCTGCCAGATGTTAAAATTTGCTAATAATTATTATTTGCCAACTTTGCTTTAAAATTACCATCAAATTCCACCCCCTTTAAAACCCAAGGTTGCGTATAATTGCAGGACCAATTATTTCTATTTTAGAGAAAATCAAGTCGGAATATAAGTTCCATGATTTTAATAATATGCAAAACAACTTTTCTAGCGTTTCGCACTATTTATTTCCACAGTTTTATCTTCGTTTCAACATAAAAACTTAGTAAAAGGTATTAGGATATTGATATTTTTCGAGTTGATAAATCGGCGAAACAAACAATTTTTATAATAATAAGCATACACAGAGAGTTTTATGTAACACCGAACATTTGCAGCGAGTACAATTTGTCACCTTTAATTTTTAAGTTGTGTGTAAATTGAGTTGCCTATATGACCATTAAAAATTGTAGCCAATCAATCGCTACTAATGCCTCAACTTGTACATGCAGGGAGATTTTCTTTTAAGTATACATGTCCCAGTTACAGCGAATATGCCGTAAATCTTCATATACTCGTTGTTTTTTAACAGAGTTTAATTTGAAACTTGAAATGAGTGTGTTCCACTCCCAGACTAAGCATGAAGTAAAATTTCGAGTTTATAAAAGCCTGAAAATTTGGTTTGGTCGCGTAGCGCGAAGCGCGGAGCGGCCAAACCAAATTTTCAGGCTTTTCTAAACTCGAAATTTTACTTCATGCGCCACCGGTACAAAACACTGACATCCTACGAAGTTTAAAACACACCGCTAAACTTTACATTGCATCAGTGTTTTGTACCGGTGGCGCATGAAGTAAAATTTCGAGTTTAGAAAAGCCTGAAGATTTGGTTTAGCCGCTCCGCGCTTCGCGCTACGCGTCCAAACCAAATTTTCAGGCTTTTCTAAACTCAAAATTTTACTTCATGCTTAGCCTGGGAGTGGAAATCACTCGTTCAAAGCTTCAAATCTTTTAATAAACCGAGCGTCGGAGCATGCATAACGTATGCTTATGTACACTTAAAAAAATCTCGTTATGAAAATGTTCGGTGTTACATAAATCTCTCTGTATTTTCGAGAGCGTAAACGCCATCTAATGCTCATTTGAATGAATGAGTACTAAACACAAACTCATATAATAATAATATTATATTATCAAACCATTACAAAAACTAATTTGCAGAATAATTGTAATAATAATATTTTTAAGACTCTAATTAAAATAAGTGTATCGCACGAATACAATTTTTAATTTTAATGATAGAATACCGCTTCATTAACCCATTAAGTGCAATTTATGGAATATCGCAACATTATGCATTGTTTGTTAATTTAATTACTAAATCAGTTAATCTAATACGTTGTGTTATTTGACTTAACTTGAGAATTTGTTTAGAAAAATGTAGATATTTTTAACATTACTCATTTAAAAAAATTATTTCTAAGTGTATTCTAAAAACTTTACAAAATTTCATAGTTCTATACGCGTGACGCATGAAGTGAAATTTCGAGTTTAGAAAAGCCTGAAAATTTGGTTTGGTCGCGTAGCGCGAAGCGCGGAGCGGCCAAACCAAATTTTCAGGCTTTTCTAAACTCGAAATTTTACTTCATGCGCCACCGGTGCAAAACACTGACATATTACGAAGTTTAAAACACACTGCTAAACTTTATATTGAATCAGTGTTGTGTACCGGTGGCGCATGAAATAAAACTTCGAGTTTAGAAATGCCTGAAACTTTGGTTTGGCCGCTTCGCGCTACGCGACCAAACCAAATTTTCAGGCTTTTCTAAACTCGAAATTTTACTTCATGCTTAGCCCGGGAATAAGAAACACTCGTTTGTAGCTTCAAATTAAATTCTTTTAATAAACCTGGCGTCGGAAAATGTGCGACGTAAGCATATGTATACTTAAAAGAAAAATTCTCGTTATGAACATGTTCGGTGTTACATAAAACTCTCTGTATGTATACTCAAAAAAATTCCTTGTATCTAGCTGTTACGTTGTTTAACGTAAATCTTTGTTTATATTTGAGTGTTCTAACTGTAAAACTCACATTCTTCACTTTTGAAAACCTTTGACAAATTACAAAAAACATGTGTACTTTAACATGGCGAATATAAAAACACCGCCTACTCAATGGTCACAAAAAGTGGAGAATGTGAGTTTTGCAGTTTATATTAAACTAAATTACTTAACTTGTTTCAAACTTCAGTGTATCTTAACACCTTTTACTCCTTGTATTCTCACAACTGAAATTACATGTGCAAAGTAGCCAATTAGGGCGCTATCGTAATGGTATAGAAATAAGCGTGCAAACAGCTTTATTGTATTCTGCACACGAAGGTCTGTGCAGAATGTGCTAATTCTTATATTTTCCACACTTTATGTACACTACTGAAACAATCCAAACGACGATTTCACGTATACGTTCGTATATTCATGCCGTGTTTTGTTTCCGAGCGGAAAACGCCGAAATATGTACATAAAACCTTAATAAAAAATTAAGATTTTCACAATGTGATAAAAGTATCAAATACAAACTCGATCTGTCGTATTCATAATATGTTATTCATATTTAAGAATTATTTCAAATTTCATGATATTTGATTCAGTATATTTCAGTGTGTCAACTTACGATGACGTTCACTTTTTTTGTAGAGATTCGCCCGAGATCCAATATAATCTCAGCCTTCATATTTTCAGAAGGGAAATTGGTTGACAGGTAAGGGCAGAGGGAGCACAATTGTCACGCTTTATTTGCTCGAGCGTTTCTTACGTAATAAATCAATAAAATATCATTAATCATAAATGTTCAATAGGGCGCGGTTATTTTTATACATCAATTTTAGATTAATGTATATAAATCTATACTTTGTTTCTTTTTTTATACAAGGGTGAACTAACTAGAAACCTGATTTTCACAGGTAGATCAAGGAATTAGGTAACTTTTTGCCGTAAAATTTAAATCTAGGAAAAAGTTATAATTGAGGGGCTCAATGAAAAAGTAGTACAAGTGAGATGAGATGAATTCGTATAAATTGGAGACAAAGTTTAACTTTTATAGACAAATCTGTGCACGCCTAATTAATAACATTGTATATTATATTGACTCTGCAATCGCCAAATATGAATCCCATTTGTAGACATCTGTACTTTTAGCTCTTTTTAACAGAATTACACTATTGAAATTTGAAAAGAAAACACTTGGTTAAATTTTACTTATACTTTGGTTTTTTATTCCAACTAGTTTCGACTTTGAATCATTCTCAAGGAGTACAGGAAATTACATTTTTACGAACATTATACAGGGGGTCCGTATTTCGACAAAATGTATAGGAATCTCAGTTATTTAAAGAGATAGAGAGTCAGTTAAACTGGGGCAACGTGGCGTATTTTAGGGCCTAACAATAATCTGAAAATAATTTTGAAGTATCTGGTTTTTTTTAAAATAGTTTTTATTTTTTTATTCAAAAACTACTAAATCTGGGCATTGTGAACTTTGACAACAAAGAGTGACTTTTTAATCAGGAAACTAGTAGCAAATTTTTTTTAAGATAACTATAACATTTCCCCGTGAACCATAGCCAACTTTTGTTATTCTTATGGGCGCCATTTTAGATTTTAATATTTTTTTTGAAAGCATATTTTTTTATGAACTCAGTGATGTACCACATTCATAATTTATATTAGATTTGATATTTAAAATTATAATATTTTCTTTTTTGCAAAGAGTGCCTTGGAAACAGTGACGTCATATCTATTGATCAATAAAATATTGACACAGTCAATCATTGTTAGCAGTCAAAATTATTTAATAACTGTCAATATTTCGTAATAATAATAATAAGTATCGATTATCACACAAAACATAAATTAAAAAAACTGTGATGTGTCCATCATAGCACTTTTCCCGTTAAGGATATGATGATCTAAATATCAACAGTATGGAAAAGTTGCACAAACTAAATTTATTCTACTTTTATTATTATTATTTCAAATCTATTTAGAAAAAAGTAACTCTTCCATTTTCACTACATCTCAATAAATATTGATCACCATCACATTTAAGCGTTATATATTTTGAACTTTACTGAAATCAGTGGTTTATACGCGTGGCGCATGAAGTAAAGTTTCGAGTTTAGAAAAGCCCCGTGAAAATTTGTTTTAGGTCGCTGCGCGACCCTCGACAAATTTTCTACGCGGGGCTTTTCTAAACTCGAAATTTTACTTCATGCTTAGTCTGGGAGTGGAAAACACTCGTTAGTTTAAAATACATCACAACTGGTGATGTATTTTAACAACAATTATGGGTCCTAGGAGTTGTCAAATGAGTGAGTTACTCAACTGATTCCAAGGCACTCTTTACAAAAAACAAAAGATTAAAATTGCAGACATAAAATGTACAATTAACTATAACTATGATACATCATTGAATTCAGAAAAAAATATTCTTCCAAAAAATGGGAAAATCTAAAATGGCGCCCATAAGAAAAACAATTGTTGGCTATGGTCCCTGGGTAAATGTAATAGTTATCTTAAAATAAAATAAGTTACTAGATTTCTCGCTAAAAAGTCAAAGTTGTCGCTAGATTCAATGGTTTTTGAATAAAACAATAAAGACGAAATTTCAAAAAATCAATTTTTTGATATCTCAAAAACGAGAAAAGATATTTAAAATGTGTTTTTAGATTATTATTGGGCCCTAAAATACACAACTTTGCCCTGATTTAACCGACTCTTTATCTCTTCAAATAACCAAGATACATATACATTCTGTTGAAATACGGGCACCCTGTATATAAGAAGAGAGGTTATTTTTAAGTTGTATTGTGAGGCAGCAAGGGCTTTAAGGGTAATATTGCACTTATACTACTTTTCTACTAAGCCCCTCATTGATAATATTTAGACTTGCTGTCTATTTATTTCATATAATTTATATTTATATTTACATAATATAGAATTTCTTCTATTTTTCATTTTATCAGAAATAATTTTTTAATTAACATGTTTACAATTATATTGAAATTGTTGACTTTTGATTGGATTAAATAGTTTAGTAATAGATAATTTGCATACTTTTGAAAAATGTTCGAGAGCTACTTTGAATCAAATTATGCGATTTTCTTTTGTTTATTCAGGAACAGCCATATTCTTTGACTACATTAGCGCGGTCTGAAAGAGAAAATTCTATTTGGATGGAGAGGCAAGGTGAGCACATGATATTCGGGTGGATCGATTGTGTAAATTTTGACGGCAGTTGAGGGTTTGAAAGCGGATCGCTCATTATTTACCAATGCCGCTCCATTTAATGTGTAGCAGCCTAGGCTTCCGTTATTATTCCCAGACGCAAACACTACAAGCTGTCACTCTCTAACGTGCATTGGATTTAAGGCGAATGCGCCGGGAAACAATTACACAGTCTTGGCATATAATGAATATAATAGCACATTTGACAACTAAACTAAAAACAAAGCAGATACGAGTACAAATACAAATGAGTACAAGTACAAATGAGAACCCTAGAAGCCAAAAGGTACATATCGTCGTTTAAGTTTCGACATAGCATGTCTCAAAAAAATGCGAATTAAAGCTATGCATTTTTTTTTCTTGAATTATTTTCGCTTCTGGCACTTGGTGAAACATATTAGAATATGTAAAAGTATTTAAGTTCAATACACTTAGTATTGTTTCACAAATTATATATATATATATTATCATTTGCCTTTTACCTTTCGGTGTAGGATTTACATATTTTTTACATTTCTCGTTCTACATCACTTATTTATAAAGTCTTTCCACTCCTTTCGGTTTCCTGCTAAAACCATCGCTTGTTTCATTGTCTTTCCTCTGTTGTTTATTGCTTTTTCTATTATGTTGTTCCATGTCAGTCTTGGTCTACCTCTTCCTCTCTTGTTTCCCGTTCTTGTGTCCCACACTTGTTTTGTTTGGTTCGTGTTTTTCATTCGTGTTAGATGTCCCCACCAGCTAAGTTGTTTCTTTTCGATATGAGTGTCTAGTGCTTCTATTTCCAATTCTACTCTGATATCTATATTTCTTATTCTATCTCTTTTCGTTACTTGTTTTACTCTTCTCAGATATTTCATCTCCACAGCCTGTAGTCTACTTTAATCTCTCTTTGTCAACTTCCATGTTTCACTCCCAAACGTCAAGACCCGTCTGTATATAGTTCTGTATATTGTTATTTTGGTCTTTCTGCTTATCTCCTTTTTATTAATGAGTATATTATTCATTGCGTAGTATGCTTTTATTGTTTTGTTTATTCTGTTTGTTATTTCTTCTTCCATTTTCCCGTCTTCTGCAAGTTCTACTCCAAGGTATTTAAATTGTTTTACTTGTTCTATCATGTGTTGTTCTATTTTTATATTTATGTGCTCTTTCTGTTTTGCTATTACCATTACTTTGGTTTTGTTGTAGTTCATTTTCATACAGTATTTGTCTAGGTGTTTATTCATGTTATGTTGCAGTTTTCTTTCATTTTCTGCAATCACTACCACATCGTCTGCAAACGCACCTTCTGATATTTTAATCATTTCCATGTTTTTATATCCTATATTCGTTTTAATTATTTCTTGTTTCATGCTCTTCATTATTTCATCCATATATAGTATGAATAAAGTTGGGCTGAGTCCACCTCCTTGTCTTAATCCAGTATTTGTCTTAAATGCATTTGACGTTTTTCCCTTATATATTATTTCGTTTCACAAATTAATTTGTGAAATAATACCAAGTGTTTTTACCTTAAATAACTTTACACAGAGTTATGCATACTGTTGGATTTATATTTCCTTGCCATTGCGTTAGTAACAATCTCCTGTAAAGAAGGGAAAAGTGAGATATGCGATGTTGAAACTTAAACGACGATAAAAGTGTTAATTCTTAAAAATCTAAGTGTTCTAGATATATTCATTTCGTGGATATTATTAATATTAGTAAGTATAGTAATAGTAAACTATTAATGGATTTCGATAGCTAACGCCATCTATCTATCGAAATCCATTAATAGTTTTCACATATTGGCTTGAAATAGTCAGAAATGTTCAGTATTCCTCAGCACTAGGTCGGGACCACACTGAAGAATACCTTGAAGTCCGAAACGCGTCTGTGGGTATCTGGTGCCAGAATACTGAACACAAATTCAAAGTAATAGTAGTTTATTTTAAGACATAAAATGGAGTTTTCTATAAATATTTTCTATTCTCAACTTTAAAATACATTTTCTCAAAATCAAGTTTTATGCACATATGTAGTTGGTGAAATAAACTAAGTGATTTATAATTTAAAATATTTTATGCACTTGTATCTCTTAACTTCTAGGGTCATCAAATATGCTTAAGCTCTCGTTGAATCTGCAGCTCGGTTTCAACTCACAAATTCCATCGATAAATAATCATTTCACTGGTTGTATTACTGCTGATAATTTGAATTTTAATTAAAATTTGTGCTATGGATTATTATTTTTAACTTTATTTAAATGAAAATGATAACTAAAAAATCAAAACATAAAATTCGTTCGCGAAAAGTTGTTTGTAGAAGGATTTAAAGCAGCGCTGTGACGCACTTACCTTTTACGGGACAATCTTTTCGGGTAAATGGAAAGAAAATATAGAGTGCTAATATCGTAAAACCGGAAGACAATATATCCTCATGAGGTGAAGCTTGAACTTATAAGGGCACTTATAATTTACAAAGGACTCCATAAAAATAAAAATATCGCGGCGCTTTTAAACTCGGCAGTTAATCTCCGGAATTAATGTACCTTTGCTGATATAAAGAGAATTATTTCTTCAGACAATAAAGATTTTTCTGTTAAGTATTCGTATCCTGATGTGTATTCTGTAATTTTTAGGCATTCGTTGTGTTTGAAAAGCTTTCAGTTTCAAACTTGAAGCGAGTGTTTCCAATCCCTGATTAAGCATAAAGTAAAATTTCGAGTTTAGAAAAGCCTGAAAATTTGGTTTGGTCGCGTAGCGCGTAGCGCTACGCGACCAAACCAAATTTTCAGGCTTTTCTAAACTCGAAATTTTACTTTATGCGCCACGCGTATAAAACACTGAAATATTGTAAAGTTTACAAAACACTGCTAAAACAATTTGCTAAAGCAGTGTATTTTAAACTTTACGTTACATCAATGTTTTATACGCGTGGCGCATGAAGTAAAATTTCGAATTTAGGAAAGCCTGAAAATTTGCAGGCTTTTCTACACTCGATAGTTAACTTCTTACGCCACGCGTATAAAACATTTAAATATTGTGAAGGTAAAAATATACTTCTAAAACAATATGCTTAAGCAGTTTATCTCAAATAGGCAAAAAATAGGCACATATATATATTTTTTTAAAATAGAATTAAAAAAAAATTATTTCATACAAATTTCTACAATAAAATCTCTCCGTCTCATTTTTTTTTTCTTGACTGAATACCGCATCTAAAACTCTAAACCTAATTAATATTTTCAACTTGACGGCAAAAAAGAAAAATGTTGTTTACCCTAAACTTCACGTTAAATCAGTGTTTTACACACGTGGCGCATGAAATAAAATTTCGAGTTTAGAAAAGCCTTAAAATTTGGTTTGGCCGCTCCGCTTCGCGGAGTGACCAAACCAAATTTTTAGGCTTTTCTAAACTCGAAATTTTACTTCATGCTTAATCAAGGAGTGGAAATTACTTGTTAGAAACTTTAAATTGAACAGTTTCATAAAACCAACGAATGCATTAACATTTATAAAGTACTAATCGGGAATGTATACTTAAAAAAATATGTTGCATAAATACATTAGACACTGATAAAGATATTGAAGCTAATAACATTTTTATTTAATTTATTAACGAAATATCTTTTTTACGTCAAATTATAACAAATTGTGTAGAAATACATATCCCAATGTATATAACAAAGCAAGAATTCACTTAACAATAAATCAATAAAAAGTAAATACAATACATAAATAAATACAGAATTACAAATTACCTACAAAGAAACACTAATTTATTTATCGATATTAGACAATGTGTAAATAATTTAAAGTGATCATTATTTTGCAATTTATCAATTTAAGTGACAATGGACTTAAAAAAAATTAAGTGCCTTTACCATCTACGATACATCACCAGTAAATAAATATTTTTGCATATAGGATTTTTACATAAACATTTAAAAATTTTTAAATTTAAAATAAATGACAAATTTCATTCAAAAATTCTTGTATGCAGGATTTTTACATGAAAATTGTAAAAGTTTTAGTAATTTTTTTATTTAAAAATTATTCAAGTATTTGCCAGCACTAGCTAGTTTTAATTTAACACATTTGAACCTGAAACAATTCTTTCGTTTAAGACTGTTTATTTTTATTAAATCTTATTATTTATGCATAAATGATTTTATTTTGCGTTTAAGACCCCAATTGTAGAGTAATGTAATAAAATAGAGCAGCTGCAATTTTACTAAAAGTCAATTAGTTTTGTTTCAATTTCTCAAATTTATAAAATGTTGTTAAATGAATCTTATTACAATTTTATAATGTCATTTACTAACGCTCTTTTTATATACAGTGCGATGGTTTAAATGATGATTTAGAATAGGCGGCATTTTTTGTGCGGTTGCTCAGAATGCTGATTGAATGATGAAATAAGTTTGAGGTTACGGTAAACAGTCAAAAGTGCCAATCTAGTTTAAAATTCAAAGCCTACTCTAAATCATGTTTTGAACGATCACACCCTAGTAATTATTATGTAATCATTCTTTTTGTCTACTGAAAACATGTTAATTTTATTTCAGAATAAATATCCAGATTATCAGATAATCTGTTTATATTAACAATAGACGAAACAGATCAATTTTTATTCATAACGCTTACAAATGAAACTCTAACCTGTTAAACCTTTACTTGGAATAACCCTTAGAAATTTTCGCCAATTTACAAAACGACCGTAAACGGCCCTTAATCCCTTGTATTGCGTACTGGAAATCCACTTCCGGTATTAAATTAACATAATTATTATGAGTTTCGAGACCTAAACGATTTAAATGCAAGGCGGAAAGCGTTCCAACGTTTATATTTTTTCTACTCTGTTTTGTCCGCGTGACCCATTTTTTTTCGTCCCATTTTATAGGGAAACCGTAATGAAATTTGAATTATTTTGAGGACACACCCGAAATACGGCCTCCAGATCCTTTTTGTTTTCACTAATTCGTCAAGTTTAAATTGGCGGAGGTGATTTATTGCGTAAACTTTTAATTTGTGGATACATCTGCGCGAAGAAAATGTTTAATTTTATGCATAAATGATTTTATTTTGCGTTTAAGACCCCAACTGTAGAGTAATGTAATAAAATAGAGCAGCTGCAATTTTACTAAAAGTCAATTAGTTTTGTTTTAATTTCTCAGATTTATAAAATGTTGTTAAATGAATCTTATTACAATTTTATAATGTCATTTACTAACGCTCTTTTTATATACAGTGCGATGGTTTAAATCAGTGGTCTCCAAACTACGGCCCGCGGGCCAAATCCGGCCCGCGACTTGCATGAATCCGGCCCGCGATTGTTTGTAATTTTTTTTGTAAATGTCATATTTTGAAATATTGTAACAATTGTTCCTTAAATTTTTCATAATTTTATAAATTTAATCGGATCTTGGCCGACTTAATTATGTAGAATTGTATTTGTGACCCGCGAAGAAGATAGTTTGGAGACCCAGGGTTTAAATGATGATTTAGAATAGGCGGCATTTTTTTGTGCGGTTGCTCAGAATGCTGATTGAATGATGAAATAAGTTTGAGGTTACGGTAAACAGTCAAAAGTGCCAATCTAGTTTAAAATTCAAAGCCTACTCTAAATCATGTTTTGAACGATCACACTGTAGTAATTATTATGTAATCATTCATTTTGTCTACTGAAAACATGTTAATTTTATTATAGAATAAATATCCAGATTATCAGTTAATCTGTTTATATTAACAATAGACGAAACAGATCAATTTTTATTCATAACGCTTACAAATGAAACTCTAACCTGTTAAACCTTTACTTGGAATAACCCTTAGAAATTTTCGCCAATTTACAAAACGACCGTAAACGGCCCTTAATCCCTTGTATTGCGTACTGGAAATCCACTTCCGGTATTAAATTAACATAATTATTATGAGTTTCGAGACCTAATCGATTTAAATGCAAGGCGGAAAGCGTTCCAACGTTTATATTTTTTCTACTCTGTTTTGTCCGCGTGACCCATTTTTTTTCGTCCCATTTTATGGGGAAACCGTAATGAAATTTGAATTATTCCGAGGACACACCCGAAATACGGCCTCCAGATCTTTTTTGTTTTCACTAATTCGTCAAGTTTAAATTGGCGGAGGTGATTTATTGCGTAAACTTTTAATTTGTGGATACATCTGCGCGAAGAAAATGTTTAATTAATTTTAATTAAATTAAATAAATGTTTCAACGTTGGCTTGTATGGATTCACTTTTTTGGAATCAAAAAAAAAACTAAATGGGGGGTTAAGTGCTCGGTTGTCAATTTTGGCTTAAACATCGCTTAAACTACATAATCACTTTTCAACATCATATAAGATGGCAGAAAGTTAAAATTAAGAAGGGCAAGTCACTTGAACTTCTTATGTCACTTCTTAACGTCATATAAGATGGCGGGACATTTAAATTGGTTATATGGAAGCAAAACTACTTCGAATCTAGAGAGATTATAACTTCAATGTATTGCTTTCTGTCTTTCACATGTCAAGAGTGACCATTATATAATAAAATGGTGAAAATAGAATCTTTATATAAACTTTTACTTCCATATAAATAATAGATCACTTTATGTCGAAGTAGGCCTCTAAACAAACAACATTTCTGCGTTAAATAAAACAGTTAAAACAAATTTGTTTCCGCCATTTTGTTACGAAAGGTTTAATGCATATCTTTGTAAAAGAAAATTTGTGAAAAATTATCTCATAACAACGCTGGAACCGAAGTCCCAACATACAAAATTTTCATGGCCTAATTAAGAGGGGGGTAATATAATGAGTAAATTTTCAATTCCTCTGTTTTCTCCAAGGATGTTATATCTATGGATCGCTAACTTACATCATAACCGTTTTTCGAAAGCGAAGCCAGTCCGCCATTTGTCAGGTAGGAATTTCGGGTGGAAAATTTCAAATGAATGGATAAATCATAGACATAATTAACATAAAATCATAAATATATAGAGAGTTTTATGTAACACCGAACATTTTCATAATGAGAATTTTTCGTTTAACTATACATTAGCATACGTTGTACATTTGCCAACGCTCAGTTTATTAAATGAATGTAATTTGAAGCTTTAAACGAGTGTTTTCCTTTCCCAGGCTAAGCATGAAGTAAAATTTCGAGTTTAGAAAAGCCTGAAAATTTGGTTTGGTCGCGTAGCGCGAAGCGCGGAGGGGCCAAACCAAATTTTCAGGCTTTTCTAAACTCGAAATTTTACTTCATGCGCCACCGGTACAAAACACTGATGCAATGTAAAGTTTTACGGTGTGTTTTAAACTTTGTAATGTCATTGTTTGTACCGGTGGCGCATGAAGTAAAATTTCGAGTTTAGAAAAGCCTGAAAATTTGGTTTGGCCGCTCCGCGCTTCGCGCTACGCGACCAAACCAAATTTTCAGGCTTTTCTAAACTCGAAATTTTACTTCATGCTTAGTCTAGGAGTGGAACACACTCATTTTAAGTTTAAAATTGAACTCTTTTAAAAAAGGAGCATCTAAAGATTTTCGGCATATACGCTGTAATTGGGACATGTATACTTGAAGAAAAAACTCCCCGAGGCATTAATTGCGATTAATTGGCTACAATTTGTAATGGTCATATAGGCAACCCGATTTACACTTTATTTTAAAATTAAAGGTGTCAAATTGTATTGGATGAAAATGTTCGGTGTTACATGAAACTCTCTGTATATTTAGGTTTAAACATTATGAATTCATAAATATAACTGTTTTACGAAAGCGAAGCCAATCCGCCATTTGTCAGGTAGGAATTTCGGGTGGAAAATTTAAAATGAATGGATAAATCATAGACATAATTAACATAAAATCATAAATATATAGAGTTTTATATTGATGATTCAAGAAATAGAGTTTTATGTAACACCGAACATTTTCATAATGAGAATTTTTCGTTTAACTATACATTAGCATACGTTGTACATTTGCCAACGCTCAGTTTATTAAATGAATGTAATTTGAAGCTTTAAACGAGTGTTTTCCACTCCCAGGCTAAGCATGAAGTAATATTTCGAGTTTAGAAAAGCCTGAAAATTTGGTTTGGTCGCGTAGCGCGAAGCGCGGAGCGGCCAAACCAAATTTTCAGGCTTTTCTAAACTCGAAATTTTACTTCATGCGCCACCGGTACAAAACACTGATGCAATGTAAAGTTTTACGGTGTGTTTTAAACTTTGTAATGTCAGTGTTTTGTACCGGTGGCGCATGAAGTAAAATTTCGAGTTTATAAAAGCCTGATAATTTAGTTTGGCCGCTCCGCGTTACGCGACCAAACCAAATTTTCAGGCTTTTCTAAACTCGAAATTTTACTTCATGCTTAGCCTGGGAGTGGAAAACACTCGTTTAAAGCTTCAAATTACATTCATTTAATAAACTGAGCGTTGGCAAATGTACAACGTATGCTAATGTACAGTTAAACGAAAAATTCTCATTATGAAAATGTTCGGTGTTACATAAAACTCTCTATATATTTATGATTTTATGTTAATTTTATCTATGATTTATCCATTCATTTGAAATTTTCCACCCGAAATTCCTACCTGACAAATGGCGGACTGGCTTCGCTTTCGTTGGCAAATGTACAACGTATGCTAATGTATAGTTAAACGAAAAATTCTCATTATGAAAATGTTCGGTGTTACATAAAACTCTCTATATATTTATGATTTTATGTTAATTTTATCTATGATTTATCCATTCATTTGAAATTTTCCACCCGAAATTCCTACCTGACAAATGGCGGACTGGCTTCGCTTTCGAAAAACGGTTATGATGTAAGTTAGCGATCCATAGATATAACATCCTTTTAGAAATTTTCGGGCTTTTCTGAACTCGAAATTTTACTTCATGCTTAGTCTGGGAGTGGAACACACTCATTTTAAGTTTAAAATTGAACTCTTTTAAAAAAAAAAGGAGCATCTAAAGATTTACGGCATAAACGCTGTAATTGGGACATGTATACTTGAAGGAAAAACTCCCTGAGGCATTAATTGCGATTAATTGGCTACAATTTGTAATGGTCATATAGGCAACCCAATTTACACTTTATTTTAAAATTAAAGGTGTCAAATTGTATTGGATGAAAATGTTCGGTGTTACATGAACTCTCTGTATATTTAGGTTTAAACATTATGAATTCGTAAATAAAATCTTTTTTGTGAATTCTGCTGACAGGATTTAGAACATTTTGTTAGTATGTAATATTTCAATGGAAAACTACAATAACATTATGTATAACTGTATTAACGAGTTAATTTTAAATTGATTTAATATTTTGTAAATTTATCAAATTGCTAACTTGCAACACACAACTTAATCAGTTGATTAGTTCTTCTTCAAGACACAAAAAAATTATTAGGAATTATCACATTCCCTATTAAGATAACACAAATGTGGAGCTCCCGCGCAAAAATCGATAAATCCAAAAAGCAAAATTTTTCAATATACACGAAAAACGAGTTTTAAGTCAATCAATATACCTATCAAATTAAAATTTTGATTTGAATTTTAAAGGATATTCAAGGGGAATTGCTCACAACTGTTAATGAATTTGTGTAGAACTCACCCAAAATTATAAGTAACCGTCAAAAAGTGAAAATCGCCCGCGTGTGGATTTATGGGGTTTTGCGCGCGAACTCCTTAAATATACAATTGCATATTTGTATTACATTTTATATACTGAACGTTTGTATTAAATACGTGGTGCAAAGGCCTATTTTTTTAGAAATTCTAGAAATGTTAAAACAATTATAATAATACTTACTGGAAAAATGTTCTTGAATTTTCTTAAGAATGCCGATTTTTACAGTCTTTGACACTACACGAAACTACCATATTGTCTATTATAATTATAATATAAAAATAAATACAGAAACTGACACAATTCACAAAATTACCACTACAAGGCTGTGTTTCAATCTGTCGAGTTGACAGTAAATTCAACAAACCCGAACAACTGAAATCCCTACCCGGCAAATGGTTCCTTTCCCCCACCACTGGCTTCGCCTTTTTAGCGAAAGTTAGCGATCCATGGATATAACATCCTTGGTTTTCTCTCAAACAATACTTACATAGTTTATTGCATTTATGAAGTATATAATTTAATAAAATGTTTCATTCTTTCTCTTTAATAAAATTATGTTTGAAGAAATTAAATAGCTTGATAATGTCGAAAGCAGCGGTGATAATTAATTCAACATTTATTCAGCGAAATTAATCCCATTAGGGGTGAAAATTCGGGCTTGGGGTTAATATATCAATTTTCAAGCGTTAATCAAGTCAAGTCGCGAGGGACAACCCTGAAAAATTCACCGGAGAAATTTGATAAGTGGATGCGTGTCAGAACGGAGCCGAGATAGAAGACTCGTGGCCTGATGAGACGTCAGAGGGTGAAATTTCAGATTGGCTGATTTTTAGAAGTGAAACCTTTTTAGCCAAAAATAAAACGCTAAATGTTTTAATAGACAAAATTCCTGAATACAAGTTAAGTCAAACAAAGATATCACACCCCACCCGATTCCCTAAACAACACCCCATCCCATACGTCATTAGTATTTAGTAATAATAATAATAATAAATAATTATAATAAATAATAATAAATTCCTTCATTTGTTAAATAGTAATAACATACAGTGGTGTTCAATAAATGAAAGCAATACAAAACAAATATATTACTACCAGCTAATCTTAAGGCGGGATTCAGTTTTGGAGTATACCCCAAACTATTCTTTCATCCAAACCTTACAAAATTTTGAAAAAAAATACATAACATGTTATACAGAGAGTTTTATGTAACACCGAACATTTTCATAACAATAATATTTCTTTTAAGTATACATATACATTTCGTTGTACATTTTCCGACGCCCGGTTTATTAAGAGAATTGAATTAGAACTTTAAACGAGTGTTTTCCACTCCCAGGCTAAGCATGAAGTAAAATTTCGAGTTTAGAAAAGCCTGAAAATTTGGTTTGGTCGCGTAGCGCGAAGCGCGGAGCGGCCAAACCAAATTCTCAGGCTTTTCTAAACTCGAAATTTTACTTCATGCGCCACCGGTACAAAACACTGATATATTACGAAGCTTAAAACACACCGATAAACTTTACATTAAATCAGTGTTTTGTACCGGTGGCGCATGAAGTAAAATTTCGAGTTTAGAAAAGCCTGAAAATTTGGTTTGGCCGCTCCGCGCTTCGCGCTACGCGACCAAACCAAATTTTCAGGCTTTTCTAAACTCGAAATTTTACTTCATGCTTAGCTGGGAGTGGAAAACACTTGTTTAAAACTTCAAATTGAATTCTCTTAATAAACCAAGCGTCGAAAAATGTACAACGTATGTATATGTATACTTAAAAGAAAAATTCTCGTTATAAAAATGTTCGATGTTACATAAAACTCTCTGTATATAACTAAGTGTAAGAAACTATAATAGAATTGCAGTTTCATTTACTACAATGTATTTATGTACTACCGAGTATTTATGTATACATAAGAGAAAAGAAAAAGAAAAAAATATATGGAGAGAGAAAAAAAAATATGGAGAGAAAAAAATTTAAAAAAACAAAATAAAATTAAATGTAAGCGTTAGTTACGATTTGTATATACTTCATTCATATGCCTGGTGAAGCCACTATATGGTAAGACAATTGTGCGGTTTTAACTAATAAAATCTTAACCAACTGTGTTATTTACTAAAGTGTTGAAATGTAATTTCGCCAAGTAACAGCCTTAGCGATTAAAAAAAGTTTGCATTATTTACGAATATTCCCGTAAATTTATTTATTATGTTTAATGTGCGCAAACTATAAAAAGCGAAAGCTTCTTTCTCGAAATCAAATAGTTTCGAATTTGAATCATTCTTGATTGAAAAAGATATTTTTAAAAACTATAATGCTAGACATATATTATTTTTATTAGAATTTGTTAAATATTTGTGTTTTTATGTTATTGCAATAAAAAATTAACTCACAGTATATGTAGTCTAATACTCAAGGAATACTTTTTTATTATAAATTTAATTAGTAAATAAAAACGTGAGTAAATACAAAATTTAGTAAGAAATATTTTATTTATACACAAAACATATATATAAGTAAATAGATTCCACATGGAATAGCGCAAAATTTTGTATCGAATCCACTCCGGAATCCATTCCGCAATTTATCCTTTTCAATAACCCCCGCAACGAAAGCCCTTCGGATTCACATGAAAACAAATATGAGGAAGGCAAGCAAACACCCACATACGCAGGGCTACTTTATGTGGCGTGAGTAAATAGGTAGCGTTTTCGAATCTTGTAAAAAACGAAGGGTACAACAAAAAAAGAAACCCAACTGGGAGATCCCTTTCATTATACATATACCAACAATGGGATAAACTAGAGGGTGATTTATAATTTACTTCAAGCTGGAAAAGCTGTACACGTTCACCTGCATCTCGCCACTAATTAACGAGGAGTAGTGCAACACATTGGATTAAATTAATGCGGGTGTATTTTTTTTATAAAAAGAGTTTTTTGCAGGAACGTAAAAGGAAAATTAAGTCGGTGCATTTGCGTGAAGTTGTTTGCTTAATTGGTACAATTATTATAAAAAGAAAGTGCAATTAAATTGAAAATTGTATATGATCCATTCAACGTTTGGAATATTTATAATTAATAACAGTAACATTTTATATCCAAATACAAAACCCTATTTTAGTTGAGTTTTAAATCAAATAAATTAACTGTGAAATCCACAAAGTATCTGCGAGTAATAATACAAGTATCTGGGAGTAATAATTTTACTGTTCTGTTTTCTTTAGTTAATTAATTACAAACTATTAAATGCATTTGATCAGCATGCCCGAATAAAGTGTTTCACTTCCACAGGAAATTAACGCGAACTTAACGTAACAGCCCAAACCACAAGTTGCTAATAAATTTACCAATAAATTATGCACATGAAAGGCTATGATGTTTACCAACTAGCGAAACTTTAGAGGGAACCGAGTTCAAATAATATTGCAGGGTGGTATTATACACTTTAGTAATTACCTTTTCTGTCACTAAATAAACGAATTTACATTTAAATATAAATAAAATAAAAACAGTAGTGAAACAACCCAAGTGACTTTTATTTAATCAACAATTTTGTAAACATGTCTCATTAAGTGGTTAATAAGAACCCAATTAAAGAGAGATAAAAAGGTAAAAGGGTCTTAGGTGGCTTTTGAGAATGAAAATAATATTTATTAAAATGTATTGTTAAATTACATGAATTAAATTTTGTTTTATCAAATAAAGATAATATCATCATCGTGATGATGTGAATTTAAATTAATTTTATATTAAAATTAAATAATTGTTGACGTACAGAACTGCAGATCAATAAATAATGCGTTAGTACAGTTTATCATAATGGATTAAGTAATTGTTTTGGTGACTGTTAATGCAACTGATGATATATTTGCTTCGATACTCCTACGATACTTTTTATATAATTTATATGAATATATAATTAATAGTACTTTATTATTAATTACATAGAAGTATATTTTATTTTCAATGCATCTGTTGCAGTAAAAACCCGAAATCAGATAAATCACTAAGTGTTTATTGCAAAACAGGAAATATCCCAATTACAAGACAATGTAATATAATATAATGAACAATTAACGTATGTACCCTACTTATAAATTTAAATAGATTAAAAATGCATTGCACTTAAAACGCAAAATTATTAAAAACGTGAATTATTTAACTACATTTTTTATGGTTTAATGCCCATTTTATTTCTAAATGGATTTGCTAACAAATTCTTTGTTTCTTTTCAAATAGCATGTTTTGCAAATGGATAAGAAAATATTTATTATTTCTGTTGTAATATTTGAATGTTTCTTCGAGTGGTAAATAGTATATTTTCCTTCCTAGACATTCTTATAAAAAGAGAAAACAATAAATTAGAATTTGATATATTCAGGAAACATACTCATACTTTCAATTATATCCATGCCAACGCATTTGCACCAATGAAATATAAATTATCTGCCTTTAATAGTATGATTAATAGAGCCTTCAACATACCATTATCACCCGAAATTAGAAAAAAGGAACTAAAATTCATTCACACAATAGCAGCACACCTTAAATACAACAGAAATACAATACAGAGACTAATTAATAGACATTCACGTAAATATAAACTCCGAAATATAACTTCACTTACAGATATAGAAACCATAAAAGAAACAAAATATGTCAGACTAAGTTATTCCCCCACAATCGAAAATAATTTCAAAAAATTGTACAAGAAATTCAATTTAACCCCAGCGGACTATGTAAATACAAAATTACACAATTTACTAGGGAACACTTTTAACGAAATACATTTCTTAGAAAAATCTGGAATTTATTCCATTAAATGTTCGAATTGTGACAAAATATACATAGGACAAACACAATGAAACATTCAAACTAGATTCAAGGAACATGTCTCACACATTAAACACCTGAATCCGGATAAATTTGCGGTCGCTAACCATGCAATTGAAACGGGCCATAAGTTAATTTTAGAAAACGTAAAATTATTGAAACATTCAACACACTATCATTTAAATATGTTGGAGGCAATTCAAATGAAAAAACAAGAAAACCTACTGTTAAATTTCGATTTAAGTCCGCTGGAAAATGTTTTATTAGATTTAGTGTGTCCACCTGAAACTCGGGTGTTTTCCTAATCCCTTGGAATCCCCATCAAACACGTACCTACTAACCCACAGATAACCTTTTTTCGGTTAAAATTAGTTTATTACTACCATAACCACACCCCCTACCGACACCCTCTAATTCCCTCATTTTTTAGTGTATATATATCAGTGTAAAATGTATATTTTTCGTATTAGTATCAAACCATTGATAATGGACACTTCGTGTTCGAAATGTACATTTGGTTACAAAATAAAGTATTGAAGAAAGGTTCTAAGTGTTTTTTAATCAAAGTATAATTATCTTCAAGTAACTCAATCAACCCAAACAAAAAATATTTAACCTTTATCTTTCGATGATAGTTTTTTCACATTTTTTTATTTCTTCAACAAAACAATAATGTTAGTAGATATAGTGATTTGATAAGCAAAGATATTTTAAAATAGCTATTTTTGTAGAAATGTTGTTGTACAACAAAATAATCGTGTTTTATATTTCCTACTTTTCTATGCTTGGTGGTCATTTTTACTTTCTCCGTAGGAGAAGGTATTGTTTTCATGCAAAATCCGAAATTTTAACGTAAATATCTGTTTTGAGGTTCCCCAACGAATCCGATTATTTTTGGAAAATGGCTGTACATGATGGCCACCTTAAAATTATTCAATAGACACAAATGAGATTTATTTTTCAGGAATTACTATACATAAGAGGCAAAAGGGTCGAGATAGTAGCAGTGCAAGCGGAAGCTATCATAACCATGACAACACTGAAGTGCCACGATTATTTAATGGTCACTATGACATCGGACAAGTCGAGCAATCACCAAATTGTACAGCAGTACCTGTCAACATAGCTGCTCCTGTCAATTATTCTCCATCAACATCTCAACAAGCTTGTATCAATCCCGAACTTACAATAAATGATAGCTGCCACGAAAATGATCTTTGTCGTTATGTTGGACTGGCTACCCAGTTAACAGTGGAAAACAAGAAGGATTTGTTAGAAAATCCCTGGGTTTTACCAATCAGTTACGATTTTGAAACTGATGCAAGTCATTTAATAAGAAAATTTAATCATACTTGGTTAAATCACTATGAACGGTGGCTAGTATATTCCAAGCGACTAAAAGGTGCTTTTTGCAAGCACTGTGTACTGTTTCCTTCTGTCACTGGCACTGTTAGAGGAGTTTTAGGATCATTTTTGATCAGGTCATTCACAAAATCTAAGATTATGTACGAATACTGCCGAAATCATGCCGCATATCTGCACAGTTGGTGCAAAGGCTTTTCTTCAAAATATACCTGTGGATGTTCAACTGCAAAGTGGCCACCAAAAAGCAATCGAAGAAAACAGGCAAATATTGTCATCAATTCTTTCTTATATAGTATTTTGCGGTATACATGATATGCCTCTTAGAGGAAAAGAAGCAGATGGAGGAGTTTTATTAGATTTATTGAATTTACGAATCGATTCTGGCGATACAAAACTGAAAACTCATCTGGAAAAGTGTTACCGTAATGCAGTTTATACGGTGCCAAAAATACAAAATGAATTAATTTCTTTATGTGGCGAAGTTATTAGGGAGAGTATAATAAGTGATGTTAAAAAAACGCTGGCTTACGCGGTCTTAGCTGAAGAAACGGCGGACATAGCTGGGAAAGAACAGCTATCAATTGGCTTGCGGTTCTACGATGAATGCAAGGGGATAATCCGAGAAGAATATGTAGGTTTTGTGGAACTAAAGGCAGAAGATGCTTCATCAATCGCTAAAGCAACTGACAATTTTTTGATTAGCTGTAATCTATCACCAAAATATTGCGTAGGATCGGGTTTCGATGGCTGCTTTACAATACCGGGCAAAGAGGGCGGTGTACAAGCAATTTTAAGGAAGAAATATTTTCGAGCATTATATGTATATTCATTGCTCAAGTCACAAACTGAATCTTGTAGTGAACGATGATTCAGACGAGATACCGGAAATTAGAAATACTATTGCCACTATAAAGGACACAATAAACTTTTTCAGAGAATCGACTGCTCGTAGGAATTGCGCTCCCAATCTATCACGAATGTGTGATACGAGAATGTCTAAAAAATACATGTATATCAATCCGAAAATGTTCTCAAAATTTCCCAGAGCTTGTAAAAGCGCTAGAAAAATTATCCACAGAAGGAAACTATACTACAAGAAAATATGCATTTCAGATTTATTCAGCGGTTACAAAACCAGTGTTTATCGTAGCCTTAGTTACACAAAGCAAAATACTCGGCAGTGTTGGAACCAGTAGTTAACGCCTTGCAAGCAAAGACCATGGATTTGATTGCTGTAGGAGAACACATTACAAGAATCCTTGAAGTACTCAAAAGAGACCGTCAAGAAGCAGATCGAATTACTGATCAATTACTCAAAAAAGCGCAAGACATTTCAATGGAATTGAAAATAGAAATTTCAGTCCCACGTTTTGCTCAAAAGCAAAAACACAGGAGCAATCCTCCATCAGACAATGATAATGAATACTGGCGACGTTCACTTATTATTCCTTATCTTGATTCATTTACGTCATCGTTAAATATTCGATTTTCCCACAAAAATACCCCAGCTTTAGCTTAAACAAAACTACATCCTTTATGCGTGACGGAAACTAGTATTACAGACTTACAAAAAAACACAGAAATGTTTCAAGATTTTCATGATTTGGATGACATCACAGGAGAACTTGACCTATGGTGTAATTTGTGGACGAAGAAGGATTTACCTAAAGACAAATTGAAGGATATTAAAGTCACTGACCTGTTTAAGGAAATCAATATTTTCCTCCTCGCCTTGAGAAAGCAGTCTTAATTTTGAGCACTATTCCATGCACTACGGCGACCGTCGAACGATCATTCAGTACGCTTCGAAGAGTGAAGATCTGGTTTAGGAGGACTATGGGAGAGACAAGGCTGACTGGATTATGCTTGATGAGCGTACATCGAAATTTTGTGAGAGAAAACCGTGAAATGGTAAAAGCGAAAGTAATGGATAAATTTGCAGCAAATCCGAGAAGATTATATTGGTATAAAAATGTAATTAAGTACCCTTTATTAATATACTTAAATTTATTTGGATTTTATTTTATTTATAAAAACCATCTGAGTTGTAGCATGGCATGTCTAGTAATTAATACAATTTCTCGGCAGTTTTTAATTCCCCATCCTCTCCTCGAAAGCCCCCCCCCCTAGTTCAGATCCTGGGTATCGCTGGTATCCCGCTGGTATCCCAGCGACTCTTCGGATGAAGAAATATTCAATGACGGGCAAAAAGATTCATATGAGTATGTATCTAACAACATATGATATGTAGGTAACAGAAGACATCCAAAAAATATAAAAAAGCGGCGAAAAAAAATTCTTAGAACGATGTCGCTTTAACATTGTATCAAATAAATAATACAAACTAATATACAGGCAGTTTTCTCTTAAATATACGTATAACAAATTCAACTTATTTTCTTTAAATCTTTAGATATTCGTTGTTTCTTTGTAAAAAGAGTTCAATTTGAAGCTAAAACGAGTGTTTTCCACGCCCAGGCTAAGCATGAAGTAAAGTTTCGAGTTTAGAAACAAATTTTCTGGGCTTTTCTAAACTCGAAATTTTACTTCATGCGCCACACGTACAAAACAAAAATATTGTGAATTTATGTATATTTGAACCTCACTTGAAATCAGTGTTTTATACGCGTGGCGCATGATATAAAATTTCGAGTTTAGAAAAGCCCAGAACATGTTTTGTTTTCACGGGGCATTTCTTAACTCAAAATTTTACTTTATGCTTAGTCTGGGAGTGGAAAACACTCGTTTATAGTTTCAAATTAGGCTCTTTTGAAAAACAACGGATGTCGGAAAATTTACAGCTTACGCATATGTTTACCTAATACACGTTGTTTTTTTAGAAGAGGTTAATTTGAAGCTATTAACGAGTGTTTTCCCCTCCCAGACTAAGCATGAAGTAAAATTTCGAGTTTAGAAAAGCCCCGTAGAAATTTTCTGGGCTTTTCTAAACTCGAAATTTTACTTCATGCGCCACACGTATAAAACACTGATTTCAAGTGAGATTTAAATATACAAAAATTCACAATATTTTTGTTTTGTACGTGTGGCGCATAAAGTAAAATTTCGAGTTTAGAAAAGCCCAGAAAATTTGTCTCGGGGCTTTTGTCGCGACCCTCGAAAAATGTTCACAGTGCTTTTCTAAACTCGAAATTATACTTCATGCTTAGTCTGGGAGTGGAAAACACTCGTTAAAAGTTTCAAACAAGCTCTTTTAGAAACCACGGATGTCGGAAAATTTACAGCTTGTGCATATGTTTACCTAAAAGAAAAACGACACACAAACGAACTGACTGCAAAAATTAGAGGTTATAATTCAGTGTTACCTACCTGCAAATATGAAATTTACCTAAACGCCATATACAATCTATTGGCAACAGATCTTAAAATGACATTAAAATTCCTTTACAAAGATTCATAATGACAATTTTACCTTCAACCTAAACATCATTTAACTAAATGCCTGTTTAAAAATAGTTGATAATACCGGGCGTTAATAAGTTAAACAAAATATTTAAATTTTTCTATATACATGTGTAATTTCGGACAAATAATATAATGTATCGACTATATTATTTTACCTGACTTAAAAATTTATAAAGAAAAATGTAAATATTTTGTTATTTAAATATTTCAATTATTATTTAAAAAAAATGTCAGCGTATTTCTAACTTCACAATATTTCAGTGTAATTGTACGCGTGGCGCGTGAAATATAATTTCGAGTTTAGAAAAGCCTAAAAATTTGGTTTGGTCGCTCCGCTTCGCGGAGCGACCAAACCAAGTTTTATGGCTTTTTTAAACTCGAAATTTTACTTCATGCTTAGTCTGGGAGTGGAAACACTCGCTGTAAATTTCATATTGCATGTTTTTATATAAAATCGACAAATGCCTAAACATTTTTATTATTTTATTATGTATATTCAAAAGAAAACAGTATATAATACAATAAGTCATTTATAAAAATAATACAAAGAAGTGCAGAATTTTACCTAAAATTAACTTTATAATTGCTCGGCTGTTAATGGGTTAAACTACGTAAATTTAAAAAAAAAATTGTCAAAATATTTGAATTCTGTAGTCACATTTTTAAAAATGTTTAGTACAATATACCTTTCGTTAAAGTAAAAAAATCCTGATTCCAACAGTATAAAAAACGTATTTTGCAACAAAAATTAGCTTGGTGTAGTTTACCTCCTACATACAGATATTTATGATAAGACATACATGTAATTGTATTTTAAATGCATTTCCGTCATTATTTACATTGTGTACAATTCTTAATATGGTTTATTTTTTTTTAGGATGCGCATGTGCCTACCTACACTTTTATATAAACAACATAGATAAAAGCACTGAAAGAGGAAAACTATTGATTTGTGTGTGTTGGACACACACGCACTTCAAAGAATGTTTGGTTTGACGGGAAATTGTTCGAGTCGGGGTTTCTATCCTTTTCAATTGATAGAGAAAAAATAATAAAGTTTATGTAATTATTATAAAAAAAATAACAAAGTTTCAGGAAATTATCAATTTCCTTCAACAATGCTTTCAACGAACAAAGTAATAAAAACATAAGTAAACTTTATTATTAGTTTTTCTACAAGATTGATACTGATGGATAGTTAGAAAATTATTATAAGTTTATAAATAATCGTGTTCGAATATTGAAATTAATATAGGAACAAAGTTTTTTTATAAGTTCAAAATACGCCGAGCATTGGACGTTATAAATAATAATTGACAGATTAAAATAATTTGATTTTAAAATTATTTTTTACCTAACCCGTGGTGAAGTATTTTATAATCTAAATCTAAATATTTAATTAAAAGGCTTTTTTTGTTTCACTGATTTATATTTTCTCCGACTAGTTTCAACCATTGGTCATCTTCAAGGAGGAATGTACAAAAAATATCTAAGCAGCAATATATATATATATATATATATATATATATATATATATATATATATATATATATATATATATATATATATATATATACATATATATATATATACAGGGTGGGGCATTTAACGCGTTTTTCGCAAATATTTCGACAACAAAGCATTTGACGCAGAAATTACCAAATGAATAATAATCGTACAGGAGTGGGTCATAATTATGTAATATTAGTTTTCTCACAGGTGGCTCTGTTGTCGCTAAAACAAGGTCAACTCAATTATATTTAACGGGAACCCCTATTTTTGATTGCGGTTTCGAATTCCTCGTAAAAAACTAACAGGAATTTACTTAACTTATTTTTTGTCAGCCTGATAGATGGCGGTGTAATTGAGACAGGTGAAACATTAAAGATGTTCTGGTGTCTTAGAATCAAACACTTGTTTTTAGAGTGTCAGCACGCACAAATGGCAGCAGTATTAACATTTTAACCAATATTGCATGTTTTGTGGGTTATTTCTTTAATTAAAAAAAAATAAAAAATGTCTTTTGTAATAAGTTGTAATTCTGATTTGACGGGAGCCACATAGTCGATATGATTTTTGTGTATGGTGAAGCTGTACGCAATGCGAATGCTGCATGTGTTTTGTACGCTGAGAAGTATCCGGATCGACATCATCCGTGTCACATGACTACTTCGGATTGTCAATTTATTTGCGGACACTGGCAGCGTAAAACGAACCAGGAATCGAAGACGTACTGTCACACATGAAGATGCCGACAGGAATATTTTAGCTGCAATTGCAGTCAATCCTCAAATAAGTTCCCGACAACTTGAGCAGATATCAGGAATTTGGCGAATTCTTCATCGACATAAATTTCATCCTTATTACGTATCATTGCATCCAGAACTTCATGGGGACGATTTTTAAAATCGAGTGCACTTTTGCAATTGGGCTCAACAACAGATCCACAACCGTGACTTCGTTTCAACGATCTTATTCTCAGATGAATCAAGTTCCACAAACCGTGGCCAAATCAACCGGCATGCCATGCATTATTGGGCTGAAGAAAATCCCCATTACAACTGGATCATCAACGACCGTGGAGTGTCAATGTTTGGTGCGGCGTTATGGGAGATTATCTAATTGGCATATACTTTATCGACGGAAATCTGAATGCAGAAAAATACATTCAATTTCTGACAACTCAGATCCCAGTTTTACTCGTAGAAATCTCTCTGCAAAACCGCTTAACAATGTGCTATTAACAGGATGGATGCCCCGCACATTTTGCGTATGTAGTCCGGAATATTTTGAATCGCCGATTTCCGAACAAGTGGATTGGTCGTGGAGGACCTGTGCCTTCGCCGGCACGTTCCCCGGGCCTGTCTCCGCCAGACTTCTTCCTGTGGCGAATGCTGAAGGCCAAGTGTTACGCGGACATACCAACAACCAGATGATATGAAGCAGTGTATTCGCGGTGCTTGTGCGAACATCAGCAGGGACACACTTCGAGAAGTTCTGACATCATTTGAAAACAGACTCACAAAATGTCTGGAAGTGCTCTAGAGATGATTTCAAGTAAGTAAAATACAAGCGCGCACTCTTGAGGGAAATGTACACAATCTGCCCGTTCTGACCAGCCTTTCTCTTCTAGCTTCCTACAAGATGGCAAGATGGATTTGATCGACCTGAAGAGAGGCTTCTGTCTGTTTCGAAACACTTTCTTTGTTTTTTCAGCCAATATATCTCAAATTGATTCTACCTGCAAAACATACAAAAATCCGAACGCATTATCATTTTTCGCAATTACTCGTATATTCAATTGCATTTATACTTTCTGAACGGATTTTATTTGTTTAATTATTTCAGAACATAAGTATGAAATCGGTGTAGTGATATAAAATTGTAACAATTTTGTGTGAATGGTTTTACAGTCGATTTACCCAACGGAAAGCAATCCGAGGATCAGATGGATCGTAAAAATGATATATTTCCTCGTACACCAACTGTCCACTTCGCATAGGTCTCTTTAGGGATTTCGACAAATTTTAATACCTATAAAAAAATCCAAATCCTTAGAGTAATAACCAGACAAACCAGACAAAATCTGATACGTATCCTTATTTATTACATACAGGGAATTTATCTTTTAAGTATGTATATACATAACGTAATGTATACGCTCTAAATTTCCAGGTGGTTTTTGTTTTTTAAAAGTGTTTAATTTGAAGTTTTGAACGAGAGTTTCCACTCCCAGATTAGGCAAGAAATAAAATTTCGAGCTTAGATAAACCTAAAAATTTGTTTTGGTCGCCCCGCGATTTGAATACGCTCTTTATTTTGAATTAAAAAGAGTCTGTATTTTCTTAAATGTAATATCCCGGCGCATGCACCATTTAAAAATAACTGTTTTGTATAAGAGGAATTGACTCCTCATCCTTAGAATAAAACAGTTTCATATAGTGTTAGTGCTTATTATTATTCAATAATTAACTTGATTAATTATTATTAATAACCACACAATTTTTACTATAAACATGTATTTATAAAAGCAACAATAATTACGTAAATAAATATAGAGTTATGTATATTATTCAGAAATAACAATTAGGTAGGTAATAATATACAAATTCTAGAAACAGGCGGGTGTTGGAAATTTACATACACACGTACGCCCCACGCAATCGATATTTTCATATAACGGGCACCCGCTGAACAAAACAACTTTGAAATGGATTATGTAACAGAGAGTTTTGTTTTCGAGCAATTGTCTCTTATATCGGTCGTGTTAGGGGGGGCGAGAAAAGGGAGGGCGGTTGACATAGTGTAGCTCGTAAAAGGGTTCTTTAACAGGCAAAGTGGAAAATTAAAACGAAATTATGGGATGAAAATACATTTTCGTCATTAAGATTATATCAGTTACAAACAGAAACACACTTATTATTATTAGGGAATAAATAAGTAAAATGATTGATGTTGATTGAGCTGTGTCGGAATTGAAATTGAATTTTACTTATTCAATCAATGCAGGAATCCAATTACAAATTAAAGTTACAAAACAAACGAATACAAAGTCAAATTTAAAAATTCGATAGCTGAGGCTGTTACTTGGTAAAATTCCATATCAACACTTTTAGTAAACAACACACTTGGTTAATATTTTACTGTTTATTAGTTGACACTGCAACAATTATTTCGTCACGCAGTGGCTTTATTAGGCAGATAATTCTAATTTATATTAACAGTGATTTAAATATAAAAGGCCAATAAACACTAATTCCAATAATTATGCTTTGAGTTTATTTCTCATTTATTATGATTTGGCATTCAAGTCTTAGCAATGAACATCGACGTTTTTTATTTAAGTATACATATCCCGATATTCAAGCATTCATTGATTTTTTTAAAACATTGCAGCTAGACATCGAAAACAAAATGTTTAAGGAAGCTAGGAAACCAAAGAATTATAATCAACTTAACTTTAGTTACAAAGAAATTAACGTTTCTATTGCTTATAAATACTGAAGAAATTATTATAGTATTAGAGCATAGTAGATTAGAGCATTTTCTTTATAAATGGAAAAGTACATATAAGTATAAGTAGAAAAAAAACTTATTGTATATGCAGGGCGAGTTTTTCTTATTTTGCTATTAGAAATTTCAAAAGTGGCATTGTAGTTTCTTTATAAAACTGCACACTTTTACCTGTTTAACTGTTTTTCTAATAGAATAAGCAGTTAAATAGGTAAAAATGCGCATTTTTATAAAGAAACTACAACGCAACTTTTGAGATTTCTAAAAACATCAAGGTATTATGTAAAACGGCTATTAAAAAAAGATGTTTTTTCGGTTATTACAAGAGTGTATATTTTACTAATATATTGACTAATAATAAATGATCAAATGTCGTTTGTCGAAATTAGTTTTAAATATAACATTCACTAATACAAGGCACTTTCGTTTTAAGTATACATATCCCAATTATGTGTTGTAAATTTTCAGATATTCGTTGTTTTTTAATAGGGTTCAATTTGAAGCATTAAACGAGTATTTTCCACTCCCAGGTTAAGCATGAAGTAAAATTTCGAGTTTAGAAAAGCCTGAAAATTTGGTTTGGTCGCTTCGCGAAGCGGAGCGGCCAAACCAAATTTTCAGGCTTTTCTAAACTCGAAATTTTACTTCATGCGACACCCGTATAAAACACTAATTTTAATTGAAGTTCGAAATACACTATTAAAACAGCATGCTAAAAACGTGTATTCTGAACATCACATCACATTAGTGTTTAGTACGCGTGGCGCATGAAGTAAAATTTCGAGTTTAGAAAAGCCTGAAAATTTGGTTTGGTCGCTCCGCGCTTCACGCTACGCAACCAAACCAATTTTTCAGGCTTTTCTAAACTCGAAATTTTACTTCATGCTTAGTCTGGGAGTGGAAAACACTTGTTTAAAACTTCAAATTAATCACACAAAAACAACAATATGTAAAATAAACATTTCATCTTAAAAAACAGGTTTCTTGAATACCTACTAAAGTAGAATACCGACTTGTTTAAATTATTCAAATAATTTAAACAAGTTGGTATTGTTGCAATAAATTTTAATATTGAGTAACTACTTTTCTAAGGAATGATGAAAACTAATTAATAACAATTTATCTGTTAGAGGTAACAGATGAATTATTTATAATTAGTTTTCATCATTCCTTAAAAAAGTAGTTATTCACTCGACTATTTCTGTTGTTTTCTATTTAAACCATCTTCAAGATTTACTAAGACTTATTTAAACTTCACACTTGAATTTATTGATCAAGAGTAGTTGCGACTTAGTAAAATATTGATTTGTATAGAGAGTTTCAAGATATTTATCATTGCACTGCCAGTAGGGAGATGGCAATAATTTTTAAACATGTGATTATGTTTTTAATTTAAACGGGTCAATTTATTGTATACCTCTCTTTTTAATTGAAACTGTCAGGATAGGATCAAAATAGATTTCCATTTCCAGTTGTAATTGAAACAAACATGAAACAATTATTTTCGTAATTAATCACACGCAACAACAATACGCACTGCTTTAAAATTAGAGTGTATAAACTAATGTACTGTTGATAAATAATTAATGCAGAATACATTATCAAATTAAAACTGGTTATGTTAATATATTTAACTGGTGATATATTAATTATAATTATTTATCGCAAATTGAGAACGTATTTATGTTTATGTTAATACTGAACGCAATGTTTATTTATGGTAAATTTCTAATTATTTAATCGATTTTGTTTTTATAATAGTTAATAATAGTTGTAAGTATTTTTTGTCCAGAAATAAATATCCAGTTTGCAGTTTTTTATGTTCATAACTAATAAGTTTAAATTTTCTCTAAACTATTATAGAGGGGGGTCAGAAAATTAGTGAAAAGCTTTACGTAACGCTATTCGTTAATTAATTTTCAGTAGAAAAATCTAAAAATTGTTTTTAAAATAAAAACCCAAAAAATGTTTTTTAGACATTTATTGGATGTTGGTTTTAAACCAATTCACCTTTTAAATTTCGTAATTTAACTATATGTAGACGCCACACACGCATTCACATATGGTACTTCTATGGACACAGGTGGGAAAATTTATGTTAATTCAAAAAACCTCAAGGGGCCATTAATATTCTAAATATATCACAAGAATTTGTTTTTAGCATTTTGTGTTCAGTTATTGCTAGTATCAATTTACTCAACATTATATAAAAATGTGTAATGTCAAGCTGGTTTATAATAATATATTACGTAACGAGAGTGACATATGAGCGGATATGTTGCGCACGAGCCGCGCAGCGGCGAGTGCAGTATTTCGCGAGTATGTAATTGCCATACCACTCGAGAAACGTAAGTTACTTTACTTACGCCCTAACAAAATAAACAATGAGCATGAAAGAACAACTTATTTATTGCAATAATTTTTTAGTAGTATGACAATGATGAAAACTAAATGATTACTTGATTAATGTACAGAGAATGTTTCTTTTAGGTAAACATATGCATAAAGCTATACCTTTTCTGACATCCGTTGTTTTTTAAAAGAGTTCAATTTCAAGCTTTAAACGAGTGTTTTCCACTCCCAGAGTAAGCATGAAGTAAAATTTCGAGTTTAGAAAAGCCCCGTGAAAATTTGTCGAGGGTCGCGCAGCGACCCGAGACAAATTTTCTGGGCTTTTCTAAACTCGAAATTTTACTTTATGCGCCACGCATATAACCTACTGATTCTAAGTGAGGTTCAAATATACATAAGGTTCGCAATATTTTAGTGTTTTATACGCGTGGCGCATGAAGTAAAATTTCGAGTTTAGAAAAGCCCAGAAAATTTGTCTCGGGTCGCTGTGCGACCCTCGACAAATTTTCACGGGGCTTTTCTAAACTCGAAATTTTACTTCATGCTTAGTCTGGGAGTGGAAATCACTCGTTCAAAGCTTCAAATTGACCTCTTTAAAAAACAATGAATAACTAATGATTTAAAGAAAATAAGCTGAATTTGGAATACGTATACTTTAAAGAAAAACTCCCTGTACATCAAAGAAATTTGGTTGTGCGGTAAGCACAACGTGCTATTACGTGCCATTACGGGCATGTGTACGTAATGTCAATCATACTTGTCAAGATGACTTCCAAAAAATTAGTAAGAATTTTATACAGGGAATTTTTATATTAAGTATACAAATCCCGATATAGAAGGTGCCTAGAAAATAAGTGAAAAGCTTTAGGTAACTTAATTCGTTTATTAATTTTGAGTAGAAAATCAAAGTATGGTTTTTTATTAAGGCTAACGAGGTAATTGAAGCTCTAAATATGTGACTAAAAATCAGTAGCATTTGTAAAATATTTTTACCTACGCTCTATCTAGTAACCGCATCATAGTTACTAGATAGGGCGTAGGTAAAAGTATGTTACAAATGCTACAGATTTTAAGTCATATATTTAGAGTTTCAATTACCTCGTGAGCCTTAATGAAAAACCATACAATATTTTTTTTAATTTTGATTTTCTACTCAAAATTATAAGCAAATCAAGTTACCTAAAGCTTTTCACTTATTTTCTAGACACCTTGTATATCAGGATATGTATACTTAATATAAAAATTCCCTGTACAGCACTCTTACTCATTATTTAAATCTTGAATGCGTTTACTCCAGTAAATAAATTTTTAGAATTGAGATCAAGAAAATACTCAACTTTGTGAAACAAGCCAAGTGCTTTTGTTTGATATCCTTATTATTTTTCATACCACTTTTATTATAATAGCCTTCCTCTCATTCTTATTAATTTCATAAGTATGATTTATATCACGAAGAAAAAAGAATCGTGAATATTCTTTTCCTTTTTCCCAATTTTCGAAAGTTATCACCCAGAAACTTTGTAATTAAAGGAAGCACTTTTATCCCGAAAATTTATTCGTCTATTTTTTCCCGAGCCCGTTAGTTTCGGCGTTAACAATAAAATTAATTAAAACTCGGCTCGAACGAAACAGGGAAAAAGGACGCGTTTTATTTTCACCATCGATTCTAATTAAAGGTCCGAACATTGAATAATTGTTTCATCAGAAGTTAAATTTTTCAATTGCAAGTAATTAATGTTTTCTTCAAAACATTTAACTTGTTAAGTTAAGTATAGTTTTAATTCATTTTATCTATCTCGAAAGAACGTGCTAATTTTAGTAATGTAACAGTTGATATTGAAAATCTTTCAATAAAAATGATTTTGTAATCATCATTGGTGGTTCGCACGACGAATATCAAAATTGTTATTTAGAATCGAGGTATATTAATAAAGTTATCAGTGATTTAAAAGAGACCAATTTTATTATAGTGGAATCAACTTACTAGTCTGGGAATGACAAATATAATGAATACGTATTTGAAAATAATAAACAGTTATATAATATAAAGAAAAAGTACGATTACTGTAATTACATCTCTATAAATTCACTCTTGACTTCAAACAAATTCTTCTCGCGAAATTCACAACTTCTTTCCAAATCAGGTAGATGGATACTATGTCAAACTTTTTCTAATTTTATATCTTCGTTCCACGAGTCACGAAAATTAAATAATAGTGACATAATTAGAGATAACGATGTTACAACTCCATCCACATCACTCAAATCTACTAATAAGGTATCTGGTGTATGTGAAACGTCTACACTCAAAAAAAACTCAAGCAACACTTCGCCAAAAAACGACAATTGTCTGTCAACTATAAAATTACTTTAGCTCATGTAAATTTACAGTATTTACGGAATAAAATTACAAAAAGAACGTCGACAAATTCAAGTGAACAAAATAGATCAATCTATTTTGTTCACTTGAATTTGTCGACGTTCTTTGTATCTCGGAACATTGGGCTAAAGCAGACGAATTAAATACGCTGCATATACCAAACTTTCAGTTAGCCGTTAAATTTTGTAGATCAAATCATATCCACGGAGGTGCAACAATCTTTGTTAGAGATCATTATAAGTTTTCTGTTTTAAATATTACAGTCATTAGTAATTAAAATGGATTTTGATATATGATGAATTAATTTCTCACTTAACCCGTGGTGAAACATATTTAATTAATACGCTTTGATTAAACAATGAAATATGCGGAATTAAAATGAAATATGCGGAATCAAAATTCACAATAATACAAATAATTTTTATATTGTAAGTATATATAGCCGCCCTTAGGTAACTATAATGTTTTTATTTAAAATTTGTCTTGTTTACTCTCTAGTATATTGAAACGGAACTCTAAAATACTTATCTGTGGAGACTTCAATATAAATCATCAAGAAATAATTTACCAACTATGTATACAATTCATACTTCTGCCTTAAATTCATTTTATTTTAAACCAATCACATCTCATGAAGTCGAAAAACTAGTACACTCTTTAAATAATAAAAAATCTGTCAGTATTGATGGTATCACTACTATACAAATAATTACTATACTATACAAATAATTTTTATATTGTAAGTATATATAGGCGCCCTTAGGTAACTATAATGTTTTTATTTAAAATTTGTCTTGTTTACTCTCTAGTATATTGAAACGGAACTCTAAAATACTTATCTGTGGAGACTTCAATATAAATCTTCAAGAAAACGGAGAGTCTTGTAAAATGTTATTTGATGTTTTAAACTCATTTGGACTAACTAATCTGAACAATGAACCTACATGGATATATACAAATGTTAATGGTCATACTTCATCTAGTACAATTCACTATGTGATATCAAATCTATCATCACATTCAATTCATAGTCAAAGTCTATGTTGCAGATCACTTTGCCCAAGTAGTAACCATTTCAGATTGCGACTCTTCAGATGGAAATCAATGTAGTAATGGAAACATTGTTTGTATTTCACGTTGCCTTTCACACGCAACTATTGCTAAATTTGTTGAAACTCTGAGTCTTGAAAATTGGGATATTGTGTTTAATTGTGCGGATGCTGATCGTTCTTTTAATATGTTTGTAACAAAATTTACCCACATACTAATAGTGCCTGTCCATTAAAAACTAAAAAATGAAAACTGGTAAAGATAAATTATGGGTCACTGATGAAATTATTTGTAGTAGTAAAGATTTAAAAGAAATGTTTTACTTAGCAAAAACGCTCAAAAACGAAAATGTATTTAAACAGTATAAGGAAAAAGTAAAGTCTAAAAATATTGAAAAAGCCAAGAATGATTATTACATAAATAAAATTGAAGATTCTAACAATAAATCGAAAACAGCTTGTTATATAATTAATCGAAATCTAGGAAGGAAAAAAAATTTGAAGATTGATGAAATTGTTTTAAATGATATTAAATATTCTGATGCAACGGATAATGCAACATGTTTTGCATCATATTTCACGAGAGTAGCTAGTGAAAAAATAAAATCTCATTTTGGAAATAATTTACCAACTATGTATACAATTCCTACTTCTGCCTTAAATTCATTTTATTTTAAACCAATCACATCTCATGAAGTCGAAAAACTAGTACACTCTTTAAATAATAAAAATCTGTCAGTATTGATGATATCACTACTAGCCTACTAAAATACTCTATCGGTGTCATTTCGGATGTCATTGCTTACATTTTTAACAAGTCTTTAAGAAGTGGTGTCCTTCCATCATTCTTAAAGGTTGCCAAAGTCGTTCCGTTGTATAAAAAAGATAATCCTCATAATATGGAGAATTTTAGACCTATATTGATTTCAAGCTCATTTTCAAAGGTATTAGAAAAAATAGAATATCTAAATATCTTGATAAATTTAACCTTTTATGTGATAATCAACATAGCTTTAGATCGGGTAGATCAGTAGAGACTGCATCAAATCAGATGTTGCAATTTCTCTAAAATAAGATGGATCAGGGTTATTTCGTTGTTGGCCTGTTCTTTGATATATCGAAGGCATTAGGAATATTAACCACATTTTAGTTAAACTGAGTGCCTGAGTTGTAACTCCAAAGGGGATTGCCTGGAGTGGTTTAAATCATATCTCGAAAGAGACGACTCATTGTCTCTGTAAATGGGGCAGAATCAAGTGAGTTTGGTGTTGATTACGGTGTACCTCAGGGATCGGCGTTGGGACCTCTATTATTTATGTTGTATGTCAATGATCTGCCTTTTTATGTTAATAAAGGACACATAGTAATGTTTGCAGACGATACGTCAATAGCAGTATCGGCAGACACTGAATTAAAACTTGACGAGAGGTTAGTGGAGGTGTTGACACAGTTCCAAGATGGGTGCACAAAAAATCATTTGATTTTGAACTATGACAAAACGGTGATTGGTAACTTCGGCAAACGTAAAAAGCCCTCCAAACATTTCAATTTCGGACATAATAATATCAATTACCACTAGAGTCCGAAAATTAAATTCATTTACTAAATGAAGGCCATGGTCGATGCGGATACCTTAATTCGTCTCTATTATGTGTTAGGTGGTGTGTCTAAAATAAATAGAATCTTTGTACAGCAAAAAAGGATTATTAGGCTGATATTTAATGTAAAACTTCCAAACACTTGTTTGGACATATTTAAACACCATAATATTTTAACATTGCACTGTATATATATATATATATATTTAAATGTGTTAATCATATACTCAAAAAATTAATTCGTACAAAGCAATCGGCGATAGACACCCATATAGCACAAGAAATGGATGTATGCTTCGGTTACCGAATCATAATACGAAAACATTCGAAAGATCTCCAAACTATGCTAGAATAACTCTATAAAATAAGCTTCCTTCAGAAATAAAAAATATAAAAACCTACAAATATTAAAAAAAAAAAACAGGTCAAATACTTCCTCGTGCAAAAGTGTTATTATACTATACAGAAGGTTATGACTGATAATTTAAAAAAATAATATATGCATTCTTAGGATGGTTATACTTATCCCATATAATAATTTTGTGTTTTTATGTATTGAGTGTTTTATCTTAGTTAAGTGTACTTACGCAGACATGTCAAATCCATGAAACATGGCATTTTTGATGAAAAAAGATCTATTATTTTCTTATTTACTTGGATTATTATTTCTTTTATTATTGTAAAAAAATTGGTACCGTAAATAAATAAGTAAATAATATGTATACCTAAAAGAAAAATTCACTGAATAACCCAGATAGTACACTAGATATTATTTCGAATGTTACTCTTACATTACGAAAGAACTCCAAAAACTTTAACATCTAATACTGTGAGAAATGAAGTGAGATACACGAATTTTTGTAATTTTTTATACTATGAGATACATTAGTTGTAACTCCAAAAAATAAATGTACATCAAAATAAATAACGCATCAACGCGTGAAAGTTTACCTTAATTAATAATTAAGTGTAAGACAAGAAATGTATGAATAAATCGGTGGCTTGGAGCTAAAAAGAACAATGTCGAAAACTCCGCATTTGAGAAAATGACTATGAAAGTTCTTTATTTCATTATTTTGATTCTAAATGACATAAAGTAGAAGTTCTATGTTTTAACTTTATTTCATATATACCGTGCGATCATTTAAATTATGATGTAGAGTAGGCGGCATTTTTTTGTGCGGTTGCCCAGACTGCTAATTGATTGATGGAATACATTTGAGGTAAACTGTTAACACATCAGTCAGTAGTGCCAATCTAATTTAAAACTCAAAGCCTACCCTAAATCATGTTTTAAACGATCCCACGGTATGGTTTCATAGAATCTGATTCTGTATATAGTGTTTAGAACAATAATAATATTTTCCAAACAAATTACATTGGCCTTTTTAGCTCCAAGCCACAGAAATAAAATATGATATTTTAATATATATTTTTCACCTATTTTTTGTTTGCATGATGTTTAATTATTCAATTATTAGATGTATATGATTTTTAATTATTTTTATTTTCAATTCTACGTTTTAGACGTGAAAATAAATTATTAAATAATCAAATACATCAAATAATTGGATAAATAGACATCAAGTAATCCAATATTTATAAATAATATTAAAATTTCAAAAAAATGAGTAGATGAATTCTTAATAATTGGCAAACCAACATGTAAATGAGTAAAAATATTTACCCATTACGGACAATTGATGCAATGGAAACTTTATTTTAAAAATTATTAAATAAATTAATTTAATACAATTTATTATTTGACCTGATTTAAGAATCTGTAAAGAAAAATATAAATGTTTTGTTATTCAAATATTTCGATTATTACTGATTTTAACTTTTGAAAGTATTTTTCAGCATATTTCGAGCTTCACAATATTTCAGTGATTTATACGCGTGGCGCATGAAGTAAAATTTCGAGTTTAGAAAAGCCTGAAAATTTGGTTTGGTCGCGTAGCGCGTAGCGCTACGCGACCAAACCAAATTTTCAGGCTTTTCTAAACTCGAAATTTTACTTCATGCTCAGCCTGGGAGTGGAAATACTCGTAAGAAGTTTTAAATTTAACGCTTTTATTAAATCAACGAATGCCTAAACCTTTATAGAGTGTAACTACTATATGTATAACTAAAAGAACAATTCGTTGTATGTAATTTAATAAATCATTCACAGAAATCATAAAAAAGAAGTGCAAAAATGTAAAATAAAATCAGACCGTATGTGTGTGTAAAAGTGTAATGGTTATTTACACCCAGTTTATTTTAAAAGCTTCCATTAACAAAAACGTGTTTATATGTGTTTATAACTGTTTTAAAATTTATTTTCATTTAGGAAATAAATTCTCCACTTTTTATTACCTAATATTTATTTTATTTATTTAACGGATTTGGTCGTTAATGCGAAAACGCAGCATTCATTTTTAGAGATGCAAACAAAATATAAAGATTAACATTTAACCCATTAACGGCCGAACAATTATAATTAACTCTAAAAGTTGATTTTAGGTAAAATTCTGCACTTCCTTCTATGATTTCCATGAATGACTTATTATATTACATACTAGGAATTTCTCTTCTAAATACTCTTAATGTATACGCTGTGAATTTTCAAGCGTTCGTCGATTTTCTAAAACCGTTCAATTTGAAGTTTCGAACAAGTGTTGTCCACTCCCGGATTAAGCATGAAGTAAAATTTCGAGTTTAGAAAAGCCTGAAAATTTACTTCATGCGCCACGCGTATAAAACACTGAAGTATTGTGAAATTAGAAATAGACTGATATTTCTTTTTTTTTCTTTTAAATATTAAAATGTTTCTTCACACATTCTTAAGTCAGATCAAATAATACAATGTATCAATTAACTTATTTACTGGTTTAAAAAAAAAATTAAATAATTATTCCGCGTTGTTGCACCTATGGCGCTTAATGCGTTAAATTAGTTTACATTAAGACAATTTTAGCGAAAATCAACTTTTAAAAATAACTTTATAATTAACATTAACACCCAGTTGTTTTTAAAATTATTAATTTAATGTAAAATTGTTTTACCATAAATAAACATCAAACAGACAAATACAAATATTGAAATTCTAAACAAAAAAATTAAATAAAAAAATGCAATTGTTACTGGTGCTTAATAAATATATTGTTTTTACAATTAAAATACGTATATTATTTTTATTTAAATGATGTTACGCCACAACACCAAACCATATTTGTATAAACATAAGCGCAAAAGCGAATTAACAAAAGCATTTAATTTATTCTAATTATAAACCAACACGAAACGTAATACATAAATAAATACAATTTTAGTCGCGATCGCAAAAATTCAAATTCCGATTATGTAACACTCGGTCCACTTAATTCCCAAACCGCGCGCTCTCGCATTAACCCGATTTTTTTTATAAAATCCGCACAGAGTTTCATAAGGGGATAACCGGGAAATCCCGACAATACACGTTTTCCTTTTCCCACTGCGGTCGACGAGAAAAAATTGCATTCATTAAAAGTTGAGATTAATATTTTCTACTGTTAATATTTCCCAGTTCCACATGGAAATTTTGTAATATTATTTTTTTTTAATCAAACGCTCATTTGAATAAATTTTTGAAATTATTTCACGCGCACTGCGATTCTAATAAGTTTTAATAAAGTTTAGTACTTACAATATGTAGCTGTTGTAAGCCTGTCGATGGTGTCTTGCTTCAGTTTGGAATTTTTCTTTCCCATGTTTGTAAAAGTGTAAAATTTACCGTTTAAGTTTAAGCGTAACTTTTTGAAACACACGCTAGCGCGATCGCGTATCACACGAGGGGGGTTGACTTGACCAAGAGCACGCACTCCAACTTGCAACGAGCCCCGAAGAGAAGTGGCGCAGCAGGAATAAGTTGCGCAGACGCACCCCGTCTTCCCGAAGGGTAAGGCCTGAAGGGGGATGGAGGATTTTCGGGGATATCGGGATTCCGTTTGGGATTGGGACTGGGCCGAGGGTGAAGAGTGTGCAGTGTCGACCTGGAGGGCCTCGTGTGCGTCCCTTCGTGGGATCTTCATTTAAACCACTTAACAAGAAAGGACCGTTACGCGTGCTGGCGCCAGGGCTGTGATAATGAATTTCCAAAATTGCTTTTTCCTCGGATGCTTATCGAATAATGGGCGAAGAGTAAATAATTAGTATTCAATCTGTGCGATTTCTGATATTTGTCTATTTGTTTTTGCAAAGTGCTTAATAAACATAAGCAAACTTCCGTATCCCTTGCACAGATTAAGTAGAACTCATTTAAAAAAAAAACAAGAAATGCTGATTCATGTTTTTTTTTAATCTACTTATGCACCCCGGTCGATTTTCAGAAAATTGTATTGCACCGCCATTTAATCAATGATTAAAGTTTCGATTAACCTATCATTTTGAATCAGCCGATTTTCGCTGTTTGGATGTAATTGATTTAACCCTTTCGCTACGAGGAGCGTATCCATACGTTTAGTTTTTATGTGCTCCATGTGCGAATAACGTATATTTTCAAAAGTCCGTAAATCGTGAGCGAAGAGCGCACGAAGTTTGTGTACCTCTTCAATAAGCAGTCTATACAGTATAATTAAAAAAATCCCTTATTGTATGAAAAAACAGAAATAATCCCTATCCAACAACGACTTACCCAACTATCCCAAAAATTCGCATCTAACCCACACATCCATGACATCCTTAATCACCTCTGTTTAGTACGAAACCCCAATATTTTTCCCAAATTCAACAACCCAGAAACCACCATTTATCAATTCATTTCATCTCACATGAATCATAACTAACGGACAAGTACAACTCAGGCTGAAAGACCGATGGTCGATAGCCAAGGATCCAAAAAAATAAAATATAGTGTAAAAATAAACAAACTGTAATTTTTTAGTGCACAATAAAGATGTTTATATATTAAAAAAATCCATGGCCAACTTTTCTTTGTTTGGTTTTTTGCATTTTCTTCAAAGAAAATGTAATGCAACTCTATAAAATGTTTACACACGGTATATGCCGGTATGAGCTTGTGGTACGAAATACGTACGGATACGCATTGTGTTTTCGAGCACCGTACACGGGACACGCATTTTAAATTCAAACTGCGTAGCGAAAGGGTTAATTTAAGGAGTATTATTAACCACATTTTCCATGACAGATGAATTTAAAAATAAGTTGCTTTTATATCAGTGGTTCCTAATCAGCGAAAGACTGATACTCAGTGAACTGGTCCAGCAAAATTTGAACATCCATGAAAAACGAATAGATAATTATTTTAACCAAGATAATGATTACGATTACCAAATAACATCTTTATATACAAGCCTGCCAAGGGCGGATCCAGAAGCCGGGCGGCCCCCTGACGCCAGAAAAAAAATCTTTAGTAAACATTTAATTTAGGCTGAAGTAAACTAAACAATGATTCTTTAACGTTTTTCACACAGTTCAATGAAAACTCTTTCGGGATTCTGGATTGTGGTAATGAAAAAGAACCGAGTTGAGTTGAACTAGTCTTTTACACACACAATTGTATAAGTAACTGCAGGGTGTGCTGAATTGGAAAATCTCTCATGTGTAATAATGAGAATGCTGTTGTATAAGTATGTTTTTTATGGTTGATCTATCTTAGTCTAATCAGGGCTGTTATGTTTAAAACATTTTGTTTTAAAACAGTGTTTTAAACGTTCATAATATATAAAATTACGAAAATGTTATTCGTGAAAATGCAAACAATGTCTTAATTAATAAGACAACTGCAAATACACCTCCGGATATTAAATTATACAATTAAATATTTAAAATCTTATTTAATTTGATTTGTTACAACGCTCTATTAAAGTATAGTAATTTCATATATTATGTTTAAAGTGTGCAAACTATAGGACTATCAGAGGCGTAAGCTTATTTTCTCGAATCCAAATAGTTTTGAATTTGAATTTATCTTGATTAAACGTTAATTTGTTTAAAACGTTTTTATGTATTATTTTGGTTTTTTCTTTGGGTTTGTTTGGCATAGGTATTACCATTCAGCCACTAACGTTGATTTTATTTATAATCTATATTAACATATATTTCGACTATTTGGACGTCACAACACATTCACACACATCCATGGAACCGGAGCCGAGTATTTTTCGTTAGAAAAATTACTCTCCTCCGCTGGGAATCGAACCCAGATCACCTCCGTGTCCGATTGGCGAAACCGGCGGCTCAACCGCTCGGCCACGGCGGGCCCGTTTTTATTTTGGTTTATTTTAGATTTTCTGTCGATTTACTGGAATGTTGTTTGTTGAATATAACAATTCCAGCAAACTTAGAGAAAATATTAGAAATAACATCTAGTTTTGAGCCAATATGTAACAAGTACTCAAATTTATTTTCATTGAGAAAAGATGCAACTCCTTAATGAAGTATCCTTAATGAAGTATGCTCCCTAAAGGATATTGCCGACTACAGTATATTTAAAACAGTAACAAAAGCTATGGACTGTTACGTAGCTCTTACCGAGAATAGCTACCCTCTACTAAAAGCGTTGGTACAGATCCTGCTTACTCTACCGATTTTAATAGGTAAGTAGCTGTTAATACACCAATTAATCCCTTAAAAAAATAAGAAACATATTCTCGAAACAGCCAAGAGTCTGATATTTTAACAGGTCTGTTTTGGGTTTATGTTTATTTATATACAGGGCGAGTCTAAAGTCTGGAATAAAATTAATATTTCTTGGGTTTGGGTTTGATGGAAAAACCCTGAGACAGGTCAATTTTTGTTCATTAATAGGGCGCATTAATGAACAAAAATTGACCTGTTTTGGTGCATTTAAAAATATTGTGACCTCACTAGTGTTTGACGTGTGACGTCAGTGGCATTTTTTAAATAGATTTTAATTTTTTTATTTAGCAACTTCTGTACAGCTCTTAATTCTCTTTATAGTGACATAATTATTCATTTAATCTAAAAACAAGACATAGAAAAATGATTATAAAAATCTGCACAAAATTCATAATTACTATATTTAATGTTTTTAACTGTCTAACTTGTTAACATGTCAAATATTTAATGACACAATCTTTTTTTAGTTAGCGATTTAACTAAAAACATCTGAGCACAGAGCAATTATGATTTTTGTGCGGATCTTTATTACCGTTTTTTCAATCTCTTGTTTTTAGATTTAATGACGCGTATTTTTCAAAAAGAATATGTGAATATAAATAGAATTAAGAGCTCTACAAAACTTGACAAATAAATAAAATCGACTTCTATTTAAAAAAAAATACCGATGACGTCACACGTCAAACACTAATGACGTCACAATATTTTTGAATGCACCAAAACCGGCGCATTAATAAACAAACATCAACCTGTCTCGGGGTTTTTCTATCAAACCCAAGATAACAGAAATATGAATTTAATTCCAGACTTTAGACTCACCCTGAATACAGGGTGAGTTATTTTCATGTTCTCCATGGGGATCTTGGAAACTATAAGAGATAGAGAATTGGTTAAATGGGCAAAGTAGTGCAGTTTTATGAGCTGAATAATAATACACTCTTAAAATTTTCGAAAAAGTCAAGGGTAACCAGATACATTGAAAAATATGAAAAGTGGCGATTTTTTTAAATAATTTTGTCTCGGTTATTAAAAGAAAAAGAAAGAAACTTTGAACGGCAAAGTTTTAGATAATTTGACACTAAATAATAAAATATTATCAGATATTTTATATCGACATTAGTTTTCAAAATATACCACAAACTTGCATTTATTTAAATGGTAACCATAGTTGGCTATGTCATCATTTGAAAGAGATTCTTTTTTCCTCTTTAATCTGATATATCACTTGATAAACTTATTTATAAAAATAACTGAGTGATTAAGAATTATCTATTTAATTTACAACAAAAAAATAGTTGGCCATGAACAATTATAATTATAAAACAATTGCGGCTGTTTGTAATACCGGAATTTGTTTATTTTTTGTCAAATAAGTTTATTTGGAAGTTATATTTATTTATTTTTTTTTTATTTATTCAAATACTTGTACATAGACACAGTAAAAGTGTTTAACAATTGTCAATAATATAATAAGAACCAGTTTAGCTAAAATAACATTTAGAACTTAAAAAATAATAACTTAAATAAAATATACCAACATGACAGAAAACAGAACATTAAATTAGTTGGTTAAAAATTCAGTTATTATGTTGGAAGAAATTGAAATGAGTATGAAATAATGGCCACACAAAAGCAGTTGTTTTTAACACTAAATGAATTGACTAAAATAAATCAATAAAATTAACTGTTACCATCAATCGCAATTGTTTTATTGTAGTCATTATTTCATGACCAACCATTTTTTTGTTGTCAATAAAATAAAAAATAGTTGAAAACTCAGTTATTTTTGTGACATAGCCAACTATGGTTTTCATTTAAAGAAACGGAAGTTTATGTTATATCTCGAATACTGATGCCGATAAAAAAAAATATAATGAAATTTTACCATTTAGTGTAAAATTATCTAGAACTTAGCTGTTTATACTTTTTTTCTGTCTTTTTTAATAACCAAGAAAAATCGATTTGAAAAAATCGCCACTTTTGACATTTTTAAAAATATCTAGTTACTCTTGACTTTTTCGAAAATTTTACAAATGACTTTATATTCAGCTCGCAAAACTGCCCTACTTTGCCCGTTTAACCATTTCTTTATCTCTTATAGTTTCCGAGATCCCCACAGAGACATGAGAAAACTCACCCTATATAAATTTAGTATATAACATGAAATATAAGAAACTAATATCACATAAGTCATGTTTTAAATTCTCATGCAGTCACTTAAAAATATATTTATTTATTATTATAAAACTTACAACTAGTATAAATACTGTTGTGCTAATTGACTAGTTTTATTTTTTTTAATTTTAGAATTAACATTAACATTATTGTAATTCTTTTAACAGCCACAGCTGAACGAACATTTTCAACTCTCAGAAGATTAAAGACCTGGATCCGAACAAGAATGGGAGAGGACCGGCTAACAGGACTCGCTCTTCTTAATGTCCACAGATACATTGAAGTTAACCCTGAAAATGTATTAAATAGATTTGGTACGAAGCTTGACTTCATAATATAATCGAAGAAATTTGAATTGCCTTAAACCTAATACAAGGATTTCAGATAAAATTCTCATTGTTTATTTACGAGTTCAACCTTATTTAAGATACTCATCATTATTATGAATCTAAAATATAATGTTCTCCTTTATTCTCTGAAAAAAATACTGTAATAGTTTTCTTTTTGTAAGGCTATAAGCCATCATTAGTACGGCATGACAAATAAATTAGTCAATGAACGATTAATTAAAAATATTATACAAGGTGCCCGTATTTCAATAAAATGTATGGGAATCTCAGTTATTTAAAAAGTTAGAGAGTCGGTTAAATTGGGGAAAAGTTGCGTATTTTAGAGCCGAATAATAATCTAAAAACGAATTTGAAATATATTCTTTCGTTTTTGAGATATTGTCAAAAATAGATTTTTTGAAATTTTGTTTATATTTTTTTATTCAAAAACCATTGAATCCAGACATTTACAACTTTGACATTATACAGGCACTTTTTAACGAGACATCTAGTAACATATTTTATTTTAAGATAACTATAACATCAACTCAGGGACCATAGCCAACTTTTGTTTTTCTTATGAGCGCCATTTTGTATTTTCATATTTTTTGTAAGAATATTTTTTTCTGAATTCAATTATGTATCATACTTATAGTGTATTGTACATTGGATATATGAAATTTTAATGTTTTGTTTTTTGTAAAGAGTGCCTTGGAAACAGTTGAGTAACTTACTGATTTGACAACTCCTAGGACCCATAATGTTGTTAAAATATATCAACGAGTGTCTTCCACTCCCAGACTAAGCATGAAGTAAAAATTCGAGTTTAGAAAATCCCCGCGTAGAAAATTTGTCGAGGGTCGGGCAGCGACCCGAGACAAATTTTCACGGGGCTTTTCTAAACTCGAAATTTTACTTCATGCGCCACGCGTATAAACCACTGATTTACAGTAAAGTTAAAAATATAAAACGCTTAAGTGTGATGGTGATCAATATTTATTGAGATGAAGTGAAAATGGAAGAATTATTATTTTTGTGAATAGTTTTGGAATAATAATAATAAAAGTAGAATAAATTAAGATTGTGCAACTTTTCTACTGTTGATATTTAGGTCATCATATCTTTAACGGGGAAAGTGCTATGATGGACACATCAGCATTTTATCCATTTATGTTTTGTGTGATAATCCATTATTACAAAAGTTATTAAATAATTTTGACTGCTAACAATGATTGACTGCTGTCAAAATTTCATTGATTAATAGATATGACGTCATAGTTTCCAAGGCACTCCTTGTAAAAAAGAAAATATTATAATTTGAAAAATCAAATCTAAAATAAATTATGAGTGTTGTGCATTACTGAGTTCAGAAAAAAATATTCTTTCACAAAATATGAAAATCCAAAATGGCGCCTTTAAGAAAAACAAAAGTTGGCTATGGTCCCCGCTAAATCTTATAGTTATCTTAGAAAAAAATATGCTACTATATTCCTCATTAAAAAATGCCTGTATATTGTCAAAGTTTTAAATATCCAGATTTAGTAGTTTTTGAATAAAAATAATAAAAACAATTTTTCAAAAAATCATTTTTTGTTAATATCTAGAAAACAAAAAAAATATTTCAAAATTGTTTTCAGATTATTGTTAGGCTCTAAAATACGCAACTTTGCCCGACTCTAATCGACTCTCTATCTCTTCAAATAACTGAGATCCCTATACATTCTGTCGAAATACGGACACCCTGTATATTCAAGTGCCTTGAAGCCTGCCAAGTATCGTGTTTTCAGCAAACATTCTACAAGAAGTTTTTCGTTTAAGTATACATATGTGCTGTGAATTTTCAGATATTCGTTGTTTTTTCAATAAGGTTCAATTTAAGGCTTTAAACGAGTGTTTTCCACTCCCAGGTTAAGCATGAAGTAAAATTTCGAGTTTAGAAAAGCCTCAAAAATTTGGTTTGGTCGCATAGCGCGGGGCGGCCAAACCAAATTTTCAGGCCTTTCTAAACTCGAAATTTTACTTCATGCGCCACGCGTATAAGACACTTATTTTAAGTAAAGTTCACTTGTTCACAATATTTTTGTGTTTTCAGTGGGTAATACGCTTCGCGCTACGCGACCAAACCAAATTTTCAGGCTTTTCTAAACTCGAAATTTTACTTCATGCTTAACCTGGGAGTGGAAAGCACTCGTTTAAAGCTTCAAATTAAACCCTTAAAAAAAGGCGTATGCATATGGCATATGTATACCTTAAAGCAAAATTTCTCGTATCTTTGATAAAGTATAATAATGAATCCAAACAAGATCTTTTTAAAACAAACAAATTTGTTTGTTATATTACTATTACTATTATTGTTTATTTATACCAAGTTAACTTGCTACAAGATAACAATAACATTGGCTATTTTAACACACATTCTTAGCTATAATATCCAGAGCTGGGCAGGATTCGAATCATTCAGGATTCGATTCCCGGATTCGAATCCTTTTAGAGGATTCAACAGAGGTATTCGAATACTTTAGTGAAAACGGATTCGTGATCCGGATTCGTTATATTTTTTTAAAAGGATTCGTATTCGAATCCAGACGTAGATGATTTGAATCCTTATAAAAGGATTCGAATTCTTATACAAGGATTCGAATCCTTATAAAAGGATTCGAATCCTTATATAAGGATTCGAATTCTTATAAAAGGAATCGAATCCTTATAAAAGCATTCGAATCCTCATACACGGATTCAAATCCTCCTAAATAATTCGAATCATCGCTATTCAGGCTGGGATTCGAATTCGATTAATTCAAATAGTTAAATATTCTAATATGAATATTTAAATCACTAAATTATTCATATTTGAATATAAATATTGAAATTTTCTAATAATTCAAATATTTGTGAATGGATATTTGGTTACTTAACCATAAAAAATATCCAACGTTAATAGTAGTGAAAATTTGTCGAGGGTCGCTGCACGACCCTCGACAAATTTTCTACGCGGGGCTTTTCTAAACTCGAAATTTTATAATAATAATAATAATAATAATAATCTTTATTCCAAATGGAGACAGTACATGATACATACAATAATTACTAGGATAATTACAACAGTAACATATTCCGTTGCCAATCGAAAGCGTCAAAAAAGAAGAAACTATACAATTCCTAAAATAATACTTGACAAAAAAGAAAAACTATTAATACATGTAGCTATGTACATACACTTATGTATGCATTCATTCACTTATTCATATAATCTAAAATAGAGTAATTTTCCTGTTCGATCAAATAATCTTTCAAATCTGTTTTAAATCTATTCTCATGTTTAATAATTTTTAGGTAGGTAGGTAATTTATTGAACAACCTCAACGCGGCATATATAGGTGATGTCTCAAAGAGAGAAAGTCTTACTTCATGCTTAGTCTGGGAGTGGACAACACTGGTTCTTAGAAGTTTCAAATTGAAGGATCACTCTAGATTACTAAGTTTATTACCATTTTATAAAGGCTACAGCTCGAAGGACCAACCATGGTCTTCGGAGACCGAAGGACTGCAGGGAATCGAAGTTTTTTTACAAGAAAACAACGAATATCTGAAGGTTTACAGCATGGATAGGAAAGAAAACATCTAATTTAAAAAAAATATCGAAGTTAGGTTGGTTTTCAGTGCATTTTTAACTTCACTTTAAATCAGTGTTTTATACGCGTGGCGCATGAAGTAAAATTTCGAGTTTAGAAAAGCCCCGCGAAAATTTTCTACGCGGGGCTTTTCTAAACTCGAAATTTTACTTCATGCTTAGTCTGGGAGTGGACAACACTCGTTTGAATTTTAAATTTAACTTTTTTAAAAAATCAACGTATGTAATATAATAAATCATTCATTGAAATCATAGAAAAAGATTCAAAATTTTATTTAAAATTAACTTTTAGAGTTAACTTTATAATTTGGTCGGCTCTTACTGGGTGAATATTCTATTCCTAAAGAAAACCGTTTTTATTTAATATTAAAGTTGCATTTATTACAATAACAAACGGTGAATAAATCGACATAAATCTAGAAATATCGAAAATCTCGACATGTAGAAAATCTTGACGGTCCACTCCCAGACTAAGCATGAAGTAAAATTTCGAGTTTAGAAAAGCCCCGCTTAGAAAATTATCGAGGGTCGCGCAGCGACCCGAGACAAATTTTCACGGGGCTTTTCTAAACTCGAAATTTTACTTCATGCGCCACGCGTATAAAACACTGATTAAAAGTGAAGTTAAAAACGCACTGAAAATCAACCTAACTTCGATATTTTTTCAAAATTGGATGTTTTCTTTCCTATCCATGCTATAAACCTTAAGATATTCGTTGTTTTCTTGTAAATAAACTTCGATTCCCTGTAGTCCTTTGGTCTCCGAAGACCATGATTGGTCCTTCGAGCTGTAGCCTTTGTAAAATGGTAATAAACTTAGTAATCTAGAGTGATCCTTTAATTTGAAACTTCTAAGAACGAGTGTTGTCCACTCCCAGACTAAGCATGAAGTAAAATTTCGAGTTTAGAAAAGCCCCGCGTAGAAAATTTTCACGGGGCGCCACGCGTATAAAACACAGATTTAAAATGAAGTTCAATAACACATATATCATCATTAATTAAAATCATTATATAATCAGATATTTAGTCGGTAAATGTACATTTTTGTTAATAGAAACTGATGGAATAAAATATTACTGGTTGCAAATAATAGATTTAAATTTAATTTTAAAGGATTTGTATCCGTGATTAAAAAATGAGGATTCGAATCTTTCATTCGAATCATATTTTTCACTTACGAATCCTTTATTCGAGTATTCGTGATTCGAATCATATTAGGTGATTCGGATTCGTGATTCGAATCCTGTATTTGAGGATTCATCCCAGCTCTGATAATATCTTAGTTATGTGTAGAAGTGCAATAAGACATTATGATGACATATTTTTTGATAAGTGGTTTGATTGTTTTTTTATTAATTATTATGTAATATACTCATGTTTTGTTTTAAATTTTATTCTTTAATTGTAAAATTGTCCTGTAAATGGGTCTCCTGTTGGGCAATAAATGATATTATTATTATTATTATTATTATTATTTAATTTCCTTAAATAAACCACATTCTGACTATTGAATTTGAATTAAAGGCACTTTTACTTAAATCTTTTTTTCTTCCAACTAGTTTCGACTTATTCTCATTCTCAAGGAATAATGTTATTATTTTATTATTTTTTGAGAATGACGATAAGTCGAAACTAGGTGTAAAAAATAAAGATTTAAGTAAAACAAACGAAGTGCCTTTAATTCAAGTTAAATATTTGTTAAAATGTTTCATTAACTGATCAATGAGAACCAAATTAAATGTACATTTGAATCACCTAGAACCGGGGTCTCCAAACTATCTTCTTCGCGGGCCACAAATACAATTCTACATAATAAAGTAGGCCAAGATCCGATTAATTTTATAAAATTATGAAAAATTTAAGGAACAATTATTACAATATTTCAAAATATGAAATTTACAAAAAAATTACAAACAATCGCGGGCCGGATTCATGCAAGTCGCGGGCCGGATTTGGCCCGCGGGCCGTAGTTTGGGACCACTGACCTAGAAGCAAAGGGGAGTAAGCGACTAATAAAAAAATTAAAAAATCCAGTTTTAAACATCAAGTTACATTAAAACCAACAAATAAAATAGCAGGGTGGTTATGTGGATTTACAGATAATACATGGTTTGTAGTGAAAGTAATGACATTGATTTTTTGCTCTTTTTTGCGAACCAAATTTTCAGGCTTTTCTAAACTCGAAATTTTACTTCATGTTTAATCTGGGATTGGACACACTCGTTATACTTACTTATTTTGCAGTTTCTTTTATTGTAAAATGTATGACTTAAATAAATAGAGTTGATGTTTTAGGCAATTTTTGGAGTACGATTTTCCTTGTAATTTTATTAATTTAAATTTGATAACATTGAAAGAATAGTATTAGTAATTTTTGTGAATTTAATACAAGGAAATCTAAAGTATAATTGTTTTTTTTTTTAAGAATAAGGTATTTTACTTTTACATAATGTAACTGAAAATCCTAACATTTAAAAAAAAATACTATTTTTGATTATCCAGTAAAGAAAACAATAATATTGTATCGTAAATTAAAGTTGTGAGACACCCAAATTAAACACTTCTTTTAGACATTTATTCAAAAATTTATTTATAATTTATTATCATAAAAAATTATTTGAAACACTCTATTATTTTTAAATTATCTAATATGAGAAGCAATAATATTCTACATATATTTAGGGCAAAATCAAATTATGTGAAAGAAACGAACATTTATGAAAATAATGGATATGTATGTCGATTTTGAAAATCTACAGATAAAATATCAATGTGAAAATTTCGAATTATGACAGTTAAATAAATACATTTTTTCAAAATTAACATTTCATTCAAACTCACATCATAATTATAATTCACAAATTACATCATAACTGTGATTACATATCAAAAATTGACTTTATAATGATAATTCCTATTATTTTCTGTTATAAACTCACGCATAAATAACACATTGTAGTTATTTTAAAATTTATAAAACAAAATAACTTTTATTTTTAAATACCGGGTGCCCGTATTTCGACAGAATGTATGGAGATCTCAGTTATTTGAAAAGATAGAGAGTCGGTTAAATTAGAACAAAGTTGCATATTTTAGGGCCTAACAATAATCGGAAAACAATTTTGAAATATCTTCTTTTGTTTTTGAGATATCAACAAAAAACTGATTTTTTAAAAAATCGTTTCTATTTTTTTATTTAAATACTACTGAATCTGGACATTTAGAACTTTGACAATATACAGGCACATTTTAATGAGGAATCTAGTAGCATATTTTTTTCTAGGATAACTATAAGATTTACCCAGGGACCATAGCCAACTTTTGTTTTTCTTATGGGTGTCATTTTGGATTTTCATATTTTTTAAAAGAATATTATTTTCCAAACTCACTAATGTATCACACTCATAATTTATTTTAGATTTGATATTTAAAATTATGATATATTCGTTTTTACAAAGAGTGCCTTGGAAACAATGACGTCATATCTGTTAATCAATAAAATCTTGACAGCAGTCAATCATTATTAGCACTCAAAATTTATGAATACTTGTCAGTTTTTTGTAGTAATTATAATAAGTATCAATTATCACATAAAAAGTTGCACAAACTAAATTTATGCTACTTTTATTATTATTATTCCACAACTATTCACAAAAAAATAATGTTTGCATTTTTTCGCTACATTTCGTTAAATATTGATCACCATCACATCTAAGCATTGTATATTTTTAACTTTACTGTAAATCAGTGGTTTATACGCGTGGCGCATGAAGTAAAATTTCGAGTTTAGAAAAGCCCCGTGAAAATTTGTCTCGGGTCGCTGCGCGACCCTCGACAAATTTTCTACGCGGGGCTTTTCTAAACTCGAAATTTTACTTCATGCTTAGTCTGGGAGTGGACAACACTCGTTCTTACGAGTTCTAATTGAAAAGTCTCTCTAGATTACTAAGTTCATTACCATTTTACAAAGGCTACAGCTGGAAGAACCAATCATGGTCTTCGGAGACGGGAGGACTACAGGGAATCGAAGTTTTTTTACAAGAAAACAACGAATATCTGAAGGTTTACAGCATGGATAGGAAAGAAAACATCCAATTTTGAAAAAATATCGAAGGTAGGTTGGTTTTCGGTGCATTTTTAACTTCACTTTAAATCAGTCTTTAATACGCGTGGCGCATGAAGTAAAATTTCGAGTTTAGAAAAGCCCCGTGAAAATTTGTCTCGGGTCGCTGCGCGACCTTCGACAAATTTTCTACGCGGGGCTTTTCTAAACTCGAAATATTACTTCATGCTTAGTCTAGGAGTGGAAGACACTCGTTAGTTTAAAATACATCACAACTGTTAAAGTATGTATCGTCGGATGCCCGTCTTCAGGGGTGATATGTAAGCAAATTATGGGTGCTAGGAGTTGCCAAATAAGTGAGTTACTCAACTGGAAACCCAAAGCACTCTTTACAAAAACCAAAAGATTAAAATTTTACATATAAAATGTACAATAAACTATAGGTATGATACATCACTGAATTCAGTAAAAAAATATTAATCCAAAAAATATGAAAATCTAAAATGGCGCCCATAAGAAAAACAAAAGTTAGCTATGGTCCCTGGGTAAATGTTATAGTTATCTCAAAATAAAATATGTTACTAGATTTATCGTTCGGGCAGCTTGGTGGTGTAGTGGTTAGAGTGTTGTACTGCCACGCCACGGGCCGGGGTTCAAATACCGGCCTGACAAGTTGTCTGCATTTATATAGGTTAGGATAAAAATGCCAAACACTCCGTCTTCTCGGATATGACGTTAAATGCATGTAGGACCCGTGTACTGCCTGGATGTTGCGTGCACGTTAAAGATCCCTACCGGTGGGTTAGAACTCCCACCGGGTTCGGCAAAATTCCCGGATAGCTGTAGACCTAATCTCCGGCGTCATGATTGGCCATAGCAGCGGAAATAGATGACGTAAAACCCAAAATAAAAAAAAAAATTAAAAAATTTAAAAAAAAGATTTATCGTTAAAAAGTGCCTATATAATGTCAAAGTTGTAAATGTCTGGATTAAATAGTTTTTGAATAAAAAAATAATAACGAAATTTAAAAACATCCGTTTTTGACAATATCTTATAGACGAAAGAAGATATTTCAAATTTGTATTTGGATTATTATTAAATTACGCAACTTTGACCCAATTTAACCGACTCTCTATCTCTTTAAATAACCGAGATCCCCATACATTCTGTTGAACTACGGACACCCTGTATATTAAATAAAGATTATATATATTTTTTTAGTTTTAAGCTGTTACTTGTAGAATTTCTATGTAAAAAATATTGATAAATATATATAATATCAAAAAAAATATAGTTATTTTTTATTGCCTTTTAAATGCTTTATTTCCTGTTTTAATGTATTTTAAATACTTTTCTTTCTAAATTGAGTGCTTTTTTAAGAGCACGTTTCACATTTTCAAGCGTTTTTATTCGCTCTCTAATTATAACTCACAGTATGTTTTGTTAGTATTAAGTTAACATTGTTTTAATATTAAAAACAGTCGTTGGAAGATTTATATTTATAAAAAAACGATTACCTGAAAATGTACAGCGTATGCATCGTGATATATATATTTAAAATAAACATGACCTGTATCTTTAATACTGTGATTAATGTTTTATTTTTGGAAATCGAATACGTAGGTACACATTATATCGCATGTTCGATAAAATAACACCTCTAGAGTGCCATGGAATAAATTGTAGGTTGGCAACTCTGAAATTATACATTATAATTATTATGTCTGACGTTTTATATGACAATTCCTGAAGCGTGTAGCCAACTTAAATGTAAAAAAAAGATAAAATCATGGCACTCTAGAGATTTGTTTTTATTGAGCATACGATACAATCGTTTGAAACACTAGAATGTTGTAAAGGTCAGAAATATCCCACTAAGCAAAAAACAAACAAATAACGTTATATCAACATTGTAGCAACATTAAACGTTGTTGTAATGTTTTCGAAACATTACTTAAATGGATTTGCTCAGTGGGATACTACTCTAGCATACTGTCTTAGCAGTATATTTTAAACTCCACTTTAAATCAGTGTTTTATAAGCTTAATCAAGGAGTTTAATCACTCATTGGATGCTTTAAATTGTTTAAAAACGATGAATGTCTGAAAACTTAAAAGATAAATTCCGCGTGTATTAAATAAATTGGTCTTAAGTTCTAGATGCAGAGTCAAGATTCCTAAGCACGCTATCAATATTGTAAAATGATTTGTCATATTAATAGAAAATATATGAAACTCCATTAAATACTATTAACTAATAAACAAGGGAACTTCATCTCTCCTTTCACACATCTCAAGATGATGATGATGATGATGAATGATTAATAAGTGTATAGTTTGTGTATATGTAGTTTACAATTAATCCAATTTTACACGGCCCCGTGTTTACGAGTTTGTGAGACAATTTCGTCTGAAATATGAAAATCATCCCTTCCGCCTTGTGCACACATAATGAAACAATGTAGGATAGAACGGGAAGAGGATCCCGGGACTCGAACACGCAAACCATAAATCCGAAGGCGCAACGTTGGGCGTAAAGTTGGCGCACCTCTCCACATCCCTCCGTTTCCTTCTCAAAACTTTAATAAACCACAAATTCGGAATTTACATTACGCGCAAAGATAATCCCTCCGCTAGATTTAATGCGACCCCCATCGGTGGCACGGTTAATTAATTCATTGAAAAAGGGGTTAATTAAATCGGCGATTATTCGATCGGTGGATTCAGATTCAGAGTGATCGGGTGGAAGGAATGTGTGCGTTAATTTGCTTAATTAATTCCACTTCCTAAATTAAGTCGATATGATTTAAGTGTAAAACGATCGTATATGCTGTATTATTAATTTTCAAATGGTGAATTTATTAACCCTTAATACTAAATCTATGATCCTCAGCAAAGAAGAACAAACTTGCCCACTGAGCAAATCCATTTAAGTAATGTTTCATCAACATTAAAACAACGTTCAATGTTGCTATAATGTTGATATAACGTTACTTGTTTGGTTTTTGCTCAGTAGGTATGCAATAAGAGTAAAAAACAAAAATTCTAATCTAAAGTTTCGCACTTTTTTATATATTATATATTCATGGTTGCAGCATTGCAAAATTTTCATGTCCATTAAGTCACCCCCGCGGCGCCAATGCTGAGAACACGTAATAAACCGATATGGCATTATCCACCCTCGCCCCCAACAAGGGTGGAATTTCAGGATTAGAAATTGCGTCCTCAGGTCTAATTCATATCGGTCATAAATGTCACGGCGCGAAAGGGCGAAGGGTAAGCTATTCCAAATCTTATTAATCGAAATTGTGATAAAAAATTTAATTATCACGTTCTCTTCTTGTAATATAAGCATTATTGTTTTCGTCAAAAGTTTTTAACAAAAAAAATTGTTAGAAAAATTAAATTAGTTCCTAAATTAGTATCAAACCATCGAGTATGGTCACTTTGTGACTGAAATATACATCTGGTATAGAATAAATTTGTGAAGAAAGGTTAAAAGTGTTTTATTCAAAGTTTAATTAGTTGTGTAAAGTTATTAAAAGGAAAAACACTTAGTATTGCTTTACAAATTATTCACCAAGTGCCAGATGAGAAATTAATTCAAGAAATTAAATTTCTTTCATTGCTTAATCAATAAAATCTCTAACCTTAGGAGGCTCAATCAATTTCATAAATTATATGTAAGGTAAAATAAATGTATATATTTTAATATACAGGGCATTACTAATTTCTAGTTTAGAAAAGAGAACGTGAAAAGACTCGTCAAAAGTTTTAAATTGAACGATTTTCTAAAACAATTGCCTGAAAATTGAAAGCGCATATATTGGCATATGTACCCACTGAACAAATCCATTACAGTAATGTTTTATCAACATTGAAACAACGTTTGTTCTTATTACAATGTTGATATAACGTTATTTGTTTGTTTTTTGCTGAGTGGGTATACTAATCATTATTCGAATTATATTTTTATTATGTTTCGAAATGTCTAAGCAACCTCTGTTAACTTCATAAATATCGTAAAATGAGCAATAAACAAACAAATAACGTTGTTTCAACATTGTAGCAACATTAAACTTTGTTTTAATGTTGATGAAACATTTTTTAATGTCTTTGCTCAGTGGCACTTACCTATATTCAAAGAAACTTTAAATAAGAAATTATTTTTACCCCGCTTAAATAACTTTAATTACCCTAGTTATGATTAAACCTGTGTTTAAGTCAAAATTTTAGAATATAAGAGTGTTATAAATTTGTAAGATATAATATATAAAATTACGAAAAAACTATTCGTGAAAATGCAAACAGTGTCTTAATTAATAAGACAATTTAAGACGATAAATATCCATTGAAACAACTACTTCCCGTGCAAATACACCATTAATAGAGCGTTGTAACAAATCAAATTAAATAAGATTTTAAATATTTCATTGTATAATTCAATATCCGAAGGTGTATTTGCACGGGAAGTAGTTGTTTCAATGGATATTTATCGTCTTAAATTGCCTTATTAATTAAGACACTGTTTGGATTTTCACGAATAGTTTTTTCGTAATTTTATATATTATGTTTAAAGTGTGCAAACTATAAGAAGCGTAAGCTTTTCTCGAATTCAAATAGTTTTGAATTTGAATTTATCTTGTTTGTAAGATATGTTAAACATATCTCTTTCATCAATATGCAATTCTGTAAACAATTTCCAAATACAATTGTTGTGTTCTTAAGCAGTACTAATTACCGATTAAGTTAATATACTTGGGTACAGATGGGTAAAAATTGTTTAATACTACTACCGCCATCTAACAATAGTGATCATAAATACACAGTAATGGTATACGAAGTACTTAATAGATGACGCTAAAAGAGGAGAATTTTAATCAATTTTCATTTATAAATTGTTTAATACTATTAGTAAATCCTATACAAACAAAATTTATCAAAAATCTGCTAATTTATTTATTTATTTGTATATGTATTGTCTTAACTGGTTTATGTTCATATATAAGCAAATCAGTTGAAATTGAAAATTTATGTTTCCGAAGTTGGTGCACTTGTGTAATCAATGTTTTCGTGTGTTTAACCACTTACTGTTGACGTAAACATTGCATGCGAGTGTAAAATATTCTTATATTTAGCCGAAATACAGATTTCCGGCGTTTAAAATGTACAAAAACAAAACTTTATATAGCAATATATCTCAAGTACCCAAAATTAAGTTGCCTCCAAATTTCAGGTACGTAATTTTAAAATGCAGCATTACTCATGCAGTTCGTCTGTAAGAGAGAAATTTATTTTTTACATTAATCTGGTTACAATAAGATTATTTTAGCAATCATCTTATTATAGTACACATGTAATCAGATTAATGTAAAAAAGAAATTGCTCTCTCTCTCACACAAACGAACGGCACAAATAAATGCATTGCAAAGATTGTGTGTTTTATAATTCTTTTAAACCTTTTAGCCCAACGGTGTGCGCAGATGGTGATCTCAAAGAGTTGTTGGAAAAAATCGAGGTTGTTCCACAGAGGGAAGTCGCTTGTTTAAACGAGTGGAATAATCCTTCTAATTTGGCGAAAGAGTATTATCAAAATACAGAATTATGGTATATATTATATTCTTAAATAAGTGGAAATTTCCTGCATTAATCAAAACTTGTATTAAAAATTTGATTTACAGTAGAGCGTCGATAATCTGGACGTCAAAAATCCGGACCGTCGATAAAATGATTTTAATTATTTTATTCATCTGCTTCAATTACACTGGTCGGCATGAAAATCGGCCCTGACACCATTCCTGCTGATTCTTATGTAAAATGACCTCCTGAATCCGAATATGACCCCCGTTTTCCCCCATCACCCACCGTTTTCGGGGGAGGCCCCTCCACCTATTTTTATCACTTCGATAATTTGGAGGGATGAAAAGGATTATTTTAGCCTTTACGTTTCTTCTGAGGGGCTAGAGAGGTGAAAAGTTCCAAAACATGAACATTTGTAGCAAGGAGGTAGATTTGGGGGGGGGATTTGCCCCCTTGAATTGTAAAAAAATCCTTAAAAATGATCGATTTTTCCGTTTTTTTCACAGTTTTTTCATTTATTTTCTACATATTCCAGCTTCCATCCCCCCTCATCCTCCCCCAAACAATAAAAATATATAGCAACAATAATAAAAATATATAGCAACAGTTCGGAAGATTCATTGTACCACGCTGGCGCTCTCAATACCTCGCACACACAGGATTGATCAAACAGTTTGTGAAAGCAACGGACAAAACCGGTGATGCATTTCAATTTTTGAAAACTAGATTCCCTCGTCTTAGTGAGGTTAAAATCAAGGAAGGAGTTTTCGTGGGCCCCCAGATTAGACAACTTTTCCAAGATTCGACGTTTATTGAACACCTGAATCGAAAAGAAAAACGAGCTTGGATTGCATTCCAAAACGTGTGTGAGAACTTTTAGGGTAACAACAAAAGTGATGATTATGTCGCTCATGTCGAGGAATTGCTATCAGCGTACAAGTCCATGGGGTGTAACATGTCTCTTAAAGTGCATTTCCTTCACTCACACCTGGACTTCTTCCCTGAAAATTTAGGAGCAGTTTCGGATGAACACGGGGAACGGTTTCATCAAGACATCTCTAAGTTCGAGAGGAGATTTTCGGGGAAGTGGAATGCGAGCATGTTAGCAGAGTACTGCTGGTTTTTGATACGAGAAACTTCTACCTCAGGGTACAAAAGGAAAGCAAGCACCAAATGAAGGTACTTATCTTAGTTATTTATTATTCTTTACATTTATTATTTTACTTTTTATTTATTATTCTTTACAGCTAAAATAATCCTTTTCACCCCTCCAATGGATGGGAGAAACGGGGGGAGTATTGAGAGCGCCAGCGTGGTACAGTGAATCTTCCGAACTGTTGCTATATATTTTTATTATTGTTGCTATATATTTTTATTATTGTTGCTATATATTTTTATTATTGTTGCTATATATTTTTATTGTTTGGGGGGGGATGGAAGCTGGAATATGTAGAAAATAAGTGAAAAAACTGCGAAAAAAACGGAAAAATCAATCAGTTTTAAGGATTTTTTTACAATTCAAGGGGGCAAATCCCCCCCCCCCCCCAAATCTACCTCCTTGCTACAAATGTTCATGTTTTGGAACTTTTCACCTCTCTAGCCCCTCAGAAGAAACGTAAAGGCTAAAATAATCCTTTTCATCCCTCCAAATTATCGAAGTGATAAAAATAGGTGGGGGGGCCATTTTACATAAGAATTTTACATAAGAATCAGCAGGAATGGTGTTAGGGCTCGAAAAAAAAATTTTTTTTGCAGACCAGTGTTATTTAACCACTAAAATGCATTATTACCGGTTTTAGCAAGTTTTTTTTATGTTATGAACTCAAACGACCTTTTTTGGTTCTTTTTGATAACCCGGACATTTTCATAATCCGGACGGGGTCCGATCACAATTAATCCGGATTATCGCTCTACTGTATCATGTTTGGCTAAAATAAATCCTTACTTCAATATTTAACAATGGCTAAGTACCTATATTTTGGAATTATACATTAAATCAGAGCTGTACATGCCTGGCGCACGAAGTAAATATTTTAAATTTAGAAAAGCCTGAAAATTTGGATTGCTTCATAACCAATCCAAATTTTCAAGCTTTTCTAAACTAGAAATATTTATTTCATGCTTAGTCAAGGAGTGGAAAACACTTGTTAGAAAACTATTGAAACCTTCGATGACAACAATAAATTATTAAAAAAAAAATGGGAAACAAACACAAACTGTAGTTACTTTCATAATCTTTTTTGAATCCCAGCCTTAAATATTAATTTCATATTTTACAGCAAACTCTTATCATTTAACAAAAAAATGATAGTGAAACTGAAACTCGATAAAGGCCTCGCCTGCGTTCTCATCAACCTGAACGAGAAACAACTCGACTGGGTTCGGACGGCGGTAAAATGGGCGTTGCACTTCAAGGTCCCCGTGCTGTGCGTGCCTGGCCTGTGCGCTATCATGAAGGACAAGGTCGGCCTGCACATAGAGACGCTGGGCATCCGCAAGAACCCCCCCGTCTCCTTCCTGAAGGACATTGTGAACAAAGTCAGGGACTTCGACTATGAAAATCCTAACATCTATGTTGCAAAATTGAAGGGCCAGAAAGTGAGCAAGGGGAAGAAGAAGGTCAATTTAAATAACGAGAATAAAGTTAATGATGCGGAAAATGGAAAGACAAAGGGCGATTCGAATAACGAGGATAAAGTTGGTGCGGAACAAAATGTTGGGAATGATAAAAAAATGGTTGGGGATGTTAAAAAAAAGGTTGGGGCTGGTCAGAAATTAAATGATGGGTTAGAATATATCAAATTTTAGTAAGTTGGAGAGGTTTGGTTAGTTTTCATTATGAATAATTTTTTACTGTATTTCTAGCCCAAAAGTAATGAATGTAGATGCTGATTATATTAAGAAGTTAATATTACTGTTGCCTTATTTGCATGTTGGTCAAGCTTCTAAATGGGATGATTTAAAAGGACAGACTTATCCAGAAATTAGGTAAGAAAAACTGTTTTGCAAGTCTGTTTCTATACAACAATAATTTTAGACAAAACAATTTTCTATTGCATATTGAATCTTCTATATATTGCTGGTGATGTAAAATTACTGGTAATTTAAAAATATGTAAAATTCGTGTATTTATTTCAGGTCGCAATTGATCATAGACCGGACTCCCGTTAGTTTCCTGCTAAGTAGAAAAATGGCGGGTTGTGTGTTGATATCGCAGGACAAATTCGACAAACTAAACATGAAAAAACTCGTTCACATTTCTGTCGCGCAGAGGGTGCCTGTTTTGATAGTACCGGGACTGAAGGCGTGCTTTAAAACTGCTACCGCTGTAACAACAAACTGCATCGCTATATACAAGTGAGTAAACAGTATTCTTCTATAAATGTAGAAATTAAACAATGTATAAATAAATCCAGTTGACTTATATTTTTACTGTTCCCGTATCTAATACCTAGTGATGCGATGTAGGCGCATGCATGCATCACTAGGAGCAAGTCCTGTTAAAATTGGCAGGACTTGCGCTCGGTCCACCGCAAGCGTGCGCCTGCTCGCATAACTACTAATACCATAGATGCCAGTGTTGCCAACTCTAGACCTTCAGATGTCTGAAAATCTCTTCTTAGAAATCATCAGCAATCACCAGATTTTGTGTTTTTTTTGTTACAACAAACTAATAAAAAGGATTTAATATTAACCCTTTTCAGTGTTATACCTAAATATCAAAATATCTCTCTCATGTTTGAATTGGTTTTTACATAGTTTTATTTCTTAAATAGGTTTCCGACGGATCCGGTTTTGGATGCAATCTTGAGAGCGGTCATAAGAATAGAGAAACGTTACACGTTCCCGCATGCCGACCGGAACAAAATCAAAGGTTGGATAGATTTCGGGGTGCCGAGGGAAATGGAGGTTGTAGCGGAGCCTATAGAAAAAGGGCACAATCCAAATAAACGAAAAGCCGGGATGGAAACCAGAGCAACGAAGATCACTCCGGTTCAAAGAGAAAACTTACAAGAGAAAGACAAACCTAAAACGACGGAAGAGAATCCAGAGAACGAGGAAGGGACGGTTGAAACAACCGAAGAACGTTCGAAAGAAAACGAAGAATCAGCTACAAAGGAAAATAACGATGCAACTGATGAAAGTTCAAAACTGGAAGAAGAAAACGTGGATGCTCAGGAAAATTTGGAAGAAGAGGAAGAAGAGGTTAATGCTCGAGAACATTTGGAAGATGATACAGATCAAATGGAGGCTCAAGAACATTTGGAAGATGTTGAGGGTCAAACGGAAGATCAAGAAAATTTGAAAGATGATGAAAATCAAATGGAGAGTGAAGAACATTTAGAAGATGGTGTTGATCAAACAGAAGACAAAGATGAAGATCAAATGGAGGCTGAAGACCATTTGGAAGATGGTGCAGATCAAATAGAAGACCAAGAAAATTTGAAAGATAGTGAAGATTCGGAGGCTCAGAAAGATTTAAAAGCTGGTAAAGATCAAATGGAAGACCAAGAACATTTGGAAGATGGCGAAGATCAAATGGAGGAACAAGAAATTTTGGAAGATGCTGAAGAAAATAATGAGGGTCAAGAGGATGTAGAAGATGGCGGAGAAGATAATGAGGCTCAAGATGGCGGAGAAGATAATGAGACTCAAGAGCACGTGGAAGATGGCGAAGAAAATAATGAGGCTCACGAGGCTGTGGCAGGTGGCGGAAATGAAATGGACGCTTGGGTATCATCTTGGGATGTGAAAGATAGTGAGAAAAAAATGGAGGCCGAAGAAATTGCTGGAGAGAAAGCGAACACTCAGGCGAACGACAATCAAAAATCCTGCGTGAATGAAAATCAAGAAGGCGATAGAAAGAATGATGAGAAAAAAAAGACAAATGAGGATGATAAAGGAAAAACAGTTGTGACGAAACCAACTATCAAAAAAAAGAGCGATAACGCTGGAGGTCAGAAGAATATACAATTGAAAAAAATAATTCAAAAAAAAAAATAATTTATATTTTGAAAAAAATACAGGAAATTTTTCTTCTAAGTATTCATATGCATTCAAAGGAAATTTTCCGACATTCGTAGCTTTTTAAGAGTTCAATTTGAAGCTTTAAACGAGTGTTTTCGACTCCCAGATTAAGCATGAAGGAAAATTTCGAGTTTAGAAAACCAAATTTTCAGGCTTTTCTAAACTCGAAATTAATCTGGGTTTAGAAAACCCTAGTTTAAAGCTTCAAACTGAATTATTTTAAACAACCAATATGTGAAAATTTACAGCAAATACGCTGTAATTGTGACATGTATACTTAAAAGAAAAACTCCCTGGATATGTCTGACAGCTGGAAAGGTGTAAGGATCCGAAAATTGGAAATTAATGGCTGGTTAATTAAATATAAGTGATTTTTATAATTACCATAGAAATTTAGAAAAAAAATTATGTGTATTAAATAATGAATTTACTAAAACTGGTAAAGTGATGTCTTTGTTTGTTTTTTTCCCTTTTCATTTTGGATTGAGCAGATACATTTTATTTCACACTTGACCATGAAAAAAAAGAAGTTTGTTCGAATGGATATTTGAGATTTTTAAACGTAAATATTTTTAACCTAGATTGTTTTCACATAACTTGACTTTTTTAACCTAGATTGTATTTATTGGTATAAATTGATATTTCTAAAATAAATTGACATGTTTGCAGTGGCGAAACTTCAAAAGTGTGAAGAAAGGTTTTAAGTGCTTTATTCGTCAATTCAAATGTTTGCTTCAAACTTCTGTAATTTTATAAATATAAAAATGCGAATTTCTTGTTTTTCTACTTTCAAATAACCATTGAAACATATATGAATTTTTTGTTTTAAGTACACTTACATATTCCAAGGCATATTTTTAGAATTTTTAAAACGCCAGATTTGGTTAAGACGAAATAAGCATGTGATAAAATTTGAGTAGTAACGAAAACGGTAAACTTATTTGCATGTGGTTTTTGTGAAATATCTGGGGTATTGTACTAGAGTGCATGATACTTTTACCTGATTGGCAAAATTTTAAATAATGTATTATCTGGGTTAGTTACAATTTTCTGAAGGCAATTACCCCGACTAATTTTACAAACTTATCTAAGTGTACTAAAGGTCGAGATGACTTTTTAAATCGAAATAAATATACAAATCATGCATTTCAATTGATCAGAGATAAAAATTGAGTTATCTCTTGGGCGTTATCTATTAGAAATGATACAGCATTATTTAATAAGTTATAAAAGAAACATTGATTATAAATTATTTCACTAGTTAAGTATTTTTAAGCGTAACACGATGTTGCTTGAAATAATTTCAGCAACTCTTCTAATTTCAGTATTAAGCGTGTGCGTTTATTACGCAACAGCATTTTCTTACTGGAAAAAACGCAACGTACCATTCGTAAAACCAAAATTTCCGTTCGGAAACACGGCTAATCCGCTTTTCGCCAAGCAACATCTATACTTTGACATCTACGATGTTTACAAGAAACTGAAACAAGGGGGATTTTCATACGGCGGCTTTTACATGCTGGCCAACCCGTTTTTGTTGGTCGTGGATCCGGAACTCGCCAAAAACATCACCACGAGGGACTTTCAAGCGTTCACCAGCCGATTTGAGCACAAGCACAATTATGAGAATCCCATAGAGAACCACCTTTTTGTTTTAACCGATCCGAAATGGAAGAATTTGCGGAGCAAGCTAACGCCTACGTTTACTTCCGGAAAAATCAAACACATGTTCAGCACTTTGAAAGAGTGCACTAAGCCCTTGTTGAGTGAAATCGAGAAGAAGATGAGTGCGAATCAGGATTTGGATGTTAAAGAATTGGTTTCGAGTTTTACAATTGATGTGATTAGCTCGTGCGCTTTCGGCATTGAATGTAACAGTTTCCAAAATCCGGACGCACCGTTGCGGAAATTTGGACGCACGGTGATGAAATTAGATTTAAAAGCGAGATTTAAAAGATTGCTAATTTCGTCGTATCCCACGTTGGCTAGATTATTAGGTTTGCACAAATTTACTCCTGAAGAGAATGATTTCTTTCTGAATATAGCCAAGGATACTGTTGAGTATCGCGAGCGGAATTCAATCAGGAGGCCTGATTTTCTGCAATTGCTGATTGATATGAAGAATGGGAAGGAAATGCTGTCGATGGATGAAATTGCCGCGCAATGTTTTGTTTTCTATCTTGGTGGGTTCGAGACGTCTGCTAGTGTGCTAACTTATTGTACATACGAGTTGGCGAAAAACCAGGATGTTCAAAATCGGTTACGGGCTGAAGTTAAGGAAGTTTTAGAGAAATATGGTGGTGAGATTAGTTACGAGGCTATTGCGGAAATGGCGTATTTAGATCAAGTTATTCGTGGTAAGTAAATCACACAATTAGTAACTGTAGCAGTGGCACAGCCAGAATTTTGGCGCAAGGTGAATGTGAATGCGGCCCAAGCGCAAATTTTCCAAATTTTCAGGCTTTCCTAAACGCGTATAAAATACAAAAATATTATAAAGTTCAAAATATACTGCTTTACCAAATTGCGTTAGCTTTAGTATATTTCAAACTCTACAATATTTCAGTGTTTTACATGCGTAGCGCATGAAGTAAAATTTCGAGTTTAGAAAAGCCTGAAAATTTGGTTTGGTCGCGTAGCGCTACGCGCTACACGACCAAACCAAATTTTCAGGCTTTTCTAAACTCGAAATTTTACTTCATGCTTAGTTTTGGATTGGAAATATTCGTTAGAAGCTTCAAATAAAGACCTCGTTAGTTACGCCACTGAACTATACTATTTTATGCCTGACAATTGAATCTTGTTTTATTACCACTAATGTCATATTTTAATATACTCATCTTTAAATTGTTAATTCAGCTAAAGTTTTCCTTGGTTATTCAAAATCTGTAGCTTTATAATCTTAGGCCCAGTTTCACCAAAAAAACGTTAAACTTGAGTTCAAGCTAAACTCGAGCTCTAATGCCACTTTGGACTAAATTTCAGAGTTGAACCAGTTCAACGTGTTTGATGTAACTAGGCCTTAATCTTATTTAAGATTTTCTGCATTTTAGAGACGTTGAGAAAATATCCTCCCTTGCCATTGCTCAATAGAGTTTGCACAGTCAATTACCCTCTTCCCAACAGTAACGTTGTCTTGGAAAAGGGTACAAATATACTGATATCCAATTACGCTTTGCAACATGATCCAGAATATTTCCCCGAGCCAGAAATGTTCGATCCGGATCGTTTTTCGAAGGAAAACAAGGACAAAATAGTACCATACACTTATATGCCATTTGGAGAAGGGCCAAGAAATTGTATAGGTAATTTTAATTAAAGTAATTAGGATTTACTAGAATAAAACAAGTCGACCAACGATTACAATGTACATTTTTAAGCATTTCTTGTTTTTAATAAACGTTCAATTTTTATTTATACGCCACGCTTATAAAACATTGATTTAAAGTGAAGTTCAAAATATACTCCTTTAGCATATTGCTTTAGCAATATATTTTAAACTGCAGAATATTTCAGTGTTTTATACTCGTGGCGCATGAAGTAAAATTTTGAGTTTAGAAAAGCCTGAAATTTAAATTTTCAGGCTTTTCTAAACCCGAAATTTTACTTCATGCTTAATCAAGAAGTGGAAACACTCATAACTTCAAATTGAATAATTTTGAAAAACAGCGAATGCCTGGACAAACACAAAATTGCATATTGTAGGAACAAAATAAATTCTAAATATTTTCAGGGTTACGATTTGGATTGATTCAAGCTAAAACAGGTCTGGCCGCGATGATTAATGAATATAAAATACATCCATCTGCTAATACTTTAGAAAAACTTACATTTGATGTGCGTTCTTTAACGTTAAGTACAACTGATATTATTTATTTAAATTTCCAAAAAATAAACAAGTAAAAACAACTTTGGTATTTCATTTACTATAAAATGCTGGTTACCATGAAATGTGGACAAATCTTTGCTCAAACTACAATTAATTTGTCTTACAAAGATTAATTTAAGCAAGCACTTCTTTCTATTGAGTGTTTGAAAGCTTCTTTAAAAAACAAAAGCACTACATACAGAGGTTTTTCTTTAAAGTAAACATATAAATACGTTTTTTTAAGAATTGAATTTAAAGCTTAAAACGAGTGTTTTCCACTCCCAGATTAAGCATGATGTAAAATTTCGAGTTTAGAGAAGTCTTAAAATTTGTTTTGGTCGCGTAGCGAAGCGGAGCGACCAAACCAAATTTCCAGGCTTTTCTAAACTCGAAATTTTACTTCATGCGCCACGCGTATTAAACACCGAAAACACTAAAATATTGTAAACACGTAAACTTCACTTAAAATCAGTGTCTTATACGCCTGGCGCATGAAGTAAAATTTCGAGTTTAGAAAAGCCTAAAAATTTGGTTTGGTCGCTTCGCTTTGCTACGCGACCAAACCAAATTTATAGGCTTTTCTAAACTCGATATGTTACTTCATGCTTAACCTGGGAGTGGAAAACACTTGTTTAAAGCTCCAAATTGAACTTTTTTTAAAGTTCAATCTAAATTTTTGAGCATATAATTCGGGTATGTATACTTATAAGAAAAACTCCCGGTATAAGTATGAATAAAATTACCAACATTTAGTTGTAGAATATTTTGAAGGGTTCAAAGCAACTAATTGTAGATTGCGAGATTAATAGCACTTTTAATATTCCTAAATTATTCTACAACCAAGTATTAGTAGTTTCATTCATATTTTATTGTTGCTTGATTACATTTTTATACCATGTAATCGTTTAAATTATGATTTAGAGCAGTGATGGGGAAACTACGGCCCGCGGGCCAAGTCCGGCCCGCGGAAAGGTTTACTCCGGCCCGTTTAAGAGTGCCGTCGTGAGAATGTTTGAACGCGTTCTTACTTCGTAATGTGACGACCCGCATAAAAACTACCTACCTACGATTAAGCATTATTCTTTGGCAAGCTACGATTGTCTGGTTATTACAAATGGCCCGTCTTAAAAAAAGTTTCCCCACCACTGATTTAGAGTATGCGGCTTTTTTTGTGCGGTTACCCAGAATGCGAATCGAATGATGGAATAAATTTTAGGTTATGGTAAAATATGTGTTAATATACACGATTCCATTTGTTTCTGGATCTCGCCTAGCTATGGAAAAGTGACAGTTTAAGTATTGTAAATGGGGCTGGTTGTGTTTTAAATCAGGGTTTTTAAATGTCACTGTCAGATGTTCGATTTTAAGGTTATAATTTCTGACTATTGTGATCTTACACTGTTGCCTGTTTTACAAATTTTCAGATATAAAAGGATAATAATATGCAGTTTTAAGATTAACAAAATTTACTACTTGGTTTTTGTACATACAAACACAGCAATAATATTGTATATAACAAATATAATGAATTCGGCTCTGCAAACTTATTTCGTCGTCCATTTGTATTTCTCGCTTGGGTCTTCCCGTTAACACATTTTGATCAACTCCATCCATCCACCTTAATTTTGGTCATTCTGTCTTCTGTTGGCCCTCAGTATTTTTTTGTAGAATTGCAAATTTATTCCCACCCTCTTGTGATATTGATAATTTTAATGTCAAACAATTTTTAAGCCCTCATTCCACTTTTATTATTTAGTCAAGAGAACCTGCATCTAAATCTTCTGATGTTTGTTCTGAGCCAGATTCCCCAAGCGAAATAATAAAAGGAGGAATGGTTTCAAAAGAAAGGTTCCCCATGTGTTTTGTCCAGTCATCCGAAATAAGCTTTTCACAATGATCACAGAAATTTTGCCACATATCAGATGTGCATTTTGAGAGAGACTCAAGCCATAAATTCTGAACACGATCCTTAGATGGTTGCTTAGAATTTATGTGCTTATTGTAGTAAGTCTTACAAAACCCCCATGCCATTTCAATTGGATTGTATTGACAATGGTATGGCGGTAATCTAAGAACTTCGTGCCCGTTCTTTCTCAAAATGTCATCAACTACGTAAATTTTGTCATTTGATCGAAAAGGTATAAATAAAGCCCATAGTTCCTTTTTGGTTAATTTTGGATTGAATTTTACATTGTGTTTAACCAACCACTCCTGCATTTCGCATTTCTTACAAGAAAATGAAGGAGTTTTGTCTAATTGCACAGAATGGTATGCAGCATTATCCATAATAACTACACATTTCCCTGAAAGCTTAGCCAAAGCAGGAATAAGTTGATTATCCACCCAATTTTCAAAAGTATTACCATCCATTGTGGCATGGTAATCTCGGTCATTGTTTTTCGAATGTAATAAAAAATCGCACCCATCTTTGGCATGTTAATATTTAATATGTGCCTGAAATTATTTTTCACTTTGACATTGACACAGCATTGCAACACTAGATTAATTTGATTTAATAATAAAATGCTCGAAGAAGCGACCGCGTGGCGAAATAATTGTTGCAAGATTAACAATAAACCTCTTGAAAATTAAAAAGAGGATTACTTATGATATCATAAATTATTGCAACACTGTTAAAATAAGGAATCAGGAGTGGCAACTAATAAAAAATGTAAATGTTGATACTGCAACATAACAACACGAAAGCATGGCTAGGCGAGATCCAGAAACAAATGGAATGGTGTATAGTCAGTAGTGCCAATCTAATTTAAAATTCAAAGCCTAATCTAAATCATGTTTTAACGGTAACACTATAAATAGTTTGTTTATTACTCCACAAATCTGCCCACATTGCACATCATACGGGTCATAATAATAAAACACTTTCTATACCATTTATCATTTTATTTAAATCGACTACACTGATCATTTACAGTTCGGGGCTACCTAATTTGTGAGTTGGGTTAGACAAGCGGTTCCCTTTAATATCCAGAAGCTCTGTTTCTCAGAGGCCGGAAGAAGTAATGAAATTACGAAATTCGTACTGTGCCCAGTTGTCGATAAAGTGCCGGCTCTCGCTGACGTTTTATACAGTGGACATATGTACCTAGGATCAATCTCGGGCATTTTTGTAACTGGGTATAGTGTAAGTACGGGAAGAGGAGGATTTATTTCACCTGAAACGATAAATTACCACGTTAATAAAATGACTATAAAATGATGTATACCACAATCAACTTTATGGATTAAGCGTGTGATCTAAAATGGGCGAAAATGTTGCCAAAGTTAGAAGTTATTTAAAAGTTGTAAATAAATGACAATATTCTGTTTTCAACAGATAGCACAAGCAATTTGTTTACATTTAATATGTTTTCTAAAGCGCATATTTAAATGTATTTAAAATACCTGGTTTTGGATCTACCAAGTGCATATGGACCAAATCAAATCTTCCTGCGTCTACAAATAGTCCATGAATGTTTACACCATCAAGAGGTACCTCAACGTTTTTATATACTGAATAATCCTAGAATAATATAAGAAAAAATCCCTGGTTATATCTAATCTAATCTAATTTAAAATCGTAACTCAAGATATTAAGTTTCTACATATCCCAAAACAAATTTCTTTATGTATTCAATTTTTTTAAAGCGGAAAACTGGGGTACACGAAATAAACATTCCTTCTATATTTGTTTCATAGTTTTTCCAACTTATTCTTTTATTAGTTCATTTGTAAGTTTGGTAAATATTTTTGAAATTATTATTCTTACCTCCTTTCCTCCAGTTTCTTCATGAGCCGCTTTGATATCTTCTTGGTCCAATACCAGGGGTTTCACAATAAAGTTGAATTTAAGCTGATCTATAGGAAGGTTGTATTTCCTAGCGTGAGTTTGTAATGTTCCAGTGAGAAAACCTTGAGGAAAATAAAATCCTGATATCCAGTAAGAAGTTGGGTGTCCTGATCGTAGCCATACCTAAATATACAGTAATATTGTTATTTTATGCATCATTATTTGTATATTTTCTTTGCAAAAAGGAACCAACACACAATATAAAATAAGAAAACAACTTCAACAGTTTCACTAGTGCTCAATTTAGATAAGAAAGAATGTATCACATGTACCCGGTGATCAGTGTCTTGAGTTGGCAATATTTGTATTCGTTATTTTCATGTTTCATAAAAAAAAATTACTGAACCACGTTTGTAAACTTTTAAACAAAAATGTACTAATATGCGGATTTTTTTGTTGCCAATCCCGGACACTTGAGATAGACCACCCGGTACAATATAGATAAAAATTGGATATTTGTTTGTTTACCTCAATAATTTCTAAGTGAACTGGTTCTTTTTGTACACATTAAGGAACAGAGCTGGGATGAATCATTAAAAACAGGATTCGAATCACGAATCCGAATCACCTAATATGATTCGAATCACGAATACTCGAATAATGGATTCGTAAGTTAAAAATATGATTCGAATGAAAGATTCGAATCCTCATTTTTGAATCACGGATACAAATCCTTTAAAAATAAATTTGAATTTATTATTTGCAACCAGTAATATTTTATTCCATCAGTTTCTATTAATAAAAACGTTCATTTACCAACTAAATTTCTGATTATATAATGATTTTAATTAATGATGTTATTGAACTTCATTTTAAATCTGTGTTCTATACGCGTGGCGCATGAAGTAAAATTTCGAGTTTAGAAAAGCCCCGTGAAAATTTGTCTCGGGTCGCTGCGCGACCCTCGACAAATTTTCTAAGCGGGGCTTTTCTAAACTCGAAATTTTACTTAATGCTTAGTCTGGGAGTGGACAACACTCGTTCTTAGAAGTTTCAAATTAAAGGATCACTCTTGAATACTAAGTTTATTACCATTTTACAAAGGATACAGCTTGAAGGACCAATTATGGTCTTCGGAGACCGAAGGACTACAGGGAATCGAAGTTTATTTACAAGAAAACAACGAATATCTGAAGGTGCACAGCATGGATAGGAAAGAAAACATCCAATTTTAAAAAAATATCGAATTTGGGTTGATTTTCAGTGCGTTTTCAACTTCACTTTAAATCAGTGTTTTATACGCGTGGCGCATGGAGTAAAATTTCGAGTTTAGAAAAGCCCCGTGAAAATTTGTCTCGGGTCGCTGCGCGACCCTCGACAAATTTTCTACGCGGGGCTTTTCTAAACTCGAAATTTTACTTCATGCTTAGTCTGGGAGTGGACCGTCAAGATTTTCTACATGTCGAGATTTTCGATATTTCTAGATTTATGTCGATTTATTCACAGTTTGTTTTTGTATTAAATGCAACTTTAATATTAAATAAAAACGGTTTCTTTTTAGGAATAGAATATTCACCCATTAAGAGCCCAGCAAATTATAAAGTTAACTCTAAAAGTTAATTTTAGGTAAAATTTTGCATCTTTTTCTATAATTTCAATAAATGATTTATTATATTACATACGTAGATTTTTTAAGAGTTAAATTTAAAATTCAAACGAGTGTTGTCCACTCCCAGACTATGCATGAAGTAAAATTTCGAGTTTAGAAAAGCCCCGCGTAGAACATTTGTCGAGGGTCGCGCAGCGACCCGAGACAAATTTTTGCGGGGCTTTTCCAAACTCGAAATTTTACTTCATGCGCCACGCGTATAAAACACTGATTTAAAGTGAAGTTAAAAATGCACTGAAAACCAACCCAACTTCGATATTTTTTTCAAAATTAGATGTTTTCTTTCCTATCCATGCTGAAAACCTTCAGATATTCGTTGTTTTCTTGTAAAAAAACTTCGATTCCCTGTAGTCCTTCGGTCTCCGAAGACCATAGTCCTTCGAGCTGTAGCCTTTGTAAAATGGTAATACACTTAGTAATCTAGAGTGATCCTTCAATTTGAAACTTCTAAGAACGAGTGTTGTCCATTCCCAGACTAAGCATGAAGTAAAATTTCGAGTTTAGAAAAGCCCCGCGTAGAAAATGTGTCGAGGGTCGCGCAGCGACCCGAGACAAATTTTCACGGGGCTTTTCTAAACTCGAAATTTTACTTCATGCGCCACGCGTATAAAACACTGATTTCAAGTGAAGTTAAAAATATACTATTAACGTTGGATATTTTTCATGGTTAAGTAACCAAATATGCATTCACAAATATTTGAATTATTCGAAAATTTAAATGTTTATATTCAAATATGAATAATTTAGTGATTTAAATATTCATATTAGAATATTTAACTATTTGAATTAATCGAATTCGAATCCTAGCATTAGTAGCGACAATTCGCATTATTTAGGAGGATTTGAATCTGTGTATGAGGATTCAAATCCTTTTATAAGGATTCGATTCCTTTTATAAGGATTCGAATCCTTTTATAAGAATTCGAATCCTTTTATAAGGATTCGAATCATTTTATAAGAATTGAATCCTTTTATAAGGATTCGAATCATCTACGTCTGGATTCGAATACGAATCCTTTTAAAAAAATGTAACGAATCCGGATCACGAATCCGTTTTCACTAAAGTATTCGAATACCTCTTCTGAATCCTCTAAACGGATTCGAATCCGGGAATCGAATCCTGAATGATTCGAATCCTGCCCAGCTCTGTTAAAGAATAATTATTATTGATATTGATACATACCATTATAAAGTCGATACGCAACTCAAGATCTCTGACCCATGTGCCAAGACTTTTCAGGGAAGGATAACTTTTTGCGGACCACATTTTCGGAATCTGAAACCACCATCATGATTATCGTTATCATTATTATGATTATTTATTTACTGAAAGGTACTACATTCATTTCTTTTTAATGCACATAAAATAAACCTAATCTAATTTAAGATATAAATACGAATTAAAATTAATATCGACTTTCTGCAAAAATGTTGTCTCATTGAGAATATTCATCGAAACAACTACATACCGAGCTAACACCCCAATAGATATTGAATTTAACAATGAATATTTGAGTTACACAGCAGATTTACTGTTCTATGCATAATTTACATGCAAAATGTAACATCAGGTCAAATTATTCTTTTACCAAACTAAATGAATAAACAAGAATTTGAAATAAATTAAAAAAACTACTGGGAATGAATATTAATTAAAAGAATCTTAGGCTGTTTTAAACAAAAAGTCTTAAACCATTTATAGTCAATTTTAAGATTTATCTCTTAATAGCTATGCTTTAGGCTTTCAATACCAATTTTTTTTATAGATGACCTACAGACTGAAGAGAGACAGTTTAGCTAAGCGGAGGGAGATTTATTTATTTAAATATTGGTTCGATGTTTTAGAGGAAATCAGTAAATATTTTGGCAATACAAAAATTATTTACGATATCGAACCAACATTTTAATAAATAAATCTCCCTCCGTTCACTGTTTACGCTTTTTCAATTTTTGATTTCTACAATCAATTATAGTAATTTGTGATATTTCGATTTATATTTTGTTTTATTTGATTTTTTATAAATTTTAACAAACACCGATAATAAACCAGCTATTTAAAATTACAACTTTTATACAAGTTTTGTCTACTTTAATTATGTGTGATATAAATCTCATTTCATTTAACTAGGCGAGAAATGCGGAAAACTTTTTAGCTGTAAAGTTCTCTATTGAGTTTATTTGTGTGACTAAATAAGTGATTTGCCTAAAAATAATGACATTTTGATGTAGTTGTGCACTTTTGATAAGTTTAACAAGTCATTTCTAAGAGCGGTTGGTTTTATCTGCACAAAAGTTTGTTTTAATTTCTCACCCAGTTAAATGAAACGAGCTATAACATACCATATTGTTCAGGAACGCATTGAATAATTCTTCAAGAGCTTCGGACATAAGAACCAGGCCTTTTATTGCTTTTTGTAAATTCTCCAGTGACGTATGAATTAATTTAAGCACCTTGTTAAATCTATCCACTTCTTGGGTTAATACAGTCGTTAGGGAAGGCATCCTGCCCTTATCGTCTTTCTATAATTAAAAAAAAATGTATACTTAAAAGAAAAACTCCCTGTATTTGTCACTATTTGACCATAAAATCTGTCAGTGACTGGAATTTTACATCTGTTGGCATCAGTAATTTGTATTTTATTATTGTTTAGGGATTTTATAAAACGACATCATCAATCGATGCAGAATAGTTTACTCTACAAAAACGTATTTACGTCAAATGTACACACGCACAGACAGAAACTTTTCGTAATCGACGCAGGGAACCTCAAATTTAATATTTCCACTGAAAATCGGTAACGATATCTTTAATTTTCGTTTTGCATAGTAAAAAACCGAACATACTTACAATAAATAGTTTTTGATTAGCTTCGTCCAAGCTTATTTTCCTAGCTATCACTTTAATAATAGAGTCTGCCAACTCGAAAGCTATAGTGTCACTAGATTTTCCTTCTGTCCCGCTACTCGTCCTCGGCTGACTTTCCATAATCGTTCTCATCACAGATTGAGTCTCATTTCTCTGCGAAAAATATTACATAATTAATAATTGTAAGAGGTGTGTTCCTTTGTACTGCACTAAGTTGAATCGAGTTTAAGTTGGTGACGTCACAATATCAAGTTAGTGTAATTTCACGTTTACAGTTGCAGGTGTCCAGTTTATGTAGCGAACTACAGCGCAACTAGTTCATGTAACGAACAGACGTAATGCCATCCATATGTTCTTCTTGATCATTTGTCAAATTAGTAAACTCCCGTAAACAACATCACCGACTAACCTGATACGCTATATTGGCGTTTTCGTGCATGCCAAAAATTTCTGGCTCTTCCAAAATCGGCAGGTGATCGATAAAATCCCTATATTCTGGCAATGTATCATATGTAGGACAATAGTACACGCCAGATGGCGAGTACGCGAAGTTAGGAGCGATCGTATGCGGCGCAAAGAAGCCTTTAAGAATCGTTTTCAAACATCGCAGGTCCCAATAATCGGTCACTCTTCCTCCATATGTTATTTCACCTAAAATTACAAAAAAATGCCACAAATAAATTAGTGATTCACTCACACACACACACACACGCACTTCGTCTGCTTGGCCCAGAAACTTTTTGTCAATTTTTTTGGTGTACGAATATGTTATCTAAGGCCTAGTTGCACCAAAAACGTTAAACTCGAGTTCAAGATGGCAGTTCCTATTGTTCTAATGCCTAAAGTTCAGAGGTTAACCAGTTCAACGTGTTTGGTGCAACTGGCTCTAAATATCTAAAATATCGGAATTTCCATTTGAGGATCAGGGTTATTTATCATACGTGGAGAGATTGATCTGTGTACTTATTTCTTTTAAATTTGAGTGAAAACTGTTTTGCCAAAAGTTATAAACATACAAGTTTGACATACAAGGCTATGCTAACGACATCGTCATCATAATAAGGGGAAAGCATGACGACACAGTGTCTAACCGCATGCAGATAGCCGTTCGAAAAGTAAGTACATGGTGCGTGCAAAGGCCACACGACCCACCGACCGCATAACATTACATAGCACTGTTTCCGTTGACATTTCAATTAAGAGTTAAATTTTTCATACCTGTTATGTACTCCAATGCATCCCATGGAATAGATCCTTTCTCACAAAACATTCTCAACGTATTAAAAGCAAACTCTCTGTCGCTATCGTTAAACTCGTACGTGATGTTCCAGCCTAAAGGTCCGAACTTCTTTCTCTCTTGTATAATAGCATGGAACATGCACAAACCGAACAGCATCGACTGCCACTTTTGTCCTAAAGCTAAAAAAAATAAGATTTAGTTTCATTCAGTTTTAAATTGACGATCATCGTACAATGTCCCTCAAAGAACTCCTCTTGCATGTCATTGAAAGCCCGTTTTATATTCGCCCTCAATCCTTTGGGAGGCTCGTTCGTTACTTTGACGGAATTTTGCAGAACTGCAACTGGAAAATTCCTAGACGGCATGGAGCTTAGGTAAAGTCGGAAGGCTGCGTGGGTTCCTGTGGGATTTTCTGCTATTTTCAAAACTGTACGTTCCATATTCAGCATCCATGATGTGGCTAAATGACAATTCTAAAATTGAGAAAAAGATGCGAATGTTCAGGCTTTTTGAAACTCGAAATATTTACTTCATGAGCCAGGCGTATTAAACACTGATTAATTGTGAAGTTTTAAAAACATTCAGGTGCCAAATATTGGTGTAAAACACTTCCCAAACTTCGCTGGAAGTGATTTATTCTTCCACGAAAAGCAAGATACAAATAAATACAATTATTCGCGGATATTCCTGCTCAGAAACTTACACCAGGATTATCTGTATGTATATATAAAAGAAAAAAATCCTATATATTTACCTGAAGAAAAACCCAATCTCCTCTTATTCTTCCCGCTTCAATCAGCTTTTCAGCAACAGGTCCTTGTCCCTGCCCTAAAGATATAGACTGAATTTTTTCCGTGTTGCCCATATCGGCGGCGAATCTTTGAAACGAGCCAAACGGATCCGAACCGCTGCTCAAAACGAATATCAACGGTGTTATGTTGGAAGTGTCTTGATATCTGCAAACTCACATTTTTAACACATCTCCTCCAATCGCATGAATAATACGTACAATATTTGCAGCGATACCTGCGGACTCTCGATGAAAGCCTGGCCCAATTTCGTTTTCACAAATTCCGTTATGGCGAACACCAACTTTTCCTCAGTCAACGTTTTGATCAATAACAATTTATCAAACATTTCTAATTTTTCATTCCAAGGCATTTTACTCACTGATTTACTTCCAGGAACTATTCGTATATCCTAAAAATAAATAAATGGAAATTAACTACATTTCAGTCTAAAAATCCCTGCCTAAAGGCGGGTGATCCTAAGTAGCGTGTTGTGTGCGCCGCGTACAACGTAATACGCTTAGCGCAACACGCTGACACTCTTCAGAGCGCAGTACGTATTGCGCTCTATACGACATTTCTACTGAGCCAGTTGCGCTAAGCGTATTACGCGGCGCAAAAAACACGTTTCTTAGGAAGCCTTAAATTTGGAACACTTTTTTTAATTAATTATCTGTTTTAACAATAAATATTCTTAACTTACCACCTCAAAATTACCGATATTTAAGTGAATAACATTTACAAAATCCCTAGTGATTCCAGTGAAGTGTTCATAAGTGAATTCCAAATGCGACAAACCGGCCCACGATGCCTCAGAGAGATTGGCAATGTCCGGCTTTTTGTCGATGAACGCTTTCGATCCGACAGCACCTCTCAAAAGATAACTAAACTGTTCATCGGAAATGTCCCCCCTTTCTTTTAAAATCGCAACGCAAACCATAAAACTGTAGACCAGCTTGTGCCTCTCGAACAATCCTCTCGACACGTTTGTGTACAGGGCCAACGTGATTTCGCGATAAAGGATCTCCAATCGCGTTTTCAAATCATCGTTCTTCTCACTGATTTGAATGACGGTGTTAAATACCTAAACATAGACAGAGTCATGAAACCAGAAACTAAGAATACTAGTAAATAGTTAAACTGTTAACTGTGTAGACTTCTACTTCGTTATAGGTACATCATCAATTTGTTTCTTATTTGTGAAGTAAATAGTTGATTACTTGCCTGATTGAAATATTTTAAAGAATACTGATACATTGGGTCGATGTCGGCCAATTGAGCGACCACGAAATATAAAATGGATCCTCTGGTGGCGACGCTGCGATATTTTTCCCTGGCTATTGAAATTTTCTCTTCGGTCATTTCAGTTTCAATCAGACGCGCCGCTATAATCGCAGAGGTTTCCTACCACACAAAATAGTTGTTTGAAAAAAAAAAACAAACCAACAAGCATTAAACAAAACCCAACCTTGCTCTCATTAAGAGTATCAATAAGCTCCTCGTCGTCTAAAATATTACCTTCCGACTGAAAAAGCATTCGCAATATTTTGTCTTCGATATTCTTCAATTGCGTTTTATCGTTATTGATGCGTATAACTAAATCGGTCCTTAAATTTTCTAAATCGGGCCTTTCGAGCATCACAACGTCACTATTAAAAAAAGGAAAAGCATAAATTGTGAGAGTTAGCGACCAAGGCTCATCTAAACGTGAAATTTTACTTCATGCTCAATCAAGGAGTCAAAACACTCGTTAAAAGCTTTGAATAAACACTTATGTATATAAAATCAATGAATAACTAAGAATGTACAAATTATCAAGATATGTACAAGTTTTTCTTTCTTTAAGTATACATATACCGATTACAGCTTGTTGTAAATCTTCAAATATTAATTGTTTTTTTTTTCTAAAGAGTTCAATTAAAGGCTATATACGAGTGTTGTCCATTCCCAGGTTAAGCATGAAGTAAAATTTTGTGTTTAGAAAAGCCTGAAAATTTGGTTTAATCACTCCACGAACCGAAGCGATCAAACCAAATTTTCAGACTTTTCTAAACTCGAAATTTTACTATGCGCCACGCGTATAAAACATTGATATATTGTGAAATTTAAAATATATCGCTGAGTCAGTATTAAATATTATACTTAAGCAATATTAAAAATGTACTGTTAAACGAGAGTATTTTCAATTTCCGATATTTTAGCGTTTTATACGCGTGGCGCATGAAGTAAAATTTCGAGTTTAGAAAAGCCTGAGAATTTGTTTTGATCACCCCGCGAAGTGGAGCGATCAAACCAAATTCTCAGGCTTTTAAACTCGAAATGTCACTTCATGCTCCCCCTGGGAGTGAAAAACACTCGTTTAATCCATTATATTTCAATAATAATAATAATAAATTAATTCAATATTGAAAGATACTTTATGTTTTCTAGAAACAACATATTGGTCTTACGCTACAAGTAAATTGTATTAATTTATCGTGCCTCTTAGTTGAATAGCAATTATTTAATGTTTAACATTAATTTTCAAGAAGTAAAACTTTAACGGAGCCGTCATTTTGAAAATGTAAAAGTATAGGTTTGGGATCTAGATCGTTTGAAAGCTATAAATGTGGTTTAATTGCATACTTAAAATTATTGATCTACATCTGCGCGTTATCAAGTTAACGAATATTTTAATCCGTGCATTTTTAAGATATCACTGTATCGTTTAAGAAAAAATAATCATAATATGTGTTCTGAACCGTCTATTAAAATAAAAACAACACCGAATTAGACTTAAATAAAATGTTAATAATGTTTGTCAAAATAAAAGCATTTAATAAAATAAAAATAAAGTGATAAATTGTTAAAACAAATGCATTTACGCTCACGCTTGCCGTTCGCGATATGAAAATGTGCAATTTTGGGAATTAATTGCAGAACAAAGGGTTGATGCAAAAATATAAATGAACCAGATTCCGAAGGTTTAGACTTTCTAGAAATTAATAGGTGTTTTTATTTCTTCCCAATTTTCATTTTCATTACCTCTTCCACTACTAGGCAGAATCTCGCGTTTGTACATACTGTGCGCTTTTCCTATGTCGAAAAATTCATGTATACTTAAAACAAAATGTTCCTGTATACTTAAAAGATAGAATTAGTATTGTTCAAATTGTCGTCTTACGCTAAAAGTTGATCTTCGAGTCCGGAGGGCGTGACGGTGAAGTTCACTATAGTGACCTGAATACAAATTTCTGGAAGATAGTGCGGGTTCGCCAGTTTTGTGGTGATGTAAAATTTGAAGTTCGCATCGTATTCCACGTCAGAGTCGCCTAATCGAATCAAGGTTCGTCCACCCTGTAATAATATAAAATTCACTGTTGTTATTGTTCTCATTTTTTCTTATTAATATTTTTATACTTGTAAAAATGTTTGCTTTAAAAGAATCGGTCCCAACGTGGGATCGAGCATTTCTCCCACTTCTTCGAGAAGCACCGGAACTCCCAGACGTATCCCATTTTCCAAAACGCGCATGAACCCGCCGTCCGTCAGCTTGATAATCTTTAATCCGTTCGGAGTTTCCATCTGTTTGATCCACCTGTACGCCTGCTCTTGGGGGTCGATCATCAGAGGCCAACGTCCCGCTTGCGTCACCAATATCGCGTTTTCGGTCGACATGGCGTCCCTAGGTAGGCCGCAAGTGTTCCACGTTCGTATCTCGTACGGATCCGCCAATACTGCCACTAAACTAAAATATATACATGGATCAATCAAATATAAACGAGCCCCTATTTTTCACAGAACGTATATTGCGCACAAATGTTTCCACTTTCTCGTTGCTATCAAATCGCAGAGCGAGGCAATTCAAATGAATATCGATATCGTGCAGTGGACAAGATCAAGACGACGGCAATGAAATCAGCACGTGTCACGGATGGATGACGGAAGACTGACAAAAGTAGCTTTTAGATCCAAACCAACAACAAAGAAGCCATCTCGACGTCCACCCAGAAGATGGATACATAGCTGGACATCTGGATCTCAGAACAATACAGTTGGATACTAACAGGACTCATCCTATATTATAAGGAAGAAGAGAGTAAATAGGTGGAAACCATATGGAGACAGGAATTCACTGTAAGATCGATGTTCAAGTGTTTATCAGGTAATTTCTGACGCCTTTCAGCTCTTCTATAGGGTATAGTATTATCGTAGAGGAGCAATACTTCGCGGATGGGATATTCTCGTCTTTTGCGTCGATTCTGAAGCCTAACTTGATCCAGGAAGCCGCAGTATCAAGTTTCGTTGTTAATTCGACGTCTATTTAAAAAAATCCAATGGAAAGACCCCTAAAAACCGTGACCAACGCAGACAATCGAACATTGGCTTTCACAGGATTTCGATGCAACAATCGTACTTCCAACGGCGCAGAGACGTTAAATGTGGGGTATACGTGTGCTTTATTGATTATAGCAAAGCATTTGACAGAGTAAAGCATGATGTATTAATGTCAACACTAAAAAATATTGACCCAGATGAAAAAGAGCTCAGAATCATCAATAACATCTACTTTAATCGAAAAGCAAACGCACGGGTTGGAGAAGAACTGACGGACTAAGTGAGGTAAAACAGGCCTGCGTATTATTACGTATACTCTTCAATGTCTACTCTAAAGAAATCATAATATTAGCCTTGAAAGACGTTAACATAGGGATTCTAACAAACGACGAACGTCTAAACAACATAAGATACGCAGACAAGACAATCGTATTCGCAGACAGCTTGGAAGATCTACAAGTACTAGTCAAACAGATAGCAGAGTCCAGCCAACAATACGGCCTTGATTTCAATGTTGGCAAGGAAACGCGGAGAGATGAAGGAGGTGATGCAGAAAGTGGAGAGATATATGGACAAGAGAGGTCTGCAAATGAATGCAAGGAAAATAAAGTGGATGAGATTTAGGAGAAGGAAAGGAAGAGTAGGTAAATTAAAATGGAAATGGTGTGAGAGGTTGTGGGATCTTAAATACTTAGGCTTCATTATCTGGAAAAGCCAGAAAAGCATGGGGCATGGTGAGAACAAATGGTGTGCGGGCAACTTGCAAGTTGTGGTCTGCGTGTGTGAATTCCATTTTGTTGTATGAGGTGGAAACATGGGGGATAAGAGAGTATGAATGTATTAAGAAAGAGCAGTGGTTGTTCCTGAAGCACATTTTGAGGTACATTCTGCTTTAGGAAACAAATAGAATGAGTGTGTATAGTGAGGCAATAGAGAAAGTGGTGAAATATGAGATGAAGTTGTGTGGATTGGAAAGTGAGAGACTGGCGAAAGAGGTGTCAAAAACGTGTAGGGGAATAGGGATGAGTGAGTAGGATGGAGCGCAGAAAGATGTATGACAGGGCAGAAGAGTAGGAGAATATTGTGAATGAGTGGTTGGAATGGGGTAAAGTTGGCGGCATGGATGAAAGAGAAGCAAAAAAAGATGGGAATGCAGGAGAGGCAGGGGTGTATCGGGAGGAGCAGATACAATCCGATGTATGAAAGGTGGCAAGTGCATGGGAGCTTGCCACGATACCTGACTAATAGTGACTTGTCAAAGGAGGATAAGATAGCACTGGCAAAAGCGGTTAGGAGGAGAGAGGAGTCATCTGGGGGAGGAGTGTGAAGAGGTGTATGAGGAGTGGTTGGGGTGAAACAGGAGGGTAACCGAATGAATCAGGGAGGATGGAGCTGCTTTAAGGATTGTAGCGAGAGTGGGTTGACAGAAGGAGATAAATCGGAAAGACAATTACAATGTATAGAATTTTGATTTTGTATCTTGACTTTTTATGCCAAAAAAGGTTTTTTTAACGTAGCGAAGACGAAATACATAGTTATCAGCTAAGAAAACACTCCTCCAGGACAGTTACCAGCATCCGATAGAATAAGTGAGCAGCTGGACACAAACATAAACGATGAATGAGACCATTCAAGGAAAATCAAACAACGCATTGAGAGGGCCAGCGCATCATTCAGCAGAATATCAAATGTCTTCAAAAGCCATTACTTACAAGAATGCGACTATTACGATGCCATGTGCTTTCGGTCCTCATTAATGGGGTTGAATCTTGTACGTTGAGTGAGGTGTCAATCAAAAGACTTATGTGGTATTGCTAATACTCTAGACTGACCATATTCCTAATATAGATGTGCTTCGGAAAATGAACGAAGAATGTGAAATACCCATCAAAGTAAATTCGAATACTTGGGTCACATCTCAAGAAATGCACGTAGATACGATTTATTACAACTCATCTTACAAGGCAAGATATATGGAAAAAGGAGCCCCTGTAGAAGAGGCAGAATTCCTAGCTCCAGAACCCCAGGCAATAGTTTTCCTTGAGGTCCACAGGATTTTTTAGGGCTGCAGCCAGCAAAATTGTTGGTCGCCAACACCCGATTTATCCAAGGGTATCTTTCCTAAACTGGACCTGTAGTCTGCGCTAATTTTCGGCTAGTTTCACATGTTTACGGGTGAGGAACTATAGAATTATGCGTTGGGCAAACGATACAGGCATACTTTTGTCTTCTGAGCATCGGGAATGGTATTTATTTGTGATTGGGCTGTTGAGATCTTTAGGTTGGAATGCTTAGAGTTCGGGAGCCACACCAGTTGGCTTGTTCTGTCCTTCATTTAGTAGCTCTGCCAATAAAGGTAAAGTATTGGCAAAGCTACTAAATAAAGAACAGAACAAGCCGATTGGTCTGGCTCCCTAACTCTAGGCATCCCAACCTTAAGACCTCAACAGCCTAATTATAAATAAATACCATTCCCGATGCACAGAACACAAAGCCTCGCTTATATTTGATCGACCGACGTATAAATCACATACTAAAAATTTTGATAAATTGACTACCTTTTTGGTCTTTGTACATTTAAAATACACATTCTTCGAATCATGAACACTAATTTCGCAAATCTTAAACCTGTGGTTAGGATCCATAGATTTGAAAAATGATTATTCATGTAAATATCGGGGTTTGCGCAATTCGAAATATCTAATTGCGCGTTTATTTCGTCGAATGGCCGTTTTTATATATTATATTGGTCTACTAAACATATCGTATAAAGCACGGCTAATCGTTTGGACCACATTCTAATTACCTAAACGTATCCGAAGCTGGGATTTTAAGAAGTTTACATCTCTCCACCCACATTTCCACGAGCATTTTTCTGTAATTATTCGTGAAAGCGCCCAAATACGCGACGCATGCAGCGGCTATTAACACATCGCCAGTCACCGAATCCAACTCCTTCGTAAATCGCTGAAATTTTAGAAAATCATCATGGTGTATTTATGAAATTATTAAAACGACGCGTTGCGCACAGTGTAACCGTATCGCCGAAAAGTCTCCAAAATATAATAATCAAGGTATCAAAATTAAACCCATACCTTAACCAAAAGTATATTTCTTAGTTATTTTTGCATACTTTAAATTAGATGCATGGGCTTTTTTGCTAAGATTTACTGTCAACTTTTAAAGTTATTACAACTTTACGCCTTAATAAAGACCATTTGGTGGGAAAATTTAAAACTAAATTAGAGAATTAGCGCATACGTTCGTGGTCTGTACAGTGATTTTTTCTTGTATGCCAATACTCTATAAATTCTCAGGTATTCGTTGTTAAAAAAAAGTTGAAGTTGAAGATTCTAACGAGTGTTTCCACTCCTTGGTTAAGCATGAAGTAACATTTCGAGTTTAGAGAAGCCTGAAAATTTGGTTTGGTCGCGTAGCACTACGCGACCAAACCAAATTTTAGGCTTTTCTAAACTTGAAATTTTACCTCATACTCAATCAAGAAGCTTTTACAAGCTTTAATTTAAACGCTTTACAAAAACGATGAATGCCTAAAAATTACAGCGTATGCACCAAGATATATACCTACATTTAATATAATAAATCCCTGTGTGTATGAACTTAAAAAAAAAAACAAGTCATTAAACTCACAATAACACTTTGCTCCCATCTAATTTGTTCGTCCCCGAGCGCAATATTTAATCTTCCAGCACGAATCAAGCGTGCGGCCGTTAAAGCCATGGTATCCTCGAGCTCCTGCTTTTCAGCTATTGCGTTCTCAAAATTCCTCTGCAGACTGTCTATTTGAGCTTCGACATCGGAGAGTTGGCGTTGTTTTTCTCGTAGAAGGGCCATCACGCTGTTTAGTATTTTTTCGGCTCCTTCAAGTCTACAAGTTTACACATTAGGTGACATTTAAATGTAATTGTTTTCCTAAACGCGATGTTTAAAACAGTGAGTATAGATAACCCAATACCAGTAATGTATATTGGATTACCGCAGTGGAGACATATGTAGTAGAATTCAGGAGAGGTGTCTTATGAATGCGGATTAGAAATCTATGACACAACTTTTCTCTGAGATATTTTTATAATAACATATCTTTTACTTTTGTGTGCTCAATTGCAACTTACGCTAACCTCTCTTGACTAGGGGATTCATATCATTATACTAATTTTAATTAGAACTTAAATGTCACAGTACGCCTCTGATGAACTCTACTATACACGTATTTTCTAAACGGTTAAAACATCGAGTATAGGCAGCTCAACACCATTAATGTATATTAGATTACTGCACGTTTTTTTGTTTTACCGGTAAATTATCGGTAGACTGGTTTAGATTCATAAATTTAGCGAATCACCGGTTTTAATTGAATGAGTCGGTAAATTTACGATCCCCAGTATGAATGTCTTGGAGAAATATTTACTTTTTACGCTTTGGCTCGACGATTTTGTAAATCTTAGCGTACATGTCCATCGCTCTCACCCACATGCACATACTCTTGCACACTTTGGAGACGGTCACAACGACATCGGGTTGAAAATCCTTGTTTTCTATGTACGATTTCAACTTTGCCAATGTTTTCTCCGAAATGTTGTTCTTGTCGTAATCCTGTAGGCGTTTTAGAAAATTCGCCTCTCCCATCAATTGCTTACAAGAATTCCAATCAGTTCTGTTTGGAGAAGAAGAAAAACATTCAATGGAAAAATGAAATAAAGATTGCTAGTTTTGTGTTATAGGCGTTATACAGTGGAGAAAGATTTATAAAAAAATATACATTTATACAATGTTAAAACAAAGTAAAAAGTATTTTATGATTAAATAAATTTGGGTGAGTTACGTGAAGATGATAATAACTTGAAATAAAACACTTTAAACCTTTCTTCACAAAATTAGTTTTTGGCTGCATTATTTTTGTGAAGAAAGTGTCTTATTTCACGTTTTATGATTGATGGTTGAATGAATGAACATTACTTTGCACCCAGTAGAAGACAAACCGCCTCCATTACGTATTTTACGAGCGCTGGTGGTTTTTGGAATACCCTCAATTCATTGATGTCGGTTTTATTCAGGGATTCGAGGGCTTTGGTGGCCGCATTCAAAGCCGGCAGTGCCGTATCGAGATCTCTTTGGGCGTCATCGGCTAGTTCTTGTGTTTCAGCGGCTTTTTCCTAAATTATTGTTTACTATTAAATATAATTGTTAAAACCGAATACATTTAAAATGATATTAAATATATTTGCCGTTTATTGAATACCTTAGCCGCCTCTTCATCAACTTTAACAATATTTCTAACTTTATCAGCTTGCTTCTGTTCCTTAGCTAAATAAACCATAAGGTCAGCGACTGCTACAGATTTTTTCTCAAGCATCGGCTCCATGGCTGTTAAGGTCTCTTTCATAGAGTCTATCACGTCATTGGTTTCATACAATTTCTAAAAAAATATATTTGAAATAACATATTTAATTAAATTGGATAAAAAAGTATATTTATAATAAAATAAATATTAGCAAGCAATTTCTTAATTGCCCATTATTTACAAACAAAAAAATCTCAGTCCAGGGCTACGAGAACTAATTAAAATACAGCGTTACGCTAAATGTATGTTGTCCGGCGAATGTGTATATTTCCCAGTAAATGGTATTTGTTAAATATTAAATATTTCCATTATTCAACTCACGAGTAATGTATCGTATGTTCAATTCATAAAAAACCTTTAGAGTGCTGTTGTTTAATTTTTATTCAATTTAAATTCTCTACACGCTTTAGAAATTGACATATAAATCGTCAAACATAATAATTATCATATATAATTTCAGAGTTGCCAACCTACAATATTTTTCATAGCACTCTAGAGGTTTTTTTTATTGAACATACGATATATTATAAACATACAGGGAATTTTATTAAATATTAAATTATTATTTAAATTAATAAATTTTAAGGTATGCATTATTTTTGAAATGCGTTCAGTTTGAAACATCAAACTAGTGTTTCCACTCCCTGATTAAGCATAACGTAAAATTTCAAGTTTAGAAAAGTCTAAAAATTTGGTTTGGGCGCGGAGCGAACCGCAGCGCCCAAACCAAATTTTCAGGCTTTTCTAAACTCGAAATTTTACTTCATGCGCCACGCGTATACAACACTGAAATACTGTAAAGTTTAAAGTTCACGTTAAATCTGCGTTTTATGCGCCTGGCGTGTGAAGAAGAATTTCGAGTTTATAAAAACCTAAAAACGTGTTTTAAAATGTTTCTATTCATTTCATCTCGGTGAAATTAGGCCAGAAAACATTAATACAGGGTTATTCAAAAGAAAGGAACAGATTTGAAACATCTATTTCTTCCAAAGTAAAAAAGATAGAAACACAATTCCAACGTTCCTGGAAAGAGAAAAGTTCAATTTTGTATGCATTCAATATGAGCACCATGCGTTTCCCGTGCTGTGGATTTTTTCGGGCTCCTTTCGTAAACTGTACGAATACGCTAGACATTTTCATTCGATGTGCGTGGACGTCCCGTGATTTTCTGTTTGTAGATGCAACCATCTTCTACGAAGTTTCGATGCCACCGGTGAATCTGCTTAAGACGAGGTGGCGAAAAGCACGTTGAACTTTAATAATGGATTTAATGCTTTTTCTTGTTGTGTCGCCATTTTACTACAGACAATTAAAATGACAAGCAACAGCGCTAATGCGGCCGTGTTTGGAACTTCTGCCTGGACTGTTCAAATTTTAAACTTTTGTCTGTCCAGGAACGTTGGAATTATAGTTCTACCTTTTGTAGTTTGGAAGAAATCAGTGTTTTATCCGGGTCGCGCATGAAGTAAAATTTCGAGTTTAGAAAAGCTTGAAAATTTGGTTTTGTCGCTCCGCTTTGCGGAGCCTAATGAGGGAGTGGAAACACTCGTTAGAAGTTTCTAATTGAACGATTTTCAAAATCAAATACAGCGTATATTTTGGGATGTGTATACTTAAAAGAAAAATTCCCTTCAAAAATTGTAACCTTCAATCCATTTGCGATTCTCTCTCTCGTTCTTGTTATTCTATCTCTAATTTTAAGCATCATAGTCTTGTACAATTTCAACAATTCCAGATAGCTACTAGGTGTTGTGTAATAATATCTTTTCATTTCATTGTAAAATCTGACGGTCATATCTTCAACACTCTAAAAATAGAAGTTTATTAGTGAATAGGTAAAAAAATTATCACAACAGTAGCTCAATCTTAAAAACATAAAAATCGATACATCAATAAAATTTAGCATTAAATTAATCAAGACAGAAAGGCCCCTTTAACTACAGATTAACTACAACTATACTTACTCTCAGGTACAGATGTTTCATCATTTTACAAATAATTTTTACCTCGTGTATAGTGTGTGTCCCGAAAAAATGTAATTTGATTGTTTAATGATGAAAAACCTAGTGTGGAGAGTAAGTGTCTTACATACTTCATGTATTAACACACAAATTGATGATAAATTTTCACACAATTCTTGTGATCCATATTCCTTCAGTGTATTCAATGCTACGGATGTCAATGCTTCTTGAGGCCATTTAACAAACCAATCGATTGTACAGCAGTTAACCAGCGAGGGAAACATTCTGCATCTTCTCCTGTGCGTAATAAATAAAATAAACCATACATAAATAATCTACAAAGTGCAAGTTTTCTTATGGAGCAAATACACTTGTACACTTTTGCTTTTACGCAATTTTAATATAGCAAACTTTGTTCAGAAATAATAAATTGTCAATTGAGTGACTTTAACTTGACATTTGGTTGTTTAAAGATGCAACTTGCTATTGGAAAATTGCGCAACAAAAACTTGCAGCTGAAAATGTACAAGTGTAAAATCACCATTATTGATAAATTATTGTTGTTTAAAGACCTCAGGGAAAATAATTAACGACATAATTTAGCCTCATCTATTTAACTCAAATAAATAAATATACTGACAGCCCTGTTCAACAAATGCAATAATATTCATATATCGTATGTTCAATAAAAATAAAAACCTATACAGTGCCATGGAAAATATTGTAGGTTGGCAACTCTGATAATATATATTATATTATTATGTCAATTCTTAAAGGGTATATCCAACTTAAATTTAAAAAAAGATGAAGTCATGGCACCCTAGAGGTTTTATTGTATTGAACATACGATTGATATATTACCTGAATGCGTCACCGACTGGACTCATGCATATTACCAAATGCAACATGTTCCGCACTCGATTTATGAAAAAGTCATATATTCCATCTCTGTTAGCTTCACTGATTTCCGCTTCAACGGCCGCTGGTCTGCATGCTATGATTACCTTTTCATATTCGTCCGATTCGAATAAATTGGGAACATCACCTTAAAAACAATATTTCATTGAAAAACAGCATGTTCAAGGGTTTTAATTTTATATAATTTGCTTTACTAAGAATTTAGATTATAATAATTTTTGTCGCTGAATCAGGAGTCAGCGCCAAAATTATTACGACATGCAATCTAAAAATTTTTGTCTAACATAAAGAAAAATTAATTGTGCCAATAGTTAGCAGAATATTTACAAAATATAAAAACGAATCTTTTAAATTCGAATTTAAATATGAATATATTTTTTTACTCGAGGTTAGGTTAGGTTAACAAACAAAAGATGACAATAAAGAGAAATAGTTCAAGTTGCAAGAATTGTAACAGAGAATATGCGAGGTTGTTCAAAATGTTGTATAAATTGCACTGCGACTTTATCCTTTATATTTATTTCACATCTTTAACTACACCTTTGGCATAATAAAAAATGAATTAGCCGTTTTTTAATGTTAGTATAAATCGGAGTTATACGCGTGGCGCATGAAGTAAACTTTGGAGTTTCCAGGGCGCGACTCGCGTCGCTCGCGCGCCGGCAAATCCAAACTCGAAATTTAACTTCGTGCTTAATCTGGGAGTGAAAGACACTCGCTCAAAGTAAATTTCAATTGAATAATTCAGCAGATGAAATACATTTTCACAAACATAAACAAAAGCAGTAAAACTCAACTTACTTCAAATTTATTTAGAGTGAAGTTGAAATACATGAAAATACAATGTTTTCACAAACATAGCCCCACGTTGAGAACCACTGGGCCGTATGATTTCCCTTTCATTAAAGTTAAGGATAGTCGTTAAGTTTGTTTGTCCCTGTTATATATGTAAATTTTAACATGTTTTTACTCACTCTAATTATTTAGTTAACGAAAGCCTTAACGAAGAGGAAATCATACGGCCCGTTGTTTTTTAATAGCAACTAATTTTTTGAATAATATCCATGGCAGTTGCACCCAATAAAACGGTTATCCGATAAACAATCAATTGATTTTATGCTAAGGGCCATTAAGTGTGCAAGAAAGCGAAGAAGATTTTTTGAATTGCTACTTTTAAACTATTTATTTTTTGAGTTAATTCTATAGTTTACCTTTTTGTTATAATAATAATAACTTTATTATGCCCTACAGAAACCATTTATAAGACATTTTACAAATAAAATACACTTTTAAAACAACTAAAAACAATTTAAAATTTAAAACAACTAAAAACATACCTGAATTTAAAATATTATTAATATCCTCTAAAAATTCCTCTTGTACGATTTGCGTGTCCGTGAATAAGAACACCGTGTCTTCAAGGTTGGCCCCGGCAGCGAAATACATTTTTCTCAAATCGTCGAAAAACGAAGCATGGTCGTAACTTCGGGTTAGTTCAATTTGTGAACATTTATAACCGTTTAGGTGAGAGGCCAGTCTGGTTAAACTCTGTTTTCCCATTCCTCCGACGCCGACTAATAAACCGTTTCCGCGTTCCGAACGCAAAATCCTCGCTATTCTACTGCAATGTTCCACCGCGTCCATAAAGAAGATTAAATGCATCTCTTTCGACGTCGACATATTAAAATCATCTAAGTATTCCTAAATCGGACAAAGTGCACATCTTTGAGTGAGTTTTTATTAGAAAGAGCTCCTCTGCGCGGCATTTTACAATGTAATTAATTAGTCACCTGTAATATATTTTTCAATTTGTCCATATCTTTAATTTCTTCATAAATCCTATCTTCTCGGGCTGCTCCGAAGACTATAAAATCTCCGAAAATTAACGTGGGCGGCCCGATTTCTAGAGATTCATCAGTGAACGCCAGTACAGGTGAATTAAAATGACGATTGCACACGTCTTTCATAAGGTGGTAGAAATACGTTTTATCCTCTACATTTATGAGACGGTCGTGAAATACTCGTAAACATTCATGATAAAACAACCTAATAGAGAAAATAGCAATAAACCGAAACTAACATACAAGGCGCGATCAAAAAGTAAGTTTACAAAGCCGTGTACATTTTGTAACCTTAGTTTTTATATCACATTATAAAAAAGGTTAAAATTACCTTTGCATTGGAGCAGGGTCACGTATACTGCCGCAATCCGCTTGTAAAACACCTTGAACGCATTTGGACAAATCCCTCAAGTTGAAAACATAGTGGGACTTCATGGGAGTCGGTAGCAAATCCTCAGCGATCTGATTGTAAATTTCCACCGCAGCTTGAACCATATAATCAGCCAAATCTCTCACGGGATTAGCAAAATCGTACAGAAATCCTCTCATTATACCCTGTGAATACAAGGCTTGTACTACAATTTTTAACATACGGGACATTTTTCTTTTAAGTATAAATATTCTGATGTGTACTTTGTAAATTGTTAGATATTCGTAGTCTTTAAAAAGAGTTGAATTTGAAGCTTTTACGAGTATTTCCACTACCAGGTTAAGCATGAAGTAAAATTTCGAGTTTAGAAAAGCCTGAAAATTTGGTTTGGTCGCTCCGCGTAGCGGTGCTACTAAACCAAATGTTCAGGCTTTTCTAAACTCGAAATTTTACTTCATACGCCACGCGTATAAAACATTGATTTCAAGTGAAGTTCAAAATATACCGATAAAGCAGCAAAAGTAGTATAATTTGAACGTCACGTTAAATCAGTGTTTAATACGCGTGGCGCTTCGCGCTACACGACCAAATGAAATATTTAGGCTTTTCTTAACTCGAAATTTTACTTCATGCTTACCCTGGGAGTGGAAACACTCGTTGAAATTTCAAATTGAACTATAAAATACAAATGCCTGATTATTTATATGCATCAGGATATATACAGGGTGATTCTTGACTTATACGCATAATTGCGAGGAATTATAGTTTAGGATGTGTTTTGATAGAAAATTTAAAAAAAGTGTAGTCAAAGTTTTGTATCAACAGAAATAACGAAATAATTATGTTGAGATAGCTGAACTGATAAAATTATCGCACTTGCCTTGAACTGTATCTGTCACTATCTGTCACTAGTGAATGTAAGGACGAATTGTGAATGGATTACTAATTGGGCCCTTTATAATGCCAAATCATTTAACTACTGATGCTTATTTAGAATTTTTGCAAGAAAAATTTGCAGAATTGCTCGAGGAAGTTAATATTGACGTTCGATAACGAATGTGGTTCCTTCACGAAGGCGCACCACCACATTTTGCGCTAGAGATCGCGGAGGTACAACTGCTTGGCCTCCTAGATCGCCTGACCTAAATCAACTTGAAGACACTTGAAAAGTTTGGTGTACTAAACCGTAGTGAATCTGAAGAATAGTTGCAAAATTGTGTACATCCTGCTACCGAGTTAATTAAGCAACATGCTGGTTTACACCATTTGTGTGTTGGAGGATGGATTCGACGCGCTCTGTTGTGGATTAAAAACGAAGGAAATCACTTCAAACACTTACTGTGATATTTTAGTTTAAGCTACATAATTAATTCATTATTATCTCTGCTAATAAAAAACGTTTACTATTTTTTTAAATTTCCCATAACTACACATCACGAACTATAATTACTCGCAATTATGCGTATAAGTCAAGAATCACCCTGTATACTTAGATGTAGTAGATTCATTCGGAAATATCGTATGTTGAATAAATAAAAAAAACCTGTAGGGTGCCATGAACTTTTTTTTTTTAATTTAAGTTTAAGGAATTGACATATAAAACGTCAGACATTAAAATTATAATATATAATTTCAGGCTTGCCAACCTAGAATATTGTCGATGGCAATCTTGAGTATTTTTTATGGAACATACGATATCATACACGTACGTCATTCAATTAGTGATTGAGTTTCATTACACTTACTCGAAATATAACTTTCAACGAAAACTCATTCGGCGTTGGCACCATCAGCATTCCAAAATGCCTCACAAACCTCGGCGTTAGGGGATTTCTTCCTCCCCCAGGCGGTGCGCAAGCAGCGGCCAAAATAACATCCTTAATCTCCTTCCAAAACAGCTTTTCCCTATCGTACAATCCCTGATAATCCAAAAACTGCCTTAGCAGCTCCACCGGCGGTTGTGCACCGTAAGTTTCCAATTTGGGCATGTTAACATCATCGACGAATAAAATCAACCGTTTCCCTATAGGGGCGCCAATTAAGGTCTTTTTTCGTTTTTCCAACTTTAATTCCAAAATTTCCTGCGTCCTAGCGCTGCTGGTTTGAGCGGAAAAGTTCAGTGTGACGGGGACGAATTTTCCCGTTTGGAACAATGAAGTGAGCACGCTTTTCGCGATCACAGATTTACCAACTCCTGTTCCTCCGGTGAACAAGACGGGGTAGTTGACGTAGAAAAGTCTTTCCATCACGTAACCATAACGGACGGTATCTATGGTAGGTACGAGCATTTCGAAAAATGGTACATCCGCTCTGTATCTGAAATCCGGTGTGAGTTTCGCCCAGGGTTCTAACCGATGGACTTCTGGATCGATGTAGAGTTGCCATAAATCGCTTCCAGCAGGTAATCTTGAACCAATAAAATGTAATTTTATAATAATTACAAAATGTAACTGTAAAATATTAAATAAAAAAAGACCCAAACTCAAACAGCGTGTCAAACTAACAAAACGTCATCATTCATCTGCCTGATGAAGCCACTGTGTGGCGAAACAATTGTTGCAGTGTCAACTAATAAACAACGAAATCTTAACCAAGTGTGTTATTTACTAAAAGTGTTAACAAAACGTTCATAAATCAAAGAATAGAATAGATTTTTAATTGAAATTCACTTGATTTGTTTTGTTAATAATTAGTAAAACAAACCAAGGGAATTTCCTTCTCTATTCTTTCATTTGTGTACGTTTTGTTAGTTTGAAGTATATTTTTCTTACCTAGCATCAGGATGTTCATCAAATCTCTCTCGAAGATACATCTCAAATCGTTCCTTCGCCATATCTTCCAAGTTGCCGCCCAAACTCCACAAAGATGAAAAAATGAAACACTGGCATAAAAAGCATCTGACTTTTGCTTTTTCTCCGACTTTATCCAATCGAGTTTCGGACATTATGCTTTTCAGTAGAGCGCAAATCATTGCAACTTTACTTATATCAACCTAAAACAAAAATAAAATGAAATACCTTTAAGGTGTGGATGAAAACAATCAGCATTTTCATTAATTGAAATCATGACTTGACAATAACGACAAAAATAAGATGCATGCGATGGTCTCTTTATTGTAGGTAGATGCGTGGACACTGACGGAGGCTACAAGCAAAAAATTAGAAGCATTCGAGATGTTGGTCTATCGTAGAATGCTAAAGGTGCTACAGATAGACCGGGTCACAAATGTAATTTTTCGGAGAAAGAAAAAGGCACAATAAGTACTGGGTTACAGTGGTCAGTATTTCTTTTTCTTTTTTCTTTCTCTGAAAAATTACAACATTTGTGATCCAGTCTATCTGTAGCACCTTTAAAATACCTAGGCCACATTATGAGAAACGAAAGTAGGTACTATCTTCAGGGTACTATCATTCAGGGGAAAGTGCTAGGAGTAAGAACTGCAGGAAAAGAAGAATTTCATAGTTGAAAAACCTAAGAACCTGGTTCGCAAAGACCTCAACCGAATTATTTAGAGTAGCGGTAAACAAATTGATGATAGCTAGGATGGTTGCCCAACTCCGGGCCAGATAGGAAATTGCGAAATACACTTACCTGGTGTATGGAGTAATCACAATATTTGGCAATGTAGACGAACGCATTTTCCACGTACGTACTGAACAGCGTAAGATAAAACTCTTGATTTTCTGAGTTCAAGACGTATTCGTCGTACGTTTGCAGCCAAGATTTTACAAAGGGCATCCATTTCAATTCGCCAGGATCGATGTAAACCATCCCGCATCTACTCACAGTCGCAGGCGACGCTTGCGACAGATCTTGAACTTCAAACACCATATGGACGTAGGGCGTGAGTTTAATCCTCTCGGAGTTAGCCAGACACAGCATTTTATTATCATCCAATACGGTATTCAAGTTCTCAATCCATACTGCGTCGACGGGCCCGTCACAAATTACCCATTGATGCTCTTCAGTAGTAAACTATTAAAGTAATTACCTATCATTTATTAAACTAGCTCTATTATTAGTTAATTAACTCCACCAATTTTACTTAAGAATCAATACTATTACTAATGGTTATCTTAAGAACTGTAAATGTCATTGAATTAACAGATAATTTTACTCAAACTAAGAGGGGATGTAGTGAGTCAAGAGATGGTCTTTCTTGGCCAATCTCATCTAAAGAAAGGATTTAAGAATGAATTTCCATCTACAATCGAACTAGATCTTTAAGGCTCGGTTGCACCAAAAACGTCGAACTCAAGTTCAAGCTGAGCTTGAGTTCAAGATGACAGTTCCTATTGTCCTAATGTCACTTTGAACTCGAGTTCAGAGTTGAACCAGTTCAAGGTGTTTGCTGCAACTGGCCCTAAGACTAATGGCTTTGATGGACACAGTTTTAACAATGCTACGGGATTATTACAAGACAAGAATAAAGGCGAGTTTTCCTAAGCAGCGTGTAGAACGTAATACGCTTAGCGCAACACGCTGACAGTCCTTACTAGGAACGTAAATGCTATTGTTTTCCTACAGAACGCAGTAGGTCCTACGCTGGCGTGGAACGTATTGCCAATGGGAGCTAATGCTTATGGGAACACTAGAAATCGAGTAGAAAAGGAGAGACTATGGTCAGGATGTGGGGTAAGAGTAAGACAGACGACTGTATACACCAATCACCAGTTTCGCTTCTGGATGCAGCATCCAAACGAGGTTATCAAATTTTATATAGAGACTGGTTAATTCGATATATAGGAACTGTGGTATTGCGCTCAATAAGACACTTCTACTAAGCCAGTTGAGCTAAGCTTATTAAGTTGTACGCGGCGCATAAAACACGCTGCTTAGGAAAACCTGCCTCAAACTAAGTTTCTCTATACAAAAATGGCCGTCTTTCGGCATTGTTTAATATTAGTGACTATTTTTTTTCAATAAACATACTTGAACAGCTGTTCGAACCATAATCCCCATTAAACCGTCCTTCCATTCCAAAGTGAATGGATTTACTTCACCATACAATTCTCCGGCTGTCACAGCTTTGGGATTCATGACATAAGTATACACAGGTTGATAGTACGGTCCTTTATGGCCGTCGGCGTGCATTTGTGTTAGGGCTCTATTTAAAGTCTGCAAAAATAAATGAATCGGCTACGTAGAAGCAAACAAACACCCTGATTTATTACGTTTAGAACAGCAGTTTTGCCACCCCCGGTTGGGCCTACCAGCATGACACCCCATCTGACGATCATGGTTTCGTGGAGCTGTATGACTTTCTTGATCATACATTCTTCGGCTTGCAAGTTTTGAGCGAGCATCGATGCTATTATCGCAACTTGCAGAGCTCCGTAATCGGCGACTGGTAATTCAACACCGGGAAACAGATCATTTAATATTCCCTGGATAAATAAAAAGTATTATTGAAAATATGCTTAGAGTAGTAAAAAATAAAAACGTTCGTCTACTTTAATTTTAAGTCAATAACTTCACTAACTAAAAATACAAAAATACAGAGCTCCGTAATCGGCGACTGGTAATTCAACACCGGGAAACAGATCATTTAATATTCCCTGGATAAATAAAAAGTATTATTGAAAATATGCTTAGAGTAGTAAAAAATAAAAACGTTCGTCTACTTTAATTTTAAGTCAATAACTTCACTAACTAAAAATACAGCTTTCTTGTAAGTATACATATATTAATATACTAGATACGCTGTAAATCTTCAGATATTCGTTGTTTCTGAAAAGATATTAAATTACAGCATTAAACGAGTGTTTTCCACTCCCAGGTTAAGCATGAAGTAAAAGTATCGCTGTTTCAGTATGTTCATTCCTCACCACGCCGACATACTGGGATTTTTCTTTTAAGTATATACAGAGAGTTTTATGTAACACCGAACATGAGAGTTTTTCGTTTAAGTATACATTAGCATATGTTGTACATTTGCCGACGCTCGTTTTATTAAAAGAATGTAATTTGAAGCTTTAAACCAGTGTTTTTTACTCCCAGGCTAAGCATGAAGTAAAATTTCGAGTTTAGAAAAGCCTGAAAATTTGGTTTGGTCGCGAAGCGCGGAGCGGCCAAACCAAATTTTCAGGCTTTTCTAAACTCGAAATTTTACTTTATGCGCCACCGGTACAAAACACTGATGCAATGTAAAGTTTAGCGATGTGTTTTAAACTTCGTAATGTCAGTGTTTTGTACCGGTGGCGCATGAAGCAAAATTTCGAGTTCAGAAAAGCCTGAAAATTTGGTTTGGCTTTTCTAAACTCGAAATTTTACTTCATGCTTAGTCTGGGAGTAGAACACACTCATTTTAAGTTTAAAATTGAACTCTTTTAAAAAAACGAGTATCTAATGATTTACGGCATATGCGCTGTAATTGGGACATGTATACTTGAAAGGAAAACTCCCTGTATGTACAAGTTCAGGCATTAATTGCGATTGATTGGCTACAACATGTAATGGTCATATAGGCTACCCAATTTACACATTATTTTAAAATTAAAGGTGTCAAATTGTATTGAATAAAAATGTTCGGTGTTACATGAAACTCTCTGTATATGCATACACTGTTTATTTTACGACATTCGTTGTTATTTAAAAGAGTTTAATTGAAAGCTTTCAACGCGTGTATTCCACTCCCAGACTAAGCATGAAGTAAAATTTCAAGTTTTGCAAATCCTTAAAATTTGGTTTGGTCGCTCCGCAAAGCAAAGCGGAGCAACCAAACTAAATTCTCAGGCTATTCTAAACTCGAAATTTTACTTCATGCGTTACTCGTATAAAACACTGAATTTAAGTAAAGTTCGAAGTATACTACTAAAGCAGTATACTAAAGACGTGTATTCTGAACTGCACATCAAATCAGTGTCTTATACGCGGAGCGACCAAACCAAATTTTAAGGCTTCTCTAAACTCGAAATTGTACTTCATGCTTAGTCTGGGAGTGGAAAACACGCGTTTAAAACTTCAAATTAAACCTTTTTAAAAAAACAACGAATGTCGTAAAATTAACAGTGTATGATATGTATACTTAAATGAAAAAATCCTATATGTGGGCGTGGTAAGGGGTGAACATACTGTAACAGCGATACAAGCATCGATATGTCGGCGTGGTAATATTTTCGTCATCCTTAATCAATGAGTGCAAGCAAACATTCCTTAGAATTATATTAAGCACTTATTAAATACAGCGCTTAATTAAAAAACTATTGGTTAACATTTATAACGTAATTTTCGGCATGCATATTCTTTACTACATTATGACATCGCTGCTCTCCAATTCCTAATTTTATGCCCGTTTGCTCTTGCGTTAATGCGTATTATACATGTAAGTGAATACCTGGAATAAAAGGGCATCATCCGATAAGAATTTGGGCAAATTGCTGTCTCTAAGGGCGCAAATTAAAACCACGTCCTCGTTCCTATCGGGACTGGCCCGTTTCAAAGAACCGGCCATGACAAGCACACTTTTTACCGCCCTCATACCGAAATCGTAGTGATCCTGTTGGGAGAGTTGTTCACTGCACAATTTGTACATTTGCACCATTTTATGCGAGAGGATTTTCGAAGATTCGAAGCCTTCGGAATATAAAGTAACCTCCGCTATTAAAGCTAAAATCAAACAATCAATCAATTAATCAGAAACATCAAAAATTATTTAGCTCAAGGTTGGTTGTGAAAAATAATAAAACTGTCTGAAATGAGAAACTACCTGGGCCCGTATTCATAGTACCGATGCAATTTGTCGTCAGTGTGAAGTTGCTCTGAAATTACGTCATTTTGGGAAGATTTTACCCAACCGTTTGTAGTAAAATGACGTCATTTCAGTGCAACTTCTCATGAAGAGAAGTGTCATCATTTTACTTCATACGGTTTGGTAAATTCTTCCCAAAATTACGTCATTTTAGTGCGATTCTCACCGATGAAAAATTGCATTGGTGCTGTGAATAGGGGCCCAGGATTCTAAGCAGATCATAATTCTAGGTCGGACAAAACATATACTTAGGCCCAATTGAGCCAAAAAACGTTCAACTGGTTCATCTCTGAACTTGAGTTCAAGATGACAGTTAATATTATTCTAATGTCACCTTGAACTCGAGTTCAGAGATTAATCAGTTCAACTTGTGCGGTGTAACTGGGTCTAAGTCTAGAAAATATACAGGATTTAGCAATACAAAATATGATCATACGCAGATTGGTTGAATTTATACAATTAAACAGGTGCAGGATGTTCTTAGCCAAATAAAAATAACCTTTTTGTAGGTTTTTAACAATAGTTCAATTTAATAAATAATTATAAAAACAGCTGGTATCAATTATTTCTCTAAGAGCCTGGTAGTAAACATGTTAAACTACAATTTCCTGATTTTAGAGGTTTTTAAATTAGATTCTCGTATAAAAAATCAGTATTGTGTTTTACAAAAAAAAAAAAAGATCAAGCAAACATCCCTCGGCACAAAGTTTAAAGTATGACTTTAACTAGTTAATACTTTAATGCATCAAATAAAATGATGGTTTAATCCGTTTTTAGTTTTATCTTACCATAATCAGGAACCATCATAGAAATTGGTCTAAAGAGGGCTTTCAAATTATCCGGAAGTTCTGTCCTTCCGGCATATCCTGGGTTCATCGTAATAAATGCAGCGCACGTTTGAACTAGTTTAATCTCTCTTCCTTCAAACATAAACCTAAAATAAATTAAGTTGAAAATTGTCATTCATCAAAGCTAACATCACAAGCGTATTTTTTATCATAATTGATGCAGTCTGTCAACCTGTCAAATATTACTTAAGCTCACTACCCATATGGACTTTAATGCATATCTACACTGTTATAACAAAATGTCGTATATCAAAATTACATTGTTTGTTACCTACATCTGCCCTCAAATTTGTTAAAACCAGTACCTACATATTGCATGATGTGCCAACCAACGTTTAAAATTATAGTATCAAGTATTTACGATTACGATACAAAATAAAAACCGTTTTTCTTAGCTACTGGAAAGTATAGATTTTTACATACGACATTTTAATATAACAGCGACGATACTTGAAAAAGTTAAACTCTACCTCAGCATCTTGGCGGATTTCGCATTCCTGATGGTGATTAATTGTTGTGCGATTACGGAAAGAACTTCGATGTCGATTCTGTTGAACTCGTCGAAGCAACACCACGCGCCTGACTGCGCCAAGCCGGAGAAGAATCGACCCATCATTTTGTAATCTAATCCTTCCGAACAATTGAACACCACGCATTGTATGGCTAGGGATTTAGCCAAATCTTTAGTGGTTTCAGTTTTTCCTGTTCCAGCTGGTCCAGATGGAGCTCCACCTAGTTACATGTTTAAATATTGAAAATACAAACAATTGCTACGGGTACTATCATAAATAGAGATCAATAAAGATTGAAAAAACATTCAAATAATACGTAGGTCGTTCGATAAGTATGGAAAATTTCAATGAAATGGTTACACAATCCATTTGGTGATGTGACATATTGAAAAATCCACTCTTCAAACCACCTTAGACCAAATTTCAAGCAGAAGTAATATGTAGTTCATGTTTGGTAATCGTTTGAAGCGAGTGGCTTAGCAGTTTCTGCCAAAAATGAAAAAAACGAATTTCTTGCGGTGATAAAACAATTTTACACAAAATTACATGATTTTTATGTTCTCTAGATTGGTTCACGTGCGATTTCTTACCGTTTCAAAACTTAAAAATTTGGCTCGATGGGAAGAAATTCTCACCGAAAAATACCCGAATGATTAATTACTATACAGACTTTCAGATAGCCTATTTTTTTCGGCGATGTTAAAAAATTTAAAACTCACTAAGTTTATAGCACTCAAAGGAGACTTTGTTGAAAAATAAAACAGATATTTTTCAAAAAACATTGTTCTACTAGGTTTGTTAACAAACTTGTCAAACGACCCACCTAATATACTGCGTGCCATTGGTATATGAACACCCAGTAAACGTGGGTGAATTTTGATGAAACTTTCGGGAATGATGTATTTTATCCGTGTTAATAAACAGGTCAAGGATCATGACGGTAGTATTAATCTTTCTATTTATTTATTGAGCCCGGAAATAAAAAAATACTCACCTAAATCCAACTGTAGAGCACCCATCAAGCATAAATAGCATTTATCTGTCAAGGGTGTGATCACCAAAACGCCAGCGGCGCCCAAATATTCGTAACCGTAGATGTACGAAGCGCTGGACATTTTCGCAACGCAATTGTCGATCGATTCCAGCCAATAATACCGTATCATTTTCAACCATTCAAAATTCGAACTAAAACGGATGAAGACACACTGTTAGTTGATTAATACAAAAGTGTGATAATTTAATTTTGTAAAAACACGGATCTTAGTTCTGAAAGTGCTTCATTTGGGCCAAAAGATTTAGAGTGGCGAGTTGAGTATCGAGGCTAGCGGCAAGCGACGATAGAGCGCATGAATGAATACTGAACACAAAGCAAGATGTAACAATCGTTTGTTCGCATCAAACAACTCGTTACCCTGAAGAAGGGACACATTTAAGCTTGGTCATGCAATAAAGTTTGAGAGAAGTAAATCCTGCTTCTTTTTCGTCATTTGCCCCGTTAGGAATGTTCACTCCGATCGTCCTTGTGTACTGAGCACAAATTCATATTTTTTAAAGAGCATGTTACGTTGCCGCTATGTTCGCCGCTCTACTGTGTTTCGATCCTTATTCGTATTCAACAAAATCTCGATTCAAAGCGATGATGTATTAAAAATGCCGGTTTAGATAGCGGATACTAATAGTGGATTTTCTACAATGTTAATTATATACCTGTCGTGCACTCTACTTTTAACCATGCTGGTAATTGTATCTCTGGCGTGGACACTGATTGTAATCAGGGCTACTAAAACTTTTCTCGTTACTTTATCCAGATCACCACGGACTAATCCTGCCATTTTATTTAAATCCTGTTAACATAAAACATATAATCAATTTATTTACAATGTGTTCAAGGCAGGATTTAAATTGACAATATTGTAAAAACCAGGAAATACCTACATATTTACACAACGCAACTGTTACCTTACCGAAATATTTTTCTTCTCAAATCCCTCCATCCCATGCTGCTTGTCACCACGACCGTCCAAAATCTCGTGCACTTCCCTGGCCCACATAATCTGCGAAACGGTGAGGACGATTTGACTGGCATGGTCCAACACCCATTTGGTCATTGTTCTGGCCATGTAATCCGCCAAAGACAATTTCATTAATTTCCGCAAAGATACGAACATGGACTCTTCCACTTTTCCCAGCCAATCTTCCACATTTCCACGCGCCTTCAGCCCTTTGCCTAATTGGACGCGTTCGCCTTCCGGACTAATCATGGCAACTATATCGGTAGTTAGTATTGGAGTGTTTACGTCGACGACTTCTCCGTCTTCACCCTCGCTGGCGAGTTTCGTGCCGAATTCCAGTTTGGCGATCGCGTCGAAGCATTTTCGTAAATGCGGTTGGACGGCATGCGGATTTCGGGTCTATTTAGAAATAACATGTCGAAAATATCAAAAAATTGTCAAATTTTGAAATGGGGAGATATATGAATCGCTATCTACAGAAAGAAACCAACCCATTCTTTTTTTACATATGAAGCAGTTAGAAGCAAATAAAAATAGAGTACATGCAAGAGGAAGAGTTCTTTTGGTATATTTTCTGTAAATCTACATAACCATTGTGATATTTCGTTTGCTGGCTTTAATATAACTTGAAGTTAAAAATTGGATTTCTACATTTTTTGATTAACCACCTACACCTATTTGCTTCTAGGTGATTCATATGAACAGGTTGCAAAAAGCCATCGAAATGTAAATTAAAATTACTGCATAAAAATATCAAAGCATCATTAACACGCTGGACAGTTTTCTTTCTTTATAAGGAAGGATAAAATATTAATTACCTGTGCTAATATATCCAATAGTTCGTCGTTAGATAAGAAATAGAATCTGGGAAAGGCGACTCGTTTTGTTTCCAAATAAGATTCCAAACACTTCATGATCTGTTCTAAAAGGGTATTGTTCTTCTCCAAAGTTTCCAACAGGCCTGGATACATGGCGGCCTCCATTGCCATGGGTACTTTACTCGTGCGTCTCATGATCTCTTTCCATGATTTGTCGACTATTAGGAACATTTTAGCTTCGGCGGGAAGTTGCCTTTGAATATCTGGCGCGGAAAATATCACTTCGAGATAAATCCAACTCTGCTGACACGTCTGCCATTCTTCCTAAAATTTAAAAGCTTTACCATTACAAAAAAAAACACTTTACAGTGATCTAGGAACGAAAAACTAACCTAACTTCAAAATACATAGATACATTCTAAACTAAGTTAAATCTCAGTTAGCAAAAATCGACAGCTACTCCATCTATTGCCACCGAAGGTACGGCATCGTCTATAAGTACCTGGGGGGCGTTTATTTGAAAAGATTCTCATACGCAAACTTCAATTCGTATGAGCAAATTCAACTATTTTTTGCGATTACCGAAACACCACTCGTAAATTGACAGCGACTTTAAGATTATCATTTAATTTCTGCGTTTTAAGAATGATATTTAAAAGTTTTGTCCATATAAAAGCAGTTTTAAGCAGAATTAACAGAAGATAAGCAATATATTTTGAACTTCACTTGAAAACAGTGTTTTGTATGCGTAGCGCATGAAGTAAATTTCGAGTTTAGAAAAGCCTGAATTTGGATTTGGACCCTACGCGCCCAGATCCAAACGTTCAGGCTTTTCTAAACTCGAAATGTTACTTTATGCTTAATCTGGGAGTGGACAACACTTGTTAGAAGTTACAAATTTAACGGTTCGAAAATAATAGCAAATGTCAGCATTTTTGTAGGTATTTATTTATCACTAAAAGAATTTAGTTTTTACGTTCATTCATTAATAATTTTATTATTTTCAGAATTTTTCTTATATTTTATAATTTACCTGTTTTATTCTGTTTCTGTTTCGATTTTGCGGTTTATTAATTCAATTTAAATGCTCGCATCATTATTAGACAGATTATTTTTGTTTGTTTGAAAAGCTGTTATTTCTTAGATAAATATGCACAATTAATGAATATCGGGTGAGCTTTCGAAGATCCAATCAATTTATAAACGGTTTCATTTGAAATTCTCACCTTTTCTATTCTGGATAGATTATTTCGATTTTCTGTATTGGATAGTCGAAAATGATTATTGTTAGATAATCTCTAAAAAAATAGTCATTTTGGCCATAAATTTTTTTATGAAAAGTCTAAGCAAAGATCAAATTAACTTATGGAAACTTTAGATATTCATATCAATTTTGGGTAGATAATTTTAGTTTCTGTATTTAATAAATTAAAAAAACTAGTTTTGGGGTTATTTTTCAAAGTTTATAACTGCACTTTAGATAAATTTTTTAACAAACTTTTGACAAAGTTTTTTGTTTTATGTATAGTTCTATAAAATTATAAATACAACGTCAAAGTTTAATTACATGATAAGCAGGATTTTATATGATAAATAACAATATTATTAATTAAAAATAAAATTGCAGAAGTTGAGAACTAAATATCATTAAATGCAAGAAGCTTGTCGACACTAAATACTGTTTCACCAAAGGAAAAAATAAGCAAGATATTTCAATTTTTATAAAATTTTATCAGTATTTAAAAAAGTGTCGAAAACGAGATTATTTTAGAATGAAATTTACAGAATAAGATTTTAACCAAAAGGCAACTATAGCATTAAATGAAATTAGATAGTTAAAAAATAATCATAATTCTGTTCAAAAGCGTGTTATTTTCATGGAACTAAAAGAAACAAAAAAGATAAATGAACATTCTTTCATAAACTCATTTCGGGTTATTTTATTGCTCAGTATTAAATAAATACTATATATTATTGCTAATATATATTTAGTTAAAGCGAGCAGTAACATCATTTTTCATATTAGAGTTTTTAAACGAGTGTTTCCACTCCCAGACTAAGCATGAAGTAAAATTTCGAGTTTAGAAAAGCCCCTGAAAATTTGGTTTGGTCGCTCCGCGAAGCGGAGCGACCAAACCAAATTTTCCGGGCTTTTCTAAACTCGAAATTTTACTTCATGCGCCACGCGTATAAAACACTGAAATATTGTAAAGTTAAAAATATACTTATAAATACTTATTTACAATAAGTAACAGTAAAATTATTCAAATGACAAAATATCTACATTTTTCTACACAAATTCTCAAATCAGGTCAAACAATACGATGTATCAAATTAACTTGTTAAAGTAATTTAGTTCAAAAAAAATTAATAAAGTTGCGTCGTTGCTGCAATGGCGCTTAATAGGTTAAGTGAAATTACATAATATAAAAATTGAGGCGCATATAGATTAATATTCCTTTCAATCAAAGCCAAATTTTTAACATTTCATTTATATTTCATAAAGAATTTCATAGAGTTCGTGTAAAAATAACTAATGATCATAGAATTATTATGTTATTAGTTATTACTTACCAAAGTTCTTGTAAATTGGTCTAAAACCCTAATCCATTCATCAACTCTCGGTTTAATAGGACCTACATGCCTAGAGCTGGCAATGGTATTAATATTTATGCTGCTCTCATCAAGTGTTGCTTGCACCTCTTCACAGGATCCTAAAATGAATACGTCTTTTGAGTCTCTGTGGGGCACAACGGAGAATTCCAACGTTTTCCATGCTTCCTCGACCTTAAAATAATTATGTTTTAAGCAACCATATTAAAAATAACTAATTATTGTGCTATTCTCTAAGCAAATATGCTATACATTTTTAAGTTTCAGCAAAAATATCTTCTATAATAATTCTGTAACTTACATTCTATCGCTTACATACGTTTAAATGTTTTAGTTTACAAAGTTTATAGAGTAGTTTTCTATTGACAATTATTAACAACACATTACCTTCTTTAACAAAGCTTCCAAACTGAACTCACTGCTGGCCTGTCCGGCAATCTCCATAAGTTCATCAGCATAACTGAACACATTCAACGACTCCAACAGTTCCAACGTCAAGGGTTCGTCGAGACGGAATTTATAATTCAGTATGCTTTCAATTTTCATCCAATGTCTTTGACGTAAAGCTTGATTCCTCAAGTATGTTATAACTGGAAGCTGATTTAACAAAAACAAATTAATATTTAGTAGCATGTTTGATAATGACAAGCTAAATTTGTCGAAACTGCATTTACAGTCAATAAATAGTGTTATTCAAACAAAGTAAAAGTGTTTTATTGTGAAATAACATGTATAACGAAGTAGAAGCCTCCACAATACAGAATATTTAGTATATAACATGCACATCATTGAAATATCAAATCGGAAAATATATTTGAATAACGTCAACTATTTTTGTTGTTGAGACATTTATTTTCATAACTTATTATTTATATTTTGAGGCACCAGAAAATTACTAAACAAAATACATTTCAAGTTTGAGCATCCACAAAAACCACAATTTTTAACTTACAAAAATGCAAGTTTTGTAAATAACATGCACTTCATTTAACTGTCTAATCGGAAAATATACGAGGGATGATCAAAAAGTAAGGTTACAAAGCCTGCAATGAAACATGCACATTTTGCAACCTTATTTTTTGATCAGCCCTCGTATTTGAATAAGTGTCATCTTACTTTATCTTTTATCCTCTCAACGTCTTCTTTCAATTTCGGCACGACCAAATTCTTCGGTAAACCTTTCTCCAACTGCGTTACGTTTTTGAGATTCTTAGCGGTAAAAAGATTCATATCGTCCACGTTCAACGTGCCAAAATCGGACGTATACCATTCTTCGACTTGTTTGTCCCAAGAATCGACGCTTTCCCACAAGAGCATCCTCAATTTCACATCGTACAAAACTTCTTCCAACATATCAAATCGTGTAACCTCCAGCTATTATTGTATAATTGTTGGGTTAATAATGAGAATACACAATGAAATACTGCAAAAAAACACACCCTAAATTGTTTTTGATACGTTTTAAATCCGTTCGCTCGTTTCAAACAACCCACGAGCTTCTCGTTGAGATTTTCCAAAAACACGGTTACCTCCTCGAAGTTCGATTCAATGTCATACAACCAAGGAGCCTGAAAATAGTAGAAATATTTAGAAAATAACCAACCTTATGATACTAGTTTGAATAAAGTTTGATTTGATTTGATGAAGTCACAGGCAGGATTAAAAATCCCCGCGCATTCACCATTGTTACACAATTAAGTTTTCTTAAATTCAGATGAAAAACATAAAAACAATATCGGAATTATAATTTTATAAAATTTACAGGATTTATTAAGCATGAAATAGACTTTATTTTCACAATAAAACATTTTTTACTTTGTTTCTATATTATTAATTATTTTTATTGAATGTGACTCCAGTTTCGACAAATTTAGCTTGTCATTAACAAACATGAACACTTTATGTTTGATAATGACAAGCTAAATTTGTCGAAACTGCAGTCACATTTAATAAAAAAGTGTTGTACAAACAAAGTAAAAAGTGTTTTATTGTGAAATTAGCATGTATAACGAAGTAGAAGCCCACAAAATACAGACTTTATTTTAGTTATTAAAACATTAAAATTGACTATCAGCTAAGTAAGTTACAGTAGCTCAAAATATAGTGATTTTTGTATACCTGACAATCATCTTTAATTTGACCGATTGTATCAATCAAGCTTCCGATATCCTTGTTCATCTGATCGCTGAATCTCTTCACGATCTTTTCGCGTTCTTCGACTTTTTTATCTATGGTGTTCCTCAGGGTGCCCATCGTAACGCTCAATTGTAGATAATTCGACATGTCGTCTTGGGGGATGGGAACGTGGAATTCCTCCATGATGTCGTAGAGCTCTTTGCAGTAATCTACGGTGGCTTCCAATTCGTCGGCTTTGGCCGGCGCTGCGTCTATGAATTCCAAGTATTTTACGTACTCGACTGTTTCACTGGGTTCGTGTTGTAAATAGTATTCAGCCGTGTCCACTTCTTCGGTTAATACGTCCACTTTTTCTCTACCAATCCTAAAAAGAATATAATAATGATCACAAATTTTAAAATAAAACAGAAATAGGGAAGTATGGATATTGTGTGTTTATAAACACAATATAAATTTACCAGGGCATGACTCGTTCTAGTGTACCGATCAACCGTTGAGGCTCGGGGCTAACCATTTCCTTAAAATCAGCCAACTGAATATACAACATCCCCAACGGTTGCGTATCCTGCAGGTTTTCGACTATCTGCAATTCTCCGTGGTAACGAGTACAGAACGCGCGGAATCCTTCCAATTCCCGTTCGTTCTCAATAACTTCTTCGTCGGTATTACTATCTTCGGTAAAAAAGTCCCTTATCGCATCTAATCTCTGCACGTACAGCCCGGCCATGTAATAACTCCGTTCTATGCACTCGAACAAGTTTAGACGGGCGTTTTGAATATTTGAGTCGTCCTCGATGTAAAATATAAGTGGTGGTCCGAAGCCGCAAATTCTGTCCTCCGCTTTTCCGTTTATAATAGGGCTAAAATATTACTTAGAATTAGTATGTTTCGTTTAAAACGACACCAGTTATAATGTACAACCGGATTTAACGAACAAAATAACGTATACAAAGCAAGCCTTGATATTGCTTACAACGAACACATCGGTTAGAACAAACACATTTCTAGGAACAGTGGCTGTTGAAATTATTAGATACAGCGTACAATTCATCACGTCTTTAGTTCTATGAAATGAAAGCAAATGCTTTGTTGAAATCCATCTTTGCAGGGTCAGCGGTAAATAACAATAAATAACATGGAACGAAAAAGTGAGGTCGCAGCTTAGTTTACGTTTTGTCATACCTGACATAAATGTCAAATTGTGTTAATCAGTAGCTCATTAATTTGTTCTTATAGATGTTATGTTGTTTCTTTTTCTTTCGTGTGAGTGGGCAGTAAAACAACGAATAAAATAAAAGAAACCTTTATAAAACTGGTTTAGAATAACATTCAAGAGCGGTCGAGTACGGTAAGAAGGATCAACAGAATCAAAGATTTTGGAGTGGGGGTAGAAATCGCTTACGTCACAAATGCGCGCTGAATTTAAATGTGGTTACTTCATGATTTAGATAATTACAAGTAATTACAGTAACTGAATATTAATTCTTAAAATTTTATTTTATAGTTTTAAACGAGTGTTGTCCACTCCCAGACTAAGCATGAAGTAAAATTTCGAGTTTAGAAAAGCCCCGTGAAAATTTTCTGGGCTTTTCTAAACTCGAAATTTTACTTCATGCGCCACGCGTATCAAACAGATTTTAAGCGAAGTTTGATTAAACATAAATTTCAAAATATTTTAGTGTTTTATAACCGTGGCGCATGAAGTAAAATTTCGAGTTTAGAAAAAAAGCCCAGAAAATTTTCTGGGCTTTTCTAGACTCGAAATTTTACTTCATGCGCCACGGTTATAAAACACTAAAATATTTTGAAATTTATGTTTAATCAAACTTCGCTTAAAATCTGTTTGATACGCGTGGCGCATGAAGTAAAATTTCGAGTTTAGAAAAGCCCAGAAAATTTGTCTCGGGTCGCTGCGCGACCCTCGACAAATTTTCACGGGGCTTTTCTAAACTCGAAATTTTACTTCATGCTTAGTCTGAGAGTGGAAAACAACTGTTTAAAGCTGCAAATTGAACTATTAAGGAAGGTACGAAAAGGGGAAATTATTATTTTTAAACATGTTAATAATTTTATTTATTTACAATTTATTAAATTTTCTCCTCTCTGCATTTCACTTTATTTGAGAGATTTTGCTCTTAAAACCTTTGGTACAGAATAGACAGAATAATAGACATAGACAGAATACTGTTTAAATAATGTCTTTTCAAACATGAACGAGGCTTGTTTAAATGTTAGACCAGTCGATGAGGGAAATTCGGATCACGTTGGCATACATGTTACCATTCAAACAACCAAAAACTGAAACCCAACAAAACGGAAATACAGGCCTATGACTAAAGTGGGCTTTTGTAATTTATATACAAATCTTAGTAACTCAGACTGGTGTTTTGAATATAATAAAAACCTTGATCTGGACAATAAATTTTAGCTATTCTTAAATATACTCGAAAATTACATACACACATCTTTTCCAGAAACTACCTTTGTTCCTAAAAGTAGAAATTGTGTTCCATGGTTGAATGGAGGTCTTCGCGAAATGCGCGAAACTCTAAAATTATTAAAAGATGCCAGTCTGCATTATACAGATCTTATATATGTGTTTAAACAATATAAAGCAAAATACAACAAAGCCCTTAGAGATGCTAACCTCTTGGCTAACGAGAAGTTTATTAAACACTCTAGCAATCGACCAAAAGCCATGTGGTCCTTAATAAGATCTAGTCAAAATAAAGTCTGTGATACAAATTGTGATATCGCACCAAATATTTTTAACGTTTATTTTAACAATGTAGCAAAAAATATAGTGGATAATTTGCCAAAAATGAATAGTTCACCAGGTTCTCTACTGTCTAAGGTAAATATCAATTTGCATAATTAAATGTTGCTGTTTCAAGAAGTTAGTGAGGTTTTCGTAAGGGACATCATACTTAGTCTACGACCATTCAACAGTCGTGATATTTATGGAATGAGCACAAAGCTATTAAAAAGAGTAGCAAATTCAATTATAACTCTATTAACCAAACTTTTAAATTTATGCATTATTTCTTGTACATTTCCAGCCTGTCTTCAACGTGCACTTGTAATTCCAATACACAAGAAGGGAGACACAACCGATGTCAACAATTACCGGCCAATCTCACTACTGCCCATAATCTCAAAAGTTCTTGAGAAAGTACTGTACGAGCAAATTGTAACATTATTAGATGACAACATCATTGCTAACAATCAGTTTGGGTTCCGCAGAGGTAGATCTACGAGAGATGCAAACATCATCTTCACTGAGAAAATATACACAGGATTTGAAACTGAAGGATACTCAGTAGCAACCTTCCTGGATTTCAGTAAGGCATTTGATTGTGTCTCTCACGAGATACTTCTGCAGAAATTATATTTTTATAATTTCAGCCCCACGAGCTGCAAACTGATAAACTAATACCTGGAATTGAGAACCCAGCGAGTTCACTTTAAGAGCAGCACATCAGACGAGGTGCAAATGTTACACGGTGTTCCGCGGGGCTCTATTTTGGGCCCGCTACTGTTTTTAATATATGCCAACGATCTACCTGCACAAATAAATGGCTCATAGACTGTCTTGTTTGCCGATGACACAACCATCAAAAGCTTCTGCACTCAAGAACAAATTTCAACTCAGCATAATATTGCTGCAGTAAATACTGCAACAGAGTGGTGTAGCACAAATCATCTGCTGGTTAACCCAACTAAATCTTGTGCTTTAAATTTTTCACTAAATTCTAATTCTAAATACAGCGCAAAATTTCTTGGAATCTACCTTGATTCAAAACTTACATAGCAGAATCATGGAACTGAAACTGCTAAAAAAATATGCAGTACTATCTACCTCTTACGGCATTTAAAAAAACTCACTCCCACAAGCTACATTAAGGACAATATACTTTGCACTTTGCCAGAGTCATCTTATGTATGGTCTACTACTCTAGCATCCTTACAAGACTCTTTGCTTTACAGCGACGTGCAGTAAGAGTTATAGCATCTTTGGGGTATAGAGATGATTGCCGCAATGCCTTCATAGAATTGAGTTTACTTACATTGCCATGCATGTATATTCTAGAATGTTTATTATATGTCCATGCTAATAAAACGCACTATACAAAACATAACGAAACCCATGACCATAATACAAGATCTGGGGATCTAATACGACCTGTCTATTTACGCCTAACTAAGTCGCAGAATGAGGCCAGCTATTATGGGCCGAAATTCTACAACTCGTTGCCGAAAAGCATTAAATCTTTCAAAACAGTCCAATTTAAAAGATGTGTTAAACAATATTTAATTAAAAGTTGCTTTTATAATATCGATGACTGTGCTTTAGACCAGTGTAACGGTAATAGTTAACATCGCAATTACGGTCAATAATTCTATATATATATATGTATCACTGTTTCTTCGGGTTTGGTCCCGCGTATTTTCTTGGCTCTGGTCCATTTTATTTTTAATTCGACGTTTCGATGACATCGCAGTCATCATCGTCAGGAATAACTATCAAAATTCCATTGCTCTAGCAACCACTTGTTTGACTTTTACGTACTACTTGATGCGTGAATTTCTTGTTTGGCTTCGTGTTACTCTTCTGTTTTGTTCTTCTAATGATGTAATAGTGACAATTTCAATATTATTTTCGGAAGGGGTTGGATTTTGAATTTCTTGGTTGTTGTTCGGAGATAATATATTTTGACCAGAATTTATACAAGTTTTCCAAATTGGTGGTAGTCTTTTAGCTAGAGCAATGGAATTTTGATAGTTATTCCTGACGATGATGACTGCGATGTCATCGAAACGTCGAATTAAAAATAAAATGGACCAGAGCCAAGAAAATACGCGGGACCAAACCCGAAGAAACAGTGATACATATATATATATATATATATATATATATATATATATATATATATATATATATATATATATATATATATATATATATATATATATATATATATATACCAAATAAGAAATAACAGCGCATTAGGTCATGATGTAAAAGTTATTTTTTTATCAAGTGAGTGTGCAAGGAGGACAGAAGACGACGACGATCGTTTCGCTCTTTTTATGAGTTCCTCAGGCCGCCACATCCATCATCCCATACACACTCACTTGATATGTAGAAGTTGTATATATACTGACTTCGCTAACCATAAGGCGGTATTGACATCAATATTTATAAATGCTACTGCATCGGTTTTTAGTTTAAACCTTCGACTAGCATCGGAGCGGCGAGAAACCCGAACCAATGCGATGATAATTCGGCGTTCTGAATATTATCATCGCATTGGTTCGGGTTTCTCGCCGCTCCGATGCTAGTCGAAGGTTTAAACTAAAAACCGACACTAACTGTAGAAGCAAAATGAGATCAATGCCCTTATCAATGCAGTAGCATTTATAAATACTGACGTCAATACCGACTTATGGTTAGCGAAGTCAGTATATATACAACTTCTACATATCAAGTGAGTGTGTATGGGATGATGGATGTGGCGGCCTGAGGAGCTCATAAAAAGAGCGAAACGATCGTCGTCGTCTTCTGTCCTCCTTGCACACTCACTTGATAAAAAAATAACTTTTACATCATGACCTAATGCGCTGTTATTTATTATTGTTATTTTTATATATACAATGCGTTTATTTCAATTTTATCTTTACAGTATTTTACATATATTTTATTATTGTTGTAGTCTCTTCATTTTATTTATACATGATTATCTAAAACTTAAAATACCATTTTATATATAACGTCATGCATCTCTGTAGTCAAATCATCTCATGCATCTCTGTAGTCAAATGTATATATATATATATATATATATATATATATATATATGTATTATACCTCTTTTCTTTCTTATTGACTTGTGTAAACTGTTAAGTATTGGCACTAATAAATTTCTATTCTATTATATTCTATTCTATTTTCAAAAACTTAATACTCTAATATTAAAAATCTATCTATGAAAGTACAGTGAAACCGGAAAGAGAGGTTATGATAGACTCAAAAACGTAATCAAACACACCGTCATTGTTATCTTTCGCGGGACCTAGGGTCTGCGGGGAAAGGGGTAGGGGAAAACATGGAAAGATACAATTTTGTCATACCTTGTAACACATATGTGTTCATATGTGTTACGCCCATCGAGGTACCTTGATTAACATTTACAGAAGCGACTGACAAATTCACGTACGACCTACTTCACAATGTTTTGAAAATTTCATAGCCCACTCGATCGGGTTTTTAAATGAACACCTGCTACAAATATATATTGACAACAATTAAATAAACAAAAATACTCCTACAAGTAAAACTAAATAAATAGTAGTATTGAAGCTCTTACTATTGTTTATTTATTTTATGTCTATTACATTGCTATACTATCGTATGTTCAATTAAAAAAAAAACCTCAAGAGTGTCATGATTTATTAATTTTTAAAATATAAGTTGGCACACATATTAAGAATCGACACATACATACATCAGACATAGCTCTTTGGTTATGTTACTTGTCCAATGTAAAACATTAAATTAAACTCAATTTATAGGTAATTACGTTTAATTTTTCACTTCCAAATTATAATAAATGTTGTATGTGCCTTCTTTTTTTCGAACACAAGCCTGAACTCTTTGTCGTACACCTTCCATTACGTTCCGCAACAACACTGAATTATTGTTAATTTCTTTAAATTTATCTCGAATTCGTTGCCGTATGTTTTCTAGATTGCGTACTGGTTGTGCATAAATGCAAATTTTCAGGTATGGCCACAAGAAAAAAACTCGCATATTGTTAAATCGCATGAATGCGACGACCAGGAAATTCCTGCATTTCGACTTATGATTCGGTCCTCAAAAAAATACTCCAAAATGGTCAAGTTGCTCACTGTGTAATAAGGAGTTGCTCCATCCTTATGAAAATAAAATAACATAAGCTTGTCCCTACCGATACATTAATTTCCTGTGAGAAACGATGCAGAGAAGTCGTCGGTTCATCTTCCAAAATTTCTTGGGTTGTGTTGATGGCATCTTGAGTACGTTTAACTGGTCTACCACTTCCTAGTTTACTGAGAATACTACCCGCTTCACGAAATAACGTAACTGATCGTGATAAGGAATTTTTAAATTCTTAAATAACCGGAACGTTGGTAAATTCTTCCTGAAACTGTCAAAGCTGCGTCCAATGAATATACTCAATTCCCGTCAACTTTAGTCCCATTTCGGAACTAATTTTTAACTAAAAACGTTTTTTTCTGATTGCTGTAAACCATTGTGACTTTTTAAAAGATCTGACGTTTTGTAAGTCAAATCCCAACATGCGTGCCAACTTGCATTTTTTAAAATAATAAATCATGGCACTCTTGAAGTTTTTTTTAATTGAACATACGATGTAATAACTATAATATAATTTATATAACTTTAAGAATTCTATATTATTATTTTCTTGTCCTGTAATGGGTGTTGGGCAACAAAGTTATTATTATTATTAATATTTTTGGATTTTTTTATCTCTGAAATACTCGTTTACAGAAATACAGAAATGTACTCACTGAGTAAATGGGTTAAATAACTTGTCCTTGATGAACGGCTTCAAACCAGTGACGGTTTCCTCCCATAGATCAAGTATCTGCTTAAATATATCATCCATAACTTTGTGGTTGGGATTGAGGTAAAGGTTTCCTGGTTTTATCATAACATCAATGATGAAAAGGGGTAACTGAAAAACAAAAACGTCGATAACCATTAGAGCTAACTATTAAGCTAAAACGAGAAAAACAAAAGCGCTGATGAGTCTTCGATAATTATAGAATCCTTATATTTTGCAATCATAATTAAAAATGCTCTTTTTCTGCTATTATACTTATTTATATTGCATGCCAGTACTATTTTTGTATGATGACAAATGTTTTTTCGACTAAGATTTTCTAGGACTCAATAAATCGTGTTTTCTGTGTGTGTGTTTGCGATTTGCGTCGTTTGTCTCTATTATTATTATTATTATTATTATTATTTTGCAATCACAATTAAAAATGCTCTTTTTCTGCTTTTATACTTATTTATATTGCATGCTAGTACTATTTTTGTATGATGACAAATGTTTTTTTATTAGGATTTTCTAGGACACAATAAATCGTGTTTTCTGTGTGTGTGTTTGCGATTTGCGGCGTTTGTCTCTTTTCTTTGATAACGACATAACATACCTGCACAACAGCATCTTCGGGCCTTGTTGTTTCCAATTCGATTTCGGGATCGGGTAAAATTTCCTCCCTCGGCAAAAATTTTATGTGAGTCTCGAACGTTTTTACAAAATCTTGCGTTGAATTTAACACTAACTTATGTAACATTTCCAGCATTAAATAATCGGCGAGTATTATAAAACTAGATTAAGAACAAAAAAATGCTTGTACTTATCAAGTATGTTAGGATTATCTAATAGATACTTAATTGTTAAATGAAAATAGAAGTGCAAAATATACTTTTTTTAATTAACATGTACGAGTATAACGAAGTAGAAGCCTCCACAATATAAAATGTATCTTTCCTACTTACTGGAAGTCAAAATAAAAGTGCGTCACTCTTATTTTGTCTTCCAGTAAGCAGAAAAGGTTAAAATTCGCACTTTTATTCTTACTTTCAGTCGGTAGAAGAAGTAAAAATAAAAGTACGAAGATGTAGTGGTTTTTATATACCTATGTGTTATTTTGCAATTAAATTCGATCTACACGTAACTCAATCAATTTAATAGACACTTACTTGCAAAGCCTTTGAGCGTATTTTTTCTTATTGGCCTGCTCAATGTATGATGTTTTTAATTTCTTATCTCTTCTTCGACCTAAAACAAAAAAATCACCGAATCGACATAAAATATCAGAAATTTGAAATTATTAAAATATACTAAGTGTATTTCGAATTGAAAAAATACAGTCAGCATTGATTTACTTTGATCAATGATTGTCTCGTCAACGATGAACCCTTTTTCCAACAAAGCTCCATGGCAGGCATTCGACAGAATTTCACCTGAGACGATTCTGAAATCTTTCAAAGTGACCTGCATTTTTTCCAATTTATCCATCTGAAAAAATGTACGTACTCAAGAAACGAAACAAAAACAACGACAGGAACGCATTCACCTGCGATTCGATGAAATAAAACAGGAAACGATTTTCTATATCGAAAGTATCCGTAAAGGTGCAATAAATCAATTGAAAGACCATATCACGCAACGACAATAAAGCATTCCTTAAAATAATTAATACTAAAATTAAAATCATAATAATGGATAAGTAATACTAATATCAAAATAGAATTTGTGTTCACACACTGACGAGGACCTTGAAGTCCGAAACGCGTCTGTGGGTATCTGGTGCCGGAATACCGAACACAAATTCTATTTTGATATTTGTTTTCTGGTTTCACAAACAGAGTTTGGCTCGTTCGTGAACGAAACAGTGACCTGTATATGCACATTGTGCATTCGAGTCATTGACGATGCTAAAGGGTGATCAACAATGATTGTAGACAAATTAAATTTCCCGCCGAAAAATCTAGGGAATTTGAACGCTCCAAGTTCATGCCAAGGAAAAATTAATAAACAGTAACTCGATTTGACATTAGCAGCGTCGCGCATCGTATTTTGCCATTGTGTTAATTCATTCTTCGAATTCAGTTATTTTTCATTCTGTTTCATAGACATCAGTTCTTATCAGGACTACTTTGTATAAGTCTTTGTTTTGTGGTAAGTGATTTGCTGTTTTTAAGGTTAGAAAATTAGAAAATTTAAGTTTAATCGTAAATTTACAGATTTTAAGAGAATTCGCTTGTGTTTGCCGTGATGTTTGCACTACAGCATGATGCTTTCATCCTGAAGGCTCATTATCGAAGTGGAACTATGAATGAAGATGGCACATGGACTTACTCATTACAATCGTGTCTGAATCAATTTATTCAAGCCTTCCCCGAGGTCCACATTCCTTACAAAACATTTTCCTCGCATAAAACCCGCATTGTTGACCTTTTTGAGGGAAAGAATTGTATCTGTAAGGGCAAGTCAGCTGAAAGACTGCCTATCTTAACAGAAGAGGTTGTTGGCGACATTCAACAACGACTTGAATAAAGCCCAACAAAATCTTTAAGAAAACTTTTAGCTCAAACGGGTATGTTCTTAATTTTAAGGTGCGCACAAATTTTAATGTTTAATCCTTTTACAGGAGTATCGTATGGGAGTTGCATAAAAATCGCAAAAAAAATTCTGCATTTGCACCGGAATAAGGTATCGGTAGTTCAACAACTTCAGCCACTTGATTTCCAAAAAAGAATTGATTATTGCAATTGGTTTAATCAGAATTTAAACGATAATGGTATGTTGGACAAGACCTTTTTTACTGACGAGGCGTGGTTTCACTTGTCAGGATATGTGAACAGCCAAAACTATCGTACGTAGGCTACAGAAAATCCTCATACTTTTATTGAAACGGATTTACATCCACAAAAAAATGGTGTTTGGGTAGCAATTTTGAGACGTCGGATAATTGGCCCAATATTTTTCAACGAAATAATCAATGCGGAGCGCTACCGAACACTCATTCTAGATAAATTTTTGAATCAATTGCATGATGACGAACAGATAATGGGTTATTTTCAGCAAGATGGAGTCACTCCTCATACTGCGTTGGCGATATTAAATTACTTGAGGGAATTTTACGATGATCGCTTGGTAAGCGACGGATTATGGCCACCGCGTTCGCCAGACCTCACTCCGTGCGATTTTTATTTATTCGGGCATTTAAAAAATAAGGTTTTTAAAAATCGAATGCACACCCTAAACGAGCTTAAAGCAGCAATTGAAGAAGAGATAAGGAACATAAATCCGGAGGAGCTTCAACGACTATTTCAAAATAAAAAACGTAGAGTTAACATTTGCCTAGAAAATGAAGGCCATCATTTTCAACATTTATTATAAAATTAGGGATGCTAACTCTTCGTTTATTAAAAATACACAAAACCTTAACTTACTTCAATTTACTTTGTATATTTAATTAAAATTGTAATAATTTTATATATAGTTATGATTGAATATTTAATTTATTTTGGGACAAAATGTTTGCTACGCCAATGGAAAAGCAATCTAGGGGATTTTCTTTTCATATAATCAGTTGTACCAACATTTTTTGGCGGGAAATTTAACCTGTCTACAATCATTGTTGATCACACTGTACTATGGAGCATTAGATGGCGTTAGCTATGGAATCCATTAATAGTTTAATACTAATGTGTTTGTACTTTTCTGGCGCAACTTTTACAAACAATTATACCGATGCCTTAGCTCACAGATGTGTTAAGTGCATACAGATTCTGTAGCACTTAACACATCTGTGCGCTAAGGGACATATCAATGCCTTAGTTGACAGATGTTTTAAGCGCTACAGAATCTGTATGCACATAACACATCTGTGAGCTAAGGTTGGTTTAAGCCAAAGCCGGAAAAATAGAATATAGAATAGGTTGGTGAAAATCCGCGCATGCGTAGTAATAACTATCAGTGATTGGAAATATAATAAAAATAAAAATTAATAGAGGTTATGTCAATTGCCAATAATATCAAGAAGATCGAAATTTGTTAAACGGAATCGCAGATAATATGATATCTGTTATTAGCGGCCGGTTTTATAATAATTGGTCGAATTCAAGTTAAAATCGACTTTAAATATTGATGCGTTTTATAACCAATTTCTGATCCTACTTTAATAAAAGTCGACTTTAAGGTAATGAATATAAGTTTGTAACGCCTTTTTATAGTTATTTTTATTATATAATGTTGCACGACCCTCATTTTGATTGTTTATACTTCAATTATGTCATTGGAAATGTCACAACAAACAATAAGTAAAAATAATAATTATATCATTTTTGTGAAATGAAAAGAAACTTTAGAATAAAACAATGTTTTTATACGCGTGGCGCATGAAGTAACATTTCGAGTTGAGAAAAGCCAGAATTTAGATTTGGACGCTGCGCGTCCAAATCCAAATTCTTTAGGCTTTTCTCAACTCGAAATTTTACTTCATGCTTAGTCTGGGAGTGGAAAACACTCGTTCGACAATTGTCAATAGCTTATTTTGTGTTTTTCTGTTTATTTAAAAAACAGGAATATTAAGAAATGTCGTGAATTGGTAAATATTAAGAAAAGCTATGAAATTTGTTAACAGTGAACAAGCTATGATTTTTTACAGTAAAAAATGACATCACGAATTTTTATAAAAATCTTAGAAAATTCACCAAAACCGTCAACATTTTAAAAATCGAAGTCTTGAAAATGTATGTAAAACGTCCTAGAGCTTGAAAATCAACAAAAATCCATGAAATCTACGAAAATCCTTAAGATTAAACTTTTTATAAAAATCTCAAAAAAGTATTAAAGACGTCAATTATTCCATCTTAAAGATGTCGAAATTTTTAAGATTAATGAAAATCTTAAACATTCACACAAACCGACAAATTTTCTAAAAATTGACTAAAAAATCGTCGACAATCTGAAAATTAACTAAAAGCGTGGGCATTTATGAACATCGTCTACGTTTTTAAGTTTTACGAAAGTTTAGAAAACGCACAAAAACGTCCAAGATTTTAAAAATTAGCGAAAAGTCCCAAAAATTGTCAACATTTTTAAAATTAAAGAAAATCATGGAAATCATCAGAGTTTTAAAGATTAACTGGAATCTTACAAATTCATAGAACAAAACGTCCTAATTTTTAAATTTAATGAACATTTTGATAAAAAGTGTGTTACAATTAACTAAAACTGATAAAAATCATCAACATTAAGTTCAAAGTTCCGAATATTCATTCAAATTTTATTTATTAATATACTGGGAATTTTTTTTTAGGTAAACACATGTATAAGCTATAAATTTGCCGAAATCCGTTGTTTTTTAAATGAGTTCAATTTGAAGCTTTTAACGAGTGTTTTCCACTCCCAGACTAAGCATGAAGTAAAATTTCGAGTTTAGAAAAGCCCTGTGAAAATTTGTCGAGGGTCGCGCAGCGACCCGAGACAAATTTTCTGGGCTTTTCTAAACTCGAAATTTTACTTCATGCGCCACGCGTATAAAACACTGATTTCAAGTGAGGTTCAAATATACATAAATTTCACAATATTTTAGTGTTTTATACGCGTGGCGCATGAAGTTAAATTTCGAGTTTAGAAAAGCCCAGAAAATTTGTCTCGGGTCGCTGCGCGACCCGAGACAAATTTTCACGCAATGTCACAACAAACAATAAGTAAAAATAATAATTATATCATTTTTGTGAAATGAAAAGAAACTTTAGAATAAAACAATGTTTTTATAGGCGTGGCGCATGAAGTAAAATTTCGAGTTGAGAAAAGCCAGAATTTAGATATGGACGCTGCGCGTTCAAATCCAAATTCTTTGGGTTTTTCTCAACTCGAAATTTTACTTCATGCTTAGTCTGGGAGTGGAAAACACTCGTTCGACAATTGTCAATAGCTTATTTTGTGTATTTCTGTTTATTTAAAAAAAAGGAATATTAAGAAATGTCGTGAAATGGTAAATATTAAGAAAAGCTATGAAATTTGTTAACAGTGAACAAGCTATGATTTTTTACAGTTAAAAATGACATCACGAATTTTTATAAAAATCTTAGAAAATTCACCAAAAGCGTCAACATTTTAAAAGTCGAAATCTTGAAAATGTATGTAAAACGTCCTAGAGCTTGAAAATCAACAAAAATCCATGAAATCCACGAAAATCCTTAAGATTAAATTTTTTTATAATAATCTCAAAAAAGTATTAAAGACGTCAATTATTCCATCTTAAAGATGTCGAAATTTTGAAGATTAGTGAAAATCTTAAACATTCACGCAAACCGACAAATTTTCTAAAAATTGACTAAAAAATCGTCGACAATCTGAAAATTAACTAAAAGCGTGGGCATTTATGAACATCGTTTACGATTTTAAGTTTTACGAAAGTTTAGAAAACGCACAAAAACGTCCAAGATTTTAAAACTTAGCGAAAAGTCCCAAAAATTGTCAACATTTTTAAAATTAAAGAAAATCATGGAAATCATCAGAATTTTGAAGATTAACTGGAATCTTGTAAATTCATAGAACAAAACGTCCTAATTTTTAAATTTAATGAACATTTTGATAAAAAGTGTGTTACAATTAACTAAAACTGACAAAAATCATCAACATTAAGTTCAAAGTTCCGAATATTCATTACAATTTTATTTATTACTAGCATTTAGCCCGATTTACCAACCGGGGAGCCGAGGACCGAATCAAGGAAATGTAGAAATGTAAAGAGAATTGCATAATTAAAAAAAAATAAATGATGTTGAAGAAAAATATATGTATAATAGTAGCAAGGGTAAAGGGAGGAGGAGAGGCGTTGGTGCATGAGCCGAATTGTGGTGACTGCAAGGTAAATCGTTGTTTTGTAGTGGTTATGGAGTGGATGGATGTAAAGGTCCGTGAAAAGGTTGGAAGAGATGGTCGCTTCGCTCCAGCCGCTCGCTTCGCTCGCTTGCCTTGCTCGCTTCGCTCGCTAGGGTGATCGCTTTGCTCGCACATAGAGAGGGTAGTTGCTCCTTTATCCAGGCGAAAACAAATTTTCTCTAGCGCAATTTTTGGACCGAAAATTTGCTGAAACACCAGGAAGGCGGCCATTTGTTGGCTCGAAAATAATTTGCTGTGCACCGCGAGGTCAAACCATACCACCCTACGTTTAAACAAATCGTTTTGGAGCATTTTAAGTCGGTCAAAAAAAATAATCAAGAAAATCACGGTATTAGACCACCCTGTACATACACGTTAAACTTAAAAATTAATTAATTTTAATTGTTTTGTTTCGTCTTGTTTTATCTTGTCGGTTGCGGATAATTATTCGAAATCGAAATGTGAAAACCAAATTCCTCTATCGCAATTTTTCGACCGAAACTGTGCTGACAGCCCGTGAAGGCGGCCAATAAAAAAAAAACATGTCCCAACACCGCTAAATTTAATCCTAGCGATCTGCGTTTAAACAAAACATTTTGGAGAAAAAATAAAAACCATCGATTAAATGCGAGATTTAGACACCCGGTATATACTTTTATGAAATTTCATACTTCTACTTTTCCTCGATAGAAAAAATTCTCGATAGATAGGTCGTGTTTCTAATGGAATTTTGAACACGATAGACGCAAAATTTTGAAAATCAATTTTTTTTTTTGCAAAATCGGAAGTGTCGCGTTGGAAAGCCCAGGTCAAATCCCATCGAAATTGTGCTATGCGCGACCTAAAAAAGTTCCGTGTGAAGCAAGACCAGCGTGTAAAGTATTGAGGTTAGGAAATCTTCCGCCCGGCGTAAAATTAAAAAAATGATTTAAAATATAAAACGCGGTCGGATTTGAACGCCGCTTAGCCTAAGACACGCGGAATTGTTTTTTTCGGTCCTGTGAAAATTTGAACTTTCTAAAATGAATTCTTCGATTTTTCCACTCCCGGTGACAGTCGTCTCCCATAAGAGCAATGTAAAAGTGGTTGCCATTGCGACCGAATCGCAGCCTTCTCGGATCCCCGCTGCTTTAACGTTCTTATTATGGGAGAATATACTGGGAATTTTTCTTTTAGGTAAACACATGTATAAGCTATAAATTTGCCGAAATCCGTTGTTTTTTAAATGAGTTCAATTTGAAGCTTTTAACGAGTGTTTTCCACTCCCAGACTAAGCATGAAGTAAAATTTCGAGTTTAGAAAAGCCCCGTGAAAATTTGTCGGGGGTCGCGCAGCGACCCGAGACAAATTTTCTGGGCTTTTATAAACTCGAAATTTTACTTCATGCGCCATGAGTATAAAACACTGATTTTAAGTGAGGTTCAAATATACATAAATTTCACAATATTTTAGTGTTTTATACGCGTGGCGCATGAAGTAAAATTTCGAGTTTAGAAAAGCCCAGAAAATTTGTCTCGGGTCGCTGCGCGACCCTCGACGAGAATTTTCACGGGGCTTTTCTAAACTCGAAATTTTACTTCATGCTTAGTCTGGGAGTGGAAAACACTCGATTAAAGCTAAAAATTGAACCCTTTTAAAAATACAACAAATATCTAAAGTATGTAAAGTTAATTAAAGGAAAGGCACTTGGTATTGTTTCACAATTAAATTTTTATTCCGACTAGTTTCGGTTTGTTAGACCATTTTCAAAGGAATAACTTTACATAGTGTAATATGTTTCACCAAGTGCCAGATGAGAAATTAATTCAAGAGAATATCTAAAGATTTAAAGAAAATAAACTGAATTTGTAATACGTATACTTTAAAGAAAAACTCCTTGTATTAACAACATATTACAAACATTTGCAGCTTTAATTTTGGCGTTTTATAGAAAACTGAAATATTTGATTATCCATATACCATTTCTAGAAAATTCATTGAGCTTTAAATGATAATTTGTTGTAAAAATCACATGTTGTTAAAATTTGTTCAAATCATTACAATTTACTAAGATAAAACTATTTTTCATATTGCTCTACAGAAATTTTACGTTTACGACCTGATGATGAAGGTTTTTTAAGTATTTTATTAAATATGGTGATAAATAGTTACATAACACAAATTATAAATGAATAACAAAATCATGTTGAAATGAAATTTAGGTCATTTCTAACATTATGCAAAAATATAACAAGACCTTTTATCACTGAGAACTCCTTTAATTCGTTTTTGTTTTCTGGCGCTATTTCTTCTTAAGTTTAGGTTTTTAAAGGTATGAATTTCATTAAAATCATTGAAGGAATTAATTGTACAAACAAAGAGGAATTACATTTAGTTCAACTTGTTTACAGTGAAAACAACATAATTCACTGCAATAAAGACAAATAAATTGTCACAATCGAAAAAGGTAAAACGTCTGTATCAATTTACATTCAATTATTTGCTGAATTGGCTGAATTACCACTTAACGAAATAAAATCAATTTAATAAATTAACCTGGTCGATTTAAGTAAACTCTTATGTTTAATTTGTATTTGATAATCAAAATTTGGGGGAAAAATCCGTACCGCTGAATGCATCAACACAATTTTCTGTGAAACTAATGGCCCTGGCTTCGCAGCCATGTCAAGCACGCGATTGGTTCTTTTTAACATTTGAGAATATTTTTAGGTTAGTTTTAAAGCCGGCTTTATCTATTGAAAGTGTCAAAAAGCCGTCTTTAACTTTAAAGCCGACTTTTGCTTTAAATTTGCATTAATCAACAGAATTTTACAATAAAGTCGACTTTAAATATTTAAAGTAGCTTTAACTTGTTTATGAAACCGGCCGTAATTAAAATGAAATATGTCAGTAAGTGGATTTTTTTATCTGTTGCCTCGCAACTGCATAAACAACCAGGCAACATGACAAGGCGGTGAATGGACCTACAGTGCGTTGATTAAACACAGCGGTGACAACTTTAGTATTCATTTTGATTAGTTATTAGTAATTCTGACCCAAAATGGCAGACAACCAGCGGCGTAGCTATGAGGTCTAAAGTTGGTCACAGCAATTCCGACTTAAGGTTGTGCTTTGTTTCACTTGCTCCAAAATCGTTTCTAAAAAATTTGCAAAGGTAAATAGAATCAACCTAAACACGTTAATTTGGAGGATTATGTTCCTATTTCAAAATTAAGAGAATAGCCCCCGCCCATGGATGACGCTTCAAGTGAAAGATTACAACACTCGCTGTCACAATTGAATATCAGATGTTTGTATTATAACCTATTCTCGTGATTAATATTGCCTCGTGACGGATGACAGGGAGCTGTCGCCACTGTGTTTAGTTAAGTCACTGTAAGTGGACCAACCTTCTCATTATGTATTTTATCGACTTTGGGTTTAAACACCAATTTGAGTGGCTTTATTGTTTCTAAACACAAACTGTCATTTACTTGTTTCTCATTTTATTAGTAAAACAAACCAAGTGATTTATAATTAAGTCGAATAGATGGAAAACCAGCCATACACCGATTTTTTTTTATATTGAGGTTTTTGTGTCCCGGAATTTTATTCGTCTCAGGCTACAATTATGAAAATAAATTGACCTTCAAAACCCATCCTAAACCTTTTAAATTTAAGTTTGAAAAATCCCATCGAGTGTAAAACCTGTTACATTTCTCGGTTGCTAGAGCTGGCATATTTTTCAATTGCACAACCTGCTAACATTTTTCTTATTTTTACATAATTTTCTTGTCCCTATTCGATACAACACTCATTTAACACCGTTTTAATTTATTAAAAGACGCTGCAAAATTAGTTTTTGTCATTTCGGCGCAAGTTTGTCAAAACACGTATGGCTGGTTTTATATCTGGGCGACTCAGTTAAAAACCTAGAAGTTTCCTTTTAACTTTGTGAGATTTTCTTTTAAAAGTTATTCGAATGTCATTGCCTTACCTTAATAATGGGTTTAGTATAAATAAGTTATTCTTCAAATAATCTGTAGCGGCGGTGATTTTCATGTGACTCACGACTTTTTTCCACACAAAGAAAGCTTTCCATTTTCGAAAACAGAAGAACGACTTGAACCGCATCAATCTGCAATACATGTTGTACTCCTTCTCCCATTTATCCAAAGCCGTGAACGTTTGCTCACCGGAAATGTGTTGAAGGACCCCGTGAGAACTCATCGTGAGGAAATATTCTTTGTCTATTTTAGCATACGGGACCATTCTATAATTTTACAAAAAATGTTTGAGCATGCAAAATCATTACATTTTTCAGTAGTTACTGTGTTGCAGCATCAAATACAAGGAATATATTAGGGGGACCGGAAAGTAATGTCGTTTTTTTACATTCAATTCAAACAACAACATTTTTATCGATATTTTAATTTAATCAATAACAAAATCACCCTCATTTTCTACGACCTTTTGCCATCTAGTGTCCAAGTTTTTATTCCCGGATCAATAAAAATCACCAGTTTTCTCATAAAAATATCTGGAGATGGTATTTTTAACTTCTTCAGAATTTTTAAATTTTTTTCTACCTAAAAAATGCTGAAGCGATCGAAACAAGTGGAAATCAGATGGCGCAATATCAGGTGAGTATGGTGGGTGCGGCCATACTTTCCATCCTAGTTCATTAATTGTTTCTAGTGTCCTTCTTGCGCAGTGCGGTCTTGCATTGTCGTGTTGCAAAATTACACCTTTTCTGTTAACAAGAGATGGGTACTTTTCAATTAAAGATTGATGTACTCTATCCAATTGTTCACAATAAAGGTCTGCATTAACAGTTTGACCAGGTTTTAGCACTTCAAAATGAACAACCCCACGAGTATTCCACCAAACACACAAAAGCGCCTTTTTGGGGTGTAAGCCTGGTTTTGCTGTAGCTCCTGGCGCGTCATTTGGAGAGAGCCACTGTCTTTTGCGTTTTGGGTTATCGTAAAGGACCCATTTTTCATCCCCGGTAATCAGTCCATCAAAAAACGCTTCTGTGTTATACCGCTGAAGCAATAAGTTGCAGGTATTGGAACGATTAGATTTGTTTTTCTCGGATAGATTGTGCGGGACCCAAACACCTGCTCTGCTTACTTTCCCAATCAGCTTCAAATGTTCCTGTATAGTTGACCAAGGTGCGTTAAGGTTGTTCGAAAGTTCTTCACTGGTCTGACATGGATTTGCTTCCACTTCGGCCCTTAAAATGTCATTATCCAGAGTTGTTGGTGTTCCTGGTCGATGAGAGTCAGATAGACTGAAATCACCGGATTTGAACTCGGAAAATCACCTTTGGTATTTACGAACATCTAAAGCATTTAGATAAATATTGAAAATGCTTTTGGTAGCAACCGTTGCATTACTACCCTTATGAAATTTAAAAAGCATACAATGCCGGATATGTATCTCTTCTGGTATTTGACTTACCATTTCACCAAACATTGTGCACCTTGAAGAGACATGAATTTGCTACCCCACCTTCTGTCAAATTCCTTGGGGTTCATCTCGATCCTACTATGACATGGAGTACACATACTGACACCCTAGCAAACAGATTATGCTCTAACATATTTCTTTTGCGAAATTTATCAAATTCAGTCTCGCCATATACTCTGAAAGCCACCTACTTTGCCACATGTATTCCATTCTTGCCTATGGCTTACTAGCTTGGGGTCATTCTGCCGGCAGGCACCGTATATTCGGACTGCAACGAAGAGCAGTGCGCGTAGTGGCAGGTCTCGGTTATAGGTACGACTGCCGGTCAGTGTTTCGTGAATTGCGTATCATGACTCTGCCGGGAATCTATTTATATCAATGTCTTGTACATGTCAAAAAGAATATCACAGACTATCAGATATCTGAATCTCTTCATAATCACAACACGAGAAACAAATACAGTATCTATGTCAAGCATGTTAGATTGCATAAATCACAAAATGGACCAAATTACTGGGCCCCCAAATTATATGCGTGCTACCGTTGGTGGTAAAAGGTTTATCATTATAAAAATTTAAGATGCATTTAAAAAAATACATAATCGACAATGCTTTTTACTCTTTGGACGATTTTTTTACCAGTTTTAATAAATAATTTATACACTATCTTAATATTAATTTTATCATATTGTATTATATTCTTATTAGTATTTAGGTGTATCACTTTTGTTCTATCTTTTATATATGTATACATCTATTGACTTATGTAAACTGTATTAGTTCTGGCATCAATAAACTATTATAGTATTATAGTTTTATTATTATAACGTTGTGGAAAAGCTATAAAATGTTATAACTTACAAGAAAACAAGTCACTCTAAGCTTAAAATGTCTTTGACAGTACTTTGAATTACCCAATGAGCTGCTTGGCGACCACAAAGACCAACATGCGCAAAAACGAAATTACTTTCCGGTCTTCCTGATAGTTTATGTCGAACTATCACTATCTAAAGCTTGTATTAGACGACACTATTGTCTTGTACAAGAAAATAGTACACCATTTTCTATCATGGTGTAATTCACAAAATATGACCAAACGCGAATCTTGTACAATTTTGTATAATGGAAATAGGACATGTTCTATTTGGTTTGGTCATATTATCTGTATTACAGCATGATAGAAAATATAATACAATTTTCTGGTACAAGAAAATAGTGTCGTCTAATACAAGCTTAAATCGAATAAGTTATCTACATCCCAATGTTAAAAAAAACACAATACAGCAATCAACTTACGTTAAAGCATAAGGTGTATAATGAGGTGAAGATCGTGTGACGGCAAAAATCAAATACACGAAACCTTTGATCTTCCCACTTCTCAAGTCGTTGATGATTGCAGTTTGAGAAATAACATTTGACAGCTTAAAATGCGGCAAAACCACCTCGTCGGTAAACTCCTTCAAGTCGATGGGATGGTATTTTTTAGTGGACTGCGTCGGTTCCAAATGTTCACCGAACAATTCACAAACTTTACGTTTGCTGAGCAATCGCATTTGCCTCTCGTGGAAACCAGTCTGGAAACAAAAATTAAAAACATTTAGTAGCTGAAACAAACAAGTTATTGTAAATAAAAGAAACTACAATCGCCAAAATTATACATGTTTTCGATTTGTTAAAGTTTATGCCAGGGGGTTGATCCCTATGAATATATTTACCAATGGTTCTGGTTGTTCATTCTTCGGTCCTTCATATTTTTCCAAAGCTGTTCTGTGTGGAATATGAAATGGTATAACATTTGCTCTTCTGCAAAGAAAACATAATCAGTTTAAATGAATTATTTATATGATCAAACAATTGACTGATGTTGTTTGATACCGTATACGCGTATAAGACACGTAACCATTGTGAAGTTTATTATACAGGGAATTTTTCTTTTAAGTATACGTATGCATACGAAGTAAATTTTCCGACGTTCGTTGTTTTGTAAAAGAGTTCAATTTGATGCTTTAAACGAGTGTTTTCCACTCCCAGACTAAGCATGAAGTAAAATTTCGAGTTTAGAAAAGCCCTGTGAAAATTTGTCGGGGGTCGCGCAGCGACCCGAGACAAATTTTCTGGGCTTTTTTAAACTCGAAATTTTACTTCATGCGCTACGCGTATAAAACACAGATTTCAAGTGATACATAAATTTCACAATATTTTAGTATTTTACACGCGTGGCGCATGAAGTAAAATTTCGAGTTTAGAAAAGCCCAAAAAATTTGTCTCGGGTCGCTGCGCGACCCTCGACAAATTTTCACGGGGCTTTTCTAAACTCGAAATTTTACTTCATGCTTAGTCTGGGAGTGGAAAATAATCGTTTAAAGCTTCAAATTTAACTAAAAGAAAAACAAGGCATATCTAAAGATTTACAGAAAATAGGCTGACTATTTAATACGTATACTTAAAAGAAAAGAAAAGAAAAACTCCCTCAGCTATCGGTTGTTTTTTTAAACGATTTTAATTTAAAACTTTAAACGAGTGTTTTTCACTCCCAGGTTAAGCATGAAGTAAAATTTTGAGTTTAGAAAAGCCTACGCGACCAAACCAAATTTTCAGGCTCTCCTAAACTCGAAATTTTACTTCATGCTTAATCAAGGAGTGGAAACGCTCGTTTTAAGATGGCCAATTTTTGCTAGTAGTGTGTTTCTAGGGTACGAGATGGCGCAGAGATAGCAAAATTGCTGAAAGTAATTTTGACTATGTATTGGTTTATAGTGCCTGCCGAATTTTATCACAACGAATAATAAAAATTAAGGGACGCGAGGGTATGAGGAGCATGTGAAATGGGTGCAGAGTAAGGCTAGGAAAGCGTGGGGGATGGCTTGAAGAAAGTGGGGGAAGTGGATGGGGAATAATGTGAAAGTGGCATGTAAAATATGGGATGCGTGTGTGAGATCGGTGCTTATGTATAGAGTGAAAGTGTGGGGGACGAAAGGGTATGAGTGCATGGAATGAGAACAGATGTGGTTCCTGAAGCGCATGTTGGGGTCGGAATGGTCCACGCCCAGCTACATAGTGCTTCAGGAGACTAAAAGGGAGAGTTTAGAGTGCGAGGCAATGGTGAGATTGGTAAGGTAGGAGATGAGATTTTAGGAACTGGAGAAAGAGAGATTGGTGAAGGATGTATGGGTAACGAGCGTGTGTGGGGGTGAGGGTAGATAGAGGGGGGGAGAGGAGGAAAATGTATGAGAGGGTAGGGTTGTCGGAGGCGAAAGTAATGGAATGGCTAGGGAATGGGGTAAAGGTGGATGAGTGGGTGAAGTGGAAAGGGAAGGAGGTGGAAGGGCAGGAAAGGCAAGGGCGTACCGAGAGAAGTGTGTACAATGATATGTATGGGATGTGGCAGGTGTATGGAAGAGTGCCGAGATATCTGATAGAGAGGGGATGGAGTAGAGAGAAGGGGGTGATTGTGGCAAGGGCGAGGTGTGGATCGGAGGAGAGAGGAAGGAAAGTGTGGATGGGGGAAGAATATGGAAGGTGTGTATTGTGTGAGCATAGGAAGGATACGTACGGCCGCTTGGCGAAGGAATGCGAGGGGGTGAAGGAGGAATGGATGGGAACGAAAAGGAGTAGAAGGGTGATAGAGTGGATGAGAGAGGATGGGGTAGGGGTAAGGACGTTGAAGAAGCTAGAGGGAGAGGAAAAATAGAAGGGAGGGTAGAAGGGAGGGGATTTAGTTTTATAGAATGTAAAGTTTTGTTTGTTGTTTGTAATGATAAATGCCAATAAAGGTCTTTTTTTTTAATTATGAGTGCGGAGCGCCTTGTTTGTTTAGATAGTGCCGGGCGAATGAATGTGTATTAACTTTCAGTAGACAAGTAAACTGGATAAATAAATATTCACGATTTTAATTTCAACCGACAAACTTTTAACTGTTCTTGCTTGTCTCATTTCCAATACTTATTTTTGTTATATAATTATGAATTACAATTATTATAAATATATATATATATATATATATATATATATATATATATAATTATACATGTTTCACTATTTCTTCCGGGGTATTTTCTTGGCTCTGGTCCATTGTATTTTTAATTCGACGTTTCGATGACGTCTCAGTCATCATCGCCAGGAATAACTAATAAAATTCCATTGCTCTAGCAACCACTTGTTTGATTTCTACGTACTACTTGATGCGTGAATTTCTTGTTTGGCTTCGTGTTACTCTTCTGTTTTGTTCTTCTAATGATGTAGTAGTGACAATTTCAATATTAAAGCCCTGTGAAAATTTGTCGAGGGTCGCGCAGCGACCCCAGACAAATTTTCTGGGCTTTTCTAAACTCGAAATTTTACTTTATGCGCCACGCGTATAAAACACTAAAATATTGTGAAATTTACCTACATTTGAACTTCACTCGAAATCAGTGTTATAGGCGTAGAGCATGAAGTAAAATTTCGAGTTTAGAAAAGCCCAGAAAATTTGTCTCGGGTCGCTGTGCGACCCTCGACAAATTTTCACGGGGCTTTTCTAAACTCTAAATTTTACTTCATACTTAGTCTGGGAATAAAAAACACTCGTTTAAAGCTTCAAATTGAACTATTTAAAAAAACAACTAATTTCCTATTTATAACAAATAGGCGGAATTTGAAATACCTATACTTTAAAGAAAAACTCCCTGTATAATAATAATAGACTTTAATGTCTTTATCTAGAATTTTATGCTCTGTCCGTGGTGCAAAAACCATCAAAAAAGTGATAAAGTGTCATGGTAAGAATTATTAAATTTGACAGAATTTTGAAAAAAATCGAAAACTGTCGAAAATTGATAAAATGTTTAAATTTGATAAAATGTTAACACAATGTCAAAAAGTGATAAAATGTTAAGAAAAGCCCTAAGAATTTGTCCAAATCCAAATTCTTAGGGCTATTCTTAACTCGAAATGTTACTTTATACTTAGTCCGGGAGTGGAAAACATTTGTTAAAAAAAATTCACTGGCTTTTTACAATATTTTCATTAGTTTACAAAATCTTGAGGGTTTTCAAGTTATTGTTCAATTTTTAAAATCTTGTCAATTATGGTGAATTTCTAAGATTTTAATAAATTTTCAAAATTTTTACGACTCGAGAATTATGTAATACGTTTGTTAATTTTTAAACTTTTTTTTAATTTAGAAAATTTATAACAATTTTTAAAATTTTGACAATAGTCATGCATTTTCCAAGATTATTGCTAATTTTCAAATTTGTTACTCCTTTCGTTACTTTTTAAAACTTTGACGCCTATGTATTTACTAGATTTTCGTTAATTTAAAAAAATGCATGAATTTTCAAGAATTTCGTTAACTTTCGGGTTCGCAATTTTCAAAGAAATTTATTTAACAAAAAATATAAGGCCTTTCTTCAAAATGTTTATTAATTGTTAATAATTAATATAACGTCTAAATTAATTTATCGACGTTGAAAAATTCATGATAAATTTTAAAAATTATTAAAAATTCACAATAAATTTTGATGACTTCTTGCAAATCCACACTTGTATGAAAATTTTGAAAATTAACGGAGATCTTGGAATATTGAAAATTATCGAAAATCTTTGGGTTTCACGATAACCGTCGAAATTTTAAAAGTTAACGGAAAATTCACAATGAATTTTGATAACTTCTTGCAAATTAACACTTGCATGAAAATTTTGAAGATTAACGGAAATCTTGGAATTTTGAAAATTATCGAAAATCTTTGGATTTCATGAGAAAATTTTGAAAATTTGGAATTTTACGTTTACACTTTTAAAATTGACTAAAACGTTAAAAATTCACGAACATTTTTGAAAATTAACGAAAATTGTGGAAATTCATGAAAAAATAAGTTTAGGAAATTCACGAAAATTGCTAACGTTTTAAAATATGACGAAAATCTTGAGAATTCATGAATAGCATCAACATTTTATAAACTTACAAAATTCACAAAAACCGTCAAAATTTTTAAAATTAACGAAAATCTTGGAATTTCTTAACACGCGTCAAAATTTAAAAAAATCATAAAAATCTTAGGGACATTCACAAAAACTGGAAAATTGACGAAATATATCAACATTTTTAAAATACCTAGTACGCGAAGAATGTCCACTAAATATTTATGGGAAAAATGTAAATAATTCAGGAATTTTAAAGGGTATCATGGAAAAGTTACGAAAAGCGTTAAAGATTTACTAAAATTCATAAAAAATTCTTAAAACTTTGAAAATAAACTAAAATCTTTTAAATTCACGGAGTCCAATAATAATTATTATTTTAAATAAATATAATAAAAATCAATTAAAATCTTTTAAAATGTCGAAAATGAAAAAAATACATTCGCAACTCAAGGTCGGGAGCCGGGAGCCCGTGTCGTGACAAATGTCGTACATGAATTCTACATATCAATCCTAATTTCTTTTCACATGTTTTTAGAAATCACAGTGTATTTTTAAAATATTACTAAAAAGGCACGATGCTGATGCTGAGATTTCTAAGCAACGACTAATTTTATTTATCATTTATTTTAGATCAATCTATTTAATACAACATGTTTATAATAATTACCTTAATAAATTAAAGCAATATGAAGAAGAAATAATGTTTCCTTTAGAAGAAATACACAGATTTATGTAATCATTTAACAGTGTTCCGTTATTTAATTTATAATTAATTTAAAAAACATTTTTTTGAAAAGAAATACTATCAATTTATTCGCAAATCTTCAGTGTACAATATGTGTAAGTTTCAATGCTCTATTTTCATTATTGTAGAAGATTAATCGTTGTTCGTTCTTATGGCCAAATAACATGTAAATTTCTGACCTTAACTTTCAAATTGAATACGTTTACGAAAACAACGAATGCTTGAACATTTACAGAGTACACATCAGCGTATGTATACTTACAAATAAAATTCCCTGTTTGTTCTTTTATTAAATATCATCAGAACCGCACTTTAGTTATTTAAAAAAAAATCTAAAACATCATAACGCACTTTTGAACATTACTAATTTCTTGTGTTATGTTACCTGGTAAAGGATTTTGATGGTAAACAAGCTCTCCTTGTTTTCGGTTTTTCCAACGATGAATCCGTGGATACCGAGTTAGCATTATGTGTAGAAAGGGAGACATTTGATGTTGAATTAGTGTTTTTGCTAGATCTGTAGCTCATCTGTAATGGAAATTAGAGGGAATTTTATACGTCGCTGAATATGCATCAATAATCTATTGATCTAACAACTCCTGTGTCATGCGACAGTAAATACGCTTCACAAATATTCCCCGTGTTTTCTACAATTTCTACAGTTACTAATTTAATACTGGACAACTTAGTGACCTTTTCTTAGATTACATATTAAAATTCAATTTATAAAGTATTTATTATAGTTTAATCGAGTAATCCGAAATTAATTGGACTACATAATTCAATTATTAGTGTATATTATACTTTAGTTTTCTTTTTGTCGTTAGACAATAAAGAATTATTATTTAGTTAATATTAAATTTCTCTGTTAATGGATTTATCTTTTGAAAAATAAAGTTATTATTATTATTAAGTTGTTATTATTTATTAAGAAAGTTAATTAATACAGAAATGTATAAAGAGTGCGATTCTTTTCGCATTCTAGAAAAAAATGTACTTAAAAAGACTGAAATAAAATGTTATGCATTTGATGGACTACATAATTCATTAGTGTATATTATACTTCATTTTTCTTTTTGTCATTGGACAATAAAGAATTATTATTAAGTTAATATTAAACTTCTCTGTAAATTTATTTATCTGTTGAAAAATAAAGTTATTATTATTATTAAGTTATCATTATTTATTAAGAAAGTTAAATGATACAGAAATGTATAAAAAGTGTGATTCTTTTCGCAATCTACAAAAACATTTCTTAGAAAAACTAAAATAAAATGTTATGCATTTGATTGGTTAATTTTAAGCAGCTTGTTCAGATATTAGTATTTTGTGTGATGAAATGTTATTTTTTAATAAGATTTTGTAATTTAGGTGATATCTTAATAATAAATGACTATATACACTAGACATGAGCGAAATGGCTCTCTTCGGGGAGTTGGTACACAAGATCTGACTCACTTTAAAGAGCTGGTTCAGTGAGCCGGCTCAAAAAAATTACATAACTCAGTTACGCGATCCGCTAAGAGTTCTAACTCTTAGAGATCCATATGATTCACCAACTTATTGAATTGAGCGACGTCTGAAATCGAACAAAATGTGACAAAAGTTTTTTTTTTATTTTGTGAGATATTAATTTCAAATTTAGTATGCTTATACTAAACATAAATTCGAGTTTACAGAATTACATAAACCTTATTTGCACTTTTGGTTACACAGGAAATGAAATCAATTTTTAAAATCGTGATGTGTCTATCATAGCACTTTCCCCATTAACGATATGATGATTTAAAGATCAACAAAATGGAAAACTTCCTCAAACTAAATTTATTCTACTTTTATTATTATTCCAAAACTATTCACAAAAAAAGTTATTTTTTCCATTTTTTGCTACATCTAGGTAAATATTGATCATCATCACATCTAAGCATTATATATTTTTAACTTTACTGTAAATCAGTGTTTTAGACGTGTGGCGCATGAAGTAAAATTTCGAGTTTAGAAAAGCCCCGTGAAAATTTCTCTCGGGTCGCTGCGCGACCCTCTACAACTTTTCTACGCGGGGCTTTTCTAAACTCGAAATTTTACTTCATGCTTAGTCTGGGACTGGAAAACACTCGTTACTTTAAAGGGGGGTGCCCGGGCCTCCCTCTAGATACCAAAAAATCATACATTTAAAATTGTTGCAGGCAAGTTTTCTCCAAAACTAAAATAAATAATTAATTATCTAACGATTAGAAAATAAAATTTTCTTAGCTAAGGAAATTATCTACTTAAAAATTGACAAAAAGCTGTCAACATTTATAAATAGAAATAGTATGTATAGTCAGCTCAGAAGATTCAAGCTAATTTGTCAACCAACCGAGCAAAATAAAGGCTTGGTGGCGCATGAAGTAAAATTTCGAGTTTAGAAAAGCCCCGTGAAAATTTGTCTCGGGTCGCTGGGCGACCCTTAACACATTTTCTACGCGGGGCTTTTTTAAACTTGAAATTTTACTTCATGCTTAGTCTGGGATTGGAAACAGTCGTTCGAACTTTAAATTAAACTCTTTTATAAAATCAATGAATGCCCGCAAATGTACAGAGTATACGAATACATAAGGATATGATATATAAAAATGGTAAATTATTATGTCAAATATTAATGACTTTTCAGATTTTATGTTCAGTTTCTTTAATTTTTTTTAGAATTCTTATTGATAATACATATTATTGCTATTTGTATTTCGCTATTAATTTTTAGTTTTTTGTCAATACTCTGTTAAAATGGAGGATAAATAGATTATCTTTATTTTTTTATTTAATAAATTTTAATATGTGTTATATCTGCCAATTGGCTATCGACCATTGGTCTTTCCGCCTCAATTTGTTATCTGTCACTGCCATTTTTTGTGTAAACAAGGGTCATAATTGTTATCGTCGTCCGTAGGGGTTTTATATTAGTATTATAAATTATTATTTAATCCATTCTTACCTCTCTTTATCTTTCGCCTTTTACTAAAATATTTTTTTGTTACCTAATCTTGCCAGTTTGTTTTTGAAAAATGATACTTTAAACAGATGATCAAACCCCACTTTACGCTTTAGTTTTTTTTTTGTTTGCATTCTGGTTAATCGTTTCCCAAAGAAAAAACGCAAACAATTCCGATCGATCTGGCATGATTGGGCCTCTGGGGTTCGTTTGCAGCACCCTATGAAAACATTTGTACAAAATCGGCACAATGCACCGAAAAATGGCAATGTTGACACGCAATAAGGCCCTAATCCCTTCACATTAAAGACCACCCTGGACACAACAAACCATAAATCAGTTTTTATAAAAAATAAATGATAATAATGCGACGACACGAAAATATCTAAAATTTTCAGATTTCTATCTCTTTCCTAAAATGTTGGAGGGTAAGGGGAAAGAGACCGAGCACTCAGGGGGTAATCCATTATGAACACCAACCGCATTTTTTGATGTCAATGTCAACCCGATATTAGCAGGTAGTAAGAAGTCTATTTGTTTTCAGCCATCGCGTGGCGTTATCTTTTGTCCGACTTGGGGTGGTTTTGGTAGGGATATTTAATTGATATTTATGAAATTATTTAAAATGTAATTATAATTAATACGACATTTGTAAAATAAAGTCGAAATTATGTCTACGTGTACAATTTTAGGTCAATAGAATTTTTTAAAACGTATCTGACGTTAACATCTCGGTAAATATTGATCATCACATCTGAACGTTATATATTTTAACTTTACTGTAAATCAGTGGTTTATACGCGTGGCGCATGAAGTAAAATTTCGAGTTTAGAAAAGCCCCGTGAAAATTTGTCTCGGGTCGCTGCGCGACCCTCGACAAATTTTCTACACGGGGCTTTTCTAAACTCGAAATTTTACTTCATGCTTAGTCTGGGAGTGGACAACACTCGTTCTTAGAATTAAGGATCAAATTAAAGAATCACTCTACTAAGTTTACTAAGTTTATTACAATTTTACAAAGGTTACAGCTCGATGGACCAATCATGGTCTTCAGAGACCGAAGGACTACAGGGAATCGAAGTTTTTTTTTACAAGAAAACAACGAAAATCTGAAGGTTTACTGCATGGATAGGAAAGAACACATCTAATTTTGAAAAATTTATCGAAGTTTGGTTGGTTTTCAGTGCATTTTTTACTTCACTTTAAATCAGTGTTTTATACGCGTGGCGCATGAAGTAAAATTTCGAGTTTAGAAAAGCCCCGTGAAAATTTGTTTTAGGTCGCTGCGCGACCCTCGACAAATTTTCTTCGCGGGGCTTTTCTAAACTCGAAATTTTACTTCATGCTTAGTCTGGGAGTGGAAAACACTCGTTAGTTTAAAATACATCACAATTGGTAAAATATCTATCGTTGGATGCCCGTCTTCAGGGGTGATATGTAAGCAAATTATGGGTCTTAGGAGTTGTCAAATAAGTGAGTTACTTAACTGTTTCCAAGGCAATCTTTACGAAAACAAAACATTAACATTTTACATATAAAATGTACAAGGTGAGAAACTCGATGTCTCAGCTCTATTAAAAAGGGAAGGAAAACCGATAGAAAAAATCTGAAAAGAGGTTCATAATTGGGATTGAGTAAAGTTCATTTTAATCCAAAATTGTATATTTTTCTAAATTTTGAAAGTGAAGTAATATTTTTTCCCCAGAAACATACCTATATTTTTTGATATTTCAAAAGAGCTAATTATTCTGAACTTTGTAGAGAAAAAAATCTTCTTTCGTTAAAAAATTAAAAGCAAACTTAAAAAAAAGTATTATCAAAAATTCCAAATTGTCACGACTTAAACAAGTAGCCTTTGGAAGCAAATAACAAAGCCGCACCTGTCAATAATTAAACTAATGGTTAACAAATATTGTTTTGTTGTCATTTGATTTTAGATTTCAGATTTTTCTATCGTTTTTTCTTTTCATATAATAGAGCTGAGACATCGAGTTTCGCTCACCCTGTATAATAAACTATAAGTGTGATACATCATTGAATTCAGAAAAAAATATTCTTAAAAAAAATATGAAAATCCAAAAGAAAATTCAGAAAACGTGAACGCCATCTACTCCCAATAGCATTGTCGATGGTACTCACAGAATTACTATTATAAATATCAATTGATTGTGCATTTTGAAATCCAGAAGGAAACTGAACTTCTATAACCATTTTAGTAGTCATATGTAATTTTCATATAAATTGACGATGTGAACGCCATCTGCTGCCAATTTTTGAGTAGTATCGTTACAGCTATTAACAGTAGATGGCGTTCACGTCGTTATTTTAAATGTAAATAACATATGAGACTATTAAAATGAATAAAGATGGTTAGTCTTCTTCTGGATTTCAAATTGCACTATAAATTGACAATTTTAATAGTCATATGTAATTTTCATTTAGGATTTTTTCTTTCAGGATTTTTTCTTTCAGGTATACATAAGCATACACTGTACATTTTTCGACGTTCGTTGTTTTTTGTTCAAGATTTCAATTTGAATCTTTAAACGAGGGCTTTCCACTCCCAGACTAAGCATGAAGTAAAATTTCGAGTTTAGAAAAGCCTGAAAATTTGGATTGGCCGCGTAGCGAAGCGGAGCGGCCAATCCAAATTAGGCTTTTCTAAACTCGAAATTTTACTTCATGCGCCACGCGTATAAAACACTGAAATATCGTAATGTTTAAAATATACGGCTTTAGCAATCTACTATGTAAATGTGGATAAAACGTGAGTCAAATTCTGCGCTGAAAAAAATGTTTAAAGCAGTGATTATAGGCAACCCATAAACTCTAACGTATATTAGGTTACCTATAACCGTTGTTGTAAGTGTGTGTTTTTTTTAACTTCACTGTAAATCAGTGTTTTTAAGCGTGGCACATGAAGTAAAATTTCGAGTTTAGAAAAGCCTAATTTGGATTGGCCGCTCCGCTTCGCTAAACTCGAAATTTTACCTCATGCCTAGTCTGGGAGTGGAAAACACTCGTTTAAAGCCTCAAATTAACCGCATTAAAACAACGATTTCCCACAACTTTTAAAACGCTGTAATTATCGGGGTATGTATACTCAAAAAAAAACGCCCTGTGTATTCTGTTTTAAACACGTTTTAAACGTGTTTTAAACATGATTTGAACACGTTTTAAACCCAGATCATAACCTTATTTTGCATTTTTTTTATTGCTAGATTTGCGTGCTCTATTTAATCGATTTGATTAAAATGTAACCAAATAATACCATTGCATAACATATTGATTAATGAGTTAAATTGTTGGAGTCATCAAATGAACATGAACGACCGTTTAAAACGCTTTAATAAGGGCAAAAAGGGAAACTACCTGCTATTCAAACAGATAAAGTCATAAATTGTAACATCAACACACCATAAATTGTGGTTTCTTTTCTTCCATTATACACCTGCGCTTGTATAGGGTGTCTCTCTTCAAAATTTGCTGGTTTAGATATTTTGGAGAGGCCCTATAATAATGAGTTTCAGGAGACGTGGAAGTGTGAAGGAAGAGGGTGGATTTGTACTTGAAAAAAATCGTTTCTGTGGTAGATTTTAAAAGCATAATAGTTAATATCAGAAAGGTTGAAAAAAAGGCAAAAATTAAGGCACACTATTCTGCATGTTTGTGTTGAAGATGTTTAAATACAAACGGGCAAAATAGCATGCCTCAATTGTTTTGCATTTATTGGAGATAATTTAAATAATAAAATCCTTTATATCAAAAGGGTAGACAAGAATTAGTATTTTGCTTGTTGGATGTAAAAATATTTTCTCTGAATTAAAAAAATCAATTACCTATTTTGAAAAGGTTGATCTGAAATGTGGGATACAATTTTGCGTATTAAATTTAAACATAGTTTCGCTTAGAGGAAATTAAAAAAATATATTTATTGTTGAAATGTTGGAAGAAAATTGAGGTATGTTATTTTGTTTGCTGGATTTAAGAAGATGAGCACGAGGAGAGAGAAATTAGGGGAAAATTATGAATGACGTTAAGGAGAGAAAGGATGATAGGTCGCTAATAGTGTAGAAGGAAAATAAAATGTTGCTATAAAATTTTGAAAAAATGACAATTGCAAGTAAATAATCAAATTAATTACTTACTTGATAAAATACAGTTTAATAATCGGTAAAGAAAATTCAAAAGTCTCGATTAGTTTATCTGTAATTTTAAGTTAAAATTATTATAAGAAAATTTAAAAATCTCGCTTAGTTTATTTCTAATTTTAAGTTAAAATTATTAGTTTTTAGTTTACCTGTAATTTTAAGTCAAAATTAATAACTAGTTAAATGCGCTCGATTTGAAGAGATTTTTAATTATGAAAACTCCAGAAACTAAATACGTTTATGTATTATGTTAAAACTGACTTTGTTAAAAAAATTATGCATTTTATTAATAGTCAATAACCTAATTTCACCTTCCTCTACCTGCAAATACCTAGGCGTGATTTTCGACCCCAAATTTACTTTTAAAACCCATGCCCTAACCCTTAAAGACAAAGTCAAGAAGAGATCGCGTCACTTCAGATCTCTTACATATAAAAACCAAGGAATCTCGACCAACACCGCGGTCCATATTTATAAAATGATTTGTCGCCCTCTTCTTGACTATGCAGCCATCCTTTTCCTCAATCCACGTCCATCTGTGCTAAAACACATTCAGGTTGGTGAACGTTCAGCCCTACGTTCATTGACTAAGATGAGACACCCCAACAATCCCTTACACAACCCTTCGAATACTCTCCTCTACGAAAAAACAAAAATAATTCCCATTGAACAACGCCTAATTTACCTTGCCGAAAAATTCGCAACCAACCCATATAATATAGAGACCTTACTCCATATGTGCCTGCCACGTAATCCTGACATCCTTCCTAAATTCAAAAACCCAGCCACCACCATATTTCAATTCATCTCATCATTTCATCAGGACACTAACTGACGTACCTACTGACAATTTCATGACAATTGACAATTTTAGCGGAAAGACCACGGGTCGATAGCCGATTGGCAACAGGATCAGCACTCATACAAAATAAAATAAAATAATTAATTATACATGTCATGTAATACCTACTGTTGTCAATAAAGATTGTTTGTTGTTGTAATAGTCAATAAAGGAAAAAAAATCTCGTATTTTTTTATTTTAATTTTGCCTCAAAGTTGATTTTCTTAAGAAAAATCGGGCAATTTGTTAAGGCATTTATTTGCGATTTTTTCTAAAACTCAACATGTTATTGAATAACTTAAAATTTTGATAGAAAATTAATTATTAACAACGAATTATTTTAAGTAACTAAATTATTTAATGTCGTTGCTTTAAATAATTTGTTAGAAACATGTTAATTTATCGCTTGGTGTTTTTCTGTAGTTTTTAATCAAAATTAAATTTTTATTGGAAAATTACACATTTTAACACTTGTGGCATATTCTAAAGTATCGAGTGTTTTTTACTCCCAGACTAAGCATAAGGTAATATTTCAAGTTTAGAAAAGCCCTGTGAAAAATTGTTCAGAGGTCGCGCACGCGTATAAACCACTGATTTACAGTAAAATTAAAAAAATTATACCGCTTAGATGTGATGGTGATTAATATTTACCGAGATGTAGCGAAAAAATACAACAATAACTTTTGTTGTGAACAGTTTTAGAAAAATAATAATAAAAGTTAAATAAATTTAGTTTGACCAACTTTTTCATATGTTGATATTTAAATCATCATACCTTTAACGGGAAAAGGGCTATGATGGACACATCACATTTTTTATAAATCAATAGATGCACCGTGTTTCAATAATGTTGTCACTTTTTCTTACAATTTGTTTACATTAACTGTTGATCGATGAAACCAATTTTTATCTAACAAACTAACGATGTATTATAATTCAATAAAATGCCATTTATGTCATAAAATGTCGATAGAAATTTAGATTGTCGATGAAAATGACTGTTGAAAACCTTTTATTATTGTCTAAATAATATTACAATAATTTAAAAGAGTACTGTTAATTTTTATATTTTTATATTTTATTTAAAATAAAAATTGATATTTCAATTACAAATCAATTCCAATATTATTCAGTATCAGTATTTTCTAAATACTTTCATGTTTATTTATTTTTCCAAGAAAATACTGAAAACTTAATCTAATTTTATTCAATTTTAAGTATTTTCTTGGAAAAATAAATAAACATGAAAATAATAAAAATCTTGGGCAGAAAGACCTCTGGTCGATAGCCCAGACAGACTAACCCCATAGTGTACTAATATATATATAACATAGATTTTGAAAATACTTCGGTAATTAGTTCTATCCCAAAATTTGAAGAAAGAATCGTACGTGAAGCCATAGAAATAGAAAAACATCTTTTGTGCCTCAATAAACGAGATGATGGCACAAGATTACAAACCACATGGAAACCTTTGATGAATATAATAAAACAACAAAAAAATGACTTGCCTCCAATATCCAACAATTTTCGGAATATTCAGACAAATTCAAGTAATTTCAACAATGCAAATACATCGGACACAAATCAAGAAATTTTAGCACCTTCTACATCGAGTGGACCAATAACACTCAGCAGATCTAGACTACAAGTCCCTAGTTTACAAAACAAATGTACTGACAGTGAACGTGACATCTATCACTCAGTATACAAAAAAGCTTCTGAGGATGGCAGAAGTGATGCTGCCGAAACGTAGAGCGCAAATAAATCAACCAACGCGAAAAAGCAGCCCAAAAAACTCAAGCCAGTTATATATATATATATATATATATATATATATATATATATATATATATATATATATATATATATATATATATATATATATATATATATATATGTATTATACTATACTACTGTAATTGTCTGAATAAAGATGTACTACTACTACTAAATAAAATTTCAAAAAATTGATTGAAATAAAAATGTTTGATATTTCTTTCTTATTTTTATTTGAAATTGTTAACTTAAAAATAAAACGTTATTGACGTAATGCTAATTTTGCTACTTTAAATAATTTTGCACATTTTTAATATTTGTAAATATTGATTTATTAAAAATCATTTTTCCCCAATTTTTAGAGTAATTTATAATTTATATTGAATTAGCAATTTTTATTAATTTCAACGGTTTGCCTAAACTATATTTTTAGTTTGCCTGGTATCTAGAGGGGGGCCCGGGCACCCCCTTTTAAAGTAACGTGTGTTTTCCACTCCCAGACTAAGCATGAAGTAAAATTTCGAGTTTAGAAAAGTCCCGCGTAGAAAATTTTCACGGGGCTTTTCTAAACTCGAAATTTTTGTATTTACAGTAAAGTTAAAAATATATAACGCTTAGATGTGATGATGATCAATATTTACCTAGATGAAGCAAAAAAAATGCAAGAATTACTTATTTTGTGAATAGTTTTGGAATAATAATAAAAGTAGAATCAATTAGGTTTGAGCAAGTTTTCCATGTTGTTGATATTTAAATCATCATATCTTTAACAGGGAAAGTGTTATGATTGACACATGCCAATTTTTAAAATTGATCTCATTTGCGGTGAAACTGGAAAAGCAAATAAGGTTTATGTAATTCTGTAAACTCGAATTCGTGTTTAGTATAAGCATACCAAATTTCAAATTGATATCTCACAAAATAAAAAAAAACTGTGCATTTTTGTCGGTTTCAGACCACTGTGCGACGCGGTGATTAATTATTTCGGTTATACAATGATTGCAATAATTTAATCCTAATTTATATAAAGCATACGAGTGAATTAATCAAAATTATAGTAAACGCGTATTTATTTTATGCGATTACACTTCAAGTGTGTTCAAATATATTGAATACGTGTGCGCGCCTATAAAATATATACAATCAGCACGGGAACATCGCGACCCAACTCCGAACCTCGGAATTGGATCCGGATGAGTGAGCTATAGCTCAGTCGGATCAAGAGCTCTGTAAAACGAGCTATAATCTGTTTAATAACTAGGAGGAGCATTTTAAATTTCACGCGCCAAAACCTACAACTCTGATTGGCCGAGAGTGCGCCCATTTTACACTATGCTAATTACGTCATTATAAGACGCAACAGCTGACATAACCTTAATTCGAAGCGTTACCGAGTTGCAACTTTGTTTGTCTGTTTCGTAATAACCTTTTGTGCGGTGTTTCTTGAGCATAGTTAAAAGTTAGTTTTGTTTATATTGTTGTGATGGATTATGGACCCAGTAAAAACTCGGTAAAAATATCACCTTCACCTCCAAAAAAAGCGTAAGAAGTTGGATTTGGGTCGTTTATATCTGTCTGAAAAATAGTGCATAATAAATATGTATAAGCAGATGATAACAGATGATCCATATATGAAAATGAATGCTGTTGTATCAGACATTATTGGTGCAGTAGGTGAGATATCAAATAGCATAAGAATATGCATCAAATAATAAAATGTTTAATTTTTAGGAGTTGTAAATTCCACTGTCTATCGTACCATTAGCGAATATAAGAAATTCGGAGAGATTTGTAGCCCTGAACAGCTTGGAGGACATAATTACAAGTTTTGATGACGTAGTGAAAAGATCTGTGCATAGTTTCTTCTATAAAAATGAACTGCCAACTTTGAATAAAGTTTTAAAAGAAGTAAAGGATCATGCAGGCATGCCAAACATGAGTCATTCTACCTTGTATAGTTCATGAAACAAATCAATTTTAAGTAAGATAGAGACCAGAGCTGGGCAGGATTCGAATCATTCAAAATCCGAATCCTGGATTCGAATCCTTTTAGAGGATTCAAAAGAGGCATTCGAATACTTCAGTTCAACTGGATTCGTTACATTTTTTAAGAGGATTAGTATTTGAGTCTAAATGTGGGTGATTCGAATCCTTATAAAAGGATTCGAATTCTTGTAAAAGGATTCGAATAATTACAAAAGGATTTGAATCGTCAAAATTAATTGTGAGGAATAACATGAAAAATGTTTTTTTGTGTTTTTAAATTTCACGTTAAATCACTGTTTTATGCGCGTGGCGCATGACGTAAAATTTCGATTTTAGAAAAGCCCAGAAAATTTGTCTCGGGTCGCTGCGCGACCCGAGACAAATTTTCACGGGGCTTTTCTAAAATCGAAATTTTACTTCATGCTTAGTCTGGGAGTGGAAACGCTCGTTCGAAACTTAAAAGTGAATGTTTTGATAAGAACATTAAATGATTGAAAATGTTTTTAAAGATAATAATCTAGTTTTCAAAATTTTGTTTAATATTGTTTGAAGTAAAACTGAAATGGTAGCCACAATCTTAAATGTTAAATTTTTGCAACATTTCCTTGACTAAAGATTTTTTCCCTGGCCTTTTAATATAAGTCTCTTCTGTGGGAAACCCCCATTCTGTTTAATAGTTTTCATTGTTTTTGTCAATATTTAAATTAATATTATAAATGTTTACGAGTTTTGTAGTAACTTTTCCGGTTTTAATGATATTCAGTGAATTTTTTATTTACGTAAATTTCAGGCATTAGTCGATTTTATGATAGAGTTCAATTTGAAGTTTTAAACGAGTGTTTCCACTCCCAGGCTAAGCATGAAGTAAAATTTCGAGTTTAGAAAAGCCCCGTGAAAATTTGTCGAGGGTCGCGCAGCGACCCGAGACAAATTTTCGGGCTTTTCTAAACTCGAAATTTTACTTCATGCGCCACGCGTACAAAACACTGATTTGAAGTGGAGTTCAGAAACACACAAATACATCTTTAACCAGAGTAACAGGGAGTCAGATATTTAGTCTGTTATCAACGATGAGTGGTAATAATAAATAATTAGGTTTTGAATATTTTTGTTAAAACAACCGGTAACGATATTTATATATTAATGGTTGCAAAAAAATAATAAAATCAAATGTATTCTTAAAGGATTTGTATTCGTAATTCGAAAAAACAGGATTCGAATCATATTTATCTCTTATGAGTTATTTATTCGAGTATTCGGCATTCGAATCATATTAGGTGATTCGGATTCCCACACACATTATTATATAAATTCCATATTATATTATGAACATAATGTAAATATGTTTTATTTCACAGATATATGGCGAGATACCGTATAAGCATTTTAATTGAACTGACGATATCGTTTGATGGAAAAGAAAATACTTAACCACAATTAAAAAGTACAAAATGGATATTTGATTTTATTTAAAGAGTAATTATGAAATTATTTAAAATTGCCGCCAAATTTATCTAGTGATATTTCTGGTAACTTTTTATAGTGTAAATTGGGCTTTGGCACCTACTCCTTCTAGTTTTTAAACAGACTATAGTTCAGTTGGATTCGAGAGCCGTCATAAATCATCGCGATCCAACTCCGAACCGCGGAGTTGGATCCCGATGAGTGAGCTAGCTCAGTCGGATTCAACAGCCGCCGTGGCTCTTTTAGAGTCGATTCGCCAACTCAATGGGTTTATTTAACTCCATTCGCACGCGTCGTAATTCGAATCGATGATGCTGCAATAACATGATAGAAATGTAACGATAGCTATTTTCTTACTACAATAACAAACACTACTTATTAAATTTACAATTCTGGTTACAAAAAGGTGACGAAAGAAACATTATATTTGTAATGTTTACTAGAATATTTTAAATTGTAGTATCTGTGAACTAAGAAGAGGCGAATCTCTATCTAAATAAATGAATAACGCAGGTTTAGAAATTGAAGTGAAAAATATTCAGGTTTTACAAATTAATTGAGTAGTGTACAAACGCAAAAAGTAAAAAGCATGTTCAGCAAGGCTGAGGGAAGTCGGCCTGTCGATCCACGAGCCGCGTGAAAATCAAGATCTGTTAATACTTAATGCATTGCGAATCTACATTCACTCTAGAAGAGCGGGCGAATCAAAATGAGTCATGGCTCAATAAAGAGCTGCATATTTTGAACTGAGACACTTGGCTCACCAGCTCACTTCACCGAGCTAACTCTTTGAGTCGATTCGCTCAGGAGTTACCCATCTCTAACATACACTAATAATTATTTTTTTACATTATTTAATATCTAAATTTTATTGATCATTGTGCATGTTAAATCTATGTAGGTAATAATAATAATTTAAGAAAATAACGTGTACACTTACCTCAAATTAAGCAGAAATAGTTATATTTTTTCAGTAATTACTTTAAAAAGCATCTGACACACTTCAAAATTGCGTGACATTGATGTAAGTATAAATGAATGCACATCATCAACATCATCAACTGTTTTCAGTATCATAACCCACTGAGCAAAAAACAAACAAATAACGTTATATCAACATTTTAGCAACATTAAACGTTATTTTAATGTTTATGAAACATTACTTAAATAGATTTGCTCAGTGGGAAGACCGTATGATTTCCCCTTTGTTAAGGCTTTTGTTAAGTAAACAATTAATTACAGTGAGTAGAAATATCGCTGGGCTAAAATTATAAAATACTATGTTATTTAAAAAATCTCTAAAAATATCAATAATAACAATAATGTATTTCGTTTTTGTATTCGGGGCTAACTTGGTTATAGATGTTAATTAATCAATAAAACACGTTTTAACTTTGTATAACATTATTCATTTTATCCAGAAAAAATGTTTAACGCTTCCAGTTAGAATTTTAATTATTGAAAAGAAGAGTTATTGCAAATAAATGTTTAACTTTGAGTATTAGCTCTGAACGCAATTTTCAAGCCATAAAAATCACAAAGAGCTTGAGAGAGAGAATGAAAGCTTATATAATTCCAAATATTTTCTATCAACATAATTTTTGAATTATATAACTCAATACTTGTTTCTTCTTTTATAACAGTATTATTGCAACAGTGTTCGAAATATTTCCGAAACTCAAAAATTGACTACTGTACAAGAGCCCAGAGTATGAATATAAAACAAATATTGAGGTTCTTGTAGTTTTAAAAGTTGTGGAGAATTAAAACAAATTAATGTAAAAGAAAAATGCTGACTTTGTTTTTAACGATTATACGGAATATCTGTGAAAAAATTCTAAGAATAGAAAATTTCGTGTTTTTTTTTTACTTTTTCCTTTTAAATCGTCCCATCGTACACATTTTTAACTAATTGTTAAATACATATGCATACGAAATAAATTTTCCGACGTTCGTTGTTTTGTAAAGGAGTTCAATTTGGTGCTTTAAACAAGTGTTTTCCACTCCCAGACTAAGCATAAAGTAAAATTTCGAGTTTAGAAAAGCCCCGTGAAAATTTGTCGAGGGTCGCGCAGCGACCCTAGACAAATTTTCTGGGCTTTTCTAAACTCGAAATTTTACTTCATGCGCCACGCGTATAAAACACAGATTTCAAGTAAAGTTTTACACGCGTGGCGCATGAAGTAAAATTTCGAGTTTAGAAAAGCCCAGAAAATTTGTCTTGTAAAAGTAATTAATTGATGATAAAATGCGCTTTAATTTGATTTGTCAAATTGCTTAGATTTCCATTACGGATTGTAAATTTACCAATATTTTCAATAATTCAGTAAATTTTTAACCAAAACAAATTCACAGATAATTTATCGGGAAATCACAATATCGTTATTTTATGGGTATAACTCATTAAATACATAGATAATTAATAGAATTTAAAGAATTACCTCTAACGAGGGTTTTCACTTCTTGGTTAAGCATGAAGTAAAATTTCAAGTTTAGAAAAGTCTGAAAATTGGGATTTGGACGCTACGCGAAACGTAGCGTCCAAATCCAAATTTTCAGGTTTTTCTAAACTCGAAATTTTACTTCATGCGGCACGCGTATAAAACACTGATTAAAGTGAAGTTAAAAACACATCAAAACATCATCGTTAATTTAAATAACACGGAATCAGATATTTAATATATTTTCAGTGTTAGTTATCAATAGTTTTAACTTCAAATTGCCCACCGGATATATAATCCAATTTTAAATTACCGGAAATTACACATCACTGTATACAATTTTGAAACGTTTTTAATTGTGTTATAAATGTATCGTATGTTCAATAAAAACACCTCTAGAGTGCCATAATTTAATCTTCTCTTAAATTTAAGTTGGCTACACGATTTAAGAATTGACATAGAAAACGTCAGACATAATGGTTACAATATATAATTTCAGAGTTGCCAACCTACAATATTTTCCATGGCACTCTAGAGTGTTTTTTATTGATTTAGAAATTAACATAGAAAACGTCAGACATAATAGTTACAATATATAATTTTAGAGTTGAGAACTTACAATATTTTCCATGGCACTCTAGAGGGTTTTTTTATTGAACATATGATATTATTATTACACCAAATTATATATTATATCATCATTTAGACCAGTGGTGGGGAAACTTTTTTTAAGACGGGCCATTTGTAATAACCAGACAATCGTAGCGGGCCAAAGAATAATGCTTAATCGTAGGTAGGTAGTTTTTATGCGGGTCGTCACATTACGAAGTAAGAACGCGTTCAAACATTCTCACGACGGCACTCTTAAACGGGCCGGATTAAACCTTTCCGCGAGCCTTGGCCCGCGGGCCGTAGTTTCCCCATCACTGATTTAGATTCAGATTCAGATTCAGATTTTTAAATGCAAGTTTGAACCGAACCGAAATAAACTGATATTTTTTTGTTCACTTCCGGCTTACGTTCCGACAAAAATAACGGTTTTCGGCTCAGTTCCGGTTTAATCTAGGGAATAGAACCACTTTATGCTTTAAAAAAAACCTGTTTCTGGCATGTTTGGTGCTACGTAAAACTCTCTGCATGTTTATATAAATTGATTGTTTGTAAATACTTCATTACAGGTTTTTAACGTTATAAAAAATGTATTCCTAATTTTTGTCTTTAAATAATTTTAAAACCAAATCTTCAACGGCGTAAACAACACACACAACATACGTATATTAAGGATTAAAGAAACCAGACATAGTTCAAACTAAATTTTATTTAAACTTATGTTCATAAAAACCGGCTTTAACTTGAAACAATTACGATCTATCGAATACGCCATTCCCTTTTTTGTTGAGGTATTCCGACCAACCGCTCGTCGTGTCCGGATTCAAGAATTTGGCACAGCGTTCCCCTTTGTATCGAATCGTGCACACGCACTCGATCCTCACCCTATACACGGTCATTTGTCCCAAACTAAGCTGCGAAATTTGGTTGAAATACGGAAAATTAGGTTTGATATGCTCGTTAATATTCAAAGCTGGAGTGTCTAAATGTATTCCCCTTTGCTCCAGGCATTCCTTCTTGAACGATTCCTCCAGTGTGGCTCTCTCTGAATTCATAAATTCCGCTAGAATTATTAAAACGAAGCACTTTTGGTAGATGCATTAAAATAAACATGTGTGGGAAAATAAATTAGTTTAAACAATTATATCTATTTAATGTGAAAGTTAACTTTAATTTGGTTCTCATTGATCACCTAGCGATGTAAAATGCGGGCATGCGAGGGAAACTGTTCGGTGGGGCATGCGGGGTCTGCGTGCGCGAAGTGCGATCGCAACCTGAGTCAACGTATTTCGCTATATTCGCGGTAGAATGGCGGTCAGGTTCCTTAGTTCGAAGGGAATCGCGGGTCTATTTTCGCTGAAACCGAATACTGTGTAATCGGATATCCTTATCGCGTTGTTTGAATTTCGTGTTTATAAGAGAATCTTACTGTTCAAAATGATATATTTTGATTTAATTTTAAAATAATGAATCTATTTTTAATATTAGATAGTTATTTTAATTTACATAATTAATTATAATGTAATAATAATTATTATTATAATTATTTTTTAAATATGAAATAATATCAAAGTAAATTTAGTTAATATTATGTGCTCATTTTTAATATGCAAATTGCAATGTTAGCGGTGGTCCTTTATTTTCATTTTATTTACTAATCAAAATTGAATTTGTGTTCAGTAGTCCGGCACCAGATACCCACAGACGCGTTTCGGACTTCAAGGTCCTCTTCAGTGTGGTCCTGACCCAGTGCTGAGGAATACTGAACGTTTCTGACTATTTCAAGCCAATATGTGAAAACTATTAATGGATTTCGATAGCTAACGCCATCTAATGCTTCATAGTGGCATCGTCAGTGACCCGAATGCACAAAGTGCATATACAGGTCAAAACTCTGTTTGTGAGTTCTGCTCGTTCGTGGACGAAACAGTGACCTGTATATGCACTTTGTGCATTCGTGTCACTGACGATGCCACTATGAAGCATTAGATGGCGTTAGCTATCGAAATCCATTAATAGTTATTTACTAATATTTATATAGGATATTTTTTTTAATTATTGCAAATAAATCGTTATAATTATAATAAATTATTCAATAATAAATCAAAATATAGCATTTTAATGTAAAGTAATTAATAGGTACGAACAATCCAGCATTTTAAATTGTAAGATCCTCTTATAAACATGAAATCCAAACAACGAAATAAGGATATCCGATTACACAGTAATCGGTTTCTCCGAAAATAGGACTGCGATTCCCATCGAACGAGCGAAACAGACCGAAATTCGGCCCCGGATTTTAGCGAAATATGCTGAGTTAGGTTGCGATCGCACTTCGCGCATCCAGATGCCGCATTCCCCTCCGAACAGTTTCCCCCGCATGCCCGCATTTAACATCACTATGATCACCTGATAAAGCATTTCAACTAATATTGAATTTAAATGAAGGGGTCACACAACTGTGAAATTTTCAAAACGTCGATTTTCTTATTGTCTTAATTGATACTCTGAACCATTTAGAATAAAGTAAAAATAGTTTTTTACCTGCCCGAAATCGTTTTCATTAAAGTTTCCCAAGCGCCTCCTAAACGACTACTCAAATCTTTAAACGCGTTTTTCTCGAAACGCGTTTTTAGGAAACGGCACGCAGCATAACTCAAACAAGTTGCATTTTTTTCAATCCAAATTAGTAACATATCTTTAAAATAACATTCCGCAGGAAAATACGTACGGGATTTTCGATAGGTTGAATTTTAAATTTTATATCTACAAATGAACGCTCTTTTTTAGGTCGAAAAGTGAACTTTTAACTTCAAATGCTGCCCAATTGCACAAAAATTAATATTTTCGAAATGCCGCACGTGCTTCTCTTGCTATACTCATGTATATTAAGTTTTTTTTTTTAATTTGTTCCAAATTTAATTTTACGCACTTATACTGCGTGCCGCGCAGCTCCTCAATTTAAACCTAGCTCGCGGGAACGGCCGCAGCGCCGCTATTTTGTAACTTTATGTAATAAAAAAAATGGTGAGCACTTTAAGATATAGTTAAGAACATCCTTGAATGTTATTATCCTCTTACTTTTCCTTTCACCAAAACAAATCGCAAAAAACGCTTTCTTTTAGCGCTCTAGAGGTTTGTAAATAGTGTAACCCCTTAAGGACGTTTGATTCAAGCCAATTATAAATTGGGAAAAGTAAATAGGACAGATATTTTGCATTTGATTTTATTTTAAAAAATGCATTAATAAATCTTACCTTTTGAATTGAGTGCATTTTTAATTTTATTTGCTATGCACTGAAAATCTTTTTCTATGAGCAAACGAGGTCCATCTTTTGGTGGTGTCCAATATGTTAGAAATACCAGATCGATAGCGTTTTTAGTTGTATCAAGCGACTTCAACAGCACACCTGTTAAATAAATATACAAGGAGTTTTTATTTTAAGTATGCATACTCTAATACACTCTATAAGCTATACATTTTCAGATATGCGCCATTGAATTGAAGTTTTAAACGAGTGTTTTCCACTCCCGGGTTAAGCATGAACTAAAATTTCGAGTTTAGAAAAGCCTGAAGTTTGGATTTGGACACGTAACGTCCAAATCCAAATTCAGGCTTTTCTAAACTCGAAATTTTACTTCATGCGCCACGCGTATAAAACACTGACTTTAAGTGAAGTACAAGGACACACACAAGAATGTTTATAGGCAACCCAATATACATTAACGGTATTGGGTTGAATATAATAATTGTCATATAACTCCCGTTTTATTCATTTGAATTTTTTTCTAATTTACAAAACTTGTTAGACCAGTAGAAAATTGTAAAGTTTGTGGAATAATTTGGAAGATTTAATAGAAAGTTTTAAGAGTCTACAGCAGTTTAATTAATCTCAATTTTTTTTAAATAATTTCTTGGTAGACTTAAACAAGCACAAATTTGATCATTTTTAGGATTGTGTTAAAAGAAAAAAAACTCACTGTGTACGGATTATTTGTTGTGCTCCTTGTACCTGATGTTTTATTAAGGATGGCCATCGGCTGTATCTCAGAAACTATTCATCGTAGCATCTTGCAGTAAAAAATTTATTGAAAAAGTGGCCAAGAGAAATTGCTGAAAATTACTTGTAAGTTTCTAGCTTTGCTACTAGAGGGCGCAATCTCTATCATACAAGATAAAAACAAGTTTTTATCAAATAAATGCCAAATTAAGCTACGTCAAAAATATGAAATTTCTAAACTACGCAAAACTTTACACAATTTTAACTATTTTACCGTTTATTTAGCTTTTACATAAAACGTAGGGGAGAATGAAAATGTCTAGCCATTTAATTGCCTGTAACTTTAGTTAGATTTTACCAAGTTTAACAAACTTAGGCTTATTTAATAGATAATTGAATGCACTTAACAATGCGATTTACACAGATTTACTTAAGTTTAGATATTAAGCGCAAGGGCGCAATTGAAACAATCAATATATTATCTGAATTTTCTTTAAATTATCTAATTGAAAGGTATATGTTAATTACGTTAGTTAATTAAAATGAGAAATACTGTGAAAACAGAGATATAGTGAAAATTTGACAGAATTGCGTATTTTGCATTAATAGCACCCTCTGGCCATTATTATAATAACTGAAGTAAATCAGAGTGCATAATAGTTTAAAGTGCTGTTAATTATCTATCGAATCACTCTAAGTTTATTACATTTGGATAAACTTATTTTAAGTTACAATCATTTTAATGATAATAAGTTTAACTATTTTCCATCTATTTTCCTCTGCATCTTATGTAAAACCCCAAAACGCGACAAGGTAGTTAAAATCGAGCAAAATTTAGCGTATATTAAGATTAATATATTTTTGACATAGCTTAATTTAGTATTTTTTATAAAACCTTGTTTTTTTTTCTTTGCAAAGCTAGATAAGGTTATTATATTCGTTATTTTGTTATGTTTTGTTTGCTATTGTTTTAATAAATTATTGTTATAAGTGTTTTTAATTGTAGTAAATATGTGCATTTTTAAATATTCTACTAATCTCATAGCCTGCTATAATTTGAGATTGTAAATTATCTTGGATTTACGCATACTCGCTTAACATAACATATAAATGGGAAAATGTGATCTCCGTTATTCTTTTAATTCTCGTTTTTGGCCTCTTGGACATAAAACAAAAGAGGCTAAAGACCTACTAGATTTTATAATATATTTTTATAAGATGCGCGGTTTTAAATCGTCAAATCTATTTTCTCAGTATTTCACCCTGTAATAAACTAATGTAAGGGAACTATACCTTACAATTTGAAATTTTTAAGAAAATCTAAAAAATATGGTTATTGTTCCAAAAAGGACCTCTGGCGGTTACTATAAGAATTAAATTAAAGAGTCTTTGGTTTGGTTGGCGTTCACTTTGTGGTACATCTTCATAATAATTTAATTAAAACACCTAACTTTGTTTTGCCACTTTTATTTTTACTCTTCAGTGACTATAGTTTCGACTACAAGCTAGTCATTATCAAACTAAGTGCCTAAAATTATGTGTACATTGCTTTTATATTACAGCATCAAAGAGAGGGGTATACATTATGTCGGTCTGGTCATTAATGAAGAGAATTTCCGGATTAGCTTTTAATTTGTGAATTTCCAGCGCTGGAAAAATCCATTCTTCGGCCTTTATCCGACAAATGGATTACTGAAAGCATGCTGTTTTCAGTGCAGGTATGGTTGTTTTCCAATAAATGTGTTGGAAAGGTGGACCTGTTGTTTTTTAAACGCAATGAATTCATATGCTCTTTAATTCTAATTTCAAAAATTCTACCAGATTGATCAATTATGCTCCTTTACATGTTTCGCACGTTAATTTATAAATACCAGATTTTTTGTTTTTATCTATGGCGGTTTTGGGATTGTGAATAATGTTGGCTATTGTACTGTACGGTTTAAAAACTATATTGACGTTACACTTTTCAAGGGATCTTTTGATTTTGTTGCTAATATTTCCAAAATGTGTTAGTGGGAAAAATTTATGTTTATTTGTTGTATTTGAAGCTTAATGAATTTTTGAATTTGTTTTAGTTCTTGTTTCGTTATTAGTGTGTCTATTAGAGCTGAATTATATCCGTTGTTTGTAGCGATTTGTTTAATTATTGAAAATTCTTTTATACGTGATTCTGTAGACAGGAGTAATTTTATTGCTCTATTAATGAATGAATTGAATGCTGCAATTTTTTGATTGTATGGATGACGGGATGTGTTTGGAATTATGGAGTCGGTATATGTGGGTTTTCGAAATATATCAAATAATAGTGTGTATAGGGTTTTGTAATCGTTAAATCTAGGAAATTAATGGTGTTGTTGTTTTCAAATTCTACTGTAAATTTAATTCAGCTCTAATAGACACACTAACATCGAAACAAGAACTAAAACAAATTCAAAAATTCATTAAGCTTCAAATACAACAAATAAAAATAAATTTTCCCCACTAACACATTTCGGAAATATTAGCAACAAAATCAAAAGATCCCTTGAAAAGTGTAACGTCAATATAGATTTTAAACCGTACAGTACAATAGCCAACATTATTATTCACAATCCCAAAACCGCCATAGATAAAAACAAAAAACTCGGTATTTATAAATTAACGTGCGAAACATGTAAAGCATTGGTCAATCTGGTAGAAATTTTGAAATTAGAATTAAAGAGCATATGAATTCATTGCGTTTAAAAAACAACCGGTCCACCTTTGCAACACATTTATTTTAAAACAACCATACCTGCACTGAAAACAGAATGCTTTCAGTAATCCATTTGTCGGATAAAGGCCGAAGAATGGATTTACTGGAGCGCTGGAAATTCACAAATTAAAAGCTAATCCGGAAATTCTCCTCATTAATGACCAGGTCGACATAATGTATACACCTCTCTTTGATGCTGTAATATAATATCAATGTACACATAATTTTATGTACTTAGTTTGATAATGACTAGCTTGTAGTCGAAACTATAGTCACTGAAAAGTAAAATAAAAGTGGTAAAACAAAGTTAAGTGTTTTAATTAAATTACAGAGAGTAAAACGTGTTTTAAAAGTGCTCTTTATTACCTATCAAAAGAGACTAATTTCATTAGTTTTGGTTAATCGTAACTAAAGTTACATGCAGTTCAAGGATCACACTTTCCAGCTCTCCCCTATTTCTTATATGCGAGATAAAGAAACAAGTGAGTAGTTAAAATTGAGTAAAAGTCAGCGTAGGTTACGATTTGTATATTTTCAATCTGGCTTAATTTAGCAGTTTACGACAAAAACCAGTTTTTCTGTTTGGCGATAAATGTTACGCCCTCTAGCGACGAAGTTAAGAACTTAAAAATAATATCCAGTTATTTCTCTTGGCCACTTTTACTATGAATTACAGCCGGTGGCCACGCTTAATTAAACACCCGGTATATATAATAAATAGTAGTCGCAAGATAAATTACTAATTTAACAAAAATCGTACCAATAGAACTAATCCTGGCAATTCCTGAAACATTCACACCCTCAGCATCCCTCTTTCCTCTCCAATAACCGTTCTTCCTTTCCTCAATCTCTTTTTCACTCTCCAGCGTCCACAAATTATCCGAAATATTCGCAACCCTCTTCCTCTCTTCCTCTAAATCCCTTCGCACCGCTTCATTCTCCTTCATCTTATCCACGTGACTCTCCAAATCCCTCTGCTCGAACCTGGATTTACGCAGTTGCCGTTCCCGGTTTTTGAAGTACGTCTCTTTCAAAATATCCGTTGGAATGTTGTTCAAATCATTGAGCAATCTGCTTTTGGACTGCCGGATGTTTTTATATCCGAAGATTCCTTCTGATAGATTTTTCTTTGATGTTTTTTGTTTGTTGTTCTTGTTGTTGTTTTGATCGCCGCGGGGGTCACGGTTGGATGGGTTTAACAGTTGTTTGTTTCCCGAAGAGAAGCCGGTTAAGGGTTCGTCTAAGTAGGAATTGTAATCGATGTCGTCTGGTTGGTAAGTTTTTGGGTAGTTTGATTGCCAAGTGTCTTGTGATTGGTCGTAATCAACAGGATCGAATTTAGGTTGTTCCTATAAAATTAACATAAAAAACAATTTTGAACGCAATTTAGTTTTGTATTTAAAAAAAATCATACTGAAAGTTGAAAATGTTTAAAAACTTTGTCTTGCATAGACACATTATTATAAAACACTTACAACGTTATTAACTTTAGGGCGTTGCACTTTACTGTAATCTTTAATTAAACCTTGGTTATTATCCTTGTGCCTAAACGGTGAACCATCCTTGTATTTAATCGGCGAAGTGTCTTCGTTAACACGGACGTTTTCTTCAGATTCCAAACTGGGTGTTTGCATATCGGTCTTTATTTGTACTTCAGGGTGATTGTGCAGGTATTCCCCGGCTTCTTGAATCGGATTTTTCGTATTGTTATATTCAAGTGATGTTCTGTTATCTAGAAATTAATACCAAATTTTATGCGCATTCAAATTGCTCGAGTTTCGATAACGCGAGATTTGATTAAAATTTATTAAATACAAGCAGTATATTTTCAAATTCACAAATTGTTGAGTGTTTTATACGCGTGGCGCATGAAGTAAAATTTCGAGTTTAGAAAAGCCTGAAAATTTGGTTTGGCCGCTCCGCTTCGCGGAGCGACCAAACCAAATTTTCAGGCTTTTCTAAACTCGAAATTTTACTTCATGCTTAACCTGGGAGTGGAAACATTCGTTCGAAACTTAAAACTGAACACTGTTCAGAAACGGTGAATAACGAAACAATTAAATTGTGATTTAAATACAAAAAAATCGTTAGATTTTGAGGTATCTTGTTTAGGAAATTTTGAAAAAATTATCAATTATTAAATCAACGTCGAACGCGCCATGTTAGCCCTTTCTTCTTCTTCTTGCAAACTTAATGGACTCAGCTATACAGCAATGAATGTTTTCGTTAATTAAATAATTGATTAGATTAAGTGGACGCATGACTTTGAGAAAAACAAACCTGAACTATAAATTTCCAATCCCGGTGGCTGTTCGAATTGATTGAGTGCGTAGAGTTTGGCGACTTTCGTAGAGTTGAACCTCAACTTGCACAAATCAGAATTGCTCTGTTGTTTAAGTGTGCTGCCTACTAGAAATTCGTAGATGTCCTTACGGCCCTCGTAACCTTTACAATCCGCCGTCCAGAATAAAAAGAAGTCGAAACCGTGACCTTCCATACTCAATGTCAGCCCTGCCATTTGAGATCCTACACTATCCACAATCGGTTTTTCGTAAATCACATTACCAGTTTTTCCATCGATAATAAACGCCTATAATTAAAAGTGCTTAATAATTTTTTTTAAATGTAACAAACTAAAAGATGTCTATAGTCCCACTGAGCAAACACATTTAAATAATCTTACATCAACATTAAAACAACGTTTAAAGTTCCTACAATGTTGATACGACGTTATTTGTTTGTTTTAAAATTCAAAGCCTACTTTAAATCACGATTTAAATGATCGCACGTTATATTATAACATGGATAATGCAAAGACGCATAGATGAAAATTATTTCGTTCCACGTTGTATAAAGAGCACCAATTGGAAGTTGTCAGTAACTATATTTTTCTTGCTCAGTGGGGTGGTTCAAGAAAAATATAGTTACTGACAACTTCCAATTGGTGCTCTTTATACAACGTGGAACGAAATAATTTTCATCTATGCGTCTTTGCATTATCCATGTTATAATATAACGTGCGATCATTTAAATCGTGATTTAAAGTAGGCTTTGAATTTAAAAATAGATTGGCACTACTGACTTTTAACCAGGGTTGTTAAATAAAACGTTTTTTTTATTTTAATTAAAACAAACAGTTTTTTTAATAAAACGTATTTTTTTTTTCATTGAAACAGAGTTTAAAACATTAACAAATAAAAAAATGTTTAAAACGTGTTTAAAACACGTTTAAAACGTGTTTAAAACAGAACGTACAAGGCATTTTTCTTTTGAGTATAAATATCCCGATAATTACAGCGTTTTTTTTAAATTTGCGGGAATTTGGTGTTTAAAAGCGGTTGATTTTAGGCTTCTAACGAGTGTTTTCCACTCCCAGACTAAGCATGAAGTAAAATTTAGAGTTTAGAAAAGCCTAAGAATTTGGATTGGCCGCGTAGCAAAGCGGAGCGGCCAATCCAAATTAGGCTTTTCGAAACTCGAAATTTTACTTTATGCGCCACGCTTAAAAACACCGATTTACAGTGAAGTTCAAAAAACACACACATACAACAACCATTATAGGCAACCTATACATTAAAGTTATTGGGTTGCCTATAATCACTGTTTTAAGCAATTTGTTCAGCGCAGAATTTGACTCACGTTTTTATTCACATCTACATATTGGATTGCTAAAGCCGTATATTTTAAACTTTCCGATATTTTACTTTTTATACGTGTGGCGCATGAAGTAAAATTTCGAGTTTAGAAAAGCCTAATTTGGATTGGCCGCTTCGCTTCGCTACGCGGCCAATCCAAATTCTTAGGCTTTTCTAAACTCGAAATTTTACTTCATGCTTAGTCTGGGAGTGGAAAACCCTCGTTTAAGAATTCAAATTAAAATCTTTTTAAAAAACAACGAATGTCGTAAAATTTACAGTGTATGCATATGTATACCTGAATATTGATATTTTCTTGTATACAAATGTTATGTTTAATAATGTAATTTGAAATATCTTTAACAATTTAGCTAAAATTTGAAAATGTAAACAAAAAATCCTAGTGAAAAAAAAACGTTTTAGACAAATTTAACGTTTAAAACATGTTTTAAACAAATTTAAGATTTAAAACACGTTTTAAACAAAACCGACGGCTGTTTTTAAATATGTTTAAAACACTGTTTTAAAACAAAGTGTTTTAAACATAACAACCCTGCTTATAACACATAGTTTACCATAACCTTAAAATTATTCTACCATTCAATTAGCATTCTGGGCAACCGCACAAAAAAAAATGCTGCCTACTCTAAATCATAATTTAAACGATCGCACGGTATTACGTAACGAGAGTGGTATGAAGCATATTACATATGAGCGGATATGTTGCGCACGAGCCGCGCAGCGGCGAGTGCAGTATCCCGCGAGTATCTAATTGCTATATCATTCGAGAAACGTACGATACTTTACGTACGCCCTAACAAAATAAACAATGAGTATGAAAGAAACTTATTTCTTGCAATAATTTTTAATAGTAACGTGACAATTATGAAAACTAAATTACTACTTGATCAATATAAATCAAAGAAATATCATTTGGTTGTGCGAGAAGCAAGCAGCTGTCAGCACGTAATGTACTTGTCAAAGCTATTACGTGCATATGTACGTAATGTCAACCATACGCGTCAAGATGACAGTGTGGTATGATGCGGTTACTAGATAGGGCGTAGGTAAAAAATAATTCTGTTCAACACCATAATTTTACCTGGCTGTAATAGTAAACGGGAAATTCGGGGCCTGTTTGATACTTAATCAAAAAATCGGTGACATTGTCGTCGTTAAAAAATCCCGGCGTTGGTATACTTAATGTTTCAGAATTGTTTACAGTGACGTTCCATAGTTGCTGAAAGTTACTGCCATCAATAGCTACGACTGTTGAATTGAACATTGCCGCTACTATATCCAATTGTTCATCGCCTGTTATGTCCACAAGAACAGCTGGTGATAGGACACCTTTGAATGCATCCTGATATATGGTTTGAAAGCTCTATGAAAATAAATTCGATTAAACAAGTAGTTAGAAAACAAGTGTATTTTCGCAAACAAATAAAACTTACTGCATTTCCCGAAATTAATTGGCTTAAAGGGATCACAGTCAAATTTCCAGGTGCACTGGGACTACCAGTTCCTATGAGGATTTGATGCTGTCCATCTTTCTGTTGTAATAATTGTGGAATGTAGTATGTTTCGGATTGGTTTGGAGTTGAAATACGTTGCATTTCTTTGCCGGATTTTCCAGATATTAACATTACATGTCCAGAACGTTGTCTACCTAAAGATGACAACTCCGATGTTTTAGAAAATATTCCGATTTTTTTTTTAAAGACTAGTTGTTATTTATAGTTTACAGCAAACATGTTATTAGATACATTGATTATCCTATTTTACAATATTCTACTTCTTCTGCGTAATTTATGGCCTCGGCTACTAGGCCCTGTTGACCAGTCACAGTAATTTTGTATAATTTAATAAATAGTTTAATAAATAAAGTTTCGCTATCCCCGAGGAAAGGAAAGGGATTTACGGAATATACACTCGTAGTTGCAATGATGGGTAATAAATGGAAGGATTGTCGGGATATAGGTGATTGTAAAGGATGAAATAGAGAGGATGAAAAAGGATTTGTGAAACAACCACGTGTGGGTCAAACGCGAGCAGGGATGGAACGCACAACTCACGTTCGACTATCCAATATGGATTTAAAATTGCCCTAGTATACGTATTCTTGAAATTGTTTAAATAAACTATAGATATAATAAACACGGTATTATTCATAACGGCTAAAAAGTTATTCTAATTAACCTTTTTGTGAAGTATGTGCCGCGACTATATCTTCAACATCATCACCATCTTGATCGGGAATAAAATTAACAGTGTATATATCCATCAATAAATTAGGTTCCTTGCCGATATCTTGAAACTCCCACAGCACATTCCCATCTCTTGAATTTAACGCGATGAAAATCTTTAACAAACGCATACAGAAATTAGAGTAAGGAAACACTAATTTTCAGAAAAACACAAACCCCTCCTTTTCCCGTAGCAACACAGTCGAAAACCCCATCCCCATTCAAATCAACGGAGCAGAATATCGTGAAAATTGTGTGGGCCAAATGTTTTTTCCAAACCACATTTCCATTGGTACCGTTCAACGCAATGACTCCGCCACTGCAAGGGGGCGCCACGTTCATAAAAATTGGACAAAATATGTCTGGATGCAAAACGCTATTATCACCTAAATAATTAAAAATAACTCTAAAATTTCACACTACTGAAATTTATTGTACCTACAACTTACCAGTCCCAAATCCAAACACAACATCCATAACCCCATCCTTATCAATGTCAACCGTCCGTATCGACGATTCCGAGGTTAATTTCGGAAAACTAGCCGTCCACACATCGGTTACTCTTAAATCACTACAAGGCAAAAGTCTTTCGGATCCGTTCCCCGCGGGTGGTGTAGCCATCCAATTTTTTATTTTGTTTATGGGCACGGGAAACATGGACACAACTATAACTATCAGTACTGTGAAACCTGCGGTTTCATTTAAAATTTCAGAAATTGAATTTGAGTAATTATTAAAAAATTTACCAACTAAAGCCAGAAAGGCTGCGAAGAAATAGCAACAGGGCTTACAACGAAACCGACATAGATAGCGGGTTTTAAAGCGCATGTCGGAGTCGGACTTGTGTTGTTTTCTCCTCGGGGCCATTAAAGGGCGTTTAACGCCCACATCCTCTGCAAACTGAAAATTATCTAATTTATTTTACTTTACTTTTTGTGGTAAGTCTCTTGGTTTAAATCATGGACGGCCAAGCTTTTCAGCAACCGGCCCAAATGTTTAAAGTAATATTTGCTGCTGGGCCACACTAAGGCTGTGTAACCTTACTTTTTGATCACCCCTCATAAATATTTTTAAACATATTCTTCCTGTAAAACTTTGTTTGTAAGCCTCATTTATGTGTTCCCTTTTTCCACAAAATATTAATTATATCAAAGTCAAAATACCGTCACAAATATCAATGCTGACTGATTTAAAGCAAAGATATGAAAAATTCTCATTAAAAAAAATATATTAAAAAAAACCTAAAGTTTGAAAGGGGAGAGAAGAGTGAAAGTTTAAAAGAGGAGAGAAGAAGAAAAGTGGGAGAATAAACTGTTTTCTTTTCACACCCTCTTTTCGAGCCCTAAAATAAAACGATGTTTATCTTTCCATTAAAAATAGTTACGAGAGAAATTGAAAACATTGCGTTTTTCTTCCATTCAAAATGACTTAAAAAGAAATTGAATACACGCATTTGTCCTTTCAATAAAAATAAAATTAAATTGTTTCTCTGTTTATTTTTTAATAATAGCACGTATGGTTAATACAAAGCAAATACTTTTGTTTAGACCGAATAATTGATTAATTAAATATACATAAAATGCTGCATGTGCGGGTAAGGAAAAAAGGAATTCATGATGGCCGTCGATTCATGAATGGAGTTGTGGAATGTTTACTACGCGGAATTCCATTCATTGAAACACCAGCCTGAAGTTAGCAACGAAATAATAGATAGATACACCATGCAATCATTTACGTTTTCAAAGTTGGTAGTAAATTATTGTCTTGTTGGTGACAATTAGTGATGGGCAAGATCGATCAAAAAAGATCGACGGCTCGATCCGTCGAAGTGATCGAGCCGCTCGATCTCTTTGAACGGCTCGATCGGCCCGATCTTTTTGATCGGCTCGATCCTTTCAGACCGCTCGATCTTTTTGATCGGCTCGATCATTTCAGACCGATCTTTGCAACCGGCTCGATCTTTTCGAGCGGCTCGATCATTTTGATCAGCTCGATCATTTTGATCGGCTCGATCTTTGCGAGCGGCTCGATCTTTTTGATCAGATCGATCTTTTGATCGATCTGCTCGATACTTCAACTGATCGATCGATCTTTGATCGATCGATCTTTGAGATACTCGATCTTGCCCATCACTAGTGACAATGGCGATGGTGTTTTCCGAGCTACCAACTGCTTTCCATTTTTTATTGATAAAATTCATCGTTTTTCGCTGGCGCCGTAGTAAAAATCTCACAACTCCATTCATAAATCGGCGGCCATCATGGATTCCTTTCTTCCTTCACCGCAGTTTTGCAAATCACACCTCGCCCAAGAACTAAACTAGACAATTAATTAAACTGAAATGCATTAACCCAATTTTTAAGTGAGTATTTAAACAATTTTGATTGCTGTCAATACAGCCTTTAAAAATCACAAAAAACACATTCGATTTACGTTATTTTATCAAGTTAACAAAAACATAATTACGTAATGTAAAAAAAATCCTGTTCTGTGATGCTTACATCTTATTGATTTATTGATAAGATGTAAAGCGGGCCGTAGATTAACGCTCATGTACGTCCTAGATGTCCATTGTTCCATTTTATTCGTACATGTACAATAGTTTATGAGTGGGTAAATTTCCACAACGTTCAAAACATCTGATGCCGTTTAAATTTTTTAACGTTTATAGGTTTTCCTACTGCAAGTTGAATTTTGAACAAACATAATTTTGGACATACATAAATGATGATGCACATCCAACATGCATGTTAATTTATGGCCCGCTTAAAGAGTTGCCTCTTGGAAGTATTTATTTATTCACAGATTTTGAAAAGTATCACAAACAAAAACGATATGATAAAGGGGTCATTTCGTTTTTGTTTGTGATACTTTTCAAAATCTGTAAATAATAAGGCAACTCTTTAAGCGGACCACAGATTAACAAAACTTTTGACTTTGATTTTTTCAACGATAAGATTACATTTATATAAAAGCAAAATTAAATGTATCCCTTTTTTTCTCGTTATAATAAGCAAATTCACAATAATGAGCCTCGAATTTAATTCACAAAAAAATTACATTACCGTAATTTTTAAGATTGAAAGCATTTCTTTACAATCACTTTCAATATACCGTTCTATAATATTAACATGTAACATGAAAACACTGATGATTTTTGTTGTGACAAATAATGTTGGCTGATTTTACTAAGAAAAAGCATAAACAACACTTCTTAGCTTTTTTTAACAATGACTTTCAATACGACATTCTACATCGACATTTGTCAAGAAAAGACTGATTTCTAACATCGGCAGATTTTACCTTGAAAAAAGCATAAACACTCTTTTTAAAAAATACTCGCACTATTTTTTTAGTATTTTCATAACATAGACAAAACTGTATTGATTATTATAACCTCACATATTTTGCCATTGACATTCTATTATACACATATGTTTCTATCAATTTTTCAATGCCGACTATGTTTCTACATTCATGAAAAGTAAATGTTAATTGAAACTTATTTTAAAACTAAAATTTTTCAGCATTATATTTTAAATAAATACATTTGCCATAACAAAGCGAGATTAATAAACTTACCTTATAACCATTTTTTCCATCCCGTATAAAGACCTCGTCTTCGACATCACTTAAATCATCATCATCCAGAGAAATGCTCTCCCGAATCTCTCCCCCCAAAGTCATCCCCGGATATGTAGCCATCACAAGCGAATATTTATAATTAAACGAAACAAAAAAACTCCTCTTACACTAGCAGCAAACGATAATTACGTGTTTATAAAATTCATGAATAAGTTAAGTATACAAAATAGATCACTCTGTGTGGTGCAGTAACAAAAATAGTTATGACACTGTGTAAACATATGTTGCACTGTTGGAGTGACTTCTGCACATGCCCCGAAATATTGATTTTTTTTTTCTTTTGGTGTGTTGATGGGTGCAAGGAATAAATTCAGTAACAGTGTGTAACAGTTGGTTTTATTAGAAAATATCCATTTACAGTTATATATTCTGGGCACTTATCAAACAGGAAGTGCTTGAAGATTAGATTATATTATTATTTAATTATGTTAAATAATGCTTCGTGTTGATTAATTTTTAGGTTATATGTGAATTTGGTGTGGTCTTCTTTAATCCTTACGAGTGAGTTGATGTGGTCGGAAATCCCTCAGTACATTATGACATACTGTAAATAAAAACAGCATGTTTACATTTGTAACCGAAAATATGTAATTAGTACCTTTCAATTAAGCTGGCTCTCATTGATGAAGTAATATTGGACGGTACGGATTCGCTTAGTTTGAAGATGGACTCGATCACAGTCAGTTCTGTTGATGTCGTATCCATCCCGGTAAACGCACACCAATCGTTTACAACCAGTCCGGCTGAAACCACCTCGCTACCCCTGTTGACTGTACCAGCCTAAAGTAACGATAATTTTTAAAGAAATAATGATACATATAATGTATATAATTATATTTTGTAATTTTATGTGGAATACTTACAACAAGTGGTACTTGCAGTAGAGATGATAATTCCTCTTGATCTTGAATGCTGGTGTTGGGATTAACTAAACCGCCCTGGTTACTTAAAACGCAATAGGACCCGACGAGTACATTACTAGCCACCGTCTGACGAAAAACTTCGACCTTGAGTACGTCTGAAATAATTTCTTCAGTTTCCTATGAAAAGAAATTTCTTAAAAATTGTTTCATCACAAACATGAATATATTTCTTAAATTACGCAACTGCAATTAAGTAGTTCTCTCACTTTTGAACTTGTTCTTATCATTTTATCAAAAGCTCAATTGAATATAAACGTATCTATGTTTTTAATCTATGGTACTATAATAAACACATCATCCTTTATCTAATCTTTATTTATTGTGCAAACGAATTTTAATTCATTATAAAAATGCATTTATAACAACAATAGGCCAGCTCATAATTTATATATGCAGTATATTCTAGAAAACTAATAGAACTGCTAGTTAGACATGTTCAATTTACAACTTACTACGTATTTTAAAATGTACTACTTACTCTGTCTAAATCCGGATGGACGAGGGCAACATAATCGTTGCAAGCGATGACGTTCCCGAGTGCCGAGAGTCTTTCCTCTATCCGTTGTACTTTCACCTTTTCTGGCAGGGCATTCCTGATGTGTTGTAATTCTGTATCGAATGTTGAACTCGGCACCAACAGCCCGTGCGAGTTTCCTACGCACATACGCCCTATAATCCTACAGCCAGCCAGGGAAGTGTGCACGACTGGAATGGTTTCAGCTAGTTCGCCCTCAAATGTACTGCAAACGAAAATATTACAATGTGTGATAATAATCTCTATAACTAAATGATATTAGATTATGTTATGACCATGCAGTAGATCCCATTTTGATTAATATGTGACGTTCTGATTATTCATATTAAAATTCTTATTAGAGATTTAGTTAAATTTACAGTTTCTGGTGACTACTATTAAAATAACGATGGCTAATATTAAAACAAATCGAATAGTGATGGTTTTATTTACCTGTAGAAATTTTCAGACCCGCCAATGCCCACCAGACAATAAGCATTTGTGAGTTTGGAGAACACTCCAATTTCATTATTATTCTCGAATTGCACGCGGAATGCCATTTTTAAGAGAGCAATTAATGTTTTAAAAACTGTACTGAGGAATTTTAATTCAAGTACACTGACAATGAGGCAGATGAAATAACCTCGAAAAATATATACCGTTCGTCGAAATGACGTGAAGTCGGCCACTGTTAAATCAAATGTTGTAAAATTGCGCAATATTAATTAATACAATTTAATATAAAGCTTGAATAACTAGGTAAAATCAAATGTAATTTATTACTCTAATCAACAGTTAGTAATATGATCAACTGTTAATTTATTATTTTAATTAATTTTATACATTGACATATGCAACACAGTATGCATAGAAATAGTATCATTTGAAAATATTTAAAGGGAAGTAAATATAGATGTCGCTAAATCTTACAACTCTTTTCCATAGAATTTTAATAGATACCAAATGAAATAGTAAATAATAATTATGACAAACATTCACTATTCATACTAGTCAGGGTTGATATGTTTAGAACACTTTGTTTTAAAACAGTGTTTTAAACATGTTTAGAAACAGCCGTCGTGTTTTAAACGGTTTTGTTTTAAACATGTTTTAAATCTCAAATTTGTTTAGAGCATATTTTAAACGTTAAATTTGTTTAAAACGTTTTTTTTCACTAAGATTTTTTGTTTAAGTTTTTAAATGTTAGCTAAATTGTTGAAGATATTTCGAATTACATTAATAAACATAACATTTAATTACAATAAAATATCACAACTGTGTGTGCATACATGTGATTTAAAAAAAAAAATCCCTGTTTCATTTAGGTATACATATGCATATACCGTAAATGTTACGACATTCGTTGTTTTTTTTTTAAAGATTTCAATTTGAATCGTTAAAAGAGGGTTTTCCACTTCCAGACTAAGCATGAAGTAAAATTTCGAGTTTGGTAAAGCCTGAAAATTTGGATTTTCTAGACTCGAAATTTTACTTTATGCGCCACACGTATAAAACACTGAAATATCGTAAAGTTTAAAATATACGGCTTTAGCAATCAAATATGTAGATAAGAAGAAAACGTGAGTCAAATTATGCGCTAAACAAATTGTTTAAAACAGTGATTATAGGGAACCCAATAAAACAAAAAAAGTACTTTATTGGCATAATACTACAATCCATCTACACTAATCGCTGCCCCCTCTCTTCCTCCTGCTTTCCCTCTCTTCCCCCAACTTCTCCAGCGTCCTTACCCCGGTCCATCCTCTCTCATCCATTCCGTCACTCTTCTATTCCGTCTTATTCCCACCCATTCCTCCTTCACCCCCTCGCACTCCTCCGCTAAATGACTTCACGTATCCCTCCCCCGCTCACACATTACACACTTTCCATGCTCTTCCCTCATCCACACCTTCCTTTCTCTCTCCCCTGACCCACACCTCACCTTCGCCAGCACCACCCTTTCCTCCCTACTCCATCCCCCCTCCACCAAATACCTCGGCATTCTCCTATGCACCCGCCACCTCCCGTACCTATCGTTTTATTCACTCCTCTCTATACATCCCTGTCTTTCCTGTGCTTCCACCTCCTTCTCCTTCTCTTTTACCCACGCATCCACCTTTACCCCATTCCCCAGCCACTCCATCACCATCGTCTCCGACAAACCCACCCTCTCATACATTCTCCTTCTCTCGCTCCTCCATCTACCCTCTCTCCCATTCACGCACGCCACCCACACCGCCTTCACAAATCTCTCTTCCTCCAGATCCCATAACTTCATCTCATACCTAGCCATTCTCACCATTTCCTCACACTCTAGCTTCTCTCTATTCGTTTCCTGCAGTACTATGTTTCTTGGTGTCGACCTTTCCAGCCCCAACATACGCTTCAAGAACCACAACTGCTCCCTCTCCATACACTCATACCCTCTCGTCTCCCACCCCATACATTAACACTGACCTGACACACGCATCCCATACCTTACACGCCACTCTTACATTGTTCCCTATCCACTTCCCCCACGCCTTTCTAGCCTTCCCCTGCACCCACCTCACATGCTCCTCATACCCTCCCGTCCCATTGAACATAAACCCTAAATACTTGAATTTTTTAATCCTCTCAATCACCTCCCCCTTCCACTCTAATTCCTTCACCCTCCCCTCCCTCCCTTTATTTCTGAATCTCATCCATTTCGTTTTTCTAACATTCACGTTCAACCCCCTCTTATTCATAAACCTCTCCGCCCTTTTCAGCATATCCTTTATCCCTTTCCACTCTCTTGCCACCAGCACCATATCATCCGCATATTCCAACATCCACACCTTACTTCTACCAATCATACATTTTCGCCTCACATATACCATCATATATTTTCCTTGCCGCCACCACTTTCCCCTCTTCTCCTCCATTTCTTACGCATTCTCCCACTGCCTTCCTCAACTCCCCCTTCGCCTGCCTACACTCCTCATCGAACCACGTATTCCCCCCTCTTCTCTCTCCCTTATTTTTCCTTCCACATCCCACTATCATCTCCTCCATTGTATTGACCTTTTCCCACTGAAACCTCGCCAGCCTCTTCCTCATATCCTCCATCGACTTTACCCCACACTCAAGGTATTCTTTTTCTTGCCCCCTTTCCTCTTCTCTTCCCTTCTCCATCCACATCTCCACAGTTAACGGTAGGTGGTCAGATCCTAGCACCTCTTCCACCTCCATGCCTCTTATATCTCCTCTTTCTATCACCTTGACCACCACATAATCAATTACTGATGCCCCTCTTGGTTCGATGTACGTTTTTTTCCCCTCCCAATCGCCCGCCGTGCATCCGTTCAAAATCTCCCATCCCTCCTCCATCACCCACTCCTTCATCCTCCTTCCCACCCGATTTATCCATTTATCCTGTGAACTCCTCTTCACCACCGAACCGTCCTCTCCAATCCCTCCCCCCGCTTCCCCTATTCTGGTATTGTTATTCCCCCCACCATCCATTTTCCTCCTTCGCCCGCTCTCTTATCTATTTTCTTTCTTATGTCAGTCCAATTCTTGTTTACGTACACCACCCCTACATCAACCTGATATCCTCCCTGCTGATAATTTACCCACACTAGCCCTTCGCATCCCTCCCTCATCTCCCCCTTGCCTCTTTCCCTATCCTCTCTCCATCCAACAATCATTCCCCCCTTGGCCCTCCCGCTCCTCCCACATTTTACTGCCTCTATCATTTCCCATCTAAACCCCCTCGGTAACCATTCTTTCACTTCTCCTCATTCCTTCTTCACCATCCAAGTTTCTACTGTCCCCACTATGTCCTTCCCGATTACCCACTTCTCAAAGTCTTTCTTCCACTTGTACTCCTGCCCTTTAGACTTTATTCCCGCTACATTCCAAAACCCTATCGTTATCGCCCCTTCTTTCCCCACTCTCCCACATTTGCTCCCCCCAGTCCCCTGCTACTCTCATAGCCCTTCTGCCCCTGTCCTACCTCCCTCCCTTCGTCCCTTCTATATATGTTCTCCCCATATCTCCTGTCCCCTTCCTCCCTCTCATTTTATTCCAACTCCGCACTTTTTCCAAATCCCTCCTCCCCCCCTACTACCTCCTTACTTTTTTGCCTCCTCCTTCCTCTCTACTTCCGCCTTCTCCTTATTCCATCTCCACTCTTCCCCATTCACTATAACTTTGAGATACCCGATCCTCACCCATTTCCCCCTTTCCCTCTCCCGTCTAGCTACCTCCCTTATGCATTTCTGCACCCTCCTCTCCTCCTTCGTTAGATCATCATCTATGAAAATTGTTTCTTGTGCACTTTTTAGCTTACTTTTATTCTTCATTATTTTAATTTTGTCTTCTCGCTTCCTAAGTCTCACCACCACCAACTTCGCCACCCTATCCACAACATGACTCTCCTGTACCTCCGCCTCTACTCCCAGCGTCTGCTTCAGAAACCCCGCCACTTCTCTCTTCTCCTGGAAAACCTTACCTCTGATCAGTATGTTGTTCCTCCTTTTCTGCCTCTCCCTCTTCTCCACCTGATCCTCCAGCTCTACTATCCTTTGCTTTAATTGTTCTCTTTCCTTTCTCCATGTTTCTTTCATTTCCCTCATCTCCTCTTTCCACATCTCCCTTGCTTCCCTCATCTCCTCCTTCCAAATCTCCCTATTCTTCCTTAATTAACTCTACCATCTCCCTCCAATTCCCCTTGCATCCTTTACTCTCCCCTTCACCACTCTTTTTTTCCCTTCCTGGCTCTCCTTCCTTCTCAAATGACATGTCTGCCACCTTCCTCTTATCCAACCCCTTTCCCGACCCCCCCTGTCGTGGCGAGCTCTGTAACCCTGCTCCTCCACTAAACACCTCCTTTCTTTCCTTCTGCTTTTTGTATCCCGCCATGTTATATTATTACAACGCAATAACTATAATATATATTACAGGTGCGTATAATAATTGCTGTATGTGTTTGTTTTTTAAACTTCCATTTAAATCAGTGTTTTTAAGAGTGGCGCATGAAGCAAAATTTTGAGTTTAGAAAAGCCTAATTTGGATTGGCCTCTCTGCTTCGCTACGCGGCCTATCCAGACTCTTAGGCTTTTCTAAACTCGAAATTTTACTTCATGCTTAGTCTGGGAGTGGAAAACACTCGTTAAAAGCCTCAAATTAACAGCTTTGAAACAACGAATCCCCGCAAATTAAAAATAAAAAAATTAGAAAATTATCAGGGTATGTATACTCAAAAGAAAAATGCCCTGTATGTTCTGTTTTAAACATGTTTTTAATTATTAATGTTTTAAACTCTGTTTCAATGAAAAAAACACGTTTTGTAAAAAAAAACTGTTTGTTTTAATTAAAATTAAAAAAAAAAACGGTTTTTTAACAACCCTGATACCAGTACTTTTTCAATTATTTCATGTACAATTCGCATTTCTCAACTTATTTTTAGCATTCTGCGTAAAATTAAATGAACTGTAAAAATATATACATTTGGAAACTGTTAAACAATATATTTGCGAAATAAAGCAAAACAATTTAAATCATATATATTTTAATTTATTAATTGTTGTTTTTATAATAATAACAAATACATATTTTGAAATATGAAATAAATATCCAATTATTACTAAAAAGGCGAAAAATAAAGCCCCCGTTTGACGGAGGACCCAATATAGATAAATAAATCTTTTTGGCATTTACAATTTCGGTTTCACTAGATTGAACGACTTCGTTTTAAGTAATGCATCCGTCCGTGTGGTCAACGGACTATCATCGCATCCTCTCGGCTCTTCGTCGGGACGGTAAAAAGAGGCCTCCGCCCCGGACTCCGACCAATCCTGGAGAAAATCCTGCCGAGAGACGTCCATGGATTCCTCGGATGTGCAGTTCCTCTCCATACTTTTGTCCATCGAACAGCCCGACATGTTTATGAGCGGATCTGAACCCAGTTCTAGATTACCGTGTAGCTGCAGCGGCTTTGGCTGATCCATGCACGATCCTACGGATCTGCTGAGTTGATTGTTGTTACCGCTTAAGGATTTCTCGTGTTTTGTTATTTCTATTGCGTTATTGCTATCCATATATTTATCACAGTTGGTTGATGATATACAATCTGTGTACAACATACAAATTGTCACTAATGATATGACATGACTTTACTGAATACCAATTCACTCAAATTGTGAAACCATTTGAACATCCCTTACAATAAACTTTACAAATTATTGGTTAAGTATTGTAAAAAATGAATACTACATACCTGTATTACTACTTGTACTAGACTCAAAAGTATCAATACTGGAATTCATATAATTCTTAAACACCGAACTACTCATTTGCTGACTCATGAAGGCCTCCGGTATGGCAAGTATTTGACTAAGACTTTGACCCTGCTCTTTGCATTTCTCCTTGCCCATCTTCCTGCCATGCTTCGGGCTGCTCTTCATCTTCTCCGCCTGGCACTCGTACTTCAGGCAGTCCAGAATCGGATCAGGAATGTTCTGCACGCTCTCGAACAGGACTCTGTGGGCGTCGTTCCCGTAATATTCCCGATCCGACCGGAGCAGGTCCTCGCTGTACACACTCACGTTATCCCGCATCACGATCTCCGCCTTGTGCTCCTGCTCCTGCCTGTGCTCTTTGCCCTGCAGGAGCGAGAGCACGTTGGGCAGTGTCTCGCGTAGGTCCGGTGTTCGGGCTCCTAATAAATATAGATATTGAGCGATGTTTTTGTTGAGGAGGTAGACGGCGTAGTTAAATTGTAGCCGGTCTTTGCCGCGGGTGTAAAGTGGAAACCTGAAAAACATTCAGTTGAAGTATTTGTTAACTGTGATCGGAGGTTAACACACTCCCTATTTTTATCCCAATGCGTAGCTGTTACATGATCTTCTATCATCGATCTCGAACCCATGTGTTGTAAAGGGTAGCGTAACGGTACTTGCAGGAATGATGCACACATTATTAAAACATGTGCAACGTAACCTAATGCAACAGAAAGTCCACCATCAGAACAATCTGAAAATAAATTAAATTTCACGTAAAGTGAGTCCATTTTTACAATAAACGATTTAATGTTATGTTTCTTTAGTAACTTTTAAATATTGATAATATTAATAGAGATTGAAAAAGCCTTTTAAACAGATTTAACGATCGAAACAAAACCATTTAAAATACAATGCTTATTTTTAAACATGTTTAAAACTGATTTAAAACATAACCCTGGTTGTGTATCAATGACACTCACCAGTTAACATATCGGATGAGGGTAAATAAATTCCATTAATAGTTAATTTTTTCTCTTGCTTCTTTTCAATGGGATACAATATCAACAATTCTGACATTAGCTGCCTCCTGCGATTATGCAATTTCCTCGTCAACTGCACCAGACACTCCTTCTGGTTTTGGTGCTCTCTCTTCCACTCTCTGAGCTTTTCCACGTCCTTGCAAAGACACCGATAGTTCTCCATCAGATCTGAAGCTACAGTAATAATTCAAATGCATACCCTGTACACTAATTTCAATCTTTAGTCATATTTACAATTTAATTTAAATTGTACTTACATTTTTCCTCATTCATTTCAATTAGTACTTTATACTGGTTTTTTAACAGACTTAATGAAGCCTGTTTCCTGTCCCTCTCTTGCAACAAGATCTTTGATTTCAATTTACAATTTTCAATTTCTTTCTTCACGCGCACTATTTCTTGTTTTTGTACTTTTGTGGGCTTTTCCTATAACATCAAATACTCTTCAAACTACCTAAATGTATCACTATAATAAATTATTAATACAAAGGTAACAGTTATTAAGTAAATATTACAATAATAGCACTTAATTACTTTTAGGTTTACATCGACCTAATATTTCAATCAGTTTTTTTTTACTTTTTCCATATGTAATACAAAAAAAAATGTTTTTTATAACATAAAATGGTGTATTGCAAGATAGGGCTCCAAAGGCTGGCTAAGGTAAGAAAACATGTGCTAATATTCAGATAAATTAAAAAATTGGTATTTTTATATGTTAGCTCTCATCCATTGGATGGTGCAGAAAATAGCAAATATTGAAGGAATTCATGGATATCTTCATAGGAGCAGAAAAATAAACCCATCTCACAAACATGCAAAATCTATAAAACAATCTCACCTGTAACATTTTGTTCAACGAAGTCATGGTTAATAACTGCGGTGCGTACCTAACACTAGTATCAACGGGAACATCGTCCTGGCATTTGCTCGACAACACATCTCCATTATTATCAATAAGCCCGTCGCGTGAATTAATCGTATCCCTCAGATATCCGACATTGAGGCTCTTATTTTTAATGGTGATTTGTAGCGAGTGCAGCCTCCGCAACTTTTCGATATCGTACATGTTCCTGACTTCATACGAGGGGAATTCCAGCCTGGAAATCCTGTACAGTTTCGGATCGTCCGGGTCGTCTCTAATGACGTTTAAATTGGTGCTAAGTGCGGCGGGCTGCTCCGCGTCAAATTTAAGGTGCTTCACGCTGGTGAAATAACCGCCGCGCAAATATAATATCACAGTGTTGTCCACGAAAGATTCGGGCTGGACGTCAGAAAGTTTGTTACCCAGGTATAATAATCCTGAGAGGTTTATGCCCCACGTTAGGATTATTTCTGACTGCTGCCATATCCTTAATACTATAGCTGAAATTAAACTAATTAATATCTGGAAAATCAGTGTCTTAACAGCAATTTAATAATGATAGCTTATTATGTATGAAAATTATGAAGTAAAGATATCACACTTTTGATAATGTGCATTATTATTACAATATTTATTTTTAGCTTTCCAAAAACCTAATATGATAGTCAAAGTAAATTATAGTCAAAATCTCACAAAATTATGATTGTGATTAAACTGGTAACAATCAATTTGTGAGATTTCCACTAGTTTTGAACAACATTTTTATGATTAAAAGTAACTTAAAAGGATCATTTCATATGAACTAAAAAGTAATTATTTCATTTAACATATAACACAACACCTGTTGATGCAGAATTGGTCTGGTTATTATCAATTTCTATCTCAATCCACTTTGGATTCTGGCTGACAATTTTCTCGCTAGTATAAAACGGTGCAGACATTGCTGTAGTGTGCAGGGTGTAATAAAATCCATCGGACACCTCGTGCGAGACATTGTACGCAATTATCTGATACAAATGCCGCAAACGAAGCTGCAACAAAACACACGCACACAGTTAATCGGGTGAAATCCTCATCGCAAAATGTTAAACCTGTTGTGTTAGCAATGGGGTCCAGGTTCGGCACCTCTGACGGCCGCTAATGTTGTCTAAATTGGGAAAATTCATCTCACACAAAAGGAAAACATAACTATACACCACCTAATTTGAGGTTATGGAAAGCTTCGATTCCAGTAAATCTGTTATTGTTTGGAGACACTGCGACCAGGCATCGTCGTCGTAATCGTGGGTTATTTTAAAACGTGCTTGTTAAGAAAACTTTTACTACTTTCGTAAATAAAAGAATTTTTTCTTAATTTTTTTGACAGTTCACTAAGCGTTGTTGCCAGTGTTTACAATCGATCATAGATTGGCTACATTCATACAAAAATGTTGGTAGCACTTTTGTGGTCCCAGAAACAGGAACACCAACTATATTTACAGTTTTTATTTCTTTATGTTGGAAACCACTGAAAAATCAAATTCTCTGGAATAAAAGATTCAAGTTCAGATTTGGTGAAAGATGCAAGGGATCTGATTGCTTCTTTAAGGGGATTATTGTAGTGTAACGCGCCGATCGTGTTGGAAAGACCCACATAGTTTAGAGTAGCTCATCCGATGCCAAATTTACAGGACAAGTGGGGCGAATACAGTCAGAGAGAAAAGCGGCAGCTCGCTGTGCATTTGTGCATTGCTCCTTGGCATGAACGGATGGGGTCTCGCGTCGCGTGGAATAGACGAAAAAAAAAAGCGTATAAAAAAGACGGATCTAAGGAAAGTGTCGATTCGTATTATTCAAATACGCTGATAATACATACAAGCTATGTTTTGTTTTTAATTCGTTAGAAAGCGTTATCGGATCCTGTCTCATTTTTTGGTATTTACAAAACCGATGATTCTTATTCTTGTCATTATAACACATTATTTTTTCTTTTAAGACTAAAGTTTCGACAGCCGAACAAACTATGTGTTTTATTTTATTAAATTAGAGATTATTTCTTAAAAATATAATAAAATAATTCATGTTCATAAGCTCCTTGTAAATATTTATATGCCGGATATATACAGGGTGTCTACGCTAAACCATTCGTTAAAAGTTTATGGGGTTGCCGTTGCACTAAAAATTGGAAAACAATCCTTGGCATATGGTTGAATCAGTTCTCCTCATGTGCAATATTTCAACTTTATAGCACTTCCGGTTCCACCGGAAATAGCACCAAATTTGTTATTTTAAATAGAACACCCTACTTATTAGCAATTTTTTGGGTTTCTCGTTTAAATTGCAACATATTTTATTCAAACATATGTACACTTATCTCTTATAGTTTTCAAGAAAAAAAAATATTTCTAAAATTTTGACCTTTAAAAGGCATCTCGAAATCTGTCTGTAACTTCTCTTAAGAATAAGATAAACATATGATTTATATCTCTACTTCTACCTAGAGAATGCCTCTATGAGTAAATTAATTGGAAACTGTCAATTTTGACAATAAGTGTTCTTAAAATGTCAATATCTAGGTGCTCTCTTCAATATCAAGTAATTCATTTTTTTTTTTAATGGAATGATCCAATTTTTATCACGTAGTACGATTGGGGGGAAAATTTCCTACAAAAAAGTATTATACAACTATACTTCTAAAGCGAGTAGTTTTCGAATTATTTCGAAAATTCGTTTTTCGTCGCATTTATGCAGGGTAATGACATTTCTTTGATGTACAGGAAGTTTTTCTTTAAAATATACGTATACCAAATTCAGCTTGTTTTCTTTAAATCTTTAGTTATTCGTTGTTTTTTTAATGGTTCAATTTAAAGCTCTAAACGAGTGTTTTCCACTCCCAGACTAAGCATGAAGTAAAATTTCGAGTTTAGAAAAGCCCCTTGAAAATTTGTCGAGGGTCGCCCGAGACAAATTTTCTGGGCTTTTCTAAACTCGAAATTTTACTTCATGCGCCACGCGTATAAAACACAAGTTTCAACTGAAGTTCGAATATAAATAAATTTCACAATATTTTAGTGTCTTATACGCGTGGCGCATGAAGTAAAATTTCGAGTTTAGAAAAGCCCAGAAAATGTGTCTCGGGTTGCTGCGCGACCCTCGACAAATTTTCACGGGGCTTTTCTAAACTCGAAATTTTACTTCATGCTTACTCTAGGAGTGGAAAACACTCGTTTAAAGCTTCAAATTGAACTCTTTTAAAAAACAACGAATGTCGGAAAATGTACAGCTTTATTCCCTGTACATTATTCAAGTAGTAATTTAGTTTCCATCATTGTCATGGTACTATTAAAAATTATTACAATAAATAAGTTGTTCTTTAATGCTCATTGTTTATTTTGTTAGGGCGTAGGTAAATTATCGTACGTTTCTCGAGTGGTATGGCAATTACATACTCGCGGAATACTGCACTCGCAGCTGCGCGGCTCGTGCGCAACATGTCCGCTCATATGTAATATACTGGATACTACTCTGGTTACGTAATATACTGTTATTATTTGACATTTTGCATTACATACGCGACAAAAGAAAAACATTACTACTTGCCTACTAAAATTCAGTTGCGAATTAATATACCTATGGAGGCATCCCTTAGGTACAAGTAGATATTTAAATCATATTTTTATCTTATTCTTAAGAGAAGTTACAGACAGATTTCAAGATGCCTTTTAGAGGTCAAAATTTTATAAATATTTTTTTTGCTTCAAAACTATAAGAGATAAGTGTACATATATTTGAATAAAATATGTTGCAATTTAATCGAGGAATCTAAAAAATTATAATATATAGGGTGTTCTATTTGAAATAACAAATTTGGTGCTACTTCCGGTGGAACCGGAAGTGATATAAAGTTAAAAATATTTCACATAAGGAGAACTCATTTAACCTATGACAAGGATTTTTTTCAAATTTTTAGTGCAACGGCAACCCCATAAACTTTTAACGAACGGTTTACCGTAGACACCCTGTATGAAAAACGCGGAACAAAGGATTTCAATGATATTTTTTATATAGTAATATTATCTTTCCTAACTGCTATGGCCATGAAAATAATGTGTATTAATTTGGACTCTGCCAAATTGGGTAAATACCCCAAATTTTCGGGAGAATTTCAATTTTTATTTTATGAAATATTCTAGTTTTTATGAATGCAACAAATAAATAATAAAATGACTTCAGGCAGACATTTTATACTCAACAAAAAATATATTTGAGATTTGTCATCTAAAATATTTAGGGAAGATATGTCAATTGGAGCACTGCACAGGCCTGAATTTTTCTTAGGCGATTTTCCCGTATCATATTCAATATTTAAATTTTCTTAATTTCATATATATTTTTTACTTTTTCTAAAAACTACGCCTATAATCAGATAAGTATATTTTTTTATTTATTTAGACCTGAAATGTTGACCGGGCCGGGTCAGGCAAAACTCAATCTCTCTTATTTTATGACCGGGTCGGGCCAAGCCGGGCCTTAAAAATATATTGGGCTCGGTGCAATGTTGAGTAAGAAGCTTGTTATTTGAAATGCATTATAATAACTACCTTATTATTATTGTAGTTCTATTTTTTCTAAAATAATTAACAATGAATATGCACGCAGTTAAACCCTCCATTTTTTTAAACATTCGTCAAACATATATTACCTGTGCTCAGTAAAAAATAGTTGATTTGTAACAACAACGTCATATTAGTGACGTTATTCTTACTATTCTTATAGTTTTGATATCATTGATTCGTTCATGAAGTCGCAGTTGGTTCAAATAGGTCTGGTTGCTAGAAACTTTGCAATTTACTTTAATAGTTTTATTGCGAGAAGTTTAATGGCATTTAACAACTGCTTTAACAACGAAAGATTTAAGACGAAATAATGATTTGAACAAGACTGATTGTTATTTGATTGCTTCTGGCTTATTAATCAGCTTAAAAAACATTAAAAATAATTTAATAATACCGACACTGTCAAATAATTAGGGAAGCCAATATTAAAGGTATATTACACATCTTTATTTAAATTAGTGAAACATTTCGTGTTTTCTATATTAGTGAACATGCAGTATAAAAAAATACTTATTCCATTAGTAGTCAGAAAGCATAAAAATAAAACACTAGTACAATAAAATATCGATTATAATTGGGAAATATTAATTTTACGAGAACAAATGCTAACGACGCGAGCCGTTTTTGTTAACTATGATTGAGAAAAGAAAAGAAAAACAAACGCGAAGCCGCGCAGCGTTCACCGGCCCAGGGATAAACGCTGGCCGCATGCTGCTCGCCCCTCCAATAATTGTGCAGATGAGTGTACAACGCGTTCAACTAATAGAAGATCCGCAAGGCGGCGGTATTTTACGGTCTTATTTTTCAAGATTTTTATTTTAACCTGATTCGGGCATGAGTTATCGCATCTTTATGAAATGTTCACATTATATTCCTTATAGTATAAACTAGTAAGATATGGGAATATTTTTTTTAATTTTGAAAAATATAACATTATTTTTTTCATACCTCTGAAAGCAAATTGTTTAAAAAAAAAGTACTTCGATATTTTACTAGATAATTGGGCTTAATATACGCTGTCAAAATTTCAACTTTCTAGGACCTTTAGTTTTTAAATAAACCTAACATTAAATTTCAGACCACTGTTATATTCCCCTTAACCTTCCATTGCTGAGTGAATAATAAGCACCTTTGTTCAATCTTCATGTAAAGGCAATATATTCCCAACATTCAACACAAACGTTAAAAAATTCTTGTATCGTTTTTATTGTAGGTCTTTAATTAGCCATAGAAATCACAATATTGAGTATTTATGTGTTTAAATGTTGTTTAAATTATGACAAAATATGTTTTTTAGCAACATCCGTTACATTGATTTTATTATGTGAAGTAAACATTTGTAATTGTTTTGACGTCCACAGAAGATGCACATCAGGAATTATTTTAATAATCTGATTTTGGTCTCCTGTCTATCCAATCTTGTATCTCATTTATGTTGTAAATATTCTTCCTCAAATTTTTTAAATTTTGGTAACCTTCTAGGGTGTCCATTTTCATGACTCCGTTGCAGTAGTCCAATAAGCCGATGAAATAAAAGTCCGCCCAAGTCAACTGCATGTAATAACAATTTGTTTTATGAATAGAAATTTATATTACAATTTTTGATTAACGTATTAAATTATTATACCTTTTCTAAAGCCATTGAACCGTTTTTAGTAATTTCATTGAAACGTGAAAGATAAAATGGAATGGTTTCTTTCAGTAGTTCGTCCTTCAAAGCTTCTTTTCTTAAACTTTCTGCATTTTCTTTATTGTATTTCGAAATTGCTGAAAATTATAATCTTGTAAATTAATCGCAGTTATTTAAACTTATTTATCTAATCTTCCCACTAAGCAAAAAACCAACAAATAACGTTGTATCAATATTGTAGAAACATTAAACGTTGTTTTAATGTTGTTGAAACATTTCTTAAATGGATTTGCTCAGTGGGTTTATGCGGACATTTTCTTGGATGCGATTAGGTTGCTTAAAATTCACTACCGAGTCTAAAATCTGTTATGGAATCCACGATAGAATCTATTTCTGCATTTTCCAGAGCATTAGTCCCAGATAATTGTACTTTATTACCCAAGTACCTACAAATCGAGACACTTTGGTGTAATTTTTTTCCATCTATATGCAAAAGTGGCAACTGTCCGAAAGGAGTTTCTAAAAATAAAGACAAGTTTTAATATTTTTTAAATATTTTACAACCAACCCACTGAGTAAATCCATTTAAGTAATGTTTCATCAACATTAAAACAACGTTTAATGTTGCTACAATGTTGATACAACGTTATTTGTTTGTTTTTTGCTCAGTGGGAAGTATTCATTACATTTTATGTTTAAACACGTGTTGTTTTTCTTGAATAAAATTTAATATTGTAGTAAGTACCGAGTATTTAAGATTTGATGCTAGTTTCCTAACATTTTTGGGTGTCAGAAATTAAAATCCTGCACTACTAAAAATGTATATTTTCAATAAATTGATTAAATTTAAAGCTAGAGATGCAAATATATATTTACAAGTAATTTTAATAACAAAAAGTAGATTTACTATCTTTGAATGTTTTCCATTGCTCTCGATCCATTCTTACATCTTCAAATTCAATGCCACCGTAACATAACAAGAATCTTATTGGTTCGGCCAATGCTCTTATTGGAAAATAATATAATGTGCAGCCTTTCTCTTCACTCATTTTTGGTAGATTTTGGCACGTTTTTACATGACAAATGATTTATGAAAGCAGGCTCTATGATTCAATCAAAAATTAAATTTCAGCCAAAATTGCCAATACCCCTTCTTTTAAGCATACATATCCCGACAGTAGCGTAAATAGCTTTGTGCGATGCGAGGAGATTTGATTTACTATTTAGTTTCATAAATATACTGCCTTTCAAAAAAATCATAACACAAAGTATTTATTGGACGATTTTAATGAAATTTACAGAATTTGATCATGTAAATGAACTGCATCGATGATCAAATAATCAATTGTTTTGGTTACTATTTAATGGTATTTTTCCTTGATTTCACCATTATGAAGACCTGCTGATTTTTTAATGTAATTGCTTCTAATATCCAAGTAGCCTCTCAGTAGTTTGACGTTTCAGTTTGTAAAACATAAAAAGATGCCCCGTGTTCGTCGGCGTGCACAATATCATCATCTAAGTGAATTTGAAAGGGGTCGCATTATTGGAATGCGAGAAGCGGGTTTTTCGGTTCGTGCTATTGCTGAAAGGGTAGGCCGTAGTGTATCGGTGATCGTACGCTGCTGGTCTAGATGGTTCGAAGCTGGGGAGAATCGACGTAGACTTGGATCAGGACGTCCAAGAAGCACCACTGAGCGTGAAGATCGAGCTCTTCGTCTTACAACTTTAAGGGACAGATTTACAACGTCGCGGGCATTGGGAAATGACTGGTTGGCTCTAAATGGCCAAAGAGTATCCATGGCTACTGTTTACAGAAGAATCCGCAGTTTTGGTATAAGATCCTACCGTCCACAAATGTATCTACCTCTTACTCCGCAGCATCGCAGAGCAAGACTTGATTGGTGCAGGGAAAGACAACATTGGACCCATGAATGGAATAACATTATCTTCAGCGATGAGTCTCGGTTCTGTTTATGGGCTCATGATAGTCGCAGAAGAGTGAGACGTCGACGCGGTGAACGCAGAATTTTACAATTTGCTGTTGAAAGACATACGGCTCTTACACAGGGAGTTATGGTTTAGGGGGCGATAGCATATGGTAGTCGGTCTCCTCTAGTTTTTTTAGAAGCAAGTCTTAACGCGATTCGGTATATTGACAACATTTTACGGCCAGTGTTAGTGCCCTATGTAAATGGCTTGCAGAACCCTATTTTTCAGCAAGATAATGATCGACCTCACACAGCGGCCATTACAAGACTGTTTTTTGATAGTGCCGAAATCAATTTGTTACCTTGGCACTCTCCTTCTCCAGATCTATCGCCAATAGAACATGTTTGGGATATGATAGGTGTTAGAATAAGTAACTTACAGCGCCCCGCTAACACTGTAACGGAACTTAGAGGTCAAATTATCGAAGTTTGGAATGAAATACCCCAAGTCGATATTGACAGCCTGATTTCTAGCATGCCTCGACGTGTTAATGAGTGTTTGGGAAATCGTGGAGGCCCAACACATTATTCATTTTTATTCATTTGTTTTTCAAGTTGATTTTTTGATCATCGATACAGTTCGTTTACATGATCAAATTGTGTAAATTTTATTAAAATCGTGCAATACATACTTGGTGTTCTGATTTTTTTGAAAGGCAGTATATATAGGCAAATCCTAATTTTCACACTTCTCTAAACTCGAAATTTTACTTTACTCCGTCTGGGAGTGGAAGACACTCGTTAGAATTATGTTTAAAGAACAACAGGTTAATGACTTTAATTCACGCACATTTGTCAACTTTAGTCAAAAGATAGTTTATTGTATTGTCTTTTTACGTGACTTAATGTCATCATCATTCAAAAAAATAAACAGTCAATTATTAATAAAAGAAACTCATCAAATAAAGTTATTTTCAATTGAATATAAATGAAAAATATTTTTATCGGAATTTTACGGAAAATGATAAAAATCACACGTTAAGGCAATTTTGACGTTAGTTAAATTTTCTTACCGACATGATTTTTAAAAAGAAATTCAGAGCATTAAACTTCTAATCTAAAGTAGTTTCATTAGTTCTTAATATATTTTTTACATATGTATTATAAAGCGTACTAAATAAAACTTCTAAAGGTGAAGGTCAGTAGACGAATCGTTTTTACTGTGTTACGCACACCACTGCTAAAATATTTCATTGAATCAAATCAATAATATTTTTTTTCTACAATTGTGAAGTTTGTACAAATTAATTAATTGTAAATAGATTTTAAACGAGAAAGGGTGGCTTTTTTAAATTAATTAGGCGTATCTGATTGCACGCAAAGAAAGTAGATTATGTATGTTGAATGTTATGTAAATTGAACGTGGAAGTAAGTATAGATGTTCACACGGCCATGTGCAGGACGATTGAGCGTCGGGAAAACAGGATTCTCTTGTTTTGTGAAGTTTGACAAAAAAAACGGGACAATCACACCACTGACATTGAAATTACAAGTTTTCCACAAAATTTGATCAATTTCCACGCGCCCCTCGTGTTCAAGTACTCCAACCGTGCCCCCCCCCTTTGCCGACATCGAAACTTCCTTCTTGTTGTCCGAAACGTGATTGTGATGGACCCTCGTTTGTTGTAAGAAAACAGAACGGGTGATTATAATTTTTAGTTTTTTTTTCCGGAAATTAACTGACGAAAATGTCGAGTTTGACGCCGTCTACAGCGATAGGGATTGCCGCCGGGGTCGCCGGCACCCTCTTCCTGGGCTATTGCATTTACTTCGACCACAAGCGCCACAAGGATCCCGACTTCAAAAAGAAGCTCAGAGAGAGTAAGTTTGGAGGTTATAAATGTGAATGTTAAAAGGGGGTAATTTCGTTTTTTTTTTTACTAAAAATTATTGTTTTGGAATGCTTAGAGAGGGTAAGTAAGTTTATAGGTTAAAAATATACTTATTAAATAAGGCCATTTAGCTGTTATATTTTCACAAAATTATTGTTTTGGAATACTTATGAGAGAGATTTTGTTCTTTATTTAATGAAACGTATTCTTTTAAAATACAGAGAGAAAAGTAAAGAAGGCGTCTTCAACTGGTCGAAGAACCACAACCAATTTCCCCAACATGAAGGACCACGAGGCCGTTCAGCGCTTCTTCCTGCAAGAAGTGCAGCTTGGCGAGGAGCTCCTCGGAGCCGGTGATTTGGAAAACGGTGTCGACCACCTTGGCAACGCCGTCGCCGTCTGCGGGCAGCCCAACGAGCTGCTGCAGGTGCTCCAACAGACGTTACAACCACAAGTGTTCCATTTGCTGATCCAACGGCTGCCACAAATCGCGCCTCGCATCGTCGCTCAGGACAGACAGATGCAGGAGGATGACGTCGAGTGAATGAGTCAAGATTGTTGCCTTCGTTGCTAGTCTCTGTTTAGAAATAACGGATAAAAGATACATGTGTGAAAAATATATATATATATATATTTGAAGAGGATCATTCGTTTGAATTTTTTTGTATTATGATTTCTGTTGTTGTTTGATTATTGTAAAAAAGAAAACAAATTAATGCAGCAATATAAAAATGTGTATTTCCATAATTCTTTCATTTTTGTTATGACCAAATGTCACCTAAATAAATGTATTTGTATTTTATTGACTAATATCAAATCAAATCTATGTAATTAATAAATTATTGATGTAAATTTTAATTTATTAATTATAAACTTCAAAAACACATATTAAATAAAATTGCGCAGATAATGATCAAATAATTATTAATCAATAATTTTGGAAAATTTATAAATATTTTTAATAAAACAATAGTTTCTTCTACAATTGGTAAAACATTAGAATCAGTGAAGAGTATGAATTTATTATTGAGTGCAAAAGCTTTTCTACAAAAATATAACTTAATTGTCAAAATTATGTTCCATAAAAAAAAGTTAAATGTGGTTGGGTTAAAAACTGCTACACATTTTTGAGCAATACTTTTTATTCTAATGCTCAATATTATTCGGCCAAGTGTTTTTCACTCCTTGATTGAGCATGAAGCAAATATTTAGAGTTTAGAAAAGCCTAAAAAAAAATTGGATTGGTCCAATCCAAATTTTCAGGCTTATCTAAACTCTAAATTACTTCATTACTGATCTAATATGTAGTTTCAAAATACATTAAAATAAAATAAGGAATAATTTTTTTGATACGTATATTCATTTACAGTAAACTATTAGAACAAACATAACACTCGACGGTCCTTGGACCTTACTTAACTATAATTCATAGAATGCGTTTTCAGGAGAGGACAACATTTATTAAAATTGCCACTTATTAATTTTAAATTACACGTAAAATAATTCTTATTATATATTTATTTTTGATAGTGTTTTTAACAACTAAAAATATGTTATAGTAGTTTATTTCGTGTAAAAGCCCCATTCTGGAAACTTCCAATCAGTTTGACCAACGGAAGAAAATATAATATAGAAGAAAACAAGAATGTCAATTTCGCTTGGAGACCCTTACCGAATTACCAACGTAAAGCAAATAAAGTGGGTTATCATGGCAATATCCATGATACGGAGATTGTTAAAATTTAACACTAAAACTTTCGTACAAATTGGCAATTTCATAACTACTTTCGTTTATTGATGGAAATAGTTTGTCTATTCTTGCTCTGAAATTGAAAGTATTAGGGCCCATTTAGGCACCACGACTGATTAACTTTGATTATCCACTAATTATTGATTAAACCTCTGATGAAGTCAAAATTCAAGAATATGAAAATGTTTTAAATTTTAGAAGATATCACAAACGTCATTGTGCAATTGTTAAAGCAATGTGTGAATAAAATTATGTTTTAAGATATTCTCGGTCGCTGATAGCTAGATAGATAGATATTCGTAGGGGTGGCCTCATTCGCCTGTACCACCGCGACCTTTGCAGATCTATTGTGGATCCCTATTATCCTAGACGACGTGCTCGACAGTGAGCCTTGGGTGTAGCTCTCTGCACTTGGTGTAGCGTTGCCCAGCTTTAGGTATCTAACCGGTGCTAGAGCCTCACATTGGCACAGGATGTGGAGAGGATCCTCCTCTTCTTCCTGGCAGAATATACATATTGTATCCTCTGCCAGACCTTTTTTGCTCATGTGTTTGTTGAGCCTACAGTGTCCTGTCAGTAGACGTACTATAGCTTTAACCGTTTTTCTCTCTTGGTTGAGAAGATCGGTCGTGAAAGCCGGCGATTGAGGAACTGTTTCGCCTGCCTCTGCCCTGGTGTGTTCGTCCACCAGGTTTGAGTTTGTGTCTCCGTCCATATTTTTATGGATTGTCTGACTGTGGTTTTTGCGATACCGCAGGAGGGTTCCGGGCCAATGAATGCGCTTGACGAGCCTTGTTTGGCCAGTTCGTCTGCTTTTTTGTTCCCTTGATGACCCTTGTGTCCTGGGACCCATACCATTGTCACTTTTTTGCGACCGCCCATTTCGTTGAGAGCGCTTACACAGTCCCACACTAGCTTGGAATCGACCTGTGTGGTGCTTAGTGCCCTTAGCAGCGCTTGGCTGTCCGAGAAAATAGCTATTAATCGACTTTTGTTGTCTTGCCTTGCTATTTCTCCAATGCAGAGATGGACCGCGATCGTCTCTGCCTGGAACACGGTGGTGTCCCTCGCCAGACTAACTGAAATCTTTGTCTCGGGTTTTGTGTTGTATATTCCGGCTCCGACTCCTTCATTTGTCTTCGAGCCGTCAGTATACCAGTTTGATCCCGCGTTAGTAGGTGGGCCCTTCTCCCAATCTTCCCTCTGCGGGATCATCACTGTATTTTCTGACGAAATTATATTTCTTGACCATAGCATCGCTTGGCATTCCTGTTGTAGGGTTTGCCTTTAGCTCGTCTTTTAGCCTTTGGTACTTTTTCCCGTGTTTTCGGTGTATGGGAGCCTGTCCTCGCATTAGTCTGTGTGTTACGGCCCTGGCTTCCCCTTGTATGAAGATGTGCAGTGGTGGTAGGTTGAGGATCATTTCTAGGGCTGCTGTCGGGATAGTGCTTAGGGCTCCTGTGACACTGAGACATGCTAGTCTTTGTGTGCTGTTCAGGAGCCTTATCGCCCCCTGCTGCTCCGTCCTTGTCCACCACACTACTGCCCCGTAGGATATCATGGGCCTGATCACCCTTGTATATAACCAGAGGGTCATTTTAGGATTGAGCCCCCAGTTTTTCCCGCACATTCTTCGACACCTTCCCAATGCCATTGAGGCTTTTTTGGCGGGTTTCGTGATGTGCGTCCTCCACGTCATTTTATCGTCGAAGATTACCCCTAGGTATTTCGCCTCCTTAGCGAAGGGAATTTTTGTGCCCCCGAGCGTCGGTGGCCTTAGACCTTCTAGCGCTCTTCTTTTTGTGAACACGACAATCTGTTTTTCGGGATTGACCGTCAGTCGCTCCGTTCGACACCAGTTGTCTACTATGGAAACTGTCCGAAGAAGGCATCCACTGCCTAGGGCATGCGGATGACAATGCTATAGTCATCAGAGGCCGGTTCGCAGGAGTTATCTCACAACGAACACAAAGGGCCCTATTGTGTTCGTTGTGAGATAACTCCTGCGAACCGGCCTCTGATGACTATAGCCATGTCATCCGCATGCCCTAGGCAGTGGATGCCTTCTTCGGACAGTTTCCTTAGTAAGTCGTCCACAAGAGTTGCCCATAGCAGTGGAGATAGAACCCCTCCCTGCGGGCAGCCTCCGCCGGCTCTAGCTTCAATGGTGTGCCCTCCTAGAGTGGATGTAATTGTCCTTTTCTCCAGGCTAGCCCTTATCCATTGGTAGAGGCTTAGCGGGATGCCTTTTCTTGCTTGTGCCTCTATAAGTGAGTTGGTTGTGACATTGTTGAACGCCCCTTCTATATCTAGAAATGTGACTATAGCTATCTCTTTGTCCTCCACTGACTTTGTAATGAGCCTGTTTAGGTCGTCCAGCGCCGAGTCCGTGGACTTTCCTGGCTGGTAAGCGTACTGACGGTTACTGAGGGGATCTTTCCCCAGTATCTCGTCTCGTAGGTATCTGTCGACCAGTCTCTCCATTGTTTTCAGTAGGAATGAAGAGAGGCTGATGGGTCTGTAAGACTTCGGTGTTAGATCTGCTATTCTACCTACCTTAGGCAAGTAGATTACCTTTACACTTTGCCACGCCCTTGGTACGTGTCCCCATGCCAGACAGGCTTTGAAGATCTTTGTTAGATGCGGCACCAGCTCCTCGACACCCTTCTGTAGCAGGATAGGATAGATCCCATCCATCCAAGCCGACTTATAAGATTGGAACCTGCTTATGGCCCATCTGATTCTGCTTGGTCTTGTGACCTCTGTGGCTAACCTCCCATCATTTCGGTCTTAACTCCTCGCAGAACTTCCCCCACGAGTCTCTTTTGGTTTTTCGGATTTCTTTATTGTACTGCGTAAGCTTTTCCTTATTGGTGTCCCAACTCTGTGTGGTTTTGGCCCTATTAAATAGCCTTCGAACCTGGGCTCTTAGCTTTTCAAGGTTCTTGTTCCACCAGATTGTACGGCAGCCCCTGTGTTACGTTGTTTTTTCCGGGCAGTTTTCCAAGTATGCCGTCTTGATGGCGTCATTTACTTGTTCCACTGCCAGTTCTAGCCCCTCCACCTCACTCACCGTTGCTGTTCCTCCCCGGAGAGCTTCCCCGAGGGATTCTTAATATCCTTCCCAGTTTGTATCACTGGGGTTTCTATACTTACCCTCCGTGAGAGATGTGTCCAGGTCGAAGCAGATTTGCCTGTGGTCTGAGCATGAGGGCTCTTCTGACACATGCCAATTCACTATAACATCACTCACTTTTCCGGTACAGACTATCAAATGAGGGATAGCTAACGTGCAACTTGCTTTAGGCCAGGCAGTCATAAGTGATGTTTCCAGCAAATACGGTAGGGATCACTAGCGTTAGTAGTAAAACTTGGGACATTTTGCAAAAACTCTGCCCACTAATTAAAGTTAATCAGTTGTGGTGCAAGTGGGCATTAATATGTAATGTATTATTATTCTTAAGCCACTCTGGCGTGAAGGGAAACGAATTAGCCGATTCCCTAGCCAGAGAGGGGGCGCGTACAGCCTACATCGGACCAGAACCCGCTCTGGGGATACCCAGATCAACAGCTAGAGACCGTAATAACGGATGGATGAGACACGAGGCACAGGATTTCTGGCAAAACCGCCCTGGGATGAGACATTTCAGAGCGGTAACAAGTGGACCATCTGCGGCCAGGACGGCCTCATGGTTGAAGCTGAGCAGATCAGATGTTCACACATTAACTGCTCTCTTCACTGCACACAGCCGTCTAAGGCATCACCTTAACAAACTAGGACTAAGCGACACCACTGAGTGCCGCCTATGCCTAGAGGATGATGAAACAGCAGAGCACGTCATATGTGCCTGTCCAGCTGGCAACCAGATCAGGACCACGGTGTTTGGCACACCGAAGCTAAACCTGAAGGACCTGGAGAAAACTTCACCTGACAAGATCCTTGACTTCATCAAGAAGATGGACTTGGAAGGTGAGCTGTAAGGTCGGATGTTCGACCTTAATTGTGAGCCACAATAGATCCTTGCGGTCGCAGTGGAGGGTAGCATAACTACCCACTCACTTTCAATAGAATAGAATAGAATTATTATTCTTAGGCCAGGTGCAAGATGAGATGCAGGTGAGTCATGTTACGCGGGAAAAACCAACGCAGTTTTCTATGCAACATGGGAAAATTGCATCCTGTGACTCACACCTCAATTTGCGTTGTCGTATTTAAATATATGCGGCGTTATAGAAAACTGCGTTGCTCTTTGCTGCGTAGTTGGCACACCTATGTCTCATGTTGGGATCGGCCTTAATGGGCTTAAAAATGTAACAATTGTATTAATGAATATATTTTATATTTAAATACAAGGGTGATATGTGACTTTGATGTGTATATACAACATGTTTAATATTCCCCTTTAATGTTCCTCATAGCCGGGTCGGATTAAATCATTTATAAACCACCGATTCTGAGAATCAACCAAAATTTATAAACTACATAGCTACAAGTCTAACATCATTAAAAATCATTCGGTTCACAAACTCAACGCACTTTTTCACTTGGATTCATTCAAAAATATAAGCTAAGTAGATAAAAATAAGCATTGATTTAGAGATCGAATATTAGAAACAATTGTAATGGGATACAGCCCAAAATTTTTGATTATATTGTTTGACAGTTAACGTATTTTCTTTCTTTTAAATAAACAGTTGATAATAATTATTGTAATAATCTCTTTCTTCATTGATTAGTTTTATTTACTAAATGTACATTTCGAACACTATGTGTTTATTCTCAATAGTAATACAATTGACAAATATGTTTATTTTATTAATTGACAGTGTCACTCAAACAAAAATTTCAAGGAGGGGATTATTTAGGGGGCTTAAATCGAAATTTAGTAGCTTATCTTTATTTTTAAACATATAAATTGCTTCTAACATGTCTAGTTTATAAAAATTTGATTCTTTTAACAATTTAACATTATTTATATTAAATTTATGTCCGGTATTTAAGGTATGATGTGCTACTGAAGATTTATCGACGTTAAATGATTTTATATGGTATATGTGTTCTTTATATCTTATTAACAAATTTTGTCTTGTTTGTCCTAAATACATTTTATCACAATTGTTACTCAAACAAGAAAACGCTACAGCTTTCCAAATTGCTGCAAAACAAAAAATCAAAAAAATTATCCAAAAAAATGAAGATTTTCGACCAATAAAATCCATTAGTGACCTGAAAACCCTAAAATCACTCAAACAAAAAGACGTGTTTTACTTAAAATCAGACAAAGGTAATTCTATTGTGATAACTAAAAAAACAGATTACTTTCAACATGTAAATTTAATGCTTGAATCGGGACCTTACATAGAGAAACCAAAAAATCCATTAAATAAATATATAAATAAAATTAATAATTCTTTAAAAAGCGCAACATGTTTAATTGATAAAAATCTTGCATTTAAATTAAAAACCCAAAACTACCTAAATTCCTTAAACCTGGAAATAAATTTAGACCAATAGTATCAAATATTAACTCACCTACATATAACCTAGCTAAATGGCTCGTGAAAGAATTTTCAAAATTAGTAATTAACAACGATTTTTCTGTGATAAATTCAGTAGACCTAGCAACAAAATTACAGAACGTTAGAACTAACTCAGACGAAATATTAATATCGTTTGATGTTGAATCATTTTTTCCAAATATTCTAATTCAAGAAACATTAGAGATTTTAAAAAACTTCCTAATAAAAAATTCTATACAAAATGAAAAAATAATTGAATACATTAATCTAACAAAATTAGTGATGGAATGTAATACATTTGAATTTAGCGACAAATTTTGTAAGCAAACTTTTGGAACTGCAATGGGCAACCCCCTATCTCCTTTTTTAGCCAATATTTTCTTAAATCATTTAGAAAATCTAGCAAAAAACTCATTACAAAATTTCCCTAGAGTCTAGTTTAGGTATGTTGATGATATTTGGGCAATAGTTAAAATTAACACAAATATAAATTCATTCATATCCGAAATAAATAATTTTTATCCCACAATAAATTTTACTTATGAATCAGAAAGAAATGACAAAATTCCTTTTCTCGACTTAATGATAACAAAAAATAATGATAAATTAGATTTCAATGTATATAGAAAAACAACACATACCTTTAATTACATTCACTCAAGTTCAAATAGCCCATATTCTCATAAAATGGCATGTTTTAATAGCATGATTTATAGAGCTATTCATTTACAAATTTCAGAATAAAACAGAAAAATTTAATTTGATTTTATTTTAAAAATTGCAAAATCATTAAATTATAATGAAAACACAATTAAAAAACTGATAAATAAACATTTAAATAAATACAAAATTCACTGTGCAACTCGTTTAGAAATCATTAAACTTCCAAAAAGTAAAAAGTTTTTTAGATTAATTTACGAACCAAATTTATGTTTATTAAAGTGTTTTTAAGAAATTTAACATTACTCCTGCGTATTATTCACAAATTAAAATAAAATCAATTCTAGGGAGTACTTTCAAAAAAGTAAATGATTTGGAAAAATCCGGTATCTACTCAATAAATTGTAACAATTGAGATAAAATCTATGTAGAAGAAACAAGACGAAATTTGTTAATTAGATATAAAGAACACATATACCATATAAAATCATTTAACCCCGATAAATCTTCAGTAGCACATCATACCTTAAATACCGGACATAAATTTAATATAAATAATGTTAAATTGTTAAAAGAATCAAATTTTTATAAACTAGACATGTTAGAAGCATATATGTGAATTGTATTACTACTGAGAATGAACACATAGTGTTCGAAATGTACATTTAGTAAATAAAACTAATCAGTGAAGAAAGAGATTACTACAATAATTATTAGAAAAAACTTCACATAACTAAAAGAAGAATATTAAAAACAGTTGATAATTTAAATTACTTTCTACAATGGATATTAGTTTATTTTAATATGCATTGTAGAAAGTAATTTCAAGCACAAATTATTTGTTACATTTTAATTGCCAATTGTGACATTAAAAATTTTGATTTTTATTGAGCTAATTACTGAGTTTGCTTAACTTATAGTTAAATAACCAACATTTTCAGGCTTTGCTAAACTTGAAATTTTACTTCATGTGTATAAAACACTGGTTTCGAGTGAAGTTTAAAATGTACTCCTTTAGCATACTGCTCTTGCGGTATATTTTAAACTTCACAATATTTCAGTGTTGTATACCGGTGGCGCATGAAGTAACATTTCAAGTTTAGAAAAGCCTTAAAATCAAATCAAATTTTTAGGCTTTTCTAAACTCGAAATTTTACTTCATGCTTAATCAGGGAGTGGAATCCCTCGTTAGAAGTTTCAAACTGCACGCTTTTAAAAACACAACGAATGACTAAACATTTTCAGAATACACATCAGGATATGTATATTTAAAAGATAAATTCTTTGTATGGAATGTCCTATTCTTGTGCTCGATTCAAAATTTTGATTTTTGTTGAGCTGACTATAAAGTTTGCTTAACTTATAGCTAAACAAAATCTCGAAATCAATACTTATTTTAGTAATAAACATTGACTCTGTAGCAATTTTTTAATATAATATTTAAACGAATCATCCTCAACATTAGCACACCAAGTTTTTAAAGGCCACACTACCGAAAGCATATCCTTGGTCCCCCCGTCTCCGCTCGCACCCCCCACAGAATTGCTTTAGTTCATATAAACAAAAACTCTATATAAATATCTCCAAATATATACAGAACACAACCATATTTTTAATTCCCTTATTAAAATACTCTTTCTCTCTCTAAAACGAATTACACGTTATATACAAATGTGATTTGCTGGTATCACCCTGTATGTATTATTTTTCTGATTTGCAAGTATAAGTAATTGAACATTAATCAGCTGAATAATTCCCGCCCTGTTTCTTGCAAGGTCTGCTTGGTGAGGCGCTCAATTTCGCTCAGCAATAGCTGCGTGTCGATGTCCACTTCTGAGAGGGGCGGGCTGTGGTTGATCATTTCGGGAACGTTGTCCCATTCTAGGGAGTTCGCCGATGATACCCTGGACCAATCAGAATCACTGTTCGCTGTGGGTTGAGCATTTCGAGTGCTCGATTCGCTCAGTGAAGGTTCAAGATGGTCTTCAGGTAATGCACTCCTAAAATATTATTGATTACATATCCTCTTTTGTTTGGTAGATAAATTATGAAAATTGGTTAAATACATATTAAAAATTGAAAATGAAACTATCTCATGCTGTTCATTTTATAATAAAATCCGGTAATCGTCTGCGTTACCGGGCAACAAGCAAGTTTAGCGTAGATATTAGCGTTACCGTATTTCATAAAACGATAAACTGAAACTCTCTATGGATTAGTGAAGATTAAACTTAATCAGTCGTGGTTTAAAATATTATCAAAGGCAAGGTAATAAAAAGAATGTAATACCATGAACTTCCAGATGCGACCATAGATACGGGTAGAGTTTCATGCTCCCATTCTAAATCTAAGGAACTGATCGGAGTTGAAACTGCTGTCCTCGCTAGCAGAGCCCTTGCATCGAGACATTGCAAAGGAATATCTTTACTGTTATAAGAACTGAAAATTAAATAATTCTATTAACTTACAACTACATTAATCAAATTAACTAAAACTGGTAGGTATTTTATTCCTATTATTATCTATTTTAAGTATACATATTCCGATGCATATTTTGTATATGGTTAAGCATTCGATGTTTTTATAAAAGTGTCCAACTTGAAACATCCACCGACTGTTTCCACTCCCAGATTAAGCATGAAGTAAAATTTCGAGTTTAGAAAAGCCTGAAAATTTACTTCATGCTTCGCGGAGCGACCAAACCAAATTTTCAGGCTTTTCTAAACTCGAAATTTTACTTCATGCGCCACACGTGTAAAACACTGATTTCAAGTAAAGTTTGAAATTTACCGCCTTAGCATACTGCTTTTACAGTATATTTTAAATGTCACAATATTTCAGTGTTGTAAACAGGTGGCGCATGAAGTAAAATTTCAAGTTTAGGAAAGCCTGAAAATTTACTTTATGCCTAATCACGGAGTGGAAACACTAGGCTAAGTATTTTCATCTCTACAAAAAAAACCATCTTATGATTTTTATATAAATTTATAATATATGAAAATACCTGGTGCTTGGTAGTCGTTGTGATTCACTTAACCTACTATAGGAAGAAATTTGTGGATTTAAAATCCCATCGACCAGCTGGAGTACTGGCTGCTGAAAAACATTATATTGGTTAAAAACACGACCAAATAATCTCACCCCGTTACCTTATGTTTCTTACGAGATTTTCTCTTAGCAAATAGCTTTGCCAGAAAACCTCTACACGTGTCAGCATGTAAACAAAAAAATTAATCAAAACCAACCACACTGTTAATTACTCTAAATCAAATATTAATTATACACACTTTATATTAAATAACAACACACTCTGTAATTTATCAAACCCAACCAGAATTTTTATATTACAAAATTTTAAAACTGGATCACTGAAATTAGTCACCTGCGCAGTAGTACAACTTATCTCAAATGGAGGCAAGACCGTTCAAATAATATAGCACGATTTCATTCTGTGCCTAATTTCGATAGACAGGCTCTAGCTTCACATATGAATTGTGTTTTGTAACCCAACAAAACTTAATTGGTTATGAGGTAATTCCTCGTGAATTGTTTCTCACCGTGAAACTAGCTAAATATCGCAATATATGTAAACAACTTATTTAATTTTAATAACTACCACATTTCTTAACTATTAACTGTGATGCATTACCTTTTTTGATCCTGAGGCAATCCCGAGTGCTAAAACAATTTAGATAAATCAAATACAGTTGTAATTAAAATAGGTTTTGTCCATATTTACGTCTTCGACGAGGTAATTAAATTCGACACCGCTGTCGCAGCGCGAAAGCAGTGTGCTGTCAGATCTGGGCAAGCACCGTCCCACGCATCCCCCCATTTCGAATGCAGTCCCACCGGGACTGCCTCACATTCCAACCCCATGGGACCTCGAGGGTGCACACTTTGGATCCGTGATTACACTTATTTTTCTCTAAACTTAATTACAAAAATCAAGAATAATTTGAAATGTTGTGAGAAAATTTAGTTAAAATTACAAAGAAAGAACATACTGGGTTTTAAATGATTTTAGCCAATTAATAAAAATACTACCTTTCAAAATATCTTGTAGTAATGGATTAATTATTTGTTTGCCTGGGGTAATGTAAATCATTAAAGCACAACTGTATTAATCATCAAAACTTAAGTGGAATGAATCATATTTTGCATTAATTTAAGGGAAGTTGTATTGATATTGACAGCTGTCACTTTGGTCGCGTTCATCAGAAAATTCAGAGCGGCACGAGTAATTTTGTCGTACATGGTTACAATTTCAAATATATACCACCAAAGTTACACAAGTTTCTTAAAACAACTTAAACATTATTTTAAAATTTGTACCAAAATATATACGAATAAGGACGAAATTAAACACTGTTAAACTTCCTGAATGTTTAAATACCGTAAAATACGAAATAAACTTAAATCTCGCAATTTAATGTATGGATTAGCGCATGACTTTTCGAGTCCTTCAACATTACATTTTCGCGTGCAAGTGTCGTTCTTAGCAAAATTCTACAAAAAATAGTTTAAAAACATGTCCAATTTAAACGATGGCAACGATGATTATTCGAAAACCTATTCCGGTGGGGCCGGTACCGCTGCACTCTCAGGTAATTTCAAAGAAATCAATTTTGCTGCTCGTTGGAAACATAACCTCAATTTGTTATCTAATTATAAATAAATTTGAGATTGTTTTACCATTATAACTGGATAATCTGTGAAAATATTGCCGCTGACTTCTATGTAACATTGCCAGACATAAAGATTGTGCTGGTAAATTGTAATTGTGAATAAAAGTTTTGAATAGCCTACCGTCCTCCTATATCATTTGAATATATCGTACCTAACGTACCCAAAGCTAAATATGAAATTGAACCACTCTCCCAAACCAGTGCATTTACAATTTACTGGTAGAATCATTTCATGTGGAAACACTAAAGGTGGTGATAAATTGTCAAGGATTGCCTTGATTATATTAGAGTCTAGTTTAGCAATTTTGCTTTTCAATTAAAGCTGGAATGAAATCCTTTTCGTCTCCATACCTTAATTACGATCCTGTATATATACCAACCACACAACCTGAATACATCTTCCTGGACGGCCAAAGTAAACAAAGAGGACGATTCGAATTGGCCTTCGGACAAATCGGTGCTTCCTGCATGGTGGGGGCGGCGATGGGCGGTGGCAGCGGTTTTTACAACGGATTAAAAGCTACGACTTTGGCAGGACAAACAGGTCCTTTACGCAGGACACAGTAAGTCCATTATTTTGATAAAATTGTGATTAAATTTAATGCAAAATAATTTCACGTAGATTATTAAATCACATAATGAAGAAAGGCAGTTCATCGGCTAACACATTAGGTTCAATCGCCGTGATATACTCAGCGTTTGGTGTAATTCTTTCGTGGGGGAGAGGTACTGACGATGATGTCAACACTATTGCTGCTGCTACAGCCACTGGTTTACTATATAAATCAACATGTGAGTTTTTGTTTATAAATTTTCAATTAACTTAGTTATAACAATATTTACTGGTTTACTTTTTATAAATCACCATGACTTTTTATTATAAATTTTCAAATGACTTGTTAATAAAATGATTATTTTATTTAAAATAGCTGGATTACGAAGATGCGGAATTGGTGGTGCGGTTGGCTTTGGTCTCTCTGTGCTCTTCGCCCTCTGGAATTCTAGGGACAAGCTGGCGGAAATGCGACAGTACAATCCGGCGTAAGCTAGTTTAAACTTGTTTATAAAATATGCTAGAAATATACGAAATTTTTTTGTTTTAATTTAACAAAATGAAAGAGCCACTAAAACAAAATCACGTTTTTTCTTCTTCGTACATTTGGTGCATATAAAGACACATCCTTCGTCCGTAATTTATAAGTTGTAGCCGCCGCTAAATGACATTAAATAGCTGTGCAATTTATACATTCGAGTGATCGTTGTGAAAATATATAATGAGGCAGATTTATTTTTCCCTTTGTTGTTTACGTATTTATTTATATGTACAATTTTGTGCTGTGATTACTCAATATAGATCTTACAAAGTTGAAGCATTTTTGTTTAATTTTTGTCTTGAATTCATTTCGAATGAACCATGCATGAAATACGCACGCTTTAACTTTAACATTTTCATAATTATGAAAATTAAGTGTCTTGAAATTAAAAAAGTTATTCGAAATAAACACATTTTTATTAACAGATTGTTATTTTTATTTTGTATTTATTTATTTTTCTCGTTTTGGCAGGCGAAGGTAACCACTGGCTCTCCCTGTGTTAGTTAAATCCTTCTCGAACAAATGAGTGATAATGTACATAATAATTTTTAATTAAACAATGTAGTTTACTCAGTTAATTAAATTATTAAGAATCAATTTGATGTTTTTGTTGGAACACATAATATATTATATTTTAAGCTGCTTAACAAATCTAATTTTAATTATATTCAATAAAAAAAAATATTTAAATTAGGAACAAGCAACAAAAATGCAAAGTAAGCAATGAACTTCTACAAATAATTGTTTATTGAATTTTCTATAGTTTCAGAAGAAAACAGTATTTATGAATAATTAATACTTATAAGACTAACCAAAGAAAATTAAATTCATACATATTATTAATGATTTTTTTTATTAAGAGCGCCTAAGACAGCGTTTCTATTTTCTTCTTTGGATTGGTAAAACTAGGTTTTTGATATCCCCGATTTCTTTTATGTATACATGGCTTAATTACAACGTATATGCTGTAAATCTTCAAGCTTTAAACGAGTGTTTTCCACTCCCAGACTAAGCATGAAGTAAAATTTTGAGTTTAACCAGCCTGAAAATTTGGTTTGATTGCGTAGCGAAGAGAGCGACCAGACCAAATTTTTTGTAAAGTATACTGCCTTTCAAAATAATCAGAACACAAAGTATTTATTGGACGATTTTAATGAAATTTACAGAATTTGATCATGTAAATGAACTGCATCGATGATCAAATAATCAATTGTTTTGGTTACTATTTAATGGTATTTTTCCTTGATTTCACCATTATGAAGACCTGCTGATTTTTTAATGTAATTGCTTCTAATATCCAAGTAGCCTCTGAGTAGTTTGACGTTTCAGTTTGTAAAACATAAAAAGATGCCCCGTGTTCGTCGGCGTGCACAATATCATCATCTAAGTGAATTTGAATTAATGGAATGCGGGTTTTTCGGTTCGTGCTATTGCTGAAAGGGTAGGCCGTAGTGTATTGGTGATTGTACGCTGCTGGTCTAGATGGTCCGAAGCTGGGGAGAATCGACGTAGACTTGGATCAGGACGTCCAAGAAGCACCACTGAGCGTGAAGATCGAGCTCTTCGTCTTACAACTTTAAGGGACAGATTTACAACGTCGTGGGCATGGGGAAATGACTGGTTGGCTCTAAATGGCCAAAGAGTATCCATGGCTACTGTTTACAGAAGAATCCGCAGTTTTGGTATAAGATCCTACCGTCCACAATTGTGTCTACCTCTTACTCCGCAGCATCGCAGAGCAAGACTTGATTGGTGCAGGGAAAGACAACATTGGACCCATGAATGGAATAACATTATCTTCAGCGATGAGTCTCGGTTCTGTTTATGGGCTCATGATGGTCGCAGAAGAGTGAGACGTCGACGCGGTGAACGCAGAATTTTACAATTTGCTGTTGAAAGACGTACGGCTCTTACACAGGGAGTTATGGTTTGGGGGGCGATAGCATATGGTAGTCGGTCTCCTCTAGTTTTTTTAGAAGCAAGTCTTAACGCGATTCGGTATATTGACAACATTTTACGGCCAGTGTTAGTGCCCTATGCAGAACCCCATTTTTCAGCAAGATAATGCTCGACCTCACACAGCGGCCATTACAAGACAGTTTTTTGATAGTCCCGAAATCAATTTTTTACCTTGGCCATCTCGTTCTCCAGATCTATCGCCAATAGAACATGTTTGGGATATGATAGGTGTTAGAATAAGTAACTTACAGTGCCCCGCTAACACTGTAATAGAACTTAGAGGTCAAATTATCGAAGTTTGGAATGAAATACCCCAAGTCGATATTGACAGCCTGATTTCTAGCATGCCTCGACGTGTTAATGAGTGTTTGGGAAATCGTGGAGGCCCAACACATTATTAATTTTTATTCATTTGTTTTTTTGTTTTTCAAGTTGATTTTTTGATCATCGATACAGTTCGTTTACATGATCAAATTGTGTAAATTTTATTAAAATCGTGCAATAAATACTTGGTGTTCTGATTTTTTTGAAAGGCAGTATATTACATTATAATAAAAAGATATAAAATGTGTGATGTTATGCTGTATATTTGTACTTACCATTTATTTGAATAAAAAGAACTCATTTAAAATACAAAAGTGCAGTTAATCAATTAATTTATTTAGAATTCATTTGATAACAAAAAAAAGTCCTGGTAAAAAACACAATAAGTTTCCTTCGATTGGAGGCTGAAAAGTCCAGAGCCACGCATTTTACAGCCTCTCGTAGAGATAGAGATAACCAAGTTCTTTAGGTGGGTTTTCGGAGAGAGCAACTTTGCTATCGTTATAAATAACCCAACGGCCTTCCTTTAAAATGTGGACTACGTAATGACCCACCATACTCGATGTACCCATATGTGATATAAATGCAACCAATTTGTAATCTAAGCAAATAACAAAACAAAAATAATTGAAATTGTAACTTTTTCAAAACATGAAAATTTAAAAATCGAGATATGTATACTCAAATCAAAAATTCCCTGTATGTGCATGTCTAGGGAATTTAATGCATTTCATATGGAGAAAAATTAGAAAGAGCTTATTTTATTTAACTAGGCGAGAAATTTGAAGAAATGCGAACAAATTTGCATCTCGTGGAGTTTATTTGTGCAAATAGTTGTTAAGTCATTTCCCTAAATATAACGCCATTTTAATACCACAATTCACTTTTGATAAGTTAAACAAGTGATATCTTATAAATTAGTTAAATAGAATGAGCTATATCTTCATTTCAGGGAAATTTATTAATTTATTTGGATGTGCATTTAAAACAGATGCTCGAATTATTATTACGAGCAATACTTACGTCCTTCGCCGTCTCTATATTCGGGCGGCGCAGGCGAACTGGCGGAATCCAACTCGTCCTGATGTGAAAATATCCAATCAACAGACCTCTCGACGTCGTTGTTGGTGTTCTTGAGAGCTTTGACTGCTTGATCCCGGGTGAAACCCATGCTCATGATCATCGGTAATGCTTCCGGATTGGGAACAAAATCTGACTGTTTTTCAGTGCCCGGCGGAAGGAAGGGATCGGAAAAATCGGCATCGCTGATGTGTTGCATGATCCACTCCATCGCGGTCTCTAGTCCGCAATTTTTCGTAAAGTACAAGGCGCGTTTGCAGGCATTTTCAGGGAAACCTAAATCAATGGATAACAAATACAATCTATCTTATGCCAGGTTTAGAAGACATTTAACGTTTACTGTTAAGTGATTATGCTTTAGTGTTGAACGTTTAGGGAAACAATGCCGTTCATACAAGAATCAAGGTTTAAGAATTTTAGGCTATGTGTTCGACTGTCGATGTTGCCAACCATTCTTAGAATCCTTAAACGGCGTATGAACGTGTACGTTCTGCTTCACTTAAACACTAAACCTTTCTATTGAACTATGCATATTTATTTACCCATGTTGATTAGTTCGGATATCACAGTTTGATCGTAAGCAGGCTCGACGGAAACATTGCCCGCCAATTCTGGTAAAGTTTCTTCTCCGGGTTGAGGGCCTGTCGCCCTGAAAGGTGTTAGATCTAAGACATCGGGCATTTCTATGGCCACGTCCAGTTTGATCGGTACCCAATCTTCTCTCAACGTGAACCTTTTCAACTGAATCAACAGGTAATCGGGAAATGTTGACAATCTGGTCGTTCTAAAGGTTGAACAAAGAAATTACAATTCAATTCAGCTAATCAGAAAGTTTTTTTTAAATACAGTTATTAAATCAAAACTGTATGAAAGCAATACTATACAGGGAATTTATCTTTTACGTATACTAATCCCGTTATATACACTGTATTTGCGACGATGAAATGCTTTTTTTGTACGAAATTTAAAACATTTGTGCCGAATGTTCCGATAAAGTACCCGTTTTTTTGCTCCTCACTTATTTATAGCTTTTTATTTTCATCATTAACTAATTTTATTAGTAAATAAAGCTCGACTTACTTTCTGGCTGTAGTTTTTCCGTTAATTGCAGTGCTGTAAAATTGGTCAATTGTTTCCGTTTGTGTGAACATTTCTAAGCACGAGAACAATTTAATTTTCGGTCTGACAAGTGCGTCGGGTTCTAAGCGTTTTCCCTGAGACTCCGCTTCAGCTTTCCTCGCTTCATAAGCAGCAACCTAATTCACACAAAAACTGACTATAATTCATTATTATTTACAACACAAAGGATTATGTATATTCAAATTATCATTAAAGTATGTAATAACAGCAATCCTATACACACCTCTTCTTTATTAACAGCAGCTTCCAGTGGAATATTCAATGCCAGCAGTGTATCATCCCTATGAGTGTATTTTACTTTATCGCTGCTGTTGCACTGCACACGATCCTCGACTTTGAACTTAAAACAGCTGCTTGGATTTTCTTGGCCCCTCGTGTTCCTCTCCAGCAAGTTTAGTATATGCAAGAAGAATTCTTGAGCGTCCTGCTGCTTTTTACTTGAAAAATCTGCACTACCTCTGCCAACCAATGTCTTAAACATTCCAGGTGCAATACCCGGGGGATCAGCATCAACGGGTGAACCGACGGGCGGCGGCACTGAGTATTTACCTGACAATAAACCCATGCCTAATTTCCCCCTGAAATAAATTGATATAACAAAAAAATATTTAGATTTGTCCCTTCTTCAGTAGATAATGGGAAAACAAGTTGATTAATAATAATTCACATAACCTCAATAGCCACAGCAAAACAGAGTTATATAAAATTAATTTAATTATAATGCTATGAATTATAAATCTACATACCCAATCAGTGTACTTTAAAATTCACGTGAAATTACCGTTTTATACGAGCGGCGCATAAAGTAAAATTTCGAGTTTAGAATAGCCTGAAAATTTGGTTTGGTCGTGTAGGAAATACCATTCAATTACTTCTTTTTTGTCTACATAAAATTCAATTAAAATATGATTTCAACAAATATAATTGATTATTATAATCGATAATGCTTATAACTAGATTTTTGATAATAGCAATTTTCTGTTATTCTTCGACAACTTTTTGAGAATCAATTTATTTATAAAGCAAGAATTACAAAAAAAAAACAGTTACACATCTATACTCATAAATGTGCAATTGATAACTATTTCTTACATTTGAATGTTGAAATCGTCGGCTGGATCTCCGTTAAAAGAGTTGAAAATTGAGGGAGCACCATCCACGTACTTTCTGATGAAACTAGGAATGGCAAAGAGCATTTGCATTACGCTGTTTAAGTAACAAGAGTTTCCCAGATTCACCATTCCTGTATAACCAGGCCCGTAGATGGGTTTCAATTGGCCACCGCTTTCCTGCAGCGCGGCCCATTCGTTTGTCTTCTGATTCAATTCCAACTCCAGTTCGACCATTGATTTTTCAGTCTTCTCCATATTCGCAACGTTTATACCTAAAAAAAATTACAGATTCCAAAGAAACATTAACACGTTAACGCCCGCGCCAGAAATTGGCAAAGTTGCAGTGAAGCCGCACTAATTATTCATGCATCAAAACCAAATCTACAGAGGAATCGTATATAATTCGCGGAGCGCCGCAGCCTAGAGTTGTATTTAAATCGTGCAGCAGTCAACGTGTTAAATAAGTTTACAAATGTAATCTTACCCCAATGTGCTAAGTGTTCACTTAATTTGGGGTCTTCGACTAAATCATCCTCACTGTAACTGAAAACATCCGCTTTTCCCTCTTTAGTAATCGTCCCCAATTTTACTGCCAAAGGATAGCTAGTTTTTTCATAATGCTCGACCGCGTGATTATTCCCACCAGATCCATCATAAAACTTCCTACCACACAAAATCGACCCGTCCGTTAAATTCAACCATAAATTCTCCGTTTTATCACATTTTTCGCACATCCAACCCGACGGCGGAATTTTCCTTCCGTTATCCAACTGTTGCAAATTATTCGCATGTTTACTAACAACCCTCGCCTCACCGTCCCAAGTACCGGCTAAAGCCTCCAATTCGGCCATTTTACTCGCCGATTGCACTTCTAATATTGCTTGTACACTTTGAATAACCTATATATAATCATTTGTAGAAGTCATTGTGTGCAGCACTTAACGAGAAAGTACTTACAATTTCAGGTAAATCTAAGTTTGGCCATGGCAACGTGACGAAGCCTGGCAGTATGCAAATGTTGTAAAAGTCTTCGAATTCGAATTTTTTCCGTCCGGACTCTGGATTGAACCCACCTTCGACACCGATCGCCAAACGTGTGATTTTCTTCTCGGGACCATCACCCTGTGGTGGTGATTGTACCTGTATCATTTAGTCAATTCTATAGTGTACTAAATTTACACGATATTCTGTTAATTAAACAGTTTACGTATTTTTGTGTGTGGCACCTTCATTCTGATCAGGTAATTTGGAGGTTTCGTTTCTTATTGTGAAAATGTGCTTCTTCTGCTGCATTATTTGATTCAAATTTATTTCGAACAAGTTTTTTTTTTTTACTTTATGCTTAATCTGGGAGTCGAAAACACTCGTTTAATGTATGTTAATCACCTCATAACCCGTAAAATAAAATTATTTACAAATTATTTCGAAATACTTACATATTAATTTTTAGATTTTATATTGACAAAACAAATTTGTCGATAACATTTTTTTAATATCATTATTCTAATAATAATTAGACCTGCTGTTAATTTTTGGCTAACTTACAATCATTTTATTGTTTATGTTTTACGTAACACTAACCTCATGTCGTTCCCTCCTTATATGCAAGTACACTGCATCCCCAGTCTTTTGGAAATACCTCTCTACATGATCTTTACCAAACCCCATAAAACTCTTAAGGCTCACGTACAAGCCCGTTTCAGTTTCCTATAAAGGCACCAAATATGTTCAACGACGCATTTACAATATTACACTGAATAATAAACATTTTAACCTCACTTATAAACTCACCGGATTATCGAATGAAAACATGCACTCATCTTTGTAGACTTTATCGTACGGCCCAGGGATTTTTATTTGGCTCAAATGTTGCCTGAGGATGTCCATTGCGAATTTCACGTCTAGAAGTGTTACGGTTTTTATTTCAAAAAAGGCAAACAAAAATCATCGAATCATTCGATTTGCGGGGGGAAGTGTCAAAATGCCGGTCGATATGACAAATGACATTTCATTACAGTTTTCTGTACGATAATACATGCTAATACCAAAGTAATCAATAATATAATTATTTTCATTATTTTGATTAAAGTTGCAATAATATTTGGTATGATTTACTAATAATTTATCCAACATTCAAATAAAAACTATTCTTATAGTTGAAATTATAATGACCGAATATGGCTTTGAAGCGTCATAGATGATATATGTAATATCACTTTATTGCCAATTGTATTCAAGGCATTTAAATAATGTTCAACAAAATAACGTCATATTTCATTATTATTTATAGAATTAAATGTATTTGAAATAAGTATATTTATTAGTATTTAATATATGTAAGTTATATTTTCATCAAAATCCAATTGGAACCAATAAGAATTGTATCTGTGTGGAGTCCTGTCATCTGCGAAATGTCAAATGATCAATGTTTTCTTTGCCACCGTTCAAGTATTCAGCCAAATAAAAATGTATGTGCTCTATATTTACTAAAAATAAATAAATATCGGCCGGTGTTGTCATAAAAGTGTGAATATATGCGTAGCTAATGCAGGATTGGCCAAACGACGTAGATTTTCATGAATATAACAACAGTATGGAAATGGGTGGAAAGTGAAGGGAAAAACTTGACTTTTATTAGTATTCTTGAATAATTTTTGAAAAGAAAATGTAAGTATTTATTCTCATAAATATATGTATTTTATAATTTATATTCATTATGTCGATTATCTAGAATTAGAGAGGGCTTAATTGATTATAATAATTAAAGCTGGGATTTGAATACGAATAATTCAAATAGTCAAATATTCAAATATATACATTTTAATCACTAAATTATTCACATGTTTGAATATTCGAATATGTTTTTTAATGAATAATTTATAATTTTATTGAATGATTAACTGAATACTTACATTTGAAAAATCCGCAGCCTTAATATTTTAAACTTCACTTGAAATCAATGTTTTATATGCGTAGCGCATGAAGTAAAATTTCGAGTTTGGAAAAGCCTGAAAATTTGGCTTCGCTATGTGACCAAACCAAATTTTCAGGCGTTTCTAAACTTGAAATGTTACTTCATGCTTAATCTTGGAGTCGACAACACTTGTTAAACAGCTATTACAACTTTGAAGGACAATACTGATTTCTTAAAGAAAATGGGAAACAAACACAAACGGTAGTTATTTTCATAATCTTTATGAATTTTATAATTTTTGCTGCTGTTCATTTTTTTTAAGATTTCGGTTCTGTCATTAAGGACTCCTAAGTACATGATTCGAACAGAGCGTGTCTTAAAGTTGAAGCAATTTACTCGCCTCTCGACTTCCTGTGTTAGAGTGTATTCACACAATGCTACTAACAGCCACTTATCTTCAATACGTCAATTTTAAAATTTAGCTCAAATACATTAACGATTAATTAATTTTAGTGTTTAAAACTAAATCAAATAAGAATTTATTTCAGAAAAACATGGATAAATTCGAAACATTTTCAAATATTTCCGCAGCTCATTCTACCTCGAATTTATCCAGCATATCCGGCTTAACTGGATATGAAGATGAAATCAACGAAATCCGCAACATAATAGACCTCAGCAGCTCCGAGCAAAAATCACCTATTATTAAATCCCGCCCCAAAGAAAACCCCGAATCCTTCTCATATGAAATTCGAATCGGCAACCTAACATCCGAACTGCAAAATGTCTTAAAACTAAACGAAAAATACAAAAACGACTTGTTCAACTTGCAAAGGCAACAAGATTTAAATTACCACGAGAAGTTCGAGAAACTATTGAAAAGGAGTAGTTACTTGGAAGCGCAGTTGGATAATGCGAACATACTTATTGGTAATTTAAAAAGGCGGGGCGTGAATAGCGGCAAAACCGAAGGGCTGCAAAAGAGGGTTTCCGACTTGGAAATTGAGAACTTTGGTTTAAAATCCGAGATAACCGAGCGGGAATCTGAATTGGATTCTTTGAGAAACGAAAAAGTGTCTTTGGTTTCGAGTTTAAGGGGGGCCGATATTAAGTCGTGTGAGTTGAACGAGGGGCTTAAGATTAAATCGGCTTGTGTCGACGAGTTGAAAAGGAAGATAGGGGAACAGCATATTGAAATACAGGAGCTGTTGCAAAAGGACGTTAGATATGTAAATAGTGTGTCGAGTTTACAGAATGAGTTGGAAAGTCATAAAAAATCCTTGCAGTGGTACAAGAAAAGAGTGGAAGATTCACACGTTGAGCGTAATAAAATAACTATCGATTTATCGATGCTTAAAAACGAGGTTTTGAATAAAAATCAAGAGATTCAGAAATTAAAAGATGAAATTGATGATTGGAAGTGTAAATATAGGGAGCTTAATGTGATTTACGAGAGGGATAAAAATTATTATAACGAGGCGAAAGAGAGGGAATGTGTTGATAAAAATTTAGAAAAAGTGCTAGCGTTGAATAAATCAATAGACGACGGCTTAAATGTGGATAATATGAGATTATTTTACGAGAAAGAAGTTGCTGATATTACAAACGAGATGTTGAAAGTGAAACTTGCAATCGACGAGCAGAATTCGCAGTACGACAGAATCGTTAAGGAAAATGTGGAATTACATTCAAGGAATACTATATTTCAGAAAATGTTGAACGACAAAGAAATGCAGTTAGAGATAGAGAAGTCCTCTAAAGTAGATTTGATGTGTAAACATGAGGAAACTGTAAAAACGCTAAGTTTAAAGGATAAACAAATTTTGGAGCTGAAAACGGATGTTGAAAAAGTTAGGTTAAAATTGGAAAATGTCATTAAGGAGAGGGATGAGTTAACCGAGGCAACTTTACTGATAAGACGCGATTTTCAAAAATTCCTCGACTTACACAAGGAATTAAAAGTCCAATTGGATGATAAAAATAAACTACTAATGGATTTACAAAAACACAAGCAGGAGTTGTTTATGCAGAATAATTGGAGTGTGTGTGAGCTCGAGGAATTTAAGCACAAAGAGAAGGATTACTTATTGAAAATAAATGATTTAAGCCGCGAGAACGTCGAGAGAAAACACAATTTAAAAAACTTGGAAACCCTCTCTTCTACTTTGCAATATACTATAGATGAATTAAAAGGTAAAAATGAAAATTTAAAATTAGGTTTGAGTGAGGTAAACTTGTTGCGTAAGCAAGTCGGCGAATTGAATTCTTCCATTTCGGATTACGAGCATAAAATAGTGTTCTATAAACAATCGATCGAGGAGTTGAATGTTTGTCTTAGTAATAGTGAACGGAGTGTGCGGGTGAAGGAAAAGGATTTTGAAAATATGAGGACAGTTTTTGGCGATGTTATCGAGATTTTGTGCCAAAAATTTGATGGTTTTTATAATTCAGATTTTCATAAAATATCAATTAAAGATGATTTGAGAAATATTTACAAAAAATCAATTGGTGCAAATAAAAGTAAACAAATTGGAAGTAAGGATAAATCCGATAATACTGTCTTAGCTAATTATTTCAATATAAATGCTAAAAATGAAGATAAATTATACAATAATAAGTTAGCAAATTATTTTAATGAAAATATTATTTTCAATAATGGATCAAAAGATAATGAACTTTGTAAAAGCTTTACTATGCCACATTTTAATTGTGTTAATCCTGCTTTAAAGACTGCGCCAAACGATTCTTTCAGCAATACGAATAATCCAAATAATTTTTTCGATGATTTAATAACTGTAAATAAAAATAATTCAACGAACGTTCATTATAACAGTATAGATTTCTTGGATGATGATGATTTCAAGGAAATTATTAATAAAGTCGATGCGATGGTATTAAAATGCAAACAGTATTTCGTGAAGCAAAAGGAGGATTTTAGGAAAGCGAACGTTTCGAAAATGGGGCTCTTAAAAGGGGAAGTTTACGAGAGGTTGAAAATGCTTGAGAATCGAAGTTATTTGTTGACGGAGAAATGCTTACGGACGGAAAACGCTTTGTGCAAGTTGGAATTGGGTATTGGTAAAGGAATGGTTTACAAAAAGATCGGTGATGAAGATGTTTTGAAATTACAAGCGGTTATCAAAGTGAAAGATTTGGAAATGGAAGAAAAACGAAAACGGTAAGTGTTTTTACAATTAATTATGAGGGGTGATCAAAAAGTTAGGTCTCAAAATGTACACGTTTCATTGCTGGCTTTGTAACCTTACTTTTTAATCATCCCTCGTATATTTTTATCAGTTTAATTTTAAATACGGGATCATTTTCTTTCAAATAAATATACATATCCCAATGATTTCAATGTTTAGTAATTTTCAGGAATTCGCCGCTTTTATAAAAGTGTAACTTGAAGCTTCTAAAGAGTGTTTTTTGCAGCTCTTGGTTAAGCACCAAATTTTCAAGCTTCTCTAAACTCTAAAATTTACTTTATGCGCCACCGGTATAAAACACTGATTTATTGTTTAATCGCACTTTAATGAACATTACAAATTTTTACAAACTTAAGCAGTATATTTCGAACTTTAGTTTAAATCAGTGCGGAGCGACCAATCCAAATTTTCAGGCTTTTCTAAACTCGAAATTTTACTTCATGCTTAGTCTGGGAGTGGAGGCACTCGTTGGAAGTTTTGAATTAAATGCTTTTATAAAACCTACGAATACTTGAAAACTTAGTGGTTTACATCGGGATGTGTATACTTAAAAGAAAAATATCCAGTGTGTTAAATAAACGTAGGTATATGAAAATTGGATTAAGTAAAATTTTATCTCCGGTATAGATATGAATTAAACAACCGCACACTATTAAGAAAAATTAAGGAGCACATGCGCGGACGTAACAGTGCGGAAAAACAGTGTAAATACCTCCAAGATTTGTACAACAGCACTATGGAAACATTAAATAGCGACAAGCTTTTGTTGAGCGAGCGTGAATACGAAATTGAAAGCTACAAAAAGGCAGTCGAGAATAAAGAGAGGGCTTTGGAAAAACTCCAGAATTCCGTCGCTAATTTGGAAACTCGCTTGAGACAAAAATGTTTGGGTTGCGCTGAAAACGAAGATTTGAAGAAGAGGTTGAGCGGCGTTGAAGTTAAACTTGTCACTGCTGAGAATAATTTGGATGTGCAAGCTGGTGAAGTTAAGGCTAAAGAGGTGACGATTCAAGCTTTAAAAAAACAGGTGAGACTATGAATATTTGCATTTTATTATTATATTGATTTTCGGCAATCGATTTTGTAAGCAAAACATAAAATTGAAAGCATAAGATATTTCTTGATGATTAAATAGATTTCAAAATCTATTATTTTACACTGAAATTTAAACATAAGTTGTAAACCTTACGATTAAAATATGTGTATAACTAATTTTCTGTTCTTTCAGTTGAACGATTTAACACAACAATTAAACACCCTTCAAAATACCCACACAAATTGCAACATAGTGTACAAAGAGCTCACGGATGAAATTAACGAAATGCGGATTAAATCCGAGCAATTGCAAAAACAGCTAGACACTATACACAAAAAATACAAGCAGCTCAATTCGCAATACTCGGAATTACAAGTTGAAAATTGTGAAGCTTTAAACAGAATGAAATTGATGGAATTTGAAAGTGATGGTTTTAAGGAGAAGAATGAATATTTCGTAAAAGAAATTGAGGTTAGCTTTCATTTATGTCGGGTTTATAAGACGTTTATTGTTTAATACGAGTAGATATCTTACAGAAGTTAAGAATTTTAAATTGATTAATTTTAAATATAACCCTTCTAAATGTAGGTGCAACTTTTTTTTTTTTAATTTGGATCAATGATTCTGGCATAGGTTTTCACCACAGCTATATCTCATATGTATTATTTAGACGTCACGACACATTGAGACAACACCCAGGGACACGACGAGTTATTATTTTTAAATAACAACTCTCCGTGCACGGGAATTGAACCCGGTCTGTCGCTGGCCAAGCAATATACGTCCGGCAACGTTATTCTTGTATGAGCGGCATCATTTCCTTAAAAGTTAAGCACTAAACGATAATTACTGTAAACATCTTATAAACCCAGCATTAATATTGTATATTAATGAAGTAAGTAATTTTATATAATGTATGCATAGATGATGAATTGTACTCTGCATCAAAAAGATGTGGAAATCGACAGTTTAAAGTCTCAGAAGGTGGAGGATTCTCAGAAGGAGGAGCGTTTACTGGATTTGTTAAAAAAGTACGAATCCGATCTAAAAGATGGCCGTAATGCGTTTACTTTGGTAAACCGCGAGAAATATTTCCTGCAAAGGTTGAGCAACGATCTTAAAGTTGCCCTCAACATCACGCTCAAACAAAATAAAGTGAGTTTTTTTTATTACATACATAATCTTTCAAAAACAATCTGGCAAGTTGGCATTTGGGACATTCAATAATAAAAAAATCTTGAATTTGAAAATATGTCCGTTCCCTGGCAGCAAACATACAAGCCTAACGTTGAATTTTTTTACACTGGTGATAAATTGCCCGATTTTTGTCTCCGAATATTATTGGATTTCCCACTCTGCATGGTCTGCCTCTCCATTGGCCAGATTGACTTTGGATAATAATACATAAAAAAACATTCGACAGATTGACTTTGGATAATAATACATAAAAAAACATTCGATTTTTTTACACTCTAGTTTGATAAATAACTATACTTCTTATGTGTGTTAAATAAAGAATTTAAAGAGAAAAAAATAATAGATAATGTACATACAAACATTGCATGGTTTATTTGTCTTTTTTAGTATTTTCAAATTGTTCTTTCGGGATAAACTAGGTAATAAGCAATTTTTTTTTTCATTTAGAATTTAAAGGAAAAACTCTCTGTACATAGTACTGAGAGTGACTTCAGAAGTTTACCAGAATTTCTGTCCAACTTACCAGGACCTAGTAATTACGACGACACACGTATTAAAAATTTGGTAAAGATAACCGATAATTTGGAAAAACAGAAACCTCTTAGTAGTTTACATGAAAACCTCAACTCTCTGAAGAGAGAAATGGCGGCGTTGCAGCAGCAAATTATGGAGAAGAAATACGCCGCTTCTAGTCTATAAAGTATTAATTCGATGTGGCTTCCAATTGTTCTATTTTTATTACAAGATAAATTTAGGTTGTCATTGTTAATTAACGTTCAGTATTTATTTGTTGTTTTAAATAAATTGATTTATTGTTTTTGTTATTATTTAAACATTTTATTTAAGCAAGTTGAGTTTATTGGTTTTGCAAATTAAATTCACTTCGTTTTTTTTACTTATATGTATTTTGTTTTTCGACTAGTAGCAAGACCGAACTGGCCCTGAACCTATCGAGTGCGCCCATTCTTTTTCCCACCACTGCGCATCGGCAAGTAATGTTTGCCGTACTATACAAATGGATTTGTTTAGAAATATATACATTTTTTTCCCCGTTTTATTGGGCAATAAGGACATTTAATATCGAGGAATTCAGAATATATAAGTGAAACAAAACCAAGTGCATTTAATTTACAAAAGCAATATATTTGAAAATGTTTTACCAAGTAAAAAACTATCCGATAAGTCGAGTTTATTTCAAATTTAATTTAACTTTATCCAGTGATTAGTATTAGTTGTTTTTTAAAGTATTAACGAAATTGTTTCGTTCATTCCAATTGTAACTGTGATCATCTATCATTAGGAGTATAAATAAATATTTATTTAAATATTTTTATGTTTGTTTCTGGTAAATAATTTCTAATGTATACATGTTAAATAAAATATCATCACAAGTAAATAAATCGTTCAATAGGGAGTTTTAGTTTATCGTTTTACAAAATAGGGTAACACTAATATCTATGCTAAACTTGCTTGTTGCCTGGTAACATACCCGGTTATCGAGTAACAAGCAAATTTAGCGTAGATGTTTGTGTTACTGTATTTCCTACAACGCTAAACTAAAACTCTCTATTATCAAAAAACGATTGATTATAAGGTAAGTGTTTTTGTTTGAGGTTAAAATATTCATATTTATTGTATTCTAATCTCAGCCTTAGCGTAATAGTAATTACATTAGTGTGGTGCATTATCACTAGATATACTGAAAGTGCAGGTATAAGTTACATATAAATAAACAACATTATGTTGTCCATTTTATAATTTATATAAAAATATTGTGTGATTTAAAATATAAATTAGAGTAGCCTTTGAATTTTAAATTAGATGGACACTTCTGACTGTTAACGTATAGTTCACCATAACCTCAAATTTATTTCATCATTCAATTGGCATTCTGGGAATGGCACTAAAAAAAAATTATGCTTACTCTAATTTATAATTTAATTGATCGCACAGTATTGTGCAATTATAAATAGAGTAGACTATTAAAAATTAGGAGAAGGCGAAAGTAGAGAGGAAGGAGGAGGCAAAAAAGTAAGAAGAAGGAAGGAAGTAGTAGGGGGGGAGGAGGGAATTTGGAGAAAGTGCGGTGGTGGAACAAAATGAGAGGGAGGAAGGGGGCAGGAGAAATGGGGAGAACATATATAAAAGGGGCGAAGGGGGGGAGGTAGAACAGGGGCAGGAGGACTATAAGAGGAGCAGGAGACTAGGGAGCAAATGTGGGAGAGTGGGGAAAAAAGGGTTGATAACGATAGGGTTTTGGAATGTAGCAGGAATAAAGTCTAAAGGGCAGGAGTACAAGTGGAAGAAAGACTTTGAGAAGTGGGTAACCGGGAAGGACATAGTGGGGTTAGTAGAAACTTGGATGGTGAAGAAGGAATGGGCAGAAGTGAAAGAATGGCTACCGAGGGGGTTTAGATGGGAGATGATAGAGGCAGTAAAATGTGCGAGGAGAGGGAGTGCCAAGGGGGGAATGATTGTTGGATGGAAAGAGGATAGGGAAGGAGGCAAGGGGGAAATGATGGAGGGATGCGAAGGGCTAGTGTGAGTAAATTATCAATAGGGAGGATATCAGGTTGATGTAGGGGTTGTGTACGTGAACAAGAATAGGACAGACATAAGAAAGAAAATGGATGAGAGAGCGGGCGAAGGAGGAAAATGGATGGTGGGGGGAATTTCAATACCAGAATAGGGGAAGCGGGGGGAGGGATTAGAGAGGACGGTTCGGTGGTGAAGAGGAGTTCACAGGATAAATGTATAAATGCAGGAGGATGAAGGAGTGGGTGATGGAGGAGGGATGGGAACGGATGCACGGAGGGCGATTGGGAGGGGAGAAAAACGTACATCGGACCAAGAGGGGCATCAGTAATTGATTATGTGGTGGTCAAGGGGATACAAAGAAGAGATATAAGAGGCATGGAGGTGGAAGAGGTGCTAGGATCTGACCACCTACCGGTAACTATGGAGATGTGGATGGAGAAGGGAAGAGAAGAGGAAAGATGGCACGAAAACGAATACCTTGAGTGTGGGGTAAAGGCGATGGAGCATATGAGAAAGAGGCTGCCAAGGATTCAATGGGAAGAGGTCAATAAAGATGATAGTGGGATGTGGAAGGAAAAAGAAGGGAGAGAGAAGAGGGGGGAATACGTGGTTCGATGAGGAGTGTAGGCAGGCGAAGAGGGAGTTGAGGAAGGCTGTGGAAGAATGCGTAAGAAATGGAGGAGAAAAGGGGAAAGTGGTGGTGGCAAGGAAAAGATATGAGGGTATATGTGAGAGGAAGAAGCTGCAGGCGGTGGAAAGACTGAGCAAGGAATTGAGGGAATGCAGGAACGAGGCGAAAATGTGGAAGGTGCTGAGGAGAGGGGAAAGGAAGAGGCAGTTAGGGATATCGTTGAAGGAATGGACAAGGAAGTGCAGAGAAGTTAGTGGAGTGCCAGTAGGGGTGGGAGAAGACAGGCGAGGGGATGGAGAGAAAGAGTTCACGGAGGAGGAGGTCGAAAGAGCGTTCAAGGAGGTAAAGGGAGGGAAGGCAGGCAAAAAGGGATGGGCTGAAGGCAGAGGTGTGGAAGGAGATTGGGAAAGGGGGGAAGAAGAAATTCAGGGAGCTAATGAACCAGATGTGGAGGGAAAGACTGAGCATACCAGCAGCATGGAGGGGATAGGGAGAATGTGCCCAATACATAAAGGATGGGATCAGAAGGATGCGGATTGCTATAGGGGGATAACAGTGATGAGCACGGGATACAAGATAGCTATGATGGTAGTAAAAAATAGGCTAGAGGAGGAGGTGGAAGAGAAGGGGCTGCTGCCGGAGACGCAGGGGGGCTTTAGGAGGGGTAGGGGGACGAGGGAGCAGGTCTTTACCCCGGCAAGAATGGTATAGAAGGTGATGGAAGAGAAAGGGAGCGTGTATGCGGTGTTTGTGTACGACGCGGTACCAAGGGTAGGACTGTTAGAGTGTCTGAGGAGCAGAGGGGTGAGAGGAGTGTATGAGGAAATATGGGCTGTGGAGAAAGTGGGAATGGAAAAGTCGGAGAAGTTTAGGACGTGGGAGGGGCTTAGGCAGGGGTGCCCATTGAGCCCGGTGTTCTTTAACCTCTATATGAGCGCAGGAAAGACAGGGGTGTATAAAGAGGAGTGAATACAAAGATAGGTACGGGAGGTGGCAGGTGCATAGGAAAATGCCGAGTTATTTGGTGGAGGGGGGGATGGAGTAGGGAGGAAAGGGTGGTGCTGACGAGGGCGAGGTGTGGGTCAGGGGAGAGAGGAAGGAAGGTGTGGATGGGGGAAGAGTATGGGAGGTGTGTAATATGTGAGCAGGGGAGGGATAGATGGAGTCATTTGGCGGAGGAGTGCGAAGGGGTGAAGGAGGAATGGATGGGAATAAGAGGGAATAGAAGAGTGACGGAATGGATGAGTGAGGATGGGGCCGGGGTAAGGACGCTGGAGAAGTTGGGGGAAGAGAGGGGGCAGCGATTAGTGTAGATATGGATGTAATGTATTATTATGCCAATAAAGGTCTTTTTTTTTTTATTAAAAATTATGTATTTAAATAAATATCAACATTGAAATTGAAATACTAAATTTTACTACTCGCTGCTATCTCCATTTTGCAACGTCATCACAATTTCTTCCTTAAGATTTAATATCTCATTCAAAAGATCTTCATTATTATTTTGCAGCTTTTTTATGGTCTGCTCGTAAATTGCCATTTTAACTTTATATTTGTTCATCCCTTCAACAGCCAATGAATCTTGTGATCTATATTTACCTAAATAAAAATATAAAACATACTAGAATAAGATGAATATATAGTAAACGTCATTAAGTATAAAGGCGTGGTTTCATTTGTGCGACTGGGCACAGTGACTGATTTTGATAATGTGACTGCGTTTACAGATCGCTGCATCAGTCGCAGTGACTTTAATACATTTAGTTGGCCACAAAATTATTCAGTTTATTCGTGTTTGAATCTCTATTTTAAACTAACGTTAATAAAGTACTAATTGTAAGTGAAGTAAGGAATAAAAAAGTTTTTTATTGTTAATAAAGTAGTAAGTAGTAAAGTTATAATTCTGTGAGTATTAATTTTATGAATTATTCTTCATTTCTCTTACCAACATCTTCTCCTAGCCTTTCCTTCATAGCTTCATTATCTAATCGTAATTTATTTAAAGTGTGAAAATATTCATCCTCTTTTCTGTGTAACAAACTTCTCAAAGCATCGAAATCTTTGTTTGTTGATTTATACGTCTCTTTCAGTTGCGCAATTTCGATATTTTGCTTGGTGATGGTGTCCTTTAATTTGATAATTTCGTCTTCTTTATCTTGTAACTTTTCATTGCAAGTTTCTATCAATTTCTGCAAATTTATTCGATTGATGATTAATGAATAAAATAACAAACCCTATGTTCTATCATTATTATGGATTTTTTAGAAAAGTTACACACAGTCAAGTCGCTTATTATAAAAGAAGAAAAAAAAAACAGTTAAATGGACGAAAAGTCCTGAATTTCAAGACTTCATCTATTTAACAGATTTTTTCTAACAATTTAACTTATTTCTGTATTGCAAAAACAATTGAAAAACATAGTACAGAGGTGTATGTTTGGTTGCATATAATACAAAGTAATTTTCTAAATAAATCCCTAATTTTAATTTAATAAAAGTTTTTTGTTACGAAATAGGCTTTCAAATATATTATCAAAAATAAATATAACGAATGCCGGCTTCAAAGAAGAAAACGGGTGTATGCTTGGTTGCATATAAGACAAAGTAGTTCTCTAAATAAATTCCTAATTTTAATTTATAGATATTCACCTGTTGAGATAATTTCTCACTTTGAATCACAGTTATTTGCAATTGAAGATCTTTTTGTTCTGAAACATTCTTCTTATACACGGACATCAATGTATGAATACTTCCAATCAACTGTTGTAATATGTCAACATTTACATTTATTGTTGGCAATCCAAGGCAGTCAAGTTCCTGAAAATTAAATGTAAAGTGTAGTCATAAAAACGTATATTCAAGTATAAAAAAACTATTTTATTGAGTTATTACTAAACTAAATTTCAATGAAGATTATAACAGTTTTTGCTAAGTAAATCTAAAAAAAAACGCGATTTAATAGAGAAACAACTTTAAACGTTTTCCATTATTTTACACTAGAAGATTACATTAATTTAATGCATCTTTTATTTTGTAATAATTTTGAATACATTTGAGGTGAATGATATTAAAACATATATTAAGTAAATGTTGCTAGAAAACTCACGTGTGATAAAATTTTTAACTGCTCGGTTGAAGCAACATCGCTACCACTGCTACATAGGTAAATTTCAAAATTCTTCTCATCTCCACTCATGACGAATTCACAAAATTATTCACAGGTGATTTACGACAAGACATAACCTCGAAGGTTTAAAGAAAACGTGGCGGTTAATCTGAATTTAGTGCTGGTTGATTAAAAAAAAATCATAAGCTATTAACTTTTGATTTTTTTTTTAATTTTGACATTTTATTGACAATGATTGATAGATTAATTATGAAATGTGTTGTACTGCTTGATTTATTTTGGATAATATTTTAAAACACATTTTTTTTTATTCATTTAGCTGTTCAATCTTTTAAATCTCCAACTGCATTCCTTTTCGATTCGCAAAATTCTGGCTATAGGAGAGTAAAATACGTCATTTTTCAATTAGCAGAAAATTTTTATTTTCTTTAAAAAAATCGTTAAAATTGTATTACTGCATAACGCTGACTATATCGAACAAAGCAGACCTTTTATCAAAATAAGTTCAAACTCCCATAATTTATTAAGAAATAACTATTTTGGGTAATTCAATACAGAAGAGCAACAAAAGATGTCCAAAATAAAAAATGTAACAGTTTCGATATTTTGTATATAATCAAATTTTCATTTTACAAGCTTTTGTAAGATTTTTAAAGTAAAAAAATATTTTTAATTATTTGTTTAAATGTCAATAAAGTTTTTCAATTTTTTAACACTGAAAATGGTGAACATATGTAGCACTAAACAATTAAAAAAAATTATCAAATTTCAAAGTGTTTGAAAAAACATTAAAAATTGAAAATTATTTTTAACAATTCAGCATTTTTAATAAAGAATTTAATGAGTTTTGAAAAATGTTTTCACTCCTTGGTTAAGCATAAAGTCAAATTTCGAGTTTAGAAATGCCTTAAAATTTGGATTAGGCGGCGCGCGAGCGAAGCAACAAATAAATGTTCAAGCTTTTTTAAACTCGAAATTTTACTTCATGCGCCACGCGTACTAAACATTGATTTATTATTAAATTCAAAACATATTTCATGCATTAAAATAAATGTATTTCTTATAATAATAATAATAATAATAATAATACATTGCAAGAACACAAAAATAAAGATTTATATTTCCTTTTTTTTTAATCAAAATTAGTTTTTGTAAATAAAACTGACGAAAATCATTTGCGCTAAAGAAAGTTGATCAGAATCATTGAAAGTATATATATATATATATATATATATATATATATATATATATATATATATATATATATATATATATATATATATACATATATATATATATTATATATATTTGTATATATATACATATATATATATACAAATAAGTATAAGAATGTCAGTATGAAAGATAAAATACAGTAAATATTGCAATTTCAAATTGTGTGCCAAAAATTGATAGCTGTTAGATATTCGTATGTTTAGAAAAGGTTAGGTAACATTAAGGGGTTGAACATTGTCATTCCTTTAAAGGGGGTCGATAATAGAAAAAAGTTAGGAAACCCTGATTTAAAGCGTATCATTTTTGTTTGCCTCTGATCAAAAATACTGGCTACGCCCAGGGTGATATCTATTACCATTATTATTATCATATTTATTAATGGTTATTTAATGGAATAATAATGGGTATATGCTTTATTCTAAAAAAGTTATTTAATGAATACAATTTCCGAATTCGACCCAGTTATGCTAAACAAAGTTATCTTATTGTTATTGTATTGTAAGTGCTAATAGGAATAAATATGTAAATTCACATAGTGAATGTAATCACGTTTTAGTACCTACCTACTCAATTTATTTTGATTTTTTTCAGATATACAAAAAAAGAGATTTAATATGAAGTTACAATTTTCGATATGTTTATTTATTTACCAATAGCCAATACAATTAAGAATTGCAGACAGAAAATAACACAAATCTTAATTCGTTGGTTCGTTAAAAAATAATTTCTAATTGATAATAATAAAAATGTTGGTAAGGATACAACACCTCAACACTTTAATCAACCTGATTATAAGCACACACTTCACTAAATTCGACTGTATTCATTTGGTAAACATAAAAACCATCGATGTTAAAACGGAAGACGTCAAAATTGTAACCAGCAACTTCGACGCAAATCAAACCTTCAATTACAGATGTCAAGGGTTTATCATAGAAACCGATAAACCTAAAGAGCTATTCGAGTTAATTGAAAAAAGGCTGTTTCTGGAGCTTACGTTCAAATTTTTCAATAGGTGATATTTGTTTGTGGTTAACGAGGGTGTCGCTTTGGATAATTTTGGTTTGTATCCGGGGTTTTTAGATTTTTTGGTGGTGAAGAGGGAAAACGGGGGGGTTAGTGTTTGGACGTTTGATTTTTACGGAGTGGCGAAGTCCCTGGATGTGGGGGATGCACTGGCTGAAGATGTTGGGGGTGTCAATTTGTATCCTGATAAGGTGAACAGTGGGAGGGATTTCAAAATTGGAGGATTTAATTTTCATCCGTATGTGAACTTAGGTAACAAGGTTTTTTTGTTATATAATTAATCATTAGTAGTGATGTTAGCGGTCATATAAGGCGGCAATTACTACTGGTAATTTACCATAAATTACGGTATACAGGGTGTCCGTATTTCGAATGTATGGGGATCTCAGTTATTTGAAGAGATAGAGAGTCGGTTAACCCTCTCATGCGCAACTTTTCAAAATTAGATTTTGTGGTGAAACAAAAATTAATTTTGGTTGGAATTGAGCTTTTTATTGATAAGAATAATAAAAAAGTTGAATATTTTTGAAAACTTCAATTATTTTGAGAAAAAATAGAATGTACACATATGTGTACACAGTGCACTTATGGTAAGAAATAAAGACACATATAATATTATACTTTAAATGTATTGTTCACGTAGAATCTGAAATATTCCATTTTATTATGTATGATATACCTCAAAACATTCGGGAAACAGCGCTATTTCGCATCTTTTGCACATATATCGTGTTCTTTTTAAACAATTTACACTTTTGCAACGTGCCGCATTTTTTATTTCAAGTTTTTTGGAAAATGTGGCCCTTTATCTAATATTTTCTCTGTGGGAACCACTGTACGCTTTCTTTTTTTATAGCAGGAAGAGTTGTACTTTTTGGACGACCCTTTTGTCGTGTCATCTGTCCATCTCCACGGAAAATTAGAGCAGTTGCAATGCGACTTTTGAATTGTCGTAAGTCCAACTTTTCGATTAAATTGTTCTTATCCGAACGCCATAAAATCCAAGAATTTACTATAGCTACATTTATTAGGTGGTAAAATATTCTAATATACCACCTGCAGTTTCTTGTATGGTTAGTATATAAGGCTGTTAGAGAGTCCATAAGATCAACACCTCCCATGTGTTGATTGTACAACTTTATTGAAAATGGTCTAGGAACTTGTATTCGTTGTTTTTCTTTGCGGCAAAATCTTGCAGCAGTATCGATGGGGAATACTCCTGCGTAGTTGGATACTGTGTGTACTAAGTTATTATCGTGCCACCTTACCACTGTGATGTTATTATCAGATGTTGCGAACGAATAACTTCCAAGACCATCTTTTTTCAATAACTTCTCCGATTTCAAAATTTTGTCAGCTCCTTTCAACCTATTTGATCGCATTGTTCCCGTATACCAAATTTTTTTCTGCGTTAACGCATCTATTAAAGGGATATTTGAAAATAGATTATTGGCATAAATTTTGTAATTTTTGTTTTCAATATCGTGACATAATCTTTTCACGACATCCCCGGCTGCACCAATTTCAGAAATATCTTGCCTATTACCAGAAATACCTTGAAATATTTCAATATTTTAATACACATATCCAGATGTGCCTGCCCGGACCCATATTTTACATCCCCAATATTTTGGGCTTTTATGGTAAGTATAAATGAAATTGCCAATTCTTGGTTGCAGAATACTTTAAACATTAAAAGTGCGATTCTTTTCGCAATCTACAACAAGTTAGTCTTACAAAGACTATATCAAACACTCATTGAAACAACTACTTTCCGGGCTAATACCCCGACGGACATTGAATTATACAACAAGTGTTTGCTGTTACATACAGTAACCTACTGCAAATGTAACAATTTGGGTCAAGTTATTTAGGCCATCTTGTAAGACTAACTTGTTGTAGATTGCGAAAAGAATCGCACTTTTAATGTTTAAAGTATTCTGCAACCAAGAATTGGCAATTTCATTTATACTTATGTTTGAACGGTAACGTGACCGCCAGTCTAAGGTGTCAAATTGTTTAGAAGGAATGGCAAAGCTATACTGATGAGAGATAAATCTCGAAACGCGTCTATAGATGGCCTATATAACTTGACCCAAATTGTTACATTTGCAGTAGGTTACTGTATGTAACAGCAAACACTTGTTGTATAATTCAATGTCCGTCGGGGTATTAGCCCGGGAAGTAGTTGTTTCAATGAGTGTTTGATATAGTCTTTGTAAGACTAACTTGTTGTAGATTGCGAAAAGAATCGCACTTTTAATTTTATGGTAAGTATTGTTTCAATGATGAGCGTCCTTTAAAAGGTACCATCATTTCATCAATTGACATACAGAGAGTTTTATGTAACTCCGAACATTTTCAATGTTTATTTTCGTATGTTCGATTTCTCAAACCAAAGCATTCAATACACCTTTAATTTTTAGGTATGACCATTAAAAATTATAACCAATTGCAATCAACGCCTCAACTTATTTCAGTACAAATTGTACAAACAGGGAGTTTTTCTTTTAAATCCTAATTATAGCCTGTGTGCCGTAAATCTTTAGATGATCCTTGTTTTTTTAAAGAGTTCAATTTAAAACTTAAAACGAGTGTTTTCCACTCCCAGACTAAGCATGAAGTAAAATTTCGAGTTTAGAAAAGCCTGAAAATTTGGTTTGGTCGCGTAGCGCGAAGCGCGGAGCGACCAAACCAAATTTTCAGGCTTTTCTAAACTCGAAATTTTACTTCATGCGCCACCGGTACAAAATACTGACATATTACGAAGTTTAAAACACACCGCAAACTTCACATTGAATCAGTGTTTTGTGGCGGTGGCGCATGAAGTAAAATTTCGAGTTTAGAAAAGCCTAATTTGGCTCGGTCGCTTCGCTTCGCTACGCGCCCGAGCCAAATTTTTAGGCTTTTCTAAACTCGAAATTTTACTTCATGCTTAACCTGGGAGTGGAAAACACTCGTTTAAAGCTTCAAATTAATTTCCTTTAATAAACCAAGTGTCGGAAAAAGTACAACGTATGCATATGTATACTTAAAAGTAAAATTCTCTGTATGAAAATTAACATTAAAAATGTTCGATGTTACATAAAACTCGCTGTAAATTGTTCAGGATCGACAGCCGAATGAAAAGTTTCATGAAGATGATCAATTACAGAACGTAGGCGAAATAGCTCATCCGTATTATTTTTATTGATTGTTGAAGCATCTACAAAATGTAAATATCTTCGAATTTCTTTAAACCGTTTCTGAGACATAGCATCTGCTATGAAATTCATCCTCAATCCATCTTCAGAAGACCAATATTGCCTAATTCTTGGGTATTTGATGTATGACATCATAGTTGTAATATCCAAAAATATTTTGAGTTCACTAAGTGTCAGATTGAAATTTATTTTGTTATTCTGATAGGCATATAAATTTGATTGAAAAACAATTGTGTCTCTCAAAAATGAATCAGAAAAAAAAATGGTGATGTGTCCATCATAGTACTTTCCCCCGTAAATTGCGTATTAAATCACTTTTTAAAGTTTGTAAAGAGGCTAATGAATCACTCTGTAGAAAATTGTGTTTGAAAGTTCCCGAAAAACGTTCTTCTTTTTATAACATATTACGAAGTGGTCCTCAATAACTAGATAATACACACAACTTTTGAAATATCTCAAAAACTAAGAGTGCTATGACAAAAAGTAAATGAACAATACATCTTCATTTTGTTATTATCTACAACTTTTATTTGAAAGAATTTTTTGTTTGATGAACATTTATTGAAAAAATCTGAAAAAACTGAAAAACGCTAAGAGTAAAGTACCACTTCCGGTTTTCCGATTTTCACCAAAAGCTTTTCAGTTCTTCCGATTGTAACAAAAAGCTTAAATTTTAAGTTTCATCTCGATATCTTTAGCGGTTTTTGCGGTACAGCGCACACAGACACACACACAGACAGACAGACAGACAGACATTTTTCAAAAATAGTCTTATTCGACTCAGGGGACCTCAAAACGGATATTTCCGCTAAAATTTTTGATTCGAAAATTTTCACGAAAACAATACTTTCCCTTTGTATTACATACGGGGGAAAGTAAAAAATGGTTGAAGTAATCTATTGGTGAATTACCATGAACATGTACTTTATGTTCTTTACTGGCGTTAGGAATATTAGCACCAAATAAATTTTCTTTATTTAGAACCCAATTAGGGGAGCAATCAGGTTTCTGGGTAGATTTTTGTTTTCTCTTTTCTGGGTCCAAATTTTTTTCTAGTTGTGTTTTCTCCATATCTGCCTCTTCAATATTATGCTCCTCTTCGACATTTCTTCTTGATCGCCATTATTTTTAAACACGGACTCTATGTCTTCAGAATCGCTATCTGATATGATTCCATCTTCTGAGTCATCGGTATATAACATTGACTCAATTTCCGCGTCGGTCAATGGACGTCGTCTTTCATACTCGCTATATTTCGTTTTTTCATTTACTTGTGACGTTGGTAGATTTTTCAGTCGTTTTGCTTTCTTTACTTTTCACGTTGATAGATTTTTTACTCAAGATATTGTCAATTTTATTATGTTTATTTTTTTCTTTTCCAACAGAATCTTCTTTACTATCTTCAGGTAAATATTCTAACTCACTATCCGATGACATCAATATTTTCTCTAGTTCAGCTTGAGATAGAGGACGTTTTGGATCAATCTTTCTGCTTGAAGTCGAAGCAATAGGTGGTAAATTTGCTGTAATTTTGGTTAGTGATTCATCATACAGATCACAATCTTTTAGTAATCGATCCATCTGTTCATCAGTAATACTATTTTCTTCATGATCCATTTTTAGCAAACACCATTTCTACTGAAGTTACAAAAAGAAAAAAAGTTATAAAATATATATTTATACAAATAAAAATAACATTACTTGAGTTATTTCAACGTATGTTTTCTTTTTTCTAAAAACGTTGTTTACAATTTTTGTGCGCGTTTTGTCCACATATGTGTACAAATATATTTTATCAATTTTCGTAAATATAACGGACTATTTTGTGAGGGCGAGTTATTAATTTTGAGAACAAACTATTTTTATAAAACAAAACATTTTTTACTTACCTAAAAATACTTTATTTTGCCGTAAACCGACTTTCTTTCTACTGTCTTTGCACAAACTAACTATAAACACACAGAGCATATGGAGACTTGTTCACAAACGATTATAATATGCAATTCAGTACAACTGCAGCCATCTATGAATAACTAGCGAAAATATATGTCCACAAATGTGTACTAAGATCACTTCTATAAGAATTTAACTGATACTTTTGGAAATAAATAGAAAAACAAACGTGTCCACAAACGTGGACGTGGTGCATGAGAGGGTTAAATTAAGGCAAAGTTGCGTATTTTAGGGCTTAACAATAATCTGAAAACAGTTTTGAAATATCTTTTTTTGTTTTCAAGATATCAACAAAAAACTACTGAATCTGGACATTTAGAACTTTAGCAATATACAGGCACTAATGAGGAATCTAGTAGGATATATTTTTTAAGATAACTATAATATTTATCAGGGGACCATAGCCAACTTTTGTTTTTCTTATGGGCGCCATTCTGGGTATTCATATTTTTTGAAAGAATATTTTTTCTGAACTCAGTAATGCACCACACTCGTAATTTATTTTAGTTTTGTTATTTAAAATTATGATATTTTCTTTTTTGCAAAGAGTGCCTTACAAACAATGACGTCATATCTGTTAATGAATAAAATCTTGACAGCAGTCAATCATTGTTAGCACTCAAAATTAATTAATAACTGTCAACCTTTTGTAATAACAATAATAAGTATCGATTATGACACAAATGTTGCACAAACTAAATTTATTCTATTTTGATTATTATTATTCGGGCAGCTTGGTGGCGTAGTGGTTACAGTGTTGTACTGCCACGCCACGGACCCGGGGTTCAAATACCGGCCTAACAAGTTGTCTGCATTTGTATAGGTTAGGATAAAAATGCCAAACACTCCGTCTTCTCGGATATGACGTTAAATGCAAATTATAAGATTACTCTGGAAAATTTACTTTTTAAAAAGAACTTTTATTTTTGTTACACATTAAAATACAGACTGACAGCGATTCGCTTTACTTACTAACACTAAACTCGTAATATGGAAACAAAGATTATATATGGAAAAGAAAGCTGAATAAGCGAAGAGATAAGATTATAATAACATTAGCTTGCATAAAGTGGTGAAATACATATAAAGACAAAGAAGTACTTATAATTAAAATAATATAATGTCTGTACTGTAGCCCAGGTTACTCCTCCCTCCTTAAATTTTGGCACACCCTGGGAGTGGCAAATCCATGTTCACTGATGCACTGTTTTTGTTTTTCCTAAAGTATTTTAGGTACACCAGGACAATACTTAAAATTAATATCGTGTAAAGCAGCAGAGTCCAGATGCTTGGTTTTAATACACTTAAGTCTTGTTTATTAATTGGCACTTGCACGTATTGTGGAATGTTTAGTAGTCTCAATTTTTTCACTTTGATTTGGGTATCACTAATGTTATAAGTTTTCAACTGGATGTCGGTAGCACTAATCATTATAGGGCTCCCGAATGTTTCTTTAAGCATTTTGTTAAGGGCTTTGTCAAGTCAGCAAAACTTTTGATAAATTTACGGTAATATCCTAACAAGCCAAGGAAACCTTTAATTTGTTTCGTTGTTTTCGGGATCGGGTAATTTTTTATTGCTGAAATTTTATCGGGGTTAGGTTTAACACCGTCAGGAGTTACAACGTGTCCCAAATATGCAACTTCCTTTTTTAGGAATTCTGACTTGTCTAATTGTATTTTTAGATTTGACTCTCTTAGTCTTGCAAACACTTCTTTTAACCTAAGAATGTGTTCTTGTAAGCTAGTTGAGAAAACAATAATGTCATCCATATATACAAGGCATGAATTATTTTGTAAATCACGCAGGATGTGATCCATAACACCTTGAAATGTCGCTGGGGCATTTTTAAGCCCGAATGGCATTCGTAAAAACTCATAATGTCCATTAAGTGTATTGAACGCAGTTTTAGGGATGTCTCGTTCGGAAATTTCGATTTGATGAAAACCCGATGCCAGGTCAAGAGTAGTGAAATACTGGAATTTTCCAAGTTTATCTAAAAGATCGTTAATATTAGGAAGGGGGTATCTATCACCGACTGTTTTCTCGTTTAATTTCCTATAGTCTATGACCATGCGCCATTTGCGCTTGCCGGAGGCGTCCATTTTTTTGGAACAATCCACACAGGGGAACTCCAAGGACTATAAGATGGCCTAATAATATTTTGAGACAACATATCCCTAATTTGATTTTTAACCTCTTCTTGATGTACCTCAGGGTACCTATATGATTTGGTATAGATCGGAACTTCATCTGTTGTATGAATAGAATGTTTAATTTTATTAGTAAATGTAAGATTATCCTCATAAAATATGTCAGAGTACTCTTGAATTAAAGAATATATGTTTTTCTTTTCCTCGTCGTTCATATGCTCTGAACGAATTTTGGAAATGTCGAATTTTTTCGACAAATAACTTTTATTATTATTTATATTATTATTAAAACGAATGTTATGTTCGTTTGAATTAATTAAATTGAAAGAGTACATTTCATTTATTTTTTCGCCCTTGACCTCGTCCATGACATCATATCCACTGATATCGTGAACTTCTAGAGGTTTTTGCAAGGTAAGACGCAGGTCAGTGTCTGCGTTATTATGAATAGTGCACAGAGCTTGATTATCACGTACATGAGTAATGCATTCAGGCACTTCCGTATCATTATCTAATCTATAATGTGGAATTATGGCTGTACCATTTTTTATATTCCTAACATTTACTTTAATTATTTGGCTATTTTTTGGGATCAATATAGAACTATTTTTACTAATATTATTATTACTATTACAATTAGATCCTTGTAAAATTGGGATCTCTCTCTGTTAGGGGTAATTAACATATTTTTATTGAAGTCTAGGCAAGCCTTTAATTTTTGTAAATTATCTAAACCAAGAAGTATGTCGGAAGATGAATGGAAGTTATACAGGTAAAATTTTAATTTAGATGCAAAATTATTATTAAACAATTTTTGGAAAGAAATTTCGGTGCATTTGTCACCATGCGAAGTACCATGGGCACTAATAACATAATAGGGGTCGATTGACATTTTTTGTGTATACTTATGAGCTATTTCAGGATTTACAAATGATTTAGTACTTCCAGTATCTATTAATATTTTTAAAATTCGATCATAATCAATTATATAAGGAAGGCTGCTATTAAAATTAATTAATGATTCAATTGTCTTTCCGAGGCGTTTAGGCCTAAAAAAGTATCTCTTTCATTCGGATTACTAGGATTCTGTTTTAAGTTGGAAATTTCTACATTAAGACTGAAATGATCTCTTTTGTCACCGTAAGCGTTAAGCAGTGCGAGTTTTAAGTCGTTCCAATTAGTGATAATTGACGACGATATATTTTTTGCTGCATCTCCTTTTATTTTGGAGATTATGGATGCCATAAGGTATTCATTTTGGAAATCTAAGGGGTCAGCCACATTATAAAATCTGACAACTAATTTTTCTGAAATTTCTAGGAATCGTGAAAGGAGTTCAGCTTCTCCATTAAAATCAGGAATCATAGCAATATATTCACTTCTAAGAGCCATTGTTAAATTTAAGTTATTTAAATTATTTAAAATAGGGTTTAGGAACAGGAGATCTAGAGCGATCTCGAGGGGGATTTTGTGAGTGAGGTAAGTTACTGTCTGAATCGGTGTCTGAATCGGTTGAATTACGCGATCTATTTTTTGTTAACATAAAATTAAAAGTATGACCTTTAAAGTAATTTGTTCCTACCAGAGTATAATTCCCAGCTTGCTCATTGCGTATTCCCTTGAACAGCTGATGAACGTCCTCGCGTGCGGTGCCCTCGGAGCTTGTAATTCTCGAAGTTCGGAGAACTCGTTGGTGCTACTGCGACGTGGTGACGTAATCCGTACCGTTGCCCTTCTTAGGTGCGATGGTCATGAAAAACACTCGAATACCCGATTAATCGTTGAAACAAAAAGATTACACTTCTTTCGGGTATCCTGCCGACTGCGCCAATTATAAGATTACTCCGGAAAATTAACTTTTTAAAAAGAACTTTTATTTTTGTTACACATTAAAATACAGACTGACAGCGATTCGCTTTACTTACTAACACTAAGCTCGTAATATGGAAACAAAGATTATATATGGAAAAGGAAGCTGAATAAGCGAAGAGATAAGATTATAATAACATTAGCTTGTATAAAGTGGTGAAATACATATAAAGACAAAGAAGTACTTATAATTAAAATAATATAATGTCTGTATTGTAGCCCAGGTTACTTGCTTGTAGGACCCGTGTACTGCCTGGATGTTGCGTGCACGTTAAAGATCCCTACCGGTGGGTTGGAACTCCCACCGGGTTCGGCAAAATTCCCGGATAGCTGTAGACCTAATCTCCGGCGTCATGATTGGCCTTAGCAGCGGAAATAGATGATGTAAAACCCAAAATAAAAAAAATAAAAATATTATTATTCCAAAAAAAAGTAATTCTTGCATTTTTTCGCTACATTTCGGTAAATATTGATCACCATCACATCTAAGCGTTATATATTTTTAACTTTACTGTAAATCAGTGGTCTATACGCGTGGCGCATAAAGTAAAATTTCGAGTTTAGAAAAGCCCCGTGAAAATTTGTCACGGGTCGCTGCGCGACCCTCGACAAATTTTCTACGCGGGGCTTTTCTAAACTCGAAATTTTACTTCATGCTTAGTCTGGGAGTGGAAGACATTCGTTAGTTTAAAATACATCACAACTGTTAAAATATGTATCGTCGGATGCCCATCTTCAGGGGTGATACATAAGCAAATTATGGATCCTAGGAGTTTTCAAATGAGTGAGTTACTCAGTTGTTTCCAAGGCACTTTTTACAAAAAAACAAAAGATTAAAATTTCACATATAAAATATTCAATAAACTATAAGTATGATACATCATTGAATTCAGAAAAAAATATTCTTCCAAAAAATATGAAAATCCAAAATGGCGCCCATTAGAATATCAAAAGTTGGCTATGGTCCCTGGGTAAATGTTATAGTTATCTTAAAATAAAATATATTACTAGATTTCTCGTTAAAAAGTGCCTTTATAATGTCAAAGTTGTAAATGTCTGGATTTAATGGTTTTTGAATAACAAAATAAAAACAAAATAAAAAAAAATCCGTTGTTTGACAATATCTGAAAAACGAAAGAAGATATTTCAAATTAGTTTTTAGATTATTATTGGGCCCTAAAATACGCAACTTTGCCCAAATTTAACCGACTCTCTATCTCTTCAAATAACCAAGATTCCCATACATTCTGTTGAAATACGGGCCCCTGTATTACTCAGATGTTTCGGTAACACTGGTGACATTCATTTAAAAATTACTTAATATTGTGCTTATTAAGTAATCTTTGAGTTTGAAATAACGCGCTTATAAAACTCAATAATTATATAGTATGTTCAATTAAAAAAACCCGTTAGAGTGCCATGATTTAATTTTTTTTCTACCCGCTTTAAGAATTGACATATGTTTGATATGTCAATTCTTAAAGCGTGTAGAAAAAAAAATTAAATCATGGCACTCTAACGGGTTTTTTTAATTGAACATACTATATAATTATTGAGTCAGACATTATAATTATAATACATAATTTCAGAGTTGCCAACCTACAATATTTTCCATGGCACTCTAGAGGTTTTATTTTATTGAACATACGATACTATCATAGTTACAAACTCCAAACGTTACTTTTTTATAAATCAATTGATTTTAAAAGTTATAAAATGTATTATAATTACTGAAAGCAAGTAATTTTAAAAATAAATGTTCAACTTTGAGCGTTTGCTCTAATCGAACTTAAATTTCTAGTTTAAAAAAGCTTGACAGTTTGGATTTCTGCGGGTATTCATTTATTCAATTCTCAATGATTTCACAAGATTTTTTTTGTGGTTTGTGATTTGATTGTATTCGCAAGTTTTTGATGATTTACATTCGAATTTCAACCAATATCGATGATTTTTACAAGTTTTCGTACGTTTTGTTGTAAAATCTCATAAAACATAATAATTGTACTATCATAGTTACAAACTCCAAACGTTGCTTTTTTATAGATCAATTGATTCTAAGAGTTGTTAAATTTATTATAATTACTGAAAACAAGTAATTCTAAAAATAAATGTTCAACTTTGAGCGTTTACTCTGAATGAAGTTAAATTTATAGTTTAAAAAAGCCTAATAATTTTGATTTCTGCGCGTATTCATTTATTTGTAAATTTAACATTCGAATTTCAACCAACATCGATGATTTGGTTGTAAAACCTCATGATTTTTGTCTATTTTAGTAACTATCGCTTAATTTTACAAACTTTATTAAAATAATTCATTTTACCATTTTGAAGAGTTTCAATATATTCCATGAAATTTCTTCAGTTTCACTTTCCAACGCACAAAAAGCCATTTGTTGTTTTTATTAAAGTGTTTAATTGGAAGTTACTAACGAGTGTCTCCCACTGCTTGATTAAGCATGAAGTAAAATTTTGAGTTTCGAAAAGCCTGAAAATTTGGTTTGGTCGCTCCGCTTCGCTCCGCTTCGCTCCGCTTCGCTCCGCTTCGCTCCGCTTCGCTACGCGACCAAACCAAATTTTCAGGCTTTTTTAAACTCGAAATTTTACTTCATGCTTAGACTGCGAGTGGACAACACTTGTTATGCAGCAATTAGAACCTTTAATGACAATACTGATTTCTTAAAGAAAATGGAAAACAAACACAAACCGTAGTTATTTTCATTATCTTTACGAGTTTGATTACCTTGTTATTTTTTTTTGAAGAATCGGTTGTTTTTGTCGGTCATTTATCACTTGGTGAAACATTTTGAAATGATATTGAAGGATAAATTAAAAACACTTGGTTTGTTTCACTATTTGTTTCTATTTACTCGACTAGTTTCGCTTTTTACGGCATTATCAAGAATCGTTATCTTGATAATGCCGTAAAAAACGAAACTAGTCGAGTAAATAGAAACAAATAGTGAAACAAACCAAGTGTTTTTAATTTATCCTTCAATATTATTATTAATTGTTGTTTAACAAGGGTTTTCCAATCCTTGATTAAGTATGAAGTAAATATTTCAGGCTTTTCTAAACTCGAAATATTTACTTCATGCGTCAGCCATGTAAAACACTGATTTACTATGAAGTTAAAAAAATATACTTAGTTATTGTCAATCTATCACAACATTAAATAAAATAATGATACATGTTTTGATTGATGCTGGGAATTTTGAAAATTGAAGTATTCGAATATTCATTTAAAAACACATTTAAATTCAAATATACAAATACACCACACAGTGGTAGAAAGGTCAATAATTAAAAAAATAAAAATCTGTATTATGAAGGCTTCTACTTCGTTATACATGTAAAAAAAAGGTTATACGAGGCGCATCAATCATATGCCAGCCGAACAGGTCCCGTCTGGTGCCAGTAGCGTGGCAGCAGTGGTCCAAAATGAAAGCTCTTATTCCTTCTCACGTCGCCTGCGAGGTTTCAATTGGCGCAATGCCTTGTGCATTAAAGAACTTTTTCACCGACCGAACCTCGCAGGCGGCGTGAGAGGGAATAAGAGCTTCTATTCTATTCTATGGACCACTGCTGCCACGCTACTGGCACCAGACGGGACCTGTTCGGCTGGCATATGATTGATATGTCATAGATCTATTACGCATGCACAATTAAAACGGCTAATTACGTTTACTTTAAAGGGAAAAAAATCGGGAAACTTACATTCTGGATGCGCCTCGTATAACCTTTTTTTACATGTATAACGAAGTAGAAGCCTTCACAATACAGATTTTTTTTTTTATAATTATTTCTACCACTCTGTGGTGTATATGTATATTTGAATTTAAATGTGTTTTTAAATGAATATTCGAATACTTCAATTTTCAAAATTCCCAGCATCAATCAAAACATGTATCATTATTTTATTTAATGTTGTGATAGACTGACAATAGCTAAGTATATTTTTTTAACTTCATAGTAAATCAGTGTTTTACACGGCTGGAGCATAAAGTAAATATTTCGAGTTTAGGAAAGCCTGAAATATTTACTTCATGCTTAATCAAGGATTGGAAAACCCTTGTTAAACAACAATTAATAACTTTAATGACAACCGATTCTTCAAAAAAAATTAACAAGGTAATCAAACTCGTAAAGATAATGATAATAACTACGGTTTGTGTTTGTTTTCTATTATCTTTAAGAAATCGGTGTTTTCATTAAAGGTTCCAATTGCTGCGTAACAAGTGTTGTCCACTCCCAGGCTAAGCATGAAGTAAAATTTCGAGTTTAGAAAAGCCTGAAAATTTGGTTTGGTCGCGTAGCGAAGAGGAGCGACCAAACCAAATTTTCAGGCTTTTCTAAACTCGAAATTTTACTTCATGCGCCACGCATATAAAACACTTATTTATTGTGAATTTCAACCACATATTTTCGTCTATAATAATACATCACGAGATTTAAAAATAAACATTTATTTGTACATGTTTTCCTAGTTAACTTCGCCACTGATGATGATCACAAGAATAATGCATTAAATATTTTCAATGTTCAATTTAGTATTTAATTTTTGTAAAGGGCTATTCAATAGAAAGGAACAGATTTCAAACGTTCATTTCTTTCAAACTACAACAGTTAGAGCCATAATTCCAACGTTCCTGGACAGACAAAAGTTTAAAATTTGAACAGTCCAGACAAAAGTTCCAACCACGGCCGCATTGGCGCTGATATTTGTCATGTTGATTGTCTGCAACACAACAAGAAAAATCATTTTGTGTGTTGCAATTGGCTAAACTAGAGCCCATTATTGAAGTTCAACGTGCTTTTCGCCGTCAGTTTAATGAACAACCGCCTTGTCATGAGCAGATTTACCAGTGGCATCGAAAACTCGTAGACGATGGTTGCATCTGCAAACAGAAAAGCACGGGATGTCCACGCACATCGAATGAAAATGTCGATCGTGTTCGTACAGTTTACGAAAAGGAGCCCAATAACCTTTTTTGAAAATATGCGACATCGAATTGTTGAAGCTGCAAATTCGATAACTAGAGACCAGCTGATTCGTGTGTGGCAAGAAATGAGCCACCGTTTTGATATTTGTCGTGTAACACATGGTGGTCTTATGAATTCATAAAATTTGAACTTTTCTCTTTTAAGGAACTCTGGAATTGTGTTTCTATCTTTTGTCGTTTGGAAGAAATTGATGTTTGAAATCTGTTCCTTTATTTTGAATAGGCCTGTATTATTATGTAAAATGATATACCCGCAAGAAAATAAATAAATGAATAAAGAATTATGTAAGGATTTCTATTCGTTGTTTTTTATCAAGACAAAATGATTGGAACCGAATTGCAAGTGGTAAAGCATTATTGCCAACGTCACAACATGACGATGATTATCGTCGACTATTCTGAAGAAAAATGGGGCACGATGAGAGAAGATTTTTATATAACCGGCTTAATCGGAGGCGTCATGAGAAATACTGTTGATGTAGGATTGGGTGAGTGATATTTTAGCTACTAGAAAAATATGAAGACACAGGATTTTTTCTTTTAGGTACACAGGGTGATTCAGTTTGGTGTTCTACCCCCTTCTAACTTTTTTATTTTGAGAGTAAAATATAACAAGCCAAATATATTTGTAAACAGCAAGAAATTCTCTATTAAATGGTGTCACCGAATTGATAATACGATAATAACTGTCAAGTAGCGATAGTCAACTTTATTTTTTCAAATGACACCATACCTATTTTTTGTTCAATTCGGATAGAGGGCACTTTCCTGCATCCGAACATCCTTTACAATTATAGGCTTAGATAACAAAAAATCATTATAAAAAAATCATATGTGCCTACGAAAATTATGAAAACGAAACTAACTATTTCATTAAGTGTTTAATTCTTGAAGGTAGGTCGTTTAAGAAATAAAAACATTCATTAAAAAAAAAGTAGGCGCAAATGAAGATACAAAAAGTGGATATTTTGGTAAATTATATTTCTATTCTATTGACATCAGGGTTGTTAAAAACAACGTTTTTTTCATTTTAATTAAAACAAACAGTTTTTTTTACAAAACGTGTTTTTATCATCGAAACAGCGTTTTAACAATTAAAAACATGTTTAAAACGTGTTTAAAACATGTTTAAAACACGTTTAAAACAAGTTTAAAACACGTTTGAAACATGTTTAAAACAGAACATACAGGGCATTTTTTTTTTAATATACATATCCCGATAATTACAGCGTTTTTTAAATTTGCGGGCATTCGTTGTTTCAAAGCGGTTCATTTAAGGCTTTTAACGAGTGTTTTCCACTCCCAGACTAAGCATGAAGTAAAATTTCGAGTTTAGAAAAGCCTAAGAATTTGGATTGGCCGCGTAGCGAAGCGGAGCGGCCAATCCAAATTAGGCTTTTCTAAACTCGAAATTTTACTTCATGCGCCACGCTTAAAAACACTGATTTACAGTGAAGTTCAAAAAACACACACATACAACAACGATTACAGGCAACTTAATATACGTTATAGTTATTGGGTTGCCTGTAATCACTGTTTTAAACAATTTTTTCAGCGCAGAATTTGACTGACGTTTTATTCATATCTACATATTAAATTGCTAAAACCGTATATTTTAAACTTTACGATATTTTAGTGTTTTATACGTGTGACGCATGAAGTAAAATTTCGAGTTTAGAAAAGCCTAATTTGGATTGGCCGCTCCGCTTCGCTACGCGGCCAATCCAAATTTTTAGGCTTTTCTAAACTCGAAATTTTACTCCATGCTTAGTCTGGGAGTGGAAAACTCTCGTTTAAAGATTTAAATTGCAATCTTTTAAAAAGCAACGAATGTCGTAATATTTACAGTGTATTCATATGTATCCCTGAAAGATATAGATAAATACCCTGTATTTAAAAATCACATTTATGCACACACAGTTGTGATATTTTATTGTAATAAAATGTAATGTTTAATAATGTTTATGAAACATCTTCAATAATTGCGCACGTCAAACAAACTGTCGCTAAATCCAAACTTTCATCATTTTAGTAAGTCTCTCTGTAAATTCGTATCCGGTCTCAAACGTATTCAGGGTTGTTTTTGTATGTAACTTGCCACATCCATATATGTATATATATATAACATGTATGATCTACATTTTGTAATAGCATTAGGTATTTTGTATATTTAAATGTATAAAAATGGATTTTTTCCGTAAATAAATAAGTAAATAAGTAAATTAAGCTAACATTTAAAAACGTAAACAAAAAGTCTTAATGAAGAAGTATAAAATATAATTTAGCAAATTTATGATGATAAAAAAACGTTTTAAACAAATTTAACGTTTAAAACATGTTTTAAACAAGTTTAAGATTTAAAACATGTTTAAAACAAAACCGTTTAAAACACGACGGCTGTTTTTAAACATGTTTAAAATACTGTTTTAAAACAAAGTGTTTTAATCATAACAACCCTTACTGACATATGATTTTTTTTATAAAATAAACCGATTTATTAATTTTTTTATCTAAGCGTATAGTTGAAATAAGTATGCGGATGTAGGAAAGTGCCCTCTATCCGAATTGAACACAAAATAGCTATGGTATCATTTGAGAAAAAAATAGTTGACTATCGCTTGACAGTTGTCATCGTATTGTCAATTTGGTGACGCTAATAATAAAAAAAGTTCTGCCGTTTACAAATATATATACTTTGTTATACTTTACTATTAAAATAAAAAAAAAAAGTTACAAGGGGGTGGAACACCAAACTGAATCGCCCTGTGTATATCACGATGTTTCGTTGTAAATTTTAAGGCATAAATTGTTTCTGAAAAGCGTACAATTTGTAGCTTCTAACGCGTGTTTCCACTCCTTGATCTAAACTCGAAATGTTACTTCATTAAAATTTCGAGTTTAGAAAAGCTTGTAAACGAGTTAATTTTGTTATTATTTTCGGGAATTACACTTAATTCCGTTTTACTGTACTTTGCATTTTCGATTTTTGGCCAATGTTTTGGTACAAATACTTTAAAACCCACTGCACGCACGATACGCAAGTCCTGGAAGCCGTAATAAGCGCGCAAACTTTTGAAAACACTGATGTCAGATTTTTGCCCGCCATAATGAATTTTGTATTATTTATTTGCTCAAATGTGAAATTTTAATGTTACTCTGGTAACATCTCAATGGTGATTGATTACTTGTTTCAGGTGGATTTTATCTGCAAGGGGAAAAATTAACAGTGACCGATTACGTAACGCCGACCGTCAAAATCGGAGCGACTTGCTTAGTACCAACACCCAGGTATTTTCTTAAACATTCCTCCTTGGAGATGACCAATGGTCGAAACTAGTCGGAGAAAATATAAATCATTGAAACAAACAAAGTTTTAATTAAATATCCAGACTTAGATTCGAAAATGTTCCACCACGGTTAAGTGAGAAATTACTTAAATATTTTCTTAAACATTGATTTGAATAATTACTTGCCAGAATATCCTTTCTTACACAATGCGCAATATTTTTACAATAAACAATTTTCAATTTCAGCTTGGATAACAGTTTCTATATAATAATAAAACCGTTTAAAATTCCGCTGTGGTTTCTAACGTTATTCGTCCTTCTGTGCTTCATGGTATTATGGCATGTAAATAATAAACTCATCAAGAGGTTCGTAGAAAGTTATATAAACATTTACTATTATTGATTTTATTTGTAAACCATGAAAAATATCAAGAGATTGGAAAAATATGAAATTAACATGCTTAATTTCAAACAAATATGATTTAGTTCGGTTTCTAATTATTGAAATATTAGATCAAGATACATTGATCTATTATTAAATAATCACACTGACATATTCCGTGTAAACTATGTTTACATTTTAGCAGTATTCTTTGTTAGGGTAACATTTTTGTTGGTAGTAAAAAAAGTTACTAACAATTTGGTTATGTCGTTGCATTTTTTCGGTTAAGTGAATTGCAATGTTGCATTTTTTAACATCCCTTATTCATATGTAAAAATATTACTTTTGGCAATTCGCCACAATGTTTTTCAACGTTTTATTGAAATTATAGGTTGAGAACATATCGCATGTTCAATAAAATAAAACCTCTAGAGTGCTATGAAATAATTTTTATGTCTGACGTTATGACAATTCCTAACGCGTGTAGCCAACAAAAATTTTAAAAAGGATAAAATCATAGCACTCTAGAGGTTTTTTTTATTGAACATATGATACTTCAATCATTACTATCAAAAATACAACATACCAATATAAAGGCAAAATAAAACAAGCCTACTGCGGTAAGAATAAAATGTGAACACAGTTTATGTAAAAGTATTGTCACGCCCCACAGTATACGATTTGACCGATCTAGCTGGACAAAATTAAAATTATTGAATTATGAAAATTACAAATGAATTACAATTAATTGTTCATATACTCCAGAAAATGATTCCTAATATAGAATTATTTCAGTTTACTTACTGTCAATTCTCTACGATATCTACTAGCAAAATTGTAATAAACAACTCATTGTATTTTCTGTTGGTTAATTGTCAATTATTTCAAAATTGCATTGGTTGATCAAAACTGGAAAATATTTTCTCTTTGGTTTTATTTTCTGCATAAGTGTAGCTGCAATATTTATTTATTTATTTACGGTAAAAACCATTTTAACATTAACATAAAAAAAATATACACTCTAAGTATACAAAACTAATTACATCACTACTAAACTAAACTTTACACGAGCTTATAGTATAAAACTAATAGAACAATAGCATCTTCTATTAAGGGAAACAATAATTAATATATGCAACCGAATTAATATGGATTAAGTAAAAAGCTCGAAATTGATAAACTTAATTTTGGTTTTGAATAGATTTTCCGATTTTTGAAAGAGGTACAAGGAATTAATATCTAGTAAAATATTACCAAATCGGAATAATCTTGTTAACGGGTTATTTAAGCTATAATTGCATGTTGCACTTTGGACTTTAAATGTACAGTGTTGCCTCGTTCTTCTGTCAGTTATTGGGACTACTAAGTATATTTTGGAGACAAGAAAAGAAGAATTAATATAGCCCGAAAAAAGTTTGTGCAAGTAACATAAATCATAATAAATGCGCCTGTGAATCAAGGGTTTTAGATTTATCGTCGACTTGAATGAATTTATTTCTAAGTTATCTCCAGAAATTCCCATTCTAAAGGCACATACTCGTGCAAATTTAGATTGGACTTTCTCGAGCTTGTTTATCCAGATAGCATAGTGTGGACTCCATATAATCGAACAATATTCTAATATCGACCTTACCAATGAAAAATAAAGTAACTGTAAGGTTCGCACTGAAAATGTTTTGCCAATTCTAAAAATTAAACCTAAAACCCTACTTGCCTTATTGGTAATATTTGTAATATGTGGTCCAAAATTAAGTTTATAATCGAGTGTTACACCCAAATCTTTAATCTCGTTAACCCGACTTAATCCGACACCTTTCAACATATAGTTATATTTATGGACTACTTGACGCTTGCTAAATGATATTACATGGCATTTTTTTAAGTTTAATGGCAATCTATTCTTGTCACACCAATTTAATATATTATTCAAATCGTCCTGTATCAATGTGCAGTCAGAAGGCTGCGACATTGCTAGGTATAGCTTTAAATCATCTGCAAACATTATAGCTTTGCATGACTTTATAGAGTGTATTATATCATTTATAAAAACCAAGAAAAATATCGGTCCACAGTGTGTACCTTGTGGTACACCAGAATAAACGGAAAATTCCTTTGAAATAAAGTTTTTTATTTTAACTTGTTGAACCGTATTACTTAAAAAGGAGCCAATCCACTCCACAACTCTTCCATTAAATCCGTATGCTTTGATTTTTGCCAATAATATCGCGTGATTTACCTTGTCAAATGCTTTCGAAAAATCTGTGTATATAGAATCAACTTGCATTTTGTTTTCAAAAGCACTAACAAGGTAATCTGTAAACACTAAAAGATTTGAAGTAGTGGACCTACCCTCCACAAAGCCATGTTGTTCCTCAACAAGTACATGTTTAAATTGATTTAATATAAATGTGGACATTAATTTATCTAATAACTTAGGTATCGAAAATTGGAGACATACGCCCCTGTAATTTTCTATAATGTCACTACGTCCTGATTTATGAATGGGTGTAACAAAACTTTTTTTCCATATACTCGGCACATAGCCATTTTTTATCGTATCGTATATAATGTGTGTGTATATAATATTTTATAACAAAAATATAATAGGTTATAAAACTTATAAAAAAATAAAAATAAACATGTTATATAAACACTTATATATTTTGTGTCATACATCGTCAGAATTTACGACCTGTTTTTAAATGCCCCTCAAGATGTCTTATTGATAATAAATTTTGTTAAATCGTTCGATTTTTCGCGATTTCAAAGATATTTAACATTTTTACTAAATGTATGAATTATATGAAAACCTCTTATTTGTTGTCAATGTTTCTTAAAATGCTGTAAATATTAAAAAAAACTTTGAAGTAAAGTTGTAGATCTCATAAAAATACACAAGATGTTTGTATTATACTTTTCTTTAGATCTAATAATTACAAAGATATGCCGTTTTTGAAAGTTAAAAATATGTACGTTTGTTCGTATCAACTTATCCGATGAATTGTGAATAACTCAAAAACTATTTTCTTACTTTCTATGAGTTTAGTATACAAAAAAAGTTTTAGAAATGTCGATCGCTTGTGATTGGTGTAAAAATATACAGTGAGGTGTTTTCTTATCTGTATACATACGAGTACAGGGAATTATTTTTTAAATCTTCAGATATTCGTTGTTTTTGAAAAGGGTTCAGGTTGAAGCTACAAACGAGTGTTGTCCACTTCCAGACTAAGCATGAAGTAAAATTTCGAGTTTAGAAAAGCCTTAAAATTTGGCTTGGTCGCTCCGCGAAGCGGAGCGACCAAGCCAAATTTTCAGGTTTTTCTAAACTGGAAATTTTACTCCATGCGCCAGGCGTATAAAACACTAAAATATTGTAAAGTTCAAGATATATACCCTTTGCATGCTGCATTAGTAATATATTTTGAACTTCATTTGAAATCAGTGTCTTATACGCGTGGCGCTTGAAGTAAAATTTCGAGTTTAGAAAAGCCTGAAAATTTGGTTTGGTCGCCCCGCTTCGCGGAGCGACCAAACCAAATTTTCAGGTTTTTCTAAACTCGAAATTTTACTTCAAGCTTAATCTGGGAATGGAAAACACTCCTTTAAAGCTTCAATTTGCACTCTTTCTCTTTTCAAATACGACGAATATCTGAAAATGTACAGTATATTCGGGTACGCACACTTAAAAAAAGTACTTCCTCTATGTATACAGACAAAAAAACCTTCCTGTATAGAGTAATATTATAGATAAGAAAAACCCAACAACATGAGTTAATTATGCAAATGTAACTACAAGAAAAACTTGTTTTGTTAATACTACATCTTAACAAAACAGAGAGACGAAAATAATAGTTTAATTATTGACACATTTACATCATTACTTGTAAAACTATCTACTTTTATAAAACATGTAATCCAAAATAAGCCATAGAATCATGTTAAATCGTATACTGTGCGCCCTTTTGTAATGTCTCCAATTGTTCCAATCGTGCACAATTCATTGTATTTACCTGAACCACTTCGAACTTCACTTAATTTGTAATCCTGTGATTTGTTCAATAAAACATTTGATTGTTCAATAAAACATTTATAAACGTAACATTAATAAAATGTTTTCAATTATTTAACAGAAAACACGAGTCGGATCTCGTAAGCACGTTCTTCTACATATTTTCAACGGCCGTTCAACAATCGCATAACTTGACTGAAACCAAATCCGCCGGCTGCAGAAAATTTATAGGATTGTTGCTGTTTTTTCTACTTATCGTTGATGTTAATTATATTACTAAACTATTTGTAATGATGACCAATCCACGGTAAATACCTAAGTATGGTGAATTATCAACATTTAAATCAAACAAAGTAACCTCCGTAGCCAGGGGGGGCGGATATAAGGATTCAAACTAGTGATGGGAATAATCAATATATATACAGGGTGTCCCCGAATGGTCTGTACAACGCTCAACCACATATTCTCTGAAACAAAATAAGACGATTTAACTAAACTTATCTCTATCCAAAAGTGGTTCCTAAGCCATCTACGAGGCCTCAAAGATATTATTTTTTTTCATTATTTTTCAAATATTTTTATTTTGGAATTAGGTAAAAAAACCTAATTTGGCACATTTAATTACATTGATACCACGCACTTTTTGCGATATGTTTCTTTATCCTACGTTTAAAGTAAGTGGTCAAACTAGGACCATCGACTTCTTAAGATACCTACATCTTTTTATTCAACAGGTCAAATCATAAGGAATACATTTTTTCTGCAAGATCATTCAATTTTACGTATTTTTTGTCTCTTATAAAATTTTGCTATTTTCCCCACAAAAAAATATTTTTATTTGTCAAAACAACAAAGAAATATCTCGGTAGAAAGGACTACTAATTATTATATACAGGGTCCGGCAGAGTTACCTGACGGTTTTTAAAATAGCACAACTCAATCGATTTTCAAGATTGAAGGGTTTATAACGTATACAAAAACTTAGAAAAAAACCTCAAGTAGCGAAAATAACATCAGGTAAATGACGACCTCCGTTTTCGATGCACAGCCGAAGTCGGGTAGACTTTTATTTGTGGGGTTACCTAAAAGGAAGTGTACCTTAAAAAGCCTTGAAATTTGGCTCAACTGCGTGATAATATTCAGCGAGAAATTCGTGCGATTCCTTGAGCAACTTTACAAGAAGTGATGACTAACTTTACCACCCGACTTCATATGTGGATCGAAAACGGAGGTCGTCATTTACCTGATGTTATTAGCGCTACGTGAGGTTTGTTCTAAGTTTTTGTATATCTTATAAACTTCCAATCTTCCTGTTCACAAATAATTAAAATAAATCATTTATTAAATAAATCATTAAAAAATAATAATTATATAAAAATTTTAATCTTTACTACTAACAAACCCTCAGAAAAAATCGCTCATGAAACCAGGGGCTTAAAAACAAACCCTAAAAATCACTCCCTCAAAGAACTACACCTTAAAAGACCACCTCTTCTAAAAACTTTTATTGAAAATCACACCTACGGAAAAAAAAACATGTTAAGAAAAACTACCCCATGTAAAACGATTCTTGGAAAATCAGCCCCAATCCCCCTAAAAATCATCCTTACGGAAAACCATTCCTGAAATCTATCCTCCGAAAAAACCTCTTCATAAAAATTACTACCTGAAATATTAACCCTTCGAAATACCACCCCCGAAGCAACCCCCCAGGAAAAAAACACCCACCAAAAATACCCCCTGTAAAAAACATTGTTTTACAAGATCTCTTTATATCGTTTGTTTGTACTACATAATTATTTAGCCCCCCCCCCCTCGTTTCAAAATAATCGATTATTCCCATCACTAGTTCAAACCCCCCACGAAGTTTTTAAAATGTTTAATTTTTGTATGTTAAAGTAGCAAAAACAATATTTTTACCATTAAAACCTCCCCCGAAATTTTTATAACCTCCGATTATTTTTTCTGGCTACGGCTTTGAATCAAGGTATAGAGTTAACAACCGTAAGCCTCATCCTTTGTTATTTTCAATCATTATAAAGCGTGAATGGGGTAAAAATATGCATTGTATGTATTCAGTAATTCATTTCTAAGGCCGGTCGTCTACTGGAAGCGACAACACGCGGCTACGCGCTCACGCGCTACGAGCGGCAACGGGCGGCTGCAAGAGTAGCGGCTACACGCGAGAATCCGCATGTCCGCGCACGCTTGCAGTGAACGAGATTCATTGGATTTACACACGTCGGGATCTGTCGCGCGTATACGCATGTTGCCGCTAGGATCGCGTGAGCGCGTAGCCGCGTGTTGTCGCTTCCAGTGGACGACCGGCCTAAGGTTTTTTGATAATTTTTCTATTGTCTCGACTAATTGTAAACAATAATTAATATTGGCAAATCGGTCACGTCTCTTAGATACATAAACAGGATCCTGACGGTTCAAGATTTGGACGACAGTGGTTACAAATGGGGTGCGACGCACAGGACGTATGCAGAAGCACTTAAATCGGTAAATTTGTTTAAATATTTTGTAAAATGTATATTATTTAATTGATGAGGCGGATACATGATGAAACTCCATAATACTATTTGAAATAAAACAACACAGTTGGGAGGGTTTCACTTTTATTGTTGAACACTGCAAGATGTTTCACCACACAGTGGCTTCATCAGGCAGATGAAATAATGATTTATTTCATCTGCCTGATGAAGCCACTGTGTGGTGAAACATGTTGCAGTGTTCAACAATAAAAGTGAAACCCTCCCAACTGTGTTGTATTATTTCAAATAAATGTATATTATATATAAGTTCCATATTTATTGGTTCACTTGCTTTTACTTGAAGGCTATATATATTTTTTAATAATTGACTTTTGTTAAATAATATATTTATTTCAGGACAAATATCATAATCTTTTAACAACATTTTTCGTGAGCACTGAAACGGAGTTAATCGGTCGGATTCGTCAGAGAGAACACATTGGAATGATGATCGAACACATTAATATTGGTAAGCTTTATTACAATCATGGTCAAGGCCGTAGCTGCAAAAAAGGCGAAGGTTTACTGGTAGAAATATTATTTTTGCTCTTTCAGGGCCGCTTTTACATACAAAAATTTAACATTTTAAAAATCCTGACCCCCCCCCCCATATCCTCCCTCCCCAGCTACGGCCTTGACCATGGATGTGACTAAGAACATTTGAATTTTTAAATTATTGCAGATATGAGCAGTGATTTTAAAATGATTAAAATGCGCTTCTCACGTGTTCACATTTTCAGCATCAATTAGTTTATACTATCGAATACAGTGGCCTAACTACTGTTTTAGCGCGAACATTAAGGGCGCAAAACCATGACAGACGAAATAATAGTTTACACAAAATCGGTGTCAGACTCAATTCACTTATGAAGCCACTGTGTGGAAAAACATGTTGCAGTATCAAAAATAAAACATACAATGAAAAATGCATTTGATTCGAGCATTTTTTAAGTGACATTCTTATTACTATTACTACCGTACGATCGTTTAAATTCTGATTTAGAGTAGGCGGAATTTTTTTTGTGCGGTTGCCTAGAATGCTAATTCTTCTTCTGTGAGAATACTGGCCCTGGCTTCGAAGCCCTGTCGACTAGAATGCTACTTCTTCTTCTTTCGCGTATTTAATAGCCTTGGCATCTAAGCCCTGTTGACCAGTCACAGTATTAATTAAACAAATGTTTGTTTAACCATTTGAATAAATAAATAAATAAATAAATATAGCGGTAGTTATTAAAGGAAACGGTTATAGGAATGATTGTAGTTATTTTGATAATAAGATTATTGGAGTGTCGACTGAATTTAAAACTTAGACTAACGCCCTTCCCGAGGGATAGGAAAAGGTAAATACACTTGCAGTTAGCAGGATGAGGTATACTAGAAGGGAATGCAAGGAATAGGAATATGAAAATGGATGTGACTGAAAGGATGCAAAAGGATAGGAGTCTAACCACGTGCTGGCTTTGCATTTTAATTTTTGCGCAGCGGTCCGACCTCGGGATCTGGACACGGACTCCCCACTAGAATGCTAATTGAATGATGGAATTATTTTAAGGTTATGGTAAACTATGTGTTAACAGTCAGTAGTGCCAAACTAATTTAAAATTCAAAGCATACTCGAAATCATGTTTTAAATGATCGCACGGTAGTACCTACTCTTATATTCCAAAATTATTTTATCAGGTTACATTTTGCCAAAAGCTCTAACAGTACAAGACTTACAGCATTACACCATAATGAAAGAAGACTTATTTTGGGTATATGGGGCTTACCTGGTTCCAAGAAATTCCGTCCTGCAGCCATCTCTGCACGTGCATCTCTTGAATGTAAGGGAGGCGGGACTTCATCATTTTTGGAAAGTCGAGGTAAAATGACCATTAAATAAATTAAAAAATTACAACTATATAATCTTAGTTGCTGTAATGGTTAATAATGATTGAACAACTGACGCTTAGCAGTCGTTTAATGGTCTTTTGAGTATACATATCCCAATTATATTACAGCGTATAATTGGGATATGTATACTTAAGGGGATTATTGCAGTGTAACACGCCGATCGTGTTGGAAAGACCCACATAGTTTAGAGTAGCTCATCCGATGCCAAAGTTACAGGACAAGTGGGGCGAATACAGTCAAAGAGAAAAGCGGCAGCTCGCTGTGCATTTGTGCATTGCTCCTTGGCATGAACGGGTGGGGTCTCGCGTCGCGTGGAATAGACGAAAAAAAAGCGTATAAAAAAGACGGATCTAAGGAAAGTGTCGATTCGTATTATTTAAACACGCTGATAATACATACAAGCTATGTATTGTTTTTAATTCGTTAGAAAGCGTTATCGTATCCTGTGTTATTTTTCGGTATTTACAAAACCGATGATTCTTATTCTTGTCATTATAACACATTATTTTTTCTTTTAAGACTAAAGTTTCGACAGCCGAACAAACTATGTGTTTTATTTTATTAAATTAGAGATTATTTCTTAAAAATATAATAATAAAATAATTCATGTTCATAAGCTCCTTGTAAATATTTATATGCCGGATATATGCAGGGTGTCTACGCTAAAGCATTCGTTAAAAGTTTATGGGGTTGCCGTTGCACTAAAAATTGGAAAACAATCCTTGGTATATGGTTGAATCAGTTCTCCTCATGTGCAATATTTCAACTTTATAGCACTTCTGGTTCCACCGGAAGTAGCACCAAATTTGTTATTTTAAATAGAACACCCTACTTATTAGCAATTTTTTGGGTTTCTCGTTTAAATTGCAACATATTTTATTCGAACATATGTACACTTATCTCTTATAGTTTTCAAGAAAAAAAAATATTTCTAAAATTTTGACCTTTAAAAGGCATCTCGAAATCTGTCTGTAACTTCTCTTAAGAATAAGATAAACATATCATTTATATCTCTACTTGTACATAGAGAATGTCTCTATGAGTAAATTAATTGGAAACTGTCAATTTTGACAATAAGTGTTCTTAAAATGTCAATATCTAAGAGCTCTCTTCAATATCAAGTAATTCATTTTTATTTTGAATGGAATGATCCAATTTTTATCACGTAGTACGATTGGAAAGAAAATTTCCTACAAAAAAGTATTATACAACTATACTTCTAAAGTGAGTAGTTTTCGAATTATTTCGAAAATTCGTTTTTCGTCGCATTTATGCAGGGTAATGACATTTCTTTGATGTAGAGGGAGTTTTCCTTTAAAATATACGTATACCAAATTCAGCTTGTTTTCTTTAAATCTTTGGTTATTCGTTGTTTTTTTAAATGGTTCAATTTGAAGCTCTAAACGAGTGTTTTCCACTCCCAGACTAAGCATGAAGTAAAATTTCGAGTTTAGAAAAGCCCATTGAAAATTTGTCGAGGGTCGCGCAGCGACCCGAGACAAATTTTCTGGGCTTTTCTAAACTCGAAATTTTACTTCATGCGCCACGCGTATAAAACACAGATTTCAACTGAAATTCGAATATAAATAAATTTCACAATATTTTAGTGTCCTATACGCGTGGCGCATGAAGTAAAATTTCGAGTTTAGAAAAGCCCAGAAAATTTGTCTCGGGTCGCTACGCGACCCTCGACAAATTTTCACAGGGCTTTTCTAAACTCGAAATTTTACTTCATGCTTAGTATAGGAGTGGAAAACACTCGTTTAAAGCTTCAAATTGAACTCTTTCAAAAAACAACGAATGTCGGAAAATGTACAGCTTTATTCCCTGTATATTATTCAAGTAGTAATTTAGTTTCCATCATTGTCATAGTACTATTAAAAATTATTACAATAAATAAGTTGTTCTTTAATGCTCATTGTTTATTTTGTTGGGGCGTAGGTAAATTATCGTACGTTTCTCGAGTGGTATGGCAATTACATACTCGCGGTATACTGCACTCGCCGCTGCGCGGCTCGTGCGCAACATGTCCGCTCATATGTAATATACTGGATACTACTCTGGTTACGTAATATACTGTTATTATTTGACATTTTGCATTACATACGCGACAAAAGAAAAACATTACTACTTGCCTACTAAAATTCAGTTGCGAATTAATATACCTATAGAGGCATCGCCTAGGTACAAGTAGAGATTTAAATCATATTTTTATCTTATTCTTAAGATGCCTTTTAGAGGTCAACATTTTAGAAATATTTTTTTTGCCTCAAAACTATAAGAATAAGTGTACATATATTATACACCCTGTATGAAAAACGCGGAACATAGGATTTTCAATGATATTTTTTATATAGGAATATTATCTTTCCTAACTGCTTTGGCCATGAAAATAATGTGTATTAATTTGGCCTCTGCCAAATTGGGTAAATACCCCAAATTTTCGGGAGAATTTCAATTTTTATTTTATCAAATATTCTAGTTTTTATGAATGCAACAAATAAATAATAAAATGACTTCACGCAGACATTTTATACTCAACAAAAAATATATTTGAGATTTGTCATCTAAAATATTTAGGGAAGATATGTCAATTGCGGTGCGGGCCTGAATTTTTCTTAGGCGATTTTTCCGTATCATATTCAATATTTAAATTATCTTAATTTTATATATATTTTTTACTTTTTCTAAAAACTACGCCTATAATCAGATAAGTATATTTTTTATTTATTTAGACCTGAAATGTTGACCGGGCCGGGTCAGGCAAAACTCAATCTCTCTTATTTTATGACTGGGTCGGGCCAAGTCGGGCCTTAAAAAATATATTGAGCTCGGTGCAATGTTGAGCAAGAAGCTTGTTATTTGAAATGCGTTATAATAACTACCTTATTCTAGTTCTATTTTTTCTAAAATAATTAACAATGAATATGCACGCAGTTAAACCCTCCATTTTTTTAAACATTCGTCAAACATATATTACCTGTGCTCAGTAAAAAATAGTTGATTTGTAACAACAACGTCATATTAGTGACGTTATTCTTACTATTCTTATAGTTTTGATATCATTGATTCGTTCATGAAGTCGCAGTTGGTTCAAATAGGTCTGGTTGCTAGAAACTTTACAATTTACTTTAATAGTTTTATTGCGAGAAGTTTAATGGCATTTTCAACTGCTTTAACAACGAAAGATTTAAGACGAAATAATGATTTGAACAAGACTGATTGTTATTTGATTGCTTCTGGCTTATTAATCAGCTTAAAAAACTTTAAAAATAATTTAATAATACCGACACTGTCAAATAATTAGGGAAGCCAATATTAAAGGTATATTACACATCTTTATTTAAATTAGTGAAACATTTCGTGTTTTCTATATTAGTAAACATGCAGTATAAAAAAATACTTATTCCATTAGTAGTCAGAAAGCATAAAAATAAAACACTAGTACAATAAAATATCGATTATAATTGGGAAATATTAATTTTACGAGAACAAATGCTAACGACGCGAGCCGTTTTTGTTAACTATGATTGAGAAAAGAAAAGAAAAACAAACGCGAAGCCGCGCAGCGTTCACCGGCCCAGCGATAAACGCTGGCCGCGTGCTGTTCGCCCCTCCAATAATTGTGCAGATGAGTGTACAACGCGTTCAACTAAGAGAAGATCCGCAAGGCGGCGGTATTTTACGGTCATATGTTTCAAGATTTTTATTTTAACCTGACTCGTGCATGAGTTATCGCATCTTTATGAAATGTTCACATTATATTCCTTATAGTATAAACTAGTAAGATATGGGAATTTTTTTTTTTAATTTTGACAAATATAACATTATTTTTTTAATACCTCTGAAAGCAAATTGTTAAAAAAAAGTACTTCGATATTTTACTAGATAATTGGGCTTAATATACGCTGTCAAAATTTCAACTTTCTAGGACCTTTAGTTTTTAAATAAACCTAACATTAAATTTCAGACCACTGTTATATTCCCCTTAAGAGGGCCAATTTTTGCTGGTTGTGTGATTCTGGGATACGAGATGGCGCGGAAATAGCAAAATTGCAGAAAGTGGTTTTGTATTGCTTTATAGTGCCTGCCGAATTTTATAACGAATAATAAAAATGATGAGTGCGAAGCGCGTTGTTTGTTTGTTTCCATAGCGCCGTGCAAATAAATGAATGGGTATTGGATTACAGAAGACACAAGTAAACTGGATAAATATTCACGATTTTAATTCCTATTGACATACATACAACTGTATAACAAAACAGATGCATTCACCATTAATGATATTTTAGTTTGATATTCTATATGAGTATACACAAGGAGTTTTTCTTTAAAGTATACGTATTCTATATTCAGATTATTGTCTTTAAATATTTAGATATTCGTTGTTTTTAAAAAGAGTTCAATTTGAAACTTTAAACGAGTGTTTTCCACTGGCGGACTAAGCATGAAGTAAAATTTCGAGTTTAGAAAAGCCCCGTGAAAATTTGTCTCGGGTCGCGCATCGAGCAGAGACAAATTTTCTGGGCTTTTAGATTGGGCTTTGGGAAATATTTTAATAATGTTATTCTTTGTTGTGTATCAACAACATAATCAATGAACAATCCGCGCCAGAAAAATTACATTCGCAATTCAAGGCCGCCCACCGGGAACCCGTGGCGCGACAAATGCCGTACACAAATTCTACATATCAAACCGAATTTCTTTTCACATGTTTTTGGAAATTACAGTATAATTTTAAGATATTACTAAAATAGCACGATGCTGACCCCTATTTATTAAAAGCATAATCAAAATTTACATTGCTCTTATGAAGATTTCTAAGCAACGATTAATTTTATTTATCATTTATTTTAAATTAATCTATTTAATAAAAAATGTTTATAATAATTACTTCAATAAATTAAAGCAATATGAAGAAGAAATAATGTTTTCTATGGAAGTATTGCACGGATTTATGTGATCATTTAAGAGTGTTCCATTGTTTGATTTATATATAATTTAAGAAACATGTAAAAAAAAGAATAGTGTCAATTTATTCGCAAAGCTTCAATGTGTAATATGTAATATGTATAAGTTTCAAAGATCTATTTTCATTATTGTGGAAGATTAATCGTTGTTCGTTCTTATGGCCAAATAACACGTGACTTCCGACCTTAATAGAAAAATTCCTTGTATAGAAGAATTATTATTGGTTAGAAAAGCTGTAATATGTATATTTTTTTATAATACATTAATGATAAGTGTTTTACTTTCAGGCATTTCGAGAAGAAAAGGGAAACCTTCAAATAGCACTGAACACTGTGGAAACTGAAAAGCGCTTGCCATTGAATTTAAGACAAGTAGAGGCTCTGTTCTGGGTGTGGTTTTTCGGAATGATTGCAGCTGCATGTTGTTTTATTTTAGAGTTAATCATGTATAGCAGTCTTTTTCAATCGTTTTATTCTCGTGGCACAATGTTTTTAAATGAAAAATATTGGGGCACATCTGTTGCAATTTTACAAGCGAAAAAATAATGTCATTGTACGTATATTTATAGAATTATGTTTAAATATCAGTAGAGGGGATTAGCCGATACGGGGCCAGGAAGTAATCGCGGAAGTGAAACCGGAAGTAATCCTGGAAAAACTCAAGGTCACATCCGGTTAAAGCTCACAACCGAAAAAAGCTCAAGGTCACATCCTGTTGAAGCTCACAACCAGAAAAAGCTCAAGGTCACATCCTGTTGAAGCTCCCACCCGGATTAAAGCTCGAGTTCACTTTCCGGGAAAGCTCCCGGAAAGCTTTCCGGTAAAAGCCCCCAAAAAGCTCCTCGTGCCTTCCAGCCCAACAGAGTTGATTGACCCCAATTGAAAAACCAGAAGAGCTACGACGAATCTCACACGGGATTCCCTTGCGGGCGCGTAAACATCCCGAGCTTTTAGCCAAAGCTTGCTTTGGAAGGTGGACGAATGTGCACTCGAGAGCTTTTAGCTGTTTTTCCGGGATCGGACTTTTGATAGTGCAGGTGATCCGGAATTGAGCTTTAGGAGGTGGGCGAATGTGCACTTGGGAACTTTTAGGTTTTCTTCCGGGATTGAACTTTGGATGGTGCGATCGTAAGCTTTGGGCTTGCTTGCGGAATTGAGCTTTAGAAGGTGGGCGATTGCGCGGTCGGAAGCTTTAAGCTTTGTTACGGAATTGTGCTTTTGAAGCTGGACGATGGCTTAAACACCACAGAGTAGAGGTGATTAGCCGATACGGAGTCAGGATGTAATCCCCAATTGGGGTCAATCAACTCTGTGGGGCTGGAAGGCACGGGGAGCTTTTCGGGGGCTTTTACCGGAAAGCTTTCCCGGAGATTTCCCGGAAAGTGAACTTGAGCTTTAATCCGGGTGGGAGCTTTAACCGGATGTGACCTTGAGCTTTTCCGGTATTACTTCCGGTTTCACTTCCGGGATTACTTCCTGGCACCGTATCGGCTAATCCTCTCTACTGATATCAATTTGCACTTGTAAATAAAAAACTTTTTTTACTTTGTTTAACCACTGTTAAACAAAGTAAAAAAGTGTTTTATTTACAACTGTATATCTGCTGTGACTCGTCAACAGAGCTGCTTTGCTGAGGCCATTAATTGTGCAAGAAGAAGAAGAATTTACAAGTGTATTTACGATGTACCACAAAGTGAACGCCTACAACACGAAACAGTTAAAATATCAAGATTTTGCAGCATACTTTTAACATTTCCACGGCAAACAGTTTGAGTAACACTGGTGCATAATTTTAATTTGTATTTTTAAATTAAGTAAATAAAATTATTATTCCAAAAATCTGTATATATTGTAACGGTTCTGTTTTCATTTATTTAATTAATTAGTACCCGACACATGCTACGCCATTGGTTAAGTTAGATTCCACCCGCGAGAGGCGCGAGAGAGGATGGGAAAGGTGGCGCGAGAGAGCGGGCGAGGGGTTTTTATGGTGGTCTTGCGGTGGTTGTTCTGGTGTTTGTGTCGAGAAAATCAGGTATGCATTTTTGATAAATACTATTAAAGTCCGTGTATTATTATGAATGATTAATTTTATATGAGATACCGCTGTCTAACCGGCAGGTTATTTATTCAGTAAGAAGTTTATCGAAAATGCGTACCGCTAACGTAGCACGTGTAATTTTGTAGGTTATATGTTAGTTTTGTTGTGTTTCAATTATTCAACGAGTCCAATTTAATAGTGATGTCTTATCAGTAGTGTGTGGGTGAATAATAAGCTATTTAAAAGCTTGATGCCGGTGAGAGGAAATTATTTTCCCGCACCGTTTCAAATTGACACCTGTCGCTCCTAGAGGACGGTGTTAATTTTACTACATTTTTCTGTGACCGAATTAATCTGTTTCTGTGTTTATTTGCTAACTAATGATATGTAAAGTCTGGTGTATCACCGTGTTAATTAATTCCTTTTATTGTAGTAAGGGGAATTAATTTAATTACTATTCATTAATATTATTTAAATTCTGGTGTATCACCGTTTTGATTAATTCAGCTTATTGTTTTAAGTGGAATTAATTTAATTACTATTCATTAATTAATATTATTTAAATTCTAGTGTATCACCGTTTTGATTAATTCAGCTTATTGTTTTAAGTGGAATTAATTTAATTACTAATCATTAATATTATTTCAATTCTGGTGTATCACCGTTTTGATTAATTCAGCTTATTGTTTTAAGTGGAATTAATTTAATTACTATTCATTAATATTATTTAAATTCTGGTGTATCACCGTTTTGATTAATTCAGCTTATTGTTTTAAGTGGAATTAATTTAATTGCTATTCATTAATATTATTTAAATTCTGGTGCATCACCGTTTTGATTACTTCAGCTTATTGTTTTAAGTGGAATTAATTTAATTTCTAGTCGTTAATATTATTTAAAAGTCTGGGTGTCACCATTTCAATTAATTCCAGTCTCTTGTGTTGAAGGGAATTAATTTGTTCAACTAAGGCCATTTGAACCCGCTTACTAACCACGTATTGGTCTATTAGCTGTGGGTCTTGATTTTCTTGATTAACTACCCCCCTAATATGCTCCCCAACATGCTTAATGCCTAAACCCTGCGCATGCGTAGAATCATCATATTTGTAAGAGTTGTTAGCGACCCAGCCACCAGGGAACTCATAACGAAACAAATTACTGCCGTCGACTTGAACTTGTAGGTAAATCAATTCCCAGGAGACTTGCTACTATCAAGAAGGTGGACAGGTGACGGAGAGCTGGAGCTAAAAGAGTGTTAATCATACTGCTTCCACCCCGCTGCTTACCGCATGTTGCTAAAGGGATCCATCTAGGACTGGCGACGGAGAGCTGGAGCTAAAAGAGTGTTAATCATACTGCTTCCACCCCGCTGCTTACCGCATGTTGCTAAAGGGATCCATCTAGGCCTGGTGACGGAGAGCTGGAGCTAGTAGAGCGTTAATCATACGGCTTCCGACCCGCTGCTTAACTACCCCACTTGCTAGCTTACCATTTCAGCAGTAGAGCCAGTATCTTGGCCCCCATATATGCCAGAAGTCACCTGTTAAGGCAGGAGATACCCGCAACGATCAATTGGTGAGATAAACCCCAGTCACCCGAGCAGAGAGAGAGCCATTACCGATAGTTCAAATCCATCGCCCACGATATCATTCATTTAGCTTTTATTTTATTGTGGCAGGTCAATTGTGAACTTTTTTTATTAATCACATATTTTTTTCCTTCCCCTTTAATTGTTCGGATAAGTAATCATTCATTGCCTTTATTGATCTAAATTCTGGATAATTTAATAATTTACTTTTTATTCTTCTTTAATTGTTAATATAATTGTTATTAATTCATTTGGTGTTAATAGTGATTTATTTGTGACCTAACCTAAATAGTTCTCTTCCCCATCATGTTACTTAGTAACTGGCGCCCGCATGGGATGCGGAATTAAAATACCCTGGCCCACGCACCGCTGAACTACCCTAGCCGAGGTCAGTGAGCCCTCTTATTTATTTTATGATAAGGGGACGTCACAATATCTCTGAATTTGGCTTGAAATTAACCTTCATGTTTAATTAAGGAGTGGAGAAGTTTCAAATTAAACGTTTGTACATTTATTTCTATTCAAGTTTAAAACATGTTAGCTGGAAAGTAATTTTTTTAATTGATTATAAGTTGAATAAGCAACGGTCAACAAAATTTAGAGATTTTTATTCAAACACACTGGTGATGATTTCAAACAACAACAATAACAGTTAACATAAATCAACATACAGTATACACTAATTAATTAGGCGTGCAAATACTCTCATCGAATTTGTAATATGTAATTATTTGTTTGAATTATTTCATTTGTTGTACTTTCTGACCTGTGTAAAGTATATACAATGCAGGCCAAAAGTTTGGATACACTTTATGAATACACATAAGATATAAGATACCCACTAAGCAAACAAAATTAAATTAAGTTTCATCAACATTAAAACAGCGTTTAATGTTGCTACAATGTTGATATAACGTTATTTGTTTGTTTTTTGCTCAGTGGGATATGTTCTGATTCTAAAATAAACAATAATCAAAAATAAAAGGAACATGTTAGTAGTCTTATTTTAAATTAATTATTTATATTAAAGGTAATTACAGATTACTTCAACAAATAAAATAGTAACAAAAATAATTTTTGAAATGTCTTCTTATCGATAAAAATAAATCTGAAATGTTGAAACCTTACAAAAAGTAGAGAACAAAATATTTTATGTAATTATAACGCATTAATATTGCCTCTTAAAATATTTGTCAAATAATTTTTAGCGCTAACAGAATTCATTTACAGTAATTAATCAGTTTTGACCAGGGTTGTTATGTTTAAAACACTTTGTTTTAAAATAGTGTTTTAAACATGTTTAAAAACAGCTGACGCGTTCTTAACGGTTTTGATTTAAACATGTTTTAAATCTTGAATTTGTTTAAAACATGTTTAAAATGTTTTTTTATTATCTTGAATTCGCTAAATTATATTTTATACTACTTCATTAAGATTTTTTGTTTACGTTTTTAATGTTAGCTAAAATAAGAAGATATTTCGAATTACATTATTAAACATAATATTTTATTAAATTAAAATAAAAAAATAAATTAAAATAAAAAAAAATTAAATATCACAACTGTGTGTAGTTTTTAAATACAGGGATTTTTTCTTTCAGAGATTTCAATTTGAATCTTTAAACGAGGGTAAAATGGAAACAATATGTCTCAATTAATAAGACAACCTAAGACAATAAATAGTTGTTTCAATTGGTATTAGAATGCACTTAAATAAAATCAATTTAATAAATATTAATGCTTTTAAGTTTAGAGACGAAGTAAGCAAGTCAAAACCAGGGTTGTTGAAAAAAACGTTTTTTTTTCTATTTTAATTAAAATAACAGTTCTTTTTATAAAACGTGTTTTTTTTATTGAAACGGCGTTTAAAACATTAACAATGAAAAACATGTGTAAAACATGTTTAAAACACGTTTACAGCGTGTTTAAAACAGAACATACAGGGCATTTTGAGTATACATATTCCGATAATTACAGCGTTTTTTAAATTTGCGGAAATTCGTTGTTTCATAGCGGTTAATTTGAGGCTTTTAACGAGTGTTTTCCACTCCCAGACTAAGCATGAAGTAAAATTTCGAGTTTAGAAAAGCCTGAAAATTTGGATTGGCCGCGTAGCGAAGCGGAGCGGCCAATCTAAATTAGGCTTTTCTAAACTCGAAATTTTACTTCACGCGCCACACGTATAAAACACTGAAATATCGTAAAGTTTAAAATATACGGCTTTAGCAATCTAATATGTAGATGTGAATAAAACGTGAGTCAAATTCTGCGCAGAAAAAAATGTTTAAAACAGCAATTATAGGCAACCCAATAACTATAACGTATATTAGGTTGCCTATAATCGTTGTTGTATGTGTGTGTTTTTTTAACTTCAATATAAATCAGTGTTTTTAAGCGTGGCGCATGCAGTAAAATTTCGAGTTTAGAAAAGCCTAATTTGGATTGGCCGCTCCGCTTCGCTACGCGGCCAATCCAAATTCTTAGGCTTTTCTAAACTCGAAATTTTACTTCATGCTTAGTCTGGGAGTGGAAAACACTCGTTAAAAGCCTCAAATTAACCGCTATGAAACAACGAATTTCCGCAAATTTAAAAAACGCTGTAATTATCGGAATATGTATACTCAAAATGCCCTGTATGTTCTGTTTTAAACACGTTGTAAACCTGTTTTAAACATGTTTTACACATGTTTTTAATTGTTAATGTTTTAAACGCCGTTTCAATAAAAAAAACACGTTTTGTAAAAAAAACTGTTATTTTAATTAAAATAGAAAAAAAAAACGTTTTTTTAACAACCCTGGTTTTGACTTGCTTACTTCGTCTCTAAACTTAAAAGCATTAATATTTTTTAAATTGATTTTATTTAAGTGCATTCTAATACCAATTGAAGCAACTATTTATTGTCTTAGGTTGTCTTATTAATTGAGACATATTGTTTGCATTTTACGCGAATATTTCGTAAGTTTATATATTATGTTTAAAGTGTGCAAACTATTAGAGCTTATTTTTGCGAATTCAAATAGTTTTGAATTTGAATTATTCTTGCTAATCATTATGAGTTTATTTTAGTTTTAGGATTAGATTCGATATTTATAAATGTCTTTGCATTTACTCAAAAGAAACAACTAAATGTATCCAAACTTTTGGCCTGTACTGTATGCACTATTTGTCGTGAATGAAGTAGTCTACACAGATGTGACTACTTAATCATTAATCAAAGTTCAATTCTAAATATTCGCTTTAACTAAACATAAGTTATTATTTAAGTGTAATTAAAGACACACCTGTATTGATTTAAAGCAGTGGTCTCCAAACTACGGCCCGCGACTTGCATGAATCCGGCCCGCGATTGTTTGTATTTTTTTTGTAAATGTCATATTTTGAAATATTGTAACAATTGTTCCTTAAATTTTTCATAATTTTATAAAATTAATCGGATCTTGGCCGACTTTATTATGTAGAATTGTATTTGTGGCCCGCAAAGAAGATAGTTTGGAGACCCCTGATTTAAAGTAACATCGTTGAGAGCATTTGTACAGTTTTTATAAATTTAATATAGTCACACTTCTATTAAGTCTATATCTCACATAGTATTTATTGTAAGTTGTATTAATAATAATAACAATAATAAGCGTCACCCGGTAGAAAACCTAAAAGCTAATACAATTATCACCCATGAATGGCTTTGGTTCTTTTTGTTCCATAAAATCACATTTAAAATTCTTTGGTAAAACTATATCGTGTTTTCAAATAAATTCTCAATTAGTGCGGGCCAGCATTTTTTTTTCAAACTGAAACACGCAATTTCTAAAGGCACATTTCTAAAAGCCTCACTTTTTTAACTTAAACTAATTTGATAGTTTTAAATTAAATTGAATAAAACACACAATCAATCATAATAGTACTAACGATTATTATAATTAAATATTACAATTATTTTTAAAATCTACCAAGAAATATATAAATCACAGCCTACTCTAATTCAGAATTTATTTGAAAGTATTGTACCTTTGCTAGTTAAAATCGATAAAATCACATTTAAAATTACATTTTCTGCAACCATAAATTAAGGACCAGTTGCACTAAACACTTAAACTAGTTCAACTCTGAACTCGAATTCAAAGTGACACTGCAACAATAGGAACTGTCATCTTGAACTCAAGTTCAGCTTGAACTCGAGTTCAAGAGTTTAGAGTTTAGAATTTGCTGTTTGGCATAACTACAGGGAATTTGTCTTTTAAGTATACATAACCCGATATATACGCAGTATTTGTTCTGGCATTCGTTGATTTTTAAAATCATTCAGTTTAAAGCTTCGAACGAGTGTTTTCAATCCTTGATTGAGCATGAAGTAAAATTTCGAGTTTAGAGAAGCCTGAAAATTTGGTTTGATCGCGTAGCGAAGCGGAGCGATCAAACCAAATTTTCAGGCTTTTCTAAACTCGAAATTTTACTTTATGCGCCACGCTTTTAAAACACTGAACTATTGTGAAGTTTAAAATATACTTCTAAATCAGTTGAATCTAACGAAAGATAGGCAAATTTTGATAAGGTACATGACATTATCACTAAAAATGACTACTGAAAGCCTATATTAGTTTTTTTCTATCTTTAATATTATTGGTACTTTACCTCAAGAAGCCATCGAAAATTGGACGTATATGCTGTATAGGGTGTCCCATTTTCGATGGCTTCTTCAAATAAAGCTCCATTAATATTAAAGTTAGTACATGTATACTTAAAAGAAAAAATCCCTGTAATTTATGGTTGCGCAAAACTCTGAATACTGAGCAGCAGTATGTTTGTTGTTGTTCTTGGTAAAAACATGATCTACCAAATTCTGCATCTGGTCCGATTCGGGTTCATCTTGCTGCCGAATGGACACTTGAAAGCCGCAGTGAAATCCTCGGAATTCTGCAGCGTTCCCAACACTCGAAATTTACTGGGACTGTGTTCGTCTGTTGTGATTTGAAGGGCCATGTCTTGATCATCTTCAATCTCACACCATATCTACATAATTATCAATATGTGAAGCAATATTATGTAAAGGTATTGAGAGAAAAATACTTGGTATTGTTTCAAGCATTAATTTGTGGAACGATTGTTTTTCTTCTCAATAACTTTACTTAGGCTCGTTTGCAACCAAGTCAATTAACCCACTGAGCAAAAAACAAACAAATAACGTTATATCAACATTGTAGCAACATTAAACGTTGTTTTAATATTGATGAAACATTACTTAAATGGATTTGCTCAGTGGGAAGTTAATCAGAGATTAGTACTTCTTAAAAACAAAACAATTTTATTTACAAATTATTTACACAATCGCATATTGATGAAAGAGACATGTTTAGAATATCTTACAAATTTATAACATTCTTATATTCTAGAAATTTGACTTAATCAGAGGTTTAATCAATGATTAGTGGATAATTAAAGTTAATCAGCTTGGGTGCAAATGAGCCTTAGTATAATATGTTTCACCAAGTATCAAATGAAAATTTAATTCAAGAAAGTAAAGCAATTCTTTAAAATGAAATAATACGAGAAAGAAATTAACAAAACAACTGTGTGTTTTAGACAGGGTTGTTGTGTTTAAAACACTTTGTTTTAAAACAGTGTTTTAAACATGTTTAAAAACAGCCGTCGTGTTTTAAACGATTTTGTTTTAAACATGTTTTAAATCTTAAATTTGTTTAAAACATGTTTTAAAGGTTACATTTGTTTAAAACGTTTTATTTATTATCTTAAATTTGCTAAATTATATCTTATACTACTTCATTAAAAGTTTTTGTTTTTAAATTTTAGCTAAATTGTTGAAGATATGTCAAAATAAAAGATTTCAATTTGAATCTTTAAACGAGGGTTTTCCACTCGCAGACTAAGCGTGAAGTAAAATTTCGAGTTTAGAAAAGCCTGAAAATTTGGATTGGCCGCGTAGCGAAGCGGAGCGGCCAATCCAAATTAGGCTTTTCTAAACTCGAAATTTTACTTCATGCGCCAGACGTATAAAACACTGAAATATCGTAAAGTTTAAAATATACGGCTTTAGCAATCTAATATGTAGATGTGAATAAAACGTGAGTCAAATTCTGCGCTGAACAAATTATTACAAGACAACCCAATAACTCTAACGTATATTAGGTTAATGAATTAATTTCTCACTTAACCCGTGGTGAAACATATTTAATTAATACGCTTTGATTAAAACACTTGGTTTGTTTCACTGATTTAAATCAGTGAAACAAACCAAATGTTTTAATCAAAGCGTATATTAGGTTGCCTATAATCGTTGTATGTGTGTGTTTTTAAAACTTCAATGTAAATCAGTGTTTTTAAGCGTGGCGCATGAAGTAAAATTTCGAGTTTAGAAAAGCCTAATTTGGATTGGCCGCTCCGCTTCGCTACGCGGCCAATCCAAATTCTTAGGCTTTTCTAAACTCGAAATTTTACTTCATGCTTAGTCTGGGAGTGGAAAACACTCGTTAAAAGCCTTAAATTAACCGGTTTGAAACAACAACATCCGCAAATTTAAAAAACGCTGTAATTATCGGGATATGTATACTTAATAGTAAAATGCTCTGTATGTTCTTTTTCAAACATGAATTAAACGTGTTTTGAACATGTTTTAAACACGTTTTAAACATGTTTTAATTGTTAATATTTTAAACGCTGTTTCAATGAAAAAAACACGTTTTGTAAAAAAAAACTGTTTGTTTTAATTAAAATGAACACTTCTTTTTAACAACCCTGGTTTAAGATATTCTATAAGGATATTTTAAAAATATAAATAAATGAAATATTACAGAAGTTTTTTTCAAACTTACGCTTCCATAGGCAATAAAAAATAATTGATCGCTAGTGTAATTTTCAAATCCAGGCAATCTCATTTCTTCCCCATATCGATGCCTGTAATTTTGATACGCTTTATACGAATGATGAACGCCTCCGTTATCTGCTAAATTTTCACCTAAAGTTAATTTTCCATCCACCTACAAACATAAGTAGTTATATGATAAGAACCAAAATTCAATTACCTCGAAGCTAAGGGTTTTATAAAATTCAAACTCTAATGTTCAAGCTATATTAAAACTAACGAAACAAATAGCTCTGTAGTAGTTAATTGGAACTTAATAAAAATATATTGGGTATAGTACATTTCACGAGAGGTGTTCTATGATTACAGATTTGAAATCTATGGTAGAACTTTTCTGTGATGTATTTTAAAGTCATGACCTGGACCCCTCAACTCTCAAAAATCAGACGCAAATCGGAAATCACCCTTGCGGTAATTAGATGTACGACCGACAATGGGGGCTCAGACCAGGAATGGTATACTGGCTGCACACCAGAGTGGTCAGACCCGCAATCATGTATGCTGCTTTGGTATGGTGGCCTAAAGCCACACAGCATACAACCATACAAATACTCAGCAAGGTTCAAAGACTTGCTTGTATTAGCATAACGGGGGCTATGAGAACCACGCCCACTGCAGCCATGGAGACGGTTCTAGACCTCACACCACTTCATATTCTGATAGTGGGGGAGGCAAGACTGGCACTCTATAGGCTGCAATTATCATCGGGCAACGTAAGAATTGATACCCCACACAGAAGACTCTTGACAGACATAGGGGGACCTCTCCTGCAAATGAGGTCGGATCATATGGTAGTCAGATATCTTGAAAATTCACTCTTTAAAGTCACTATTCCAGACCGCAACGAATGGAACGGCTTTAGGGAAGATATACACAAACAAAGTGTGATCTGGTACACGGACGGTTCTAAATCAACCACAGGTACTGGATCAGGAATCTATAATGAAAACATGAGGACAGGCTATGCTCAACCATTGGGTAGCCTGGCATCAGTCTTTCAAGCAGAAATATTCGCAATCATAGAATGTGCGAGAACCAACATAGAGAAGGACTGTCGAAACAGGCAAATCTATATCATGTCCGATAGCCAGGCGGCACTGAAGGCTCTCCAGAGTCAAAAGACTTCATCCAAACTGGTATTGGAATGCTTCAATACCCTGAATGACTTAGCGAGACAGAACAAGGTTACGCTTGTCTGGACGCCGGGTCACTCTGGTATTGCGGGTAATGAAAAAGCTGACGAGCTAGCAAGGCAGGGAGCCACCATTTCATTTATGGGACCCGAACCTGCCTTGGGCATAACAAAAAAGTCGAGTCGCCTTGAAGTCAGGAAGTGGACTCGCAACAAACACAAGGAATACTGGGAAAACAGACTAGGCCTTAACCATAGTAAGGCCCTTATATAAGGGCCTAACTCAAGCCAAGCTGCAGGACTACTAACATTGAGTAGGGCACAGCTGAAAACAACCATAGGACTGCTCACAGGCCACATGACTGTTAAAGAGCATCTAAGGAAAATCGGGCTATACAACGGCGACACCAACTGTCGCCTCTGTAATACGGCACCGGAAACAGCAATGCACGTTCTGTGCAGGTGCAATGCGCTGGAGAGCAAAAGACGGCTCATATTTGGGAACAGACAAATGGAACCAAATGATTTCCACGCGCAACCTCTGAAGGACCTGCACAAGCTAGTGCAGGGCATCGAGTTCGGAATAGTCGCGTGAGTGTAATAATATTGGGGCAGTACAATAAGCCACCTAGGCTGCAGTGCATCCGGATCCGAAAGAAAGACGGCCCCCACAGGAAAAAAAAAAGTCAACATTATTTCTTTTACATTTGTGTGCTCAATTTTAATTTATGCTAAACTCGCTTAACTAGGGAAACCAACGAAACAAATAGCTCTGTAGTTAATTGGAACTTAATAAAAATATATTAGGTATAGTACAATTCACGAGAGGTGACTTATTATTACAGATTCGAAATCTATGGTAGAACTTTTCTTTGATGTATTTTTATATTAACATTATTTCTTCAACATTTGTGTGCTCAGTTGAAATTTATGCTCATTATTATATTATTTTGAATTTGAAGTTAAATATTACAGGACACCTCTCTAGAACTGAACTATATAAATACATGCTCATATATCCCTTTGTAATTATCGAAATAACTTTTCTAATTGCATGTAATCCAATTTAAAAAGAAATGTTACTTCTTTTACAGAAAATGTACTTACATGAAGTTTAATTGAGGGTACGTAAAAATCGTTGTATTGTTTAACGAAGCACTCAGTCTTATCTTCAAAAGTCTCCCTCGTTTCGTTCGTCCACCATTCCAACATATTTCCGTCTTTGTCATATTTTCTACCTGAATTAAATACATGAATAAATATGTATTTTGTTAAATCTATTTCGTATAGGCAATATCACAAAGGGGAAATCAAAACTCACCTAAATTATCGAAGCCATGAATCAATTCATGTCCGAGAATACTTCCTATAGCACCATAATTTAATACCCTAAAACCACAAACATAAATAATGTACCTATTTATTTCTTTTAAATATTTTTTCACTTTTATATTTTTAATATCTATATTACGTCATTCTTGATGGAAGTAGAAATAAATATTGGGTTCCACAATCAAAATTATAAAATAAAACGAATTTCTTTCTTCATCTAATATTCGATTTTTTTATATTAGTTTGTAAAAAAGCATTACTGAAGCTGGGATTTATAAAATTAACCAAAAACCAAATTTACATAATATACATGTTACAATTATAATAACAGTTTATGTAAATCTAATAATTTTTAACCCATTAATGGCCGAGCAATTATAGAGTTAACTCTAAAAGTTGATCATAATATATAAAATTACGAAAAAAATATTCGTGAAAATGCAAACAATGTCTTAATTAATAAGACAATTCAAGACGATAAATATCCATTGAAACAACTACTTCCCGTGCAAATACACCGCCGGATATTGAATTATACAATGAAATATTTAAAATCTTATTTAATTTGATTTGTTACAAATCAAATTAAATAAGATATTAAATATTTCATTGTATAATTCAATATCCGGCGGTGTATTTGCACGGGAAGTAGTTGTTTCAATGGATATTTATCGTCTTGAGTTGTCTTATTAATTAAGACATTGTTTGCATTTTCACGAATAGTTTTTTCGTAATTTTATATATTATGTTTAAAGTGTGCAAACTATAAGAAGCGTAAGCTTATTTTCTCGAATTCAAATGGTTTTGAATTTGAATTTATCTTGTCTAAAAGTTGATTTTAGGTAAAATTCTGCACTTCTATTTATGATTTCTATGAATGACTTATTGAATTATATACTAGAAATTGTTTCTTTTAAATATATATCGTGTGTTCAATTAAAAAAACCTCTAGAGTGCCATGGAAAAAATTGTAGGTTGGCAACTCTAAAATTATGTATTAAAATTATTATGTCTGACGTTTTATATGTCAATTCCCAAAGCGTGTAGCCAACTTAAGTTTAAAAAAAGATGAAATTATGACAATCTAGAGGTTTTTTATTTATTAAACATACGATATAATGTATACGCTGTAAACTTTCAGGCATACATCGAATTTATAAGAGCGTTCAATTTGACGTTTTGAATGAGTGTTTTCACTCCCAAATTAAGCATTAAGTAAAATTTTGAGTTTAGAAAGGTCTGAAAATTTTGTTTAGTCGCTCCGCTTGGTTTTCAGGCTTATTAAACAGCCATATTAAACTCACTGAAAACACTGAAATAGTGTGTATTTAGAAATGCACTGAAAATAGTTTTTTTAAATAAGTAATAATTAAAATATTTAAATTAAAAATTATTTACATGTTTCTTCATATATTCTCAAGTCAGGTCAAATAATACAATGTATTACATTAACTTATTCAGTAATTTAATTAAAAAAAATTAAAATTGTTGCGTTATTGCATCAATGGCGTTTAATGGGTTAAATCAACCAGATGGCAAGCATCTGGTTTTGCGATTAAAACTGAAAAAGTAAGGTTGGATTTTTATTGAGAACATTAAGCCTCAAAATTCAATCCGACTCTATATTTCTTCAAATAAATTTTGAACAAAAACAAAATTGGATAAAACTAAAATGTTCTGAAAACTTTAGAAAATAGAAGTGCAAATTATATTTTAATAGAATTAAATTACTTACTCTAATCCTAGTTGGTACAATGGAAATGTAAGAATTGCCATTGGTACATCTACAGTCAAATAATAAAATAAACAAAATTACATAAATTGACATCCCAACTAACCAGATTATATAGTATGTTCAATAAAGAAACCTCTGCCATGATTTAATTTTCTTTTAAATTTAAGTTGGCTACACGCTTTAGAAATTGACATAGAAAACGCCAAACATGATAATTATAATACATAATTTTAGAGCTGCCATTGCTGGGTTCCATGGCACTCTAAAGGTTTTATTTTATTGAACACACGATATAATATATACATAAAATTTACGTAATATCTTGGAAATATTATAGAATATCTGGAGCAAATTAAGAGATAATAGATGTATAAATGTATAAATTATGAATATATTATATATTAAAATGTATGTAAATTATATTCCATAATATATACATATATTTTATTTTACATATATAATATATGTGTTTGTGGGGATTGTGTGTTAATAATGGGAGATCAGACGTAAAATCCAAATAAATGATTTTTCAATGGAGGAAAAGAGATTTAAGAAAAATGTTAAATCGATTTAAGTTATTTAAATTAAGACTGGTAATTTTTAAAACTAAACTATTTAAAAATTGTTTTGGAATGAATTATTTAAATATTCGAATATTTTTAATTTGAATATGTTTTTGAATAAATGTCCGAATACTTTAATTTTTAAAAATTCACTACATTAATTAAAACTTGAATCATTGTTTTATTTGAAAAACCAAGTGTATTTTTAACGTCATATTAAATCAGTGTTTTGCACGCCTGGCTCATGAAGTAAATATTTCGAGTTTAGAAAAGCCTACAAATTTTATGGCTTTTCTAAACTCGAAATATTTACTTCATGCTTAATTACGAATTAGAAAATCCTCGTTAAATAAAAAATTATTAAAACCTTTAATGACATCACTAGATTCTGAGAAAAAATGAACAAGATAATTATTGAAACTCATAAGGATTATGAAATTAACTACGGTTTGTGTTTTATTTTCCATTTTCTTTAAGAAATCAGTGTTAATAATAATTGTTCTAGTAGCTGTCGAACACGTGTTATCCACTCCCAAGTTAAACATTAAGTAAAATTTCGAGTTTAGAAAAGCCTGAACGCTTCGCTTCCAAATCCATATTCAGGCTTTTCTAAACTTGAAATTTTACTTCATGCGTTACGCGTATAAAACACTTATTTCAAGCGATGTGTAAAATATTAAGGTTAGGAATGTTTAAAATGTATGTATTTATTCACTTATTCAAAAACATATTTAAGTGTTTTAAATGTTCGAATATTCAAATATTCGTTGAAAAAGATTTGAATTATGTGAATATTTAAATATTCGAATATGCAAATATGTGAAAAATGTTTGTGATTTGAATCCCACACAGCCTTTATTAAAACTACATTGTTAATAAAACATTACTTCATGTAATGTCATATAAAACTAAAAGTTAATCTTCATATTTCACATTTAACAATAAAATGTTCTATCATACTTTAATAGAACGTATTTCATTTAACTAGGCGAAAATACGGACATTTGGATAGATATTTTAATGTCTGTGAAGTTTATCTATTCGCACAGATCAAGTAATTTGTCTAGAAATTTTAAACTCTCGATACCGTTATTTACTTTCATAAGTAAAACAAGCCACTTACGACTTTTAGTTTTATGTGGACAGATGTATTCTAATTTCTCGCCTAGCTAAATGAAATGAGTTCTATCGAGTTGTACCATCGGTGGAAATTAAATGTTAGGACACGTAAACTTTGTTTAGTGTGTGTCAAACTTTGGACCTTTCATTTCCTCTCATTTAAATATTTTTATTGTCTCTCCATATTATAACCTTTCTTTAAAAAACCTCACTTATCCGGTATAAATTTGGTTATATTTGATTTTACCTAATTTTCGATTTGTCCCAACATTTTATGTCCACCGATGGTACATTCACTATTTGATACAAATAATTTGTAGGAAAATGATTTGTTTGAACTAAGAATCGAATGGTAAATGTACTCAAAATTAATACATCAACATCTGAAATTACGATTGTTCTCCCTATATGTTAAAAAAACATACTGATTGAATTATCTCCGAAATAATTATAAGCGTTGACAGTCGTCGGATCCGTCCTCCATTTCTTCTCGTTCACTTTGTTGAACATGCTCAATTGATGGGGCGTTATGACTCGCACAAATTCCATCATGTTTTCCAAAAATGAGCTTGCATTTATTGTAATCTAAGGAAGAACAATAAATAATACACATTGATTTAAATACGTTTGAACGGTATATGAAATTTCTTTGTGATAATTAATAAATATTTAAATAGAAGTACATTTGTAAACTATCGTATGTTCAATAAAAAAAACCTCTAGAGTGCCATGATTTAATCTTTTTTAAATTTAGGTTGGCTACACGCTTTACGAATTGACATATAAAACGTCAGACACAATAATTATAATACAGGGCTATTCAAAATAAAATAACAGGTTTCAAACGTTAATTTCTTGCAAACTACAAAAGATAGAAACACAATTCCAATGTTCCTGGAAAGAGAAAAGTTCAAATTTTTATGCATTCAATATGAGCACTATGTATTACACGTTCTTTGATTTTTTTTGGGATCCTTTCGAAATACGAATACGCTCGACATTTTTATTTGATGTGCGCGAACGTCCCGTGCTTTTCTGTTTACAGATTCAACCATCGATGCCACTGGTAAATCTGCTTATGATGAGGGGGTTGTTTATTAAACGTGCCTTCAAACTTCAATAATGGACTAGTTTTGCTAATTGCATCACCCTAAATGCTTTTATTTGTCTCTCATTTGTAAACGTCAATTTATCAATAGACAATATTAAACAAGTAAGGTTATGTTTTCAAGCTACTGACTTGTAAAATTTTAACAAGTCAGTATACTAACTTGTTAAAATTTAACAAGTTAGTACTGGAATAGTAATTTATAGTTTTTCGTGAATTGACGCGCTCATGTTAAACGAATTGCGAAATAATTTAATTTGATCCACGGAAATGTTTCATAACTTACTACATATTTTTTTGTAATTCCAATTTGATTAAATTTACCAAATAATTGTATTTTAGTTAATTACAAATGATTGACAAATAAAATATATAACAATATACGCAAGTTAACGGGTTTTACTGGCTCCAGAAGGTGACTGGCTCGTCTAGCGACTCGCCAGTAATATCCTTCTGTCCGCCAGTAAAAACCGTTTTAACAATGCTAATAATGTTAAATACTATTTCTTGTTGTGTAGCCATTCTACTACAGACAATTAACATGACAAGCAACAGCGCTAATGCGGCCAATTTTAAACTTTCGTCTGTCCAGGAACGTTGGAGTTATGGTTCTATATTTTGTAGTTTGGAAGAAATAAATGTTTGAAATCTGTTCCTTTATTTTGAATAGCCCTGTATATAATTTCAGAGTTGCCAACCTAGAATATTTTCCATGGCACTCTAGAGTTTTATTTTATTGAATATACGATACCATATGGGCGAAAAGTTTTATCGTCTAGCATGCCATGACTTTTGTTTGTATTTAAGTATAAGTTGGTATCACTGACAATGATCCGCGTGACTTGAGGCTGCCCGATATTTGACGCGCGACGATAATGTTATGTATGTATGTATCTACAGGGTGTCCCAAAAGTTTGGAAACGGTTGAATATCTCGAGAACACCTCATCGGATCAAGATGGTATAAAATACGTCTTTCTTTATTTTTAAAGCTCTATTTAGGCATATAAGGGGTAATTGCTGTTTTTTTAATCAAAGTAATTTTGGTTGTCTCATTTTTCGATCCCTGATCTAAAATTGGTTATGTTATTGTTATTAAAAAATCATTTCGTTATTTTGGCTTTTTCCCCACTTTCTACTAAGATCAAAATTAACTTTACAATACCGTCGGCATTAGCGTGACCCGATGTGCACCACGGGGAGGTTGCATGATCGGATGTTGCACATCATGTAGCCCTGAAAAGGGCTGATTGTTGCACTTCCTGTGGTTTGATGTTGCATCTCCGCCGCCAAATCGTCTTCTTCCTTATCGCAAATGTTCAAACTGACCGTCATTTTGGCCTTGGCACTGACCCAGTCGGCTGTGAAAATCGTTGATCACGTTGGTCCTCATTTGCGGTATAAATAATGCAGCCTGGTCCATGATGCGATTCCGCAAGTCAGCTAAATTGGCAGGTCTGTTAGTGTACACGCTGTTCTTCACAAATCCCCAGAAGAAGAAATCCAGTGGGGTCAAATCCGGCGATCTCGCAGGCCATTCAAGAGGGCTGCGTCGTCCGATCCAACGGTTGGGAAATGTACGGTCCAAAAACTGCCTCACTCTCACGGCGTAATGGGGAGGGGCGCCATCTTGTTGAAACCACATATTTTGCACGTTTCCATGGAACAAATGATTAATTGCTGGTACCACTTCATCTTGCAACAAATCTAAATACTTTTCGCCAGTCAAGTTGCCCTCGATGAAAAACGGCCCCACAACTCCATGTTTAGAAAAACCTGCCCAAACGTTCAGCTTCTCCGGATACTGGCTGTGAATGTCGCCCATCCAGTGAGGATTCGCGTCACACCAATAACGACAATTGTGGCGATTTACTTGACCATTCAGCTCGAATGTCGCTTCGTCGGAGAAAACCACGTTATCCAGGAACGCACGGTCGGCAGCACAACGACGCACCATGTCTCTGCAAAACTCGTTCCTCCTTCGAAAATCATCCTCCAAAAGTTCTTGCACAAGATGAATCTTGTAAGGGTGCCACTTTTCCTCCTGCATTGCGCGATGTACTGAAGTCTTGCTGATGCCTTGAGCTTGCGACACTCTCCTTACAGAAATATGAGGGTCTTCCACGAAATGCTGCAACACTTCCACCTTCTGATCTTCGTTTGATGTCATTCTTGGCCTGCCACTGCGTTCGCGATCCTTCACTGCTCCAGTATCTTCAAATCGTTTCACTGTTTTTTCAACCGTCGATTTTGACACTGGATCACGATGCGGATTGGATGCATTAAACATCCTTGCCACCTCCTCGTAAGATCTCACATTCTCCCCGGACCCACGCATCATTAATAATGATATGCGTTCACTTTCCGATAACCTTATCTCAAAACGACAGATAGCAGCTTAATTAATTTAGCTTTAAAGTTTCTGAGCTATTACCCATTTCTTAGAATTTCACGGAGTCGTCGAGAACGTCAACATTGACAGTCCGAAATAAATGTTCAATAACTACACTTCTGTGCTTTCATTTAAAATTGTAAACATGACAAAATGGAAAAAAAAATTTCGACAATAAACTGAGCGAAAACTTCCTTTTTCCACCCTCCAAAAAAGGGGTTAAGGTGTGGATATTTTGCAACTCCATAAGGAGTTTTTGATAGACAATGAAACTCTGCAAGAAAAATCATTTTTGTCTAAAAAAAATGGTGGTACTTTTTTTTAAAATACCACTTTTTCTACTTTTAAAGGGTGTGTGTGTGTGGGAGGGAGTGGCAATTTGAAAAATTCATAAACCGTTTTTGATACAAAATGCGACAGTGCTGTAATGTACCCATCTGTATATTTATTTCATTTATATAATTTAATACTTTAGTATCGTACATTTTTGATAATCATATTTAAAGTTATTTCTGTTTGTTTCACTTATTGATGTTTGTTGTTTATTTTTACTTAAATATTATTCATTGCTAAATGTTATTATCAGAATCCATTTGCTAATGCTAGAGCACAGATAAGCCTGGGAAGAATAAATAGTTAATTAGAATTTGTACTTAATGGAAAAATTCCGCTAAAGATGATAAAGTTCACCCCGGCCTATGCGTGCTCCTCCTTACACATTGTTTGCTTAACGAAGAACCATTATTCATTACTATTAGATTTTATTTCGGGGACTTCTGATTTGACTCTCGAACGCAAGACAGTAAAAATATTACTTACTCCGATTAAATTCAATAAACCTCGTTAAGCAAGGTAGGTAAGGTTTCTAAATATATTATATTGTAATATTCACAAGTTTCTCAGTTAAGAAAATAGAATTGATATTCGTTATATAAAAACATCAAGTTATTTTAACCTCACCCAGAATAAAAGAACCTACTTAATATTAAATAAGTGTTAAATATTGAAAATACCAAAAAATAAACTTTACAGTGCAAGCAAAATATTTTTTTTCGCAGAAAAATTCAAAACTACCCTTTCCACCACCGAACGGGATTGGGGAGGGAGTGATAAAACAATTAAAAAATAGGAGTTTCCATTTAAGTTTTCTAAACTACCCCCTCGAACCACCCCCCAGAGGGGTGTGGGTGGCTATCGCACAGTATGCCTAAATAGAGCTTTAAAAATAAAGAAAGACGTATTTTATACCATCTTGATCCGATGAGGTGTTCTCGAGATATTCAACCGTTTCCAAACTTTTGGGACACCCTGTATGTATTTTATATACGAAACATTGACAGTGACAACTGCAGTGAGAATTATTATTTTCAGTAATTTGTTAGCAATTTAATATTTTGAAGAAATAATTTCATAGCTTTCTAGATGATAAAACGTGTAGATCATATGGTATTATTCGAATGTAAAACAAGGACAAACATTAATAAATAATAAAATTAGTTCAGAAATGCTTGGTTTCTAAGATGTATTATTTGTCTATGAAACTGGTAATACTTCTATCGTAAAAATTGAATTAAATTATACTCTGAAAATGTTGCCAGCTTAATCAGCTATTTCGGATTACATAATATTTCAAACTATTTAATAAAATAGCTAACAAACTAATTGCTCTTCATCAGAAATTGTCATGTTAATGCCTGATGAAGTAGTTTTTGAGCATTTTTTGTATGAAATACTATGTGATCTGAAATTACTGGTTAAGCTGGCAACAGTTGCAGAATTTAATTTTTATGATACATATATCAACAGTTCCATAGACCAGGGGTCTCCAAACTATCTTTTTCGCGGGCCACAAATACAATTCTACATAATAAAGTCGGCCAAGATCCGATTAATTTTATAAAATTATGAAAAATTTAAGGAATAATTGTTACAATATTTCAAAATATGACATTTACAAACAAAAATACAAACAATCGCGGGCCGGATTCCAGCAAGTCGCGGGCCGGATTTGGCCCGCGGGCCGTAGTTTGGAGACCACTGCCATAGACAAATAACACATCTTAGTTCTGAATTAATTTCATTATTAATCCATAAACATTTTTAGAGTTTAAGTTAGTTCAATTTAATTTTACTATGAAATTCTGTTGTGTTATTAACTAATTAACAAGGATTCTAATTTACTTAATTTTACACTTACGTTTGCGTAATAAACTTCAATGGCAGTCGTGTTGAGCAACCATTCGGGAAAACCGATGAAACTTATCATATCTTTGGTCTTTTCCAAAGTGGCCAATTTTGTTTCTTCGTCCATCCAATGTAATTGCTTAACTCTTTGCACGAAAGCTTCTTTTATATCATGCAGCATTTGATCCACCTAAATAGAGACATAGCAATAATTAAAGTGCCATTCTTTTCGCGAATCTATAACTAATTTAGTCTTACAAAGATGAATACCAACTCCCATTGAAACAACTACTTCCCCAGCTAATGCCCCGACGGCTATTAAATTAAAGAATGCAGTTTGCTGTTATTCATTGTTTAATTCAATAGCTTTCGGGACATTAGCCGGGGTTAATTTGTTTCAATGTGAGTTTACTTTATTTGAATGTTTAATATGAATTTGAAGTTTGATAGGTCATTAAATATCAATGTCAAATTACATTTTTGGCCTAGAAGTTTTTCGTTTACATGTTTGTACGATTTTCATAGGGACTAGTAACATACAAAAATGTTCTTCCTTTACAAACAACTATGAAAATACGGTGTCTTATTCGGTGCGTTGGAAGAAAGTAAAATTAGCTTAGGTCATAATAAAAAAAACAAAAAATGTTGTGCATTTAATTCCTTAGACCCAGTAAAATATCGCTTATGTTACCTTTGGCTTAGTGTTATTCATAAACATTTTATCTACGATTCCATAACTAACGGCTATTCCCATAAAATTGTTAACAAGTTCAGCGCATTCCATTGACCTGAAAATTCATTGTAACTAAAACCAACTAATTGCTTACAGAGATCTAGATTACATGTATATTAAATTAACAAAAACTAACCTTGATTTTAATACTTCGGGATATTGCTCGTAATAAACAGAAGTCTCCTTGTAAATTATATCACTAATTTCCGACGTCGTGCTTATAATCATCGACTTGACCACGGCCCACCAGTTGTACAACTCCAAGACCAAGTGCGGCACTTTTGACAGATATAAAAGTATGTTGCACAGATAGTCGACTTCTGTGCTCGAGACGAATACATAATCCTTATCTATATCGAATTTCGCTCCATCGATTCCTTCGAATAATTTCGACAGGTAGGTTTTCCATACCTCCATCGGACCCGTTCCGGATTCGGCGAGGCATCCGTCGGTGAAGTTTTGCAGTTCTGCCGGTTTGAATTTACGGATTTCGATGCTGCCGATATCCGTTGAATTTTCGTTAGCTAACTAAAAATATAACACAAGAAATTCAATAATCTTGCTCACTACAATTTTTTTTCTCTTATTAAGACTTTCAAATAATCGTTAAGACCAGAGCTGGGTAGACTCCTGAAAAGAAAGATTCGAATTTCGAATTACGAATTCGAATCCTCACATTTAAAATGATTCAAATCACAATTCCACGAATCAGAATATGATTCGAATTATCACTTTCGAATCACGTATACTTATCATTCATTTTGCCTTGTCTAATAGTTATTTTATATAAATCAAACCAATGAATACAACACCTAATCAGTGTATTTTAAACTTCAATTGAAATCAGTGTTTTATACGCGTGGCGCATGAAGTAAAATTTCGAGTTTAGAAAAGCCCAGAAAATTTGTCTCGGGTCGCTGCGCGACCCTCGACAAATTTTCACGGGGCTTTTCTAAACTCGAAATTTTACTTCATGCTTAGTCTGGGAGTGGAAAACACTCGTTACAAGTAAATTTAAAAAAAGAAGATGAGTGAAAAACCATAAAAATATTAAATTCGAGTAATTGCATTTTTGAACTAAAGAGTATCTTTATCTTGATCTGTGTATTTTGTAGCATTACAAATTCAAAGAAATTAACTCTAAACTTAATATTTTAATTAATACAATTTAGGCCTGCTAGACGGGTTGTATATATTAAATATCTGCGAACCAACAGAGCGTTTTTGTCGCTTCGGCGTCCACATTCGGACGAATTGATAAAGTCGATTTTAGAAGGCACTCGCCTGAAGCGTACGTACGTGAATATATCGCTATCGTTTCGTGTTATTGTTCTGTGCCGAAGGGTTTCTTCTAAGCGAAGGTAAATCAAAATAACTTTTCTCTGTAAAATTCACCTCTTTTATAATGCTGATTTTAATCGCATAAACTAAGCGATTACAAGGGACTAATGCGCTACATATATATAATTTAGGAACCTTTAAATTTGGATTTTCTCGACGCCATTCTTTTGGAATCCCGGGCGCATCCCGCTGCTAAGAACCTAGACAAAATTGGTCACCGCCACATCGCTACCGCTACGCTCCCGTTCCAGCCGTCATTACTGGGACGCTGCCGTCTTCGCCTCAGCTACCGCAAACGCTACGCTGCCGTTTTTGTCGCGGCTACCGCATCGTAACCGGAGGCTATTTGCTGCGGACGGAGCATAAGATAAGTTAACTCCACGATTTATATAACAAGATTAAGAAGCTATCGCAGTTAATCGCGTTGCGCATTTTCGGCGGACTCGCATATTTTATTTATCGCTACGTCCCAGACGTGTATTCTGGGTGGCGCCCGTTACAGTTTTTTTTTGTAAATAATTTATTCCAATAGTTTATTGAATTATCCATTTAGTTTTTGTTATATTTCTTTTTCTCGCGTACGTTTTCGTTCAAATGAATACAATCTTAATTTTACTAGAGTGTTTATTTTTATTTGTTTATAATAAAATTAATTTAATTTGATTTTTTTTTTGCTTAAGTGAACCCTTACCCGCCCCGCACTTTCAGAGCAGCCGGAAGTCACACTGGCGCCCAACGTGGGGCCTGCTCGATTGCAAAAAGGGCACTAAAGGAAGGGTGTAGTTTTTTTTGTATTTTTGTATTAAAATCGTCTAGTAATTTTTGTTATTTTATTCATTTGAATAGAAACGTGAATAGTTATCTAATTACACGTTAATTTATATGTAAAGTAAAATCCTCTGTGTTTGGAACGTTAGCATTTTAAAATGAACGTCACATATTTGCGTAAATCGGAAGTAATTTACGAGTTATCAATACGGGGTTTTACGGCCACTGAAAATGTTGATGTAGGTGATTTGAAGTTTATATTGAGAAAATTCCTTACGGACGCTAAACCGATTCTGTCTGGTGTTCACTCCGCGATGACCGCCCCCATATAGATTTCACTATTTTTGATTCAAATTTTAAAGTGTTAATGGACACAGGGGCTAACAAATCAGTTATTGGATCAGAGATGTTGACATTTCTAGCTGATAAAAAACTAAACATATTGCCGTGTGACGTGTCAAATGTAGTAACCGCCGATGGTGAATTACAAAAGGTTGCCGGCCTTATTAGAATTCCTTTTGAAGCAGGAAATATTAAAGGGATTTTTGATTTTTTTGTGGTTCCATCTATAAAAATTAATTTAATATTGGGAATCAATTTTATCAGGAAATATAAAATAATAATAGACTTTGTAAACAATACCTGGCAACCTTTAAATCAGGATAATGACCCCCAAACATGTTTGATTTATGGCATAAGTGATCGTGTTTTATTGTCATCTGATCAAGAAGTCGAATTAAGTAATATTACATGTAAATTTCAAGATATTGGATGTCATAAGTTAGGTAAAACTAATATAGTTGAGCATTTTATTGATACCGGTGACGCACGACCTTTTAAAGCTAGGCCTTTTCCTTTGTCGCCGGCTATGCAAGAACATCTTAACGCGGAGATCGATAAAATGCTAGAGCTTGGCGTAATATCACCTAGTAAATCGCCGTGGTCTTCGCCGGTGTTATTAGTAAAAAAAAAAACGGGGGAGTTTAGATTCTGTTTCGACGGCAGAAAATTAAATTCATTAACGGTTAGGGATGCATACCCTTTGCCGCGACTTGATAGCATTCTGGATAGATTGAGAAATGCACGTTATATTTCTAGTATCGATTTAAAACATGCATTTTGGCAAATACCGCTTGAGAAATCTTCAAAAGAAAAAACAGCATTTTCGGTCTTAGGTCGCGGGTTATTTGAATTTAATACAATGCCATTTGGTCTAAATAATGCCGCTCAGACGCAGCAGAGACTTATGGATAAGATTTTTGGTCCAGAAATGGAACCGCGGGTATTTGTATATTTGGACGACATCATTGTCGTAAACAATAACTTTAACGAGCACGTTGCGACACTAAATGAAGTTTTTACGAGATTAAAAAGTGCATCACTCACCGTTAATGTGAAAAAATGTGAATTTTGTAGGAAGTCGTTGAGATACCTAGGTTATGTTATAGATGAATTTGGATTGCGTACGGACCCGGACAAAGTTGATAGTGTAGTCAATTACCCTATTCCCAGAACTACTACGGAAATAAAAAGATTTATGGGAATGTGTTCTTGGTACCGTAGATTCGTGCCTAATTTTTCAAGTGTAGTTGCGCCCATTAATGCGTTATTAAAGGGCAAAAGGAAAGGCAATCATATAATTTGGGATGAAAATGCAGCAAAGGCGTTTAATGACATAAAGAGCGCATTAATTTCTGCTCCTGTTCTTTCTGCGCCTGATTTTTCGCGCCAATTTATTGTGCAATCCGACGCGTCTAACGTGGGAGTAGGGGCGGTTTTAACGCAAATGTTGGAAGACGGGGAAGAACATGTCATCGCGTACGCAAGTCGAACACTTAGTAAGCCAGAGCGTAATTATTCTGTCACGGAACGCGAGTGTTTGGCTCTAATTTTTGCCGTTGAGAAATTTCGACCCTATATTGAGGGTACAAGATTTAGGGCAATAACAGACCACTATTCGCTGCTCTGGCTTACTAAGATGCAAGACCCCATGGGCAGACTAGCGCGATGGGCGATGAAGTTGTCCCAGTTCAACATGGACTTAGAACATAGGAAGGGAAAACTAAACACCGTGCCTGATGCCTTATCGCGTTTACCCGTTGTAGGTGCGTTTTCATGTGATATCAAAGATGCGTGGTACGTCAAACAACTCGAGAAAGTAAGAAATAATCCCGAAAATTACCCTAGATGGCGAATCCGTGAAAACCGATTATTTAAATTTTTTTCGCGCGATAGTAAAATTCCAACTAACGCTTCTGAGTGGAAAATTGTGGTGCCGCTCGAAGGGAGAACAGATATTATTAAGTTTGCTCATGATGAGTCGATCTCTGCTCATTTTGGATATTTTAAAACTATTAAGAAAATATGTGAACAATATTATTGGCCTAAGTTAAAAGGTGATGTATTTAAATATATTCGGTCATGTAAAATTTGTGGTGCACAAAAATCACCAAATGCGTCTCGTGCCGGTTTAATGGGAAAGGAGAAACAAGTTAGTTTCCCCTTCCAAATAATTTCGTTGGATCTCGTTGGGCCCATGCCGCGTTCAACTAAGGGCAACAGATACATACTCGTGATAACTGATTGGTTTTCAAAATTCGTTTTTGTAGAACCGTTAAGAAATGCTACATGTCCCGAAATTATTAAATATTTAGAGAATCACGTTTTTTTAATGTTTGGTGTACCACAGATAATCATGGCTGATAATGGGACTCAATTCACTAGCGGTGCTTTTAAAAATTTATTGCTGCGTTATAACGTTCAGAAATTGTGGTTTAATGCAAGGTACCATCCGCAAGTAAATTTTACTGAACGCGTAAATCGCGTTATTGGGACAGCGCTTCGTTCGTATATAAATGACGCATTAAGTCATAACCGGTGGGATCAAGAAATTTATCGCATTGGTTATGCAATTCGCGCGGCGGTTCATGAAATTACCGGGTTGTCACCAAATACACTAGTTTTCGGACGTACCGTCCCTATATCAGGCGATTTTTATGGAGAATTGAAGGAAGAAGTAAACGATGAAAAATACGCAATTGAAACAAGTTCGCGGAGTGAATATGCTAAAAAACTGAATGAAATGGACGCTATATTTGAAAACGTAAAAATTCGACTAAATAAAGCTTATTCTAAAAACAAAAAGAATTACGACTTGCGCAAGCGCAATATTCAATTTGAAGAAGGGGATTTAGTCTGGAAATCTAATAAAGTTCTGTCGAGCGCTTCTGATAAGTTTTCTGCGAAATTGGCTCCCAAGTATGTACTTTGTTCCGTCAAAAAGACCTTGTCTCCTGTAGTGTATCAATTATGTGACGTAAATGGTAATGATGTTGGCAGGTGGCACATCAAGGATTTGAAACCATATTTTGGCAGTACTAAGGATTTAAATAACGTGTAGATTGATTTTCTAATAAAAATATGTTTATGTTTTGTCAAGCTGCTTTGACTTTGCCTTGTTTTATATAAAAAATCTTATGAAGATTTTTTATTTTCCGGGAGGAGGGGTAGTGTAGCATTACAAATTCAAAGAAATTAACTCTAAACTTAATATTTTAATTAATACAATTTAGGCCTGCTAGACGGGTTGTATATATTAAATATCTGCGAACCAACAGAGCGTTTTTGTCGCTTCGGCGTCCACATTCGGACGAATTGATAAAGTCGATTTTAGAAGGCACTCGCCTGAAGCGTACGTACGTGAATATATCGCTATCGTTTCGTGTTATTGTTCTGTGCCGAAGGGTTTCTTCTAAGCGAAGGTAAATCAAAATAACTTTTCTCTGTAAAATTCACCTCTTTTATAATGCTGATTTTAATCGCATAAACTAAGCGATTACAAGGGACTAATGCGCTACATATATATAATTTAGGAACCTTTAAATTTGGATTTTCTCGACGCCATTCTTTTGGAATCCCGGGCGCATCCCGCTGCTAAGAACCTAGACAAAATTGGTCACCGCCACATCGCTACCGCTACGCTCCCGTTCCAGCCGTCATTACTGGGACGCTGCCGTCTTCGCCTCAGCTACCGCAAACGCTACGCTGCCGTTTTTGTCGCGGCTACCGCATCGTAACCGGAGGCTATTTGCTGCGGACGGAGCATAAGATAAGTTAACTCCACGATTTATATAACAAGATTAAGAAGCTATCGCAGTTAATCGCGTTGCGCATTTTCGGCGGACTCGCATATTTTATTTATCGCTACGTCCCAGACGTGTATTCTGGGTGGCGCCCGTTACAGTTTTTTTTTGTAAATAATTTATTCCAATAGTTTATTGAATTATCCATTTAGTTTTTGTTATATTTCTTTTTCTCGCGTACGTTTTCGTTCAAATGAATACAATCTTAATTTTACTAGAGTGTTTATTTTTATTTGTTTATAATAAAATTAATTTAATTTGATTTTTTTTTTGCTTAAGTGAACCCTTACCCGCCCCGCACTTTCAGAGCAGCCGGAAGTCACAATTTTAAACCTAAATTGAAATCAGTGTCTTATACGCGTGGCGCATGAAGTAAAATTTCGAGTTTAGAAATGCCTAAGTTTGGATTCGGATTCGAATTTAGAATCACGAATTTGAATCCTCACATTTAAAATGATTCGAATCACGAATCCACGAATCAAAGTATGATTTGAATTATAGTTTTCGAATCACGTATACTATTAATACTAATAGTAATTTTAAATAAAACAAACCAATGAATACAACACCTAATCAGTGTATTTTGAACTTCAATTGAAATCAGTGTTTTATACGCGTGGAGCATGAAGTAAAATTTCGAGTTTAGAAAAGCCCGAGTTTGGATTTGGACGCTACGCGTCCAAATCCAAACGCTCAGGCTTTTCTAAACTCGAAATTTTACTTCATGCTTATTCTGGGAGTGAAAAACACTCGTTAGAAATAATTTAAAAAATGAAAACGTTTGAAAAACTATACAAGTATTTAATTCGATCAAAGTTCGAGATTTCAATACTTTGTACACTTTTCAATATGATGATTATTTTTCTCGTTTTTGTTAGTTTCCAAAAAAATCTGTATTTGGATCATATTTGCTAATTTCTGTGATTTTAGGGAAGTCAAAATAAAACTTAAATTTATTTAAAATTCACTTCAATAATTTTATAAATCAAAGATTAATTTAAGTGAAGATTTTAGTTGCAAAATGGTAAGAAAATAATGGATAATTGAATCAACATAAAAGTTACTGAATTTACTCAGAAATATTAGGAAAATCAACCTGTTTCAAAGATAATTAGAAAATGCTCGTTTCCTACAAAAAAAAAAAATGAACCAAAAATGAAATTTCTTAAGCATAATTGATTGATTTTTTTAAAGATTATAAAAAAATATACAAAAATATAATTAAAAATTAAGTTCAACCTGTTTCAAAAATAGTTAAAAGATATCGACACGTTTTAGAAATTGGAATAATACTTGACTGAGCATATATTGTCATAAATAAATTTGGATGAGTTACGTAAAGATGATAACTTGAAATAAAACACTTTTAAAATTTTTTCATAATTTGTGAAGAAAGGTTAAATGTGTTTTATTTCAAGTTATATGTTGTCATATATTTATCTACCTCTGAAATTTCTGTAGACATGTTCCACATGAAAGTAGCCGCTTCATCTAGCAATTGCTCTTCAGGTGTCGCAGTTAAATTTACCAGTAAAGCCTTGATTATGCTCTTGATTGCTGTTTTTGAGCTTGCTTCCATTTTATTGCGAAGCTCTTGAAGTTCCTCTTCGTCATCATCGTCATCATCACCATCTTCATCATCCTTTTGGCTTCGCTTCAACTTATCCATTAAACTATTTTTCTTAACTTTAAACGGACTAAAATTTCATAGAATTTCAAATTTCATGAAATTTTAAATTTCTAGGTATTTACCTAGGTAATGGTGCCCCTGATATTCCCGTACCGACATACATGACGAAATTGCTTCTGTTGTAAATATCAGCATCTACGTCGAATTGTATAAATAAGTTCATAGCAAAAATACGCTTCAAATTCACAGAAGTCGAGATCCAGTCGAATTTGAAGTCTTTGGTTTCGTCCGCGCTCTTAAAGTAGTTTGGAACTTGAGGTAGACCGACTTCTTTTAGATATTTGTATATTACAGAAAAGCCCAACTTGTCCAATGAATCTAAAATAATCAGTATTACAAATCTTGTTTTTATAATATTTGTACATGTAGGGCTTGATATCTCCGTTTGTGATGAGTTTAGAAACAAATGCTTAAAATAAAACTTGTAGCTACTAATTTAAACTACTAATTGATAATATTTTTTTCAAAACAGGGTGAATAATTTTCAAGGTACATAACAAATTTACCGTTATTTTTAAATAAAACACCCTGTATATTTTGTTGGTATTCGAAAGCTGGCTGAATTAAAAACATAAATAATAAAACGGCATGTTTTTAAGTTAATTGGATTGAAAGTTAGAAGGAAAAAAAGGAACGAAAATAAAATATCAATTAAAATGAAGTATAGGTGTCTAATAACGTTAAACCATTTGTTACTGACAGGAGCGGATTTGTAGCAAGATGCGCTATAGGCCCAAACTCATTCACAATAATATTGATAATACATCTTTCCTATCGTTGCTTAATTTTACAATTCCGAGGATAAATTCAAGAAGCATGCACTCATTTTCATATAATACTCCTCGTACAAATCACCACTTATTTTCACCCGTCATCAATATGATTAGGAATTATCACGAGGTTCAGTACGCTGTCGATATCTTTTGTAATAACACTACTGAATTCGAAAATGTTTTAAAAACGTGTTTCTTATAGATCGTATTTGGCGCATGTATGTTTTAATTTATATATATTTGTTTTCTATATTGTGTATTTTTAATGTATACTTTTCTTTTTATTTTTATTTTTAATGTGTACTTTAATGTATTGTACGTTAAATATATTTTTCTCTGTAATTGGACCTGGTCTGTTGAGAAATAAATTATTATTATTATTATTATTATTATTATATAAAATCCCACCATCCACGTCGTAACATACAAAAAACAAGTTCAAAATATACTGCTTTAGTTTGATCTCTCTGGTCTAACCAAACCTTCCTCTTTCAAAATTTAAGCAGTTTTCTGTAGGATATGTAAAAATAATTAATAGAAAAAATCCGAAAGCAAATTCATCCAGGCGCTTGAATTTTGGAAAATTTAGATACACGAAATAAGAATTTGTAATATTTATTAATTAATAATGTTATTATGTATTATACCGGGTGTTTGATTAAGCGTGGCCATCGGCTGTATTTCAGAAACTATACATCGTAGCATGTTGCGGTAAAAAAATTTATTGTAAAAGTGGCCAAGAGAAATCGCTGGAAATTATTTTTAAGTTCATAGCTTCTCCGCAAGAGGGCGCTATCTCTATAGTAAAAGATTAAAACAATTTTTATCAAATAAATGCCAAATTAAGCGATGCGAAAAATATGAAAATCTTAACCTACGGTAACTTTTACTCAATTTTAACTTAACGAGAAGATCGTTTTTTTATGTCTCTCACAGATGCGCAGGTGAACAAAAATGTCTAATCATTTAAATGCCTGTAACTTTTGTTAGGTTCTGCTGAATTTTAATAAACTTGGGCTCATTTGATAGAAAATTAAATGGACTTTAAAACACAATTTACTCTGATTTATTTAAGATTCGATATTAATCGCCAGAGGGTGAGATTGAGACAATCACCGTATTTTCTCCATTTTCTTTAAATTTTCAAATTCGAAGGTATACGTAAGTTACAGTAGTTAATTAAAATGAGAAATAGTGTGAGAGGACTGGCGAAAACCGCATCCTGATATCTTCATCCTAACCAGAGATATATTGAAATTTGTGTAGAATGGGGTATTTTGTACTAATAGCGCCCCCTGATTTTTACTATAGACACTAAATTAAATCAGAATATGTAGTGTTTAAAAGTGCATTCAATTATTTATCAAATTAGTCAAAGTTTATTAAATTCGGTTTAGCCTAACTAAAGTTACAACCATTTTAATGATTAGACTTTTCTATTCTCCTCCGCATTTTGTGTAAAAGCAAATGAAACGAGAATGTGGTGGAAATGAAGCGAAATTTAAAGTAGATTAAGATTTACATATTTTTAACATATGTAGCTTAATTTGGCATTTTGAATAAGATCTTGTTTTTATCCTTGCGATAGAGATTGCTCCCTCTACTAGCGAAGCTAGATTTTATTATTGTATTTGTTTTTTTTTTGTTATGTTTTGTTTGTTATTGTTCTAATAAAGTAAGTATTGTAATAAGTGTTTTTAAATTTAGTAAATATATGCTGTTTGAAACATTTTACTAATCTCATAGCCTCCTATAGTTTGAGATTTTAAAGAATCATGGATTTACTTACATATTCGCTTTCTGAAACATATAAATGGAGAAAACTTTTCATTATTTTTTAAAATATTGTTTTTGTCCTCTCAAATATAAAACAAAGGCCTACTAGATTTTAAAATATATTTTTATATGGTTGTGGTTGAAAATGGGCAAATCTACCAGACTTTTTACTATATCTTTGGTTAGGATAAAGTTAGAAGGATGTGGTTTTTACCATTTTTGTCAGTGGTTTTTTCTGTAATAAACTAGCGTAAGAGAACTCTAGCTTATCATTTGAACTTTTTAAGAAAATCTATAAAATATGACGGTTGCTCCAGAAACGCCCTCTGGCGCTTTCTCTAAGAACTAAAGTAAACAAGAGTAAACAGTGATTTAAAGTGCTTTCAATTACTTATCCAATGAGACCAACTTGATTAATTTCGGGTAATCCTAACAAAAGTTACACGCAGTTTAATGATCACACTTTCCCGCTCTCCCCTGCTTCATATGTGCGAGACAAGTGAGTAGTTAAAATTGAGTTAAATTTAGCGTAGATTACGATTTGTATATTTTTAACGCAGGTTAGTTCAGCAGTTTTTTTGATAAAAATTCTTTTTTGTATTTAGCGATAGATGTTACGCCCTCCAGCGGCGAAAGTAGGGACTTAAAACCTATTTCCAGTGATTTATTTTGGCCATTTTCACTCTGCAATTTTTTACGCAAACATGCTACGCTCCATAGTTTCTGAGATATAGCCGGTAGCCACGCTTAATTAAACACCCGGTACATATGTAAATTATAAAATCACTCCGGAAAATTAACATTTTAAAAAGGACTATTATTTTTGATACACATCAACATACAGACTAGCAGCGAATTTGTCTTACTTACTAAAACTGAACTCATAATATAAGAACAAAGATTATATATGGAAAGAGAGCTAAATAAGCGGAAAGATAAGATTATAATAACATTAGTTTGCATAAAGTGGTAAAATACATATAAAGACAATAGAATCACTATAATTAAAGGATATACTGTCTGTATTGTAGCCCTGGTTACTTCTATATACACAGATTTTGGTATTAATAGCCTTCCTCAAATTTTAGCAGAATATAAAGCGTGTCAATCGCATTGAACCAATTGTTAAAACAACTATTATAGGTAATTCATTATCGTGATTGTGTATTGGGTTGCCACTATCGACATGTCAAATTAAATATTAATATTAAATCACTGACCGTGGTAGTGACCGTGGCACTTGTTCTGCCTACAAACATTGGTGCAATGAGTTTGACTTGCGTCTTATTAAGAAATACATAGGGGTAATGTATACGGATAAAAAATCTCATATTGGCGAATTAAATGTTTACCTTTATCCATGCACGACTTAAAAAACGCCTTACTCTGATTGATCGGGTTCGGATCTTCGTTTGAATAATTGGTGGTGAGGAAATTGAGCGTGGCAATCTGAATTCTTTCGGCCATGGTTTCAAACGTAGAAAATTTCGGATACCATCCGTGATTGGGGTGTTCGTTTCGCCATCTTCCGCAGGAGAATTTGTAAAAATCCTCGCACGGATCAACTTCCGGATCAATCGACAGTTTTAAATTCGAGGCCGATCTGAGGCATTCCTCGGTAGTGCACACGTGTTTGACAATTTTTAATTCTTCACTAGTTCTCAGATCTAGAAAAAATCAATTTAATGTTACATTTTTATACTGTATGCATAGCATAAAATACCTCCGTATATTTCAAATGGCTACTGTTTACTGGAGGATTCGATACATTCGTTTATATAGGAATATTAGGTTGTTAAATAATCATTTGAATTAATTTGTACGAAAAAAAAAAATGTTGCCTCAAACTATGAAATCAATTTTTAGACACTTTGAAAATCCTACTTAAGATTTCTGGACTATGGCTTTGTTATTTATGGGAGAATCAATAAAAATACTGAAGGAATTACAGAATTGTAAACTGAAGAAATTGCATTTAATGATTTTATATACATTTAGATGAAGTTATCCATAATCAAGCTAATTAAGACTAATTTACCATTTTAATCAAATTAAGCCCCTTGCAATTTTATCCAAGCAAATGTTAAAATCATGTGGATATTTCAAATTCAATACTTACATGTAACGATCATGATAATAAAACCTAATAATAGTAGTAATATCAAAAATATTAAGAGAATTGTTGTGTTTCTGTAGAAGTCTCGTTTTTTAAATCTGAAACAAACAAGAAAATTATTTTCAATTTTTCTTAACGCTAATTTAATATTTATTTTGGAAATATTTTGGGTTGGTGCGACACTTGGATGATTTATATAAACTGAACCTGAATTAATTCTTGAAACTTGGACAGGTTTACATTTTCAATATTGAGCAAAGAAAACACTCAACTTTTTTATACTACTTAGTATAATAGCTTATTGTATTATTTATATTTGTATAGATCTGTGATCATTCACTGGATAACAATATACGTGTTTCAGGTTTCAACGGTATCATCAGTATAGTCCCACAGCAGTGCTTGAAGAATACTAACCATCTTTGACCATTTATTATGGCTGACAGCGTAAACGCCATCTAATACCTATTTTTAGTTTGCCAGCTCCTGACGATGCTACTTAAGGGCACGATTTTGCTGATACCGTTGCATACGGTATTTTACATAAAGTCGATTAGGTTGCATATGTTATATTGGTAATAGTAAAAATTAATGTAAGGAGCAAAAAAAGGAACCATCCGTTTTGGCGCGTGTTTTTACAAGTCAGAGATAGATAAAACGCGAATGACAGCAGAGCCGATTGCGAAATTGTTCGGGGCGTTTCGGCCTTAGACCATAGAAACTTATAGACGCGCCGTGAGGTACTTCTAGCCAACTACGAAGTGAAGCCAGCATTCGGAGCAGGCGCGCGACGTCCCGGGTGGGCAGATGACAAGTTTGTGTGTTTGTTTCACGACTGTTTTCATTTCATTTTTATTTTAAAATCGTGTTATTTCTGTGAATTGTGTGGTTATAGTTATGGTGCAATCATGCAGTGCTTATAATTGCACAGAACGATATAAACGTGGTACAGATATATCATTTCACCTGTAAGTATTTACTTTTACATAAAACTTGTATGTGCATAACCTCGAAATAGGATGGTATACAGGGTGAGTTGTTTAGTGTTACAGGGCTATAATTCGAGAACGGTTTTAAATATTTTCATGAGGTAATAGGGACGTGGGGGACAGATTTTACCATATTTTCTACATTTTACCCTTTTCTCGTATTCGAGGGGTTGGTGGTAATATAGCCTTGTAACACTTAAAAAAACTCACCCTGCATAAACGCAATTTCAAAATTGTTGTCACCTATTTCACAAAAACAATCATTCACAGATTTCTACGAGATTCCCTAGTGAAAAAGCAATGGATTGCTGCAATGCGACGTGAAAATTTTAACCCATCACAACATAGTAGAATTTGTTCAAAGCATTTCACACATGATTCTTTTATTACCAATAATTGGAGTTCAATAAAGAAACTTAAAAATGATGCTGTGCCAAGCATATTTAATTTTCATAGTCATTTGACAAAGAAAATAACTACTAGAAAACGACCGCTATCAAGAAAGGTCAAGGTTCAGAATGAAGATAACCCAGGAACATCAATAAATGAAGGGACCTCCAAAGAGTCTCTCAAAGAATGTGATTCTTCAATGAGACATCAGCAATATAGACTTGCGGTAAAAAATTTACTTATAAAAAAAGCAGAAACACATTAAAATTCTACAACAACGGAATCGGCGGCTTATTAAGAAAGTGTCTAACTTAAAGTCTTTACTGGAACATTTGAAGCAAGAGCGGATGATTGATGAAGATTCCTCACTGAAACTTTCGGTAAGTGAAATACAAAAAATATCATTAATATTAATTGCATGTGATTGGTGTTTGAATTTTCTCCTAGGATACAATGCCTGCTGCAACTAAAACAATATTTAAACAGTTGTTGAAATCTAAGCGTTCTAAAACATATCCACCGGAATTGAACAGCTTTGCACTTACTTTGAACTTTTATTCACCTAAAGCTTATTCGTATGTCAGAAAAACTTTTCCTAACATGCTTCCTCATCCACGAACTCTTCAAAAATGGTATCAAACAATAACATGTGGTCCAGGCTTTCAAACAGAATCTGTGAATGTTTTAAAACAGAAAGTATTAGAGCTTCGGGAAAAGGGTAAACCTTGCATTTGCTCCTTAATGATTGATGAGATGGCAATACATACAAAAATAGAATGGGATGGAGAAAAATTTTTAGGGTTTGTTTGTTAGACTATTTGTAAATTGCATGATATTTTGTATAAATGCACGAAGAAGTAAAAATTATAAAAAGAACATATATGTTGGTTGAAATAATTTTACATTGTAGGTATGTTGACATCGGCAATGGGCTTGAAAGTGATAGTGTAGCAGAAGCAAAGGAAGCAATTGTTTTTTTAATTAATAGTGTCAACGATAGATGGAAGCTACCTATAGGCTATTTTTTAATTAATGGAATTACAGGAATTCAAAAGAGTAACCTCATAAAAATGTGTTGGACTATATTACATGATGCTGAGTTACGATCACCAGCCTAACTTTTGATGGCGCTGCAACCAATATAAGTATGGCAAATCATCTTGGAGCAGATTTATCTATTAACTCGTCACAAACATATTTCATGCATCCTATGGCAAAACAGCCCGTTTACATTTTATTAGATCCTCCTCACATGCTGAAGCTTATAAGAAACACTCTTGGTACATATAAAGTTTTGTATGATAATAAAAGTGAGCCTATTAAATGGAAATATATTGAAAAATTGGTAGAGGTACAGGAAAAGGAAGGTCTGCATCTAACAACAAAAATTACCAGAAGACATATAAATTGGTTTAAAGAAAAAATGAAAGTAAAATTAGCAGCACAGACTTTTAGTTTAAAAGTTGCAAAAGCTTTACAATATTTAAGAGAAACTCATTATTCAAAAGATTTTGAAGGAAGTGAGGCAACTGAGAGATTTATTATTTTCATGAATGATATTTTTGATATTTTAAATAGCAGAAATATACTAGCCAAAAATTTTAAAGCAAATCTTCAGCATTACAACAAGGATATTATTTTTCAAAAAATTGACGAATCAATTAAATACATTATGTCTCTTAAATGTACAGCAAATGGGGTACCTCTGTATTTAAGCCAAAGAAAAACTGGCTTTATTGGTCTTGTCGTCAGCTTAAAATCGTACATGGGGATATGGAAGCAGCACGTAGAAAGCGGTGATCTAAAGTATCTTTCAGCGTATAAGCTATGCCAAGATCACATAGAAGTTTTCTTTAGTGCCATAAGAAGCCATGGAGGATATAATAATAATCCAACTCCAAAACAATTTCAATCTTCTTACAAGAGGTTGTTAATGCACACAGGTGTTACAGCTTCCTCACAAGCTAACTGTATTGAGCAAGCACCATCCATTATTTTGGCGATGAGTACCACAACTAAAGTGAAAATGAGGACCATTCACCAACAACTGATTGAAAATTTAGATACCGAGGAAGATATCACCAACGACCACGATTACGCTTTAACTAGTTTAAGTTATTCCAATAAATTATCTTTGTATGTAAATGATGTTGTGGAATATATAGCTGGATTTGTGGTGAAGAACATTAAAAAAAATTAGATTGTGAAATTTGTTTGAGCGCGATCCAGTCAGATATTTCAAAGTCAACCCTGGTGATCAGTAAAAATTATAGTAATGTTAGACAATGTTTAATTCAGCCATCTAAGGATGTGATTCACATTTGTAAAATAGCAGAAAGTGAAATCAGAATTATGGACAAAATGGAGATGTTAAACGGAAATAATCTATTGACGAAATTAATAATCAATATTATGTGCAATGTTCGCGGTGCAGTTTTCGATGCTTACAAGGAAGACATGTACGATAATGATATTGAATCTAACCACATTATAAATTTAATTAAAGTTATCGGTTTTCATTATTGTAGTATTAGATTATATCGTCTGGGTGAAAGTAAACATAACAATGCTGATAGAGTTAGGAGCAAACTAACTAAAATGATTTTGTTTTCTGGACAATAAATAAATGTTTGTAAAGTTAATAAATTAATTACTTGTTTATTTATTTTTTCCTGATACATGTATACTGTATAGCCAAGTTCCTTCCACAAGATTAATGACTTTTAAGTAAATAAAAAAAATGATTTCGTGCACACTTCCAATACGAAGCGTATTTCTATTTGCGTTCTTGCCCACACGTGACGTCACACGCGCCTATTATGTTGGCTTCACCGCGTTGGGAGAGGGCGCGTCTATAAGTTTATATGGTCTAAGGTTTCGGCAACCCAAGAGAACGTTATTCCTACACTCCAACCATGTATGCACTGCTTGGAATAAGGAATAAGAAAGCAATATTTTTCGTGCGATTTGTTCCCGATGTGGCAGCGGCGGCATTAATTATGAGTCATGAGTAAGGATGGGAATTTAAATATCCTATATTTAAAATAGTCAAATATTGAGAATATTTAAACTATTTTAATAACTTTATGTCGGAAATAAAATTACATTATCTAGCAATAAATTATTATTATTTTATAGTAAAATTACAAGATTTCCATTCATTATTAAAATTGTTTTTGTAAATTTCATAAATTTTCAAATAACGTCTTCAACATTTTTAAATTTAAAAAATTTACGAAAATTACCATGTTTTTAAAAAAAGACAAAAGTCTTGAAAATTCATTCAAGAAATGTATAACATTTTTTTAAAAATAACGAAAATCTAAGAAATTTTTGATTTTTGATAAATAACGAAACTCTATGAAGTTTATGAAAATCGTTTAACAATTTGAAAGTTAACGAAAATCTTTGAAATTTCACGAAAAGCATTAAGATTTTGAAAATTGAAGAAATTCACAGAAGACCGTCATGATATTTATAATCAAAAAAATAATCTGAAAGGCGTCAAAATGTTCAAATGAACAATTATTTTAGAAATTCACGAATTTAAGAATTTATTACATTCCTTTAATTAATGATAATTTTGAAAAAAATCACGATTTTTAAAAATTATCGAATATCTTTAAATTTAATGAAAACCTAAAAAATGCATGTAAAGTATCAACGTTTTTAGAATTAACGTTTAACCTAGAAAATTCACGAAAACTGTAAAAATTGTGAAAACTACAAAATATGTAAAGTTATTTAAATTAAATACACTTGGTATTGTTTTACAAATTAAAACTTTATTCCGACTAGTTTCGGTTTGTTAGACCCAGTTTCAAAGGAATGTGTTTCACCAAGTGCCAGATGAGAAATTAATTCAAGAAAAAAAAAGTATTGCGAATCTCATAAAAAAAATAGTTTTATAAATCAAGAAAAATCTGAAAATATTAAAAGTTTAATGAAAATTTAGGAAATTCACGAAAACTGCGAAGATGTCAACATTTCAATGTTACTTAAGATCAGTGTTTTATACGCGTGGCGCATGAAGTAAAATTTCGAGTTGAGAAAAGCCCGAATTTGGATTTGGACGCTAGCGCGTCCAAATCCAAATTCTTGGGGCTTTTCTCAACTCGAAATTTTACTTCATGCTTAGTCTGGGAGTGGAAGACATTTGTTCAACAATTGTTAATATCTTATTTTGTTTTTTTCTGTTTTGTAAAAAAAGTAATATTAATAAAAGTTGTAAAATGATGAATGTTAAAAAAACAAATAATTTGTTAAATACGAAAAAAAATTATGACTTTTTCCATTTGAAATTGGAATCATCAATTTTTACAACAATCGATGAAAAGCTTGGATATTTACGAAAAGAGTCGACATTTTCTAAAGTGACGAAAATCCTGAGATTTCATGAAAAAACGTCGAGAATTTTAAAATTAATGAAAACTTTAAATAATTATAAAAACTCATAATTTTTAAAATCTAACGAAAATCTTAGAAAATTAATAAAAGTTGTAAACATGTTGACAATTATTAAACATCTTTAAAATTCTTTAAAATAATATTTACTATTGTAAAATTAATGGTTAGTCTATTAGACTAGTTTTAATAACCCTAAGACCATTTATCTAAGGTAATAATAAAAGAAATCTTTAAAATTTACGAAAGGAGTCGAAATTTTCGAAGTTAAACCGCAATCGTCAATATTTTTAAAAGTAATCAAAACTAAAACCTTGTAAATTTATAAAAAGTGTTAACATTTTTCTAAAAATTGACAAAAATCTAGAAAATGTATAAAAAGTTTCAACATTTATGAAATTGAGGAAATCCGCCAGAATTTTCAATATTATCAAGATTTTAAAAATTAACAACAATCTTGACAATTTAAAGAGATCTTAAAAGTTCAGAAATAGCGTTTATCTAAATCTTGGCAATTCGCCAAAAGTATTGACATTTTTAAAATTAACGATAATCTAAGAAATTTATTAAAAATTGAGAAAAATCTTTTGAAAATTCATGAAAAGTATCAACATTTTTAAAATTAACGGAATTCCGAAAAATGGACGAAAATTGCTAAGATTTTAGAAATCTTAGAAATTCATGAAAATTGTCAAGATTTTAAAAACATGAAAATCTGATGAACATTTTATGAATCGAAATATCGAAAATCTTACGAAAATGTTCATGGTAAAAATTTTATAATTTGAAGAAAATCTCGACAAATTGAAAATCTCACTAAGATTTTACAAATTGAAAAAAAATCTTGAGAAATTCTCGAAATATTAAAAATCTCATGAAAATTTTATGAATTGACGAAACTCTCGAAATGCCGAAAATCCGACAAAAATCTCGAAATAGTGGAAATCTTATTGAAATTTTATAAATCGATAAAAACTGAAAAGTTTACAAAAATCTCAAAATATCGAAAATCCTCATGAGTTTTTTTCTAAATCGCCAAATATCACAAAATATCGGAAATCTTTGAACATTTTATAAATCGATAAAACGAGTGTTTTCCACTCCTAGACGAAGCATGAAGTGAAATTTCGAGTTTAGAAAAGCCCCGCGTAGAAAATTTTCACAGGGCTTTTCTAAACTCGAAATTTTACTTAATGCGCCATAGGTATAAAACATTGGTTCAAAGTAAAGTCCGAATTTTTAAAATTAATGTATTTAAATATTTTTTCCAAGGCACACTAATTTAATTTTTTTAAATATAATTTTAAATAGAAGATTTATTTCTGTTTATTTCCGACGATAATATTTTTAAAAAACAACATATTGGGCATTATTGGATTCAGAAAAATAATGTCTAATGTAATAAAAATAAAAAATTACAGGCAGCCGTTAAATTTTTTTAGGTTGGGTATTATTTGGCAATGAAGTTATTATTAAAAAAAATCAATATTATTGTCATTTCTTAGTATTTAAACGTCTATTGCCTTTGGGTTTTAGTTCAATAAAATCGGTCAATAAATAACGAAGTTATCGCGTTGGGCGTATTTTATCGAACACCCGGTATACACAGGTGTATTTGTTCTAATTGAACGCACCCACCGGAACGTCGCGTTTGGCTGCATGATTTTATTTTGGTAATAGCATGTGGCGGTTGTGCGAAACTACCATAAGAAATTCGATTAGAAACAATTTACTTTTAATTCATTGATGTAATTTTGCGGGGTGGCAACGGGTGTTATTCACTATATTGCTTTGTGTTTAGTTGTCTTTTTACATCAACTATGATTGATCAATCTATCGGCAATCGTCTGAACTGAGAGCTGCTATTAGATGCTGAAAACTATGGCGCCTTTTTTAAACAAACTAGATTATTCTTATTGATAGTTTTAATACATTGGAGGGTACAAAAAGATATCATTTTAATTTATTTAAGTGTAGATTTAAAGAGGAAAAGTTTACACATGAATCAACATTTGTTAAATGTTAATTAAAAAATGTTTTCTGTAATAAATTAATTCTTGAAAAACATTTTTCATTTTTTTTAAGTTTTTCAAAATATTTTTTTTTCCTTTTGTGGGTTATTATATTAAATGAATTAACAATTCCTTTTTTTTAAAAATAAATAGTTTAAGCGCCAATTTCCAATGTTTGAAACACACTAGGGGGATCATAGCCTTAAGCAAATGGCCATTAAATGGCGTTTACGCTGTCCAACATATGTAAATTGTACACGCCATAATAAATGGTTAAAGATGATCAGTATTCTTCAAGCACTGGTTCGGGACTATACTGATGATGGCGTTGAAGCCTGAAACGCGTATATAGTTAATCGGTGAATAAATGAGTACTGAACACAAATTCATATTCTTGAAGTACGTATTAAGTTTAATTTGAAGTGATACTTTCAGATTTTTAATATTAATTTAATTGTTCAATAATATTCTAAGGAATGTTTTACATTCCTTGATTAAGCATAAAGTAAATACTTCGGGTTTAGAAAAGCCTGAAATTTTGGATTGGTTCAATCCAAAGTTTGAGGCTTTTATAAACTCGAAATATTTACTTCATGCGTCAGGCGTATGAAATACTGATTTATTTTGTGTTATTAATAAGATGAATAAATTGTTTTAAACATTCTACAATAAATCAGTCTTTAAGAGATTGAAATTTTTTATGCTTATAAATCAACGATTTCTATTTAAACTTCTGGTTATATTTAATAATATTTGAGTGTTCCCGGTAATTAAATACGAATACAGAAAACTAAATCAAACCTGTAAAACAAATACGAATAGATTTTAATTAATTTCTAAGTTTTTTGTCAATTTCTTCTCTCTTTATCAATTTTTAAGTAAATAAGTGAATAATTTCACTAATTTAAACATATTTTTTTCACATTCCTTGAAAATGGCTAGGAGCCGAAACTAGTCAGAATAAATAATTAAATTAAGTGAAAAATATCTAGTGATTTTATTGTAAATCATTTTTTTTATATTTAATCATTTTTTATCAAGTGATCAATGAGAAACAAGTTAAAGATATATTTTAATTTATCTAAAAAAACTTGATCATATTTGTTTTGTGCTAGGCCCCCTCCGCTTAAGAAAAAATCCTGGTTACGCCACTGAGCCACTGATTGGTAGAAGTAAGGTGTGGATGTTGGCATATGCGGATGATATATGGTGCTGGAGGAAATAGAAGAGTGACGGAATGGATGAGAGAGGATGGGGCCGGGGTAAGGACGCTGGAGAAGTTGGGGGAAGAGAGGGAAAGCAGGAGGAAGAGAGGGGGTAGCGATTAGTGTAGATATAATGTAGTATTATGCCAATTAAGGTCTTTTTTTTTACTAAAAAATTAACTACAAAATTTGCCACTGTTCAACCTAAATAATAGAACCATATTTAGTTTAAACAGTGGCGAATTTTGAAGTTGATTTTTCAGTGTTCCTCGTACATATCTCGTTAATTGTGTTTTATCATGTCTTGATTTATCTTTGATAAAATAATAACTAACAGTTTGGCCATGTTGTACTTAAAGCCAGTTTGGACTCTATGAATTTGATCTTCAATAACCATTTTTTGTTTAGTTTTGGTCAAATTATCCTCAAGTTATCCCCAAGATGTTTCATCATTTGGTCAATGGCATGATTGCCTGCACGACAGCTTCTAAAATGTTGCTGGAAGTGTATTTTTGAAAGTCTACTACAAATATTTAACATATTCCAATTGTCTTTAAAATTACTAGGATTGCTTAACGTTGATGAGATTGTGTATTAGGTTGCAGCGTATAAATCAATTTATGTGAGATGTTTTTTTGTGTATTGGGTTGCATTATGGTGCTTGTAGAACACTGAAGAACACTCTGTATTATTTCAATAACTAATAAAATTATAATTTCTTAACTCTTGTACAACCACATTTATAATAACATAATATTACTGTACGAATTTGATATGTATTTCCCGAGGTATTATTAAACAAGACTGACAGTTGCGTTGGAAAATAATGATATTACATTTGGTATCGATTGGCATACATGTATTTATTTATAAAACGTGCGCAATTACTTGTTTTTTTACAAATATTTCGTAACATTTATCCTTCAGTCAAATTGATTTATATTATACATGCCGTTTAGTAAATCGTTTCTACTTTGTATTTTTTTTTTGTAACTTACTTTCTAAGTATTGTAGTATAATAAATAACGAAATAAATTGTTACCAGATGTAATCATTTTTGTGTAATGTAATTTTATTTTGATATAAAGGAAACGTTTAACTTTTCATACTACTTTTATTTTACTTTTGTGGATAGTTTAAGGCAGGGGTGTGCAACCCGTCGATCGATGGACCATTTTTGGTCGATCGTCAACTGGTTTGAACCAGGGTTGTTAAAAAAATACGTATTTTTTCATTTTAATTATAACAAACAGTTTTTTTTTTCATTGAAACAGCGTTTGAAACATTAACAATTATGTTTAAAACGTGTTTAAAACATGTTTAAAACACGTTTAAAACAGAACATACAGGGCATTTTTCTTTTGAGTATACATATCCCGATAATTAAGAAAAGAAAAGAAAAAACTGTTTGTTATAATTAAAATGAAAAAATACGTATTTTTTCATTTTAATTATAACAAACAGTTTTTTTTTTCATTGAAACAGCGTTTGAAACATTAACAATTATGTTTAAAACGTGTTTAAAACATGTTTAAAACACGTTTAAAACAGAACATACAGGGCATTTTTCTTTTGAGTATACATATCCCGATAATTATAGCGTTTTTTAAATTTGCGGGAATTTCTTGTTTCAAAGCGGTTAATTTAGGGCTTTCAACGAGTGTTTTCCACTCCCAGACTAAGCATGAAGTAAAATTTCGAGTTTAGAAAAGCCTAAGAATTTGGATTGGCCGCGTAGCGAAGCGGAGCGGCCAATCCAAATTAGGCTTTTCTAAACTCGAAATTTTACTTCATGCGCCACACTTAAAAACACTGATTTACAGTGAAGTTTCAAAAACACACACATACAACAACGATTATAGGCAACCTAATATACGTTAGAGTTATTTTAAACAATTTTTTCAGCGCAGAATTTGACTCTACATATTAGATTGCTAAAGCCGTAAATTTTAAACTTTACGATATTTCAGTATTTTATACGGGTGGCGCATGTAGTAAAATTTCGAGTTTAGAAAAATCTTATTTGGATTGGCTGCTCCGCTTCGCTACGCGTCCAATCCAAATTTTCAGGCTCTTATAAACTCGAAATTTTACTTCATGCTTAGTCTGGGAGTGGAAAACCCTCGTTTAAAGATTCAAATTGAAACCTTTTAAAAAAACAACGAATGTCGTAAAATTTACAGGGTATGCATATGTATACCTGAAATAAATATTCTGTATCTAAAAGACACATGTATGCACATACAGCTGTGATATTTTATTGTTATAAAATGTTGTGTTTAATAATGTAATTTGAAATATCTTTAACAACTTAGCTAACATCTAAAAACGGAAACAAAAACTCTCAATGAAGTAGTATAAAATATATTTTAGCAAATTTAAGATAATAAAAAAAATGTTTTGTACAAATTTAACCTTGAAAACATGTTTTAAACAAATTTAAGATTTAAAACATGTTTAAAACAAAATCGTTTAAAATGCGACGGCTGTTTTTAAACATGTTTAAAACACTGTTATAAAACAAAGTGTGTTAAACTCGTTAGAGAAAGGATACCAAGCAGAGGCTATTTATACTGACTTTTCTAAAGCCTTCGATCGTGTTAACCATAAGGTATTACTAAACAAATTATCGAGGTTTGGCTTTAGCGAAATAGTAGTTCAAGGGTTTAAAAGCTTTATTTTATCTCGTAGGCAGTATGTGAAAATTGACAACTTTCTATCTAATGTGATTTATGTTACGTCGAGGGTACCTCAAGGTTCCCACTGCGGGCCCATTTTGTTTTTACTTTTTATTAATGAAATCAGCCAGTGTATCTGCTTTTATAAATTTCTTATGTTTGCTGATGATTTGAAATTGTTCTCAATAATACGGAGTGTTAATGATAGTATTGCACTTCAAAATGACATTAATAACATTACAACTTGGTGTAGTGTAAATAAACTTAATTTAAATATTAAAAAATGTTTATCAATTTCGTTTAGTCGTTGCAAATTGTTGAAATTCACCTACACCATTCATAACTCTGAACTTAGATGTGTTGATGAAGTTCGGGATTTAGGGATTCTTTTTGACTGTAGATTGACCTTTTCATCTCATATGATTTCAATTTCTAACAGAGCTTTTAAAACACTTGGTGCAATAAGTAGATATTCTTTTAATTTTTCAATTCAAACTATTAAACTCTTATACAGCGTGTAAACGAACTACTGTACAGGCTCTCTACCACATAAGGGGCAGCGCTTAAATAAACAATACCTGCATTTGAAAAAACCATACCTTTAGTAGATAGCTCACAAATAATTATTAAAAATAATTAATAATAATAGGCCACATGTTTGTGGTATCTGCTATACGCGCACATTGCGTATTTTAAGAGAGATTCCACATAGACTGGTCGTTTTTAAACGATTTGGATATCGAATTACACCATCCAGAGAAAAGTGGGTCAGATTGTGAAGAATTATGTCTATGTTATCGTTTTCATAAGTACCCATTGCTGACTAAATTCCGAATATTTTCTAAACGTGTTAATGAAATTCAATATTTTTCCTTATTAGGTTCACACTTCACTTTATCTCCACTCTTATTGAAATGTTTAGATAAGAGCGGCGAGGGTGGATGATTTTTAAACATAAAAATAGTTTACTGTTTAGTCTATGGTGAAACTTATTCCATGAAACATCTACATTTTGTAACATGGCGCGATACGTTTATTCAAACATTGAATTGGCAGACATGTTTCTTATTTACGGTGAAACTCGGTGTAATTCCGCGGAAGCTGTAAGAATTTATCAAGAGCGATTTCCTGAACGACACTTACCACCGCCAAACCAATTTAGAAATTTATTACAAAGAACACGCGACACTCGAAGTTTGCAGCCCGTCGCCGTCGCCGGAGCCGCCGGAGGTGGTGACCGTCCAATGCGATATTTGCGAGCAAGAGATGAAATTTTGAATCTGTTGGAAGCGGATCCTGGTTTAAGTACCCGTATTATCGCCGCTCAGCTAAATGTATCGCACACATTTGTCAGCAGTGTTATACGAGACAATAATTTTTATCCGTATCACTACCAGCGTGTACAACATCTTCAACCCCATGATTTTCCCAAAAGAATTGCATTTTGTCAATGGATTTTGGCACAAAATGTTCAAAATCCTAACTTTACCAAAGACATTTTAGTGACCGACGAATCGTGCTTTACGCGTAATGGAAGTTTTAATTTCCATAATATGCATGTTTATGCAATAGAAAATCCTCGTGTTACGCGTAGAACTCATTTCCAGCATCGCTTCTCCCTTAATATCTGGGCAGGTATTTTAAATGATTAATTAATTGGGCCATTTATGTTCCTATTTAATTTGAATGGAGAACGATATTTACGATTTTTGCAAGATGACCTTTTAGATCTTCTAGAAAATGAACCCTTAGCGGTTCTTAGAAGAATGTGGTATTTGCAAGATGGTGCGCCAGCTCACTATGAAAGGCGCGTTAGAAGATATTTGGATGATGAGTTTCCAGGACGTTGGGTTGGTCGTGGAGGCCCTGTACCATGGCCTCCAAGAAGTCCGGATTTAAACCCTTTAGATTTTTTTCTTTGGGGATACTTTAAAAGTGAAGTCTACACTACGGAAATTGACAATGCTGAAATGCTGATACAACGAGTAAACGCCGCGGCTAATACCATTCGTGAAAAACCTCGTGAAATGTTTGCTACTGTTCGTGCAAATTGGATACGTAGAGCCCAAATGTGCATTGAGTGCGGCGGACGTCAATTTGAACACTTATTGTGATTTTTTTTATACGTGACCCAGTTTCATCTAGTAATTCTAGACAGTGTGTGTGTGTGTGTGTAGTGTGTGCTAAATACGTCTCGCAGTAGTAACAGTAAATAAACAATACCACAAATGAGTGACCTAGTTTCATCTAGTCATTCGAGACAGCGTGCGTGTTTAGTGCGTGCGAAGTGATTTATGCGCCTCGCAGTAGTAAAAGTATATAAAAAATACAATAACTTACGCATCCACGAAAAATATCATGAACACAGGTAACCAGAAGTTCTCAAAAAGTAAGAAATGCATGAAAAATTATGAAAAATCCCATATTTTTTTTCCGATTTTATTTTTGCTGCAATTGGTGTCAAAATATTTTGTGTATACGCCCTTAAGGGGATGTACATTAGTTCGATTACATGCTGTATATCGCATTAGTAACATGTCAACTTGAATAAGGCTCGATAATTTGGAATCCGTTCTACGCTGTACACTCTAATAATATTGAAGCTGTGCAAGGTAAATTTTTGAGAATGATTTTATTTAAGTTATTAATATCTTACGTCAATTTTAGTCATTTAAATATGTTGCAAACTTTAAATTTAACATCTTTAAAGTATAGGCGGATTATGTGTGATGTATCATATGGCTTCAAATTAATTAATGGATTTGTTGATTGTAGTGTGTTGTTATCTAATTTAAACTTTAACTTTTGTTTCACGAAGATTCGCTTAATGCTGCATACCACAAATTATGCAATGCATAGTCCTAAGAATAGAATCATGAAATATTGTAACATTCTATATTCTAATCCTAATTTTGATGTATTTGATGACTCGATTATTAGATTTAAGAATCGTTTGCGGGTTATAGATTTAATATTTGTTTGTAATCCTGATCCTTAATACATTATTATCGTTATATTGTTTCTTTTATTTTATTTTTATTATATTATTATTAACTCCATTTTTCCTATTTTTTATATTTATTTAGTTATCTAGTTTTCCTGATACCTTTTGTTGAATATTATTAAGTTTAAATGTGCATTCTTAAGGTTACATGAATTTAGTTTCTATAAATATATTTTTTGTATATTGTTTACTTATACTCTTCCTTTTGTGTATATTGTTGTAATAGGTGATTATCCGTCAATAAACTAAACTAATAACAACCCTGGTGTGAACCTCCGACTAGATTTTGTAAAAAGTAATATACAATATAATACTGCTAGATCAGTATTAAAAATACACTTCTAAAGCAGAATTCAAATTATACTGCTAACCAAGAATATTTAGAATTTTACAATATTCCAGTGTTTTACATGCGTGGCGCATGAAGTAAAATTTCGAGTTTAGAAAAGCCCGAAAATTTGGTTTAGTCGCCTCGTTTCGTTGCGCGACCAAACCAAATTTTTAGGCTTTCAGTTAGAGCAGTGGTCTCCAAACTACGGCCCGCGGGCCAAATCCGGCCCGCGACTTGCATGAATCCGGCCCGCGATTGTTTGTAATTTTTTTGTAAATGTCATATTTTGAAATATTGTAACAATTGTTCCTTAAATTTTTCATAATTTTATAAAATTAATCGGATCTTGGCCGACTTTATTATGTAGAATTGGCCCGCGAAGAAGATAGTTTGGAGACCCAGGAGTTAGAGAAATACGTACGGGATTTTGAAAATATTAGTTTTTGTGTAATTGGCGAGCATTTGAAGTTAATAGCACAATTTTTTACCTAAAAAATAACATTCATTTGTAGATATAAAATATAATTCAACTAATCGAAAATTCCGTACGTATTTTCCTGCGAAATGTTGTTTCAAAGATTCGATAAAATTTTGGATTGAAAAACTTACCCACCGAACAAGCACATTAAGTAACGTTTTATCAACATTAAAATAACGTTTAATGTTGCTACAATGTTGATATACCGTTATTTGTTTGTTTTTTCCTCAGTGGGTAAACTTCTATGAGTTATGCTGCGAGCCGTTTTGAAAAGTGTTTCGAGAAAATCGCATTTAAAGTTTTGAGTAGTTGATCAGGAGCAGTCCGAAGCGCTTGGAAAAAAGCTCTACACTTTATTGAAAACGATTTCGAGATGGTATAAAACTTTTGTCACTTTATTATAAAATCTAGATACTCTGATCCATCTAGAATCTAGATGGATCAGAGTATCTTTTAGGACAATGAAAAAATCGACTTTAGAAAATTCTAGTGTTGTAACCTCTTATGTACATTTTTAACATTTAGCAAATAGCTCTTTAATAATTCAATTATTGCTGATATTTTCGTAGTTTTAGTCACAGACATTTTTAACATATAGAAACAACAATCTCGGTGAGTATTATTATAATAAAAATGTAAATAAATTGGAGTTGTTTATATTACATTGTTATACAGATAGTTTTATATAACACCGAACATTTTCATCCAATACAATTTGACACCTTTAATTTTTAAATTATGTGTAAATTGGGTTGCCTACATGACCATTAAAAATTGTAGCCAATCAATTGCAATTAATGCCTCAACTTGTACATACAAGGATTTTTTCTTTCAAGTATACATGTCTTAATTACAGCGTATATGCCGTAAATCTGTAGATACTCGTTGTTTCTTTTAAAAGAGTTTAATTTTAAACTTGAAATACGTTGTACATTTCCGACTCTCGGTTTATTAAAAGAATTTAATTTGAAGCTTTAAACGAGTGTGTTCCACTCCCAGGCTAAGCATGAAGTAAAATTTCGAGTTTAGAAAAGCCTGAAAATTTGGTTTGGTCGTGTAGCGCGAAGCGCGGAGCGGCCAAACCAAATTTTCAGGCTTTTCTAAACTCGAAATTTTACTTCACGCGCCACCGGTACAAAACACTGATATCACGAAGTTTAAAACACACCGCTAAACTTTACATTGCATCAGTGTTTTGTACCGGTGGCGCATAAAGTAAAATTTCGAGTTTAGAAAAGCCTGAAAATTTGGTTTGGCCGCTCCGCGCTTCGCGCTACGCGACCAAACCAAATTTTCAGGCTTTTCTAAAGTCGAAATTTTACTTTATGCTTAGCCTGGGAGTGGAAAACACTCGTTTAAAGCTTCAAATTACATTCTTTTGATAAACCGAGCGTCGGCAAGTGTACAAGGTATGCTAATGTATACTTAAAGGAACAATTCTCGTTATGAAAATGTTCGGTGTTACATAAAACTCTCTGTATGTATGTTTAATGGTAAAAGCATTAATTATAAAAACAATTTATTGTTGTTGTTGTTAAAGCGATGAATGACACGTACTGAGAATGAAGTACAATGTACCTTGAAATTATGTAACACAACACAACATTCGTCAGTATTCATTCCGTTTAGTAGGTTAATTAGAATACGAAAAAAGGTCGAAATTAAACTGAATGTCAACTTTAATACATACAAATACAATTAGTATAACGATTGTAATGGATATCGTATGAATAAAATATCACTTGTAGCACTCATAAGTTGAAAGTGCTGCAATAATTAGAATTATGCACTTTAAATTTAACTCTTATTATATTCAATTTTTATAAATAATAAAATTTGTACTTTTTAAAATTATTTAATCATTCTGTTTCTGATTTAATAACATGAAATTTTAATAACATGAAATGCTGGCATTTTATAACAATATGCATACAAATATCGATATACTTTTCAATTATAATTCAATTTTTACAATTTAAATATGCTCGGATTTATTGTGGACGCGATTGCCTTTAGGATAAATGTTTAAGAGGGACAATTTTTACTGGTAGTGTGTTTCTGAGGTACAAGATGGCGCAGAGATAGCAAAATTGTAGAAAATAGTTTTGACTATGTATTGGTTCATAGTGGTTGTCGAATTTGATCACAAGGAGAGGGCCCAGATCCACACCAAATAATATAAAACTGCCATTTATCAATATGAATTTGAACGTGCATTGAAATGTTCTAACAAATTCACTTTTCCTCGGACTCAAAGTTTTCGCCTGAATTTATTACGATTGGTGAAGCAGCAACGCTGTGAGGTATTACCAACAAAACTTCATATATTTAACGCTTGCTAAATATAAACAACTAGATATTGCTTGCATTCTCGGACGAACTATAGTATATCCAAGAATCCAGGCAATACGTTAATGGGTTTAAAGTCCCCGCATTGTTGCCAAGAGTACATGTAAACATTCAACATAACCTAAAAACCCGTCCGAAAACGTTAGGTGCTAGATTCCTAACGTTGAGTTATGAATGGTTAAAAAGTGGTGAATTATGGTTAAGCTGTAGTGACGCAGCAAGGAGAGGGCCCAGATCCACACCAAATAACAAAACTGCCATTTATCAATAAGAATTTGAACGTGCATTGAAATGTGATTATTAATGTTATTACGATTTATTACGAGTGATGAAGCGGCAACGTTGTGGGGCATTACGAACAAAACGTCATATATTTAACGCTTGCTTTAGCGTTGTGTTTAGGGAGTTTAGAGATGTCGGAATGGCAATGAAAACAACTAAATATTGCTTGCATTCTCGGACGAACTATATATATAATTATGAATATGCAAAATATAATAATAATAATAATAATAAAAGAGTTGAATATCATTATCTACAATTTTATACTCTGTCCGTGGTGCAAAAGCCATGAAAAAGTGATGAAATATCAAGGTAAAAATGTTTAAATTTGCCAGAATTTTGAAAAAATCGAAAATTGTCGAAAATCGATGAAATGTTTAAATTTGATAAAATGCTAACACAATGTCAAAAAGTGATGAAATGTCAAGAAATATTAAAATGTGACAACAGTTTGATGTATGTAAAAAGTGATAATCTATAATAAAATAATGTTTCAAATATTTTAAACTTAACAATTAATCAGTGTTTTTATGCGCGTGGCGCATGAAGTAAAATTTCAAGTTGAGAATAGCCAGAATTTGGATTTGGACGCTACTCGTCTGGGGGCCTTTTTCAACTCGAAATTTTACTTCATGTTAAGTCTGGGAGTGAAAAACATTCGTTGAAAAATAATCACTGGCTTTTATACAATATTTTCATTAATTTTGAAAATCTTGAGGGTTTTCAAATCTTTGTTCAATTTTGAAAATTTTGTCAGTTTTCGTAAATTTCCAAGATTTAAATTAATTTTTAAATATTTGACGACTCGTGAATTTTTCAATACGTTTGTTAATTTTCAAACTTTGTTTTAGTTTCCAAGATTTATAACATTTTTTAAAATGTTGACAAAAATCATGCATTTCTTGGCTCCTTTCGCTACTTTTTAAAACCTTGACGCCTTTCATTTATTTCTTAGATTTTAGTTAATTCAAAAGAAATCCCCGGTATTCATAAATTTAAATTTCTAAGAATTTCGTTTATTTTCGGGTTCGCAAATTTCAAAGAAATTTATTTGACACGTAATATAAGGCGTTCCTTCAAAACGTTTATTAATCTTTAACGATTATTACAGGGCATTTCTCTTTTGAGTATACATATCCCGATAATAACAGCGTTTTTTAAATTTGCGGGAATTCGTTGTTTAAAAGCGATTAATTTGAGGCTTTTAACGAGTGTTTTCCACTCCCAGACTAAGCATGAAGTAAAATTTCGAGTTTAGAAAAGCCTAAGGATTTGGATTGGCCGCGTAGCGAAGCGGAGCGGCCAATCCAAATTAGGCTTTTCTAAACTCGAAATTTTACTTCATGCGCCACACTTAAAAACGCTGATTCACATTGAACTTCAAAAACACCCATACACAACAACAATTATAGGCAATCCAATATATGTTAGAGTTATTGGGTTGCCTATAATCACTGTTTTAAATAATTGCTTCAGCGCAGAATTTGACTCGCGTTTTATTCACGTTTACATATTAGATTGCTAAAGCCGTATATTTTAAACTTTACGATATTTCAGTGTTATGTACGCGTGGCGCATAAAGTAAAATTTCGAGTTTAGAAAAGCCTAATTTGGATTGGCCGCTCCGCTTCGCTACGCGGCCAATCCAAATTCTTAGGCTTTTCTAAACTCGAAATTTTACTTCATGCTTAGTCTGGGAGTGGAAAACACTCGTTAAAAGCCTCAAATTAACCGCTTTGAAACAACGAATTCCCGCAAATTTAAAAAACGCTGTTATTATCGGGATATGTATACTCAAAAGAGAAAATCCCTGTAATAATCGTTAAAGATTAATAAACGCTTTGAAGGAACGCCTTATATTATGTGTCAAATAAATTTCTTTGAAATTTCCGAACCCGAAAATAAACGAAATTCTTAGAAATTTAAATTTATGAATACCGGGGATTTCTTTTGAATTAACTAAAATCTAAGAAATAAATGAAAGGCGTCAAAGTTTTAAAAAGTAGCGAAAGGAGCCAAGAAATGCATGATTTTTGTCAACATTTTAAAAAATGTTATAAATCTTGGAAACTAAGAAAAAGTTTGAAAATTAACAAACGTATTGAAAAATTCACGAGTCGTCAAATTTTCAGGCTGTTCTAAACTCGAAATTTTACTTCATGCTTAGTCTGGGAGTGGAAAACCCTCGTTTAAAGATTTAAATTGAAATTTTCTAAAAAAACAATGAATGTCGTAAAATGTACAGTGTATGCATATGTATACCTAGAAGAAAAATTTACACTTGTATAAAAATTTTGAAGATTAACGGAAAACTTGAAAATAGATTTTGAAAATTATCGAAAATCTTTGGATTTCACAAAAACCGTCGAAGTTTTGAAAATTTACGGACATTTTGGAAATTACGAAAAGCGTTTAGATTTTTATATTTGACTAAAATTCATGAAAAATGAGATTATGAGAATTAACTAAAATCGTGGAAATTCATGAAAATTAACGATAGTTTATGAAAATCAAGAAAATTGCTAACGTTTTAACATATGACGGAAATATCGAGAATTCATGAATAGAATCAATATTTTGAAAATTTACAAAATTGACAATAACCGTCAGAATTTTAAAAATTAACGAAAATTGTGAAATTTCATAACACGCGTCAAAATTTTAAAAATTAATAAAAATCTTGGGGAAATTAATTAAAAACAAATTGAAAAATTCAGGAAATTTAAAAATTAAAGGAAATCTAGGAAAAGTTACGAAAAGCGTTAAAGATTAACTAACATTTTGAGTTTTCATTAAAAATTCTTGAAACATTGAAAATAAACTAAAATCTTTTAAATTCACGGGGCCAAATAATTATGATTATTTTTTTTTTATTTTGGGTTTTACGTAATCTATTTCCGCTGCTATGGCCAATCATGACGCCGGAGATTAGGTCTTCAGCTATCCGGGAATTTTGCCGAACCCGGTGGGAGTTCCAACCCACCGGTAGGGATCTTTAACGTGCACGCAACATCCAGGCAGTACACGGGTCCTACATGCATTTAACGTCATATCCGAGAAGACGGAGTGTTTGGCATATTTATCCTAACCTATATAAATGCAGACAACTTGTTAGGCCGGTAAACATAATAAAAATTTATTAAAATCTTTTAAAATGTCGAAAATAACAAAAAATCGTTCATTTAGGTAAATTATAAATAAAAAAGGAATTTTTCCGACTCAGTACTTGAGTCAACATTTACTGGCATTCCACATTCATATTTAAAACATGAATCCAGAAATGCAATTGTATTTACGAAATGTTCTGGGAAATATTTCAACAATGTCTTTCTTTGTTGTAAAGGGTGTTTTTTCTAAAGGTATAGAACTACATTTTGTAATAAAACACATAAAAATCAATAACGAACAGATATTTTGGCTTTAACAGGTAACCAATGTAATGGCATTTCATGTTTAAAAATAATTTTGGTCATGTGACCACCGCGATTGCGTCTTAGAATGGTTCATTATTGGTTCAATTTTTCATAACTTTTTCCAATGTGGCTGAGTAAATCTCTCCAAAGTTGACTTCTAAGACTTCAATCGTTGCTGGTTTATCAGCATAGACCAGATTTGACGTAGCCCTACAAAAAGTAGTAGAATGGGATCATAAAAAAAACACTTTTATTCCTTACTTCACTTTTATTTTTATTTGTTAGATGTACATTTCGAGCGCAACGCACTTATTATCAATAACAGTTATTGATAATGAGTGCTTTGCACTCGAAATGTACATCTAACGAATAAAAATAAAAGTGAAGTAAGGAATAAAAGTGTTTTTTATTATGATTAAATACTCCACATAACTCAATAAAACAATTAGATTAGGCCAATTAGGCCAGTGGTGGGGAAACTTTTTTCAAGACGGGCCATTTGTAATAACCAGACAATCGTAGCGGGCCAAAGAATAATGCTTAATCGTAGGTAGGTAGTTTTTATGCGGGTCGTCACATTACGAAGTAAGAACGCGTTCAAACATTCTCACGACGGCACTCTTAAACGGGCCGGATTAAACCTTTCCGCGGGCCGGACTTGGCCCGCGGGCCGTAGTTTCCCCATCACTGCTATAGGCGGTCAATTAACAGGCCCATGTCTCGAAATAATTTGATCACCAAACTTCTTCCCTAACAATGTGAGAGTTTCACGCGCAGCGTGGCAAGTTGCGCCGTCCTGTTGAAACTATTTAATTCTCAATAGATTTGCATTGATGTTGTGGATCAAAAAAATTGAAATTATTGACCTGTAGCGCTCGCCATTGATAGTAACATTGGGTGTGTCTTGATTTTTTAAAAAGTAGGGGCCAATATGCCTCCAGCATGCAATTAACACTACACAGTAACACAATTTTGCTTATTTACGAGTTTATTTAGCCAAAAAATCTGTAAAAATCTGTAAATGGGCGGAAATATTCTATAAGTTTGACGCACAAAGCGCGCATTTTCGAAATACATTTCCACAATTTGTAATCGTTGCTCGACTGTGAGCTTTAGCATGATAATTTGCCAAAGCTTATGTTAAAATGGTAAAATTGTTTGTCATTGTAATTTCTTTGTAACTAATAAGTCGATTTTCCTAATACTTCAATTCTTGGTAATTGTAAGTATTCAAAGTTGTTTGAAATGGATGCGTTTTCTATTTTTATTCACGTTTTAGAATCGATTTTGTCAATGTTTCCACGATCTACTTTAAACTGTACGTAGATAACACACGTGTTGGTTAATGCTGATGATTAATAACACAAGATAACGTGTGAATTATGTTAATTACACAACTATTCGTTCAAATATAAAAGTAATACGAATTAAATTGTATTTGGATTTCATTCAAAAACCACAATAAAAAAAGATAAAATATCTAATACTTTTATTAAAATACAGGAAATATGAATACAGGTAATAATTTTAAATGTTTGTTTATTTTTATAAAAGCGTTCAATCTGAATCTACTAACGAGTGTTTTCCACTCCCAGGTTAAGCATGAAGTAAAATTTCGAGTTTAGAAAAGCCTGAAAATTTAGTTTTGTCGCGTAACCAAATTTTCAGGCTTTTCTAAACTCGAAATTTTACTTTATGCGCCATGCGTATAAAACACTAACATATTGTGAAGTTCAAATCAGGGTTGTTATGTTTAAAACACTGTTTTAAAACAGTGTTTTAAGGTCGAAAATTTACATGTTATTTGGCCATAAGAACGAACAACGATTAATCTTCCACAAGAATGAAAATAGATCTTTAAAACTTATACATATTGTACATTGAAGCTTTGCGTATAAATTGACAGTATTTTTTTTCCAAAAAAATGGTTCTTAGATTAAATATAAATTAAATAATGGAACACTGTCAAACGATCACATAAATCCGTGGAATACTTCCATTGTAAACATTATTTCTTCTTCATATTGCTTTAATTTATTGAGGTAATTATTATAAACATGTTGTATTAAATAGATTGATCGAAAATAAATGGTAAATAAAACTAATCGTTGCTTAGAAATCTCCATCAGAGCAATGTAAAATTTGATTATGTTTTAAATAAATAGGGGGCAGCATCGTGACTTTTTCGTGATATTTAAAAAAAATACTATGATTTCTAAAAACATGTAAAAAAAGTAAGATTTGATATGTACAATTCGTATACAATATTCATTACCATTAGACCGACCTTGAATTGCGAATGCATTTTTTCTGACGCGGACCGTTTACTCATAATGTTATTGATACACAACAAAGGAAGACGTTGTCGAAATATTTCCCACTACATTTTGTAAATATAATTGCATTTCTGGATTCGTGTTTTGAATAGGAATGTGGAATGCCAATAAATGTTGATTCAAGTGCTGAGTCTGAAAAAATCCTTTTTCATTTATAATTTACCAAATTAAACGTGCGGCACTCGGCAATAATTTATATTTGATTTTTGATAGTAATCATTTAAATTACCTATGCTGTTGCAAATAACTTGAATTTATATTTAATGTTGCTAGAATTTAACTGTTTGTCAACAATATTTTAAATAATAATATGAAATATCGAATTCAAATCATTAATGGTGGAGGTATCTACTTCGTTATGCAGTGTACACACCTCTTCATATCGTATGTTCAATTAAGAAAAATCTCTAATCGCCATGGAAAATATTCTAGGTTGGCAACTCTAAAAATATACATTAAAATTATTGTGACTGACGTTTTCTATATCAATTCCTGAAGTGTGTAGCCAACTTAAATTTGAAAAAAGTTGAAATCATGGCTCTCTAGGGTTTTTTTTATTGAACATATGATATTAATTATTATTTTAATTATAAGTTTTATTTTTGTTTTCTCTTTAGTGATTTATTTGAAATATAGCTTAAATTCTGTGGAAATATTCGAATAGAACCCTCAAAATAGTATTTGCTATGAATAGGCAGTGTGTGTCATCTAAATTTATTAAGACACAAAACATTAATTGAATTCAGCATAAGTGTTCATACCGAAAAATATCAGATCATAAAATGGACTTTTGCTGGACATTCTTTGCGTGCTAAGTATTTCTGACTTATTTAGTATCAATCAACAATTACTATGATCGTTCAGAAATTAGAGGAGAATGGTTGTGTGAACCTCATATTCCCCCCCTCTGGCTACGGCCATGGTTAAGTGTACCTTTTAATTTAATTCGATTCAACACAAATAATGAATTTGTGCCTTTGAACTGGAGTCTGAATAAAGTCGGTATTATTATACATCAATTATATTTTCTTAATTTGTATACACATAAATAAATGTGTACAGGGTGGTCTAATTTCGATGTTGCTTATGATGGTAAATATAAGAGTTACAAAAATCCAATGGCGCAGTCGCGATCTCTTTTTTTTAAACTAGCATAATGCCGAAAACAAAAATGCACCATCTTGTTTTTTTCAGAAGTTATAGGGCAACATCGGGTTGGTTTTCTTGATTTTTAACTTTAATTAATATCTTGCGTAATTTGTAAGGTAGACAAAAACTATAAATACCTTCTTAAGGCACTTTTTTAGTAGGATCCAGTGGCGTAGGTATTTTTTTATTTTATGCACACATTTTCAAGTTATGACAAAATAATATTTTTTTAAATGTAAATCATAGTTGGCTTTAATATAGTTGATAAGAGTGTTTTTCACTGATTTTAAAAATATATTTGTCAATAAAACACTTTTTACTTTGTTTAACCACTGGATCTTACATTTAATTGTGTGACTAGTTTCGACTATCTAGTAGTCATTCTCAAACTAAAGTAAATACAAATTACACGTTAAAAACTATTTATACGGCTTCGAAGAGAGGGGTGTACATTAGGTCAACCTGGTCATTAAGAAGGGAAATTCCGGGATTAATTCGGGCCTTGTGTATTTATATTTAGCGGAATTTTAAATGCTCTATTTATCATTGTATAGAAACTAGCTTTTTTATGAATTTGTGGGTGGCGGCATTTGAAATTCCGCTAAATATAAATGATAGAAAGAAAGAGATCAATACAATAAAGGAAATAGCATTGAATAATGGCTACACAACTTCACTAATAGACAATTTAATTCATAATTATGAAATGAAAGAGGTGCAGAAATTCTTCTACCCTAGAATTAGGTCAATAGATAATCAACATTTTAAAACAATCAGCTACTATGGTACAATAAGTTGTAAAATTAAAAACATCCTTAAAAAATGTAACATTAATGTAATATTAAAAACGCCCCATAAACCTAATAATATAATTTTCAACCCAAAAACAAAACTTAATCCCCTAGTTAGATCAGGCATTTATAAATTGAACTGCGAAAATTGTAAAGGTGTGTACATTGGACAATCTGGTCGTAGAATCGAAATAAGGTTGAAAGAACAAGAGCGAGCCTTTAGATTAAAACATAATAGTTCTACCTATGTTAACCATCTTTTAGAAGAGAATCACACTTTTGGCGAGGATGTACTTTCAGTAATCCATTTTGCCGAAAAAGGTCGTAAAATGGATTTACTGGAAGCACTAGAAATACACAAGGCCCGAATTATTCCCGGAATTTCCTTTCTTAATGACCAGGTTGACCTAATGTACACCCCTCTCTTCGAAGCCGTATAAATAGTTTTTAACGTGTAATTTGTATTTACTTTAGTTTGAGAATGACTACTAGGTAGTCGAAACTAGTCACACAATTAAATGTAAGATCCAGTGATTAAACAAAGTAAAAAGTGTTTTATTTACAAGTGTATTTAAGATGTACCACAAAGTGAACGCCTACAACACCAAACAATTAAAAATATATAGTTTTGTGAATTTATCTTAAAAAAAAACAGTGTTACTATAGAGTAGAAACTAGCTTAAAATCTGCCAAATAATATAATATGGAAGAAAATAGCCATTTTTGATCATTTGCATGCTCAGTTTTAATTATGATAAACATTATATATAATAATAATTCTCTTTTGAGTAATAAATATATTATTAGACAGAACATAATTTCATTTTCAAATCGTGTTGGAAGAACAGAATTCTTTGCTGTTGCAGTGGAATAATTAATTCAAATTAAGCATACAAATAATTAAAAAAGGCTATTGTCTTCCGTATTGTATTATTTAGCAGATTAAAAGCTGGTTTCTATTCTATAGTAAGATTGTTTTTAAGATAAATTCACAAAAGTATATATTTTTGAAATCAGTGAAAAACACTATTTTCAACTGTGTCAAAGCCAACTATGATTTACATTTAAAAAAATAATAATTTGGCTATAACTCGAAAATGTGTGCATGAAATAAAAAAATGCCTACGCCACTGGATTCTACTTAAAAAAGTGTCTTAAGAAGATATTTATAGTTTTTGTTTATCTTACAAATTACGCAAGATATTAATTAAAGTTAAAAATCAAGAAAACCCGATTTTGCCCCATAACTTCTGAAAAAAACAAGATGTTGCATTTGTGTTTTCGGCATTATCTTAGTCTCAAAAAAAGAGATCGCGATTGCGCCATCGGTTTTTTCTAACTCTTATATTTACCGAGATGCCCATAAGCAACATCGAAATTAGACCACCCTGTACATGTAATACATATATTTATATTGATTGTAATTCATAATAATATAATAAAAATAAGTATTGGAAATGAGACAAGCAAAAACTGTTGTATGTATGTCGATTGAAATTAAAATCGTGAATATTTATTTATTCAGTTTACTTGTCTAGTCTAATTCAATACCCATTCATTTGCCCGGTGCTATCTAAACAAACAAACAACGCGCTCCGCGCTCATAATTTTTATTATTCGTTCTAATAAAATTCGGCAGGCACTATAAACCAATACATAGTCAAAACTACTTTCAGCAATGTTGCTATATCTGCGCCATCTCGTATCCCAGAAACACACAACTAGCGAAAATTGGCCCTCTTAAAAGGTTTTGTTTTAAACATGTTTTAAATCTTAAAATTGTTTAAAACATATTTTAAACGTTAAATTTGTTTAAAACGTTTTTTTATTATCTTACATTTACTAAATTATATTTTTATACTACATTAAGATATTTTGTATACATTTTTAAATTTTAGCATAATTGTTGAAGATATTTCAAATACCATTATTAAACATAACATATTGTTACAATAAAATATCACAACTGTGTATGCATAAATTTTATTTTTAAATACAGCGAATTTTTCTTTCAGGTATGCATACACTGTACATTTTACGACATTCGTTGTTTTTTTTAAAGATTTCAATTTGAATCTTTAAACCCCCGTTTAGACTAGACTAAGCATGAAGTAAAATTTCGAGTTTAGAATTGCCTGAAAATTTTATTGGCCGCATAGCGAAGCGGAGCGGCCAATCCAAATTAGGCTTTTTTAAACTCGAAATTTTACATTATGCGCCACACGAATAAAACACTGAAATATCGGAAAGTTTAAAATATACGGCTTTAGCAATCTAATATATAGATGTGAATAACACGTGAGTCAAATTCTGCGCTGAACAAATTGTTTTAAACAATGATTATGGGCAACCCAATAACTCTAACGTATAATTAGGTTGCCTATAATCGTTGTTGTATGTGTGTGTTTTTTTTAACTTCACTGTAAATCAGTGTTTTTAAGCGTGACGCATGAAGTAAAATTTCGAGTTTAGAAAAGCCTAATTTGGATTGGCCGCTCCGCTTCGCTACGCGGCCAATCCAAATTCTTAGGCTTTTCTAAACTCGAAATTTTACTTCATGCTTAGTCTGGGAAAAAAACTGTTTGTTTTAATTAAAATGAAAAAATTCTTTTTTTTTAACAACCCTGGTTCAAATACGTATACTGCTTATGTTTAATCTCACGTTAATACATTTTACAAATATTTATTCCGTTCAACAGACTCTTTCGTTTTCAAAATTCGATCGTGGAGGAAATATTTGTGTTATTCCATTTGTGAAATTGTTTGTTTTAGATGTTATTTGTTTCGTGTAAGTTTGAGGAAGAGGAAAGTTTTGATTAGCGGAAGTGGCCGTTATCGATTAAAGAATTAACTGTTTACTCACATCGAACCCCTCGAATTTACGTCCACCAAATTCGTCCTGCTTTGTGTTCCATTTAATCCTTGGGCATATCCTAAAAAAAAAATGTTTGAACAACAATTTTTGTTAAACGTAATATTCCGTTAAAAAGACAATTAAATTATTATGACGTTGTAATTTACATGAATATTATGGGAATTTTATTCTAAGAGAAGCGCCCCCTCCCCCATTTGTAGCGTTGAAAAAGTAATGAAAAATTATTTTTTGTGTCACAAATACAAAATATTAATCGATAAGGCTAATAAATGTTGAAAGTTTATTTTCACTTTTATATAAATAAAACAATTAACACTTTCAAATATATATAAATATGAAAGTGTTAAATTGTTTTATTTATACAAAAATAGAAAATAATTTGTTTCTAAGAAATAGTAGTAAATAGACAATAAATAAAGCACAATGGGCCTAATGAGGCCTCAGTGCAGTGCAGAAATGCGCACTCCCCAAAGAACCAGAACCAGAGAATAAATATAGCTTAAAATTTAAGCTTCCTTTAGCTTCCTATAAAGTAAACGTGCAAATTCTAAACAGTATATTTTAAACTGCACAATATTTTAGTATTTTATACGCGTGGCGCATAAAGTAAATTTTCGAGTTTAAAACAGCCTGAAAGTTTTGGTAAACTCGAAATTTAGGCAATAGATATTATAACCCAAATGTGGTCTTAGAAATACAACTATTGTCAGATTTTATATAGGGTGTCCTATTTTTTATGGACACGATAAAATAAACGAACTATAACCGTATAGTTTTAATTTACAAATACATAAAAATACTTAACCACTTCACATTCTTTCAAATACTTGCAAGAATATAACTTTATATAAAAGTTTCATCGTTTATAAAGACTTATAAAATTTTGAGTTTTATGAACACGATGAATTAAACAAACTAACGGTAAAGTTTCAATAAAAATCGTTTTAACTTTGTTTGTATAACACAATTTATAGTATAGTTTCAATTTACAATTACATAAAAATACTTAACTACTTCACATTCTTTCAAATACTTGCAAAAATATAACTTTATCAAAAAGTTTAATCGTTTATAAAGACTGACAAAATTTCGAGTTAGCAAACTTTTGCTATAGTTATAGTTTTCAAACACGAACCCTTCATTTAAAAAAAGTTTAAAAAATCAAACATACGTGGTACTGAAAAGGCACTTGTGGGTATCGCGTAGATTCTAGTCGGGTCTTCCATGATAACAATAAGCTTTCTCGATCATTCTGCACTTTCATCACTCTCCCTCGATTCCTAGTGTCATTGTTGTTACCAGCAGCGCATCCACCGGTAAACTGTTTGACAGTCACAACATTCCGCGGTTTTTATCATATCGGACAAACGCGTACGTAACGAAATGGACATCGATCGTATGAATATCGATTGGGCCACTAGGTGCACACACATATACCTACTAAAGTATTTCCTACGAAAAACCATCATTCATTAATGGCTAAACACAATGCACCATTATTGCTTTAGCGTTTTCTATTAATGATGCGGATTGATTTATTACAAACTTCCGTAAACGATCAAATCCTACTGCAAGTTTCGTAATGCAATACCCTTTGCATTACGAAACTTTCAATAGGATTTTATCAAAAATAATTCAAATTCAAAACTATTTGAATTCGAGAAAATAAGCTTATGCTTCTTATAGTTTGGACACTTTAAACATAATATATAAAATTACAAAATATATTATCGTTTATATAAGTTTTTTTTTAAAAAAAGGTCAAATAAATACTTTCTGTGGAAATACAAATACTATGGCTATTACCCACTGAGCAAATCTATTAAGTAATGTTTCATCAATATTAAAACAACGTTTAATGTTGCTAGAATGTTGATATAACGTTATTTGTTTGATTTTTGCTCAGTGGGTAGAATTTCTTATGAATCAAGGGGTTCCGCAAGGATCTACCTCAATCCCACTTTAATTTTTCAAAATAATGTTTTCTATTTGCAGGAGAATTTAAATATGATTGTATTTTTGAAATAAAAACACTTGGTTTGTTTCACTAACGTTTTACTTATTATTCCGACTAGTTTCGGCTTCTAGCCATTATCAAGGAATGTGATGAAGTGAAGGAAGTGAAGTGAAGTGAAGGATGTGTGAAGGAATGTCACATTCCTTGATAATGGCTAGAAGCCGAAACTAGTCGGAATAATAAGTAAAACGTTAGTGAAACAAACCAAATGTTTTTATTTCAAATTTTATTTTAATCATGTTTCACTAAGTGATTAATGAGAACATTGTGAAAGATATATGATTGTATTTCCTAATGTTCATTAAACACCTGAATATTTTCAAAATGCATTTTGTTTTCGTAAGATATATAGACCATCTTACGAAAAAAAAAAAAATGCATTTTGAAAATATTCAAGAGCTTAATTTGACGAATAAAGCACTAATAACCTTTCTTCACACTTTTATTTGAATTACCAAATGTACATTTCGGACACAAAGTGACCATTATCAATGGATTAACACTAAATATAAAACATTTTGATTTAAGTCCACTTCACATTACATTATTAGATTTAATTGCACCACCTTAATCTGTGATTTTCCCCTAATCCACTTTACCTGGTTGTACCGCCACCCTTATTCCCTCGGCTCACCTCTTAATTTACGTTTTTTCCGCTTTTTGTACTCTCACCGCCTTTGTATTATAATCTGCCTGTTTATATATAGTTTAAAATTTCTGTTTAATATTTAGTGTTAATCTATTGATAATGGTCATTTTGTGTCCGAAATGTACATTTGGTAATTCAAATAAAAGTGTGAAGAAAGGTTATTAGTGCTTTATTCGTCAAATTAATTTGATCTTCACATAACTAAAAATCAATTTATTCAAGAGTTTAATGAACATTAGGAAATACAATCATATTTAAATGTAATTGTTATTGATTTTTTATTAGTATGCATGTGTCGTGTTGGTACAATTGATTTTCCTGTGAATCAATGCCACATACATTTATACTAAAATGATTAATTCTTACATAATGGTGACAACAAAAATACAAAGAAACAGTTTCGTGTTTTGAGGCGATAATTTATTTAACTCGCACAAATGCTTTCCATTAATACCTGCACACGTTTTCTGTTGTTTTAGGAATTTAACTGATAGATAGAAACACTCATTATATTTTTATCTTATCTTAGATTATTGAATAATGAAATAGCAAGTAAAATAAATTTACATTAAAAAACGATTGCAATTTACAGTTGTGAATTGTAAATAAATCTATAATACTATCAATATTTATATCGTATGTTCAATAATAAAACAATTCTAGAGTGCCATGATTTTTTTTTAAATTTATGTTGGCTACGCGCTTTAGAAATTGACATGCAAAATGTCAGACATGGTAATTATAATATATAATTTCTGAGTTGCCAAAATAGAATATTTTTCATGGCACTCTAAAGTTTTTTTTTATTGAACATACGATACTATTATTTTATAGCTACTGTAATTTTATTAACTTTATTTCATGAATTAGTTTTTTATAACTTTGAATTAGAGTTCAAAAATCCCGGAGCTTGAATTTTCGAAGATTTCGTTACAGAGAAATAAATATTAACGTCAGATCAAACTTAAGCAGTATATAATTAAATTAAACTTTAAATTAGTGTTTTAACGCGTGGCGCATAAAGTAAAATTTCAAGTTTAGAAAAGCCCAGAAAATTTATCTCGGGTCGCTGCGCGACCCTCGACAAATTTTCACGCGGCTTTTCTAAACTCGAAAATTTACTTCATGCTTAGTCTGGGAGTGGAAACACTCGTTACAAGTCCATTGAATCTAACATTATAATTAAAATAAATTAAATACATTTTTACAGAGCTAGCACTGTAAGTTGACAAATTATTCATGGAAAAAAATAAGGTTGGTGAAGTAGTTAATCAATGTTATTTTATTCAAAATTTCACTAAAAATCAACTGCTTTTTAGATTTTTAAACTTACAGCAATACTTTTAGAAATTAGTCAATTGTGTTTTAATGTTAAAAATAAGTGAATTACATTCGACAAAAGTCATTCAAATAAGATAATTTGTTTCTTTCTTTTTTTGAAAACTGTAAAAACCTTTGAACTTTAAAAGTCGACACACCACTCAAGGATCATTAGAAAATTAATATACTTTGCTATAAAGTGAGAATGAACGAAATCTAAGCACTGCAAATAAAATTATATAAGCTCAAATATGACGATTTTTGCACGAGAAGTGAAGCTGATGGAAAGTATTGTTTCTTTAAAAATCAGAGAAATAAATATTAACGTCAGATCAAACTTAAGCAGTATATAAATAAATTAAACTTTAAGGCTTTTCTAAACTCGAAATTTTACTTAATGCTTAGTCTGAGAGTGGAAATACTTGTTACTAGTCAATTTAATCTAACATTATATCAACACAACATCAAATACATTCTTACACAGTTAGCACTGTAAGTTGACAAATTATTCATGGAAAAAAATGAAGTTGGTAAATTAGTCAATCAATATTATTTTATTTCAAATTTGACTAAAAATCAACTGCTTTTTAGATTTTTAAACTTACAGGAATATTTTGAAAAATAAGTAAATTTGGGTTTAATGTTAAAAATAAGTATATAACATTTAACAAAAGTCATTCAAATTAGATAATTTGCTTCTTTCTTTTTTTGAAAACTGTGCAAAATTCCCAAATTTAAAAGGCGACACACCACTCAAGAATCATTAGAAAATTAATATACTTTGTTATAAAGTTCGAATGAACGAAGTCTATGCACTGCGAATAAAATTACATAACCTCAAATATGACGATTTTTGCACGAAAAGTGAAGCTGATGAAAAGTATTGTTTCTTTAAAAATCAGAGAAATAAATATTAACGTCAGATCAAACTTAAACAGTATATAATTAAATTAAACTTTAAATTAGTGTTTTATACGCGTGGCGCATGAAGTAAAATTTCGAGTTTAGAAAAGCCCAGAAAATTTGTCGAGGGTCGCGCAGCCAACTTCGACAAATTTTCTGGGCTTTTCTAAACTCGAAATTTTACTTCATGCGCCACGCATATATAATTTTCACGAGGCTTTTCTAAACTCGAAATTTTACTTCATGCTTAGTCTGGGAGTGGAAACTCTTGTTACTAGTCAATTTAATTTAGCACTGTAAGTTGAGAAATTATTAATGGAAAAAAATGAAGTTGGTAAATTAGTCAATCAATATTATTTTATTTAAAATTTGACTAAAAATCAACTGCTTTTTAGATTTTTAAACTATCAGCAATACTTTGAGAAATAAGTAAATTTTGTTTTAATGTTAAGAATAAGTAAATGACATTTATCAAAAGTCATTCAAATTAGATAATTTGTTCTTTTCTTTTGAAAACTGTAAAAAAATCCCAACTTTAAATATCGACACACCACTCAAGAATCATTAAAAAATTAATATACTTTGTTATAAAGTGCAAATGAACAAAATCTAAGCACTACGAATAAAATTACAAAAGCTCAAATATGATGGTTTTTGCACGAAATATGAAGCTGATGGAAAGTATTGTTTCTTTGATAATTCATCAAAATTCAAGTATTTGTTACATTTACAGTTTACAACAATATATATTTATAAATAACTAGTAAACTTTGTTTTCTACTGATTTGCATAAATCTACGTGGAATTACAGTAACTTAAATTAAAATTGTATTTTTAAAATTAAATAAAATCAACCGGACCAACATTTTAATAAATCTTGTACAGATTAGTGAAGTTTAAACAAGTGCTTTCTTATTAAAACCTCGTAGTGTTTGTCAGGAAGTTAATGAGCTTTGTTTTAAAGCAGTGGTCTCCAAACTACGGCCCGCGGGCCAAATTCGGCCCGCGACTTGCATGAATCCGGCCCGCGATTGTTTGTAATTTTTTTTGTAAATGTCATATTTTAAAATATTGCAACAATTGTTCCTTAAATTTTTCATAATTTTATAAAATTAATCGGATCTTGGCCGACTTTATTATGTAGAATTGTATTTGTGGCTCGCGAAGAAGATAGTTTGGAGACCCAGGTTTTAAAGTATGAATAAACAAAATAGTAGAACTCTAGACAAAATTATAAGCGCACAAAGTTGAAATTTTCTCGAGTTAATGCACTATACAAAAAAACAATTTTGATGTAAATACTAATTTTGTTTAAAAACCCAGGTGAAATCAATTGCGTGTCAGATTTTATTAAAACTAACAGCGTATACTGAGAGATGAGTAGACTTTGATTAAAAGTTGGAAAAAACTGATTTGAATGTAGCTGGAAATACAGTAACTTAAATTTGACTAACATTTTGTTTGACTTTTTTTTGGTTTTGTAATTTTTAAAATGATCAATTAATCAACTGAACTTCAAATAAAATCTTGATAAATCTCGCAGATATTGTTAGGAAATGTATGAACTTTGTTTTCATATGGTAATAAACAAAATCGAAGAACACTGAACAAAGTTACAAAAGCTCAAAGTTGAGGAAAAAATGAATTTGATGTAAAATACTGTTTTCTTTAAAGTATGAAAGAAAGAAAATGAAGACAAACACACTGATAAAAATTTGTAATTTTTTTCAACACTAAAAAAGGTTTTCTGGAGAAATTCATGCGTTCTTAAAATAAAAGCAATATTTAATGGGACAACACTTGAGGACCCTAGAAGGGATATAAGTGCAAAATTTAAAAAAATGGATTTACAAGTATTGATATTGGTTTTAGATACTCTAACTCATTTGTTAGCAACACGATATTATTAATATTGATAAATAATAGGTAACACTAGTTCAATATAAAACATTAAATGGACATTTTCCTTAAATTACTATCTTTTATCAAGCTTGAAATACAGGGTTATTCAAAATGAAGGAAAAGATTTTGAACATTTATTTCTTCCAAACTACAAAAGATAGAAACACAATTCCAACGTTCTTGGAAAGAGAAAAGTCAAATTTTATGCATTCAATATGACTACTAGTATTACACGACAAATATCAAAACGATGGCTCATTTCTTGCCACACACGAATCAGCTGGTCTCTAGTTATTGAATTCACAGCTTCAACAATTCGATGCAACATATTTTCAAAAGAGGTTTTTGGACTCCTTTTCGTAAACTGTACCGTATTTGTACAGGACATTTGCATTCGATTTGCGTGGAAATGTCGTGCTTTTCTGTTTGCAGATAAAACCATCGTCTACGAATTTTCGATGCCACTGGTAAATCTGGAATTATGGTTCTACCTTTTGTAGTTTGAAGGAAATATATGTTTGAAATCTGTTCCTTGTTTTTAAATAACTCTGTACATTTTCTAAAAATTAAGTTTTATGCACTTGCATACCTTCTAGGGTCCTCAATTAATATAACTGTATTATAGTTTAATTCAACAATACAAGTTTCATTGGAAATTTAATGATGAATCAATATTAGACTGCCCTTCGATGGATGGATTTACTAAAACCAATATTTGGGGAACGCATTAATAATAAAATAACAAACCTTGATGCAGACAATAAAGTTATTGTTATTAATTTACCGTACTTTTCCAATGTTAAAGCTCCAATTGAAAACACCCACGTATAGTGGTGCAATAATAACGTAAATGGATTGTTTATAATAACATTATTATTCCATTTTAATTAAAACCGTTCAATAAACTTAAAAAAATTAATAGTATGTAATTAGTAATTACACAGCGAAAAAAACTGTTCGAAAGTATAAAACAATGATTTCAAATGAAGTTCAAACAATGCTATTTTAGAATACTGCTTTATTAGCATATTGCGAACTTCACATTAAATTAGTGTTTTATACGCGTGGCGCATAAAGTAAAATTTCGAGTTTAGAAAAGCCCCGTGACAATTTGTCTCGGGTCGCGGCGCGACCCTCGACAAATTTTCACGGGGCTTTTCTAAACTCGAAATTTTACTTCATGCTTAGTCTAGGAGTGGAAACGCTCGTTAGAAACTTCAAACTGAATGCTTTGATAAAAACATTAAATGATTTTCAAGATAATAATCTAGTTTTCAGAATTTTGTTTAATATTATTTGAAGTAAAACTGACATAGTAGCCACAGTCTGAAATGTTAATTTTTTTCGGCATTTCCCTGATTCAGGATTTTGTTTCCCTGACCTGTTAATATAACTGCCTGAGTTTGGATTTGGACGCTATGCGTCCAAATCCAAACGCTCAGGCTTTTCTAAACTCGAAATTTTATTTCATGTTTAGCCTGGGAGTGGAAAACACTCGTCTGAAACTTCAGAATTGAACTCTAGAAAGAACAACGAATGTGGGAACATATTCAGCGCAAGCATATGAAATATTCGTCTTTGTGAGACAAATTAGTTGTAGATTTGCGAAAAGAATCTCGGCAATTTTAATATTTTCAAAATATTCTACAACCAAGTATTGGAATTTTATTCATTTTTTTTAAACTCGAAATTTTACTTAATGTTTAATCTAGGAGTGGAATACTCTCGTTTGAAGCTTCGAAGTGAACTCTTTTAAAAAACACAACGACTTTCTGAAGAAGGAAAGTAAAAATCAGTGTTTGAATTATTATTTTTGTAGCATAGATTAGATTGGAGGAGTAATTTAAGTTATGTGCATCTAAACACTTTTATTTGAATGTACATACCCATCATTATTGTGGTTTTTCTAACACCCAACCACACAAACTAAACTGAGAATTAATCCTTGTTCTCCTTAGCCTGAAATGTTTTGTTGTTTTGTGAGAACACAACACTACTTGTACATGAATTATGCAGAGCACCCGTCAGTCGCGTTTGCCGGTAAAATTCTAAATAATAAATAAGTGGGTCGTCGGTTTCCTTCACTCACAAACAGACGAAATGGTTATTAAAATGTAATGTTACAAATAACAAGAAATAAAGCCCACTATACACGCTTGATTTTATTAATTCTTAAATATCAAAGATATTCTTGTTGGAGTTACATGAAGGGTTAGTCATAGATTAATAGTTGTATTCTTTTATCTTCACTATTTGATTTAAATTCTATATGAAATGTACAATCGGTGGAAATACGCGTACATTTTTTTTACCGTGTGTCAAACATTGGACTTGTCAGTTAATTGTCATTTGCAGCGACGGCTCGCGGCCTAACTTCAAGTTAGGCCACAGTGCCAAGGCACACACAATTTGAGGTTGGGATCGCGCTTTATAAATACAAGGAATTGCACAATAAATCACCTTTCAATAATGATACATATTACCTTGGGTTAGGCTGCGAGCCGCCGCTGGTCATTTGATGTGTCAAAACTAAAAATCACTCTCTTTTTATCGCATTTACATATTTTCATTGTCACTCCATATTATAACCTTTCTTTAAAAAACCTAACTTAACCGGTATAAGTTTGATTATGTTTGACATTACCCAATTTTCAATTTGTCCCAACAGTTTATGTTCACCGATGGTACATATACAGGGTGTTTATGGGGAATCGCGTGGTTTTCCAAAAGCCACATATTTTTAACTTTTGAACCAAAATTTCTTTTTAAACAATATGTTCTACAAACTCGGAATTTTAAGAAAATCTTACAACAAATTAAGTAGCTAAAATGACATCGCATAGATGGCGCCCTACCGATTGAACACATATTTCGAGACGTTCCCTGAAGTTACGTATTGAATCTTGTAACATTTCTCGTGGAATGTCTTGATTTTTCTTCGGATGGCTTCCGTGTTTAGGTTAAAAAACCACGCACATTACCAGAGTTAAAGGAAGCCATCCGAAGAGAAATCCAAACCATTCCACGAGAAATGTTAGAACTTAAATAGTGAAGATACAAAAACATACTACTTTTAAACAAATACATTAATGCCCGGTATTATAAACGATTAATAAATCATTAGATAACTATTTGTGAAGTAAATTTATTTATGTAGTAAACTAATGGGCAAATAAAATTCCGTATTATAAAGCAAACCTACCAAATAAATAGCTATTCTAGGAATAAATAATTTAATTAGTAAATTACCGACCGAAATTATACATTTTCGTGTTGGGGATAGCTGGAAGCACCAATTTTTAAAGTAAAGTAAAGTAAAGTAAAGTAAATTTATTTACGGTAAACACCATTTGTACATAAAATTATTGAAAATTGAATTATCAATATTTCAAATTGAATTGTCAATCAAATTTGAAATTTATTGTAATTCCTTATAATTATGAAGAATAACCGTAAAATATTACAGAATTTCACAGAACAAGAAAAAGAAAACATATTAGAATTAATAAATGATTTAAACAAGTGTTTTTCACTCCCAGGCTAAGCATGAAGTAAAATTTCCAGTTTAGAAAAGCCTGAAAATTTGGTTTGGTCGCGTAGCGCGAAGCGTACAAGACACTAATTTCCAGTAAAGTTCACTTGTTCATAATATTTCAGTGTTTTAGTATTTAATACGCGTGGCGCATGAAGTAAAATTTCGAGTTTAGAAAAGCCTGAAAATTTGGTTTGGTCGCTCCGCGCTTCGCGCTACGCGACCAAACCAAATTTTCAGGCTTTTCTAAACTCGAAATTTTACTTCATGCTTAATCTGGGAGTGGAAAGCACTCTTTTAAAGCTTCAAATGGAACTAATTTAAAAAAGAGCGTATGCATATGTATAAAAATCCCCGGTTATGTCAACGGGTTGCTTCTGACTTGAAAAACTGTAGGTCTTCGACGCCTTAGAATTTCTTGTGGTTCAAATTAATCACTGTCAGGGAAGATACCATAAGCGAACTTAAATGTGACATGGTTGGTATGGTAGACATCAGCGACGGCTCGCAGCCTAACTTCAGAGTGGGCCACAACGCCAAGGCACACAAAATTTGAGGTTGGGTTCGCGCTCTATAAATACAAGGAATTACACAACATAGTCACCTTTCAATAACGGATACATATTACCTTGGGTCTCTGGCCTACCCTGAAGTTAGGCTGTGAACCGCCGCTGGTAGACATGATAACCGTAATGAAATAAATAAAAACAAGTAGTAAAGGGTATTTTTTTTAGAGGTATAGAACTTCTTTTTCAAATAAAACACATACAAACAATACAAAAAACAGATGCTTTGGCATTATTTGGTAACCAATGTAATGGCATTTTATGTTTAAAAATAATTTTGGGCATGTGACCACCGCAATTGCGGTTCTATTGGTTCAATTTTTCATAACATATTCCAATGTGGCTGGGCTAATCTCTCCAATTACGCGCCAAAAGTTTACTTTTTAGTCTTAAATCCTTGCTGGTTTATCAGCATAGATCAGTGATTTGACGTAGCCCTACAAAAAGTAGTCCAATAGGATCAAATCACATCTAGGCTTCTAATTAACAGGTCCATGTCTCGAAATAATTTGATTACCAAACTTCTCTCTCCCACAATGTGAGGGTTTCACGCGCAGTGTGCCAAGTTGCGCAATCATGTTGAAACCATTTAGTTTTCAACAAATTTGCATTGATTTTGGGGATAAAAAAAATCGAATGATTGACCTGTAGCGCTCGCCATTGACAGTAACATTGGGTCTGTTCCAGCATGCAATTCCCACCACACAAAAATACAATTTTGCTTATTCACGAGTCCCTTCAGTCAAAAATAAGCCTCATCACTAAAAATTATTTGGCGGTAAAAATCAGTAAATGGGCGAAGTGCTCTATACTCTAACTTTGACGCACAGAGCGGATATTTTGGAAATACATTTCCACAATTTCTAATCTTTGCTCGACTGTGAGCTTTTGCACGATAATTTGCCAAAGCTTACTAAATAAAATTGCCACCAACAGCCTAATATTCTGACATTGGTTTAACAGATATCCTTGATTGAAGTTCTATACCTCTAATAAAAATACCCTTTAGAATCTAAATTAATTATAATAATATAATACACTTTTGACTTTTAACTATCGAATTATTTAGAGAATAAAATTTACTTGGTAGAAAAACAAACAAATAATTTACTGAGGAGATTTATTAGCCAAATAAAGTTATTTTGTGTTTATAATACCGAAATCTTTGGAATAAATTAATTTATTCCTAAAGTAAATTTTATTTAGGAAATAATAGTTTTATAATGTTTTAGATTTGAACACAGTAAAAACTTACAAATTTCAGTTTTTTGTAGAATCGGTGAAAAAAAGACCCCATTTCTTTTACGGAAATATATGTTTTGGGGTCTCAGGATCCCGAATCAAGTACTGTCTTCAACGATCCTGGTCTGTCTGTGGGTCACATTTTCATTAAATCAACGGAAACAAAACTATTCGCTTATTTATCGTCCTTTGACAGAAAAAAAAAACAGGTGCTATAGATGTTCTCTGTCAATTCTATGAAAGATTTGATAAAGTTTTCATTTTCATAGTTCCATCTTCTTGGGGATAACATTTTCTATTTTATTATGTTCAGGCTATTTGCTAAGATATAAAACCCTATTGATAACCAAAATCTATTCTTTAAAAAATAAAAATATTGTCATTTCCTATCTGTTAGAGAAGGTTAGAGCAGGTGTTTTCATTTTCATTTTCACTTCTTGGGGATAAAGTTTTCTATTTTATTATGTTCAGGCTAATTACTAAAAGATGACACCCTATTGGTAACCGAAATCTATTCTTTAGAAAATAAAAACATTGTCATTTTCTATCTGTTAAAGAAGGTTAGAGCAGGTGTCTATATGATAAAATCAATACAAACGCTACTCTTTTATCCCTCCACAAGATGCCACTGTTAGATACTTTTATTTTTTACATATTTCCTGCATACAGGGAATTGTTGTTTTAACTATTCATATCACAATCGAAAAATCGTTTAATTTGAAGGTTCGAACGTGTGTTTTTCACTCCAAGATAAAGCATGAAGTAAAATTTCGAGTTTAGAAAAGCTTAAAAATATGGCTTGGTCGCTCCGCGAAGCGAAGCAGCCAAACCAAATTTTCAGGCTTTTTTAAACTCGAAATTTTACTTCTTGCGCTACGCGTACACGTCCCTATCTTTAAGTGAAATCTTCAACGAATTGGTTAGAGTGAAATAAATTTAGTATGAAGATTATCAATTGTTTAAATGAGGGGGAAAGTGCATCACAATTTTATTAAACACAAAAAATTCATAGATATTTCTATTTCAGTTAGAGAAGGTTAGAGCAGGTGTCTTTATGATAAAATCAATACAAACGCTACTCTTTCATCCCTCCACAAGATGCCACTGTTATATCCATTTATTTTTTACATATTTCCTGTATACAGGGAATTTTTGTTTTAACTATACATATTACAATCGAATAATCGTTCAATTTAGCTTCGAACGAGTGTTTTCCACTCCCAAGTTAAGCATGAAGTAAAATTTCGAGTTTAGAAAAGCCTGAAAATTTGGTTTGGTCGCTCCGCGAAGCGGAGCGACCAAACTAAATTTTTAGGCTTTTCTAAACTCGAAATTTTACTTCTTGCGCCACGCGTATACATCCCTATCTTCAAGTGGAATCTTCAACCAATTGGTTGACGATTATCAATTGTTTGAATGAGGGGGGAAGTGCTTCACTATTTTTTTAAACTGAGCAAAAATTTATAGATATTTATACATTTATTACAAACTGTTTATTTTCTTTACATAATAATTCACGAGTTTGAATTATATTTTCTTAAAAGAATAGACCCAAAACAAAATTTCAACTTTGAGCGCTTAAAGTGTAGGTATTTCAAATTAATAATCCCTGTAAAAAAACCTTTCTGACTTTTTCAAGAGAAATGAAATATGATCATAATAATTTATTCAGTAATTCAATTCTCTTCTTCATTATTATTATTTTTTTTCAGCGAGAGACTTTCCATTCGAGTGAATTAATCACGGCGGATATCTTGTTTATATTTTGGCAATGATCCAACGGGAAAATACGGTTCTTAATAGATTAATCTCACAAGAGCGGGGAGACCCTCAAGAATAATTTCATATATTTGCAGACTTTGAATATAGGGTGACTTTTAATAATTGTCCCTTACTAAATACAAATAAATTAATCATTGTTATTTAGGAGAAAATAATAATTCAAATAATACATAATATAAGATTTTAATTAAAATTTTCATTAAAATATACAAACGAATTAAAATTAATATCGACTGTCTGCAAAAATTTAGTCTACTTGAAACTTCTCTAAATATTCATTTAATAACTACTTCTCGGGCTAATACCCCGACAGATATTGAATTATACAATGAATATTTGAGTTACACGACAAATTTATAGTTCTATGCATAATTTATATGCAAAATGCAACATTAGGGCCCGTATTCACAGCACCCATGCAATTTGTCATCGGTGAGAACTTGCATCAAAATTACGTCATTTTACTCCATACGGTTTCGGTAAATTCTTTCCAAAATTACGTCATTTCAGCGCGACTTATCACCGATGGTAAATTGCATCGGTGCTGTGAATAGGGGCCCAGGTCAAAATATTCTCCCACCAAACTAAATGAACCAAAAGAAAATTAAAATAAATTGAAAAAATTACACTGAATGAATATTAATTGATAGAATCTTAGGTGATCTAAAAAAAAGTCTTAAACCATTTAAGTTATATACAAACAGTAGCTGAAACGAGCACCTTGAAGTCCGAAACGCGTCTGTTGGTATCCGGTTCCGGGAATACTGAAGACAAATTCAATTTTAAACAGTAGCTGGTTTACAATTAATAATAGAAAATTGACGTCTATTTCGATATTTATCCCTCGTCAATTTTCTATTATTAATTGCAAACCAGCTACTGTATAAAATTTAATTTGCCTTCAGTATTCCGGCACCGGATACAAACAGACGCTTTTCGGACTTCAAGGTCCTCGTTTCAGCTACTGTTTTTATACAGAGAGTTTCATGTAACATCGAACATGCTAAAATGTACTCAATCTTAATTTTCCTATGTTCGATGTGTACTGGGACGCATCACAGCATTGAGTGCGATGTGATTGGCTATGATTTCTAATAGTAATATAGTCAACCCAATTTACACTCTTCCTGTCAAAAATTAATTAAATCTGTCAATTGTTATGTAAAGTGCAGCATGTTGTATTATGGATATTTTAGTTCAACGGAATGCATATCAACCTCTGTTATATTTTTAATCAGTAAAATACTTAAAGAAAGCATAAAGAGTAATTTAAAAGAACCAAATAAATAATTCTACTATTCACCTTTTATTACATACTAAGAATATCCTTTATTCGAAACAAGTAATATTTATAATACATTTTCAAAATGACCTCCTTCGCGCTCTAAGCAATATGCTAGACGATGATAAAATGATTCTACGGCATTTCTTAAAAAAATTGGATTCATTTCTTCACATACTAACCGTACTTGAGTCTGAAGTTCTTCCACATTTTTAATTGGAATATCACTATAAATTTTTGTTTTCATATACCCCCACAGAAAGAAATCATTTGGAGAAAGGCCGGGCGAACGTGCAGGCTAAGATATGGGACCATATCTTCCTATCCACCGAAAAGGAAAATGCTGGTTCAAAAACCGCGTTACCTCATTCGTAGAGTGTGGAGGAGCTCCGTCCATTTGAAAAAATGAGTTATTAATAATTAAATTCTGTATGCCTGATATAATATCACTTTGAAGAAGTGTTAAAAATTTACCAGAATTTAGATTTCCGTTAATATGGGTCAATCAAGTGCGTGTCAATAATTCCAATGCATACATTAATTCTTTTGTTGTACTGAGTATGAGTTAAATTTTGAAGGTAGGTATTACTTGTAAGCCAATACCTAAAAGAAAAGGAATAATGGGTCTAGAAAGGATACAATTAAATAGGAATAACTGACCTGTAATTTTGAGAATTTACTGATCCATCCAGACAAAAAGATGCTTCGTCAGTAATCACTATTTTCCGCAAAATGTCGTTATTTTCATTTACCATATTAAATAAAATTTCACAAAAATTTGATCGCTTAATTTTGTCATCTTCATACAGCAACTGGTGATTTTGAAATTTGTAGGACCTAAGCTTAAATTCTCGTAGAACTCTATGTACGGAGGATTTTGAAATATGAAGTGATTTTGCAATAGTATTTAAAGATACTATTGGACATTCTTCAACATTCTTCAACATAACACAAAATGTTTAATTTCATCTCTTCTGATATTATTGACGGTCTTCTTACTCTTCGTTTGTGAAATTTATCTAAACAGCCGGTTCTATTAAATTGTATTATAAGGTCCGAAATGGTTGAAATGGATGGGATTGGGCGATTAGGAAATTTACAGAAAATAAGTCTCGGGAATTTCTAAAACTGTTTCCTTCATGATACAAGTTCACCAGAAAAATCTTCTCCTCCTTTGTATACATTGTATAACTATCCGTTCTTCTTCTGAGTCTGTTTTAAATACCAGAACAACAAATATCACTTGCTTGAGATAACTGACAGATTTAATTTATTTTTGAAGGGAAGAGTGTACATTGGGTTGACTATATTACAATTAAAAATCGTAGCCAATCACATCGCACTCAATGCTTTGATGCGTCCCAGTACACATCGAACATAGGAAAATTTACATTAAGTAGATTCTAGCATGTTCGGTGTTACATAAAACTCTCTGTATAACTTATTTTATAAAACGTATTTGTAGCGAATAAAATAAATCCTTTAAAATCGCTATAGATGTTTTGTCTTTCACAACAAATTTAATTACATTTTCCTGTAAAATTAAATCATATTTATTAATTTTATTGTCAGTAGAACAGAATTCCAGTTAATTATTATTCAATTGCCAAAGCTGATCGATTCTCAATCCGATTATAATAAATGTTTGCTAAAAGAGAAAAAATGTTGAGGATTGGCCGTTCCGAGCAGGAAAATAGTGTAAATGCTTTCCGGTTTAATTCGATTCTGAGGCGGGTAATTGGTTCCGATCGTCAATCTTTATTAAATCCGGATTACATTATTCCGGGCGGTTTACCTTGTGGGGCGGAAAATCGGACGGTCGGGAAATTGAAAGTAAATATTTCTTTAAATCAAAGACAAGCTGCGGGATATCTCTTTCGCCCCCTTTACATCTTTAAATATCCAGGTATTGACAAAACCGAAATTAAAATCGCGATCGTTGGTTAGGTAGAAAATCCGGGGAATTCGTTAAAATCAAAATGAAATAAGCTTGTATAAAATATTGAAATAACAAAATACCGTTAGTAAGAAAAAGCATCTTTATTAAAATTTCAATAGCTTTCTGCGTTATTTTTATTTGATGGCCGAATAATAAATTTTAGCTGAATTTCACGTGGATGTAAACTTAAAAAACCCATAACTTTGAAACGCATTGAGGTAAAGTCAACATATTAACTTCTATCTGTTTTCATCTATTGATTGAAACAGAACATCTTCATAATATATAAAATTACGAAAAAACTTTCGTAAAAATGCAAACAATGTCTTAATTAACAAGACAACTTAAGACGATAAATATCCATTGAAACAACTACTTCCCGTGCAAATACACCTCCGGATATTGAATTATACAATGAAATATTTAAAATCTTATTTAATTTGATTTGTTACAACGCTCTATTAAAGTATATGTAACGTTTAGGTCAAATTCTCTTCAAACCAACTAACAAATACAAATTTAAAATGGAAGGAGAGATAACAAATAAAAATAGAAGTATTTATAGGTAAGAAAGGGGATTATGTCATTAGCAGGTATGAAGAATGTGAGACCTTATTATTTACCTTACGGTACAGTTCAAACAAGATAAATTCAAATTCAAAACTATTTGAATTCAAGAAAATAAGCTTACGATTCTTATAGTTTGCACACTTTAAACATAATATATAAAATTACGAAAAAACTATTCGTGAAAATGTAAACAATGTCCTAATTAATAAGACAACTTAAGACTACAAATATCTATTGAAACAACTACTTCCTGTGCAAATACACCTCCAGATAATGACATAATGACATACTAATGACATAATCCCCTTTCTTACCTATAAATACCGACCATATTTTTCACTCATTCCATTTCTGTGTACCTGTTCATTCCACACACAACACTTTTTCCAAGTAAGTTAATTTTAATTTATTCATAATTTTTTTCAAAAACGTCATAAGCAAAGCTATACTGAAGAGAGATAAATCTCGAAACGCGTCTATAGATGGCCTAAGACATTAGTTTTAATCCAAGTCCTTTCACTTCTAATTTTTTTGTTATCTCTCCTTTCATTTTAAATTAGTATTTGTTAGTTGGTTTGAAGAGAATTTGACCTAAACGTTACATATATACACGATTCCATTTGTTTCTGGATCTCGCCTAGCTATGGAAAAGTGACAGTTTAAGTATTGTAAATGGGGCTGGTTGTGTTTTAAATCAGGGTTTTTAAATGTCACTGTCAGATGTTCGATTTTTAGGTTATAATTTCTGACTATTGTGATCTTACACTGTTGCCTGTTTTACAAATTTTCAGATAAAAAAGGATAATAATGTGCAGTTTTAAAATTAACAAAATTTACTACTTGGTTTTTGTACATACAAACACAGCAATAATATTGTATATAACAAATATAATGAATTCGGCTCTGCAAACTTATTTCGTCATCCATTTGTATTTCTCGCTTGGGTCTTCCCGTTAACACATTTTAATTACTTATGATATCATAAATTATTGCAACACTGTTAAAATAAGGAATCAGGAGTGGCAACTAATAAAAAATGTAAATGTTGATACTGCAACATAACAACACGAAAGCATGGCTAGGCGAGATCCAGAAACAAATGGAATGGTGTATACTTTAATAGAGCGTTGTAACAAATCAAATTAAATAAGATTTTAAATATTTCATTGTATAATTCAATATCCGGAGGTGTATTTGCACGGGAAGTAGTTGTTTCAATGGATATTTATCGTCTTAAATTGTCTTATTAATTAAGACACTGTTTGCATTTTCACGAATAGTTTTTTCGTAATTTTATATATTATGTTTAAAGTGTGCAAACTATAAGAAGCGTAAGCTTATTTTCTCGAATTGAAATAGTTTTGAATTTGAATTTATCTTGTTAGAACATCTTCAATTATTTGGCACGCCGTGTGTTAAGTTTGCGTTTCTATCATCATGACATTCATGACGCCTGTCAAAATACTTCAAATTCATCAATTTTATGAAAAGGCTTAAAATTTCATTCGAATTGTGTCGAACCTATTTAAAGAACACTATGGAGCTCTAATAGTGGGCGAAAGGTTTGCATCAAAAGTAAGTGAAAGAATAATTGCAATGCTAGAAATAAAGAGGATTCTTAGGGATTAATTAATCACTTAAAATTTGTTGTAGAAACAAGAGGAAATTATTGTGATTATAAACGTATATTTTCTTAAATATTTTGACTGATTGAATACTGAGCACATTGTTAATATTCAATTTAATGGAGGTTTACGGTTCTATTCTCGTTTGTCGTTTCTTTTTGTAATAGTTATTTACAAAACAAGAGCAGGAAAACAATTTTCCCGAGTGACCGCATTTTTGAAGCACAAGCGACGAAAGAGCGAGTGCCTTTAAATGCGTGAACTCGGGAAAATTATTTACGCACGAGGATTGTACAATATTTTTTGAAACGAGCAAAATCATCACAATAATGCTGTTATGGAAAATGTGCAAGATCACTTAAATAAATAATTTTAGATTGAGCTACATAAGACAACAGTTATCAAAATTAAGAATTATTTTGATAACAGTTGTCTTATGTAGCTTAATTTAAAATTATCCTCAATGCAAACTGGTATCAAGGGTGTAAGGTGCGACTGCAAGCTGTAAGTGCACACAAAAACGCATGAAAATCGACGTGAAAATGGATTTTTGGAATTTTATTGAAGGTTTCGAAAAACGAAAGAAGAAATCACATGGGAAATTAAGAATATCGTAAAACTTGATGAAAATCGATGGTCTTTTTTCCAATTCTGAAATAAAAATGTTAATTTCACAGCAATTTCTGCTAATTAATACAACAAATTCAGTTGATTTTTTACCAGAGTTCAAAACAAAACTTGTAATGATTCGACCCTAGGTATTATACAAATTTATAATTTGTATTTTATTTACGTTGTGTTGTGTGTGTAGTAACCCTTTTAATTTATTTAACAGATTCGTTGTTTGTGTCAATATGCATTATCGGAAATACTGTGTCTTTCTTCCCTTTTAATGACCAGGAGTATGTGTGGACAATAAATAAAACAGGATGTGAGTTTAACGGATGCAAAGTTTATTGACCTCAATTATGACATTTCTAATTAATTTGTGTTTCTTAAATTATTTATATTCTCGAAATACTTTATTTTCGTTTGTACTTAGAAGCCATGTGCATTTTAGTTAAACTCAAAAAGTATATGACTCTACTGTGGGAGCAAAATTAAATAACCCCTGCATTTGCATTACGAGATGGGAAACCCACAAAAACCATCTCGGAGCTTACCAGACAACCAACTAGCGGGAACACTCCTCTGATTAGCAAGCAGATCCCGACGTCATCCGTTGATTGTTTTGTGTCATTAACTAGCGGGAACATAACTCTGCAGTACTAACTCGGGACGACCACACCCGTTAATTGTGATCAGCAATTAACTCGCGGGAACACTCCTCCGTTTTCCACGCACAGCTCGACCACACCCGTCAATTGTTTTTGTGCTATTAACTAGCGGGAACATAACTCTGCTGTACTAACTCGGGACGACCACACCCGTTAATTGTTTTCAGGCAATTAACTAGCGGGAACATAACTCTGCTGTACTAACTCGGGACGACCACACCCGTTAATTGTTTTCAGGCAATTAACTAGCGGGAACACTCCTCCGTTTTCCACGCACAGCTCGAGCACACCCGTCAATTGCTTTTGTGCTATTAACTAGCGGGAACATAACTCTGCAGTACTAACTCGGGACGACCACACCCGTTAATTGTTTTCAGGCAATTAACTAGCGGGAACACTCCTCCGTTTTCCAAGCACAGCTCGACCACACCCGTCAATTGTTTTTGTGCTATTAACTAGCGGGAACATAACTCTGCAGTACTAACTCGGGACGACCACACCCGTTAATTGTTTTCAGGCAATTAACTAGCGGGAACACTCCTCCGTTTTCCACGCACAGCTCGAGCACACCCGTCAATTGCTTTTGTGCTATTAACTAGCGGGAACATAACTCTGCAGTACTAACTCGGGACGACCACGCCCGTTAATTGTTTTCAGGCAATTAACTAGCGGGAACACTCCTCCGTTTTCCACGCATAGCTCGACCACACCCGTCAATTGTTTTTGTGCTATTAACTAGCGGGAACATAACTCTGCAGTACTAACTCGGGACGACCACACCCGTTAATTGTTTTCAGGCAATTAACTAGCGGGAACACTCCTCCGTTTTCCAAGCACAGCTCGACCACACCCGTCAATTGTTTTTGTGCTATTAACTAGCGGGAACATAACTCTGCAGTACTAACTCGGGACGATCACACCCGTTAATTGTTTTCAGGCAATTAACTAGCGGGAACACTCCTCCGTTTTCCAAGCACAGCTCGACCACACCCGTCAATTGTTTTTGTGCTATTAACTAGCGGGAACATAACTCTGCAGTACTAACTCGGGACGACCACACCCGTTAATTGTTTTCAGGCAATTAACTAGCGGAAACACTCCTCCGTTTTCCACGCACAGCTCGACCACACCTGTTAACTGTTTTGTATTTTTTTTTGTTGTTGTATAGTTTTTATATTTGTTGTATAATTTTGATTTTTGTTGTGTTATTCTTATTTTCCTCTGTGATTTGGAACTTGTGGTGCTTTTCGTGATGTTAATCTTCCGAACTGTCGCTTGACTCCTGAACTCTCCTAAAACTTCCCATTTTCAATTGTCCCCATTTACATTCTGATACTGACTGTCCCCGTCCCGGTCCCAAAACGAACTGATTTTTAGAATCGTTTCTTTACTGCTCTCAAAGTTCTCCCCTCCCCAAATTTTGTTGCTTAAATTTTATCTACTACCATATATGGTCACAAAACCCTTCCCTCTCTGACGTCAACTTCATTTCCCTGACTTTGCACACTTGTTGTGTTTGCGTTCGTTAAACCCTGAACCGAATCTTTCTGTATGTCTTAGCAGTTCTCCACGCGCTGGTACTTGTTTATTATTTTAAGGCGATGCTGCATTTGTTATTTCTTTCACATAAAAAATTTTGATCGACTAATGTTATTCTCGTATTTACTGGATGTTGATTTTTCTTTATTATTTTCTTGGGTGATTCTTGTATTAATATTTTAATTTAATTTCGTAAAAAATAATATTTGCACATGACCCCTACTGACCCATTACAAACTTGTGCGCAAGATCCAATCCGAATTGAAAATTATACCATGAATCGTAAAAACGAAAACTTCACTTTCAATCAGTGTTTTGTGCGCGTGACGCATAAACTAAAATTTCGAGTTGAGAAAAGCCCGAATTTCTCAACTCGAAATTTTACTTCATGCTCAGTCTGGGAGTGAAAAACACTCGTTTGAAGTTTCAAACTGAACGAATTTATGAAAACAGCTAATGTAAAAAATAAATAGACCAAATAAATGTGAATTAAAAGTAAATTTGAATTATCACAAAGTATTGTGATTTTTGTAATGATTTATAATTTATTTTTGTTGATTTTAAATATTTGTTTATTTTAAAATGTTACCAGTCAACACAAAGAAGCATTATTTATGGTTTGATAAAAAAATGTATTTCACATTAGGAATATCGCAGAATAAATGTTTTCATTGAACATAAAAAGAAAACAATTATGGTTTCATAAAATATCGCATAATATTTAAATTATTGCAACAGTTGGCATTCGTGATTTTCCTCAATGTGAAATGCCAACAAAATCTTCATTTGAAATCAGTGTTTTGTACGCGTGGCGCATGAAGTAAAATTTCGAGTTGAGAAAAGCCCGAATTGGGATTTGGACCCTGCGCGTCCAAATCCAAATTCTTCGGGCTTTTCTCAACTCGAAATTTTACTTCATGCTTAGTCTGGGAGTGGAAGACACTCGTTTAGTTTGCTGAAAGTAAAGTAAATTTTCAAGATATTAGTCAACCATCACCAAAATGAACAAAAACCATAAAAAGTTACCAAATCAACAAAATGTGTAAACATCATACCCACAAACAATTACAATTAACATTTTTCGACTTCTGTAATTTTTTGTGCAGTTCAATAAACTTCAATTCATTCCAAACAAAACGTCACATCTACAAAAGAAGAATGTCGAAACAAAATGTTCAGTTTGAAGCTTCTAACAATTGTTTTTTACGCCAAGATTAAGCACAGAGAATAATTAGGTCAGATAATCTGTACTCAAAATCGCATTCGAGAAAAAAAAAAAACAAAGAATTATTTGATTGGCTAACTCCAGTCGATACATTCCGAGAATGAAAAGCATATAGGGGAACTCACCCTGTTTTACTCTTTCTAGGGTCACCAGGGACGTCGTATCTCTCTTATCTTACAACATAACTCTAAAAATTCAACAAATTCCCAGAATAAAAAGCATACAAGGGAACTCACCCTATTTTACTCTTTCTGTTGTTATCAGGGCTGTCGTATCTTCCTTAATATACAACCTAACTCTAAAAAATTCAATAAACTCCTAGAATAAATAGTATAAAGGAAAACTCACCCTGTTTTACTCTTTCTAGGGTCACCAGGGACGTCATATCTCCCTTATTATACAACCGAACTCTAAAAAATTTAACAAACTCCCAAAATCGAAGCATCGAAGGGAACTCACCCTACTTTACTTTGACTGTTGTTATCAGGGCCGTCGTATTTCCCGTAATATGCAACCTAACTCTAAAAAATTCAACAAACTCCGAGAATAAAAAGCATAAAGGGGAACTCATCCTGTTCTACTTTTTCCGGAGTCATCAGGGACGTCGTATCTCCTTTGTTTTACAACCTAACTCTAAAAAATTTAACAACTTCCGAGAATAATACGCTTATAGGAGAACTCACCTTGTTCTACTCTTTCTGGAATCACAAGGGACGTCGTATCTCCCTTCTATTACAACCTGGCTCTAGCGAATTCTCCCAAATACCGCAATCTATTCAAAACTTCATCAATTTTTAACAATTCTCTGTGGTTGTAGCTTTCAGTTTTTAAGCTTTTAACGAGTGCTGTCCACTCCCAGACTAAGCATGAAGTAAAATTTCGAGTTTAGAAAAGCCCGAGCGTTTGGATTTGGACGCGAAGCGTCCAAATCCAAACTCAGGCTTTTCTAAACTCGAAATTTTACTTCATGCGCCACGCGTATACACTGATTTAAAGTGAAGTTCAAAATATACTGCTGAAGTTTGATCTCACGTTAATAAATATTAAAAATATAAATTTCGTTTATGCATACTTGAAAGACAAATTTTAAATATATATTTTGATTTATGTTACATCACATATTTGTAACTTTGTTTGTTGCCCCTATGTGATTTTTTTATAAAATAGGGTTTTATTGTCAAGGGACTCTACGTTATCGGCCCGATGAGTTTATGAAACCTCCTATGTAGTTAAGTTATCTCTTAAATCTTATACAATGATTCATTAAAAAAATTGTCTGAAAATAACTACTTAACTAATTTTTTTTAAACAGTTTTTGTATTTCCTAAACATTTTTGTTTAACTCACATAGGAGGTTTCAACAAAATAACGACGAAATACACTTTTCATTATGGCTGACGGAATCTGACAAACGTCAGGAAATTTCAAATTTTCGTATGCTCGCATTGCGTTCCCCGCGGGTCATGCCCGTCGCAAATGGATCAATTTCGAGGCAAATCACCCCCGCCGATACAATGTGACCACTCCGGACCCCCAAATCGGCCGAATAAAAAAGTTGCCAACAAGAGTTATTTTTACGTGCCCCTTTTTAAATTAGGCGCCGGCCGCGTACCGTTGTTAAGTTATCTCTTATTGGGCCGTATTCTTTTCTCGTTATTAAAGTCGTAACTAAGCTGTTATTAGTTAATCACGACGTTAGCACTAATCATAACTTTAATAGCGGGTCTATTCTTTTCTTATGTTTATGTCGTATTTAGCTAATCACGACGCGTCATGTTTTAAAGGCGAAAATAGATATGGCAACGTCGCAAATACGTAATGAGCGTGACGTCACTTCAAATTGTAAAACAAAACAATGGAAAACATTCAAAACAACGTACAGAACGTTGTGTGTAACGTTTTTTGTGTGGACAAAAATTAAGATGTAAGTAAAAATACTACATATTTTCAACACAATATAATTAAATAACTCTAATCAATTAATTTTGCCATATTTGAAAATAAAAATGCATATCATCATAGCTGTTTATATTCATCTTAAAATGATGACAAGAATCGTGCTTTATACGTACTTTACATGCTTTTATTTTTTATCATTATTTAATTAGACAAACCATAATAATTCCTTTATAATTCTTACACATTAGAATGACTACCAAAAGCAAAAGATTAAGGAACCAGAACTTTTCAGTAGATGAAAGAGATATGATCACTGAATTTGTGAAAGAGAATGCCTCAATTTTCGAAAGTAAAACTGCCGAACCCAACATTTTCAAAAAGAAGAAAAAATTATGGGAAGCGTTAGCTGAAAAAATGAGAGCCGCAGGGTACAATCGATCCCCAAACAAATTAAAGGAAAGTTATTTCCGCATAAAGCAAGGAGCAAAAACAAAAATATCTAAGTTTAGAAAAGAGCAGCGCAAGACTGGTGGTGGTGAAGGACCGTCTGCGGACGATGTGCCATCAGAGACTGACTGGACAATTTATAACATTGCGTCAGCTGATTTTATAGAAGATATTTCCATATTTGACTCTGATGGCATTCAGGTGAGTCTTATAGTAAAATTTTGTCATATAACATATTTGAATGTATGTAATAAATTGTTATAGATACAGGAGACGCACTCAATTCCTAACGTCGGTGTCGCTTTTCCCACGCCTGAAGAAACAACTTGTGACCGTTTTGAGGGATTAATAAATCCAGAAACTGGACATATTAAATCCGAACACCAGCAAATGAAGAAAGTTTTGATATTAATTTATTTATTTAGAATTTGATGAGCACACTTAATATTTACGCTTGATATTTAAATTGTGTTTTTTAACAAACCTATTTGGTCTTTATAGTATTTCATCTCCAGAACCTACTCAAAATCCTTCCTGTAGTATACAACAAGAAAAAATGAACAAGAAGAGAAACAAGAACATGACTCAATTTGAAGAAGAAATGCTACGCCTTAATAAAAAACATATGGAAGCAAGAATTGAAAATGAAAAGAAGATAACTGAAAAAGAATTGGAAATTTTAGAAATAAAAAAGAAGCAGAAATTGCCAGGCTTGCAATATTAAAAAAACAATTAGAAAATAGTAATACATTACAAAATATTGCTAACATTTAAATAATAAATTCAAAAAATAAATTGTTTGTTGTTATAAATTACATTTATTCATATATAAACATAAATAAAATATATATTCTATATACAATAATGCTTCTATTCTAAAAATATGAATTAGTAACTATTCATTGTAATGTAACTCTAATACAAAAACCCTAAAATGAGCTTTGCACGAACTGGTAAATAAATTTAAGCAAATAAAATAGTTAAGTAAAAAAGAAAACTGATAACATATTGTGAGATGAATTTTGTTTTAAATTTTCCAAAAGTTTTGAGATAACGCGAAAAAATTTTCATTTTATTACAGGAATACTACTTAATTAAAGTGCTCCTCAATAAATCTATTCCTGAAGATGTTTCCACGCACGGATACCTGCTGCTCTGCAGGTTGATGCAATGGCTCTTCGTGTTCAACATTTTCTTCTTCGTCGTCATCATCATATTTCCAATCCTCATCATCGAACTCTAATTTAATGTTGTATAGCACTGCCATTGCAGCAATGCATGCTTTGGCCGTTTCTAATGAAATTTGCATGCCATTTTGGAGAGCTTTAAACATACCTTTCCATCGGCCAAAACAACATTCTACAATAACGCGAGTTGATTTATGGGCTTTATTGTAGGCTTGTTCCGCGTGTCCTTCTGGATTCAATAAAGGCGTCAGCAGGTACTGAGTACAGGCATAGCCACTATCACCAAGCAATATGCCCTTCTTTTGATTATTCTGTAAATTTTATAATTAGAAATCCTTTTGTAACACTGAAAATTAATCTACCTCGAATGCCTCCTGAACTTTACAATTGTTCCATACACGTGAATCATGCGTACTTCCTCTCCATCTAGCAACCACATCAATAATCCGGGTAGCAGCATCACATATAATCTGTAAAATGAAGTGTTAATAAGGAAACATTTACTAAATTATGTAAGTAATACCTGCACATTTAATGAATAAAACCCCTTTCGATTGCAGTAGAGTAGAGGTTGATTGCCATGAGGGTTTTTAATTTTAATATGGGTGCAATCTATGCATCCTACAATACCTGGAAAGCCAGCAATATTGTAGAATGCTTCATTAGTACTTTGTTGTTTTGGCCACTTTACAAATAGCTCGAGTTTAGAAGCTATTGCTCGGGACACTTTGGCTATTATCCTGGAGACCGTTGATTGGCTACTTCCATGTAAATCTCCTAAAAATTTAAAAATTATCTTACATACGTTACCATATGTATAATAATGAAAAATAATTAAACCACACGTACTTACCAAGTTCTAACTGGTAACATCCCTTAGCGAAGTATCTTAACGTAATAAGTACCTGTAAGGCAGGCGAAATATTTATTCCGCGCTTGGTTAGGGGCTCTAAACGTTCTTCCACCAACTCAATCACAAAATACACCGCTTCTTTAGTTAAACGATAGCGGTTACGGAATTCGCGCTCATTGAACGCTTCAAAAGAATCGATTCGATCGCGTAAAGCCCTTGGCACAACAATCTGACGCCGAAGTCCATATATTTCGCGCACAGCAGCTATGTCTTGTATGTTACGTACAAAATTCGCCATGATTTATTTCTAAACACGTCTAATCACGACTTTAAAGACGGCCCCGGTCGTGTTTAAAAGTTTTGTTCAAATTTGACAGCTGTCATATTTAAAATCGCCGTGATTAGCGCTATAATATATAATCACGAGAAAAGAATAGTCATTATTAAATGTCATGTTTAAAAATTTAACAACGGCATTACTAAAATAAACATAAGAAAAGAATACGGCCCTTTGTGTCTAAACCAGGCATCGGGTAGTTGGTAGAGTGGCAGAACTGCGAGCGTGGCACTTTAGGCTACGCATTGCAGAAAATCCCAACTAAATCCGTGCAGAATTTTTTGGTGAGCGTTTGAAAAATCCAACGCTCAAATTCTAATCTTCAATAACGAAACTTTGTACACTGGGGTTGCTCACCAGAGGCTGAACGGGGCCTTTTGATGGGTCAATTTCTACTTTCCGAGACACGGCCGACACAACGAGATGCATGTTTTTAAACTTGAAAAATAGATTTGCTTAAAAATACGCCCAATTGGTGCGAAATTTAATTCTAAAAATTACTTATCTATCATACCTCTAATCATGTTCTATCTTCTCAGGTTCTCGGGTACACTTCGCCTCGTAGACACCTTAGGGCAAATATTCTTCCTATCCGTTACAGTTGTCTCTCTGTATAGTAGCTTACACCGGTCGCTCACTTACGACAAACTCATTCAGCACGTAGTATACTTTACTTGTTATCTTCAAACCAACAACCCTTTTCGCAAACTTCTTCAAAAACATTATTATTGTTTGTCATTTTTTAAAATTCACAACTTCCACATTCTATAATCAAATGATAATTCAACTGAAATTACAGTTCAGCTGTCAAATTTTGCGTGCGTGGATTTAACTTCTGGAACTCGTGTCGTAAGTAAAATACCGGAAATGCGATTTTCGAGTTGTCAAAACGGTGTTCAAAACCTCACTTTCGAGGCGACGAGTTCAAAAAATAATTTGATTGCTCACTGACAGGTTTGTCAAATAAAATTGAACAAAAACGAGGACATGCGTTTATGATACTGTGTTTTGTTTTTTGTGACGTCAGAATTAAAGGGTAATGTGTTGACTATACCGAGTGTCTGGGATAAGGGGCGAACATAGGGATTTAACATGTAAAATTAAATATGCGTAATTATTAGCTCCCCTATTAATTTTAGAGAAAAATCGTACAGGAATATTTTTTAGAGTATTAAAAACTGTATAAAATGTATCCATTTAATTTACGTTTGTACCAGAAATTACCTCAAAAATAATAAAAATAAGTTGAAAAATGTACCATTTAATAAAAAATGGCATGTTATAGTAAAAATAATTTTGCTACTCAGATATCAATTCACGCAATATAATTGTTATGAATAATAATCTCAGGTATTTCAATAAATAGAGGGTATTCATTATAAAAACATTTTACAGTGGCATCAGTTTACGCAGAGTTCGTGATTTATTTTCGGTTAAATTTAACAATCGACCAATTCAAAAATTACCAAGTTTGTGCAAAAGTTTGAAAATGCAGCAAGTGTAGCGGCAGATGATTCAAAAGGTATTTTAATAGTCCAATTTTAACAAATATTAATTCAAAAACATTAACCTTACAGGCAAACGGAACAGAAGATGCAACAATGAATTGGAAGAAAGAGTTTTGGGTTTAATAAATGCTGAACCAACAACTAGCATACGATGTATTGCTCGTGAGTGCAACGTGTCTAAATTCTCTGTACATAAGATTCTGAAGAAGCATGGATATCATAACTACAAACATCAATGTCATCAGGAGATACTACTAGTGGATGAAGAAAACAGGCGTGTATTCTGTGAAATAATGCAGGATTGATCAAACACAGACCGAAACTTTTTGCAGTCTATCTGTTTTACTGATGAATGCACGTTAACTCTTAACACAGTTCATATATATCCAGTTAGCCAGTCCCCATATAAATTTTGGGTACACGCGAATGGGAGCAGAGCGCTGGATGCCAAATTGGTGTATATGGCTGCCTATATACACCAGTCTGGCTTCCTGCGGTCGGTCGGTTACGACTATTTTACTCCAGATGTCGCGAAATCAAGTCTCAGAGAGAGAGTGAGAGAGAGACAATTTCTTTCTCCCCCTATTCCGCGCTTCTCGTTGTATCAAATTCCAGATGTTGATTTTTCAATCTTGAAAACACGTTTTTTTTTTTCTTTTAACGAGCTAAGGATGCGTGTTACATTCATTCATGCGTTTCCTTCTACAATTTTATTTTCTGCGTTATTAGAGAATAGATTTTATGAAATTATATGTGAACGTTGTAAAATTCATTAAGTATTATTTATTTTGTACAAGAAACTTAAAATACAAAACTATTTAACTTTTGATAAAAAGTAAAACAAATACATCAACTTATCATTTTATTAACTAATCGGATCAATCCTATTGATCAAATCAAATCTACTGATCGATAAGGGTTTCTTTTTTAATTAGAGGGGTCAGTGCAAAATGCAGTTGTCATTTTTTTTTTTTAGTTTTTGAATTATTACTGTTTGAAGTTTTTAACCCATTAAGCGCCGTTGATGCATACACGCAACATTATTATTTTTTGATAATTAAGTTACTAAATAAGTTTATTTGATATATTATATTATTTGACCTGAATTGAAAATGTAGCAAGAAAAATTTTAATATTTTTTTATTTAAAGTGTATTATAAATACTTCACAATATTACAATGTTTTATACGCGTGGCGCATGAAGTAAAATTTCGAGTTTAGAAAAGCCTAATTTGGCTCGGTCGCTCCGCTTCGCTACGCGCCCGAGCCAAATTTTCAGGCTTTTCTAAACTCGAAATTTTACTTCATGCTTAGTCTGGGAGTGGATACACTCGTTCTTAACTTCATATTGCACGTTTTTATATAAAATCGACGAATGCCTGAACATTAACAGCGTATACATTACATTGTTGAGGCACTAATTTTTTGAAAATCCATTATCACTATAATATAATAATAATAATAAACTATTTATGATTTTTAACTTTTTATTAAATTCACGTATACATTATGTGTATTTAAAGAAAATATCACAGTATGTAATGCAATAAGTCATTCATAGAAATCATAAAAAGAAGTGTAGAATTTTAATTAAAATTAACTTTTAGAGTTAAAATTGCTTGGCCGTTAATGGGTTAAAATTGTTTTAAATATACTATGTGTCCCGTTTCAAGGCGCATTGTATGTTTCATGTAAAGATTTCCAATGTAATTGGAATTTGAGTTTGTATCGCTTATTGAACCAAAACGATTACAATAAAATTAAAATCATTTGTTTACCTACTAGCAGTATTTTCGAGGTATTATTTTTGAGTTCTCCTCAGTTTCATTTGAAATATAGCTTGAAAATAGTGAACGATTATACGAAAATAAAATCGTCAAAACAGTAGTTGCTACGAAAAGTCAGTGTTTAGCATCAAATTTATTAAAACACAAAGCAATAATTCAATTCAACATGGGTGTTTATTCTGCAAAAGAAAAAAATCAGATCCCAAAATGGACTCAGTATATATTTTAATCACGATGCGTATTTTATTAAATGAACCATACTTTTAATAAATATTAACAGTTTCAGAAATTTGTGGTTTTTGCACTGACTACTTTAATTATCCGTTTACTTTGAACGATTGTTACATGATCAACTTGTACTTTTCCGATTGAAATTTTATAAACGCTTATTGTGTGCCATTTGACCAACACCGACAACACTCAGCGGGCACTAAAATGTTACCTAATTTTTGGATTAAAATTTATGGCATCCGTCGTGCGGCTGCATGGGGATAATTTGAAAAAGAATAAGCAGAAATATTTTTCGATATTCTCAATACTTCCCGAGATACACGAAATGTTATATAGAGAAAGTACAAATTATATAAAAATCATGAAACTTTATAATTGAGAATATTATCAAAAACTGCGAAACAAACAAACTTGTTAAATCAAGTAATTAGTCACATTAATAACATTATAAATTTTACATTTTAATAATTGTTACCGACCTCATGGCTATCTTTTTTTGTACGGAAATATACGTTTTAGGGTCCCAGGAATTAGAAACAAGTATTATCGATAATATTTGAGATAATTGGCTCAAATATTGAAATATGTTGAAAAGTCTCGTTAAGTGATGATAATCAAAAACATTTAGAAAACAACAAGATGTCTTTTAATAGAATAAGTAAATAGATTTTCTCTGAAAAGTGTAATTGCAAAAAATATTGAATACTCTATTTCCAGTTTACAATGTTTTGTATGTCAGGTTAATTCAATTATTTCAATTGTTTTATTCTTAGTCAGATTACATTTACAAAAGGTACCGATGGGATTATGTTACAGACTAAATAGGTAAGTAAAAATAATTCAAAATGATTTAAGAAAACCCGATCAAAAAGTGTCTAACTAAAATATCGGTTAGTGAAAAACATGATAAGAAATTACCGAATTGGATTCTGCGGATACGGATTAAATGTGTCAACAGTAAATAATCTTTTTAAATCCCAAAATATTTATGGTTTTTAGAAAGTTGCGGATTATCTGTAAGTTGCAGTGGTATTGTTCTGGTCGCGCAATACTTGAGGGTATACACCATAATAAAAACGTGGTCGAAAAAATGCCTACAAATAGGTAAAAACAGATAGATCACTTCGAAGAATTTGATTTTTCATCCCTTCTATAAAGCTATCCCCACTAAAATAATGAATATTGTCCAAAAAGAAAATGGTCAAGGAAAAGAGTTAATTCGATATTCATACACGTTATTCAGAGTGTAAATGGATGAAACGGAACGTAGCATTTTTAATGGTAATTTCTCAAAATTAAATATTATCTTCCCTAATTATTTCAGGGAAATTATGATATTCATTTGGTTAGAGTAAAAATATACACACCGAGCTTTGCTATTTATTGCATTTTTAAAAACCGGAGTGTCATGAAATTAAACAAGCAAATGATGAGGTGTTGATTTGTTGGCTTTTTATTTAAAATATATTCTGTTGATTTTGTGTTATACTTCGATCAATTCTGTATAATTATTACTGAATAAAAAAAAAAACGAAAAAACTGCTTCTAAAATATCGTTAATAAATAAGAAAACAGTTATATGTATATTTAATATAGTTTTTTAATGTTTGTTAGTTTTTTGTATATATGAATGTTTATATGAATCTATATTGCTATGTTTTTAGTTTTGTGTATTCGTAAATAATTTATCTATTTTATTGAAATAATTTCTGTTTTTTTATTATAAATTCCAATTAAAATACCCATCAAACATTTTTCAAATTGATTTTTTCATTGTAAGAAGATTTTTGTATTTATCTAACTTTTAAATAAAAAAATGTTTAATAACATAAATATATTAAAAATCTATTAATTTTTAAACACGTTTTTATTAAAAATATATATAATAACTAAAAATGTTGGAAATATATTTTACAGTTTTTCATTGTAAAATGACTTTATTTTATACTTTTATTTATTTATACAAATTATGAATATTTGAAACTATAATCTATTAATCTAATAATTTTAACAATTTTTTTATTAAAAATATGTAAAATAACTAAAAACGTTGAAAATATATTTTAGAATTGTTAATTTCATTGTAAATTTGTTTTTATAAAATATATTCCCGAATTTCATAATTTGGAACACGCTTGAAATCTCAAAATAAAAGAAATATTTTCGAATAGACTTTTTGTGGTGATAAAAAATTTTATTATTCGTCTACCACCGTTCATATACAGGAAGTTTTCCGTTAAAGTATACATTTTTTTTGTTTATTTTTTTGTTTATTGTTTATTAATGCCAATACAGTGGATACAGTTTACACAGGTCAAAAGAAATTAAACATAAAAAACGTACAAGAATTACAATTATGTTCTAATCAGAGTAACAATGGTTATATAATATAGCATGATATTTGATCAGAAATGATCGACGAAATTTAAATGCAGCACCAATAAGGTGGACAGACAGTTAAAAATAGTAGGTGTGACAGATTAAAATTATATAAAAATATAAATATAAAAAATGATTAAAACATGACAGTCATTTAAATATACAACAGATTAAAATGAAAAAAATATAATATATATAGATTAAAATATCGTTAAATAAAATATAGCTAAAATATAAATATAAAACTTTGTATAAATAAAATAAATAAAAACATCGAAATAAATTAACAAACTATCACATCTCAATTCTAGAATTTAGAAACTCGTCCCATGAGTAAAACGCATGATTTAGTAGATGTTTTTTTATATATGATTTGAATTGTTTCAGCGGCAAACACCTTACCTCTGCCGTCAATGTATTGTAGAACTTCGGAGCCCAATAGTTTTTCGCATTTTGTGATTTATGTAGTCTTACCCGTTTTAAGCATATATTATCTTTGTTGCGAGTATTATGACTGTGAACAGACATAGCTAAATTGAACGCAGACAAGTTCTTTTTAACATAAACAAGACATTGAAAGATGTATAGACTCGGTAAGGTAATTATGCGCAGTTTTTGAAAGATAGCCCTACAGTCATCCCTGTAACCTAATCTACCCACTATACGTACTGCCCTTCGCTGCAATTTGAATATGCGCTGCCAACATGGCATATTTCAAATTCACCTTATTTTCTTTAAATCTGTAGATATTCGTTGTGTTTTTAAAAGAGCTCAATTTGATGCTTTAAACGAGTGTTTTCCTCTCCCAGACCAAGCATGAAGTAATATTTCGAGTTTAGAAAAGCCCAGTGAAAATTTGTCGAGGGTCGCGCAGCGACCCGAGACAAATTTTCGGGGCTTTTCTAAACTCGAAATTTTACTTCATGCGCCACGCGTATAAAACACTAAAATATTGTGAAATTTAAGTATATTTGAACCTCACGTAAAATCAGTGTTTTGTGCGCGGGGCGCATGAAGTAAAATTTCGAGTTTAGAAAAGCCCAGAAAAATGTATAGTGTATTCTGTATATTGAGTTATTTATATTTAAAAAACTGTCTGTATAACTAATAAATAATATAAATTATTTGCCAAATTTGGTACATACCAAAGTTTTAATTGAATTTATGAAGAAAAAAAAAACAATCAAGATAAAAATAATATCAAATGAATTCTTTAATGTAAACTCATTGAATTTAATTTTTTGATTTTTAGTTAAATTTTAGGTTTATTTAGGAGCTTTTTAAATATATCTGATTCCCAAAGTCCATAATTTCGAACACGCTGGAAATCTGAAAATAAAAGAAATGTTTCGGAACAGTTTATTTTTTCTGAAGGTCATCAAATTTATCATCGTACAAGTGGTGTAGACGGGATCAAATTACACGACGAAATAAGAGCGAGCGCGTTTGTGTGTGTGTGTGTGTGTGTGTGTGTGTGTAGACGCAACCGGAGCAGTTTTCTCTAGAATACTTCTACGTTTACTCTATTCATAAGTAGATGGACCCACTTCCTGACCACAGTCTCTCCTTTTCTATCCTCGAAAACTCGGAATCCAGTTCTCCCATAAGCATTGTCTACCCTGCTCTTAATAACGAGCCCAACACACAGAACACGCGATACTGGACCCAGGAAAATCCTCGGATACGCTTACAAACCAGAACCCAGTTCCCGCAAATAATAAATATTTGGGCTGGTACTTTTAAGAATAATATTATTGGGCAATTTAAAATTGATGGAAATTTAAATTCGAATTCTTATTTAGACCTTTTAATCCACCAGGTTAGCCCTGCTTTAGAAGAAGTTGCACGTAAAAATCAGGAGATATGGTATCATCATGATGGATGTCCGGCCCATTATGGTTTAAATGTAAGGGAATTTTTAAATGCTAATTTTCACAATTGTTGGATTAGTCGCGGTGGCACTATCAACTGGCCACCAAGATCTCCTGATTTAATACCATGCGATTTCTTTTTATGGGGTCACCTGAAAAACAAAATTTATAAAAAACGCCAGATAAATTACAGATAGGCAGTTGGCTAATGTAAGGCAGGCATTTTATAACAGATTGGGTTATTGTTTACACCAGAAAGGAGAACTTTTTGAGTACTTGCTCTAACATTGCCCATTGGTAGTAGATACAGTAAAATAAAAATTTAAACAAAAATAAATCACGAACTGTTTGTAATCTGACACCACTATAAATTATCTTGATAATTAATAAATTATCTTTCTTCCACTAATTAAGTATTATTATTATGATTTATCCTAAACGACAAGCATGCATTCATTATTTTTCATCATTTAAATTTCTTTGGTAACATTTCGATAATATGGATTCTTTTACAAACGTAAATTAAATCGATACATTTAGTACAGTTTTTAATACTCTTAAAAATATTACTTTATGATTTTTCTCTGAAATGAATAAGGGAGCTAATAATTACACATATTTAATTTTACATGTTAAATTCCTATGTTCGCCCCTTATCCCAGACACTCGGTATATTAACCCATTAACGGCCGAGCAATTATAGAGTTAACTCTAAAAGTGGATTTTAGGTAAAATTCTACACTTCTTTATATAATTTCTACGAATGACTTATTGTATTACATTCTGTGAATTTTTCTTTTAAATATAAATAATGTATACGCTGTAAATGTAAGACATTCGTCGATTTCGTATAAAAACGTGCAATATGAAGTTTGGAACATGTATTTCCACTCCCAGACTAAGCATGAAGTAAAATTTCGAGTTTAGAAAAGCCCCGCGTAGAAAATTTGTCGAGGGTCGCGCAGCGACCCGAGACAAATTTTCACGGGGCTTTTCTAAACTCGAAATTTTACTTCATGCGCCACGCGTATAAAAGATTGATTTAGTCTGAAGTTCAAAATATACTAGTTAGGTTAGTTTATGATTTATGCAAGATCGCTAAAAAATATCCTCTCCTTAAGATACCACACTTTTGACAAGACGATTATGACACGAACACAATACGAGCACGATACGACCACGATACGAGCCCGAGATGTTCATGATACGAGCGTGTTGAAGAACGCCCCGTGCACGTCTCGTGTCGTGCACGTCATAGCTCATCTCGTGTCGTACACGTCTCGTGCTCGTGTTGTACTCGTCTCGTAATTGTCTAAAAGAAGTGAAGTGAAGCGAACTCTATAAGATAATCATGAGTATCATGTTCAGCATTCGAGCAATGTTTAAAATATTTCCGTGTTCAGTCCGGTAATTACCAGTTACTTAGATAGTTTATAAAATCGTCCCAATCGAAGCTTTAAACGAGTGTCGTCCACTCCCAGACTTAGCATGAAGTAAAATTTCGAGTTTAGAAAAGTCCGGCGTAGAAAATTTGTCTCGGGTCGCTGCGCGACCCTCGACAAATTTTCACGGGGCTTTTCTAAACTCGAAATTTTACTTCATGCGCCACGTGCACAAAACACTGAAATATTGTGAAGTTAGAAATACACTGAAAGCATTTTTCTTAAAATGAGTAATAATCAAGATATTTAAATAACAAAATATTAACGTTTTTCTTCAAACATTTTCAAGTCAAGTCAAATAATATAATATTTTTCTTTCTTTTTTAATATATGAAATTAACTTATTTAGTAATTCTATTAACATAAAATTAATAATGTTGCGTATATGCATCAATGGCACATAATGGGTTAATAACATTTGGTGTGAATGTTAAAAGGACAAAGCTCGTTCATAATATGTAAAAATCTAAAAATACCCCATCGATAGTTTTATAGTTATTTTCAATTAAGGCGACGAGAGCAAGAGTGGCTACAAAAAAATTCCTATAAATGTAGATTTAGCATCCCAGTGCAGTTGGGATGCTAAATCTACATTTATTGGCATTTTCATGTTTTTGTGGGTTAGGCCACTATTACTCTCATCGCCTCAGCTAAACGTAAACAATAATTTATTGGTTCGTGACTAGCAACAACGATAGATCGGTCAGCCATCAAGTGACTTAATTAAATTATTGGCTCAAATAAACAAACATCTGTTGCGATATGTCACGGTTTGATAGTGATTAGATGGATCAAAGATTTATTAGCCAGAGGATGATAATTGAACATCTAATCATCTACATAACGCGACAACTGATTATTCCAATATCAATATTTACACGCTAAGGTTGCTTTCTAACAACCAGCCCTTCCGGAAATATTAAATCGATAATCAACTATAATTAAACCAAGTAAGACGAATTTAAGTAAATTTCAACAAATCTGCCTTTTTAACAAAATCTGAATTCTATTTTTTATCCAAACTATTCACTAAACATTCTGTGACGCGCATTTGTCCGCCTAGGCTTTTTATACTGGCTCACTAGAATGCCTATTTGGTCGCGCTGTGGACCGAAAAAACCGTAAGTAAGTGGGGGACGTTCTTTTTTACCTGAATAAAGATCCATGTAAAATTGTCTAGCTCAACACATATTCTTTAAATTGGTTTCAATCACAGTGTACTATTAACGCAAGTACGTGTAGACATTCTCCGAATATTCACAAGAAATTATAATGTTAAGCTTTTGTAAAAGAAAGAACAGTAATATACTTGTGACCTAATCAATTGCCCTGTAACGTCAATATTTGACGCGACTAGGAAAAATTGTTGCTGATACAGCTGTCGACATACTCTCTAAAAAATGTGATCCACACATTCCACATCAATGATTCATAAAACACCTCTCCCGAATTCCACTATATGACACATGTTCAAATTTTCCTGTTATTCAGCACTTTCCAACCATATTTCGATAACAAATCGAGAATGTCATGCTTTAAAGAAATTGTTACCATAGTTAAATTTGTTTATCAAGCACTTTCAAAATTAATCCTATCAAAAAAATTCGGCCATAAAATGATGCAGTGAAGGCAATCGAAGAAATAACTCGAAATAACTTTATTTAAACACAGAAGGTATTTCCTTTACTGCATCAGCAAAATTCTTCGTGAAACAACAAACTACAAATAATAATGGGCCAGGGAAAATGCGACCCCTTCATTAACAGCTGCTGCAGAGCCCCGCCGAATCCGGCCTGTTACACCTGGAAAAAATGCACTGCGCCGGATGACAGAATTCCTTGGGGACGTTGCTTCCAGTGCACCTACGATGGCAGATCGTTGTACGATCCCGGATTTAGCGGCAAGTTCTTTCCGGGTACGTGTTCTATCAATTGATCTGGTATTGTGAAATGTCTCTCAAGACGGGTATATTCATTTCGTAAAAGCAGAAGGAGAAGAAATGGAAAGGAATGAGGTATTGGGCGTCCAAATAATTATGTCGTTATCTTCTTTACAGTTAAATATGTATTTAGTGAAAAGTTTGATTGTAAGATTGTTGGTAAATAAAAATAAAATATTATTTTAACCTCGTTGTTGATGCAATTACTTTGAAATACAAATACAGTGCCATCGGTTAAATTATGATTTAGAGTAGGCGGCATTTTTTTTTGTGCGGTTGTGCAGAATGCTGATTAAATGATAGAATAAATTTGAGGTTATCGTAAACTAAGTGTTAGCAGTCAGTAGTGCCAATTTAATTCAAAATTCAAAGCCTACTCTAAATCATGTTTTAAGCGATCGCACGATACTTTGGCTAAAGTTCAGTTTAGTTTCACAGCTATTTTTTGCCCAAAAACAAGTTTTATGGATATTTAACGGATTGTTATGATTTTTTTACCATAATAGAAAGGCAGGAAAAGTGTTTTTAATGTGATTAGACTTACCGTTTGCTCAACATTTTTGATTGTAAATTACGTTTTTGACAAGTTACGTTTGTTATTTAAGCTGTTGATACAGTCACAGATAATGCATTTAAGTATAGTGTGAGATCCGTTTATCAGGGGGCGTATTTTTACGGAGGGTAATTTGAAATATACCACATAAAAAAATCTTAATTTTAAAGGTAACACTCATTAAGTACATCTTTTTGCGCACGTTAGAGTTTCAACATACTTCGAGGTTAGGTTAGTTTGGATTATGAGAGAGGTTTGCGATAGATTAATTGTTTAAGTTTCTTTATACACTCTGGCAATTTCAAATACTTTTAGGTTAGATTACTAGACAGGTTTACAATAGAATACCTAACCTAACTAAGAAGTATGTGAAATCACCAGAATCTGCGAAGATACTATCGTATATTCAATAAAAAAAAAACCTCTAGAGCGCCATGATTGTTGCTTTTTTAAATTTAAGTTGGCTACGCGCTTTAGAAATTGACATATACAACTTCAGACACAATAATTATAATACATAATTTCAAAGTTGCCAACCTACAATATTTTTCATGGCACTCAGATTTTTTTTTATTGAACATACGATACTTACTTCGCAGACTCTGGTGATTTCACATACTTCTAAGTTTGGTTACGTTAGGTTGCAACTGATGTTTTAAATGTCCTTCATTAAATATTCACTTCAAATCGTATTATTATGTTAATAATACTAAATCAAAAAGAATTTGTAATCCGGATTCGATATATTTTTTTTTAGGATTCTGATTCGAATGCAGGTGTAGGTGATTAGAATCCCCACAAAAGGATTTGAATCTTCCATCCTTATGTTTTTAAACTTCACGGTAAACAGTGTTTTATAGGCCTGGCGCATGAAGTAAAATTTCGAGTTTAGAAAAGCTTGAAAATTTGGATTTCGGCGCTACGCTTAGCTCCGCGCCCAAATCCAAATTTACAGGCTTTTCTAAACTTAAAATTTTACTTCATGCTTAATCTAGGAGTGGAAACATTCGTTAGAAGCATCAAATTGCTTCTAGGAAAACAAAAAATTATTAAAATTTAATTTTACAAAATCTATGTTCCACAATTGAAAGTGATTTATTATCGAACAAGTAAGTTTGGTTTGACATTATTTGAAGTAAAAGTGAAACTCATAATATTTATTATTATTATTAAACGAGGGTTTCCACTCCCAGATTAAGCATGAAGTAAAATTTCGAGTTTAGAAAAGCCTGAAAATTTGGATTTGCTAGGGCGCGCGAGCGAAGCGAGTCGCGCCCCAGCAAATCCAAATTTTCAGGCTTTTCTAAACTCGAAATTTTACTTCATGCGCCACGCGTATAAATCACTAACTTCAAGTGAAATCTCCAACCAATTGGTTAGAGCAAAATAAATTTAGTATATCAATTATCAATTGATTAAGTTACGACATATCATCATTTTTTTAATAAGATTTTTTCATTTATTTGCTTTAAATCAGACAGCATTAATATTTGTGACAGTATTTTGACTTTGACATGATTAATATTTTGTGGAAAAGGAAATATATCCATCATAGTACGAGGGGTGATCAAAAAGTGAGGTTTCATTGCAGGTTTTGTAACCTTACTTTTTGATCACCCCTCGTGTATAGTCTCAATCAATGGGGTCTGATGAAATTTGGTATTTTGACTTTGACATTATTAATATTTTGTGGAAAAGAAAACACATAAATGAGGCTTTCGAACAATGTTTTACAGGAATAAGAAAAATGTGTTAACAAATGAAGTAGCTGCATTTCTGAAAGGAATTAGCTTTAGATACTTGAAGTCAATATCTTTCAGAAATGCATCTACCTTATTTTCCAACATATTTTTCTTATTCCTGTAAAACATTGTTCGAAATCCTCATTTATGTGTTTTCTTTTTCACAAAATATTAATCATGTCAAAGTCAAAATACTGTCACAAATATTAATGCTGTCTGATTTAAAGCAAAAAAATGAAAATGCTCATTAAAAAAATGTAAAATGTAAAAATACCAAATTTCATCAGACCCTACTGATTGAGACTATACGTTTAATGTGGGAAGTACGAGGGGTGATCAAAAAGTAAGGTTACAAAACCTGCAATGAAACCTTACTTTTTGATCACTCCTCGTACTATGATGGACACTACCATTTTTTTATTTTTGGGCAAAAGGGAAAAAATCTAGATGCCATTGTAACTAGGGTAATTAAACACACTTTCGGGAACAAGCAATTATTGGCGAACATTCGCGCCTTGTTAACAAAAGTTTGCGAATGCTCGTTTGATCTGAACGCACGTTAATATTACTAAGCAACGATTAATTTCATGTATCATTTATTTTAGATCAATCTATTTAATACAACATCTTTATAATAATTACCTTAGTAAATTAAAGCAATATGAAGAAAAAATAATGTTTCCTGTAGAAGTAATACAAGGATTTATGTAATCATTTGACAGTGTTTCATTATTTAATTTATATTTTATCTAAGAAACTTTTTTTTGAAAAAAAAAATACTATCAATTTATTCGCAAAGCGTCAATGTATAATATGTATAAGTGTAAATGCTCTATTGTCATTATTGTGAAAGATTATTCGTTGTTCGTTCTTATGGCCAAATAACATGTAAATTTCCGACCTTAATTTCATATTTTTTATTGATATATCAAACATTATTCAAATATTTTATGCTCAGTAAAAATGTGCTATTTGCTTCTATAATTCAATTGTTTATACGAATTTTAACATCCTTCGCACCAACATCTGAGAGCGCCACAAGAGCCGTCCGGGCGTCCCTCTTCCCTGCAAACTCGACGGCAGGTTTCGTTATCCCAAATGGCGCAAGGACCTCCATATCTTCCAGAAAGACATTCTCCAAAGGCGCCGATGGTTAGGATAAGCAAAATAGCGAAGATTAAGCACCACTTCATTTTTTTTGCAGATGTAAATCTTGTTTTATGAAAACTTGAACGTATATTCTGCTGAGTTGGTTGGTTACCTGATGATTTCTTTTTGAAAAATGTGTTTCTTGTGTTAACTGTATGTGAGAATGCTCGAGCGATTTATATAGGTTGATTTAAAAATAAAAAAAAATGTAGTGGGGAATTTTAGTCGCTTACGTCAAAGATAAGAGGGTTTAACAGTATAATAATAGAAAACCGAAAGTAGATATTTCACGTTTGTTAATTAAAACAGAATTTCGTAGAAACTGTATCAATTAAATATACATTAAGGTGTAACGCGGAGCGATATTACGCTTATGGGAAAACATGTGTATTTTTTAACTTGAGAAATATTTTGTGTTTGCACTTCCAAGAAAATGTAAAAATACCACGACAAACAGTAAACTGCTGTTCAGGCTTCTGATTAATTGTATGAAAAATGTTAATATCTAATATAAGAACGGAAATGTGAACTTGTCTTCAGGCCAAAGCTAAACAGAATCCTATAAACAAGAGGATTCGAATTACGAATCCGAATCTTCACATTTAGAATGATTTGATTCACAAATCCTCGGATTAAAAAAAAACGAAAAATATGATTTGAATCAAAGCACTTATTTCAGGGAAGCATTTGATAAATCGTTCCTCTTCGTAACGTTTTGTTTTACTAGAATAAAATTAAAAAAATTAAACACATATTAAAACGAAAATTGAAAGATTATACAAATCAAATCTTACTTTGTTCTTTTTCTTTCGCGTCAGCGATGTTTCTCTGCAATGTATCGAACATATTCGCTTCAACTATAAAGTTAATTAAAAACAGGAATAATTAATTAATAAATAAATGGCATTAAATAAATAGTGAAATACAGCGCATTTTTATTTTAAGTATACATATGGATACGCTGTGAATTTTCCGACATTCGTTTTTTTTAAGTTCAATTTGAAGCTTGAAACGAGTGTTTTCCACTCCCAGACTAAGCATGAAGTTAAATTTCGAGTTTAGAAAAACCTGAAAATTTTCAGGTTTTTCTAAACTCGAAATTTTACTTCATGCGCCACGCGTATACAACACTAATTTCAATTGAAGTTAAAACTATACTACTTTAGAATATTGCTTAAGCAGTATATTTTGAATTTCACTTGAAATCAGTGTAGTATACGCGTGGCGCATAAAGTAAAATTTCGAGTTTAGAAAAGCCTAAAAATTTGTACTTTGTACTAATGTGTACTTTTGCATACGCTGTGAATTTTTCGAAATTCGTTTTGTTTATAAGTTCGAGTTGAAGCTTTAAACGAGTGTTTTCCACTCCTAGACTAAGCATGAAGAAACATTTTAAGTTTAGAAAAACCTGAAAATTTGGTTCGCTTCGCGGAGCGACCAAACCAAATTTTCAGGTTTTTCTAAACTCGAAATCTTACTTCATGCGCCACGCGTATACAACACTGATTTCAATTGAAGTTAAAAATATACTACATTATAATATTGCTTAAGCAGTATATTTTGAATTTCACTTGAAATCAGTGTTGTATACGCGTGGCGCATGAAGTAAAATTTCGAGTTTAGAAAAGCCTAAAAATTTGGTTTGGTCGCTCCGCTTAGCGGAGCGCCCAAACCAAATTTTCAGGCTTTTCTAAACTCGAAATTTTACTTCATGCTTAATCTGGGAGTGGAAAACACTCGTTTAAAGCTTCAAATTGAACTCTTAGCAAAAGAACAAATATGTGATGATTTACAAAATAATTGGGATATGTATACTTAAAAGAAAAACTCCCTGTATGTTGATACAAAACTGACACGGTGAAAATCCTGTTACATGATGAAAATCCTGTAGTAACTTTACATAGAGTTTCAACAACGGCCAAATGAGAAATTAATTCATGAAAAATAAATATAAAAGACTGTCTTATGTGTTTGTATAAATACCTAAATTAAATTTGAATATTAAATTTGATAGTTAGGTGCAAACTATATTAGTATATTTAAATAATGCTGTGTTGCAAATATTCACAGTACCGATGCAATTTTTCATCGGTGAGAAGTTGCACTGAAATGACGTCATTTTGAGAAGAATTCACTCAGCCGTTTGGAGTAAAATGACGTCATTTCAGTTCAACTTCTCACCGATGAAAAATTGCATCGATACTTTGAATACAGACTTAGAACATGTTGAACTGGTTCATCTCTCAACTATAGTACAAAATGACAGTTCCAATTGTTCTAATGTTACTTTGAACTCTAGTATAGAGATGAACCAGTTCAGCGTGCTTAGTGCAACTGGCCCTAATTCGTGATTTTATGAAGTTATCAAATTCGCTAATCATTAGGAAAGGAAGAAACACACCATCCTCTTCGAACAGCGACCTGGATTTGTTAGCTTTAACCATTCTCCGTTTCGCTTTTGTCCTCTTCTGTTGAGCCCTAGTGCTGTGCAGAAGACATGAACTCGAAGGTAGAGATACCTACCAAAATGTAATACCCTTGTAAGTTTAGTAAAAAAAATATTCCACGAACCATACTAATTCAGCGAGATTTTCCTCGCGTTCCATGATATCGTGCGGATCTAATTCGCCAGCTGGAATTATCATGAGCATCGACTGGGGACACTCCATTTCAAAAATTCCACTGCGAGGAAACACTAACTTTTGAATCGACCTACAAACACAATTGGTGCTTAAATTGTACTATCGTAAGTTTTAAGTGGTTTGCATTGGTACTTAGATATAGTTTTAGTGGCGTCTGATAACCTAACTTTAGAGGAGGTTAATTAACCTTGGACCTAACCTAACCTAATCTATCCTAACCTAACCTAACCTAATCTAACCTAACCTAATCTAGCCTAAAATAACCTACCCAACTATCTAACTTCAGAGGAGGTTAAGGTCCAAGGTTAATTAATCTCGCTATTGAAAGTTCGCTTGGTCTGGTCCTGTCTGGTCCTGTCTCTATATCGTTTATTTCTTCAAATTCACATCAAAAAGCTTTATTAAATATAAAAAAAGGTATAGCAAATGTAAAAATGTTTAGATAATTGATCTAAATTTAAGTAAAATTATTTGTATATTACATCATTATAAATTGAACGCTACACTTTTATCAAGATTTTCGAAAATTGTATGTTAGAAAAATGTTGTTTAGGCTAGGGCGGCGAAATCTAGTTTGCCTAAATCCTTGCGCCGGCAATGTGTATATGCAGTGATTTTCACCTCAGCTTTTATACAGGGTGGACCAAAAATTCGTTTACATTATAAATGATAATTTAAAAGAAACTAGTTATGCGAGATAAAAACTTTCTATTTATTATTAAGGTACACAAATAGCGATTTTTTTTAAATCCTTGACTATTTTGACACTGCTGCAACCTGGAGCGGAAATTTTCAATGACGGCCTCATAAGTGTTTCATGAAATGTTTTGCATTTCCTCTCGAATATTTTCCTTTAATTCCTCTAAGGACACTGGGTTGCTGTTGAAAACTTTACTTTTAAGGTATTCCCAAAGAAACAAGTCCAGTGGGGATAAGTCCGGGCTACGAGGTGGCCAGTTAATAGCACCTCTTTTGGATATCACTTTTTGTCCAAAAATGAGTCGTTGGAAGTGTGGCATGTTGCTCCATCTTGATGAAAACACGATCTTTGATTAAAACCATCGAAATCCTGTAGCGCTGGTGAAAAAAAGTTCTGTAGCATGGCAATATACCGCTCTGTATTCACTGTAACAGCATTTCTTCGGCGATCTTCAAAAAAGTATGGACCAGTAATGCCTCTTGCTGACAAAGCTGCCCATACAGTAACCTTGGGTGAATGCAGAGGTTTTTGATGGTTCAATTTAGGATTAGTGTCACTCTAATACCTGCAATTTTACCTATTCACATGCCCATTTAGATGGAAGTGTGCCTCGTCTGAGAAAAAAATGTTGGTAAAGCTGGTGAATCTCTTTAACACTTCGTTTGCAAATTGAAGCACGTGAGCGTGATCTTGAGGCTTTAATTCCTGTACCATTTGGATTTTGTACAGATGTAAATGTAAATCTTTGTGAAGAATACGAATCAAAGATGTTCTGGGCACACGCGTTAGACCGCTTCCGAGTAGAGTCCATGATTTTCACGAATAGACGCTCTTACACGCTCGACGTTTTTGGGATCTTTTGATGTTTTAGGTCAGCCGGATCGTGGTTGATTCATTGTTGAACCTGTCTCCTAGAACTTCTGTACCCATTTTTGAATCAATTGAATCGATGGAGCTTCATTTTTACGCCGTATGTTGTAATGAGCGCAAAATTTTCGTTGCGCTAGAGTACAAAAATCGTTGATGCGGTAGTACTCGCGTACACAGAACGCACGTTGTTTATCGCTAAACGAGGCCATGGTACTGAATTCCTATTGGCCGCTCTTGCGCTTCGTAACCTCTCCGCCCCACCCCGCCGTCGCTGCTCATCGCAGCTACCGATTCAAATTTAAACGGACTTTTGGTCCACCCTGTATTATATATTATATATTCCGGGGACCGGAAAGTAATGTCGTTTTTTTTACATTAAATTCAAACAACAACATTTTTATCGATATTTTAATTTAATCAATAAAATAATCACCCTCATTTTTTTATGACCTTTTGCCATCTAGTATGCAAGTTTTCAATCCCAGATCGATACAAATCACCAGGTTTCTCATAAAAATATCTGGAGATGGCATTTTCAACTTCTTCAGAATTTTTACATTTTTTTTCCACCTAAAAAATGCTGTGGCGATCGAAACAAGTGGAAATCAGATGGCGCAATATCAGGTGAGTATGGTGGGTGCGGCAATACTTTCCATCCTAGTTCGTTAATTTTTTTTAGGGTTCGTCTTACGCAGTGCGGTCTTGCATTGTCGTGTTGCAAAATTACACCTTTTCTGTTAACAAGAGCTGGGCACTTTTTAATTAAAGATTGATGTATTCTATCTAACTGTTCACAATAAAGGTCTGCATTAACAGTTTGACCCGGTTTTAACACTTTGAAATGAACAACCCCACGAGTATTCCACCAAACACACAAAAGCGCTTTGTTGGGGTGTAAACCTGGTTTTGCTGTACCTCGTGGCGCGTCATTTGGAGAGAGCCACTGTCTTTTCCGTTTTGGGTTATCGTAAAGGCCCCATTTTTCATCCCCGGTAATCAGTCTATCAAAACACGCTTCTGTGTTATACCGCTGAAGCAATAAGTTGCAGGTATTGGAACGATTAGATTTGTTTTCCTCGGATAGATAGTGCGGGACCTAAACACCTGCTCTGCTTACTTTCCCAATCTGCTTCAAATGTTCCTGAATAGTTGACCAAGGTGCGTTAAGATTGTTCGAAAGTTCTTCAATGGTCTAACATGGATTTGCTTCCACTTCCGCCCTTAAAATGTCATTATCCAGAGTTGTTGGTCTTCCTGATCGATGGGAGTCAGAAAGGCTGAAATCACCGGATGTAAACTTGGAAAACCACCTTTGGCATTTATGAACATCTAAAGCATTCGGATAAATATTTAGCATTTGCGCTGTTGGTAGCAACCGTTGCATTACTACCCTTATGAAATTCAAAAAGCATACAATGCCGGATATGTATCTCTTCTGGTTTTTGACTGACCATTTTACCAAACATTGTAAAAAAAAGCTTTAAAATTTTATAACTAACAAGAAAATAAGTCACTCTAACCTTAAAATGTCTTTGACAGTACTTTCAATTACCCAATAAGCTGCTAGGCTACCACAAAGACCAACATGCGCAAAATTACATTACTTTCCGGTCTTCCTAATATTTTGAATTAGCAACTTCTCTTGAAGTTGGTCAGGCATGCACTGTATCGAACTAAATACTGAACAACTTGACTTTCTGTCTAAGCGCGTCTGTAGTCAATTTTTACTAATAATGAAGCAAAGATCTATAAAATGAAATTTTCTGACCTTGGTATTAACAACGGCGCTATAAATATGTCACCGTTATCGTAATCAGCGGCGACGCCCTCCATCAAAATGACATCCTCCATGAGCTCCGATATGACGATGAACATTTTGTAGCACCGCAAGTTCGGCATAAAAGCGCGTTCCAGCTTGAATTTAATTTGATCGTGGGTGTACGATTCATATAAGCAGGATTGCATTAATACGGCGATGGCGATGTTTAACGTCGAGTGCTTCCACAATCTGGCTTCTAATCTGGTATACAAGAAACACATTTAACATTAATACAAATAAAACAAATAATCTGACGACTAATCTAGAATGCATGAAATACATTGAACAGGTTTCGAAAGATAGAATATTTTGGATGATACAAATAAAATAAAAATTGTGATGTGTCCATCATAGTACTTTCCTCGATAAAGATATGCGGCCGTATGCATAGTCCGCTAATCGCGACTAACGTGTGACTAACTAAGGTTTAGTAAGGAAATAAAACATATCGTATGCATAGTCCAGTTATAGACGTAATAAGAGAGCGAATGACGTTGAGGTTACGTACAGTCACAAGTAAAACTAGGGGTATGGTGTGAATAAAAATTGAGACAGTGACTAGTCTTAATTTTTAATCACACCATACCCCTAGTTTTACTTGTGACTATACCAGAGCTGGGCAGGATTCGAATCATTAAAGATTCGAATCCTGGATTCGAATCCTTTTAGTGGATTCAAAAGAGGCATTCGAATACTTTAGTTTAACTAGATTCGTGATCCGGAATCGTTACGTATTTTTAGGAGGATTCGTATTCGAATCCAAATGCGGGTGATTCGAATCCTTATAAAAGGATTCGAATATTTATAAAAGGATTCGAATATTTATAAATGGATTCGAATACTTACAAAAGGATTTGAATCGTCAAAAATAATTCGAATTAATTGTGAGGATTAACATGAAAAATGTCTTTTGTGTGTTTTTGAATTTCTCATTAAATCAGTGTTTTATACGCGTGGCGCATGAAGTAAAATTTCGAGTTTAGAAAAGCCCAGAAAATTTGTCTCGGGTCGCTGCGCGACCCGAGACAAATTTTCACGGGGCTTTTCTAAACTCGAAATTTTACTTCATGCTTAGTCTGGGAGTGGAAAACACTCGTTTAAAGCTTCGAATTGAACTAAAAAAAAAACAAGGAATATCTAAAGATTTACAGAAAATAGGCTGTTTTGCGGAAAACACTATTTATACTAGCAGAAACAACTAGCACTATAACCAGGCAGAACTTTTAGCTCAAATGGTTGTAGCTTCAGATATCTTGCTACCAGCAGCCGAGACCTGCACTTGTACTACTAAGTACTATTAGCCGAAAGGACCACTACTACAAACTGTAACGTTTACTTTTTTTCAGTTAAAAACGATTTGTCTACTAGCAGAAAGAACTGCCGCTATTAGCAGACAGAGCTTCTAGTTCCGTAGACGGAGGCTGTACTACTACTACGACTAGTAGCAGAAAAAACTAGTGGTAGTAGAATAAAAAACTACTATTAAGCTGAATGAACGACCAAGGCCGCAGCCAGAAAAAAAAATCGGAGGGTGTTATATAAAATTCGTGGTGGGGCTTAGGAAAAAATATTGTTTTTGCTCTTACTGTCCCGCTTTTACATACAAAAATTTATCATTTTGAAAATTTCAGGAGTGGTTTGAACCCCCACATCCCCCCCCTCTCAGCTACGGTCTTGAGAACAACTGCTACTAGCTAAAACAATTACTACAGCAGAAAGAACTACAGCTATTAACGGAGCTTCTAGTTCAGATGGTTCTAGCTTCAGATGTCTTGCTATCAGCAGACAGAACCTGTAGTACAGGTTTCGTCCGTACTAGTAGCAGAAAGACCTACTCGTAGTAGAAGGAACAAAATAGTAGTTGTTCTTTATACTACTAAAAGGACGAACGCTACTAGCACAAAGAAATTGTACTACTAGCTGAAATAACAACTACTACAGATAGAAACGTTTACACGCTATTTCTACCAGCAGAAACAACTACCGTTATTGGCAGACAGGGCTTCTTTTTCAGATAGTTCTAGCTTAAAATCTTGCCACCGGCAGATGGAGCCTGTACTACTACTAGTAGCGGATAGACCTAGCAGTCGTTTTATAGCAAGAAACACTATTTCTACTAGCAGAAAGAACTACTGCTATTGACAAAGCGTCTAGTTCAGATGGTTCTGGCTCATCGTGTCTTACCACCAGCAGACGGAGATTGTACTACAACTAGTTGCAGAGAGTCCTAGTAATAGTAGAAGGAAGAAAATAGTAGTTGTGTCATCTACCACTAAAAGGACAATTGTTGCTAGCAGAAAGAACTTGTACTACTAGCTAAAAGATGGATAGTTTACTTCTTTTAACATAAAACGCATTTCTACTAGAAGTTTAAAAATACATGTTTTTTCTTTGTCGCCGCCATTATTTAACAAACGTCAATTGTGTATAATATTAATTAACGAGTGTTTTTTCAGAATTAATTGTCATCTTCATTTCTTCCTTTTAAGTATACGTATTCCAAATTCAGCCTATTTTTTGTTAATCTTTAAATATTGCTTGTTTTTATTTAAGTTCAATTTCAAGCTTTAAATGAGTGTTTTCCACTCCCAGGCTAAGCATGAAGTAAAATTTCGAGTTTAGAAAAGCCTCGTGAAAATTTGTCGAGGGTCGCGCAGCGACCCGAGACAAATTTTCGGGCTTTTCTAAACTCGAAATTTTACTTCATGCGCCACGAGTACAAACCACTGATTTGAAGTGAAGTTCAGAAACACACAAATACATCTTCAATGAGAGTAACAGGGAATCAAATATTTAGTCTGTTATCAACGATGTTCAGTGTTAATAATAATTTATTAGGTTTTGCATTTTTTTTTAAAACAACTAGTAACGATATTTATATATTTATGGTTGTAAAAAAATAATAAAATCAAATTTATTCTTAAAGGATTTGTATTCGTGATTCGAAAAAACAGGATCCAAATCTTTGATTCGAATCATATTTATTTCTTACGAATCCTTTATTCGAGTATTCGTGATTCGAATCATATTAGGTGATTCGGATTCGTGATTCGAATCCTTTTTACGAGGATTCGTCCCAGCTATGGACTATACGTAACCTCAACGTCATTCGCGTAATTGTGAGCGTCCAAGTTCTGTGTTTCCTAGAATAATTAACTGTGTTTTTGTTCAAATTAGTGTTGTAAAGTTCTAGACCGGTTTATTTTGATAATTAGTTAATTAATTGGTAATTAATTGAATTTCGTGGAGTTGTAATGTATGCAACCCATTTTTCATCGTAGTTTGTCTATTGTTTAATTATTGAATAGTAATTAATTGCAATTTTCAGTTAAATTATTAATACGGCGTTATCCTGCTCGGAGTCATTAGTAGTATTCGTTTTAATTACGCAATATTTAGTATGTGGTTGTTAGGCTTAGTAATGTTGGTATGAAGGCTCATGTGACAAAGATTTGATGTTCTAATTGGTCGCAAGTCTACAGGTTTTTATGAATATTTATTTACATTCGTATGATAAAGACGCGAATACATTTCCATCGGACATCTCCGACATCGTATTTCGACAATTAATTGCGGTTTGGTTTTTCGCACAAAGGTGTTGTGAGCAAGTCGGCTTGTTGTGAATCATTTTTCCAATTTTGTGGGATTTCACTCGCAGCCGTTAGGATCCACATTTGTTGAGTTTTGGATTTGATGCTTGTGCATTTGGTTGGTAGAGGAAATTGTGGATTGTTTTCCGTGGAGGATTTTTCTCTTGCTACACTCACAAAGTTTATTTTATTTAGTTCTTTTTTTTGATTTGAAGTAATCGTATTTTTTTTATTGTGGTTTCTTTAAGTAATGGGATAATATGTATTATTACATGTAAACCTAAAATGATCATTTATGGTAGAGTCAGGTTGTTGAAATAAATCGATTGATTTATTACTTTAAATTAATTTGAAATAATTTACGAAATACGTTATTTTTGTTTTTAAGTTTTAAGTTATTATTGGGAACCCTTGAATAAATCGTTGATTTGAAGTTTGATTATTTTGTTGTGAGACCACAGGTAATAAATATTTAGTAACCGAATATTTTATTAGTTTTGCTGAACCAGGGTGTAACACATGGCTACTGGCGCCCAAATAAAACTAAACCCTATGAAAACTCACGACCAAACTCACTGAGCTAGAGTTAGCCTGGTTTAGCTATTGTGCCATCTTGTGAACGGCAGTTGAATAGAGAGCACATTTGTTAGTCTGTTTACAATTGCAAGCCTAGCAAATACAGCGTAATAATTTATCTTCAATTTCAATTCAATTTTCAATTTCAATATATTGGTGCCAGAAGAACAAAGTTTTACACAGGTCAGATGATACAGCTTAAGATTTATAACTAATTTAATACTATAACTAATTCAACAACCTAACTAATAAACACTAATAAAAACACATATAGTAAAAATTAAATAGAATAAAATGATAACAAAACATGAACATAAGGTTATTAAAAACACTTGGAAAAATATTCGTCATCATTATAAAATGCGTTATCACATAAAAATCTTATCACAGTTTTCTTAAGGCTATCTGGAGGCATATTGCGAATTGGAATGCTTAGATGGTTGAAAAACTTAATGCAGTCATACCTGGTACCGGTTCGAGATTTGCATAATCGTAATTGGGGTGTAATTATGTCCTCTTTGCCTCTAGTATTATAGTCGTGGTTACGTGTAGGCATTGAACTTAGGTTAAGTTTAGCAAACATCAGACAGTCTAAGGTGTACATACATGGTAGTGTAAGTATACGTAACTGCCTGAAATAAGGTTTACAGTCATCCTGATAACCTAAACCGGCCACCAGTCTAACTGCTCTCTTTTGTAACCCGAATAGACGATGTTTGCAAGAAGCATGTCCCCAGATGCGGATACCATACGATAGGTGGCAATGCAATGTACCGTAGTATGCTGTTAATAACATATCCTTTGATACTTTATTTTTAAGTGCTCTTAATCCATATGTTGATTAATTTATTTTACTACTTAGATATTCCCCATGATTAGCCCACGTTAGTTTCGGATCAACATGCATTCCTAAAAAGCAAATATTTGTGGAATATTGTGCGCTTAATGTGGGAGTTTTTTTCAAAGTTAATAGTATTTCATACGTTTTTCCAGTATTGACACATAATTTATTTGAGGAGAACTGACTTACCTCAATAGCCTTATTCAAGTCTTTGCTATGGCTAAGAATGGTTGTGTCATCTGCAAAAATACTCAATGACATTAGAAGCGTAACACCAAGAAGGAATGATTTTTTTTAATTCATATTTTAGCAACAGAGTGACTATATTTAAAGCATACATTGATAACAATTTCAACCTTGTGCCTTTTATATTTATTGTGAAAAAAAATATATTTCACTTTTTCTTTTTTGATAAAACTATTTATGTGAGTTGTTTAGTACAGATGATTTTAGTTTACGTGTTTCCGTTGAGTGTGTTAAGCTTAAATAAAATGCCTCGAGTCCGAAGACGTCCACAATATCACCATTTGAGCGATTTTGACCGGGGTCGAGTTGTTGCTTATCGAGATGTCGGTATGTCCTATCGCGAAATTGCCCGCCGTATTGATTCCACTGCAGCAACTGTAATACGTGTGTATCAGGTATGGACAGAAGAAGATAGAGGAGCAAGAAGAAGACCAATTGGTCAACCAAGGCGTACCACAGAACGTCAAGATCGGCGCTTAAGACAAATAGCCCTGCGAGACCGTTTCGCTACTACGCGTCAAATCGGTGATCAATGGATTGGAGAAGAAGGTAGGCCCGTTAGTATGCGAACCTTATATCGCCGCATTCAATCCTTTGGGCTTCTTTCGTACCGTCCAAGATTAGTGCTTCCTTTAACAGCGAGACACTGTCGCCAAAGGTTGGACTGGTGCAGAGAACGGCAGCATTGGGAGGCAGAATGGCACGATGTCGTATTCAGCGATGAATCACGATTTTATCTAGGCACGCATGATGGCCGTAGAAGGGTACGACGCTACCGTGGAGAACGACCTGATCTTAGGTTTGCTATTGAGAGGCATGTACACAGGACTGCTGGAGTAATGGTTTGGGGGGCTATTGCTTATGGTAGTCGATCACCTCTTGTATTCATTCGAGGCAGTATGACAGCTGCGCGTTATGTTGAAGACGTCATACGACCGACTTTGTTGCCTTATTTAGATGGCCGCCCAGACGTACTTTTTCAACAAGATAACGCACGTCCCCATATTGCTCGTCGAACTATGAACTTTCTTAATGAAGCTGGTGTTAATGTTTTGGCGTGGCCGCCCCGTTCGCCGGATTTAAATCCCATTGAACATGTGTGGGATATCATGGGAAGAAGAATATTCTCTTTGCACCATCCTCCACAGACTCTAGCACAGTTGATCGATGAAATTCAAGTTGCTTGGAACGAGATGCCTCAAGAAGACATCGACCATCTCATTTTGTCGATGCCCAGACGTCTACAGGAGTGTATGCAGCAAATGGGTCGCCAAACACATTATTAATTTTTTTTAGATTGTTTTTTAATAAAATTTCTTGAAAATGTAATCATTTTATACTTGATGTAAGACTACCATACTGGCAACAAATCAAGTTAAAATAATAACTCCTGGGTGTTACGCTTCTAATGTCATTGAGTATAGTATGAGGTTATTCAATCCTACGCTATCTGGCAGATCATTAATGAATATTAAGAATAACAAAGGCGCTAGTACAGACCCTTGTGGTACACCGGTTTGAATATTAAGGTAATGGGATTCCTTCCCGTTCATACACACTTTTTGTTTTCTGCCAGAAAGGTAGGATTCAAGAAGCTCAATACTAGTCTTGTTAAATGCATATTTTCTAAGTTTTCTTATGAGAACATTATGATTTACACAATCGAATGCCTTGCTGAGATCAACGAATGTACTAATACAGAATGTATCATTCTCAAAGCCGCCGATTGCGTACTCAGTAAATGCCTGCACTGCTGAAATTGTGGACATTCCTCCGCGAAAACCATATTGAACCGAGGTGAGAAAATTGTTACTGTCTAAGAATTCTGTAATTTGATCTTTCATTGCGCGTTCAATAATTTTAGACACTACTGGAAGAAGGCTAATTGGTCTGTAGTTAGTTATCTTTTTGTCCCCCTTTTTTTAAAAAAGAGTCGGGAAATATGTTGAACCTTAAGATGTCGTTTACCAATGTTGTAAGAGGTATGGCGATTACATCAATTACCGGTTTCAATACATTTACCGACAGCCCCTGTGCATCACTGCATTTTGAATTTTTCATACTTGCACATACATCTCGAATTTTTACTACAGAAACCTCTTTGAAATTAAATATGTAATTACTACAGCTCGATTCAAGATTCAACGGATCAATTTCTGAGTTTAAATTATTATTATTTAAAACATTTGAGATATTGGAAAAAAAGTTGTTGAACTCCTCACATATGATACATGACTTTATTTTGTGCTTTTTACGCGAAACCCTTTCACAATTTATAATATTCCACATTGATTTCTGTTTATTTGTTGACTGGGAAATATATGAATTGTTAGCTGCAATTTTTTGCATTTTTGATAGATTCTCGATACGATTTTCTGTAATTTTGTAGTATTAATTTGTTGTGTTCTGTGGGTGTTTTTGTAGGTATCAGATATGAAATTAAATGTGTTTCTCTTGTTATTTAGGTTTTCATTAAACCATTTAACTGGTTGTTGTTTTTTGTTGGTCCAGTGTTTCTCCGGAAAAGCAGCACAAAAACACGCAAGTATTTCTTGATGAAACATATCACATTTTAAATTAATGTTAATATTTTCGTACATGAAGTTCCAGTTTACATTGGACAAGAATTGATAAAATTGTGCCCTACCCCTGGTGGTGATAGGTCTATAGATTTGATGTTGAGCAATTTGAGGTTCTCTTTGTTCTATATTTAAGCTAATTAAAATGCCTGTATGATCCGAAAGGTAGGTTTCATAGGGATTGACCACGAGAATGGATAAATCAAAATTGGTAAACACGTTATCAATACAGTTAGCTCCCCGGGTCTTAAATTGCACTGTCTTAGATAGCCTATAACTCTTCATAACATCATATATAGTTTGTACATCATTGTTATTAACATTAAAATTTACATTAAAATCTCCGCCCAATAGAATAAAATTGTTCAGTGTGTTAAGTTGACCTAATAACGCAATAATTGTATTATTAAATATTGTCATATTGCCAGTAGGTGCTCTGTATACAGATATTATGTATAGTTTAATTTTTTGTAATAATATACATGATATCTCACAGTCGCCATCTGTTGATAAGCTATCAGTGATTTCGTTCAGTGACTGGCAATCAACAGTTTCATCTACATAGATCATTGAGCCTTCATAGTTCCCATTTTAACGTGAATATGAAGCTACAGAGACCAGACCGTTAATTTTTGAAATACTGCTATCATAGTTTGACAGCCAGTGCTCTGTCACGCACATAATTTGAAATTTTTCATCGTACGTATAGAGTATTGTATTTCTTCTGTCGATTTAAATGCAGTATGCGCATTTTTGTGGGCACAGAGAAAGCACACGTTTTTGTGCTCGTTCAAGAACTTTACAACACTAGTTCAAATCACCATGACGTCTATGGTGAATAGTAACTTATAGAGAGCTATAAAAGGTAATTAAAATTCACAATTAGTAATTGAATATTGCTAATTCAACGCTGAAAGATTTTGTTATAGTGTAAATTAGTTGGCGACATTGGCACAGAGGGCGTAGCAATCCTCGTTACATAGATAAATATCGTAAAGACATCTATATTGTCGTTCGTCTATGTTTGCACTTGACATGGAAATGACAGAAAACGCAACTTTGCTGCTACCAGCGACTAAAGATAGGCGCTACTAACAAGTATGTGATAAAACATGACTATGCATACGGCGTACTTAGTAACACCTTAATCGCGATTAGTTAATCACACGTTAGTAATAGTTCAATCACAGGATTATGCATACGGCCGATGATGATTTAAAGATTTAGAATATGAAACACTTCAAACTGTATCATACCTAGACAGATGGTATACAGAGAGTTTTATGTAACACCGAACATTTTTATAAAAAAAGAAATTTTATTTAAAGTATATATATGCATACGTTGTACATTTTCCGACACTCGGTTTATTAAAAGGATTCAATTTAAAGTTTTAAGCGAGTGTTTTCCACTCCCAGGCTAAGCATGAAGTAAAATTTCGAGTTTAGAAAAGCCTGACAATTTGGTTTGGTCGCGTAGCGCGAAGCGCGGAGCGGCCAAACCAAATTGTCAGGCTTTTCTAAACTCGAAATTTTACTTCGTGCGCCACCGGTACAAAACACTGAATTAATTTAAAGTTTAGCGGTGTGTTTTATACTTCGTAATATGTCAGTGTTTTGTATCGGTGGCGCATGAAGTAAAATTTCGAGTTTAGAATAGCCTAAATATTTGGTTTGGCCGCTCCGTGCTTCGCGCTACGCGACCCAACCATATTTTCAGGCTTTTCTAAACTCGAAATTTTACTTCATTAGTCTGGGATTGGAAGACACTCATTTTATGTTTTAAGTTGAACTTTAAAAAAAAACAACGATTATCTAAAGATTTACGGCATATACGCTGTAATTAGGACATGTATACTTGAAAGAAAAACTCCCTGTATGTACAAGTTGAGGCATTAATTGCGATTGATTGGCTACAATTTGTAATGGTCATATAAGCAACCTAATTTACACTTAACTTAAAAATAATAGGTGTCAAATTGTATTGAATGAAAATTTTCGGTGTTACATAAAACTCTTTGTATGTGTGTCATCCATTTACTGACCCTGAAATTGGATCTTTTGCCAACTTCATGGCATCTCGAACTATATCGTGACATAAGACGTAAGCCTGACCGGGCGCGTCCGCGGTTATGTCACAATCGTAAGGCCGCCCCGTCAAGAAACTGAGTCCACCGATGGACAAACCGCTGATGATGTTATCTTCGAACGATTTCGTAATGTTCAACGTCCCCAAATAATCGACGATCGGCAAGTTTCCTATTTTATTGTACCTCTCTATCGTCGACGGCTTCGGTTGATAGCTCATCTTCAGAAGACCTTAACATCAATTTTTAGTATCATATTTGTGGCTTGTGGTGAATTAAATAAGATTTTTTATCCTTGCACAATTGTGTTTAAAAAGAAAAAAGCTGGTAGGTCCAACCTACCAGTTTTTTTCTTTTTAAAGACAATTGTGCATGGATTAACAAATCTTATTTAATTCATAAAAGTGAGTACCTGTGACAACAATCATCAGACCAGGAAGTTTCTTTCCACTCTTACAAATGACATCGCCTACGTCCCATTCTCTTATTTGGACGTTGTTGTAGAGAAACTCCAATGTGACATCGTCGTGCGCCATCCAGGGCACTTCGGTGAAGATCATCTTCGGCGGCAACGGCTGGACATATTTCAGATTTCTCAAAAACTTCTGTTTCTCGTATATCTCTTTGTAAATTGCCGAATACTCGATATTATCAACAAAACCTTGAAACAATACCAAGTTCGAATCAGAATTGAAAACAGTTCAAGAAACATAGTGCTTTAGATAATGCTTTGCTGAGCTGAGCTGATCCAAAAAATTGCATTTTAAGGATAGAACTTATGTTAATGTGATTAACAGACAATTACAATTATAACAAAAACAAATTTAGTGTTTGTTAAGATTGCACTTTCTGTTAATCACAATAACATACATTCACCCTAAAAATGTGCCAATATAGTTTATTTTTTTCTTCCTAAAAATGTATTTTTTAAAAATTTGTTAATGACACCAAGGTAAACTCTGTTTTTTTTTTAATATGACCAAACTCTAGGGTGTATTTACTGCGAACTGTTGCAGTCCTGCTTTAAAAGGAGGTTATTTTGAACATCAAATTTTAAGATAAATCAATGTGACAAATAAATCATAATTTGTCAAATAAATTGTCACAATGCGGAGATTTTTAAAAAGATAACGCTACAACTTGCAACTTTACAACACATACTTGGTTTTTTTTTAAGTATACATTCACATATTCCATATAAACATTTAAAAAATTAACAAACATGTGATCAGAACTAAGCAGTATATAATATATAAAATTACGAAAAAACTATTCGTGAAAATTCAAACAGTGTCTTAATTAATAAGATAATTTAAGACGATAAATATCCATTGAAACAACTACTTCCCGTGCAAATACACCTCAGGATATTGAATTATACAATGAAATATTTAAAATCTTATTTAATTTGATTTGTTACAACGCTCTATTAAAGTAAATGTAACGTTTAGGTCAAATTCTCTTCAAACCAACTAACAATACAATTTAAAATGAAAGGAGAGATAGCAACAAATTAGAAGTGAAAGGACTTGGATTAAAACCAATGTCTTAGGCCATCTATAAACGCGTTTCGAGATTTATCTCTCTTCAGTATAGCTTTGCTTATGACGTTAAAAAAAAATAGGAATAAAATTAAAACAAACTTAATTGGAAAAAGTGTTGTGTGTGGAATAAACAGGTACACAGAAATGGAATGAGTAAAAATGATGGTCGGTATTTATAGGTAAAAAAGGGGATTATGTCATTAGCAGGTATGAAGAATGTGAGAACTTATTATTTACCTTATTTACCTCTCGAATGCAAATAGTTTCGAATTTGAATTTATCTTGTTTAAGCAGTATATTTTGAAGTTCACTTGAAATCAGTGTTTTATACGCGTGGCGCATGAAGTAAAATTTCGAGTTTAGAAAAGCCCCGTGAAAATTTGTCTCGGGTCGCTGCGCGACCCTCGACAAATTTTCTACGCGGGGCTTTTCTAAACTCGAAATTTTACTTCATGCTTAGTCTGGGAGTGGAAAACACTCGTTAGAGTTTTTAAATTGAAAGTTTTTTATATGATCACGAGTGTCTAAAAATGTACATTGAAAAAGTCGTAACATGTATACCTAAAAGAAAAATTCCTTGTATTTAGAACTTTTTTCTGCTACAATTGTCGGTTGCAAAGGTTGACATATTTTTTCAGCTGCAAATCCTGCCATTTTTTAACTTAGTTTTACATAATTTTTCTTGTTCCCATTCAATACAATACTCATTTAAGGTTGCGGTTTACTAGAGTGGGACAGACTCTGCCTAGCTATTTGCTAGAGTGAGATAAACCTATATTTCCATTTCCAGCATAAAGGTAAACGTAATATATCATGGACATTTTTTTAATAAATGTTGAGCTAATTGAATGTAGAATGTACGGACACCTTTGGGAATAAATAAATGACTCAAAAATAGCTATTTTCAGGATTTTTTTATAAAAAAACTGCATATCTTAATCGTTTTAAATTGGTGACATTAAAATAATAATAATAATAAATCATTTATTGACAAACTGCATATTTCCAATGATATAAACACAAGTACAAAAGAAAAGTGACTTAACAATATATATATATATCTGATGCATTTGTCAAACGGACTTAGATCATTCATAGCATTCGGTGTAAACCTACTGCTGTGATTGGTCTTCCTCTAAGCCCAATAACTAAAAATACCATAGAAAAAGAAAACTTAAATTTAACATCGGATTCTAAGAATACCTAATTACAAAAAACATTCATACATAAATACATTTCTTAAAATATATATATAATTTTTTGCAAATGAATAAGCCTAAAGATGTTGAGAATGTAATAACATGTATTTATATTTTGATTTAAAACCTGGTAAATTAGTGTGTGCGAATGGTATCGAGTTCATGCATTGGACTATCGTGTATGAGAAGCATCTTTTGAATAGCTGTAGTCTATGCTATTCCTTTGTTTCTGATATTAATATTGTGGATGTCGCTTCCCCCAAGCTTTGGGATTATTTTGATGTACCATGTGATATTGTCCCATAATCAGAACATAAGTGGTGCTGAAACTAGTGACTACCAAAAACATTGGATTTTACCCATAATAAATCGCAACCTTAACACTATTTTGATTTATTTAAAATATGCTGCAAAATCGGTTTTTGTCATTTTGCCATAAATTTGTCAAAACAAGTTTGGCTGGTTTTGCATATGGGTGACTCATTTGTAATCGTAATCTTTGAAAGGTAATTGAATTGTCATATTAATGTCAGATTTCCTTTCACATAACCTACAAATTAAAAGTTGATTTACAACATAACATGTGATTAATCTTCTCCTAACCTAAAACACACAACCTGCATCATACCACTAAATTCTTGAAATGCCAAACTTGATTGATCATATCTTTAATTTGGTTGGCGTTCACTTTGTTGTACATCTTCATAACAATTTAATTAAAACACTTAACTTTGTTTTACCTCTTTTATAAAGATAAAAGTGGTAAAACAAAGTTAAGTGTTTTAATTAAATTGATTGATCATGTTAAAAAAACAGATTATAGTATAATATGTACATTGCGTGCACCTACCAGAAAACTTGAGTTGATTGAGTGATTCCTCCATGGAAGTCAAGGCGATTCTGATGACTTGCTTGGTTTTCATCGTGATGGCGACCCAGGATCGAGTTTTTTGAACGATGTCCATCATTTTGACTAGGTCGTTCCTTTCCTTGTGGATCTTTTTCATGTAGATTTCCCTGATTTTGTTCACCTCGATTATTTGCAAAATCAAATCGAGGATTTCATCTGAACAATTCACCAATGCCTAATAAATCAACTCATTTTATTGATAAATAAAGAATTAAAAACCCGTCTCCACATCTTTAAAAATGATGTTAATAAAGGTTATTAGTGCTTTATTTATAAAATAAATTTGATATTCACATAAATTGAAGGGCTTATTGTAATAACAGGCTTATCATGTTATTACAATAAGCCCTTCAATTTATGTGAATATCAAATTTCTTTACACAACCAAAAAATGCTATATTATTCTTCGATTTGATTAAGTAGTAATATAAAAAGCTACAGTATGCTCATATTCGCATGCAAACCGAAATTTTCAAAACTTGTCAAACAATCTACTATTAATTCTTAATATCATAGTAATACATTTTACATTTTTTTATAAATTTTAAAGTCTAATATCTCAGTTCTGTTTACTCGTGGCATACCATGTTATTAACTTTAACTTTAGCTTTCTTTATTGGCACCATAAAATTAAATTCTTACACAAGTCAATCAATATACAAAAAATACAAAAAATGCCATATTTAAACATTAAAAAAACATTCACTGGCACATACAGACTAATAATGCATGTATTACACCTGATACGCATGATGACTGTATTCATCCAAATTAAAAAATGCGTTTTTTATTAAATGATTTTTTACATATTTTTTGAAACAATCTAGTGGTAATTGCTTAACAGATTGAGGAAGCAAGTTGTAGAATTTGATTCCATACTAATTTGTACCAACTCTACTTCTCTGTAATCTCAACGCTCTATTACAAAGGTCATTTTAATTTCTTGTATCATATTCATGCTCATAGGTTGAATATATGTGGTTATGTTTTTTTACATAAACTAGGCACTCATATATAAATAAACAGGGGAGTGTTAATATATTTAATTCTTTAAATTGTGCCTACAATCGTAACCAAGACCAGATATAGTTCGAATCGCTTTACGTTGAATTCCAAACAGTCTATTACTAGATGATGAATGTCCCCATACCAATATTCCATATTTTAGGTGCGAATGAAATAGTGAGAAATAGGCTGTTTTTAATACTTTTACAGATACATTATACCCTATTTCTTAAGAGAAATATTGTTTTGTTTAATTTATTTGCAACTTCACAAGTATTGCTATCCCACAATAAATAGTTGTCTATGTGCACACCTAAGAATTTTACAGTTCCTTGTAAATTTATTTGCGTGCTATTGTAGTGTTTTAGGGTAAAGAGCATGTTAACACTTTTATTGGCATCTAATCCTAATTTGTTTGCATTAAACCATGTTGTTCCTTTTGTTTCTGCCATATTATCCAGATGAAGCGCTGCCTCTAATGTTTGGGCTGATGATATAAAATTAGTATCATCAGCGAATACCACAACATCTGTATCATTTAAACAGTTAGCAAAGTAATTACAATACATTAGATACAGTAGTGGCCCCAGAGTAGAACCATGAGGAACAACATGGTTTATATACAGCTCTTTAGATCTTACACTATTAATTTTCACAATTTGAGATCTTTTGGATAAAAATGATAAAATTAAATTACATGCACAAGGATTAAAATAATAAAAATATAGTTTCCTTAGAAGTATGCTATGAGAGACACAATCTAAGGCCTTGCTTAGACCTAAAAACGTTGCTATGGCATAATTTCCGTTTTCAAATGATGATATTATTTTTTCTACAAAGTGAATTATTGCATCAGTAGTACACTTTCCTTCTCTAAAGCCATATTGCGTCCCAAAGAGAAGATACATTTTTTTAAGAAAGGAGATGATCTGATTGAACATTATTGTTCTATAATCTTAGAATATACTGGTAATATAGATATTGGTCTATAGTTGTTAGGGTCGTTTATGTCCCCTTTCTTAAAGACATTGTTTCGTTTGTTGAAGGCTGCAATACAATAAGCCCCTAAATTATTCAATTAATATGATTAATATATTATTGTGTATTAGTATTTCATTTTTAATCTATTCTGTGTAATTAAATAGATTCCGTTAATAAAGTGAAGTTTAAAGATTAAATATTGATTACTGAATAAAAGTCACTTGGTTTGTTTCACTACTGTTTTTATTCTCTCCTACTGGTTTCGACTTAATGTCATTCTCAATTTCAATATTGTATCAATATTGTAAACATGTTTCACCAAGTGAATAATGAGAACCAAATTGAATATAATATAATAAACTTATTATTCAATAAACATAATTTTATTCTAAAACATAATATACAGGTTTTTGTAAAAGCGATAAACTAATAAGCGTATTTACAGCAGGAGTATCAAACTAACAATTTAATTATTGTGATGTTGAAAAACTTGTAATTCAAAATTTTCTACAGGGAATTTTTCATTAAAGTATATATACATATATGCATTCGCTGTAAAATTTCCGACATTCGTTGTTTTTCTTTTTTCAAAAGTTGAATTTGAAGTTTTAAACGAGTGTTTAAAGACTTAGTATGAAGTAAAATTTTGAGTTTAGAAAAGCCTGAAAATTTGGATTTGCCGTCACGAGCGAAGCGAGTGGCGGCAAATCCAAATTTTCAGGCTTTTCTAAACTCGAAATTTCACTTCATGCGCCACGCGTATTAGTCACTGATTTCAAGTAAAGTTCAAAACAAACATCTTAAGCAGTATTCTAAAGCAGTATATTTTGAACTTCAAAATCAGCGTTTTATTCGTGGCGCATGAAGTAAAATGTCGAGTTTAGTGAAGCCTGAAAATTTGGATTTGCCGTCACTCGCTTGCTCGTGACGTCAAATCCAAATTTTCAGGCTTTTCTAAACTCGAAATTATACTTCATGCTTAGTCTGGGAGTGGAAAACACTTGTTTAAAACTTCAAATTGAACTTTTGAAAAAAGAAAAACGTATGAATGAAGTAAAATTTCGAGTTTAGAAATCCAGGAAATCTTCTTTTAAGTATACACACATATATGCATACGCTGTAAATTTTCCGAAATTTGGATTTGCCGTCACTCGCTTCGCTCGTGACGACACATCCAAACTTCAGGCTTTTCTATACTCGAAATTTTACTTCATGCTTAGTCTGGGAGTGGAAACACTCATAAGAAACTTCATATTGAACCCTTTTTTAAAAAAATCCACCAGTTTTGCAATTGTTTTAACAACAACTAGTAGCTGCTGCATATTTTTTTAAATTTGCTTGCTGCTATGAGTTTTATATTCATTCATGATCTGTAGTATTTTTACTTACCGTTGCTAAATCAAAACCGGCTGAGCACTTAGAGTCAGAACGTTCCTCAATCATATCGATCAACTTGCGATACGCAACCTGAAGAATGAAGAAAAGCTTTAGGCAATGAAGCAATCCAAAAATCTTTATTGTCAAATACACAGACGGCATAAAAGTTAGAGGACTCATTAAAACCAGAATGAAGTCTAACAATCCGTTTATCTCTAGGATGAGATCGAAAATATTCCAATACAGCCTAAAAAGTGAAATATTTCATCTTGATTATTCAAAATAGTCAAATTTATAATTTAATATAAATTGCACTCTTTAAAAAAAAGCTTATGCATATTTATACCTGAAAGAAAAAATCTTGCTATATGTATGTATTGTTGAATATTTTGCTTTTATTTATTTATGGATTACTCCTTTTTACAAGTATTTTATATATAAATAATTAATTGTTTACTCACTTGACATAAGTTTTTAATCCAAATAAAAAGCTGCTGGCGGAGGAGCCTAGAATCTTGATGAGAAAATCGCCAAAGAAAAGAATATTCAGGACGACGACAGCCGATATATAATAACCATTAAATGTATACGTGTGAATGTAATGAGCGTTCAATAAGAAGTATATTATGTTAAAAGCAAATATGACGTAATCGTAAGCGATGTGCATCATTAAATAATAACAGAACTTGTGGAATTGGCTTCCCAATGGAGGTCCTATATATCTGCACTTGTCCAATTTCTCCAGGACTTTCGCAGCCCACCCTATTAATTTCTAAACGAACAACAAAATATTAAAAATATAAATTTGTGTTCGGTATTCAATTATTCATTCATTCGCCGGTTAATTATATACGCGTTTCAGGTTTCAACGCCATCTTCAGTATAGTTCAGAAACCAGTGCTTGAAGAGTACTGAACATCAAACAACTAAATATTAAAAATATCATTATATCAGTCTATGAAATGTTCACAAAATACGACGACGAAAACGCCATTTGTTACCCTTTCGCTAACTTAGCAAATGGGTAACAGATAACGTTTATCTCGTCTATTATGTTGACATAATATTATTTAATATTTGACCTGTTTATTTTAAAAGTGGCCTAACTCCATTTCTTAATTTTTGTATGTTGGTTGAAATAATCTTCATAATTTGAGGTTTTCTGTCATAACAACAATTTCTAGTTATGTATATTCAAACTATATAATATGTATTTTAAATATCCCTAACCACAATAATATATTACGTCACGAGAGTGGTATGCAGCATATTATATATGAGCGGATATGTTGCGCACGAGCCGCGCAGCGGCTAGTGCAGTATTCCGCGAGTATGTAATTGCTATACCACTTGAGAAACGTACGATACTTTACCTACGCCCTAACAAAATAAACAATGAGCACGATAAAACAACTTATTGATTTAATAATTTTTGACAGTTACATGACATTGATGAAAACTAAATTACTACTTGATCAATATACTTGAAAAAAATGTCATTTGGTTGTGCGGTAATCAATCAGCTGTTCAGCTGTCAGCATGTAATATACTTGTCAAAGCTATTGCGTGCATGTGTATGTAATGTCAATCATACGAATCAAGATGACAGTGTGGTATGATGCGGTTACTAGGTAGGGCGTAGGTAAATTATTTTTTATGACTGAATACCTTAAATTATAAAGGATATTACAGTCAACAACAAAATATTGAGAAATAGAGTTAGCTCACTTTCAAATAAACAGCTCATTTAGTTTATCTTATTAAAAATGTAAATAATATGAATAATAAAGGTTCACGCTTCAGGGTAAATATTGAAAAGTCTAGATACGTTTTGTTTCAGGTATTTGCTCAGATCTACAGCGTTGTCTTCCTGATTGCTCTCGATCATGATTTCGAATATGTGGATGAGGACTTCCAAAGAATTTCTGTTGATGATCCCCGTTTCGTATTGTTTGATGATTGAGACTTTTTTCGCTTTGATGATTTTAATTTGTGCTTCCCTGTGAAATGTATTTTTATAATAATCTTAGGTAAACTTATTTAACAGTAAAATCCGCATGGTTTGTAATAATCAAACCTTGTTAGATAATCACATGTTAATTTGCCTTTGTTATGGAAAACTTATTATAATGACTATTATTCAATTATCAATATTGCAAAAATGTTTCATCAAGTGATTAATGAGAACCAAATTGAAGATGTTAAACCCTTAATAAGCAACTGTTTGTTTTAAATTTTCTTACTTTAAAACTTCAATGAGTTCCTTTTCGGTCATATCAAACGAAACTTCTCTGAAACATATCGGACAGATGGCACTGCTAGCGTTCCACAAAGTATCATCATCGTCATCGTCATCCTGTTCGTCGTCAATTTTTATTCGGTATGGGTGTTTCATGATTGTTCCTTGAAGGACTATCGACCAATTTGCATCCGATAAATACCTAAAATTAACTCGTGACTTATTGTCTATAATACGAAATAATTTGTTAGATCCATTATACGAGGGTCATTCCATAAATAATGCACATCATTGTTTATTTCCTAACATGTTTATTTTTCTGATATAATCACTATAAAATCCTTCAACACAATCTCCCTGCTTCTCAAAGACCGAATCTCAACGTCTGGGAAGGTTTACAATATCATCTAAGGTTTATGCATTAGTTGTCGGGAGGGCAGCAGCAGCCGTAGCCGTGCCCACTTATTCCAAATATTAGGCCCAAATAAAATAACAATAATATACTTCTGTGACACCTTATCCACATGAAACACTGTCTGTCATGACGATTCCACAGTAATTATAAGCAAAGATCATCATTTGATTGATCTTAGATCGACGAAATTTGTTTGAACGTGAGGATGATTGACCTATTCACTTGTCTGGCTGTAATTTATTCTCTGGTTCAAAGTCTCGGACCCACATTTTATCAATAGTGATGATTCGATGTTACAAAGCTTCACCTTTAATATCAAATCATCGTTTCAGCAGTTTGATCCTCAATAGTCACAGTACGTGTCACCGGTGCGGGCTCCATTTCTAACTCGCGTTATTTAAAAACAAAACACCCTTTCGATAAAACACAAACACTGGATTTTTCCTCAAGCCTTAAACTGCAACTTACGTAACAATCACTATCGGCGAGTTCTCCATTCCGCAGTGTTGCCAGACTGTGCAATATTAATGAAATGGCCCTTGTAGATCCATGAAATGTTTGGTTTTTTGATCAAATAATATTTGCTTTTTTGATCAAATTTCTATTTTGTTAAAATGAAAAATAAGCAATCAGTGACTTACCTATTCAGTTTAAGTATATTAATAACAGAAAACCGTTTATCCATAACAAACTTCATGCAGTTATTCATGTTGGTCCTCCTGGTGGACGACAACTCCGACAATCCCGTCAAGTGCAGGACGATCCTCATCGAAGTGCTGTTAATCAAAAGCGTGAGAAAGACGTACATCGTCATTTCCGCCGGAAACGGCCTGACGGCCTCGCAATCAGGCGCATGGGCCATAACCATAAGAGAGCAGATCAAGTTGATGCTCCCTTTGATACCGCTCCAACCCAAAACCAGCGATGCCTTGACGTTCACGTGGTAAGCCATGTTGTGCATCAGAAACCGCACCATTTGGAAGAAAATCAACCTCTGGATGCTGCTCCAGAAGTAAATGATGACGATGTCGTAAATGTCCCTAGGCGTCGAGGAGTAGATCATGTACTTCATCATCTGGCACATCACCATCAGGGTAACCACGTTGTCCGCCATGTAGAACAGGATTTGCCAGAAGCTGTCGATGCAGATGTCGACTTCCGCGGAAAAGTGGTGCTTCGAGTTCACTATGAAGCAGACCAGACAGACGACCGCCAAAGGGCCGGAGACGCGGACCACGTACTGGCAGAAGAAGTAGGTGAAGAATGTCGAGCCGATGAAGACGCAGAGCGAGCCCTGGGGCTCGTTGTAGATCCAACACATTATGATCGAAGTTAATTTTCCGAAGACGCAGCCGACCCCGAGGCCGCCAATGCTTGCTTTTAATATGATGAGACAGCACCTAGGTAACAAAAATGCAGCGATAGAAGAAGTAATAGGAACGAACAGAAGGAGAACATATCAAAAACAACAATAGAGCAAAGCGGATCCAAATTTTTAAGTTTTTTAAACTCGAAATTTTACTTTATACTCAATCAAGTTTTCCACTCGTTAGTAGCTTTGTACCCATTTTGTATTTGCGCCTTTTTCAGTTAGTTCTTCAAAGTATTGTTGCTATCTTTTTATGATTTTGTCCTCTTCTGTAATTATATTTCCTTCTGTGGCTTTTATATTTACCATATTGTGTTTTCTTTTGTCGGTGTTTTCCTTCTTTACCTTTTTGGTGTGCACTTTCCACAAATACTGATCCCTTTTTTTCTCTGCTTGCCCTGAAACTTTTATATTTTTTACTATACAGAGACTTTTTCTTTTAAGTATACATATCCTGTATTCGGAAAATGTTCAATTTAAAGCTTTTAACGAGCGTTTGTAATCCTTGATTAGGCATAAAGTAATGTTGGACGTCGAATAAAGGCACGAGACCGACTAAAAAAAAAATATTTAAAACTCGCGTAGCAGGGAAAAACTTTAAAGAAAAACATGGGTTGATGAAATTAAAGAAGGAACAGAAAGAAAACGTATACCGTAAAAAGGAAACAATAGAAATAATTCTACCTGGCAATACAAATAAAATACATAAGCCTACATCAAAAAGTATTAAATCAAAAATAAAAAAAAATTAAAATTACTTGGTCAAAAGAAGTTGGCTACCCTTCATGATTTGCAACAGTAAATCGAAGATAATAAAAACCGGAATGCAGGCCAGTACCGCTTCCGTTTCCAGTATGGTCCCTAAGAATTTATACTTCGCGAGCTCTTTAAACATGAGGATTATGTTAAACGGCTGGATCGGCACGCAGGACAACGCGGCTAAGAAGCTCAGCGTGTAAGACCAAGAGCTCTGCAGGATAAACTTGAAAAGCATGCCTAGGACGAAGACGTGCAGAACGACCTTGGTCGTTATGATCAATAGCGATTGCGGCAGGCAGCGTTTAAAGATGTTGAAGTCGATGCGGTAGAGGACGGAGACGATGTAGATGGGGATGAAAGATGAGAGGATCATGTCGGGTGGGATCATGGAAATGCCCACGAAGCTCTTGCCGTTGAGGAAGACCATGACGCCGCCGATGATGATGCCAAAGGCGCCCATGAAGAGGATCTGTGGGAAGACGCTGTTGTAGCGCTTGATCAGGAGGCGGATGGGGACGCTTATCACTAAGGCGAGTGGGACGAATAGAATTAAATACGTTGGTTGTACATGGATTCTATCCTGAAATTAAAATGGTTTTATAATGAAAGTACGAAAAGTGTTTGTGCTAGAAACTTACCATGTTTTTGCTTTTTAAAATATAGTAGCGCTTAACAAAATTTATATAGCAAATATTTCATCTGTCATTGATCACCAGGGTTGTCACCTTAATGTCCTAAGTAGACTTACAGTGCCTTGATTAAACACAGTGGTGACAACTTTGATATTCTTTTTGATTGGTTGTTCGTTATTCTGACCCAAAATGGCGGACAAACAGCGGCGTAGCTATGAGGTCTAAAGTTAGTCATAGCAATTCCGTCTAAAGGTTGTGCTTCATGTAACTTACCCCAAAATCGTATCTCGAAAATTCGCAAAGGTAAATAGAATCAATCTGAACACGTTAATTTGAGGTAATAACCATCGTATGTTCCTATTTCAAAATTAAGGGAATAGTTCCCGCCTATGGATGAAGTTTCAAGTAAAAGATGACAACACTCGCTGTCACAATTGAATATCAGATGTTTGTATTATAACCTATTCTCTTGATTAATATAGCCTCATCATGGCGGATGACAGGGGGTTGTCGCCACTGTGTTCAATTATGTCACTGTAAGTAGACTCAAACATTTACTTCGTTTGAAAATTCCTAGATGGCGCTACGTTTCTCTTTAAGTTACAGTGACTTAATTAAACACAGTGGCGACAACCCCCTGTCATCCGCCACGATGAGGCTTTATTAATGAAGAGAATACAAGAATACAAATGATATGATATTCAATTGTGACAGCGAGTGTTGTTATCTTTTACTTGAAGCGTGATCCATGGGCGGAAGCTATTCCCTTAATTTTGAGATAGGAATATACGATGGTTAACACCTCAAATTAACGTGTTTAGGTTGATTCTATTTACCTTTGCGAATTCTCGAGATGCGATTTTGGGGTAAGTGATATAAAGCACAACCTTTAGACGGAATAGCTGTGACCAACTATAGACTTCATAGCTACGCCGCTGTTCGTCCGCCATTTTGGGTCAGAATTACTAACAACCAATCAAAATGAATACCAAAGTTGTCGCCACTGTGTTTAATCAAGGCACTGTACTATAAGTTAGTGTCCCTGTATTTAAGAGAGTAACTGGCATCCATCTTGACGCCTTTAGGCGCCAAATTCAAACTAAACCGAGTTTAGCTTGATTCTATTTACCTTTGCGAATTTTTGAGATCCGGTTTTGGAGTAAGTGAAATAAAGCACAACCTTCTGACCCATCATGGCGGACAAACAGCAGCGTAGCTATGAGGTCCAAAGTTTATCAAAGCAATTCCGTCTAAAGGTTGTGCTTTATTTTACTTACCTCAAAATCGTATCTCAAAAATTTTGAAAGGAAAACAGAATCAACCTAAGTCCGTTAATTTGAGGAAATTGATAGAAATCTCAAAATATCGGAAGTTTAATAATAATATCTTTATTTACGGTTCACCATTCTACAATAATAATAAAATATAGTTTATGAAAATAAATTATGAAATAAATACAATAAAATAGACATAAACGCATTCACAAGCGAAACAATATTACATGTACAAAATCAGGGAAAGTGAGAATAGTCACAATAACACATTAAAATAATACAATTTTAGAGTATCGTCAATATAATTAAATTGGTACCAACACAATAGCAATATATTAAAAATCATTTAATTTTAAAAGTTTACTACGGAGCTGTCCTAAAGTGACATTAAATAAATCCACATCTACAACATTGGAACTATGAATTTTGCGAAGTTGCAAAATGTTTTGCATATTCTGTTTTTTTAATTGGTATAATAAAATTGTAATTACTTCTAAGAGACCTAGATGATACATGAATATTAATGTTGTTTAATAAGAATGGTGAATTAATATGACCATTTAATAGTTTATACACAAACATTATATAATTATTAAAACGTCTTTGTTCCAATGTATGTAAACGGAATTTACTTAATAAATTAAGGTAGTCACTGCCCAAACCAAATTTAAATGAACTAAATTTAACAAATTTACGCTGAACCCTTTCAATCGCATTAAATTCAGTGGCAGTATGAGGGCACCAAAACAATGAGCAATACTCCAAATGGGGACGAACCAATGCCACATACAGTTTAATGTGTGTATAGGAATTCTGAAACTCAGCGCAATTTCTTTTCACAAATCCAAGCATTTGAAATGCTTTTGATGTTATAGTGCTAATATGAGTAGAGAAACTCCAATTACTGGTGAGGATCACACCTAGGTCCTTACCTGAGTCTAAAGGAGTGAGGTGCCTATTGTTAATTAAATAATCATGAGATATATGTGACCTGTTTTTATAGAATGAGATCACATTACATTTATCTAAATTTAATTGCATTTTATTTAATGCACACCAATTATTAGATCTATTCAAGTCATCTTGAAATGGTTTAGATGTATTGTTTTTCTCTACAGTATAAAAAATTTTTATATCGTCGGCAAATAAAAGACTGTGCATATTGGAAACATGCTGTGACATCGTTTATAAAGATATTGAAGAGAAGCGGACCTAGGTGTGAACCTTGGGGGACACCAGAAGATACAGATATAGATGTTGAAACGAACAAGCCTACGCGAACTCTTTGTGATCTGTCGCTAAGATATGATTTTATCCAGTTTAAAAGTGATCCGTGTATACCTAGTTTGAGTAATTTTGTTAATAAAATGCCATGGTCGACTGTATCAAACGCCTTGGCAAAGTCGGTATATACTGAGTCAACCTGGTGGCCCTTTTCCAAGGCGTCTGTAATGTAAGTCCCGTACACAAGAAGGTTCGTAGTTGTAGAGAGCCCTCGTCTGAAACCGTGCTGCTCCTCTACTATAAGTGGGTCTACGATTGGCGATATTTGTAGTGTCACTAACTTTTCAAATATTTTTAGTATGTGCGATATAATCGAAATCGGCCTGTAGTTTTTTAGTGAATTTTTAGAACCACTTTTATGGATAGGCGTAATAAGTGAGTCTTTCCAGAAAGAAGGAAATACGCCAGCTTCTAATGAGTTATTAAAAATAAGCCATAGAGGTCGACTGAGAGAAAATGAACAATGTTTCAGAAATACTGCAGGCAAACCATCTGAGCCCATAGAGTGGTTTTCTTTTAGTTTCGAAAGTTCCTCCATAATAGATGATATATTAATAGCTGTTATTGAGTGCAAGTTTAAGTGTGAGTTACTATTAACAGTACTGGTAAAATTAGTAGAGCTATTGTACACCGATCCAAAATAGGAAGCAAAGAAATTCACAATTTCATTCTGATCATTAGTAATTGATCCACTTTGTTCAAATGAGTTAGGAAAATTATTAGATTTACGTTTTGATTTCACATGTTTCCAGAATAGGTTTGCGTCACTGGCAATCTCATATTCCAGCGATTGTAAATACTCTTGATAGCATAATTTAGTAAGCATTTTACATTCGGTCCTTACTTGTTTAAAAGCGTTGTAGTCCGATTCCAAGTTAGATTTTTTAAATTGAGAATGAAGTCGTTGTTTTATAAATATCTTATTTTTGAGATCCGTGCTAAACCATTTAGGAAAGCGAAAGCTTGACGGATTTTTTATCCTTACTACTGGGACACACATATATTAATTGCGTTGTAAAGACAATTATAGAAAGTTTGTACTTGGTCATCTAAGTTTTTATTTTTAAGTAAGTTATCCCAGTGTATGTTAATAAAGAAATCATTTAAGCATGCATAGTCTGATTTAGCAAAATCATATTTTATATTGGATTCCCAGATAGATTGCGTAGTGCAGTCAACCTTATAGTTAACAATTAATTCCACAGCGGGATGATGAAGGTCACACGGCACAAGTGGATAATCAGGTCGCAAGATAGTATATTCTTCAATAGAAGCTGTCTGTAAAAAGAAAAGATCGAGCAGCACAGAGTTGTCATTAGTAATATTGCTTATTTGGAAGGAGTTGATAAAACCAAACGTGTCTGCGATTGATGTCGCAGCATCATTAGTAGAATCTGTATAAACACCATGATCACCTTTTGACCAAATGACGTTAGGGAGATTGTATCGCCTATTATACAGACCTGGTGATCAGGGTAATGGTATGCAGAGATCTCGACAGACAGACAGACAGTGTTTTTGATATGTTGAAAGCAACGAGTTAGGTGGAATATATACTGCACCGAGAAGATTTTTTTGTTCGTTAATAGTAATCGAAACAAAAAGTTCCTCACGAATATTACACAAAAATATCGAAATATTGAAAATCTGATGAGAATTAAAAAAAAATGTCGAAAATATCGACATGTCATAAATATCACAAAAATCTTGTAATATTAAAAATCTGATGAACATTTTAAAAATCGACAAAAACTTCGAAATATTGAAAATCTCATGAAAATTTTATAAACTGACGACAGTTTCGAAATTTCGAAAATCTAATGAAAATCAAGAAATATAGAAAATCTGTTACAAATTTTAAAAATCGTCAAAAATCTCGATATCTTGAATAACTGATGAACATTTTATGAATGGATGAAAATCTCTAAATATCGAAAATCGGATAAAAATCTCGAAATATTGAAAATCTGATGAAAATTTTAATAATCATCAAAAATTTCGAAATATTGAAAATCTCATGAAAATTTGACACGACATTTCATTAACCATTATTTAATCGACATTGACACGTGTGACATTCGACATTGACATTTATCACTTCCGAACGAGTGTCTTCCACTCCCAGACTAAGAATGAAGTAAACTTTCGAGTTTTAAAAAGCCCCGCGTAGAAAATTTGTCGAGGGTCGCGCAGCTCGAAATTTTAATTCATGCGCTACGCGTATACAACACTCAAATTTTCTTAAGTTTAAAATACACAAAGTTTATCACAGCAATTCCGTCTCAAGATTGTGCTTTATTTTACTTACTCCAAAATCGTATCTCAAAAATTTGGAAAGGTAAATAGAATCAACCTTAACCCGTTAATTTGAGGAAATTGATGAACATCTCAAAATATCGAAAATCTGACAAAAATCTATAAATATTGAAAATCTGGTGAAAATTTTAAGAATCGTCATAAATCTTGAAATATTGAAAATCTCATAAAAATGTTATAAATTGACGACAATCTCGAAATATCGAAAATCTGATAAAAATGTCGAAATATAGAAAATCTGATAGAAATTTTAATAATCGTCAAAAATCTCGATATTTTGAAAACCTGATGAAAATTTTATGGATGGAAGAAAATCTCTAAATATCGAAAATCGAATAAAAACCTCGAAATATTGAAAATCTGATGAAAATTTTAATTATCATCGAAAATCTCATAATATTGAAAATCTCATGAAAATTTGACACATGACATTTCATTTACCATTATTCAATCGACACTGACACGTGTGACATTCGACATGGACGTTTATAACTTCCTAGTGAGTGTCTTCCACTCCCAGACTAAGCATGAAGTAAAATTTCGAGTTTTGAAAAACCCCGCGTAGAAAATTTGTAGAGGGTCGCGCAGCGACGATGATATACTATAATTTAAGTGGAATATAAAAATCATAGCAAAATGATTAAAACTTTTTACTTTCCCGCGTATGTAATACAAAGGGAAAGTATTGTTTTCGTGAAAATTTTCGAATCAAAAATTTTAGCGGAAATATCCGTTTTGAGGTTCCCTGAGTCGAATAAGACCATTTTTGAAAAATGTCTGTCTGTCTGTGTGTCTGTGTGCGCTGTACCGCAAAAACCGCTAAAGATATCGAGATGAAACTTGAAACTTAAGCTTTTTGTTACAATCGGAAGAACTGAAAAGCTTTTGGTGAAAATCGGAAAACCGGAAGTGGTACTTTACTCTTAGCGTTTTTCAGTTTTTTCAGATTTTTTCAATAAATGTTCATCAAACAAAAATTCTTTCAAATAAAAGTTGTAGATAATAACATAATGAAGATGTATTGTTCACTTACTTTTTGTCATAGCACTCTTAGTATTTGAGATATTTCAAAAGTTGTGTGTTTTATCTAGTTATTGGTGTGTGACAGTGTATGTGTCGATACAATTAAAAAATGTTTTAAATAAAAGTTGTAGGAAATAAAAAAACTAAAGATTTTTTGTATCTTCACTTTTTGTCATAGCACTCTTAGTTTTTGAGATATTCAATAAATAGTGTTTTTTATCTAGTCATTGGTTTGCGTCAGTATGTGTTGATCCAATTGAAAAATGTTTCAAATAAAAGTTGTAGTTATCAAAAAGTTGAAGACATTTTGAAAATAATAATGCTACAAAAGTACTATGATGGACACATCACCATTTTTTATATTTCCACTGGGAAACTGCTCTGCTCAGTATTAAAGCTTAGACTGTGCCGTTGTATTGTTAATTTCTATTCAACGACGACGATATTTAGGAAACGGTAAAAGACGCGATATTATTTCGTATAACGGGAGTAATCGAATGGGGGGGAGGAGCAGCTAAATAAAAAAAATGAACGAGAGTAAAAAAGAAACCGTGCTTTCCATGCGGAAAGGTATAATGAAATTCTGCCCAGACCGTTCCTAACATAAACTCGCCCTGCTTCTTCTCCTGCTCCTGCTTTCGCAGGACGAAATAATAAATAAAAGCGGGGAACGCTTAAATTACTTTCCGTTTCTATTCAACCAGAAAAGGCTTATTTTTCTCCTTTTAATGGCTCTTATTTTCACCGCAAATATTTATTGGATAGCTATACGAATAAAATAGCTCGAATCTTTCATCAATGAACTCTGGCCAACTCGACACATCAAACAAGATTAAGATTTGCAAATATTCTGTTCACGATACGAGAAGAATACAAATTAATCAGGGTTGTTATGTTTAAAAACAGCCGTCGTGTTGTAAACGGTTTTGTTTTAAACATGTTTTGAATCTTAAACTTGTTTAAAACATGTTTTAAACGTTAAATTTGTTTAAAACTTTTTTTATTATTATCTTAAATTTGCCAAATTATATTTTATACTACTTCATTAAGATTTTTTGTTTACGTTTTTAAATTTTAGCTTAATTGTTGAAAATATTCCATATGCATTATTAAACATAATATTTTAGTACAATAAAACATCACAACTGTGTGTGCATAAATGTTATTTTTAAATACAGGGTATTTATTTATTATATCTTTCAGGTATACATATGCATACACTGTAAATTTTACTACATTCGTTGTTTTTTTAAAAGATTTCAATTTGAATCTTTAAACGAGGGTTTTCCACTCCCAGACTAAGCATGAAGTAAAATTTCGAGTTTAGAAAAGCCTGAAAATTTGGATTGGCCGCGTAGCGAAGCGGAGCGGCCAATCCAAATTAGGCTTTTCTAAACTCGAAATTTTACTTCATGCGCCACGCGTATAAAACACTAAAATATCGTAAAGTTTAAAATATAAGGCTTTAGCAATCTAATATGTAGATATGAATAAAACGTGAGTCAAATTCTGCGCTGAACAAATTGTTTTAAACAGTGATTATAGGCAACCCAATAACGCGTAACGTATACTAGGTTGCCTGTAATAGTTGTTGTATGTGTATGTTTCTTTAACTTCACTGTAAATCAGTGTTTTTAAGCGTGGCGCATGAAGTAAAATTTCGAGTTTAGAAAAGCCTAATATGGATTGGCCGCTCCGCTTCGCTACGCGGCCAATCCAAATTCTTAGGCTTTTCTAAACTCGAAATTTTACTTCATGCTTAGTCTGGGAGTGGAAAACACTCGTTAAAAGCCTCAAATTAACCGCTTTGAAACAACGAATTGCCGCAAATTAAAAAAAAAGGTTTAATTATCGGAATATGTATACTCAAAAGAAAAATGCCCTGTATGTTCTGTTTTAAATATGCTTTAAACGTGTTTTAAACGTGTTTTAAACATATTTTTAATTGTTAATGGGCCCGTTCAAACAGAGACAACAGTTGGGAGTTTACTGCTAACTGTGGGGAATTCTCTGATGACCGGATTGTTAATCGAGAACGTGTTTGGAATTTTTTAATCGAACAAAATACACCAACCAGAGTACTGTTCATTAGGTACCATTAGGTAACATACATCACAAACAAATCCAAACATGTTGAATTTTAAACATTTTGATAACCGGGCCGAATGTTTTAAACGCTGTTTTAATGAAAAAAAAACACGTTTTGTAAAAAAAATTGTTGTAATTAAAATGAAAAAATAAACGTTTTTTTTAACAACTCTGAAATTAATCTCAAATGCAGGAACATCAAATTTGGTAAACAATTATTTTTAGTTTCCTAATACGCGTTTCGATCTTTACATCATCAGGGGCAGATGAACCAAATTTTAACTTTGATTTTATATTTTTGAACATATTTTAGAATACCAATAACATTATTCCAATATTGCAATTTTCTGTATTCAAGACGTCCGCTCATTCGCTGCAGCTTTTTTTTAAACCTGCCTCGGTTTTACTGGAAAATATAAGATTATAAAGTCATTATATTATCGCTATGGGAAAAGGCAAAGATCCTTAACGACCCAAATCGTCGCGAATTATCGGCGGCCGCATTAATTTCCCATTTGCCTGATCCACTTCATCCTTACACAATGGGGTAATAGAGAGCCATACAATTATCTTTTTATTGTGTCCGGTATCGGTTTTTTTTCCTCCTTCCGTATCCCCTTTGGGACCGTAATATTTTTATGATTCCCGATATTTTAATAGATATTACCCCATCAACAAGTTCCTGAACCTCACCCTTTCCTCTTCCCCTCGTTTATTTTTTTATGCGAAATCGAAAGCGTATCTTATTTTCTCCCTTGAGTAACCTTTAATCTCAAATATCAATTCAATATCGAAGATAAAACCGGGAGGTTTTTTTGTCACGGGGGAATGTAGAAAGACGGAATGCATAATATTTTTATTTCGTTTTTTAAATAACGCTTCGCTCCGCGCCCAGATCAATTTGAAATTATTAACGAGTGTTTTCTACTCCCAGATTAAGCATGAGTTAAAATTTTGAGTTTAGAAAAGCCTAAATGTTTAGTTTAGATTTGGACGCTATGCGTCCAAATCTATACGTTCCACAGTGTTTCTAGTTTATGGGAGCATGGGACAAAAATTTATAAAACAATTTTTAGTGGTTGCAATATTTTTATTTGTTTATATTTTAATAATAAAGATATATTCTCATCATTTAACACTTATATACATATATTTTTCTATAGTTAAGGAGGTTTTACCGGTGCTCAAAAAATGAACTTTTTTATTGTTACTTTAAAAATTTTGAAATTTTCTATGTATGTTATAGATCCCATCACAAACTCTTTGAAGAATTTATTTTTTAAAATTTTCTAAAACATTTCGAGTTAAACATTTTTTGGAAAAAAAAATTTACCAAAAAAAAGCATCCGACAAAGTTTTTTAATTTATTTTGTGAATATAGATCCGTTTTTAGAAATAAATATAAAAATGAATAAGCTAGTAAAATAGATTTAAAAGTAAGTTCGTAATTATTTGTTTACAGTTTATGACGAGTTTTTTCTCTATATTTTTTTTTCTAACGTATATTAATAGAAGTGACCAATACATAATATTTACAGGGAGTTTTTCTGTAATTCCAAATTCAGCTTATTTTCTTTAACTCTTTAGATATTCGTTGTTTTTTTAGAGTTCAATTTGAAGCTTTAAACGAGTGTTTTCCACTCCCAGACTAAGCATGAAGTAAAACATAAATACATTTTTTTCGTAAAAAGTTGGTTCGATATTTTTAAAATAAAAAATCCCGGTTGTAGAGGAAACTTGGGGCTATGATTTGGTAGTAATTATAGGTTGGAAACATTTAAATTTAGTTTTAGAGCGAGAGAAGGAGAATGTATGAGAGGGTGGGTTTGACGGAGGCGAAGGTGATGGAGTGGCTGGGGAATGGGGTAATGATGGATGCGTGGGTGAAAGAGAAAGAGAAGGAGGTGGAAGCACATGAAAGGCAAGGGTATATAGAGAGGAGTGAATACAACGATAGGTACGGGAGGTGGCAGGTACATGGGAAAATGCCGAGGTATTTGATGGAGGGGGATGGAGTAGGGAGGAAAGGGTGGTGCTGGCGAGGGCGAGGTGTGGGGCGGAGGAGAGAGGAAGGAAGGTGTGGATGGGGGAAGAGTGTGGGAGGTGTGTAATGTGTGAACGGGGGAGGGATACGTGGAGCCATCTGGCAGAGGAGTGCAAGGGGGTGAAGGAGGAATGGGTGGGAATAAGAGGGAATAGAAGAGTGACGGAATGGATGAGAGAGGATGGGGCCGGGGTAAGGACGCTGGAGAAGTTAGGGGACGAGAGGGAAAGCAGAAGGAAGAGAGGGGGCAGTGATTAGTGTAGATATGGATGTAATAGAGTATTATGCCAATAAAGGTCTTTTTTTTTTTAGTTTTGGCGGGTCTCGCAAAGTTTAAATTTATATTTGAGAATTATGAAAATTGAAAAAATGATAATTCATTAACTAACTTAAGATATACATTTGTTTTTTCATGAGTCTAAAGCACAGAGCATTTGTTATTACAAAAAAAAAACAGATGATAAATATTTCGAGCAGCTACGAAAATATATCTATTTAACCGCGCATTGATTTTTGTTATAAATTCACATCTGAAAATTGACAATGTTTATAAATTAATTACTCGTTAATTATAAACACAATATGGTGGAAAATCTATACTTTGGGGTTCTAAAGTATGAGGAACATGATGCGGTGCCTAGTTTTTTAAACATTTAATGTTGAGAATTACCTCCTCGCGCACATCCGTAGCCTTTAAGCCCCCGTGAAATTTTTTTTTTTCTGGGCTTTTCTAAACTCGAAATTTTACTTCATGCGCCACGCGTATAAAACACTGATTTCAAGTGAGGTTAAAATATACACAAATTTCACAATATTTTAGTGTTTTATACGCATAGCGCATGAAGTAAAATTTCGAGTTTAGAAAAGAAAAGAAAATTTGAAATATTCACGGGGTTTTTCTAAACTCGAAATTTTACTTCATGCTTAGTCTGGGAGTAGAAAACACTCGTCCAAAGCTTCAAATTGAACTCTTTTAAAAACACAATGATTATCTAAAGATTGAAAGAAAATAAACTGAATTCGCAATCCGTATCGTATTTTTTTCATAAATCCCGGTCACTAATTGAGCTTTGTATTTAATATAAACGTGTTGGACAGCGATAAAAAATTCTTAAGCGCGTTTGTTTATATTTTTAAATTAGTATTACTTAATTATAACGTATAAATAATGATTAGTAATACTATATTTAAACAATATTGGTATTTTTACTTAAAAATAACTTAAAATCTTTAATACTTTCACGTATTTCACTATCACAACCCGCAATATTCAAACGCGAACATATATCGTCGAATACACACTGTTTATGGTCACTTTTCTGAGCATTTAACTAAATATTTGCTAAATGAATGTTTTTTTTTATGACGGTACCCCTCTCTATAAAAAAATCATAACTTGTAAAAGAGCAGCCAGAAGCAGATGATCCTTATAAAATTTTGAAGTATATTAATGTACTAATAAGGGGATGTTAACATCAAAAACGTTTTCATACGTTTTTTTAAGTCTCTTCAAAGTTTGTAATCGCATAAATTTTATACAAAATTTAGGAGTTTGTTTAAAAATTATTTGCGCAGTAAATCGTACACCAAAAGATAAATTGTACACCAAAAGATAAACTTTAAATAATATCTTAAACTACATACCCTGGGATTCAGAATCCATAATAGATTATTTAAAAACACTTCGTAGCAATTGTAGTATAACGCTTAGAACAATTAATAAAATAGAACTGATATTAAAGACAAGTACCCGTTCGATCATTGCCTCGGTTTGAGAGTACATTAATAAGAAATTAGCGAAACTCAGGTAGCTGTTAAATGGAATGCTTGGAGTAATGGCTTATCTACTTTAAATTATGATATTATCCTCTAAACTTGGATTTTTTGGTGATTTTGAAGTAAAATTTCTAGTTTAGAAACGCCTGAACACACAGTGTTTCGAGCAATGGACAAAAATAAAAAAATGAACATTTAATTTTAAGGATTTTCATGTTACCACAGGCATGAAAATCCTTAAAATTAAATGTTCATTTTTTGATTTTTGTCCATTGCTCGAAACACTGTGTGTTCAGGCGTTTCTAAACTAGAAATTTTACTTCAAAATCACCAAAAAATCCAAGTTTAGAGGATAATATCATAATTTATTGTGTAAAAATATTCAAATATGCTGTTAAATATATAAATCTTGTATTGCGATGGGATTGTGGAAGCCGCGCGCCGAAACCAAGAGCTGTCCAATAAATTCGTGATAATTAACGTTGTGATTTACGGACACGCAAAAATATTTTCGTATCCGGCCGTCCCCTTTTGTGTAGGAAGCGTTCCCATTGCTGAAGGAGGTTGAAACGGACGCATATTTTCTACCAGTTTACGAGAAATGTAATAATTTACGAGGAGGCAATCAATAAAATATACTACGAGCATATTATAACGGAATGTGGTTATCCACTGCTGAAATACCAAATACAACGTTTAAATTTAATTTGTATCATTAAAAGTGCCGAGATTCTTAACGCAATCTATAACAAATTTGTCTTACAAAAGCTAAATCAAAAAAGTTGTTGTAGATAGAATCTTGGCACTTTTAATGTTTCAATTTATTTTTAAACGAAATATTGGTGTATATGTTATAGACAATATACGAAATGAGGACAAAACGTGTTTTGTCTAGACAAAACCCGAATTGTCTAGGGTTTATAGATAACAGTCGAATAAAAGTGCATTTGTCTGTCATTTCGCAGATTGTCTAGACAAAATGCGTTGTCTAAGGGCTAGTAGACAAATTGCGTTCCTAGATTTTACATTGAAATAAAATGTATTGAAAAACATTACATTATTTTATAAACAAAGTGACAAATCAGTAAAACTGCGAGTTTAGAAAAGCCTGAAAATTTGGATTTGCCAGGGGCGACCAAAATATCTAAAATCTTCCGATTTCAATCTCTTTCCTAAAATGTTGGAGGGTAAGGGGAAAGAGACCGAGCACTCAAGGGGTAATCCATTATGAACACCAACCGCATTTTTTGGGTGTCAATGTCAACCCGATATTAGCAGGTAGTAAGAAGTCCATCAGTTTTCAGCCGGTGGATGGCGTTATCTTTTGTCCGGTTTGGGGTGGTTTTGATAGGAAGATTTCTTTGATATTTATGAAATTATTTATAATGTAATTATAATTAATACGACATTTGTAATATAAAGTCGAGAATTATGTCTACATGTACAATTTTAGGTCAATAAATTTTTTTAAAACGTATCTGACGTTTACATCTTGGTAAATATTGATCATCATCACATCTAAGCTTTATATATCTTTAACTTTACTGTAAATCAGTGGTTTATACGCGTGGCGCATGAAGTAAAATTTCGAGTTTAGAAAAGCCCCGTGAAAATTTGTCTCGGGTCGCGCAGCGACCCGAGACAAATTTTCTACGCGGGGCTTTTCTAAACTCGAAATTGTACTTCATGCTTAGTCTGGGAGTGGACAACACTCGTTCTTAGAAGTTTCAAATTGAAGGATCACTCTAGATTACTAAGTTTATTACCATTTTACAAAGGCTACAGCTCGAAGGACCAATCATGGTCTTCGGAGACCGAAGGACTACATGGAATCGAAGTTTTTTTACAAGAAAATAACAAATATCTGAAGGTTTACAGCATGGATAGAAAAGAACATATACAATTTTGAAAAATATCGAAGTTGGGTTGGTTTTCAGTGCGTTTTTAACTTCACTTTAAATCAGTGTGTTATACGCGTGGCGCATGAAGTAAAATTTCGAGTTTAGAAAAGCCCCGTAAAATTTGTCTCGGGTCGCTGCGCGACCCTCGACAAATTTTCTACCCGGGGCTTTTCTAAACTCGAAATTTTACTTCATGCTTAGTCTGGGAGTAGAAGACACTCGTTAGTTTAAAATACATCACAATTGGTAAAATATATATCGTTGGATGCCCGTCTTCAGGGGTGATATGTAAGCAAATTATGGATCTTAGGAGTTGTCAAATAAGTGAGTTACTCAACTGTTTCTAATGCACGCTTTACAAAAAAAAAAACAAAAGATTAACATTTTACATGTAAAATGTACAGGGTGAGCGAAACTTTATGTCTCAGCTCTATTATAAGAACAGGAAAAACGATAGAAAAAATCTGAAAAAAGGTTCATATATGGGATTGAGTAAGGTCCATTTTAATTTAAAATTGCATATTTTTCTAAATTGAAACTGAAGTAATGACGTCATCGAAACCTTTTTCCCCAGAAACATACCTATATTTTTGGATATTTCAAAAGAGCTATTTTTTCTGAATAAACTTTGTAGAGAAAAAAAAATGCTATCTTCTTTCGTTAAAAAATTAAAAGCAAACTTAAAAGAAAGTATTATCAAAAATTCACAATTGTCACGACTTAAGCAAGTAGCCTTTGAAAGCAAATAACAAAGCCGCATCTGTCAATAATGAAACTAATGGTTGACAAATATTGTTTTGTTGTCATTTGATTTCGGATTTCAGATTTTTCTATAGTTTTTCCTTTTCATATAATAGAGCTGAGACATCGAGTTTCGCTCACCCTGTACAATAAACTATATGTGTGATACATCATTAAATTCAGAAAAAAATAGCATTGTCGATGGTACTCACAGAATGACTATTATAAATGTCAACTGATTGTGCATTTTGAAATCCAGAAAAAAACTGAACTTCTATAACCATTTTAGTAGTCATATGTAATTTTTATATAAATTGATGATGTAAATGCCATCTGCTGCCAATTTTTGAGTAGTATCGTTACGGCTATTGACAGTAGATGGTGTTCACGCCGTTGATTTAAATGTAAATTACATATGAGACTATTAAAATCAATAAAGATGGTTAGATTTCTTCTGGATTTCAAATTGCACTATAAATTGACAATTTTAATAGTAATATGTAATTTATATTTAGGTTGACGACGTGAACGCCATCTACTGTCAATAGCTGTATTGTTTTGAGTTTACGTGAAGTGATTAATCACAAATAGAAAGACTGTTATTCCTTACTTCACTTTTTATTTTTATGTTAGATGTACATTTCGAGACACAAGGTGCTCATTATCAATAACAAAAAAACTGTCAATAGTCTTGTCTATTGTACTCACAGAATGACTATTATAAATGTCAATTGATTGTGCATTTTAAAATCCAGTAGAAAACTAAACATCTATAACCATTTTAGTAATCATCTGTAATTTACATATAAATTGACGATTTGATCGCCATCTGCTGCCAATTTTTGAGTAGTATCGTTACTGCTATTGACAGTAGATGTTGTTCACGCCGTTAATTTAAATGTAAATTACATATGAAAGTATTAAAATGGATTAAGATGATTAGTTTTCTTTAACTTTAAATTTACTTTAAATTGCACTAAAAACTATAAGTGTGATACTTCATTGAATTCAGAAAAAAATATTCTTCCAAAAAATATGAAAATCCAAAATGGCGCCCATAAGAAAAACAAAAGTTGGCTATGGTGTAATGTCAAAGTTGTAAATGTCTGAATTCAATAGTTTTTGAATAAAAAAAAAACGAAATTTCAAAAAATCCGTTTTTTGACAATACCTCAAAAATGAAAGAAGATATTTCAATTTTTTTTAGATTATTATTAGGCCCTAAATTACGCAACTTTGCCCCAATTCAACCGACTCTCTATCTCTTCAAATAACCGAAATCCCCATACATTCTGTTCAAATAAATAGAAAACGTAAATGGCAAGTTTTTTTTTATAAATAAAAGTTGTTTTGTATGATTTTTCGCTTAGAATGCGAAGAGTTCAATGAGTAATGCTCAGTAATTATTTTGGATTAAACCTATATTTTTTGAGAAATTTAAGTTATAAATGAGGATTTTCTAATTAAAAAAAATAATATTTCGAAAATGTTTGCAGATTTATTTTTTAAAGACCATCAAGATCCTCCCCCCCCCTCCTTGTGTGATCTTAGTTTATATTAAAACACTCTTCAAGGTACGCTTCTTTTGTTTTAAACCCGTTATAAGAATATAATAAAACGAAAAATTAACCACGGTAATTAACCACTGTTAAAATATATTGCTATTATTTGTATTTAATAAATACGATCATACATATCCTGTTTTAGTGGCTTAGGTAGCTTTTTGTGATTGGGAGGGGGGGGGGGGGGTTGAGTTAGTATCTTGTTTCATTAATTTATCTAGTTTTACTAGTTTTACAAAAACAAGTACAAAAAATGATTTTATGTTCATTGTAGCACTTTTTCCCTCATTTAAACAATTAATGATTGGCATACTAAACGTATTTCACTTGTTAATTGGTTGGTTATAGACCATTTCACATTAAATCAGCGTTTTATACGCGTCTCGCATGAAGTAAAACTCTAAATTTTACTTCATGCTTAATCTGGGATTGGAAACACTCGTTAGATAATCAATCATAACCTTATTTTGCATTTTTTTTATTGCTAGATTAGCGTGCTTTATTTAATTGATTCGATTAAAACGTAACCAAATAATACCATTGCAATATGTTATGCAATGGTATTATTTGGTTATGTTTTAATCGAATCAATTAAATAAAGCACGCTAATCTAGCTATAAAATTAAAATTAATGTGTTAAATTGTTGGAGTCATCAAATAAATATGAACGACCGTTTAAAACGCTCTAAAAAGGGAAAAAAGGGAAACTACCTGCTATTCAGATAAGGTCATAAATTGTAACATCAAAACCCCATAAATTGGGCTTTCTTTTCTTCTGTTATACTTTCGCGCTTGTAGAGGGTGTCTCTCTTCAAAATTTGCTGGTTTAGATATTTTGGAGAGGCCCTGTCGAGCTCTAGCAAATCCAAATTTTCAAGCTTTTCTAAACTCGAAATTTTACTTCATGCTTAACCTGGAAGTGGAAACCTTCGTTAGACGATCAATCAGAAACAAAATTGCAAAACTTCAAAATAATCAGAAATTGTACAAAATGAATGGAATTCAATTTAATGAAATAAATATAAATCAAATCAAAATTTAACATTGATTTGATATTTTGGAATATCCAATAAAGATATTCAAATTCCAATTATTAGCAATAAAAGTGCATTCATTTCTGTGTAGAGTTTTACAATTCTATGTTGATTTGATAATCTGTTCATTTTTTACAAAGAAAAATATTCTTCTAAAATCGTTGATTTTAGTACATAGTTTCAACTATGGCTGAATATTTTAAGAAAATGTGGTGTTCAAATTTAATTTTCTTTCTATAAGACGTAATTTTAAGTAAATTCTGTGAATTTCATGTTGATAGTACAACATTTTATTTTTTTACAGTTTTTTTTTCTTATGAATTTCATGTTGATTGCATAAAACTTTAATTACTTACAATTCAGTTTTAAATAAAATAAATCCGTTAATCGCGTTTTTCTTTTACGAAATTTGATATTTTGATATTTTGTGAAATCCAGTAGAGATATTTAAATTTCCATTATAGCCAATTGGAAGTTTATTCATTTCGACATTTAGTAGTTCTTTGAAGTCAAGTTATCAAAAACTTCTATAAACTTTTTGGGAAAAAACGGCAGGATTCAAAAATTATAGTTGTATTTTTTAGCCAGAATTTAATTTTAATTAGCCAATATTTCGCTAAACATTTGTCAGCTTCTTCTGGGCAAGTTATGACTAAAATAAATAAATACAATTATATTTTATAAAGAGATACACAAAATTAAGAGGAGAAAAAGAGAAAACCTTATACCTAAACATAATGAAAAATACTTACATATACCTGGGCTTTTTAGATAAAATTGAAAATTGTCAGATTTTTTTTACACTTGTATATCTGACAATTTTTAATTTTATCTAAAAAGCCCAGTTATATGTAAGTATTTTTCATTCTGTTTAGGTATAATGTTTTCTCTTCTTCTCCTCTTAATTTTGTGTATCTCTTTATAAAATATCATTGTATTCATTTATTATAGTTTTAACTTGCCCTTAAGAATCTGTCAAAAGTTTAGCGAAATATTGGCTAATTAAAATAAAGTTCTGGCTAAAAAAAAACAACTATAATTTTTGAATTCTGCCGCTTATCTCCAAAATGTTTATTGAAGTTTTTATTCATTTCTAGATTAGATCATTATATTTATTCTATTTTTGGAAAGTTTGTATTTATATATTTTTTGGAAGCAATTGTAAATAAGGTGAATCCGTTAAATAAATAAATAAATTGTGTAAATTTTATGAATTTTAGGTTGATTTGATAATCCGTTGATTTTTTGCAATTCTCTCAAAATAAACATTCTCCTAAAATCGTTTAATTTATTACATAATTTCAACTTTGGCTCAATATTTTGGAAAAATGCACTGACATAATTTAATTTTCTGTAAAACAAATTGATGGCACCAATTTTAAGCAAATTCTGTGAGTTTCATGTTAATTGTATAAAACTTTGATTCAATGCACACGAATTTGTGTTTGCCCTAAATTTGAACAACAAATTTATTTTATGTGGTAAATGTTACAATAAAGGAAACTGTAAAATAGGTTTCCGATTGATCGTCTGACGAGGGTTTCCACTTCCAGGTTAAGCATGAAGTAAAATTTCGAGTTTAGAAAAGCCCCGTGAAAATTTGTCGAGGGTCGCGCAGCGACCCGAGACAAATTTTCTGGGCTTTTCTAAACTCGAAATTTTACTTCATGCGCCACGCGTATAAAACACTGATCTAAAGTGAAGTTAAAAATATACTCGGTGTGTTTAAACTTTACGTTGATTAATTTTATAAATGTTTTATTCTTGATTTTTTCAAATTAAGTATTATAATTTTAAATTAAAAAAGTTTAAAATTGAAAACAAAATCAAGTAGCTAGTTAAAGATAGATTTACTAACAGTTATTTTTTGACACTATTTTTTACGATTGTAACATTTTAGACTGTCGTGAAATTGTTTTGATCATTTGTCAATTTATCACTTTTGAAATTTTTACAGTGCGATTATTTAAATTATGATTTAGAGTAGGCGGCATTTTTTTTTGTGCGGTTGCCCAGACAGCAAATTGAATGATAAAATAAATTTGAGGTTATGCTAAACTATGTGTTAACAATCAGTAGTGCCAATCCAATTTAAAACTCAAAGCCTACTCTAAATCATGTTTTAAACGATCGCATAGTATGTTAACTATTAGGTTTGTTTTATTTTGATATTAATCTACTAAGACAGTTGACATAAGTCGATATCTGAACTATAATAGCAGATGAAGTAATTAACAGAGTAACACCTAACCTAACAAACCTTGACAATATAAGATACAACCTAATGGTGATAACATCGAATGTGTCAAAAGTCGGGTTCGGTTAGGTGTTACATTGCCGGGCTAGGTTAGGTTCTAACATAAATGTGGCGCCTAGCCTAACCTAGACAATAAAAAAATAATCAAATTTCATTTGAACTCTACGAAAAATCCCCGATTTGTTTAACAGTGAAAACACATTCATTTTCTGAGCGGATTAATTAAAATGCTAAGTATACGTCTTAGCATTTTAATAAATCCGCTCAGAAAATGAATGTGTTTTCACTGTTAAACAAATCGGGGACTTTCTCGTAGTGTTCAAAGGAAATTTGTGTAAATCTCGGTTCGTTTTAAATATTCTCATGGTGATCATAAAGATACATATCTTTACGATCACCATGAGACTATTTAAACCAAACCAAAATTTAATATATTGTAAGAACGTTTAATACAGTCTAGCAGATTTTCAGTGGGTTTTATTTTCATTATCTCTAAAGCGCTCCTACCACGCATCATCAGTCCAGATCCCGAGGGTCCAAAAGTTTAGTACCTACTCTGAGGACGCCCACTTGCGACATTTTTGTATTATTTTAAATGTCCTTTTCGTTCTTTTATATTCCCTCTCAGCCGACACGCCGCAAAAAAATACATTTCCTTTTATGTTACTCTCTGAGATGTAGAAAGAGAGAGAAAACGTGGATTTTGTTTGAATTTACAACGCGGGGTGCAGACTGAGCTTATATATTTTTATTATTCCGGAAGGCAAATAAAAATAAGATGATTTTCTTGTTTTTTGCGGGCGATGGTGTTCCGGTTAAATGACGCTCAGCGGATGAATAAGTAAAATCGGATGTTTGTATAAAATGAATGTTTGATTTTTTCAGAATATATATATTTTTTTAGTGTGTAGGTATAAGAAAATGAAACGTTGTTTGTTGCGAATGAAAACAAAATCTAAGTTAGTTTGAATAGATTCAAAAATCAACTAATGTTACAGAGGTTTTTTTTCTTTTCTTTTAAGAACACTTACAAATTCCTAAGCAAATGTTTTGAAGCTTTCGAATTCGGTTAGACCAATTAATCAATCAACTATTTATTGATCTATAAGATTATTCTAGTACAATACAATATTAGTCAAGTCATGCAAACACATAATAATAATATAACGAATAGACATGGTAATATGAAATAAATGAAATAAATATTTACACAATGAAACACTTTTAACTTTGTTTGTATAACACGTTTTATTTAATGTGACTGCAGTTTCGACAAATTTAGCTTGTCATTATCAAACATGGAGTAACTTAAACTAGAGGTTTTACAGGTATATATACACAATTACAAGACAGCGGTAAAAATGGGGGTGTACATTAGGTCAACCTGGTCGTTAATTAAGGGAATTCCCGGATTAGCGCGGGCTTTGTGTATCTCTAGTGCTTCTAGCAAATTCATTTTACGACCCTTTTCGGCATGATGGATTATGGTAAGTACATCTTTTCCAAAAGTGTGATTTTCGTCTAAAAGGTGTTTTGCAAAAGACGACTTATCACTCTGTTTAAGCCGAAAAGAGCGCAAATGTTCCCTCAATCTTATGTTGAAATTACGACCAGATTGGCCAATGTATATCCCTTGACAATCTGCGCAAGTTAATTTATATATTCCGGATTTATTAAATTTATCTAATTTTGTTTTACTATTAAAGATATGGTTATTGATTTTACAGTACGGTTTAAATGCAACTTGAATATTATGCTTTTTTAGGATATTTTTAACTTGAAAACTGACATTACCAAAATAAGTTAACGATTTATATTTAATTGTTTCTTTTTCAAATGATATTCCAGGGTATAATAGATGTTTGATGTTATTAAATTTCTGTTTTTTAAGAAGTCTATCAACCAAATCACAACCATAACCATTGTTAATAGCCATAGCTCTAATCAAGTTAATTTCCTTCTCGAAAAAATTAGCTGACAAAGGGATTTTTAAGGCTCTATGAATCATTGAATTGAATGCAGCAATTTTATGTTTATAGGGATGTCTGGAATGGTTAGGGATAATTGAGTCGGTAAAGGAAGGTTTTCTAAAAATGTCAAAAGAGAGTTTGTTATTTATTCTGGTAATAGACAGATCTAAATATTTAATGTTGTTATTGATTTCGGTTTCAGCTGTGAATTTAATTTTAGGGTGAAGTTTATTTATGAAATCTAAAAATTGAGTGAGTTGTCTATCAGTTCCCTGGAAACAAGCCAATATATCATCGACGTAACGGTGCCACATTTTAATATGTTTTTTAGCTAGTGGCGAATTTAATATTATTTTTGTAAAATTATGCATAAATATATCTGCTAGCAATGGACTTATATTTATGCATAATTTTACAAAAATAATATTAAATTCGCCACTAGCTAAAAAACATATTAAAATGTGGCACCGTTACGTCGATGATATATTGGCTTGTTTCCAGGGAACTGATAGACAACTCACTCAATTTTTAGATTTCATAAATAAACTTCACCCTAAAATTAAATTCACAGCTGAAACCGAAATCAATAACAACATTAAATATTTAGATCTGTCTATTACCAGAATAAATAACAAACTCTCTTTTGACATTTTTAGAAAACCTTCCTTTACCGACTCAATTATCCCTAACCATTCCAGACATCCCTATAAACATAAAATTGCTGCATTCAATTCAATGATTCATAGAGCCTTAAAAATCCCTTTGTCAGCTAATTTTTTCGAGAAGGAAATTAACTTGATTAGAGCTATGGCTATTAACAATGGTTATGGTTGTGATTTGGTTGATAGACTTCTTAAAAAACAGAAATTTAATAACATCAAACATCTATTATACGCTGGAATATCATTTGAAAAAGAAACAATTAAATATAAATCGTTAACTTATTTTGGTAATGTCAGTTTTCAAGTTAAAAATATCCTAAAAAAGCATAATATTCAAGTTGCATTTAAACCGTACTGTAAAATCAATAACCATATCTTTAATAGTAAAACAAAATTAGATAAATTTAATAAATCCGGAATATATAAATTAACTTGCGCAGATTGTCAAGGGATATACATTGGCCAATCTGGTCGTAATTTCAACATAAGATTGAGGGAACATTTGCGCTCTTTTCGGCTTAAACAGAGTGATAAGTCGTCTTTTGCAAAACACCTTTTAGACGAAAATCACACTTTTGGAAAAGATGTACTTACCATAATCCATCATGCCGAAAAGGGTCGTAAAATGAATTTGCTAGAAGCACTAGAGATACACAAAGCCCGCGCTAATCCGGGAATTCCCTTAATTAACGACCAGGTTGACCTAATGTACACCCCCATTTTTACCGCTGTCTTGTAATTGTGTATATATACCTGTAAAACCTCTAGTTTAAGTTACTCCATGTTTGATAATGACAAGCTAAATTTGTCGAAACTGCAGTCACATTAAATAAAACGTGTTATACAAACAAAGTTAAAAGTGTTTCATTGTGTAATTAACATGTATAACGAAGTAGAAGCCTCCACAATACAGAAATAAATATTTGTAAAAGTTAATAACGAGAGATCAAATATAAGCCGTACATTTTGATTTTCACTTGAAATCAATTATTTATACCCAAAAATCCAAAAATACAATAGTTTTTGTGTTATTTTATAGTGAACATAACTTGAAAATCTTTTCGGGTGTTTTTATAAAATTTTCTGTGGTGTCAATAAAACTTTGCTCTTTACAAATATGCAACAATCCAAAAACAGGCCATCTATAGCTTTTGAGTTATTTCGAACTGAACGTAAAAACAAATTACTTTTTTTTTATACATTTATTAGATATTGGTTTTAAACCATTCTACCATTTCACCTTTGTATTTTACTATATTTTGTACTTTAAAATGATCCCACCCGGCGCATAATGTGCCAAATCCGAGCGCGAGCGCCAGGGGGGGATTTGGAGGAAAAAAATTAAATTTAAAATTTTGAGAAAAAAACATATCCACTCCATTGTAGATACAGGAAACCCTTCTAATCTTGCATGTTTATATTTTTTAACCCCTTATATTATTAACAATTAACGCTTAAAGTTGAGCGATTTAGAAAACATCAATTTTACGGCATTTCACTCGCAAGTTTAAATAATTTATTACATGGAGATTAGGCGTACTATCAATATAACATTATACACTATTGTTTATGACATAATACTGTATATTATGGGTAAAAAATCAAGTCTCTAAATATTTTAGAACAAAAGTTAAAACAAATTTGAATATGAAATATATTTTAAATATAAATTTTAAGTGTTATATAATAAATGCCAACTCGATGAGGTCTGGGACTATCACTAAAAATTAGTTCTATGTTTTCTTTAACTACCCTCAATATTTCGTATCTCCACTGGTGCATTTTTTGGGGTCTTTTTAATTTTTTTATTCGACGCCACCAATTAAAATTAGGTCGGGCGAGGCCCGTGTGCGGTGAGTATCGCGGAGTCGAGCGCGATATTCTCGAGCAGCACGCAACATGATTTTTACGTTGGCCCAGAACAAAAAAATAATAAAAACGGACTTAAAACGCACATGTAAAAATTCAAAAAAATTAGGGAAGTTACAGAAAATATTGAAAAATGTTTATATGATAGTCACAGTTCTCCCGGTTTGCAATCTTCTAAAAAAAAATAATATAATAATAATTCAAGGCAGCAAAATTATTTACAATTGTTATAATCATTACATAGGCTGTGACTTTCACCAAAAAATGTGGTATGTTTTTAAATGCCCTAAAAACTTCGTATCTCTACATGTGCGTTTTGTGTCCCGTTTTGGCGAATGACCAAATCGATTTTTATCGGTTGCGCCTAATAAAAAATAAAACACCTCAAAAAAAACGTACAAATGTGAAAAGTATCTGCTGTAGTTTAAAAATAATTTAAACTGTTGTTTAAAATATGAATTTTTAATCAGAATATACACTACATTTGTCTGATTTTGCAGAACGAAGTTATGTATTTTATACTGTTTTATTTACTTACTTTTTTAAAATGAAAAATTGTCAGTATCCTCATCAGTCTGTTTGTCTTCGCTGTCACTTGTGTCCGTTTCACTAATAATTATTTTTTTAGCGTCTGCAGGTAGTTGTTTTTTTATCAATTTTTACATCGCTTCTCAAAGAAGATATTATTGGATCAGAGCATAGAAGAAGGATATTAAATAAATCTTGAATTGTATTAAGCCGAGAGTTTTTCCTAGTATGGTTTTCTCTAACTCTCTTATATATTTTATTAGTTGCTTCCTGTGCCTCTTCCGAAAGTTCTCCGATTGGTAAAAGACATTGTCCAATTATTTTGCTCCCGTGAATTAAAATTTTATGGACACTAGGAGGCATTCTATACCATCTGTTTACGCGAATTACGCGATTTGGTTTTAAAAATTACTTAAACACAAAATTTGTAATAAAAGGTATATTCTCAAATAATGTGCATCAGATTATTTACATAAATATTTACAAATATCAAGTTAACATAATAATTTAAATAAACAATAAACATAAAGAAATGAATTAAGTTAAGAAAAGATTGAAGTAGAGATTAGGAAAAATAAGCAAAGATACACGGTGAAAAAACAAGTTAATGTTATGAGAAAAATACAAAGTTTCACGTTTTCGATTCAAAGAGAGAACTTACTCGTTTGCTGTTCAAAACAAGACTCTCCGATATTTAGTTTTGAAGACGAGAATTCACAAGGGTGTGAAAAGTGGGAGAAATTTTAGATAAAGAAAGAAGAACATAGAGCATGCAAAGAAGGAAAATAGAAGTGGAAAAAACAGAATAAATTATTCCTCCGACTGGCCTGCATTTTATAACTTCGACGAACATTTTTCGGCGTAGAGCCGAAAACCCATTGTCACACAAGAAATTTTACACAAAGCATTTATTTGCTGTTTTTCGGGTCTTTGGCTCTTAAGGTTGTCATAAAATGAAGCCAGTCTCTCACGACAAGAGCAAACAATTTTACAAAATAACAAAAAAGTCACGTACAAATTTATTTTCAAAAGTTGGGGGATTTTTTGACGCGAACACCATCCATATAACGAGGTGTAAAGTTGCGCCGTATCTTCTGCATATTTATCAAACATCAATACATTTATTTTACGAGAACTCTAATAATTTCGAGTTCTCGAAAGAAGAATTGTATAAAATCTGTTTAATAATTCTTCATTCAATTTAGTGATGACAGCTATTTTCTCATAATTTCGAAAAAATATTCGAGCAACGTTGCCAGTATTTAAAGTACCTCCTCCTTGCACAACAATATCAACCCCTATCCCTAATTCTTTACGTAATAGTTTTTGTATTCTAGTTTTCCGACTAGATATATTATTTAAGTAAGTAGTTGTTTTCTTCAAATCTAATTTATAGGAGATATGAAGAACACACTTCATGAACTTAATCCATGCATGGAGGGAAGAAATACCATAATTTAAATTATCTTCGATAATAGGAATATTTTTAATTCTATCAATATCATTCATCTCCTTCGGAGAACATTTGCATATAAAACAATTTAAGCTCGGAGTATTTGTTAAATTGTTTATAACTTTGCCGTCGATCATTGTAAACAACAAATTAAATTTTACCTCTACATGGTTACCATTAATATAAATTTGTTCTTTTTCCAATAAATTAACCTCTTGCCTCATACTCTTAACTTCATCTAGAATAAGCTGTTTTGTTTCTTTAGCATAAATAAATTTTATCGGTCTACATAATTTAATAGATGAAGGTTTTTCGTTTTTCCAAATAACACATCAGAAAATAATCTAAGTGGAACCAGTGAAAACACAAAGACACTCTTCTCTGTAATTTCTTCTTCATCCGTACTACTATCATCAGATGGCTTATTCACACAACAAAATTAATTTGATGATGTATCTTGAGGAAATTTAATTGTTGATATTAATCTACATAAAGTATGCTCAAGAAGGCTCTGCAAAGGTACTCATGTTCCATATTGAGAAATAGAAATATTAGCTGGGTAACACATTGTCTTCATTATTTTAATTTTATTGTAAGATGGTAAAAGGTCTTTTGCTCCATGAGAACGTAGTTTTTTTCTTAAATTTTTATAACTTGCTGCCGTCATTTCTGAATCAATAAAAATTGATAAAGCTTTTTCATCTGTAAACTTTTTTACAGTTTCAGCTTAATTTGTTTTTAAATAAGCTAAGACTTTTTTTTATTTTTTCCTGTGAATCCGAGGAAGCACTTTCCACTAGTTTGGCCGCTGGTATATTTCCTTTATCGCGTAAATTTTTTTTTTGCTGATCGGTGATCAATAAATTAGTTTGTCTTCTTTTAGATGTATTACTTTGTGTTGTGAACTGTGTACCTGATGTACTTGGTATTAGTGAAATATTTTCTATATTTTCAAAGAGGTTTGTATTTTCAATTAAGGCAGAACCCTCGTTGTATTTAAAATTGATATGAGATCTTGAGCACATTTTCCACTTTCTATTAAGAGTACTGCCCTTAACTGTTTTAAGAATGTCATCATTTTGACTATTGCTTTTCGTCGAAACATTTTCAATATATTTTATTAAATAATCAATGGTATTGCTTGACTCTTCATTACATTTTTCTTTATACATTTTTAACTCTGTTCAAATAATATAATATATAAAATAACCTCATTTATAATTTTATATATTATATTATTTGACCAGACTTGAAAATGTATAAAGAAAAATGTAAATATTTTGTTATTCAATTTTTTCGATTATTACTCATTAAAAAAAAATACATCAGTGTATTTCTAACTTCACAATATTTCAATGTTTTATACGCGTGGGTCATGAAGTAAAATTTCGAGTTTAGAGAAGCCCCGTGAAAATTTGTCTCGGGTCGCTGCGCGACCCGAGACAAATTTTCTACGCGGGGCTTTTCTAAACTCGAAATTTTACTTCATGCTTACTCTGGGAGTGGAAACGCTTGTTCGAAACTTTATATCACACGTTTTTATAATAAATCGATTAATATTTAATTGATGAGGCGTATACATGATGAAACTCCATAATACTATTTGAAATAAAACAACACAAGTAGCAGTGTTCAACAATTAAAGTGAAACCCTCCCAACTGTGTTGTTTTATTTCAAAATAAATCGATTAATGCCTGAAAATTTACAGTATATACATTTTGCATATTTAAAAGAAAAATTCTACATACTGTGATTTTTTCTTTTAAATGTGCAAAATGTATACACTGTAAATTTTCAGTACTTAATCGATTTTTTATAAAAACGTGCAATATGAAGTTCAGAACGAGTGTTTCCAATCCCAGACTAAGCATGAAGTAAAATTTCGAGTTTAGAAAAGCCCCGCGTAGAAAATTTGTCGAGGGTCGCGCAGCGACCCTCGACAAATTTTCACGGGGCTTTTCTAAACTCGAAATTTTACTTCATGCGCCACGCGTATAAAACACTGAAATATTGTGAAATTAGAAACACACTAATGTGTTTTTTTTTAATGAGTAATAATCGAAAAAATTAATAATAAGTTATTCATAGAAATCATAAAGAGAAGTGCAGAATTTTACCAAAAATTAACTTTTAGAGTTAACTCTATAATTGCTCGGCTGTTAATGGGTTAAACAAAATTTTGATAACTAGATTATTATCTTTAAAAACATTTTCAGTCATTTAATGTTCTTATCAAAGCATTCAGTTTGAAGTTTCGAAGAAGCGTTTCCACTCCCAGACTAGGTTAGGTTTATATGGCAACAGCCGAGGCTGTTCACTTAGGCCCATAGGGCCCGTTGTGATACCATGAGGGATCCTTCCCCTATACAACCCAATTTGAGCACCTAATGAATCTGATCAGATCTCCCACCTTTATAGGTGAGAGCTCCGCCAGTTCACTTGCGTGGTGCAGACCGAGGTACTTCATTCGTTTCCCCTCAAGAGCAGGACATTGACCTAGATAGTGGAGTACTGTTTCTTCCTCCTTCTCATCTAGGCATTCTCCCAGACTAAGCATGAAGTAAAATTTTGAGTTTAGAAAATCCCCGTGAACATTTTCAGAGCTTTTCTAAACTCGAAATTTTACTTTATGCGCAACGCGTATAGAACAGTGAATTAACGAGAAATTTTAAAACACACAAAAGACATTTTTTAAGTTAGGTGAGGATTAACTTGAAAAATGTCTTTTGTGTGTTTTAAAATTAGTCGTTAAATCACTGTTTTATACGCGTGGCGCAATTCGAATTATTTTTGACGATTCAAAACCTTTTGTAAGTTTTCGAAACCTTTTATAAATATTCTAATCCTTTTATAAGGATTCGAATCACCCGCATTTGGATTCGAATACGAATGTAACAAATCCAGATCACGAATCCAGTTGAACTAAAGTATTCGAATGCCTCATTTGAATCCTCTAAAAGTATTCGAATCCGGGATTCGAATCCTGCCCAGCTCTGCCCAATTATATGCTGTAAGTCTTTAGATATTCGTTGTTTTTATCAAGCAGTTCAATTTGAAGCTTAAGCGAGTGCTTTACACTCCCAGGTTGAGTATGAAGTAAAATTTCGAGTTTAGAAAAGCCTGAATTAGTGAATTTTTTTAATCCAAACTGGTTTTGGAAGCTTCCAAAATATTCATAAATTTTTGAAATTGTGGCATTTTTATGAATTTCTTAGATTTTTGTTAAATTTAAAAAGGTTGATGCTTTTCATAAAATTCTACGATTTTTGTAAATTTTCAGTCGTGACTATTTTCCCTAATTTCCATAAATTTCTTTCATTTTCAAAATTCTAACTATTTTCTCGAAGAATCACAGAACAAATCATTTTTATTAAAGGTGTTTGTCAATTTTTTAGCAAACTGTTCGCAATTTTCGTGAATTTTCATTGACACTCTTCTCTGTAATTTCTTCTTCATCTGTACTACTATCATCAGATGGCTTATTTACACAACAAAATTAATTTGATGATGTATCTTGAGGAAATTTAATTGTTGATATTAATCTACATAAAGTATGCTCAAGAAGGCTCTGCAAAGGTACTCATGTTCCATTTTGAGAAATAGAAATATTAGCTGGGTAACACATTATCTTCATTATTTTAATTTTATTGTAAGATGGTAAAAGGTCTTTTGCTCCATGAGAACGTAGTTTTTTTCTTAAATTTTTATAACTTGCTGCCGTAATTTTTGAATCAATAAAAATTGATAAAGCTTCTTCATCTGTAAATTTTCTTACAGTTTTAACTTCATTTGTTTTTAAATAAGCTAAGACTTTTTTTATTTTTTCCTGTGAATCCGAGGAAGCACTTTCCACTAGTTTGGCCGCTGGTATATTTCCTATATTGCGTAAAATTTTGTTTGCTGCTCGGTGATCAATAAATTAGTTTGTCTTTTTTTAGATGTATTACTTTGTGTTGTGAACTGTGTATCTGATGTACTTGGTATTGGTGAAATATTTTCTATATTTTGAAAGAGGTTTGTATTTTCAATTAAGGCAGAACCCTCGTTGTATTTAAAATTGATATGAGATCTTGAGCACATTTTCCACTTTCTATTCAGAGTACTGCAGAAACCCTTAACTTTTTTAAGAATGTCATCATTTTCACTATTGTTTTTCGTCGAAACATTTTCAATATATTTTATTAAATAATCAATAGTATTGCTTGACTGAATAAGGTTTTTAGGTTTTAGTTCGTACCACACCTAATATAAATCACCGTTTGTAATTTTAATTTTCTCCATTATCACTCAGTGTAAAAGAAAAACTCTCTGTATATCTGAGATAGTAATAAATAATATGCGGTGTACAAAACAATATTTTGGGTACCAGAAAAATTCCAGGGCTGAAAGGGTTAAGCGATAAAACACCAAGAATTTTAATTAATAGTTTAAAGTCCGATATTTCTGTAACCATGGAACGAAACAAGTGTTTTACTTACTAAATATTTTAAAGTGCAAATCGTTTTCATATTTAGAAATTTCATCAAACTAAAATTCAATTTCGCGAGTGCTAATGTAAAAATGGGGCAATTGCGGTTACACAGCTCCGCTTATTTGCATATATGCAATCGGGTGCAATTGTTAAGTACGTGAACGGTCTCATAAATGCCTCTTTATATGCGTTGGCATGCACTGCGCCCGGCGCATCCACCATATCGCAGATATTTCATTAAATACGAAGCATTTTAAGAATCTCAAGAAAATTACACTCCTGAAGTCGAAAATAAAATATTCGCGAAACGTAACATACATTCGGTTTGTTCAGCTTTTAGTATGATGAAAGATTGCTGAAAGAAATATTTTTCTTGTCTCATTTTCGCTGTTTGAAGCTTTCGTTACCACATTCAAAGTAAATAAAATGTATCGACTTGTAAACATGCTGCTGAACTGAACTAAACACATCGCTGGTTTTTTGCACGTAACCTGTATAATATTGTAAAATCAACATTTTTATTTATTTATTTCAACATGAGAGAAATAAATAGAATTTGTTTCAAAATGTAAACACAACGTACACATCAATATATGATTATTTTACTTGTTAATGCCAATGCAGAATTGGTTCTAATTCAGGTAAATCAACCAGTCTGCACCCAGAGAACAGCTATAGCAAGACGCATCTAATAACATTGTAATTAATATGGTAATAATGTAGTAACACGGTATATTCTCATGAATAAGTTGTAATTACAGGGGTTAGAATATGTCATGATAGAGAGATATATCCTGTGAGAGCACGAATATTTAATTCCGACTGTCGGTTTTACCTGCCACTCAATATGAAAGTCTTTATTTCACCAGAAAGGAAACTATCTGAAAAAATAATTACAGTGTTGTACTTATTTAAACCAAGGTTTCCCAACCTTTTTGTATCATCGACCCCCTTTGAAGAAATGGCTATTTTCATCGACCAACTAATGTTACCTATTGCAATATTTATATTTTACCTTCAACAGTGACATTCTTATACTTGTTTGTATGTTTTAATGATTCTGAGCAACTTTCTTTAACGCTTATGATTTTTGTCACTTTTATTAACTGAAACTAATTTTGATTTAGATAAAAATATGGGAAATAAATCTTTATTTTTGTTTTCTTGTAATGTATTATTATTATTATAGGAATATGTTGTTTTTGAGTTATGTAATGATTTCAACTAACTTGAACTGAAAACACTAACACTTTCATCACAATATTTTTTTTATTTTTGCTAGATGTAAAGAGTAAGCTATGATAATGAGTATTTGAGTATTGTTTTTTCAGGTTTTTAAAAGATTTTAATTTGAATCTTTAAACGAGGGTTTTCCACTCCCAGACTAAGCACGAAGTAAAATTTCGAGTTTAGAAAAGCCTGAAAATTTGGATTGGCCGCGTAGCGAAGCGGAGCGGCCAATCCAAATTAGGCTTTTCTAAACTCGAAATTTTACTTCATGCGCCACACGTATAAAACGCTGAAATATCGGAAAGTTTAAAATATACGGCTTTAGCAATCTAATATGTAGATTTAAATAAAACGTGATTCAAATTCTGAGCTAAGCAAATTGTTTAAAACAGTGGTTATAGGCAACCCAATAACTCGTAACGTATATTAGGTTGCCTATAATTGTTGTTGTATGTGTGTGTTTTTTGAACTTCACTGTGAATCAGTGTTTTTAAGCGTGGCGCATAAAGTAAAATTTCGAGTTTAGAAAACCCTAATTTGGATTGGCCACTCCGCTTCGCTACGCGGCCAATCCAAATTCTTAGGCTTTTCTAAACTCGAAATTTTACTTCATGCTTAGTCTGGGAGTGGAAAACACTCGTTAAAAGCCTCAAATTAAACGCTTTGAAACAACGAATTCCCGCAAATTCAAAAAACGTTATAATTAGCTAGATATGTATACTTAAAAGAAAAATGCTTTGTATGTTCTGTTTTAAACACGTTTTAAACCTGTTTTTTTATTTTTGCTAGATGTAAAGAGTAAGCTATTATTAATCGAAGTGTACATCTAGCAAAAATAAAAAATATTGTGAAGCAAGTGTTAGTGTTTTCATTCCAAGTTTACTATTTTTTTTTATAAAAACACGTCTAATTCAATACACGAAGTATGTTTGGAATTTAACTTCAAATCAATGTTTTTTAAGCGTGGCGCATGAAGTAAAATTTCGAGTTTAGAAAAGGCTGAAAATTTGGATTTGCCGGGGCGCGACTCGCTTCGCTCGCACCCCCCGGCAAATCCAAATTTTCAGTCTTTTCTAAACTCGAAATTTGACTTCATCCTTAATCAACACACTCAAAAACTCATTGAATTCTTTATTAAAATTACTCAATTTGTTGAATTTTTTTTCAATTTTAAATTATTTTTCAAATACTTTGAAAATTAACAATTATACAAGGTCTTTATTTTAAAATAAGCCACTCTCTATCTATATGTAGCACTAAACAATTACAAAAATATACAGGTTCTTTACTTAGAATGAAGCCTGATTTTTAAATACAGGGAATTTTTCTCCCAGGTATACATATGCATACACTGTAAATTTTACGACATTCGTTGTTTTTTTTTAAATTTCAATTTAAATCTTTAAACGAGGTTTTTCCACTCCCAGACTAAGCATGAAGTAAAATTTCGAGTTTAGAAAAGCCTGAAATTTGGATTGGCCGCGTAGCGAAGCGGAGCGGCCAATCCAAATTTCAGGCTTTTCTAAACTCGAAATTTTACTTCATGCGCCACACGTATAAAACACTGAAATATCGGAAAGTTTAAAATATACGGCTTTAGCAATCTAATATGTAGATTTAAATAAAACGTGATTCAAATTCTGAGCTAAGCAAATTGTTTAAAACAGTGGTTATAGGCAACCCAATAACTCGTAACGTAGCCTATAATTGTTGTTGTATATGTGTGTTTTTTGAACTTCACTGTGAATCAGTGTTTTTAAGCGTGGCGCATGAAGTAAAATTTCGAGTTTAGAAAAGCCTAATTTGGATTTGCCGCTCTGCTTCGCTACGCGGCCAATCCAAATTCTTAGGCTATTCTAAACTCGAAATTTTACTTCATGCTTAGTCTGGGAGTGGAAAACACTCGTTAAAAGCCTTCCCGCAAATTCAGAAAACGTTGTAATTAGCTAGATATGTATACTTAAAAGAAAAATGCTTTGTACGTTCTGTTTTCAACACGTTTTAAACCTGTTTTAAACAAGTTCTTTTTATTTTTACTCGAAGTGTATAGGGTGACACAAATTCAATGTTTTTATAGGGTATCTCAGTAACCCGAATATTTAGACAAAATCTGATATACACGTCATGGCCTCTTTTTCTGAGAAAATAACAATACCATTGACAGAGATATCGGGCGTTTTTCAATTGTCAGCTATTTTAAAATACGTCGATTTCTCAATAACTATAAGATATACAAACATTTGGTCAAATAGTTATTTGTGTAGATTTCAACGTAGAATTTAGTGGCGTATTTATTTTTTTATTTCAACTTTTAATTTCAGAGTTATGACACAAAGTTGCGTTTTTTAAACGGAACACCTTGTATATTTGTACGTCATCAAATAGCATTATAAATTAGCTTTACATTGATATACATATATAACAAAAATTCGTAAAAATTAGCAGAAAAAAAAACGCTTGTATTAACAACTAAGTTTACTTTAAATATTAATTTTATCATTTTTAAAAAGTTTGCAATCAATTACCTACTCGATAATTGATTGAAAACAGACCTCAGACACACCTCTTCATTATTAACAAATAAAACCAAGGGTAGACAATGCTTATGGTCGGGAAGTGGGTCCATGTACTTATGAATAGAGTAAAGGTAGAAGTATTCTAGAGAAAACTGCTCCGGTTGCGTCTACATACACACACACACACAAACGCGCTCGCTCTTATTTCGTCGTGTAATTTGATCCCGTCTACACCACTTGTACGATGATAAATTTGATGACCTTCAGAAAAAATAAACTGTTCCGAAACATTTCTTTTATTTTCAGATTTCCAGCGTGTTCAAAATTATGGACTTTGGGAATCAGATATATTTAAAAAGCTCCTGAAGAAACCTAAAATTTAACTAAAAATCAAAAAATAAAATTCAATGAGTTTACATTAAAGAATTCATTTGATATTATTTTTATCTTGATTGTTTGTTTTTCTTCATAAATTCAATTAAAACTTTGGTATGTACCAAATTTGGCAAATAATTTATATTATTGATTAGTTATACAGACAGTTTTTTTAAGTATAAATAACTCAATATACAGAATACACTGTACATTTTTCTGGGCTTTTCTAAACTCGAAATTTTACTTCATGCGCCCCGCGCACAAAATACTGATTTTACGTGAGGTTCAAATATACTTAAATTTCACAATATTTTAGTGTTTTATACGCGTGGCGCATGAAGTAAAATTTCGAGTTTAGAAAAGCCCAGAAAATTTGTCTCGGGTCGCTGCGCGACCCTCGACAAATTTTCACGGGGCTTTTCTAAACTCGAAATTTTACTTCATGCTTAGTCTGGGAGAGGAAAACACTCGTTTAAAGCATCAAATTGAACTCTTTTAAAAACACAACGAATATCTACAGATTTAAAGAAAATAAGGTGAATTTGAAATATGTATACTTTAACGGAAAACTTCCTGTATGTGAACTGTGGTAAACGAATAATAAAATTTATTATCTCCACAAAAAGTCTATTCGAAAATATTTCTTTTATTTTGAGATTTCAAGCGTGTTCCAAATTATGAAATTCGGGAATATATTTTATAAAAACAAATTTACAATGAAATTAACAATTCTAAAATATATTTTTAAGGTTTTTAGTTATTTTATATATTTTTAATAAAAAAATTGTTAAAATGACTAGATTAATAGATTATTGTTTCAAATATTCATAATTTGTATAAATAAACAAAGTCATTTTACAATGAAAAAATTTAAAATATATTTCCAACATTTTTAGTTATTATATATATTTTTTAATAAAAATGTGTTTAAAAATTAATAGATTTTTAATATATTTATGTTATTAAACATTTTTTATTTAAAAGTTAGATAAATACAAAAATCTTTTTACAATGAAAAAATCAATTTGAAAAATGTTTGATGGGTATTTTAATTGGAATTGATAATAAAAAAACAGAAATTATTTCAATAAAATAGATAAATTATTTACGAATACACAAAACTAAAATCATAGCAATATAAATTCATATAAACATTCATATATGTATACAAAAAACTAACAAACATTAAAAAACTATATTAAATATACATATAACTGTTTTCATATTTATTAACAATATTTTAGAAGCAGTTTTTTCGTTTTTTTTTTTATTCAGTAATAATTATACAGAATTGATCGAAGTGTAACACAAAATCAACAGAATATATTTTAAATAAAAAGCCAACAAATCAACACCTCATCAATTGCTTGTTTAATTTCATGACACTCCGGTTTTTAAAATTGCAATAAATAGCAAAGCTCGATGTGTATATTTTTACTCTAACCAAATGAATATCATAATTTCCCTGAAATAATTAGGGAAGATAATATTTTAATTTTGAGAAATTAACATTAAAAATGCTACGTTCCGTTTCATCCATTTACACTCTGAATAATGTGTATGAATATCGAATTAACTCTTTTCCTTTTCTATTTTCTTTTTGGACAATATTCATTATTTTAGTGGGGATAGCTTTATAGAAGGGATGAAGAATCAAATTCTTCGAAGTGATCTACCTGTTTTTACCTATTTGTAGGCATTTTTTCGACCACGTTATTATTATGGTGTATACCCTTAAGTATTGCGCGACCAGAACAATACCACTGCAACTTACAGATAATCCGCAACCTTCTAAAAACCATAAATATTTTGGGATTTAAAAAGATTATTTACTGTTGACACATTTAATCCGTATCCGCAGAATCCAATTCGGTAATTTCTTATCATGTTTTTCACTAACCGATATTTTAGTTAGACACTTTTTGATCGGGTTTTCTGAAATCATTTTGAATTATTTTTACTTACCTATTTAGTCTGTAACATAATCCCATCGGTACCTTTTGTAAATGTAATCTGACTAAGAATAAAACCATTGAAATAATTGAATTAACCTGACATACAAATCGTAAACTGGAAATAGAGTATTCAATAATTTTTGCAATTACACTTCTCAGAGAAAATCTATTATACTTATTCTATTAAAAGACATCTTGTTGTTTTCTAAATGTTTTTGATTATCATCACTTAACGAGACTTTTCAACATATTTCAATATTTGAGCCAATTATCTCAAATATTATCGATAACACTTGTTTCTGATTCCTGGGACCCTAAAACGTATATTTCCGTACAAAAAAAAAAATAGCCATGAGGTCGGTAACAATTATTAAAATGTAAACTTTATAATGTTATTAATGTGACTAATTACTTGATTTAACAAGTTTGTTTGTTTCGCAGTTTTTGATAATATTCTCAATTCTAAAGTTTCATGATTTTTATATAATTTGTACTTTCTCTATATAACATTTCGTGTATCTCGGGAAGTATTGAGAATATCGAAAAATATTTCTGCTTATTCTTTTTCAAATTATCCCCATGCAGCCCCACGACGGATGCCATAAATTTTAATCCAAATATTAGCTAACATTTTAGTGCCCGCTGAGTGTTGTCGGTGTTGGTCAAATGGCACACAATAAGCGTTTATAAAATTTCAATCGGAAAAGTACAAGTTGATCATGTAACAATCGTTCAAAGTAAACGGATAACTAAAGTAGTCAGTGCAAAAACCACAAATTTCTGAAACTGTTAATATTTATTAAAAGTATGGTTCATTTAATAAAATACACATCGTGATTAAAATATATACTGTGTCCATTATGGGATCTGATTTTTTTTCTTTTGGCGAATAAACACTCATGTTGAATTGAATTATTGCTTTGTGTTTTAATAAATTTGATGCCAAACACTGACTTTTCGTAGCAACTACTGTTTTGACGATTTTATTTTCGTATAATCGTTCACTATTTTCAAGCTATATTTCAAATGAAACTGAAGAGAACTCAAAAATAATACCTCGTAAATACTGCTAGTAGGTAAAGAAATGATTTTAATTTTATTGTAATCGTTTTGGTTCAATAAGCGATATAAACTCAAATTCCAATTACATTGGAAATCTTTACATGAAACATACAATGCGCCTTGAAACGGGACACATAGTATATTTAAAACTATTTTAACCCATTAACGGCCAAGCAATTTTAACTCTAAAAGTTAATTTTAATTAAAATTCTACACTTCTTTTTATGACTTCTATGAATGACTTATTGCATTATTATTCATGTATACGTGAATTTAATAAAAAGTTAAAAATCATAAATAGTTTATTATTATTATTATTATTATTATATTAAAGTGATAATGGATTTTAAAAAAATTAGTGCCTCAACAATGTAATGTATACGCTGTCAATGTTCAGGCATTCGTCGATTTTATATAAAAACGTGCAATATGAAGTTAAGAACGAGTGTATCCACTCCCAGACTAAGCATGAAGTAAAATTTCGAGTTTAGAAAAGCCTGAAAATTTGGCTCGGGCGCGTAGCGAAGCGGAGCGACCGAGCCAAATTAGGCTTTTCTAAACTCGAAATTTTACTTCATGCGCCACGCGTATAAAACATTGTAATATTGTGAAGTATTTATAATACACTTTAAATAACAAAATATTTAAATTTTTCTTGGTACATTTTCAATTCAGGTCAATGAATATAATATATCAAATAAACTTATTTAGTAACTTAATTATCAAAAAATAATAATGTTGCGTGTATGCATCAACGGCGCTTGATGGGTTAAAAACTTCAAACGGTAATAATTCAAAAACTAAAAAAAAATGACAACTGCATTTTGCACTGACCCCTTTAATTAAAAAAGAAACCCTTATCGATCAGTAGATTTGATCTGATCAATAGGATTGATCTGATTAGTTAATAAAATGATAAGTTGATGTATTTGTTTTACTTTTTATCAAAAGTTAAATAGTTTTGTATTTTAAGTTTTTTGTACAAAATAAATAATACTTAATGAATTTTACAACGTTCACATATAATTTCATAAAATCTATTCTCTAATAACGCAGAAAATAAAATTGTAGAAGGAAACGCATGAATGAATGTTACACGCATCCTTAGCTCGTTAAAAAAAAAAACGTGTTTTCAAGATATAAAAATCAACATCTGGAATATGATACAACGAGGAGCGCGGAATAGAGGGAGAAAGAAATTGTCTCTCTCTCTCACTCTCTCTCTGAGACTTGATTTCACGACATCTGGAGTAAAATAGTCGTAACCGACCGACCGCAGGAAGCCAGACTGGTGTATATAGGCAGCCATATACACCAATTTGGCATCCAGCGCTCTGCTCCTATTCGCGTGTACCCAAAATTTATATGGGGACTGGCTAACTGGATATATATGAACTGTGATAATACTAACATCTCTGTAATTATAACAGTATGTTTTATCAAAAATCTAAAACCTTCAGAGTTAGAAACACAAATTTTCAACAACAAAAAAAAAACTTAATTTTATATATAAATATAAAGCTAATTTATTGTGCTTTTCAATGACATAAAAATATATAGGGTGTTTCATTTAAAAAAATTCAACTTAATATCATAACTCGAAAATAAATTAAAAATCCTAATAAAAAAATATGTACGCCACTGTATTTTATGCTGAAAACTACACAAATAACTATTGCACTGTTTTTTGTACATCTTATAGTTATTAAAATAAAGACATATTTTAAAATTATTAATATCTCAGAAAAAGAGGTCATGACGTGTATATCAATTTTTTCTAACACTTCAGGTTATCGAGATACCCTATAAAAACGTCGAATTTGGGTCACCTGTACATCGAGCATAAATAAAAAATATTGTGAAGCAAGTGTTAGTGTTTTCATTCTAAATGTATTATTATTCTTTTTATAAAAACCCTTCTTATTCAAAACACGAAGCATGTTTTGAATTTACCTTCAAATCAATGTTTTGTACGCGTGGCGCATGAAGTAAAATTTGGATTTGCCGGGGCGCGACTCGCTTCGCTCGCACGCCCTGGCAAATCCAAATTTTCAGCCTTTTCTAAACTCGAAATTTTTCTTCGTGCTTAATCAAGAAGTGAAAACACTTAAAACTCATTGAATTCTTTATTAAAAATACTCTATTTGTTAAAAATTATTTTCAATTTTCAATGATTTTTCAAATTCTTTGAAAATTGAAAATTATACAGGGTCTTCATTATAAAAGAAGCCACTCTCTATCTATATGTAGCACTAAACAATTACAAAAATGTACAGGGTCTTCATTTCAAAAGGAGCCTGATTTTTAAATACAGGGATTTTTTCTTTCAGATATACCGGGGGTTGACTTGGCGGACGCAACATAGAAAATCCAATGTAAATTTTGAAATCTTCAAATGTTAGCTCCCCTATTTATTTTAGAAACAAATTGTATTTACCTTTTTTGTAGAGGGAGAAATTCTGAATTTGTTCGTGTTAATGTTTATTATTTTAAGTAACTAGAGAGTTAAAAATAATTAAAAAAAAAAAAATTTAACTAGAGAGTTAAAATAATTTAGAAAAAGTTATGTGATTTTATAAAAATAATGACATGCCATGGAATTAAAACAACAATTGCGGATGTCTAAATAGCAATAGATATCGCTGGCACTTGATTAAAGTAAATGTTTACGAAATGATTTACACTACACAAGTAAGTAGTATTACGCAGACCACAGTTATCAAAATGTTTGCGATATGTTTTTTGTCTTTAATCAAGTGACAGCAATATCTAGTGCCATTTTGACATCCGCAATTATTGTTTGAATTCCATAGTATGTCATTATTTTTATAAAATCACATACCTTTTTCTTAATTATTTTAACTTAGAGAAACGTAAAGTGTTGAGTGTTAACACTAATAAATAGAGAATTGTTTCCACTGCAAAAAAGTTAAATACATTTTCTCTCTAAAATTAATAGGGGAGCCAATATTTAAACATTTCAAAATTAACATGCGATTTCCTATGTTGCGTCCGCTAAGTCAACACCCGGTACATATGCATACACTGTAAATTTTACGACATTCGTTGTTTTTTTAAAAGATTGCAGTTTGAATCTTTAAAAGAGGGTTTTCCACTCCCAGACTAAGCATGAAGTAAAATTTCGAGTTTAGAAAAGCCTGAAAATTTGGATTGGCCGCGTAGCGGCCAATCCAAATTAGGCATTTCTAAACTCAAAATTTTACTTTATGCGCCACACGTATAAAACACTGAAATATCGGAAAATTTAAAATATACGGCTTTAGCAATCTAATATGTAGATTTAAATAAAACGTGAGTCAAATTCTGAGCTAAACAAATTGTTTAAAACAGTGATTATAGGCAATCCAATAACTCGTAACGTATGTTAGGTTGCCTATAATCGTTGTTGTATGTGTGTGTGTTTTGAACTTCACTGTGAATCAATGTTTTTAAGCGTGGCGCATGAAGTAAAATTTTGAGTTTAGAAAAGCCTAATTTGGATTGGTCGCTCCGCTTCGCTACGCGGCCAATCCAAATTCTTGGGCTTTTCTAAACTCGAAATTTTACTTCATGCTTAGTTTGGGAGTGGAAATCATTCGCTAAAAGCCTTAAATTAAACGCTTTGAAACAACTAATTCCCGCAAATTTAAAAAAACGTAATTATCTGGATATGTACACTCAAAAGAAAAATGCTTTGTATGTTCTGTTTTAAACACGTTTTAAACCTGTTTTAAACAAGTTTTTTTAATTTTTGCTAGATGTAGAGTAAGCTATTGATAATGAGTACATAGTACTCGAAGTGTACATCTAGCAAAAATAAAAAATATTGTGAAGCAAGTGTTAGTGTTTACATTCTAAATTTATTATTATTCTTTTTATAAAAACCCCTCTAACTCAATACACGAAATATGTTTTGAATTTAACTTCAAATCAATGTTTTGTACGCGTGGCGCATGTAATAAAATTTCGAGTTTAGAAAAGGCTAAAAATTTGGGTTTGCCGGGGCGCGACTCGCTTCGCTCGCACGCCCCAGCAAATTGAAAATTTCAGCCTTTTCTAAACTCGAAATTTTTCTTCATACTTAATCAAGGAGTGAAAACACCTAAAACTCATTGAATTCCTTATTAAAAATACTGTATTTGTTAAAAATTATTTTCAATTTTCAATGATTTTTCAAATACTTTGAAAATTGACAATTATTTTAAAAGAAGCCACTCTATCTATATGCAGCACTAAACAATAACAAAAATATACAGGGTCTTCATTTCAGCCTGAAAAACTCTGGATTGTACGTAGATAGGGTTTTAACAAAAACACGTCAATTTTGTTTTAAACTATTCATTTATACAGAAAATCTAATAACATTTCAAATGCTCCTTTTGTAATTACGATAAATAAAATGAGCTTGAACGTAGATGAAAGAAAACTTTATTAAAGCTTATCACACTTTTTTTAAATAGCATCCGGAGCAAAAGTCGTCACCCGAGAGGGGTGGAAAGGATATTAAGGGAAATTAGAATTTTTATGGACTCGCCGAGCGGTAGCAGATGCCGATAATGACCTATATTCGAAACAAATAAAGTGTCTGCCGAATTTTCTTTTTCTCTTTATCCCATTCGCATTCTGTTCACAAGTTTTAAAATCCCATTTATGCGAAAGCTGTCTATGGTATAAACGCAACACGAAATCCAAACTAAATTTTAGTTTCTAATTAATTAACAACTCACGACAACGCGAGTAAATTCTCGCTATTTAAACAACTAACAAATGATTGTTCTGTTAGTGCAAACTCGTATATTGCAAACACACATAGACATGTTTAAAAAATAAAGTTGGAAATGTTTTATCAACTGTCAGTGGTGGGTAACAATGAAAATATGAAATACTGGCTATCAAAACATGACGTTCATAAATTTATAAAGCTGTAAACGTATTTTTGTCGTCCGGTTCCGGCCAATAAACAAACAATTTCACAAACCGGCACGCCTTTTAATCGTGTGGAAATATTGTTTATTTTATTAATTTAAAGTCGCCATTGTTTTAAAAGCTCATGAATTAATTAGCCAGATAAATATATTATAATTACACTAGGCAACAAATTTAGGAAAAAGTTTTGTTGATTTACTTATTTGATTAATTTTGAATCAACTTGATTAATAAAGCATAACTATGAAGTATAAAGACTGCACCTATTCGATTTTAGAAATTATGGATTTTTTAGAAATACATTTGATTCGTTATAATGCAATACTTTATTTTAAATATAATAACTTAAGAAAGGAACTTTGAACTAATAACTATCCAAAATACAATCTTAAGCTGTAACAAGCTTAAAACGATAATTTTTTTACAATTTAAAAGTAAATAAGTGATTTTTTCTTCATATAATAAACAGTATTACTTTCCCTAAGCAAATGCCAAATATATACAGAGAGTTTTATGTAACACCGAACATTTTCTTAACGAGAAATTTTCTTTTAAATATACATAAGCATACGTTGTTTAATGTTTAATGTTGTACATTTGTCGATGCTAGGTTTATTAAAAGAATTTAATCTGAAGCTTTAAACAAGTGTTTTCCACTCCCAGGCTAAGCATGAAGTAAAATTTCGAGTTTAGAAAAGCCTGATAATTTGGTTTGGTCGCGTAGCGCGAAGCGCGGAGCGGCCAAACCAAATTTTCAGGCCTTTCTAAACTCGAAATTTTACTTCATGCGCCACCGGTACAAAACACTGATGCAATGTTAAGTTTTGCGGTGTGTTTTAAACTTCGTAATATCACAGTTCATATTTATCCAGTTAGCCAGTCCCCATATAACATTTGGGAACACGAGAATGGGAGCAGAGCGGAGGATGCCAAAATAGTGTATATGTTTGCCTATATACACCAGTACGGCCTCCTGCGGTCGGCCGGCTACGACTATTTTGATCCAGATGTCGGGAAATCAAGTCTCAGAGAGAGAGTGAGAGAGAGACCATTGCTTTCTCCCTTTATTCCGCGCTTCTCGTTGTATCATATTCCAGATGTTGATTTTTCAATCTTGAAAACACGTTTTTTTCTTTCTTTTAACGAGCTAAGGATGCGTGTTATATTCATTCATGCGTTTCCTTCTACAATTTTATTTTCTGCGTTATTAGAGAATAGATTTTATGAAATTATATGTGAACGTTGTAAAATTCATTAAGTATATATTATTTATTTTATACAAAAAACGAGAAATACTAAACTATTTAACTTTTGATAAAAAGTAAAACAAATACATCAACTTATCATTTTATCAACTAATCTGATCAATCCTATTGATCAGATCAAATCTACTGATCGACAAGGGTTTCTTTTTCAATTGAAGGGGCCAGTGCAAAATGCAGTTAAGTCATTTTTTTTTTTAGTTTTTGAGTTATTACCGTTTGAAAGTTTTTAAAATAGTTTTAAATATACTGTGTGTCCCGTTTCAAGACGCATTGTATGCTTCATGTAAAAATTTCACATGTAATTTAAATTTGAGTTTGTATCGCTTATTGAACCAAAACGATTACAATAAAATTAGAATCATTTCTTTACCTACTAGCAGTATTTTCAAGGTATTATTTTTGAGTTCTTCTCAGTTTCATTTGAAATATAGCTTGAAAATAGTGAACGATTATACGAAAATAAAATCGTCAAAACAGTAGTTGCTATGAAAAGTCAGTGTTTGGCATCAAATTTATTAAAACACAAAGCTATAATTCAATTCAACATGAGTGTTTATTCTGCAAAAGTAAAAGACAGATCCCAAAATGGACACAGTATATATTTTAATCACGATGCGTATTTTATTAAATGAACCATACTTTTAATAAATATTAACACAGTTTCAGAAATTTGCGGTTTTTGCACTGACTACTATAATTATCCGTTCATTTTGAACGATTTTTACGTGATATACTTGTACTTTTCCGATTAAAATTTTATAAACGCTTATTGTGTGCCATTTGACCAACACCAACAACACTCAGCGGGCACTAAAATGTTATAGTGTATTCATCGCTCTTTTGCTGAGCAATAAAAATCGAACTTGAATACCCTCAATAAAATTATAATCATTATACAACCTTGCGGCTACCGGCACTGCGGGTGACCAGCGCGGGAGTAGTTGGACCGGGACGACAAAGACGCTAAATGGTTTGGTTTGCTGTTTCTTCTTCTGCCGGCTCAAAATATACCTGTGATCCTGACCCTTCGCACTATTCAGAGGTCGTGACTAAAATAAATCTTCCAATATTTGTTTTCTTCGGATGCAAAGCATGCCCTGATCAGACGTATATTTGTATTATTGAAAATTGTAATAAGATGTTTATCTAACACTTAGGGGAAAGTGTAAGGTTAGAAATAAATTTTAATTAATTGAATTACATTGTCATTTAATAAAACAATATTTACATATGCAAATATAAAATTTTAAACAAAATACTGTTAACTAAACATTTTACTAAAATTGTTATATACACTTCTGTGCAATATAATTAAGCACAAGTCTTATAACTATTTTTTACAATATTCTAGTTGTATAATTCGGGTATGTTTTAATTGCCTAGCAGCAGTTTCAATAAATAATAAAACACCATAACACTTCTTTACTGCTTCCAACGTTTCTTAACTCTGAAAACAGTGACTTTACTGATGTTCACCAATCGAACAATTTGTATAATAGAATAATCATCTTCTATTTTAGTTAGAATTCAAAGTTTTGAATTGTAGTCTAAATGACGCGGCATTTTGACATTAAGGAATTGACATATTTACGTAACTAAGAAACTTATCGTGTCCGCTTTAAACTATAACATATTTTGTGTACTTAATTTTATTGCACAGAAGTGTACATTCATAACTAATAAATTAAAAGTTAAATTTCTGAATCTGAGGAGTCTTCGATTTCCTCGTCGGTATCTTCCATATTAATAATAAATTGAAAATTTGAGTCATATGTATTATATTCCTTTTCCACTCTAATAGTATGTTTCACACATCTCGACCAGTGAAGCGAGGTAATTTTTTTCATTTCCATATTGATACTATCTATAACAGTTTTGTTTAAATTCGGTGAAGTGTTATTGTTTCTTAATGTTCGCTTCAATTGGGCCCGAATTAATTCAATTGGGTTAAAAATACAGTGATACGGGGGTAGCCGTACCACCGTATGCCCAAGTTTTTCCGCCAATGTGTCAATATAAAATTGTTTTTTGTTTGTTTGTGTTTTCAACACTTCCAGAAGCTGCGCCTTTGTATAGTTGTCCTCGTAAAATAAATCATTGTTATATAAATAATCAGATATTTCTGATTTTTTACTAGACGTAGTCGGTGCCTCATCAATTTGTCGACTATGGTATGCATGCATTGTCCATAACTATTACGGAGTTTTTGGCCAAATTCGGTATCAGTTTATTTTCGAACCAGTTTTCAAATAAAACCGCAGTCATATCGTCATGATAATCAGATGGCATTTAGAGATCTGCTTTCCCGATAGAAGTAAACAATCGTTTACCCATCCATTTTCGTTGCCGCAATGTAAAATTGTTATTCGTTTTCCTCTAGATGGAGGAACTTTCATGATACTATTATCTGTCTGGTCTGACCACATTTTTTTTGAAGTATCATGTGTATCAAACCAAGTTTCATCTAAATAACAAATATTTCTTCCAGCGTCTCTATATGAATTTTCTGTAAATATTCGTATCGCCATTTTTTTATATTTTCCCTTTCCAATAGATGCTTCCTTTTATCTATAGTGGCGAATTTAAATCCATTGTCCTTTAAGGATTTCCATAATGTGGTTACTACACCATATAATTTCCCTTTCTTTCAAAATATTATTAATAATTTTTAGTGTAGGTGACTTTTTAGCCTTTATTACTTCATAAGTAATTTAATTTTTCTAATTTTATTGAATACTTTAGGCGTAATTTTTTCACAACCCCTTTATCGCACCGATTTGTTATTTGGTTCGTAGAATTTTTTCTGCTATTTCCAAAAAATTCTTTACTCCAAGAACATCTTTAAGACCTTATATACGTCCTTTATAATGCATTTCGCGTCGGGTGAAAAATTATTATGTTTTGCCTGGTTATTTCGTTGGCGGGAACTTGGGATTTCTAAACCTAATAAAAACCATTATGAGATAAAGATTCTATAATTAAAAATGTAAAGCCTTGTTCAGAGTTCATTATTTACACCATTCACACTTTCCCCTTTTTTTATGTAGTACAAGTGAAAACAATGTATTGAACTTTTTTGGGTAAATATAATCACAATTTTAACGACAATATCCACCATTCTTTTTAAATATCTGTCTGCCCGGCTGGCGGAAACCATTAGAAATATCGACATAAAACTTATCATATTTGTAGGTGCTAAAAATATTTTGAAAACTGAAAGTGGTAGTTTACTGTTAGCGGTTTATAATGTTTCCCGATATTTTGTTAAATATTTATCAAACCAAAAAATTCAATTTTACCAAAACAAAATATATTTTTATCATAGCACTCTTAATATGTAAAATATGTTGAAAATAGTGTTTTTTTTTATCTAGTTGTCGGTTTATATCTGTGAAAGTATTGGTAATATTGAAAACTGCTTTACATAAAGTAGATAATGAAAAATTAATCATAAATTGTAATCACTAAAGAGCGGATAAAAAGTGTAAAAAATGTGAAATAAAGCACTTAAAAAAGCATTTAAAAAGCATTAAATGAGTAAAATACATAAAAACTATACCATTATTTAGTATTCAATATGCTTATCAATATTTTTTAAATAGAAATTTTACAACTAACACGTTAAAAATAAAAAAATATTTTCTTTACGTGTTATGTTATGTAGGAGTATTTTAAAATAAAAGGTTTTTCTTTTATACATTTCAAAATATCTACAATCTGATTAAAAATATTTAGATCCTTTCTTCAACACTTTATTTTGTAACCAAATGTACATTTCGGACACAATGTGTCCATTATCAATGGTTTGATACTAAATACTTAAAAATAAAAATTATTTTTTAGTATTCAGTATCAAACCATTAATAGTGGACACATTGTGTCCGAAATGTACATTTGGTTACAAAATAAAGTTTGGAATAAAGGATCTAAGTGTTTTAATCAAATATTATCATCTTCAAGTAACTCAATCATTGGGTTATTTATTCATGAAAACAATTGACCACCAAATCTTATTCTAAACGAGGGTTTGTCAACCTTTTTTTTATCTACTTTAAACGCTTAACTTAAACAGAAAAACAAAAAATAATTGAAGTAGTTCTCGACGCAGCAGGAATTTTGCAATACGTATTGGTGATTATTATGATCGATATTAATATATTTTTGAATAACGTTGGAGTTGGATATTCATTTTGACATTTTCAATTGGTGGTTTAAAGTATTGCAAATTTAATTGTAACATCATTTGTTTAAATTTATAATTTGTGTCATGCACTTACGCATCTCTACATTAAATATAATACTTAGAAACTTTCATCATTAGGCGAGATTTTTTTCTAGACTGAATCCTGCACACTTTTTCATTTTAAAGATTTTCTTTAACTGTCAAAACAAAAGAACTACGGACGATTACAACTATCGAAACAAACGAGCTATATCTTCAAAACGGTGACAGCTGTCTTAGTTCTGTTAAAACAATTAAAAACTATACTGAATTCAGAATTTGTGTTCACTATATTATAAATAGCTATTTATGTAACAAGAAAAAATAAAAAAAATAAATTCCAATAATTTGAGCTAGTTTAGAAAAGCCTAAAAACGTGGCTTGGCCGCGTAGCGCGAAGCCAAATTCTGGCTTTTCTAAACTCGAAATTGTACTTCATGCGCCACGCATGTGAAACATCCAAATATCATGAAGTATTCTCGGTTATCAATATGTATATTTTTAATCAATTGCTACAACTATATTATATGTGAGAAAGCAACATCATTTTAAACATGTTTTAAAGTTTTAAACGGTGTTTCAATGAAAAAAAAAACACGTTTCGTAAAAAAAACTGATTGTTCTAGTTAAAATGAAAAAACATTTTATTTAACATATGTTTTAGCATACCTATTTATTTAAAATAAGCGTAATTTTTTATTAAAATCAAATATTTTTCAAAACTTTAAGAAAATGCTTTGAATAAGCATAATAATCTAAAATAGGCATAAAAATTAAAAATAAGCACAAAATGACAAAAAAGCAAAAAAAATTCTTAGTGCCAAATTATCACATTTTTCGTGAATCGTATACTATAGCTAGAAATCCGCTGTCTAGTAATCACACTTTTTGTCATAGCTTTCGGTCAATAAGTGTTGTGTATTATAAATCAGAATTGGCTTTGGGTATTCTCTAGCTATAATGCGCTCTTTTATAGTGCGCTTTACCCTATGAAAACTAATATTACTGATTTTTTTTGTTATTATTTCGAATATTTTAATTCTTTCTTTACACATCCGTCTAAAATTAATTTGCAATTTTGATTTAATTTAATTTTTTATTTTAGAATTAATAAAATTAAAAAAATCTAAAATATGACTTCATCATGCACTCTATAACGATTTTATGATTATATAATTCTGATATCATATTCTCGTAATATTGAAAAACCGTTATAAAAACAACTTTTTCCATTAAAAAAATTAATCGTTTATAATATCATTACAGACCATTTTATTAGACAAATAATATTTTTTCAAGCAAGAGTTGACAATTATGACCAAAATATATATTAGTATACCACCACTTTGTGTGCCTTCATAGTATAAAACGATTTTATACTATTAACGATTTAACGACGGTGAGGCTTGAGCGCAGCCTAAATTTAATCGACTCAGGGAATCCCAAACCGCATATATCTTGTTATTCCTTTTTTACGTAAAAATGTGATATTATTTTGTCAAAATAATAAAACATGTAATAAAGATATTATTAGATATTAAAGAAGTGTTGTTATAAATAAATTAAAATTGGTCAATGTATATTCTTGTGTTTTAAAGTATGTAGAATACTATAACATAAATGAATTCTTACAATTTTTAATGTGCTGGACACTGCTATTCTGAACATGGCTTTAGGGATTTGGATCAGTAAAAATATTTTTAAAATACTTTCAATAATATTATATATTTATATGATATTATTAAATACATACCCTGGCTCTTTACTGAAATTTTAGTGTTGCTAGTATCTGCTTCAACGGCGCCCTCAATCAATTGATTTTGGTCCATGATGAAAAAATTATCCCAGGGTCGCCACATATTTTATCAAAAATAGGTAGTCGTCATAAGCAAAAAGTAAACAAAATCCGTGAGTAGGCACAATAAGAAACAATGAGAAAACCGAGAACGAAATATGCACTGACACAATTACTGATAAAATGATGAATTTTGAACCAAGCAAATCGACTTGTACTCACAAAAATGGGGGTAAAAAGAACATTAAAAGCTAATTATCAAACCAATTCACAGAAAAACATTCCAAAAATGATTGGAAATGCATACAGGGTTTTCCCATTGGAAATCCAATGGATACTCCTGGATCGGAGTAGGTTTTAGGGAACATTTCGAAAAAGATTATTTTTGCTTTCCAAAAACACGCAGGTAGTTGTGCGAGGCGAAATAGAACCGATTTAGCATCCTTGTCGGCGCGCACCAACTACTCCCCGCGCTGGTCACCCGCAGTGCCGGTAGCCGCAAGGTTGTATAATGATTATAATTTTATTGAGGGTATTCAAGTTCGATTTTTATTGCTTAGCAAAAGAGCGATGAATACACTATACCTACTTTTCGGATTAAAATTTATGGCATCCCCCGTGCGGCTGCATGGGAACAATGGTTATTGTGTTATGCTAATTACTGAAAAATATACCGACGGAGGAATTTGATTCTTCAACCTCACCCAATGATCGAAAAACCCCCTAAAATTCAGTACTAATCCATTTTAAAACATTTTGCTATAGTCCAAAATTTTACTCATGTGGAAGGAAAACGTCAGGGGATTTTATTCATCGGGAAAAGTCAGGGAAATTCCGTGTTTTTAACGAAAAGTCAGGGATTTTTTATATTAATAATACGATTAAAGATTTAACAAATGGGTAGTTCTGTTTGGAACACGAATTTGACACATTAAATAATATTAAACAAAATTAAAAATAAATGGTGTTGTATTCATCATAGCACATTTCACGTAATTTGAACATTTGATAACTCACATACTAAATTTATTTCACTCTAACCAAGTAGTTGGAGTTGGAGAGTTTTGAAAAGAATGATAATTTGGATTTGCTTAAATATATAGAATAACAAAAACGTTGAATATATATTTAAGAAATGTTAATTTCAATGTAAATTTAAGTTTTTATAAAATATAACTAATTACCAAAGTTCATAATTTGAAACACGCTTGAAATCCTAAATTAAAAGAAATATTTTCGAATAGACTTTTTGTGGTGATAATAAATTTATATAGCGCATAAAGTTAATTTTTCAGGCATTTCTAAACTCGAAATTTTACTTCATGCATTAAACACTCGTTTAAAGGTTACATTTAAACTTTTTTCAAAAACGACGAGTATCTGAAAATGTAGTGTATTCTGTACATCAATAATATAAATTATTTTCCAAATTTGGTTTTATCTGTTTTTATTGAATTTATGAAGAAAAAAAACTAATCAAAATAAATATAATATCTAATGAATTCTGGCAAAGTGAGATAGATTTAATTTACTTTTGTGTAAACTCATTGAATTTTATTCTTTTATTTTTAGTTTAATTTTAGGTTTATTTAGCTTCTTTTAAATATATCTGATTCCTAAAGTCCATAATTTCGAGCACGCTGAAAATAAAAGAAGTGTTTCGGCATAGTTTAATTTTTCTGAAGGTCATCTAATTTATCATCGTACAAGTGGTGTAGACGGGATCAAATTACACGAGAAAATAAAAGCGAGCGCGTTTGTGTGTGTGTATGTGTGTAGACGGAACCGGAGCAGTTTTCTTTAGAATATTATCACGTTTACTCTGTTCATAAATAGATGGACCCACTTCCCGACCACAGTCTCTCCTTTTCTATCCTCGAAAACTCAGAATCCAGTTCTCCCATAAGCATTGTCTACCCTTGACTTAACATTGCATTAGTGTAAACAAGATAAATTCAAATTCAAAACTATTTGAATTCGAGAAAATAAGCTTACGCTTCTTATAGTTTGCACACATTAAACATAATATATAAAATTACGAAAAAACTATTCGTGAAAATGCAAACAATGTCTTAATTAATAAGACAACTTAAGACGATAGATGGCCTAAGACATTAGTTTTAATCCAAGTCCTTTCACTTCTAATTTGTTGCTATCTCTCCTTTCATTTTAAATTTGTATTGTTAGTTGGTTTGAAGAGAATTTGACCTAAACATTACATATACTTTAATAGAGCGTTGTAACAAATCAAATTAAATAAGATTTTAAATATTTCATTGTATAATTCAATATCCGGAGGTATATTTGCACGGGTAGTTGTTTCAATGGATATTTATCGTCTTAAGTTGTCTTATTAATTAAGACATTGTTTGCATTTTCACGAATAGTTTTTTCGTAATTTTATATATTATTGCATCAGTGTTTTGTACCGGTGGCGCATGAAGTAAAATTTCGAGTTTAGAAGCTTTTCTAAACTCGAAATTTTACTTCATGCTTAGTCTGGGAGTGGAAGACACTTATTTCAAGTTCCAAATTGATTTTTTTTAACAACGAGTATCTAAAGATTTACGCCATATACGGTGTAATTGGGACATATAAACTTGAAAGAAAAACTCCCTGTGTGTAATGCCTCAAATTAATTGCGATTGATTGGCTACAATTTTTAATAGTTCCAATTTACACATAACTTAAAAAATAAAGGTGTCAAATTGTATTGGATGAACATGTTCGGTGTTACATAAAACTCTCTGTATATATTTCTCCCATCATCCTTTCATTCCACCTGCCTTATTAGCAACTCTATTGTAAATATCTAGATGGAGCCTCTGCACATATTTCTTAATCGTATATTCTAAATTTAATCTAAAAAATCCCAAATGAGAGTGCAAAAACTACACCTTAAATCACATTTGGCAACATAACCTTTTATAATTCTTGTCACTATTTTAAACAGTTATAAATTGTGACTCAGTAAGTACAGAGAAAGCAATTGATATTTCTAAAAGCATACCAGGTATTTCTTTCAGTTGTTTTCATTTTTTTCCCCTATTTCTTCACATTTCAATTTAGTTATAATTTGTGGAGCATTCAAAATACGGCTTTATTTTAGCAATTAGCACACTAGAGAATGTTCTTCTAATAAACTGGAAGACTTTTGCAGTTATTTGTTAAGCCTTAACGATTTGTTACATAAGTCTAAGTGTGCGCGAGTGCGAGTGTACAGTTACTTCGGCTCTACTATTATCAATCGAATAAGTGCTCTGTTTAAGTTTTTTTTTTGTGTGAGTGGAGTAAAGCAAATTTAAACATTATTGTGGTAAAAAGTGGGCAATTACTACTAATCGCGTATATCAGTAATCAAGAGGAATTTGATTCTCACTACTTTTGCTGCCTTTCCATGCTGCGCTCACGGTCATACGTGTCGCCGAAATTTAAAAATTACCTGCGTTTGTTGTGCGTCAATGTTTTTGTCGCTGATTCGAATTTAATTTAAATCAAACACTCAACTAGAAATCGCGGCTGTATTATTTTTATATCCCCGACATTTCTGTTCTTTATTTCCCACTTTTCCTTATTCCGTGGTCTACCTGTTCGTCTGTAAGCCCTTACAAACGAACCTGTGAGGTGAAGTGTGTCACCTGTTAATCTTTTGTTTTCCTTTGTTTTTATCGTAAAAAAATCAATTTTTAGCTATACTTGATAATTATAGTCTATATATTAAAATGCCAAATTACTGTTTAGTGCGTACTAAAGGGGTTACACCTAACACACCTCACTTAATATGTAGTAGCTGTGGCAAGTTTAATTATTTCAAATGCTTAGGAATAAGCGAATCAGATGAAGCTTCGATTTCTGCTTCAAATAAGAATTGGCACTGCACGAAATGTTTTTGCAATAATGAAGTGGTAACACTCGACAAAATTCGTAAACTAATGGCCGAATAATTTAACACTTTCGCCGAGAACATTAAACAGTTTATTGCTAATCGTTTTGATGAAATCGATAGTCGGATCTCAGTTCTTGAGGACAAATGTTCTACAATTGAAACAGAATTAATTATTAGAAAGAGAAATATTTCCGCAACCCCACAGAAACTAATAAGATTGGGCAAACAAAGATCCTCGACCATATAACGACCTTTAAAGATTATATTTGAGTCCAAAGAAGTTGCAACTTCTGTACTTAGAAGTAATGCGAATGCCAGCATGGATAAAATTATATTTCATTCTGACAGGACTAAAATGCAAATTGACTATTACAACAAAATTAAACGTAATCTTGATGAGCGTAAATCGGCTGGAGAAAAAAACTTGAAAATAGCTTATCGCAATGGAGTTCCCTACATCACTACTGTACAAAATAGGACTTGAAATCAAGCGTCCTCAGGAAACATTCATGCCTACTATCAGAACGTCCGCGGCACAAACACCAAGCTAACTGAACTTTATAACAACATCGAGGCTCACGATTACGACATCATTCTTCTAACTGAAACGTGGCTATCCTCAAGTGTTTGTGACAGTGAAATTCTTAGTGATCAATATAAATTATTTCGTTGTGATCGTGATTTCTTACTTTCTGCAATGCTCTTTCAATTATTTTTAATTTATCACTTCAAATTTCTACATTTCCTAGTAAACCTAAAACCTCGGTGAATACCCGAAATATTGCTAACTACCGTCTTATAGCGATTCTTTCACATATTGGAAAAATCTTTGAAAAAGTGCTTCATGATCAAATTTACCCACATGTTGCACCATATTTATCTATGCAGCAACATGGATTCATTCCTGGGCGTTCTACTGTTACGAATTTATCTGTTATTACACATGACATATCTAGAGTTCTAGATTCATCGGGTCAAGTTGATGTGGTGTACACAGATATGTCTAAGGCGTTTGACAGAGTCGACCACAAATTGCTGTTGAACAAGTTGGACTGTTTTGGGTTTACCACTGGTCCACTATTGCTTTTGGGATATTATCTGAATAACCGTGAAACTTATGTCTCTGTTAATTATTTTAAATCAAAATCGTACTTTCCAAGCTCAGATGTTCCACAGGGATCCAGTTTGGGCCCCTTACTATTTCATTTATTTATTAATGATCTCTCGGCTGCACTTGAGTGTAAACATCTATTATATGCCGATGATTTGAAGCTATATACATCTGTGTCATCATTGACTGACTGTGAGCAGTTACAACATCAACTAGAAATAGTTTCAAACTGGTGTACTTCAAACAATTTATTGCTGAACGGTAGCAAGTGCAAGTTTATGAGATTTACAAAAAAGATTAACATTGTCAAGTTCGATTATCATATTTGCAGTAATCAGCTGAAAGAGGCTAAGGTATTCAGGGATCTGGGTGTATGGTTTGATGATTCATTTACCTTTAATATGCTTGTACAAGAAACTGTTCGTGGCTCACTTAAGGCTTTAGGTTTCATCCACCAAAACTCCTTGGATCTTCAGAATGTCACAGCCTTGAAATCACTTTTTAATGCTTTTGTGCGATCAAAGTTGGAATACGCATCTTTGATTTGGTACCCTCAAATTAAATATCAGATTAATTTTATTGAAAGCGTCCAGCGCAAATTTTTGAAGTTTTTGTTTTTTAAAGTAGAGGGCGTCCACCCATTAAGAGGTTTCAGTCAAGAAGTACTACTGAATAAATTCAATCTTGACGCACTTCAAAAGCGTAGACATATAGTGGGAATATCATTCTTACATAAAATTCTTCATAATAGAATTGATTGTCACGTCATTCTTAATTCCATCAATCTACGTGTTCCAACTTTTAATAGTAGGAATAAAAGCACATTTAATGTTGCTTCTAATCGCACAATTTTTGGCTCTAAATCACCGTTAAGCATAATCTGTGATATTTTTAATGAATTACCATCAACCTGTGATATTTTTGATGACACATAATCGTCTCTTATTAAACTTTATTAATTTATTTATATTCATTATCTGTATGTTCTTTCATGTTACTGTGTATTTACACTCTTTATACCGATTTTTTGTAAATATATTGCCTTGTAATTAGGATTGTTTCCTGTTGGGCAATAAATATTATTAATATTAATAATGTGAAGCGGCAAAAAAGAATTTCAATTATTGAAATTAAAGACTTATGAATAAGGTCATTTTGACTAGGAATTCATTGTTTCTGAGATGCCACTTGCGTGTAAAATATTGTTTCTTGTTTCCTCTACTATCCCTAAGGTATAACACCATGAATATTACAATATACAACCCCTGTTCGTAATAATAACTTTCACTGGATTGTTTACAACTCCCCATGTCGACATTTTCACAGATTTATTAAAAAAATATGCACTGAACAAAATGTTGACAGTTGAACAAAACAAATTTATCGGAAATAATCAATATCATAGCCTGCTACATTTGAGAAGAAAAAATTGTCATAAACAAATTTATTGTTGCCTAGTGTTATTATTTCGTAAAGTTAAAAATATACTGCTTATGTTAATAAATTCCAGAAGTTTATATTTTACTCATTTTTTTTTAAATTAGAGCAAGTTTCCTGTTTATTTTTAAAACAAACGCTTTAAATTTATTGCACAAAATCGGGACTGGGGCAAAAAATTCAGAGCAGATCCGGCAAAATCGGAATACAAGGTCACTTTAGTATATAAAATATATGTGAGTACATTTTTGGGAATGATTTTCTATACATTTTTGATTATCAGGATTTTTATCAGTGCAATTTGTTTTGTATATTAAAGAAATATCTATGATTTTAAAACAAAATAACTAATTGTTTTTTTTTTAAATCATATATATTTCATTAATATACAAAACAAATTGCGCTGATAAAAACGCTGATGGTCAAAAATGTATAGAAAATCGTTCTTAAAAAATGTATTCACATACATTTTAAACACTAAAGTAAATTAATATTTTGGATTTTGAGTCATTTTTAAGGAATACATGACTTAAAGTAGAAACTAGTTGGAATGAAAAACCCAAATATTAGTGACATTTAACGAAGCGTTTACTTTTAAAATCATAGTTAAAAATGTTTTACCACGTTAAATATGAGAAACTTATTCAAGATAAAGAAATATCTATAAGTTTTGTAAAATCGGTGCGATTTCATGAAATTAATTAAAAATTCAATTACAAACATTTTCGCTTAAAATATTCTATAAATTTTTGAAAATTCATTATAATTAATTAAGTTTTTTAAAATATCACAACTATGTGTGCATAAATTTTTGAAGATAAAGAAATATCTATAAGTTTTATAAAATTGGTGCGAATTTCATGAAATTAATTAAAAATTCACTTACAAACATTTTCGCTTAAAATATTTTATAAATTTTTGAAAATTCATTATAATTAATTAAGTTCTCAATAATTGCATTCTGTTATATCCAGACTCAGATGTTAACACTCAGCATACATACCGTGTGTCCCGTTTTAAGACGCATTATAGGGAATTCCCATGTTAATTTTTTAATTTGAATTTCTATCTCCATTATTGAATTTAAATGGTCAGAATCGAATTAAAATGATTCTCTTATTTAATAAAAATATTTCAGAAGCAGTTTTTTCGTATTCTATTCCATTTTAATCTAATTATTGCTTAGAAAACAATGCTAATAAATAAAGGAATTCACGGGAATTCCCTATGATGCGTTTTGAAACGGGACACACGGTATAGATAATAATAATAATACTTTATTTACGGAATAAACCTTTTTAAATTATTTTAATTATAATTTTCCACATTTATAATATATATTTAACTATTTAATATATAAACATACATATTCGATATAATTAATTACAATAAACTCCCTGCCTTGTAGACAAAAACAATTAGACGTGGTTATATAAAGATGGATCAATCAGAATAAATCGTTTCATAAATGCTTTAAATGATATACCGTACAGTTCAAAATGTGGTGATATACAACCCAAATTACTTAATTTTTTCATACGACAAAGTGCATTATTGCTGGTGTAGTTGTTATGGGATTAGAAACTTTAAACCAGTCAGTAATTCATTGCAGTATATTAGGCCGTTTACTGTTTTGAAAATAATTCCCAAATCAGATACGGCTTTCTTTGAGAGATGTCAGGTTTAAAAAAGCTAGCGTAAAACTGCGACTATAATTAATTCTGGAAATTCCCAATCTAAGAGATATTGACAAGAAAAAATTGTTTTGTACCCTCTCTATTTGATCAATTTTATTGTTATAAAATGGTGACTAAATAGAGGAAGCATGGTCTGATTGAGTTCTTACCAGAGAAAGAAATAAATGCTTGTACGTGTTCATTGAGAAATTCTTACCAAATCTGTTTATAAAGCCAAGCACTTGCAATGCTTTGCAGCACATGCTGTCAATGTGCTTCGTAAATGACAAGGTACAGTCAAATATTACTCCTAGGTCTTTGACATGTGGAACTGTGGATAGCTGTTACCCATTGATTTCATAATTTGATTTAATGACATGACCAAGACTAAAGGAAATAGATACGCACTTGTCAATATTTAAATAGAGACGGTTAGTTAAGCACCATTGAAAAATGTTATTCAAATCTTGTTGCAAGACTGTGATGTCGTTAGTGTTTTTGATTTTCCGATAAATTTTAAGATCGTCTGCAAAAAGAAGAAATTTTCAATACTCGACATAAAACTTCAGAACATTAATGAAAAGTAAAAACAGCATTGGTCCACAATGCGACCACTGCGGTACACTTGAAGTGACATTTATTTCTTTTGAAATAAAATTATTGATTTTCACATACTGTAACCTATCTGACAAAAAGCTCTGTATCTATTTAGTGATTTTTACTCCAAAGCCCATTCGCTGTAATTTATGCATTAAAATATCCTGCGAAACGCGATCAAAGGCTTTAGAGAAATCGGTATACACCGCATTAACTTGACAATTACATTCAAAAGCATTTTAGATGTATGATTGGTATACAAGCAAATTTGATATTGTGGACCTCCCGTAAGAAAATCCATGTTGCTCTTCACAAATAACATGTCTGCAATCAAACGATAATTGATCAGCTATCAATTTGTCAAACATTTTTGGTATAACAGATTGAATGGATACTCCTCTATAGTTTGCAATATTTTCCCTATTTCCACTTTTAAAGATAGGTCTTATAAAGCTTCGTTTCCAGATAGAGGGGAAATTGCCCTGATTTATTGATAAATTGAATATTGTGTGCAGTGGTGTACATAATGAATAAATACATTGTTTTATAAAGAACGATGGTATGCCATCGGGGCCAGGTTTACATGAGTTTTCTAATGAATTGATTGCACCAAAGACATTACTAATATTGACAACAAAGTCGGATGAGTTAACAAACTGATCATTCACAAAATTGTTACACGCCCCATCGGCCATTGGCGCGCTATCATTGGTATATACACCAGAAAAATAATCTGCAAACAACTCAACACAATCATCTCCAGAATCACTTGATTTTTCATTGAAAAACATTACCTTAGGGAATTCATCAATTTTCCTGGATTCATTCACTTAGTTCCAAAATGATCTAGGTTCATGGGAAATATTTAATTCCATTTTTTTGACATAATTTTCATATAACTGTTCGCTGAGTAACTTACAATTGCAACGATAGATTTTGAATTGTTCATAATCATAAAATGTACCACTTCTTTTATACTTTGTATGAGCTTCTTTTATCCTTGTAATCATATTTATGAGAGTGCCATTGAACCACCTTGGGTAAGAAGATGATTTAATAATTTTAATAGGAACGTATTTATCAATTGCATACAAACAAATATCATAAAATTTGTCAAGGATTACATTTATGTCAAAGTGCTCATAGATATCAGGGTTGTTATGTTCAAAACACTTTGTTTTAAAACAATGTTTTAAACAACAGTCGTGTTTTAAACGGTTTTGTTTTAAACATGTTTTAAAAGTTAAATTTCTTTAAAACGTTTTTTTATTATCTTAAATTTACTAAATTATATTTTTATACTCTTAATGCAGTATAAAACAAAAAAAAATTTGTTTACATTTTTAAATTTTAGCTAAATTGATGAAGATATTCCAAATTACATTATTAAACATAACATATTGTTACAATAAAATATCACAATTGTGTGTGCATAAATTTGATTTTTAAATACAGTGAATTTTTCTTTCAGGTAAATTTTACGACATTCGTTGTTTTTTTTAAGATTTCAATTTTAATCTTTAAACGAGGGTTTTCCACTCCCAGACTAAGCATGAAGTAAAATTTCGAGTTTAGAAAAGCCTGAAAATTTGGATTGGCCGCGTAGCGAAGCGGAGCGGCCAATCCAAATTACGCTTTTCTAAACTCGAAATTTTACTTCATGCGCCTCACGTATAAAACACTGAAATATCTTAAAGTTTAAAATAAACGGCTTTAGCAATCTAATATGTAGATTTAAATAAAACGTGAGTCAAATTCTGAGCTAAACAAATTGTTTAAAACAGTGATTATAGGCAACCCAATAACTCTAACGTATCATAGGTTGCCTATATTCGTTGTTGTATGTGTGTGTTTTTTGAACTTCACTGTAAATCAGTGTTTTTAAGCGTGGCGCATGAAGTAAAATTTCGAGTTTAGAAAAGCCTAATTTGGATTGGCCGCTCCGCTTCGCTACGCGGCCAATCCAAATTTTTAGGCTTTTCTAAACTCGAAATTTTACTTCATGCTTAGTCTGGGAGTGGAAACACTCGTTAAAAGCCTCAGATTAAACGCTTTTAAACAACGAATTTCCGCAAATTTAAAAGCGTTGTAATCATCTGGATATGTAACTCAAAAGAAAAATGCTTTGTATATTCTATTTTAAACACGTTTTAAACCTGTTTTAAACATGTTTTTAATTGTTGATGTTTTAAACGCCTTTTCAATGAAAAAAAAAAACACGTTTTGTTAAAGAAAACTGTTTGTTTTAATTAAAATAGAAAAAAACGTTTTTTCAACAACCTTGATAGATATAGGCAGGACTCAATCGATGCAATCATAAACAAGAATATTCCTTTTCGTGTTGAGGAAAAGGTAAATAATTACGACGAGAAAATGGCATGGCGAGACCCATTATCAATAATTCAGCAGATTTACTGTTACAACCAGTTTTTTCTTCAGTTAAATTATTCAAAAAGCCAAATGTGAAGCTAGCCGTAAATCCACATTGTCAATATTTGATTGCCTTGTATGTGTGTGTTTCATTTGATCCAATATATCTGATGAATAAGAAATAACCAATGGAATCTCTAAAGTAAAGAGATTAATTTCTATAAGATCAAATGGATTTACGGGTACCAAGTAATGATTATTTGCGACACACATACGAAACTCGAGGAAACGTCATAAAATATGTAAAGTTTAATTGTGCATACAAGGTTTAATCATTCCTTGCAGTTATTTTTTTAATTTCAGTAAATTTGTCATCATGTAATTCAGAGATTATGTTTACAATACAGTAATGAATTTCGATAAAATTGACAATTGGGTAAAGAAAATCATGGAATAATTGAACATTTGCTTATTAAATATCTATATAAGTATGAATGAAATTGACAATACTTGGTTGTAGAATACTTCAAGACATTAAACGTACCGAGATTATTCTCGCAATCTACAACTAATGTGCCTTACAAAGACTAAATCAAGCACTAATTATAGTAGTTTCAATAAGTGTTTGATTTAGTCTTTGCAAGACAAAATTGATTAGGTTAAGAATCGCACTTTTAATGTGATATACATACTTAATCACATTAAAAGTGCGATTCTTAACCCAAACAATTTTGTCTTGCAAAATTATTTAATTACATGGGCGCCTGTACATATGGGATATAGGGGGCACTTGCCCCTCCCTTTGATTTCGTCTTAGAGGGCCCAATCAATTTCACAAATTACAATGTAATGGTAAAATATATTCAAATATTTTAATATACAGGGCATTACTAATTTCTAGTAGAAAAGAGAGAGTGGAAAAAATCGTCAAAAGTTTCAAATTGAACGATTATCAAAAACAGTTGCCTGAAAATTGATAGACTATGTATTGGTATTTGTATACTTTTTATTATACGATTTATTTTTTTATCACCTTTCGTAATTTCTCAGCAATCTCTGTTAACTTCATAATTATCGTAAGTTTCTTTATCTTGTACAGGGGTCAAAATCAAACACAATTTTTTTGTAAGTATTTCACCTAGAAATGTCAACAATTTCCAGAAATCTTTAATAAAGTTAAGATTGTAGAAAGATTCAATGTTTAGACTTGAGGAAAATTATCAACTTTTAGGCAATTTGTTGAAAATAACCAAAGTGAGTGAATAAAAACGGTAACATTAATTGTATTTATATAAATATTTATATTAGGAAGCATATACTGTTCTTTTTTAAACTTTTTATTTAAGTAAAGTGATACGTATTCCATATACACATTTGCAAAATGAATGAACATGAGATCAAATATAAGTAGTATATTTTGAACTTCACAATATTTCAGTGTATATACGCATGGCGCATGAAGTAAAATTTCGAGTTTAGAAAAGCCTACGCGACCAATCCAAATTTTCAGGCTTTTCTAAACTCGAAATTTTACTTCATGCTTAATCTGGGATTGGAAACACTCGTTAGAAGCTTCAAATTAAAAGCTTTTACGAAAACAACGAATATCTTTAAATTCCCTGAATATTGCATTATTTATCAAATTAATTAATTACTTAGAGATACTTGTGTCATTGTCTGATAATTATTAAAATGCACTAAATATATGAAATTAATCGAATATTTTCTAAGTTAATGAAATCCTAGAAAATTTACGAAAACGTTTCACCTTCAAGTGAAAATAACTCAAAAACTATTATTGGGGTGTATTTTGAAAAAGCAATAATTCAGTGATATGCACACCTAGTTTTATGAAGAAATCTTAAATAGTATCTAAGTTATAAAGTTTTGACATTTTTATATCACTAAAAACAATTAAAATTGACTGCTGTTTCACGTTCAAGTGAAAATACCTCAAAAACTATCGACGGCGAATTTTTTAATTTTCAGATATTTTAAAAGACCAATAATTGAGTGATACGCACACCAAGTTTTATTAAAATATCTTAAATAATATCTTACTTAGTTACAAACTCTTCAAATTTATATGTCACTCAAAATAATAAAAATTGCCACCCGTTTCACGTTCAAGTAAATATATCTCAAAAACAATCAATGGGGTTTATTTTAATTTTCACATATTTTCAAAGAACAATAATTGAGTGATATGCACATACATTTTTAAACAGATATCTTGAATAGTGTTCAAGTTATGATCTCTCAAAGTTTCAATAACACTCGAATTTATCAAAATTGACTCCTGTTTGACGTTCAAGTGAAGAAAACTCAAAAACTATTGATGGGGTGTATTTTTATTTTTACATATTTTGAAAGAAGAATATTTGATTATTATTCACACAGAATTTTATAAAAGAATATCAGAAATAATGTTTAGGTTATGATCTCATAAAATTTGTATATTACTCAAATTTATCAAAATTGTCTTTCGATTGACGATTAACTGAAAAAACTCAAAAACTATTATTAGGGTATATTTTGATTTTGACATATTTTTAAAAAGCAATATATGATTAATATTCACACATAATTTTATGAAGATACCTCAACAAGTTTTTAAATTGTAATCACTTGAAATTTGAATACCATTCAAACTTATTAAAATTGACTCACATTTGATGTTCAAGTTAATGCGCTATAAAATTGCAGATATTTATTGCTTTTTTAATAGCGGTCAATTTAAAGCGTCTACCGAGTGTTTCCACTACTTGGTTAAGTATGACGTAAAATTTCGAGTTTAGAAAATCCTGAAAATTTGGAGTCGCGCCCAGGCAAATCCAAATTTTCAGGCTTTTCTAAACTCGAAATTTTACTTCATGCGCCACGCGTATAAAACACTGATTTAGTGTAAAGTTAAAAAAATACACACATCATCTATCTATCCATCATCTATCCACACATCCTATATGTAACCTTATTTTAAATGCCTTAATTTTTGTTAAATGTTAATTGTTTCTACATATTTATGTTTGTGATTATGTTAATTTACTACTTTTCAATATTTTGCCAGACGAATAATTAGTCTCGTTTGACGTTGAATCGCTCTTCTTCAGCATCCCAATAGATACTACATTAAAAATACTGGAAACTATTTTAATAGACAATAATATTTGCAAATACAAAGTAGGTACCTATATTACTTTTGAATTTGAGGACAATTATTACAAACAGACACTTGGTACTGCTATGGGCAACCCCCTATCCCCTTTTCTCGCTAACATTTTTATGAATAGTATTGAGAAGAAAGCTAAAAACACCTTAAATAACTTCCCAAAAACGTGGATTAGATATGTGGACGATATATTTGCTATTACTAAGAAAACATTAGATATCACAGAATTTGTATCACAACTCAATAGTTTATATCCCAGCATACATTTTACGGATGAGGTTGAATCAAATAATCAACTTCCATTTTTAGACTTGTTGGTTATAAGAAACAATACAAAATTAGAATTCAAATTTTACAGAAAATCAACTCATACTTTTAACTACATACACGGTAACTCATACTCACCGTTCAAACACAAATTATCCGCATTTAACAGTATGATATACAGAACAACTAATTTATCCATCTCAGAACAAAACAGAAACATTGAATTTAACCTCATACGAAAAATCGCGACCTCGCTTGATTATAACATCCACACCAGTAATAAAATCATAAATAACATATAAGAAAACGCCTAATAGAAACTACAACCACATTAGATCAAATCTCTACCACACATAAGAATAAAACATTTATTAAAATTATCCACGTTTCACAAGTCAACCAGAAACTTAATAACATTTTCAAAAAATTTAATCTCACCGCAGCTTATTACTCAAATACAAAATATAGCAGATTATTAGGCAACACTTTTGGAAATCAGTTGTAGTAATTGTAGCAAAAATATATGTAGGACAAACTAAAAGAAACGTAAATACTAGATTCAAAGAACATTCATACCACATCAAAAATCTAAACCCTTATAAATCAGCCTTTGCCCACCACATTCTAGAAACAGGACACAAGTTTAACAAAAATATTGTCAATTTATTAAAACAGTCATCATCTTACAATTTAAACATGATAGAAGCGATTGAAGTGAAAAAGAACCTTTATATTTGCTAAATTTCGATATGAGCCCGTTGAGTAATACCCTGCTTGACTTAATCCTATACAGGTGTTAACGCTAATAAAACTGTGGCAATCCCGATAAGCGGCTAGTTTTAACAAATAGGATCTATCATTGTAATAATTACTTTTAGGTCTTTCCACTAATCCGTTTCACAAATCCGTTTTATGATACAAATACACCGACACCTTTGTAATTTTTGTTAGTTACCTATTGATAATGGACACTTAGTGTCCGAAATGTAACGGGTGGGCCATCTAGTGGTTTCATTTTAAAAATGTAATAAAATGAACAACATTATGTTTTTGTCCATGTTTTATGGCTTTATTAGTAAGAGCAAACATTCCCATTAATTATGGAACTCGGCTGGCTTCGCAGTAAGGCATTCTGTCACTCCAATTTTCTAAGACCTTGTTGATGGCTTCGAGCTGTAGCTCACGGATTGCTTGGATGATATTGGCCTGAAGTGCTTGAATCGTTTCTGGATTGTTGGCATAACATCGGTCCTTCACGGTTCTCCACAAAAAAGAAATCCAAAGGGGTTAAATGGCAGCTCCGCGGTGGCCAATTGACATCGCCAAGACGGCTGATAACACGATTTGGGAATTTGGTGCGCAAAAGATCGATTGTGGCATGGGCTGTGTGGCATGGCGCGCCATCCTGCATGAACCAGAGGTCGTCCAAATCCATGTCTTCAATTTAATAAAAAAAAAGTCGGTTAACATAGCTCTGTAACGCTCACCGTTGACCGAAACATTGTTTCCACCCTCATTTTCGAAGAAAAATGGTCCAATGATGCCACCACTCCACAATCCGCACTAAACTATCACTCTCCGGGGATGCATTGGCTTCTCGACAATAACGTGCCGGTTTTCCGAGCCCCAGATGCTGCAATTTTGTTTGTTAACGTAGCCGCCAAGATGAAAATGAGCCTTGTCAGAAAAGATGATTTTTCGCCCAAAATCGTTGTCCAATTCAAGCTGCTCTAAGGCCCAAACTGCGAAGCGATAACGAAGCGGATGATCATGCGCCTTCAATTGCTGAGTCAATTGGACTTTGTAAGCGAATAATCCGAGATCTTTGTGCAGAATTCTCCTCAGGCTAGTGCGTGCAATGTTGAGCTGTTGAGATCGACGGCGAGTTGATGTTCGTGGATTGAGTCTCACACTCTCGGTTACAGCAGCCACATTCTCGTCTGTGCGCACCGTACGAGAACGAGGACCATGAGTGTTGTCCACTAGCATGCCAGTCTCTCGAACTTTTTGCACAAACTTGCGTACAGCAGGCGCGGTGGGGGATTCATTTCGGCCAAAACTTCTTTTCAACAAACGCACTGTTTGGGCTACACAGCAGTCACTTTGGAAATAAGTTTGCAATATTTCGTAACGTTGTTCAAGCGTAAAGCGACTCATTTCGTACCGCGGAGGAATGATACCGACTTTTTGTCAAGATTTCGAGCGGGAAAAAGATGTCAGTGTCAAAATAACCTAGGATTTAAAAAGAAACCACTAGATGGCCCACCCTGTATATATAGTACTTAAATAAAAACAGTGAAAAAAGGAATTTAAAAGCTATTTATTACTATTATACATTGACTCATTTATAAATGTATAGTTCTATTTGGAAATAATTATATTGAAATAAATATACCTGGATAACACGTGATTTAACTAAGGTGATCTAATTTTTTGAAGACATTTAATTTCCGAGTTTTTAGCCCTAATTCTGACTCGTTCTTTTGTTATCTCGAACTAAAAGCCGTTTTTCCGAATCGTTCCGGTCAAAAAACAGTAATGTGAGAGCCTAGAAGTATTAAATGCATTTAGAAAAACCTTCGAAATTTACAAAAAAATTACAAAAATCATTAAATTTTATTACATTTATCGACTCTTGTGGAATTTTCCTTAGTTTTATCAATTTTTAAAAATTTCATTTTATTTTAATAACTGTAAGAATTGCAATGATGAAATAAATAAACATCTATTTGGTTCGATATTCTCGATATTCTAAACTGAATTCATAAAAACCTATGCTGAAACACTAAAAAAAATAACTTAATAAACACATAATATATAAAATTACGAAAAAACTATTCGTGAAAATGCAAACAATGTCTTAATTAATAAGACAACTTAAGACGATAAATATCCATTGAAACAACTACTTCCCGTGCAAATACACCTCCGGATATTGAATTATACAACGAAATATTTAAAATCTTATTTAATTTGATTTGTTACAACGCTCTATTAAAGTATATGTAACGTTTAGGTCAAATTCTCTTCAAACCAACTAACAACACAAATATAAAATGAAAGGAGAGATAGCAATAAATTAGAAGTGAAAGGACTTCGATTAAAACTAATGTCTTAGGCCATCTATAGACGCGTTTCGAGATTTATCTCTCTTCAGTATAGCTTTGCTTATGACGTTTAAAAAAATTAGGAATAAAATTCTATACTGAAGAGAGATAAATCTCGAAACGCGTCTATAGATGGCCTAAGACATTAGTTTTAATCGAAGTCCTTTCACCTCTAATTTGTTGCTATCTCTCCTTTCATTTTATATTTGTATTGTTAGTTGGTTTGAAGAGAATTCGACCTAAACGTTACATATACTTTAATAGAGCGTTGTAAAAAATCAAATTAAATAAAATTTTAAATATTTCATTGTATAATTCAATATCCGGAGGTGTATTTGCACAGGAAGTAGTTGTTTCAATGGATATTTATCGTCCTAAGTTGTCTTATTAATTAAGACATTGTTTGCATTTTCACGAATAGTTTTTTCGTAATTTTATATATTATGTTTAAAGTGTGCAAACTATAAGAAGCGTAAGCTTATTTTCTCGAATTTAAATAGTTTTGAATTTGAATTTATCTTAATTAACACATACTTTGTAATAATAATAATAAGAGAAAAAGTCGTTTGAGGCCACGGATTTTTTTCTAACCGAAGCGACGACAAGCAAAAGGGCATTACGTGAGTGATTTTTCATCTGAACTTCCGTGACAATAACCAGCCCCCTTTCAGGCCTTCATTCATCTTTCAGCGGGGACGTTAAAAACCCACCGCAAAATAAGTGTCTTTCTCCGGCGGGCCGGGCGTGCAGGAACTGACGTCGTAATTCCTATCTACCGTCATCCAACCGTGAGATTATGACACACACACAAAATATATACTCTACGACATCGGGGGATAATTTCTGTTGTGAGATATACGTGGGAGTGTTAAAGTTATTGCTGATAAAAATTGTGAATTTCTTATCTTGCGTATAAAAAAACTTAAAAATGAATTGCTTTAGTGAAAACATATCATAGACAAATATGAGGATTAAAGAATAAAACAAATTATATCTCTTGGGTGTGTCTGATCTTTTCTTAAATCAAGAAGTGAAATGTGTAAAAAAATCCATACCACATTTTGTTCATTCCTTCAAGAGAAATAGTAACATATATGTACATATAGGGAATTTTTCTTTAAAGTAAACATTCGCTGTTTTTTTAGAATTCAAATTGAAGCGTAAAACGTGTTATCCACTCCCAGATTAAGCATGAAGTAAAATTTTGTGTTTAGAAAAGCCTGAAAATTTAGTTTGGTCGCTCCGCGATAATAATCCGTCTTTAATAATCCGCGATAATAATCCGTCTTTAGCATACTGCTTTAGTAGTATATTTTGAACTTCACTTAGAGTCAGTGATTTATACGCGTGGCGCATGAAGTAAAATTTCGAGTTTAGAAAAACCTGAAAATTTGGTTTGATCGCGTAGCGCTACGCGATCAAACCAAATGTTCAGGCTTTTCTAAACTCGAAATTTTACTTCATGCTTAATCTGGGAGAGAAAAACACTCGTTTAAAGCTTCAATTTAAACTCTTTTAAAAAATAACAAATATCTGAAGATTTACAGCGTGTACAGTAAATCGGGATATGTATACTTAATTTAATTTTCTAAACACGACATTTCACTTTATGCTTAATCAATGAGTGAAAACGCTCGTTAAAAGCTTTAAATTAAATGTTTTGATAAATACAATAAATAACTAATAAGTTTTGTTTGGAATTATTTGAAGTAAAACTAATACATGGTAATAACTAGTGATGGGAATAATCGATATACTAATTAGTAATTAGTCGATTATTGAAATATATCGATATAATCGGTTATTATGCGGAAATTAGTATATACTAATTTGAGCGATTATTTGATCAGGTAAATTAGTAATTACTAATTTAAGCGATTATTTGATCGGGTAAAATAGGTATACGAATTAATCGCTTTAATTCGGTAAATTAGTATATACTAATTTAAGTGATTATTTGATCGAGTAAAATAGTAGATACTAATTTAAACGATTATTTGATATGGTAAATTAGTTGATACTTATTTAAGCGATTATTTGACCGGGTAAAATAGTATATACTAATTTAAGCGATTATTTTGTCGGGCAAAATACTAATTACGGCCGGTTTCATAATTAAGATAAAGCTTTATAATGCATTATAGAAGGCTTTTTGACACTTTTAATAGGTAAAGCCGGCTTTAAAACTAACCTAAAAATAATATCAAATATTAAAAAGAATATTCTCAAATGTTAATTGCGCGTTTGACATGGCTGCGAAGCCAGGGCCATTAATTTCACAGAAGAAATAGAAGAATGACCACATTTTGGATAGTAATCCTTTAAGCATAAAAAAGATAATTTGATTAAAAGGAAAGCAGTGTTTAGAATGAGGGAAAATTGTGTTGATGCATTCTGCGGTACACAAATGTTGATTATCAAAGGAAAATTAAAGATAAAAGTCACTTGAATCGACCAGGCTAATTTATTAAATATATTTTGTTTCGTTAACAGGTTGAATTTATTGCTTTAAAAACTTAACTTAAGAAGAAATAGTGAAATAGCGAAAACAAAAAAGAATTGAAGAAGTTCTCAGTGACATTTTTGCATAACGTTACAAATAAATTTTGCTTTTGACGTACATTTCATTTTAACATAATTTGTTATTCATTTATAATTTGTGTCATGTAACTATTTAGCACCATATTAAAATAAAACATCATCAGGTTGTAAACGTAAAATTTCTGTGGGGCAATATGAAGAATAGTTTTGTCTTAATAAATTGTGATGATTTAAACTAGTTTTAACAACATGTGATTTTTGAAAACAAATTACTTCTTAAAGCTCATTAAATTTTTTAGAAATGATTATGGATCATTAAATATTTCAGTTTTCTATAAAACCCTAAAATTAAACCAAATGTTTGTAATAGATTAGATATTAGATATTCGTAGGGGTGGCCTCATTGGCCTGTACCACCGCGACCTTTTGCAGATCTATTGTGGATTGTAATAGATTATTTATACATTATTACAAAAAAAATTAATGAAAATTTAGAACGATAAACTTAATGTTGATGATTTTTGTCAGTTTTGGTTAATTTTAACACACGTTTTATTTTTTATTAAATTTAAAAATTATAAAGGTTTTTTCATAAATTTACAAGAGTCCAGTTAATCTTCAAAATTTTGATGACTCATAATTTTCTTAAAAATAAAAATTTGGACACTTTCTATGACTTTTCGCCAATTTTTAGAATCTTGGCAGTTTTGGTCCATTTCTTAAACCTTTCGTACAACTTAAAAACGTAGACGATCTTCACAAATATCCACACTTTTAGGTAATTTTTAAATTGTCGACGAATTTTTAGTCATTTTTGAAAATCTGTCGGTTTGCGTGAATGTTTAAGATGTTCTTTAATCTTCAAAATTTCGACATCTTTTGCAAATTTCTAAGATGTAACAATTTGATATTAATAATTATAAGGAATTTCATAGATTATTGTTGATTTTCAAATTCTAGAACGTTTTACATAAATTTTCAATATTTCGATTTTTAAAATACTGACATTTTTCGTGAGTTTACAAGATTTTAAAAAAAATTGATGTCAGATTTTACTGGAAAACATCGTTGTTTGTTTTTCCATTCTTAATAAATTTGATAGCTTTTTTAATATTTAGCATTTCACGACTTTTCTAAATATCGCATTTTTTCTATAAAACAGAAAAACACAAAATAAGCTGTTGACAATTGTCGAACGAGTGTTTTCCACTCCCAGACTAAGCATGAAGTAAAATTTCGAGTTGAGAAAAGCCCAAAGAATTTGGATTTGGACGCGCAGCGTCCAAGTCCAAATTCTTTGGGCTTTTCTCAACTCGAAATTTTACTTCATGCGCCACGCGTATAAAAACACTGATTTATTCTAAAGTTTAAAATATTTTTCTTATTTCATAAAAAATGATATAATTATTATTTTTACTTATTGTTTGTTGTGACGTTTCCAATGGCATAACTGAAATATAAACAATCAAAATGAAGGTTATGCAACATTATATAATAAAAATAACTATAAAAAAGCGCTACCAACCTATATTAATTACCTTAAAGTCGACTTTTACTAAAGTCAGATCAGAAATTGATTATAAAATGCATCAATATTTAAAGTCGAATTTAACTTAAAGTCGACTTTTATTAGTCACTTCAACTCAATTACTATGAAACCAGCCGTTAGTATACTAAAATAATTGATTATTATCTCAGTAGACTGGACTATTAATTATTATAAATAAATGTATTGCCTATTATCTCGATAGACAGGACTACTAAGTATTATATAGTAATATTAATAATTACTGATTTGGCGGTTCTTTTGTATTCCATTAAATGAATAATTAAATATTAATAATTATATAAAAATTCGAATCTTCACTACTAACAAACATCTCCCCAGAAATAACGCTCATGAAACCACGGGCCCAAAAACAAACCCTAAAAATCAATCCCTTAAAAAACTACACCTTAAAAGACCACCCCTTGTAAAAACTTTTATTGAAAATCACACCTACGGAAAAAAAACGTTATGAAAAACTACCCCATGTAAAAAGATTCCTGGAAAATCAGCCCCACTCCCGAAAAAACATCTCCCGAAATGAACAATTCCCCTAAAAACCATCCTTATGAAAAACCATTCCTGAAATTCATCCTCCGAAAAGACCCCTCTATAAAACTCACTGCCTGAAATACCAACCTTCCGAAATACCACCCCCGAAAAACCATCCCGCGAAACAACCACCCATAAAAAATTTGCCTGAAATATCATCCTCCCCCCAATAAACAACCTGCAAAAATACATACCCCCTGTAAAAAACATTCTTGGAAAACCTGTTCCAGAAAAAAATACCTCGTTCGAATATATGATAAACATGCTTGTTTGTACTACATAATTATTCAGCCCCTCCCCCCCGCACTCATCATATTTTTAAACTGAAAGGTTAACTACTTATTTTCAACTACTAATTTAGTCGATTATTAAAATATCTCGTTTCAAAATAATCGATTTTTAAAATATATCGATTATTCTCATCACTAGTGATAACACATGTTCAGTATACAAATTTGGTGAATTTGGCACCGGAATACACGATATCGAAATATCAACTTTATGCACCAGTCGCATGCAATTGACAATTTTTTTTTAATTTATAAAGTAACAAATACATAAAACACTCACTTATTCTTTATTCCGGAATTTAAAGCATATACTATTTTACTATACAAATACTAATCGCGTATTCACAAGAAATTTATGAATACAGTAAATACTTTGTTCACTGCACTCTTGATGAAACAAGATTATAATATTAGGTAATTTCAAATTAAAACACTTGTTTAGTCTCATGTTGTTGTATTCAGTTTCCTGACACGTGTTTTGGTCAATGACGACCATTCTGAAAGGAATTACAAAAATAACTGTTAGTTATTTTTGTAATTCCTTTGAGAATGATCGTCATTGGCCGAAATACGTGTCAGGAAATTAATACAACATGAAACTAAACAAGTGTTTTAATTTGAAATTAGCTAAATTTACAAATATTAGAATAGAAATTTATAAAATATGCGAATTTTTACTAAATCTAATACGAATTTTAGTATTTAGAACATTGCTTGTAAGTACAGTTTTATGATAAATTATTTGGTTTCATGTCTAATGATAAAGGTTTGAGTAGTTATGAGTGCAAAATGATTCCCAATGTTTTATTATTCCGCATCAATTTTACCATTACAGCACCCCATTATTTAAGCCGACGACTCGTGAAATTCCCAATTTATATGCTTGAGATTTCGAATTATCACAACCCCCGAAACAACTTCTACCAATATGCTTAAAATTACTAGCGGTTAGATATGCAAATAGGATTTATTAACGGATATTCGTATTCAAATGGTCCGTGTAATCGCCGGATTTTACACCTTAGGGAAGTGAGCGCCTCTTACACTCTCAGCCCATATCCAGTAGAAAAATTACGAAAATGATTTGGTTATTACCGTTTGGGGAGGACTTTTATGCGCCAACACCTATTTAACTCGTTTAGGCGGAAATTCAATTCCTACCCGGCTGTAGTCGGCCGAGGGCGACAGGAATTTTCCAATGGTTTAATGAGCCGGAAACCACCGTAATAATCAAATTCTTTAACTTAATTTTAAATACAATTAATTTTAATTGAATTTGTGCTCAGTATCCCAGCACCGGATACCCACTAGACGCATTTCAGACACAAAGGTCACCGTCAGTGCGGTCTTGACCCAGTGCTGAGGAATATTGTACATAGAACAATTGCTGGTGTTAGATGTTTTAATAAATTGGTTACTATCGTTTTAATAATAACAATACATTTTCTGTAATATTAATGTTATTGAATAAATAATAAAACTTGTGTGTGTTGATATCAAAACATACTTTCATATAACACACATTACTGAATTAACGGATATAATTACATATAAATGTGCGTGTCTAATAACATAAACTTGTAACGAGAGCCTAATTATTAACACAAGCATGTTTTCGTTTTTTGTTATTCGAGTAACGAGTATAATTTTAGTATAAAATACATTATTAACAAGATAAATTTAACCCAATTATACCTTTTTTATTAAAAAATGGCCACAATCCACCTTAAAATGTATATAAGGCACTTAGAAGCAAAGCAATGTAACTGCCTATTTGTAAAAATTGGAGTACATGCAAGGGCAACCGTTTTTTTTTTTGTTAGCTAGCAAAGAGATAGAGAGCATGGGTGGCCAAGCACTCCCAAATTAATTCTGATAAAGCAAACAAGAAATTCAGGGTATCAGTTTTTCGAGCTATTTCCGTGTGTTTCCAATCGTTGATTAAGTCTAAAGTAAAATTTTGAGTTTAGAAAAGGCTGAAAATTTGGTTTAGTCCCTATTTATAGGTTTTTCAAAACTCAATATTTTACTTCATGCGCCACGCGTATAATACACTGAAACATTGTGAAATTCAAAATATTCTTGTTTAGCAGTATATTCTTATACCTGCTTCAGCAGTTTATTTTTAATCCTGATTTAGCAATATATTTTTAATTTTACAATATTTCAGTGTTTTAGACGCGTGGCGCATAAAGTAAAATTTTGAGGTTAGAAAAGCCTGTTTGCCTGTTCAGGCTTTTCTAAACTCGAAATTTTAAATTTCTAAAACATTGAAATATTGTAAAATTAAAAATATATTGCTAAATCAGGACTTTCTAAACTCAAAATTTTCAGGCTTTTCTAAACTCGAAATTTTACTTTATGCGCCACGCGTCTAAAACACTGAAATATTGTAAAATTAAAAATATATTGCTAAATCAGGATTAAAAATAAACTGCTGAAGCAGGTATAAGAATATACTGAATATACTGGAAACACTCGTTAGAAACTTCAAATTGAACTCTTTCAAAAAATCGATCTATTCCTGAAATTAAAAATATGCAATTTTCTATCTTGACAATGAAAAAACTAAAATAGATTTAAAATATTTATCTATTAATTTTTGTAATAATACAATACAGAATGTTGGTAATTTCATCCCACATTTGGTCAACTTCAATCCATTAATTCTCGATTCTTTTTTGAATGATACGTCTTGCATATTTTGAAATATTCCGATATTTAGTCTACTTTTAACCATTAAGGCCCATTTGCACCAGAAGTGTTGAGCTCAGGTTCAAGCTTAAGTCATGTTCAAGATGACAGTTCCTATTGTTCTAATGTCACTTTGAGCTCAAATTCAAAGTTAAACTAGTTTAACGTATCTGGTGCAAATGGCCCTACATCTCGATTGTTTAAATAGAACATCCTGTATGTGTATAGATATTTTAGCTCCTTTTGTTTTCGACATATTTTCATTGAAATAAAATCAGGGAAAATGTTACTAAAAGGTTTCAATCAAATTCTTATATTTTATTTTAATTAAAACAAAAGTAACATGATTTTATATGCTATAGCAATTTTTTTTAAATAACATGATTTTATATGCTTTAGCAAATTGACAAAATAACAATCTTATAAATTGATTAAATTATAAATAATAACAAAACTTCATAAAAATGTGTTGTTTTTTGTAACACTAAATAAAACTATTCAATTTGCAGACATTCATTAAAAAATTGTCAAAAATCTCGAAATGAGCTGATCATTTTAAAAGTAGCCTAACTCCATTTCTCAATGTTTGTTGTTGTCTGTAATAATCTTCATAATTTCAGGTTTTCTATAATAAACAGCAATTTGTGGAATATGCTTAATTCAAAATATATATTATATATTTTTAATATACTTAACCACAAATTGTGGTTAATGACTGAAAAGCTTAAATTATAAAGGTTTTACAGTCAACAACAGGATTGTTAGGTTAAAAACACTTTGTTTTAAAACAATGTTTTAAACATGTTTAAAAACAGCCATCGTGTTTTAAACGGTTTTGATTTAAACATGTTTTAAATCTTAAACTTGTTTAAAACATGTTTTAAACGTTAAATTTGCTTAAAACGTTTTTTCTATTATCTTCAATTTGCTAAATTATATTTTATATTACTTCATTAAGATTTTTTGTTGACGTTTTTAAATGTTAGCTTAGTTAATGAAGATATTTCATATACAATATTAAACATAACATTTTATTGCAATAAAATATCACAACTGTGTGCGCATAAATGTAATTTTTAAATACAGGGTATTTATCTATACATTCGTTGTTTTTTTAAAAGATTTCAATCTAAATCTTTAAACGAGGATTTTCCACTCCCAGACTAAGCATGAAGTAAAATTTCGAGTTTAGAAAAGCCTGAAAATTTGGATTGGCCGCGTAGCGAAGCGGAGCGGCCAATCCAAATTAGGCTTTTCTAAACTCGAAATTTTACTTCATGCGCCACACGTATAAAACACTGAAATATCGTTAAGTTTAAAATATACGGCTTTAGCAATCTAATATGCAGATGTGAATAAAACGTGAGTCAAATTCTGAGCTAAACAAATTGTTTAAACCCAATAACTCTAAGGTATATTAGGTTGCGTTTAGAAAAGCCTAATTTGGATTGGCCGCTCCGCTTCGTTACGCGGCCAATCCAAATTGTTAGGCTTTTCTAAACTCGAAATTTTACTTCATGCTTAGTCTGGGAGTGGAAAAACTCGTTAAAAGCCTCAAATTAACCGCTTTGAAACAACGAATTCCCGCAAATTTCAAAAACGCTGAAATTTTCGGGATATGTATACTCAAAAGAAAAATGCCCTGTATGTTCTGTGTTAAACATGTTTTAAACGTGTTTTAAACATGTTTTAAACGCTGTTTCAATGAAAAAAAAAACACGTTTTGTAAAAAAAACTGTTTGTTTTAATTAAAATGAAAAAAAAAACGTGTTTTTTAACAACCCTGGTCAACAATATAAAAATGAGAAATGGAGTTAACTACTTTTAAAATAAACTACTGAAATAATGAAAATCTGATGTACATTTTAAAAAAATGTCAAAAATCTCGAAATATAAGTTTGACAAAAATCTCGAAATAGTGAAAATCTGATGAACATTTTATAAATTGACGAAAATCTCGAAATATAGAAAATCTAGAAATATTAAAAATTTGATACAAATTTTAATAATCATCAAAAATCTCGATATGTTGAAAATCTGATAATAATTTTATAAACGGACAAGAATCTCTAAATATCTAAAATCGGATAAAAACCTCGAAATATTGAAAATCTGATGAAAATTTCAACAATCGTCAAAAATCCCGAAATATTGAAAATCTCATAAAAAATTGACATATTAGCGTCATTGATAAGTGTGACATTCCACGTTGACATTTACTTCCGAACGAGTGAACCCAGGCTAAGTATGAAGTAAAATTTCGAGTTTAGAAAAGCCCCGCGTAGAAAACTTGTCGAGGGTCAGGAACACAGAAATGGATTGAGTGAAAAATATGGTCGGTATTTATAGGTAAAAAAGGGGATTATGTCATTAGCATTTTCATGAATAACATGTTCGTAATTTTTATATATTATGTTTAAAGTGTGCTAACTATAATTGCTAATGACATAATCCCCTTTTTTACTTATAAATACCGACCATATTTTTCACTCAATCCATTTCTGTGTACCTGTTCATTCCACACACAACACTTTTTCCAAGTAACTTAATTTCAATTTTATTCCTCAATTTTTTAAAAACGTCTTAAGCAAAGCTATACTGAAGAGAGATAAATCTCGAAACGCGTCTATAGATTGCATAAGACATTAGTTTGAATCGAAGTTCTCTCAATTATAATTTCTTCTTATTTCTCATAAGTATATATAACATTTAGGTCAAATTCTCTTCAAACCAACTAACAAATAAAAATTATTTTTTTTTATTTGTTAGTTGGTTTGAAGAGAATTTGACCTAAATGTTATATATACTTTGATAGAGCGTTGTAACAAATCAAATTATATAAGATTTTAAATATTTCATTGTGTAATTCAACATCCGGAGTGTTTGCACGGGAAGTAGTTGTTTCAATGGATATTTATTGTCTTAAGTTGTCTTATTAATTAAGACATTGTTTGCATTTTTACGAATAACATGTTCGTAATTTTTATATATTATAAGTATATATATAAAATAAAAATTAACAGATTTCACTTGTACTATTATCAAAGCAAAGCAGCGATATTTATTTATTATTGTCATATTCTTTAGCCACTTGATATACTCAGTATTTTGTACTCGTATAAGTACTTAATTACTTATTGTTACGTACTTGTACTTGGTACTCGAGTACATTTTGTGTACAGTACTTTTACTTATTACTCAAGTACATTTTATCTCTAGTAGGAACAGATCTGGCGCTAGCCGACATTTTAACAATAACGACACTTGACATAGGTCGGCGCCAGCCAATATTTCAACTAACAATAATAGTTGACACTAATCAGCAACAACGACACTTGACACAAGAAAAAATAATGTTGTTAATAAGAAGATGGCTTAGATAATATTAAAGAAATATAAGGTTCAAAGTTACCCAAAATCATTCGTAGTTTACACAATCTTTGAATTTAAAACTACTTATAACACTTAATTATATTTAATAAATATTTTAGTTGCATTTATTTGTTTTAATAATGCCGGCTCTCATGTTTTTATTTAGGGTGTCCACAAAGGGTAGAAAAGTCAGAAAAAATAAAGTTTATAGTAATTTTTAGACAAAGTTTTGGAAAATTGGGTGCCAAAGATTACGTTGTTCAAATTTTGATCCTCACGCTGCTAGCGCTTCTCTAACCGAAAACGGAAATTAGCTGCTACGCGTCTACACATCTCTCTGGAAACTGCGGCCACTTCGGTGCGGATATTGTCCCTCAATTGCAGTACAGTTCGTGGTTTGTTTTTATAAACTTTCTCTTTAAGATATTTTTTTGAAGACCGGCAAGGGCACTTACTGTAAACTGTGAACGGTATTGCGACATGTTAAGGAACTTTTTGGTTCCACAAGTGAGCACTTATTGTAAACTGTGAACGGTATTGCGACATGTTAAAGAACTTTTTGGTTCCACAACTGCAGATGTTTGAAGGTTTTAATATGAAAACATGGTTTCAACAAGATGGAGCAACTTGCCACATCTCAATTGTCAATGAAGTTTTTCCGGAAAATGATCTCGTCGAGGCACCATTAACTGGCCTCCGAGAAGCCCCGATCTTACACCCCTTGATTATTTCCTATAGGAATACCTTAAAGAGAGAGTTTATAAAAACAAACCACGAACTGTACTGCAATTGAAAGACAACATACGCACCGAAATGGCCGCAGTATCCAGAGAGATGTGTAGACGCGTAGCAGCTAATTTCCTTGTTCGGTTAGAGGAGTGCCAGCAGCGTGAGGGTCAACATTTGGACAATGTAATCTTTAGCACTTAATTTTCCAAAACTTTATTTTTCTTTATTCAATTTACAAATACCCCCGACCCTTTGTGGACACTCGGTATTTGGTTGCCGATCCCTTGGTGATCATTGACCCTCAATCGACCCCCTGATCATCATCGACCCCTAATCGACCCTTTACCAATCATCGACCCCCTGTTAAACTGCATCGACCCCCATGGGGTCGGTACAGACCCCGTTGAGAAATGCTGTTATAGAGCTTTTCATTTATAGGTACTGCTACCTAGGGCCGTAGCTTGAAAAAAATGCCGGAGTGGGTTAAAATCATTTACCCCATTGGTAAAGTTATTGTTTTTGCTCTTACAAGGCCGCTTTTACATAGAAAAATGTACCAATTTTAAAATTTCGCTACCCAGTATATTTTCTGTTTATCCACTTTTCCACTTTACTATTTTGTTTGTTAGTTTTAATATAACTCGAAACTTGAAACTGGATTTCTTGAATATTTTACTAGTCATTTTTATTAGGGGTGTAACATTTGCTTCTACGTAATTCATATATAATTTTATTTATTTTCTAATAATATAAGATTCCAATCGGCTGTTAAAAGGGCACGAATATAATATTCATCTCGTCCCCGCAATTTAGCTTAGAGCATTTGCATTAATCCCTCTCTTTCGAAGAGTGTTAAGATTATTTAGAGGCACCGCGCAAACCCCGACGTTTCATTAATATTTATGAAATCCGAGGTTGGCTGTGTCCACAAAAAAAAAAACGAAAAGGTCTTTTTTGCATATTCATTTGGATGCAGTATTTTGTTTTCGCCTGCCATGGAACGCGGGTGGTAATTAAAATTACGTCAATGTGTAATTTGTGCACCCCGAATCTATTTGCTATTTGCATTTACGTCCCCGGCTTCGGTTTGCTGTTGGGGCCTCGATGAACCTTGACATATTGAGGTGTAGCCGTGTAAGCGTTTATACTCGTAGATGCGAAATGAACGTTTTATTTTAAATATTAGATGTAATAATAATAGGAATAATATCGACCGGAGGTCTTTCAGCTTTATAATTCAAAATTTAAAGCATTTTCTAAAGAAATAATGCACTTTGATATTCTGTACAAAACATTGAAATTTTAACGAACGTTAAATTTATGGACAGTACAGTAAATAATATCAATAATTTTTTTGTAGTCTGGTGAAATTCTACAATTTAATTAAATGAATAGGCGACAAATGAGTTAACTTAATTTTATTTTTCATTCACAATTTATATTGACGTTTGTAATACATAATCCCTTAACTTTGTGTTTATTTATTTTGTCACTGTTTTTATATGATCATCGAATGTTTAATACATGTAGAATATATGTAGAGTTGCGAGAGAAAGAAACTAGTACAGCAGGGAGCTTTATCCACTTCTAAAATATCGTTTTTTTTTCTTGTGAAACAAACTTGTCATTTTATTCTTGGTGCTTTTATTGACATGCACTTCATTAGCAATGTCTCTAATTCTAATACCGTCTCTAAACAGGTTAACAACCATTTTTTCTTGGTGCTTTTATTGACATGCACTTCATTAGCAATGTCTCTAATCCTAATACCGTCTCTAAACAGGTTAACAACCATTTTTTCTTAGTGCTTTTATTGACATACACTTCATTAGCAATGTCTCTAATTCTAATACCGTCTCTAAACGGGTCGTTACTATCGCTTTTTGAGTTTCAGTCAGTTGAGGCATGTCGACGTTAATTCAACTTCCCCCTAGGTTGACAATTTGAAAAATCAAAGTAAGTCCAGTTCACATAGCCAAATATTTGGCTGTACTAGTTTTTTTTCTCTCGCAACTGTACACACATTTTAATATTTTCATAATAATCAGTATTTTTTTATATGAAGCTTCGAATTAGTCTGTGCACTCCTTGATTAAGCATGGAGTAAAATTTCGAGTTTAGAAAAGCCTGAAAATTTGGTTTGGTCGCGTAGCGCGTAGCGCTACGCGACCAAACCAAATTTTCAGGATTTTCTAAACTCGAAATTTTACTTCATGCGCCACCCGTATAAAAAACTGATTTCATGTGAAGTTCAAAATACACTGCTTATGTTTTATATGTAGGTATATAATACCTAAATGTTTTGTTTTTAACAATGCTAGTTCACATTATAGACACTCATATAATTTCAAATGGTTGGAAATCGTAATCAAAAATCAATAAATAATAACTCATCACTGTTCTAAATTAGGTTAGAAAATTAATGAATAATACAATTAAAAACATTTCAAAAATTTAAAATCATTCGGAGCTGAACCGAAAACCGTTATCTTTTCGGAATGAAATCCGAAACCGAACCTATCTATTTTTGTTTAATTGAACAGGAACGAAAAGCGAAACGAAAAAAATAGCGGTTCGAAGTCCTGGATAAAATAATCTCGGACCTCTAAAGGTTTTAAAAATTGTATCGTTTTTATAATGAAAATATTCGCTAGTTAGTACACATTAAATTAGGAGTGTCTATATAATGATTTTTTTCTGGAACAACATAAAACTCTATTGCCAATATTTCAGCTTATTTTTCGTCGCCAGCTAGTTAGACGTTAATGGTAATTTTTTAATACCGCGCTCAGAAATTCTCGAAGTTTTATTAAATTATTCATTCCGGACGAAAAGCGATGTTGGGGCGAGGAGAGAATTAATTTACTGCCGTCTTAATTATTTAAATTGTGTAAAAATCAACGGTAAAACCGTTCCGAGTTTATAGAATATCTCATTTTAAGGTAACACAAAAATAAAATATTATAAAAATTCAAAACAACTGCAACTTTGCAGTGTCTCGTAAAATCAGAGGTTAATCTTAAATACCAATTTGCAATTTGATGAAATTATAGACGTATTTCCTATGTTGATAATGATTGTAAAAATATTGAGAAAGAATCAAAAAAACTGATAATCGTTTAATGTTTTTGTGTATATTAAATTTCACTTGAAGTCAGTGTTTTATGCGCGTGGCGCATGAAGTGAAATTTCGAATTTAGAAAAGCTTGAAAATTTGGTTTCAGGCTTTTCTAAACTCGAAATTTGACTTCATGCTTAGCCTGGAAGTGGATAACACTCGCTTAAAGTATTCAGAAACTAATTAAGATGTTTAATTTTGTTCTAAAGAATCTTAAAATTGATTGAATTCTGCGTAAATTTAGTAAACTTTATGACTGTTAATTATGCACATTTTTAAACTCGTGTTTTGTCCCTTTTATTTCACTTGAATATATCAGCTTTAGTTTAAAAAAAAAAAATGATCGTGATGTTTTAATTATCTATAACAAAAGGTAACAAATACAGATGCGAATTTATAGCTTTTCTGCAATATTTCTTTTGTCTCGCTGAGAGTTTTCTAAATATTCAAACAACTAGTTGAATATTTGAAAGAGTTTCAGAAAAACAGAAATACTTTCTTAAAATCTGTATAAATTTTATACAGAAACCTAAAGATAAACGAATGACTTGTAAACAAAACATATCCTTGCTACAAGACAATATAGTTAAAAATAAAGTAAATTTATTTTAAAATATATAAAAATAATACATAAATTATACAATATGATGACCATGTGAGTGCACAATACATTTTACTAGAACCCTATACAAATAATTACTTACATTTTAAGGCTGTCAGTAGAGTTTTCAGTTTACAGTAAAATATGTCACAGGAAGGAGACATTTTATTAAAACATCTGGATACAATACTGACAGGTGGTTTTAGACCAATATCAGTTCTATGTACTAATAGTTTAAATGTAGAAGCCTGCCTGCTATGAAAATATGAAATATGCAGCATAATTTTATTTAAGAAGTCAGGTGAGTCAACAGAAGTTTATGCAGAAAATAAATACACAAAGAAACTTTTAGTTTGATAATGACTACTATATAGTTGAAGCTTAGTCACAAATTATGTGCAAAATACAGTGGTTAAACAAAGTAAAAAGTGTTTTATTTACAAGAGTATTCAAGATATAACACGGCTACAACACAAAACAGTTAATAAACGAATGAATTTATTTTTGAAGTGTAGGAGGGTCCTGCAGAAAAAAATATATATTATATCAATTTTTGAAAATTAACTATTACTTTGTGGCTTTTAACTCTTAAATGCATCATGTTACCATTTAGCAACAAATCTAACCTTTTAAGCTAAAATATTAAATGTTCAAAAAAATATCGATTTTTGCATGATTATTGGAATTTTACCTTTTAAGTTAAAAATGTATACATCATTTTTTTTTAATTTCTAAGACATATAGAGCATTTTTCCAGAAAATCCAAATTTGTAATCAATATTTTTTCTCACATTACATTTTTTGATATTTTTCTATCAATATACACATATTTTGTAATCAATTTAAGTGAAAAATAACCGAAAACAAAAAATTATGCATTTAAGGGTCAATACGTGAGATTTAACAACGAATGGGAAATATAAATAAATGTTTTACTGTTGAAAAGGTGTAGAAATTATAAAATTTACTCAAAATTATAGCCACGTCCATTTTCTATCATTTTCAGTAAATTTAATAATTTCATAATTTTAAAAATTTAGCTAAGAAACATTTGAGAGAGTTTGCAAACAATTTTTTTATGCATTTTTGAAAATTTGCATGTTTTTCAACCAAATTTGTTTCCCGTATCAATAAAATTTCTATAACTATCGCTGTATGTTTGGGTTAATGGATTTGAATCAAAGATATTTTTGGCTTGTTCTGGTGTACCCCAAGGCTCAAACCTTGGCCCGCTACTCTTCCTTCTTTTTATAAATGACTTGAGCTGCAATATAGATTGTACACATTTATTATTTGCCGATGATCTCAAAATGTTTTCAACTATCGATGACCCTTTATCTTGTTTGCAATTACAAAATATGCTCGACATACTTTGTACATGGTGCCAAACTAATAACCTCTATCTTAATGTAGCCAAATGCAAAGTTGTGACTTATTCGCGTAAAAGAAATCCGATCATATATACATATACCGTTGATAATCAGTCAATAGAAAGGCTCTCTGTATTTAAACACCTAGGAATAACATATGATTCGCTTATTACGTTTAAACATCATTACAGCGATATTATTTCGAAAGCTAACAGAGCTCTTAGATTCAGCATACGTAATACTAGATCATTCAATAATATTAATTGTTTTAAAACGTTGTATAACTCATATGCGAGATCGATTCTTGAATATGGCTCTATTGTTTGGAATCCAATTTATATTTTGTCTATTCAATCGGTCGAGAAGGTTCAGCGTAAATTTTATAAATACTTGTGGTATAAAAAGCATGGTACCTACCCCTATCAAGGTTTTAGTCATGACTTACTTTTAGAAGAGTTTGATGCAGTTACTTTGGTCGAACGTAGGAATATTCACGGTCAAATCTTCTTGTTTAAGTTACTACATAATGCAATTGATTGTTCGGAACTTTTGCAAAACATATTATTATGTACCTAGACTCTCCATAAGTCATTGTACCAGTTTTTATGTTCAAAATGCTCAAAGTAATGTCTTGGAACTGTCCGCTATGTGTCGCATTTGTTTGTATCACAACACATTTGAACATAATTTCTGGTACTTGATATTAATATCAACAAACGGCTGCATAGACTAACTGTTGTTATTTCTTTATTATTTTATTATTATAATTTCTAAATATTTAATTTATTTTCTTTAAATAGAACATGAACTTATATCACGTGATCTTTATTTTTGTAATTTTGTTTTGTTTATATATATTATTTTAAGAATTTTTCTTTTGTAATATAACTCTGTAATTGGGATGTCCTGTTGGGTAAGAAATATTATTATTTAATATTATTATTAAAATAAAATATGTTTTTGAAACAATATTTAAATATTCGAATAATTCAAATATTTTAATATGTTTTTTAATAAATAATTGTTTACTTAAATTTAATATAATGGCATATTTTAAAATTCACTTAAAATCAGTGTTTCATACGCGTGGCGCATGCAGTAAAATTTCGAGTTTAGAAAAGCCTGATTTTGGAATCCAAACGTTTATTCTTTTCTTAATTAAATAATTAGAAACTTGTATTTTGAACTTTCGCTAAATGCAATGGAATTTCTCTTTATAAAGTTTAAACAAAAAAATTCTTTATGCTGGATTCAAATATTTTGACATATTTCTTTTTATTAATATAATATATTGAAAAAAAAAGAAACATGTCAAAATATTTGAATCCTGCACAAAGAATTTTTTTTCCAAACTCTTTTAATTTTATAATAATAAATTAACTTTGATTTATTTAATGGAAATTGAAAATCTTTTCGACCCTATTTAACCCTTAGTTATTTGATATAAGCTCATTTTAATTTTGATACCTAACCTATTGTGAAAGCTATTGATTTCAAGTATCAAACAGGGGGAAAAATACTATGATGTTACACATTAATATTTTTTTATTAGAAATCAAAATAGAATACTTACAAATTATACGTAACTTGATTATTTTAAAGTCAAAACATTTTAGTGCATTTATACATATGTAAGTAATGAATTATACATACGTACATATCAGAAAGTTATATTTAGAAAGGGAATTCTTTGTATGTTAACATTTTTGATAGATTACTTTTCCCTCAGTTAGAACTCAACGTCAATAAAGCGCGTATTGAAAAGTTGCGTTATTCGCATCCCATACACTTTTACATCCACAACACAAAGGTAAAAAGCAAGCAAGAAATTTCATTCACATCTTCTCCCGTCTAAGCTGGAAACATATTACATTCTCTATGCCTTGCCAGCAAGAAAAGGGAAATAAGTAACAGTCTTACTTTATTACATTAAATAAATATTAAGTTATTAAACAGTTGAAGAATTATCTATAGATTTTAGTGACTTTTTAAATTATTGGTTATACCGTCAATTTGTGAAATAACATCGGTTTAGCGGTAAATCCCAATATAAAACAGGATAGACAAAATCCGTTTCTCCCAAAAGTCATGAAATACAGGAAATTCTTGTTTTAGGTATACATATATTTTCCGACATTCCTTGTTTTTGTTGAGAGTTTAATTTGAAGCAGTAAACGAGTGTTTTCCACTCCCAGGCTAAGCATGAAGTAAAATTTCGAGTTTAGAAAAGCCCCGCATAGAAAATTTGTCGAGGGTCGCGCAGCGACCCGAGACAAATTTTCACGGGGCTTTTCTAAACTCGAAATTTTACTTCATGCGCCACGCGTATAAAACACTGAAATATTGTGAAATTTATGTATTTTGAATTGAAACATTACAAAGTAGGCCGTGACATAGTCATCTTACCTAAAAACAATGTCTAATTAGATCAAATAGGTTTTACAGCCGCCGGCAAAATAAGTTTAACGCCGAAAATGAAAGTGTCCAAAATTCTAATTTATGAACGCACTGTAATATAAAAAACTTAAATAGCACACCCTGACTTTTTGCAATTATAACATTCTGTTTAAAATTTCCTATTCAATTATATATTTAAAGTTGATATTAGTTTATAGCTTGGCCGTATTAGAATTTTTTAAAATTTTCACTAAGTAGACATTATAATAATAATGGCTAAACAATTAATGGTAAGCGTTAAATGGACCGTCATATGCATTTTACGGCCCATAGGTGATATGTAAGAAAATTGTGGGCCATAGGAGTTGTCAAATTAGTGATTTACACAAGTTTCTAAAGCACTCTTTACAAAAAACAAAAGATTAAAATTTTACATATCAAACGTATCGTATGTTCAATAAAAAAAAAACCTCTAGAGTGCTATGATTTAATCTTCTTTTTAATTTAAGTTGGCTACACGCTTTAGGAATTGTCATATAAAACATCAGATAATTGTAATAATTATAATGGATAATTTCAGAGTTGCCAACCAACAATTTATTCCATGGCACTCTAGAGGTTTTATTTTATTGAACACACGTAACAATAAACTATAAGTGTGATACATCATTAAATTTAGAAACAAATATTGATTCAACAAATATGAAAATCCAAAATGGCGCCTATAAGAAAAACAAAAGTTGACTATGGTCCTCGGGTAAATGTTATAGTTATCTTCAAACAAAATATGTTACTAAATTTCTCGTTAAACAGTGTCTTTATAATGTTAAAGTTGTAAATGTCTAGATCCAATAGTTTTTGAATAAAAATATAAAATCAAATTTCATAAAATCCTTTTCTTGACAATATCTCAAAAACGAAAGAAGATATTTAAAATTTGTTTTAGATTATTATTAGGCCCTAAAATACGCAACTTTGCTCCAATTTAACCGACTTTCTATCTCTTTAAATAACCGAGTTCCCCATACATTCTGTTGAAATACGGACACTCCGTATATTTACACACTTCCAATTGAATAATATGAACAGAAGTGCTTGGGATCAAACAGGTTAAAGGGAAAATCTCGAAATTTCCAATCATTCCAAACCCCGCATGTATAATCCCTTAATACTCCCTATATTTTGTCTATTTCAATGCAGAACCCTTTCCATCGAAATCGCATCCAGTTTTAAAATTACACATGAATACTGAATTAATTCAGTCGGCGCGTTATTTTCTCTTCTTTTTTTTTTCAGCGTAGCACTCTCGAGATTTTTTCCCTCGTTCATTATAATTCCATCGAGGGATGAAATTATCAGGGTGGAAGTGCGCTGCATCATTTATATTCAAATTTTTGTTTATCGTCCCGAGGCTCGCTTTAATTTCATCGCAAAAGGGGAATTCCCCGGAGATCCGATATGGAAATGCGCCCATTCTAATTTTATCACCCCTTTTCGCAAAGACATAACAAACAGTTTACTATTTTTTTTTTCCTGTTGTTGTTAAAATATAATTTTTTGTCGGTAATGCAGTTATTTATGGTCATTACAATTTTTTTAATATGTTACTTATAGTGTTTAAGAGGGTGAAGGAAGGGGGAGCACTCCAAATGGGTTCAAGGGAAAGCAAGGAAAGCATGGGGTATGGTGAGAAAAAAGTGGGGAAAATGGTTTGCGGGCAACTTCCAATTGGCGTGCAAGTTTTGGGATGCGTGTGTGATGCCTATTTTGTTGTATGGGGTGGAAACATGGGGGATAAGGGAGTATGAATGTATTGAGAAAGAGCAGTGTTGGTTCCTAAGACAGATCTTGGGGGCTGAAAGATCAACCCCTGGGTACATTCTACTTCAGGAAACAAATAGAATGAGTGTGCATGAAACAAATAGAATTAGTGTGCATGGTGAGGCAATAAAGAGAGTGGTGAAATATGAGATGAAGATATGTGAATTCGAAAGTGACAGACTGGTGAAAGAGGTGTGGAGAACGTGCAGGGGAATAGGGATGAGTAAGTGGAGGATAGAGCACAGAAAAATGTATGAAAGGGCAGGAGAGTCAGAGAATATTGTGAATGAGTGGTTAGAGAATGGAGTAAATGTGGCGGCATAGATAAAAGAGAAGTGGAAGAAGGTGGAGATGCAGGAGAGGCAAGGGTGTATCGGGAGGAGCGGATACAATAAGATGTATGAAAGGTGGCAAGTGCATGGGAGCGTGCCAAGGTACCTGACTAATAGTGACTTGTCAAAGAAGGATAAGATAACACTGGCAAGAGCTAGATGCGGTTCGGAGGAGAGAGGAAGGAAGGTTTGGATGGGAGAAAGGTATGGTAAATGTCTGCTGTGCGCAAGTGGAATGGATACATCGAGCCATCTGGCACAGGAGTGTGAAGGGGTATGTGAGATGTGGTTGGGGGGAAAGAGGAGGGTAACTGAATGGATCAGGGAGGATGGAGCTGGTCTAAGGATTGTAGCGAGACTAGGTTGGCAGAGGGAGATAACAAGAAAAGACCAATAGACTTTTTTTATGCCAATAAGGGTTATTTTTTTTTAGTATTTAAAGGATATCTTATGTATTAACTGGTTCTTAATATGTTCCGCAAAGTTTTAGTTAACGGTATACTTATTTATTTACTTGTTTATTTATTATTAGTCATTAAGTTAATTTTTTGTGAAGATAGTGTTAATTACTTATAATGTTCCATTCACTGACGTATCTAAACCTTGTGTATCAACATGAAAATAAATTATTATTACCATTATAACAATCCCTAGTAAATAAGTATACATCTTTGCTGCCGGACATCGATCTAGTTTCACCTCGGCCTCCGCCCCATGCATCAACCCTAATGGCCCATAATGGATATATTATATTAAATTAGGTCCACCCTATCATGTGAGACGTCCTCTTCCACCTAGAGGAGAGAAAAAAACTCCTCCTGGTAATGTGTTTTTTTTTTTCTTCTTCTCCGGTCGGGTATCTGATAATTGAATTCCCCGATGTACCCGCGCCCGAGCGAACGCAATGTTCCGTTATAAAATATTATTATGTTCCCCTGTAGAGATATAGTGGAGCGAAATCCCGGCTTAAACTTCTTATATTTAATGAATATTAAGTCAAAAATATGATTTGTTGGGGCGACGTTAATGGACTCGCGGTCTTGTAATAGGATTTCTGACTTATGCACACGCTGTGTTCTATTTAAGGATTTAGGAGAAAATTTCATGCTCTCGCTTTTGCTTCTTTATTACTCACTACTTAGAAGTGCGTACTTTTGAGCTTACTTGCCTCAACAAGTGTTTAGACTAGTGTATTTCAACGTCTTTACTTTGTCCCATATGTAAAAAAGGGAAAGTATTGTTTTTTTTTAATCCCGATTGTTCGATATCCGATTAATAAACTAAGAGGGCCAATTTTTGCTTGTTGTGTGTTTCTGGGATACGAGATGGCGAAGAAATAGGAAAATTGCAGAAAGTAGTTTTGACTATGTATTGGTTTATAGTACTTGCTGAATTTTATCACAACGAATAATAAAAATGATGAGTGCGGAGCTCGTTGTTTGTTTGTTTACATAGCGCCGTGCGAATGAATGAATGGGTATTGAATTACAGGAGACACAAGTATACTGGATAAATATTCACGATTTTAATTTCTATCGACATAGATACAACTGTGTAACGAAACAGATGCCTTCACCATTAATGATTTTAGTTTGATATTCCATATGAGTATATACAGGGAGTTAACACTGCGAAATATATGTATATTTAAACCTCATTTAAAATCAGTTTTCTATACGCGTGGCGCATGAAGTAAAATTTCAAGTTTAGAAAAGTCCAGAAAATTTGCCCCGGGTCGCTGCGCGACCCGAGACAAATTTTCACGGGGTTTTTCTAAACTAGAAATTTTACTTCATGCTTAGTCTGGGAGTGGAAAACAGTCGTTTAAAGCTTCAAATTGAACTCTTTGAAAAACAACGGATGTCGGAAAATTTATAGCTTATGCATATGTTTACCTAAAAGAAAAATTCCCTGTGTTTTCTTTTCACATGTTTTTGGAAATTACAGTGTAATTTTAAGATATTACTAAAATAGCACGATGCTGCTCCCTAGTTATTAAAAGCATAATCAACATTGTTCTTATGGAGATTTCTAGACAACGATTAATTTTAATCATCATTTATTTTAGATTAACATATATAATACAACATGTTTATAATAATTACTTCAATAAATTAAAGCAATATAAAGAAGAAAACATTATTTCTATAGAAGGGTTACACGGATTTATATGATTATTTAAGAGTGTTCCATTATTTGATTTATATATAATTTAAGAAACATTGTTTTGAAAAAAGAACAGTGTCAATGTATTCGCAAAGCTTCAATGTGCAATATGTATAGGTTTCAAAATCTATTTTCATTATTGTGGAATATTAATCGTTGTTCGTTCTTATGGCCAAATAACATGTAAATTTCCGATCTTAACAGGCGCAAATGAACTACGTAGCAAGTACTGTATATAATAATAATAATATTTATTTACGGCAATGCCTTTTTTACAAAAATCATAGCAATGAAAGTAAAGTATATAACATAAAAATAAAGTAATTAATTGTACAAGTATATATTAACATTTACTAATTAATAAACATAGATTTTGAAGATACGCTTATAAAAAATCGATAATAAGAGCCGACAAATCTATTAATTTTAGATAAAACTTAAATATATTCAATGACGCATCAAATAATCTAAAATGAGGGGAAGAACAAACTAAATTACATGTTCTTATCATTCGATTAATGGAGTAGTACCTGGTATAGCTTGTACGATACAAATCCTCGTTGAGACACACAACATGTAACTACGACTATAGTCAACCCTTCTATTTCCATTTTTTAATGATATTGATAGAAGCAACTTGTTTTGGACTCGTTCAATTTGATTAATTTTAACATAATAATATGGGGACCAAATACAAGAACCATATTCCAGCTGTGATCTCACCAACGTAATATAAAGTAGTTTTCGAGTATTCACAAAAAAGTCCTCAGAAAAACGTGTAATGAAACCAAGTGTCTGCAATGACTTGTAATATATAGTATCAATACGCTTATAAAAGGTTAGTTTACAGTGAAATATTACTCCAAGATCTTTAATGTGCTCGACTGAAGGTAGGTCGTTCCCGTTGATGGAGTAAATATTTTTAGAAATTTGACCTCTGCCGAAAGAAATTGACAAACACTTAGCGAGGTTCAATAACAAATCATCATCACTACACAATTCATAAATGTTATTTACGTCATCTTGTAAGACTGTGATATCCGAGTTATTTTTTATTTCACAAAAAATCTTTAAGTCAACTGCGACTAGAAGGAAGTTGCAATTTTTTATGTATTTATTTATATGGTTAATAAATATCAAGAACAGTATTGGGCCACAGTGAGAACCTCGAGGAACCCCCGAGGTCACGTTAATAGCTCTGGAAGTGAAGCTATTAATTTTTACAAATTATATCCTACCATCCAGAAAGCTACAAATCCATTTAGTTATCGATGATCCAAAGCCCATACGTTCCAATTTATTTACTAAGACAGTATGAGAAACACGGTCGAACGCTTTGGAGATGTCAGTGTACACAGCATCAACCTGAGAATAATTTTTAGAGGAATTAATAATGTACGCATGGTATACTAGCAAGTTAGATACCGTAGACCTCCCATAGTAGAAACCGTGTTGCTCATTCGATATTACATTCCTACAAGAAAACATCACTCACTTCTTAAAACTTTCAAGAAACGACAAAAATTAACATACAGTTTACCATTTTTTTACATCTCGTAGGCTTAAAATTTGACGATACGCTACTAATGATTACACAAAAAAGAACTTAGTAATTCGATCATTACGTGGCTTTGTACTAATTCTGTAATTCTAAGTAACAGCAGGAAACCTTTTAATTTTCAGTAGGAGCTTATTAAATATAAAGCCCTAATTAATTTTACTTGATTTCGATATTGTGCTAGCGATTATTTTTTTGACATCTTTGAATATTCATCCCTTTGTACGCCCAGTAAAATGGTAATGATTACCCTAAATAAAGCCACAAAGGTTTTTTTTCTTCTATTATTAATGCGGCTGTAGTTCGACAGAGAGCTGTAATTAAAACTTGGTGTTTGTTTGATGTGGATTTTCTTTGGAAGTAAAAGCGGAAGCCAATTTATAGAGGGAAATATCTGAGAATTACAAATATAAAGAGTTTATTACTTTAAACAAAAATAAGCTGAAATAAATGTACGCTTACCCAGCGCATCCACCATATGTTTCAATTTAATTTCATGCTAGTAAAACATTAATTATGTGTATGCCGGGTAAGTATATTTCAGCTTCTAGATGTTTGTTAGTATAATAAAATTAGCTTAACTGTATCAAAAAGAATGAGCCAATCATAAATTAATTGTAAAATAAACATACGCCCCCTCCAGTTGCTTGTAATTACCATGGTCTGTAAATATTTTAATTAATAGTCGGTCGTGTTTTACAAGACACCCGGTCCTCCGTAAACACTTTCCTGATAAAGAAAACAAGAGCCCGCTGTGCATATTAAACAGTTTCCTTTTTTTTCATTTCCATTTCAGTCTCTGCCTCGGCATTTGTTCCTCAGGCATTGTCAGTTAAAAAAGTTGACGCGCTCTTTATATATTCATGTATGCTAAACTATTTGGGCCCGAAGTTAAAACTCCTTTGCGGCCTGGATTCAAGTTTTACACCAAAGTATCGATTTTTCGAATTATCACAGTTTGTTAGACAATGTATATGTGTGTAGAGGGTGAGCTTTACTTTATTAGAGTTTAATTAACTGATTGTGCCGGATTTAGTTTAAATTATTAAGTAATGCGTTCGTATTCGGCACATTAGATTAGGATTTTTTTTTAATTTAACATTTTGATCTCTTAGCATAAAAATTGAAATATAACTTTCAATGTTTCTTTGTAAAAGGATTGCTTGGTGTATTATCCTTTTTACTTAACATAAACATTGACATGAATTTCTAATGTTTCGTTGTAAAACGATTCCTTGGTGTAACAACCTTTTTACAAGGAAAATTTCCAAATTTTATTTTTATTTTTGTTATCTTTTATATTAAAATAGATTTTAATTACTTTTACATTACGTATGATTTCTAATTTACTTCCTCAGCTGTTGACATGAGCCCTTCTACTTACACTTATGCCTAGGGCTACTTAAACTGTGCTGCAGAAAATTGGCTGGGAGCAAGGGGATCAGTTTTTTATTTGTTTATTTTAAGGCAGCGATTGTCGGCGCATAAACGTGAGAATTGATGCGACATATAAGGGGCCATGAAAGTGATGAATTTTATATGCAAAATAACAGTTTCACGCTTTATGACCAGAATGATTGCATGATTGTGCACTTTTAAAACATTTAATGCAGAGAGTTTTTTTTCAAATTGCTTTTAACTGTTCTTTAGTTTATGCAGCTCAGTATTAATTGGATGGAGATAATTAAAAATTTGCAAATGAAACAACAAGTATTATCAAGAACATTTCTTAATCTCCTTATTTTCTTGATATTTTCTATTTTCTTGACTTGTTGATTCGTTTACGAATTTGTAATTATCTCCATCCAATTAATACTGAGCTGTATAAACCAAAGAACAGTTAAAAGCAATTAAGAAAAAAACATGAATATAATTGAGATATTATAAGTTTTAACTAAATTTGGCATTTATTTTGACACATGCATATCCCCCGCCCCCCACACAGAATAATTTTTTAAATGTAAAAAAATAATTTAAAATTGACCAACAAAAAGACAATGTGTGATGATTTTATTTTGTTAACTCAGTCCCATGAAAATAAACCTGAGAAGACACACAATTTTGAGTTCCAGCTAAAATAACTGAAAAACTATGGATAGGGTGTTTTTAGATTTCAACATATTTTGAAAGAGCAATGTTTAATTAACATCTACACAAAATTTCATGGAAATTCTACCAGGGGTTTTTGAGTCATAAGTTCTTAAAAATTCTACTTTTATATAAAAATATGCTGAAATAGCATAATTGGGACTTTAAACAAAAATAAATGAAAAACTATGAATAGGGTATTTTTGGATTTTTACGTAGAGCAATGCTGAATTGACATCTACACTGAATTTCTTGAAAATTCTTCGAGGGATTTTTAAGTTATGAGTTCTTTAAAATTCAACTTTCCTTAAAAAAAATTTATAATTTTCACTTTAAGCGAAAATAACTGAAAAACAATGGATGGGGTATTTTTAGGTTTGTACATATTTTGAAAGAACAATGTCTACTGTATATCTACACCAAATTTCATGGACATTATAGTAGGGGTTTATGAGATAAGTTCTTGAAAATTAAGTTTCATAAAAAAAATATGTTAAAATATCATAATTTTAACTTTAAGAGAAAATAACAGAAAAACTATAAATGGTGCAAATTTAGATTTTTACATATTTTGAAAGAGCAATATTTTCTTAACACCTACACCAAATTTCATGGGCATTCTACATGGTATATTTGAGTTATGAGTTCTTGAAAATTCAACTCTCATAAAAATGTTAAAATATCATAATTTTCACGTTAAACAAGAATAACTGAAAAACTATGAATAAAGTTTATATTTTTCTATATTTTGAAAGAGCAATGATTGCTTAACATTTTCACTAAATTTTATAAAAAATTCTACCAGGGGTTTATGAGTTATGAGTTCTTGTAAATTAAAAAAATATATGTTTAAACATCATAATTTTGACTTTAAGCAAGAATAACTAACAAACTATAAATAGAATGGTTTTGGATTTTTAGATATTTTGAAAAAGTAATGTTTACTTTAAATTTGCACTTTTATAATAAACATATGTTTTAATATCATAATTTTGACTTTAAGCGAAAATAACTGAAAAATTATTAACAGAGTGTTTCTGGATTTTTAGATATTTTGAAAGAGCAATGTTTACTTAATATCTATACTAAATCTCATAAAAATTCTATCAGGGGTTTTTGAGTTATGAGTGTTTGAAAATTCAACTTTCATAAAAAAATATGTTAAAATATCATTATTTTCACTTTAAGCGAAAATAACTCAAAAACTATGAATAGTGTGTTTTTAGATTCTTACATATTTTAAAAGAGCAATATTTACTTAACACCTACACTAAATTATATGAACATTTTACAAGGGGCTTTTGAGTTATGAGCTCTTGAAAATTCAACTTTCATAAAAAGAATATGTAAAAATGTTTTCAGTTTAGGCAAAAATAACTAAAAAAACTATGACTAGAGTATTTTAGATTTTTACATATTTTAAGAAAACAATGTTTACTTAACATTTGCACCAAATTACATAAAAATTCTACCTGGGGTTTTAAAGTTATAAGTTGTTAAAAATTTAACTTTCACGAACAAATATTTTTAAATATCATATTTTTGACTTTAAGCAAGAATATGTAAAAAACACATAAATATATATATATATATATATATATATATATATATATATATATATATATATATATATATATATATATATATATATATATATATAAATTAGAATTAACGACCTGCTTTTTAGTACCAGATAAGAAATAACAGCGCATTAGGTCATGATGTAAAAGTTATTTTTTCATCAAGTGAGTGTGCAAGGAGGACAGAAGACGACGACGATCGTTTCGCTCTTTTTATGAGCTCCTCAGGCCGCCACATCCATCTTTCCATACACACTCACTTGATATTTAGAAGTTGTATATATACTGATTTCGCTAACCATAAGCCGGTATTGACGTCAGTATTTATAATTGCTACTGCATTGATAAGGGCATTGATCTCATTTTGCTTCTACAGTTAGTTTCGGTTTTTAGTTTAAACCATCGACTAGCATCGGAGCGGCGAGAAACCCGAACCAATGCGATGATAATATTCAGAGCGCCGAATTAAATTAAATAAATTAGAATTAACGACCTGCTTTTTAGTACCAGATAAGAAATAACAGCGCATTAGGTCATGATGTAAAAGTTATTTTTTCATCAAGTGAGTGTGCAAGGAGGACAGAAGACGACGACGATCGTTTCGCTCTTTTTATGAGCTCCTCAGGCCGCCACATCCATCTTTCCATACACACTCACTTGATATTTAGAAGTTGTATATATACTGATTTCGCTAACCATAAGCCGGTATTGACGTCAGTATTTATAATTGCTACTGCATTGATAAGGGCATTGATCTCATTTTGCTTCTACAGTTAGTTTCGGTTTTTAGTTTAAACCATCGACTAGCATCGGAGCGGCGAGAAACCCGAACCAATGCGATGATAATATTCAGAGCGCCGAATTAAATTAAATAAATTAGAATTAACGACCTGCTTTTTAGTACCAGATAAGAAATAACAGCGCATTAGGTCATGATGTAAAAGTTATTTTTTCATCAAGTGAGTGTGCAAGGAGGACAGAAGACGACGACGATCGTTTCGCTCTTTTTATGAGCTCCTCAGGCCGCCACATCCATCTTTCCATACACACTCACTTGATATTTAGAAGTTGTATATATACTGATTTCGCTAACCATAAGCCGGTATTGACGTCAGTATTTATAATTGCTACTGCATTGATAAGGGCATTGATCTCATTTTGCTTCTACAGTTAGTTTCGGTTTTTAGTTTAAACCATCGACTAGCATCGGAGCGGCGAGAAACCCGAACCAATGCGATGATAATATTCAGAGCGCCGAATTAAATTAAATAAATTAGAATTAACGACCTGCTTTTTAGTACCAGATAAGAAATAACAGCGCATTAGGTCATGATGTAAAAGTTATTTTTTCATCAAGTGAGTGTGCAAGGAGGACAGAAGACGACGACGATCGTTTCGCTCTTTTTATGAGCTCCTCAGGCCGCCACATCCATCTTTCCATACACACTCACTTGATATTTAGAAGTTGTATATATACTGATTTCGCTAACCATAAGCCGGTATTGACGTCAGTATTTATAATTGCTACTGCATTGATAAGGGCATTGATCTCATTTTGCTTCTACAGTTAGTTTCGGTTTTTAGTTTAAACCATCGACTAGCATCGGAGCGGCGAGAAACCCGAACCAATGCGATGATAATATTCAGAGCGCCGAATTAAATTAAATAAATTAGAATTAACGACCTGCTTTTTAGTACCAGATAAGAAATAACAGCGCATTAGGTCATGATGTAAAAGTTATTTTTTCATCAAGTGAGTGTGCAAGGAGGACAGAAGACGACGACGATCGTTTCGCTCTTTTTATGAGCTCCTCAGGCCGCCACATCCATCTTTCCATACACACTCACTTGATATTTAGAAGTTGTATATATACTGATTTCGCTAACCATAAGCCGGTATTGACGTCAGTATTTATAATTGCTACTGCATTGATAAGGGCATTGATCTCATTTTGCTTCTACAGTTAGTTTCGGTTTTTAGTTTAAACCATCGACTAGCATCGGAGCGGCGAGAAACCCGAACCAATGCGATGATAATATTCAGAGCGCCGAATTAAATTAAATAAATTAGAATTAACGACCTGCTTTTTAGTACCAGATAAGAAATAACAGCGCATTAGGTCATGATGTAAAAGTTATTTTTTCATCAAGTGAGTGTGCAAGGAGGACAGAAGACGACGACGATCGTTTCGCTCTTTTTATGAGCTCCTCAGGCCGCCACATCCATCTTTCCATACACACTCACTTGATATTTAGAAGTTGTATATATACTGATTTCGCTAACCATAAGCCGGTATTGACGTCAGTATTTATAATTGCTACTGCATTGATAAGGGCATTGATCTCATTTTGCTTCTACAGTTAGTTTCGGTTTTTAGTTTAAACCATCGACTAGCATCGGAGCGGCGAGAAACCCGAACCAATGCGATGATAATATTCAGAGCGCCGAATTAAATTAAATAAATTAGAATTAACGACCTGCTTTTTAGTACCAGATAAGAAATAACAGCGCATTAGGTCATGATGTAAAAGTTATTTTTTCATCAAGTGAGTGTGCAAGGAGGACAGAAGACGACGACGATCGTTTCGCTCTTTTTATGAGCTCCTCAGGCCGCCACATCCATCTTTCCATACACACTCACTTGATATTTAGAAGTTGTATATATACTGATTTCGCTAACCATAAGCCGGTATTGACGTCAGTATTTATAATTGCTACTGCATTGATAAGGGCATTGATCTCATTTTGCTTCTACAGTTAGTTTCGGTTTTTAGTTTAAACCATCGACTAGCATCGGAGCGGCGAGAAACCCGAACCAATGCGATGATAATATTCAGAGCGCCGAATTAAATTAAATAAATTAGAATTAACGACCTGCTTTTTAGTACCAGATAAGAAATAACAGCGCATTAGGTCATGATGTAAAAGTTATTTTTTCATCAAGTGAGTGTGCAAGGAGGACAGAAGACGACGACGATCGTTTCGCTCTTTTTATGAGCTCCTCAGGCCGCCACATCCATCTTTCCATACACACTCACTTGATATTTAGAAGTTGTATATATACTGATTTCGCTAACCATAAGCCGGTATTGACGTCAGTATTTATAATTGCTACTGCATTGATAAGGGCATTGATCTCATTTTGCTTCTACAGTTAGTTTCGGTTTTTAGTTTAAACCATCGACTAGCATCGGAGCGGCGAGAAACCCGAACCAATGCGATGATAATATTCAGAGCGCCGAATTAAATTAAATAAATTAGAATTAACGACCTGCTTTTTAGTACCAGATAAGAAATAACAGCGCATTAGGTCATGATGTAAAAGTTATTTTTTTCATCAAGTGAGTGTGCAAGGAGGACAGAAGACGACGACGATCGTTTCGCTCTTTTTATGAGCTCCTCAGGCCGCCACATCCATCTTTCCATACACACTCACTTGATATTTAGAAGTTGTATATATACTGATTTCGCTAACCATAAGCCGGTATTGACGTCAGTATTTATAATTGCTACTGCATTGATAAGGGCATTGATCTCATTTTGCTTCTACAGTTAGTTTCGGTTTTTAGTTTAAACCATCGACTAGCATCGGAGCGGCGAGAAACCCGAACCAATGCGATGATAATATTCAGAGCGCCGAATTAAATTAAATAAATTAGAATTAACGACCTGCTTTTTAGTACCAGATAAGAAATAACAGCGCATTAGGTCATGATGTAAAAGTTATTTTTTCATCAAGTGAGTGTGCAAGGAGGACAGAAGACGACGACGATCGTTTCGCTCTTTTTATGAGCTCCTCAGGCCGCCACATCCATCTTTCCATACATGAAAAAATAACTTTTACATCATGACCTAATGCGCTGTTATTTCTTATCTGGTACTAAAAAGCAGGTCGTTAATTCTAATTTATTTAATTTAATTCGGCGCTCTGAATATTATCATCGCATTGGTTCGGGTTTCTCGCCGCTCCGATGCTAGTCGATGGTTTAAACTAAAAACCGAAACTAACTGTAGAAGCAAAATGAGATCAATGCCCTTATCAATGCAGTAGCAATTATAAATACTGACGTCAATACCGGCTTATGGTTAGCGAAATCAGTATATATACAACTTCTAAATATCAAGTGAGTGTGTATGGAAAGATGGATGTGGCGGCCTGAGGAGCTCATAAAAAGAGCGAAACGATCGTCGTCGTCTTCTGTCCTCCTTGCACACTCACTTGATGAAAAAATAACTTTTACATCATGACCTAATGCGCTGTTATTTCTTATCTGGTACTAAAAAGCAGGTCGTTAATTCTAATTTATTTAATTTAATTCGGCGCTCTGAATATTATCATCGCATTGGTTCGGGTTTCTCGCCGCTCCGATGCTAGTCGATGGTTTAAACTAAAAACCGAAACTAACTGTAGAAGCAAAATGAGATCAATGCCCTTATCAATGCAGTAGCAATTATAAATACTGACGTCAATACCGGCTTATGGTTAGCGAAATCAGTATATATACAACTTCTAAATATCAAGTGAGTGTGTATGGAAAGATGGATGTGGCGGCCTGAGGAGCTCATAAAAAGAGCGAAACGATCGTCGTCGTCTTCTGTCCTCCTTGCACACTCACTTGATGAAAAAATAACTTTTACATCATGACCTAATGCGCTGTTATTTCTTATCTGGTACTAAAAAGCAGGTCGTTAATTCTAATTTATTTAATTTAATTCGGCGCTCTGAATATTATCATCGCATTGGTTCGGGTTTCTCGCCGCTCCGATGCTAGTCGATGGTTTAAACTAAAAACCGAAACTAACTGTAGAAGCAAAATGAGATCAATGCCCTTATCAATGCAGTAGCAATTATAAATACTGACGTCAATACCGGCTTATGGTTAGCGAAATCAGTATATATACAACTTCTAAATATCAAGTGAGTGTGTATGGAAAGATGGATGTGGCGGCCTGAGGAGCTCATAAAAAGAGCGAAACGATCGTCGTCGTCTTCTGTCCTCCTTGCACACTCACTTGATGAAAAAATAACTTTTACATCATGACCTAATGCGCTGTTATTTCTTATCTGGTACTAAAAAGCAGGTCGTTAATTCTAATTTATTTAATTTAATTCGGCGCTCTGAATATTATCATCGCATTGGTTCGGGTTTCTCGCCGCTCCGATGCTAGTCGATGGTTTAAACTAAAAACCGAAACTAACTGTAGAAGCAAAATGAGATCAATGCCCTTATCAATGCAGTAGCAATTATAAATACTGACGTCAATACCGGCTTATGGTTAGCGAAATCAGTATATATACAACTTCTAAATATCAAGTGAGTGTGTATGGAAAGATGGATGTGGCGGCCTGAGGAGCTCATAAAAAGAGCGAAACGATCGTCGTCGTCTTCTGTCCTCCTTGCACACTCACTTGATGAAAAAATAACTTTTACATCATGACCTAATGCGCTGTTATTTCTTATCTGGTACTAAAAAGCAGGTCGTTAATTCTAATTTATTTAATTTAATTCGGCGCTCTGAATATTATCATCGCATTGGTTCGGGTTTCTCGCCGCTCCGATGCTAGTCGATGGTTTAAACTAAAAACCGAAACTAACTGTAGAAGCAAAATGAGATCAATGCCCTTATCAATGCAGTAGCAATTATAAATACTGACGTCAATACCGGCTTATGGTTAGCGAAATCAGTATATATACAACTTCTAAATATCAAGTGAGTGTGTATGGAAAGATGGATGTGGCGGCCTGAGGAGCTCATAAAAAGAGCGAAACGATCGTCGTCGTCTTCTGTCCTCCTTGCACACTCACTTGATGAAAAAATAACTTTTACATCATGACCTAATGCGCTGTTATTTCTTATCTGGTACTAAAAAGCAGGTCGTTAATTCTAATTTATTTAATTTAATTCGGCGCTCTGAATATTATCATCGCATTGGTTCGGGTTTCTCGCCGCTCCGATGCTAGTCGATGGTTTAAACTAAAAACCGAAACTAACTGTAGAAGCAAAATGAGATCAATGCCCTTATCAATGCAGTAGCAATTATAAATACTGACGTCAATACCGGCTTATGGTTAGCGAAATCAGTATATATACAACTTCTAAATATCAAGTGAGTGTGTATGGAAAGATGGATGTGGCGGCCTGAGGAGCTCATAAAAAGAGCGAAACGATCGTCGTCGTCTTCTGTCCTCCTTGCACACTCACTTGATGAAAAAATAACTTTTACATCATGACCTAATGCGCTGTTATTTCTTATCTGGTACTAAAAAGCAGGTCGTTAATTCTAATTTATTTAATTTAATTCGGCGCTCTGAATATTATCATCGCATTGGTTCGGGTTTCTCGCCGCTCCGATGCTAGTCGATGGTTTAAACTAAAAACCGAAACTAACTGTAGAAGCAAAATGAGATCAATGCCCTTATCAATGCAGTAGCAATTATAAATACTGACGTCAATACCGGCTTATGGTTAGCGAAATCAGTATATATACAACTTCTAAATATCAAGTGAGTGTGTATGGAAAGATGGATGTGGCGGCCTGAGGAGCTCATAAAAAGAGCGAAACGATCGTCGTCGTCTTCTGTCCTCCTTGCACACTCACTTGATGAAAAAATAACTTTTACATCATGACCTAATGCGCTGTTATTTCTTATCTGGTACTAAAAAGCAGGTCGTTAATTCTAATTTATTTAATTTAATTCGGCGCTCTGAATATTATCATCGCATTGGTTCGGGTTTCTCGCCGCTCCGATGCTAGTCGATGGTTTAAACTAAAAACCGAAACTAACTGTAGAAGCAAAATGAGATCAATGCCCTTATCAATGCAGTAGCAATTATAAATACTGACGTCAATACCGGCTTATGGTTAGCGAAATCAGTATATATACAACTTCTAAATATCAAGTGAGTGTGTATGGAAAGATGGATGTGGCGGCCTGAGGAGCTCATAAAAAGAGCGAAACGATCGTCGTCGTCTTCTGTCCTCCTTGCACACTCACTTGATGAAAAAATAACTTTTACATCATGACCTAATGCGCTGTTATTTCTTATCTGGTACTAAAAAGCAGGTCGTTAATTCTAATTTATTTAATTTAATTCGGCGCTCTGAATATTATCATCGCATTGGTTCGGGTTTCTCGCCGCTCCGATGCTAGTCGATGGTTTAAACTAAAAACCGAAACTAACTGTAGAAGCAAAATGAGATCAATGCCCTTATCAATGCAGTAGCAATTATAAATACTGACGTCAATACCGGCTTATGGTTAGCGAAATCAGTATATATACAACTTCTAAATATCAAGTGAGTGTGTATGGAAAGATGGATGTGGCGGCCTGAGGAGCTCATAAAAAGAGCGAAACGATCGTCGTCGTCTTCTGTCCTCCTTGCACACTCACTTGATGAAAAAATAACTTTTACATCATGACCTAATGCGCTGTTATTTCTTATCTGGTACTAAAAAGCAGGTCGTTAATTCTAATTTATTTAATTTAATTCGGCGCTCTGAATATTATCATCGCATTGGTTCGGGTTTCTCGCCGCTCCGATGCTAGTCGATGGTTTAAACTAAAAACCGAAACTAACTGTAGAAGCAAAATGAGATCAATGCCCTTATCAATGCAGTAGCAATTATAAATACTGACGTCAATACCGGCTTATGGTTAGCGAAATCAGTATATATACAACTTCTAAATATCAAGTGAGTGTGTATGGAAAGATGGATGTGGCGGCCTGAGGAGCTCATAAAAAGAGCGAAACGATCGTCGTCGTCTTCTGTCCTCCTTGCACACTCACTTGATGAAAAAATAACTTTTACATCATGACCTAATGCGCTGTTATTTCTTATCTGGTATATATATATATATATATATGTTTCACTGTTTCTTCGGGTTGGCTCTGGTCCATTGTATTTTTAATTCGACGTTTCGATGACGTCGCAGTCATCATCGTCAGGAATAACTAATAAAATTCCATTGAAATATATATATATATATATATATATATATATATATATATATACAGGGTGTCCCATTAGTGCGGTCTCGGAAGATATCTCAGCTCTCGTTAAAGATAGAAAAAAAATGAAATTTGCTTGATTTTAAGAGCTGCATAACCTAAAATTATTTTCAAATATACAGGGTGTCCCATTATTCCATACTTAATACCAACTTTGTTATTTTAAATAGAACACCCTATATATTATTTTTTTATTTGATCCGCCTTTAAATAACCTACACAAAGATATATCATTATCGGCACTTTAAGTAATTCGTTACTTAAAAAAAAAATATTTTTTGAAAATGTTGGCAGTTTTAGTACTTTACTTAAAATTTCACTGTGTTCGTATTTTTTAAGATACCAGTCTGAAATTTTACACACATATGCAGTAAAGAATGCTCTATCCATTGACTATAACACATTTTAATATTACTTATAAAACCTAGTAAAAAACTACCCTCGAAGATTTAATATTTAAAATGTACATTACTTCATTTTTTTAAATGGGACATCCTATATTTTTTTATTTTATCAAATCCGCAATAAAAAATGCTTTATTTCTTGTATAACATACCCTATATCTATTTTCATTAGTTTTGGAGATATTAACATTTTTCTGTCAAATATGGGAAATTAGGTCACAATCAGCATTAAATTAGTCTTTAAAGGTTGTCTAACTTTAATGGTATTTAGATATTTCAGTTTTACTTTACTTTATTTATTTATGACATATTATAATTACATTTATAATATCAAAGTAAACAATATAAACAAATTTTGTCATTTTTTAATATATCATGAATGCAATAAAGGAGGCCATGAAAAACAATTGATAAAGTAAACAAACGTATTTATTTGACGTACAGATAAATAAAGTGCTGTTAACACTATTATTAATATTATTGAATTTTTGATAACGCAATAATGAATTTTTCAAAAGAAGAATTAATAAAAATGACATACGTTTTGGGTGCAAGTGAAGAAAATTGTTTTCTTGCAAGTCGAATATATGCACAAAAGTATCCAAATGCGGAACGGCATCCTAATGCAGCAGCGTTTGTGAGATTGAAGAACCGATTTGAAAGCACAGGAAGTATCATGTACCCTCTAAAATTAAAGAGAAAGAAAAGGACAACGAAAGAAGAGAATGAACATTTGGTAATTCAGTCCATTGTTGAGAACCCTCAAATTTCTTCCCCCCAGTTAGAAAAACAACTTGATATTCCCAAATCAACAATAAACAAAATAACAAAGAGATTCAAATTTCATCCCTATCACGTTCAGTTGGTGCAGGAATTAGGTGAGAATGATTTTTAAAAAGATTGGATTTTTGTAATTGGGCGTTACAAAAACATCAAGTTGAACCGAACTTTTTTAACAATATTTTGTTTACCGACGAAGCGATATTCCATAGAAATGGTTTCGTTAATAGACATAATTATCATTATTACGATGACCATAACCCGAACCATATTGTTTGTATAGACCATCAACATAAATGGTCTCTTAATGTTTGGGCTGGAATTATTGGGAATAGGATTATTGGTCCGTATTTCTTTAATGGAAATGTTACTGGTGATACGTTTTTAAATTTTCTTCAAAATCAGTTCGAAACCTGGTTGGATGAATTGCCGTTAAGAACGTTACAAAATGCATGGTTACAATTTGATGGCGCACCACCACACTATAGTCGACAAGTTAAACAATATTTAGACCAAACTTTTCCTAACAAATGGATTGGAAGAGGAGGACCAATTCCATGGCCAGCGAGGTCACCCGATTTAACAAAACTGGACTTTTTTTATGGGATGTTGTGAAGGAAGAAGTTTATAAAATACCTGCAACAACACAAGAGGATATGAAAAATAGAATTAGTAATGTTATGCGTGCCATTACTGTAGACAACTTAGTAAGTGTCAATCAAAGCTTCATACGGAGGCTTCAAGTGTGCCAAAACCAAAATGGAGGCCATATCGAACACTTAATATAATTATCAAATTCATTATATGCTAATCTGTTAATATTAATACGGTTTACTTGTTTCCATTGTCGTTATTTTGTTTACTTTGATATTATAAATGTAATTATATTATGTCATAAATAAATAATTTGAAGTAAAACTGAAATATCTAAATACCCATAAAGTTAGACGTCCATTAGAGATTAATTAAATGCTGATTGTGGCCTAATTTCCCATATATGACAGGAAAATGTTAATATCTCAAAAACTAATAAAAATAGATATAGGGTATGTTATACAAAAAATAAAGCATTTTTCATTGCGGATCTGACAAAGTAAAGAAATATAGGGTGTCCCATTTAAGAAAATGAAGTTATGTACATTTTAAATATTAAATATTAGAAGGTAGTTTTTTATTAGGTTTTATAAGTAATATTATAATGTGTTATAGTCAATGGATAGAGCATTCTTTATTGCATATGTGTGTAAAATTACAGACTGATATCTTAAAAAATAAGGACACAGTAAATTTTTAGGTAAAGTACTAAAACTGCCAAAATTTTCAAAAAATATTTTTTTCTGAAGTAACAATTAACTTAAAGTGCCAATAATGATATATTTTTGTGTAGGTTATTTAAAGGCGGATCAAATAAAAAAATAATATATAGGGTGTTCTATTTAAAATAACAAAGTTGGTATTAAGTATGGAATAATGGGACACCCTGTATATTTGAAAATAATTTTAGGTTATGCAGCTCTTAAAATCAAGCAAATTTGGTGAAAACATTTTTTTTCTATCTTTAACGAGAGCTGAGATATCTTCCGAGACCGCACTAATGGGACACCCTGTATATATATATTTATGTGTTTTTTACATATTCTTGCTTTAAGTCAAAAATATGATATTGATATATATTATAAAGTCCGTTAATTCAAATTCAGTATAACAATATTAATTTTACAGAGTTAAATTTAAATTAACTAGATAAATAATACGTGTATTATATTTTATTTAAATCCGCACGAGGAGTTTCTTATCAAAAAAGGATGTTTTTTTGTGTGTGATTGAACAAAAATAAATCATGCATTGTTTTATTAGTTTCTCCCCTGAATCAAGTTACGACACATACTTCCTAACTTGTTCATACTTTGTTTTTTAGTAACAATTAGTACACGATACATATAGTACATAGGTGAATTGATTAAAAATTATTATGCACTGTATCATAGGCCATACTAATTGTTATCAAAGAAAAGATAAGTGCGCATGTCGCTCACTCAAAAAGACGCTTTGCTCGCACCAACTCGCATCAGTTCAACCTGTTTCGCCGCCTGGAATCGACGTCGCGACGCCCGGCCACCTCGTGAAACTCTCGCGAAGACCACAAGTTATACACACAAACTATATAATAGTCGGTTGCTGTTTGCTTATTAAAAATACAGTGCACGCTTGTTTAGTGTTTGAAAATGGAACAATACCTAGCTGGGTGGGCGTAGGAGAAGGAGGAAGAGGAAGAGGAAAAAGCGCAACAGGATCCCCCCTTGTCCGGTAATTATGTCCATTTCGCTCTTTGAGGGCATCAATTATTCATAACTCTTGGCGTTTGTATTTGCGCCCCAGTCGTAATTACTCAAACATGGGGAACGTCGATTTCCGATTGACGTATAAATACCAATGCGTGGATATTAATTGCGGTTGATTGATGTTCGAATTAATAGTAATTTTGTTTCGGGTAATTTTTTACTAAACGACAGATGTATTTCACTTATATTAAAATACTCCTATCAAATCTTAAAAGTACGTAAATAACGACGTCATTTAGCTAATGAGGAATAGATGATGATTTCGCAATTTAAATGTTATAAGTAGATAAGCCAGAGTTGTCTGATTATACAGGGGCCTAGCTACTGTGGGGCAATTGAAAAAAAATGTTGTATGTAGAATAAACATTTTTTAAATTAACAATTTAGCTCATGTTTGTATAACTATAAACAATTATACAGACATACAGTCTAATGTAGAGATGTTCAGTATATATCGATATTTTGGAATACTGACATTTTTATGCAAAATAATCGATATTTTTTTTTTCGATATATCTCTAATATTGATACCAAATGGTTGACATCATTTCATACGAAACTAGTTATTTATTAGACTCTATCTAATGTATTAAAAAAAAAATCTACAAAAAAATGTTTTTAAGTTAAAACTTAAAGAAAAGTAAAAGCAAAAAATATACAAGCATTTTCTGTTTTCAGTAAACCAACACAACCCAAAGCAAATTAATTGAGGCCATCGAATTTTAATAGATTCGATAAGCAGTATATTTTAAAGTTCACTTGAAATCAGTGTTTAATACGCGTGGCGCATGAAGTAAAATTTCGAGTTTAGAAAAACCTGAAAATTTGGTTTGGCCGCTCCGCTTCGCGGAGCGACCAAACCAAATTTTCAGGTTTTTCTAAACTCGAAATTTTACCTCATGCTTAATCTGGGAGTGGAAACATTCGTGAGCAGCTTCGAATTGAAAGCAATGAAGTCTGAAAATGTATATAAAAAAATCGTGATATGTAAATATGTTAATGATTTTCTTCTAATTTGAAAAACTTTAAAATCTTACTTAATCAAGGAGTGCAAACACTTTTTAGGCAATAATCGAAATCTTATATTGTAATTTTCCTTATTGTAAAATCAAGAGTCAAAACAAATAGAGTGGATGATTTTTTTTTAGAGAAATGTACTATTTCTGTTCAATATTAGAACAAACACAAATCAATGTTTAGCGTTTTCAATTAATTGAAAGATTAATTGTTAATCTCTCAGGATTTTTTTGTGTGAATTTCATAGTAAACTGAATTTGTTTTTTTTTAAGATTGTTTTACAGAAAACATATTTCAATGAGATCTAAAATGTATTATGTTAATATCATTAAAATTTGTAGTTTTACAGATTACAAAATATTTTTTTGAAGGTATTACAAAAATACTACTCTATCGATGCCTTTAAATATTGTACATATTTTAGATAAATTTGAGTGTTTGCAATTTTATGCAAACTTTTAGTAAATATTGCTAAATTCAAAAAGAATAAGAACGGGGATGTTTAACTGCTTCTGCTAATGACAGTCAATATTATACTATAACTATATTTCGAATTCAAAGCTATCTTAAATTCGAAAAAAATGTTTATGCTTTTAGTTTGCAGAAGATTAAATATAAAATATAAAGTTTCCAGGCGATTCGTATAAATTCATACTCGTATACTAACATACATTTAAAATAACTTATGCTGTCACTGTCATCTAACCTAATACTTCCTGAGACACTGCTATCTAACCTAATCCGATTCACTGCTATCCAACCATACCTAACTTTAGTCTAACCTAGCATAATTTATGTGAAGACAAATACTTTAGTTTACATAAAATGTAACAGAGAAAATGCAAAAAAATAGTTATGTATAAATTTGGACTGCGACTTTATCCTTTATATACAGGGTGTCTACGCTAGACTGTTCGTTAAAAATTTATGGGGTTGCCGTTGCACAAAAAATTGAAAAAAATCCTTGTCATACGGTTGAATATTTGTGAAATATGTGAAATATTTTCAGCTTTATATCACTTTTGGTTCCACCGGAAGTAGCTCCAAATTTGTTATTTTAAAGGGAACACCCTATATATTGGTAATTTAATGGATTTCTCGTTTAAATTGCAGCATATTTTATTTGAAAATATGTATACTTATCTCTTATAGTTTACAAGAAAAAAAAAATTATAAAATTTTGACCTCTAAAAGGCATCTTGAAATCTGAAATATGATTTAAATCTCTTCTTATATCTAGAGGGTGCCTCTATCAGTATAGTAATTAGAAACTATCAATTTTGACAATAAGTGTTCTTAAAATGTCAATATCGAAGCGCCCTCTTCAATATCTCGTAATTCAATTTTTTAGTTAGTTAGAGTTATTTTTTATCTCATGGTACGATTGGGGGGGAAATTTCCTACAAAAAAGTATCATACAACTATACTCCTAAAGCAAGTAGTTTTCGAATTATTTCGAAGATTCGTTTTTCGTAGCATTTATGCAGGAAATAATGCGCGCTGAAGTCGCAATTGAATTTTAGTAGGCAAGTAGTATGCTTTTGTTTTGTCGCGATTGCAATGCGAAATGTCAAATAATAAAAACAATTAGTACAATGTTATACAGAAATCAACAAAATGAATAATTACACAAATCAACAAATAATCAATTTATTCTTTATACATGGCAATTGCGATAGAATTATTACTCGAACATGTAGAGTATTTAATGAAACTTATTCACATTTGCCGCTGATGAATAAAACAAGATTTAGAAGATTGGAATAAAATTTTGTTCAATTGGCAGTTGCCATGTACAAAGAATAAATTGATAATTTGTTGATTTGTGTAATTATTTATTTTGTTGATTTCTGTAAAACTTTTTACTAATTCTTTTTATTATTTGACATTTTGCAATACAATCGTAACAAAACAAAAGCATACTACTTGCCTACTAAAATTCAATTGCGACTTGTGCGCTCATTCCCTGCATAAATGCGACGAAAAACAAATTTTCGAAATAATTCGAAAACTACTTGCTTTAGGAGTATAGTTGTATAATACTTTTTTGTAGAAAATTTCCTCTCCAATCGTGCCATGTGATAAAAAATGGGTCATTTTATTTAAATTACAAGATATTGAAAAGGGCACTTAGATATTGACATTTTAAGAACACTTATTGTTAAAATTGACAGTTTCCAATTGATGTATTCATAGAGGTATCCTCTAGGTACAAGCAGAAATATAAAACATATTTGAATCTTATTCTTAAGAGAAGTAACAGACAGATTTCAAGATGCTTTTTAGAGGTTAACATTTTGTATGTTCGAATAAAATATGTTGCAATTTAAACGAGAAATCTAAAAAATATTACTTATATATAGGGTGTTCTATTTAAAATAACAAATTTGGTGCTACTTCCGGTGGACCCGGAAGTGATATAAAGTTGAAAATATTTCACATGAGAAGAACTGATTCAACCGTATGACAAGGTATTTTTCAAATTTTTAGTGCAACGGCAACCCCATAAACTTTTAACGAACGGTTTAGCGTTCCCTGTATATTTCACAGCTTTACCCACAATCTTGGCAATCATAATAAATAATTTGAAATTGGCTTTGATATAATTCCATAAAAACTATGTAAGTTGATATTAACAGATGTTTATTCATATTACAAACTTCAATGATTTTTGATTTTACTAATTTAATAAAATAAAATTAGTAAAATCATTAATTGCTGAACTTTTTAATTTTCTTAAAACCCTTGAATTTCTAACTCAATTGTGTAAAAATGCACAGATATTATATTATTTGGGTTCTATGTTAAAATTTCGTTGCTGGCAATTCTGAGAGCATTTTATTAATCAACATAGAGTTCTCAAATACCTATGTTGATTTTTCTGTAATTTTGAGCCAAACTTATTCATTGTTGATTAATCTTTAGATTTAAGGAGACATTTAAAGAATGCGGTTTTGGTTTATTTTGAAAATGACAAACTTAACTTAAAAATACATGCAGATTAATTATCAGTCAAAGTTGTAAATTTAAAAATTACCCAATTTATAAAGATATTCTGCGAAAATTCAATGTATTATTGAATAACTTTAAAACTCTTAGATTTTGTTAAAAAATTAATAAATTTTGTTAAATAAAATTATTCGTTTCCATATTGTCAAAAAATGTCTTGTTAATTAGAATTTATTTATTATGAAAGTATCTGAACTTCAATTATTCATAGTCACTCTAATAATCAGTATTGATTATATTTTAAATATCTAAGCTGATTTTATCTGTAACTTTGAACTGAAGTTTATAATTTTAAAACTGACAGATTTTGTTTATTTTAGTAAAATTTTATAAAAATGTACAGACTTCATATAATATTGATAAATAGAATATTTATTTTTTTAAATTCAATAATTATTTACAAATTAATTGATTTTTTAATCTTAATAATGAGAATTTAGTTATCTTCCTTATGTTTTAAACGCTGTTTAAATAAAAAAAACTGTTTTATAAAAAAACGTGGTTCTTTAAAATAAAATAAAAACATTGTTTAACAACCCTGTCGCTAACAGAACAAAATGCTCCTTTTCATTCTAATATTTTTCAAGATTCATCCTTCATCTTCTAAGTTGTACATGTTCGAGTTACTTGTGTTCGTACTTAAAAGACAAACAATCATCTCCTGTTTTACAATCGTGTGTCTTTGTGTTGAAAAATTCTATTCAATTTGTATTAAAAAAAAAATGTTATAACATTTGTTTGAATTATTCAATAACACAATTTTTAGTAACTTATTTTAACAATGGATATTGTTATCATCAGATTGTGTCTAATTTTTGAGATTACATGAAAACTTTGAATTTGGGCCGTCCTGTGCATATTTACTACCTTTCTCATTATTGAAAACCAATAAAATACAAGAAAAAGCGTAAGTGTAGCAAATATGTTTGAAACTTGATAGCGAGAGAGTTACTGAAAGTATTTAATCTTCCGATCGATGGCCCATATTACAGTACTTATCACCATAAAAGACAGGGAAACTTTCCAAGTGAATCGTGATCAAGGGCTATTATTACAGGACAAAAGCTTGGCACGGGGTAATAACTTAATTTTTGTATAATGCGGCGTCTGAAGATAAATTGTGTTTAAAAAGTTTGTTATAATTATGATCGTCCTTCCGAGAATCACGTTGAAGGATTAATTAAATATTCCATTCGTTTGTTTTATCATGCTCACTATTGAGGTTTCGTAAACTATTAGATATATGAAGACGGTTGAATTAGGCAAAAGTTTACATACAAAATATAATTACCTTATTAAATTTCAACTAATCTCATTTATTTTTATAATACAGCAAGAAATGTCAAAATCGTGAACATTTTCTTCTTGCCATAACTTTGTTAATTAGAAATATAGTAAGCTGAAATTTAAATTTTTTCAAAATATCAACTGATAAACATAACAAAAATGGCAGCATTTATACAGGTGGTCCCATTTTGAAGATACGACATTAAAGTTAATTTTTTTTATGACAGCCATGTTTTAAGCTGGAAATTATGTACCATATGTTAGATTGCAATGGTAATTGTCGTATCTTATAAATTGTAACCTCTTGTTGACAATTTCTTCGTATTTCTAACGACTCATTTAAGTAATGTACATTCATTTAAGTAGTATACACTTATTTAAGTAATGTTCACTTTGTTGATGTATGTGTGTATGATTTTAAACTTAAAACTAACTTTTAAACTAATTTGGCTTGGTCGCTCCGCTTCGCTATGCGACCAAGCCAGATTTTTAGGTTTTTCTAAACTCGAAATTTTACTTCATGCTTAATCAATGGACGGAAGACACTCTTTAATATAATAATAAAAAATACAGAAAGCAAAAAATTATAAATGGATAATTTTGCAATTTCTTGAATATTTGATTTGTTTGATTAGTTTCTGTAATAATTTCAATTTCATTGTATTTCTAAAGATTCATTTAGGTTAAGTACAATATTTCAAATTAATATCTCTTGATGGTAAACAAATGCTGATTTGAACTAAAAATTCGTGCTCTATTTAATAGTGTAATCATTAAATATGGCTGCCATAAAAAAATAACTTTGATATTATATTTTGTAAATATGATATGGATACCCCGTAGAAAATCTTTCAATTCTGTTTTGTTTCTCGGATGTCATTTGGAGTATATTTTAAATTTCAGCTCGTTATTGTTCTAATTAACAAAGATATTGCACAAAGATATTTTTTGTCGATTTTACTTTTATCTTGAGAACAAATGATGCTATTTGTATATACGGTATTATTTTGTATTCAAAACAAAAACTTTTGTCTTATTTAACCGTCTTTGTATCTCTAATAGTTAACGAAATCTTAATAATGAACACGATAGAACAAACGAATAGTATAAGCGAAAATAACGAGACAAAATAATTACAGAATGTTGACCAATTCGCTTTAAATTTTTTAAATATTCTGCAAATAAGTACTATACTGCCCTGAAACTATTCATCACAAATTGTTTGTCAACCAGCTTGAAGACAGCATCGATTTTGCATTTTTAACTTGTAATAAAGTCATTTGTTTAGGCGACTTCAACAGTGGCGTGAAGAAAACAAACGATCACAAAGCAAATAATCTCTAATCCTACTAGAGTAACCCTTTCTATAGTTTCCTTAATAGACCTTATAGTTGTCTCAGATAGCTGCTTAGTGGAAGATTTAGGGGTAGTAGACGTTGATTTTTCTGATCATGATTTAATATTCGCTGAAATTAAATCTGAAATAATTCCTTTTAAGCCTACACATATAATCTATCGGGACTTTAAATACATCAATAATGATGACTTAATACCTGAGCTAGAATCATCATCCTTAAATAATATTTTCTACCAATATGATATTAATGATAAAATCAACACACTAAACAATTGCCTTCTTTGCCTACTTTTAATATATTAGCACCATATAAAACTATTAAGATTCATAAACCAAAACCACCATGGCTGACTGACAATATTTTATTTATGATATTACTAAAAAAACAAGGTAGAGCTTTTTTTGCCTGGCCTTGGGAACTTGCCCATTATCAATCTATATATTTTTGTATCAATTAATTTATTACAATTTGTAGTATTTAACTATTCATTCCGACAATCACACACATTAATACTACACCCAGGGTCACGACGAGATATTATTTTTAAAATAAAGTCTCCCCGTGCACGGGAATCGAACCCGAATTTGTGGCTCGCCGAGCGATACAGCCCGGCGACGTTACCGCTCGGCCACCACCTGCCCTAAGCTAGAGCTAAATTGAACAAAAGTAGAACTTCTGTCAGCTGGGATTATTTTAAATCACTACACTAATATTGCGATAAAAAGTGAAAAGAAAGCGTATATAACACATAAATTAAAAACGTCGAATCCTAGGACTTTATGGCGTGAATTAAAATCATTAAATATTGTCACTACTAAAAGCAACCACGTTTCCATTCCAACTTCTCTTGGGGATGCAAATGTTATAAATGACTACTTTATAAACTCAGTCTCACTACCTACTGGCAGCCGCAACAATATAATCGATTACTATAACAATAACTTATTCTGTGAGTTCAGTTCTCCTTTCAAATTCTCATTGGTCGAAAGTACAGAAATCAACAATAGTATTAGCACCATTAAATCTAAAGCGCGAGGTGCAGATAACTTAAGCATACAACTTATCAAAATGTGTTGTCCATTTTTGCTACCTTTTTTAACTAATATAATAAGCACCTGTCTGTTAGAAGGTGTTTTTCCCGAGTCATGGAAGAAAACGGTTATCATCCCGTTACCCAAGAACAAAAATCCTACCCTACTTAGCTATTTAAGACCAATTAGTATCCTTCCCTCTCTTTCAAAGGTCTTCGAAACGATTATGTGTAATCAGTTAAAACATCACTTAGTGGACTATAAAGTCTTACTTAAACTTCAATCTGGTTTCAGGGAAGGCCACAGTTGAACTACAGCACTTCTAAAAGTGACAGATGATATTCTAGAAGCTACTGATAAAGGAATAATTACTGCGCTAATACTCTTAGATTATAGAAAAGCCTTTGACACTCTAAATCCATTGATTTTAACTTCCATACTTTATTACATCGACCTTGATAATTCCGCTATAAGCTTATTTAAGAATTACTTACTCGGACGATACCAGGCAGTGAAACTCAACTACACTACTTCTCATTTCGAACCAGTATTAACGGGTGCCCCTCAAGGGTCCATATTGGGTCCGATCATATTTACTATATACACTTCGCAAATTTTCAAGTATATTCGTCTCTGCAAGTATCATATATACGCAGATGACACACAACTTTATTTATCCTTTCCACACAATAATGTCGCCAGTGCCTTAGAGATGATCAATGAAGACCTGGACTCATTATATGAAGTTTCAACTTCTCAGTGTCTCACAACAGTACTCTCTCACTTTACTTTCTGCTCGCCTCTTATACACCCTTGCCTTGATGAATACACTAAAGCAAAGATTTAACGAATTCAAAATTCGTGCCTGAGATTAATATTCGGAAATAGAAAATATGATAGAATCTCACATAAGCTATGTGAGTTAAAATGGTTGAAGATAAATAATCGCAGAAAGATGCGTAGCTACTGTCTATTTTATGATATTATAGTATTTAAAACCCCTTCTTATTTGTTCGAATAACTTGAATTTCGCTTCAATGTTCATAATATCGCCGTAAGAAATCGGAATCGCTTGACCCCTCCAGCACACAGGACGACCATGTTCAAGAGATCGTTCCAATACACCATTGTCAAATACTTAAATGGTCCCGGTCGCGCCTGTTGCGACTGTACCAGTAAACATGCCTTCAAACGCTACATTTTCACCATGCTCTATAACCAGCAAAGTTCCGCACAATAAGCTTGATATTTAATGTTAAAGCAGCGATGTGTATAAATGTATAATATCTTTTAAGATATATCTTCCTACTCCTTACCTATTTTTGTCTGTTATTTTATTGTCTATATGTTGTATTATTAACATTATAGTCAATTCCAAGGCACAGTGGAAGAACAGGGGATGTTTCGACATCCACTTGAACTTGTGTCTTGTTTTCCTTATCATAATAAATGTGATAATTTTTGTATTTCTCTTAAATCTAATGTATTAAATGAAAGGAAAATAAATATATACTATTATCATTAAATATTTGGCAAATTCATTTTTTTCTTTATGAAAATAATGATGAAAATTCCATTACTCAAGCTTCTTTTTTGCAAGTGTGTAGTTTACTATTTGCTACCGCGAATAGAATGGGGGGATCCAGGTGAGTGAAAATGATAATGGCATGGGGGTGGTTTTGAAGTGGGCCATAAAACGCCGAACCGCGTTTAAGTAAATTGTGCGGAAATTATGGAGGGGGCCGCGTCCCTCTAATCCATCTCCCTTATGTATATTTACGGTTCGGATCCACGTCAATTGCAGATCATGGTCGTTCTTACCACTTTCCAGAATTAGATTCTACTGATAGGTAAATACGAGTGCACTCAATATAATTCGCAGCTATAAAAATTGAGGCCCGATCACGTTCACATACAATTACATCAATTTAATTCACGATTTAAATATTTGATTAAAGTCGAAAGTCGATAGAAGCAAGAGAGAACTCTTGCTTCCTCTGAACAACAGAAATTTCCTAAATTTAAATTAAACATTTTTTAAATGATTGCAGATATGAGTCAAAACTATATGAGGACCCTTGAAGCCAAGGGATATAAGTGCACATTTTATAAAATTGGAGTTGCTAGTGTGGAGATTATTTTTTAGATACATTAAATCCTTTGTTGGCAACAGGATATTACTGAAATTGGTAAATAAAAGATAATTCTAGTTTTAAGTGCAAAGTGTTCTTAGTTTACTGTATTTTCTCAACTTTCAATTTTTTTCCAAATCTATTTGTATGCACTTGTATCCCTTGGAAGGGGGGAGGGGGGGGATTTTACTTAGTATCAATACTTTGTTTTAAAACAGTATTTTTAACATGTTTTTTTTTTAAATAATGAAATGAATATTAAATAAAACGTAATCTCATCTGAAGCTCATGAAAATGTTATCAAATTTTAATATCCTGCATATTTATTTAATTTCTTTAACTCTACTTTTGGCAACAATAAAAGATGAATGAGCTGCTTCTTAACTTTATAATAAATCAGTGTTTTATACGCGTGGCGCATGAAGTAAAATTTCGAGTTTAGATAAGCCGGAAAAGGCTTTTCTAGACTCGAAATTTTACTTCATGCTTAGTCTGGGAGTAGAAGACAAGCGTGACATTAATTACTTCAATAAAAATATATATGTTTAGCTTTAGCGATTTTTTTGTTCAAATTCACGATTATTTTAACTAGTTCACTAATTTCCACACATTTTGATTATTTATTCCATTCTAAATATTCTAATAGATAAATTAATAAATTTCAATATTTACGATTTCTGTTTTTTATAAGAGAAATTATAGAAATCTTGAAAGTACCTAAAATTTGACAAGTATATTTACATCCAACCTATAATTGGCAGAATATCACACAAATTAAGAAAATTGACGCTATTCAAACAAAGATCATATTGTAAACATTTATCAAAATTATGTAAAGTAAAAATTACGAGTAGTTACAAATATTTTCTTTTGTATAATTTTTACTTATATTGTATTTCAATTTACTATCATTTATTTGTTGTCCTGTAACTGAAATTTTTATTCTGTTGGTTAAATACGGAAATAAATAATAATAATATACATGTAAATGATTAATATAACGATATAATTCAGTTTTCATGGAATTAGGTCCTAACATTATTTTTCAAACATAAATTCTTCGAAATAAATAGAAATAAATACTTAAGGTACAAAATTCACCGGAAGTGACTTCAATTTTGAAATTTTAAATGAAACACCCTATATATTTTTTGGTTTTCGGGTACAGAATCTCATTTCACATTAAAATCAATTGTTAAAAAAAATTAAAAAATGCTAGTGTCATATATACTTTTTTTTTAATAATAGTTCATCTGGGTTTGCTGTGATTGCCCTAATATCTTTTGTTTCGTATCATAGACGTGTATAAAACAAATATTACCAACTTTTGGTAATTTGGCAAACAGATAAATGTAAATTGTAATTTGTTCGTTTTTTTTTTACATAACTCAATTTTTTAAATGGCGGCATAGCGGATCATTATGATTTTTTTAAAAGGTTAGCATACCACCTATCTAAATGTATTTATTTGAAACTGGGAAAAAACTAAAAAAAATATATACTTATTTAATTTGGTAACTGCGATATTTTTTAAACACATAGGCCAAGTTTAAATAATAATGAACTATCTAGTAGGCTATGTTTGGCATTTAAAACGATGGAATGAATGATAAATCAATAATCTAAAAAACAAAACTTGTTTTTATCTAAAAAATCCATTTTTGCGTGTATATTTTTGTGGCAACAATTTATTAAAATGTCTTACAATCAAACTGAAAAAGTGAATATGTTATTAATATATGAAGAATGTAGAAAAAATGTGTACATTTGAATAGGTGGTATATTAACATTTAAAAAAATCAAAATAATCCGCCATTTTGCCATTTGAAAAAATTGAGCTTTTTTTTTTAAACGATCGAATTACAATTTTATGGCCTTTGTTGGCCAAATAAGGAGGTAATATTTGTTTTGTACACGTTTATGATACGAAACAAAAGATATTAGGGTAATCACAGCAACATATATGCATTATCATTTTTTTTTTGAGAAACTCACAAGATTTGTATGTAAAATGAGATCCTATATCCGAAAACAAAAAAATATATAGGGTGTTTCATTTAAAATTTCAAAATTGATGTCACTTCCAGTCAAACCGGATGTGCTAGTAACCACTGAACTCTAAATTATTTTTAGTATAAATGTAGAAAATTTCAAATTGATGTGTCAATTAATAAATACACTGAAGGGGGTGATCCTGTTTTGTGTTACGACCGCTATATTGACAAATAAGAAATTTTTTAAATTCAATAATTATTTAAGTTTAATGAGTTTCCTTAATTGAAATAATTATAATTTAGTAATTTTTCTTGTTTTATGATAAACTCTGTTTAAATAAAAAGGAACCTGTTTTATCAAAAGAAAAACGTGTTGGTTTTGATAAAAAAAGAAATAAAAATTAAAAATATAAACATTTCCATAACAACCCTGCCGCTAACAGAAAAATATCCTTTTATTTCATTATCCTGTTTTTTAAGACTCATGGGGGGGGGGGGGGAGATTGATACCCTGAATCTAAATATTACGAAATCTAAACGTAAGTAAGTTATACAGGAGATTTGTCTTTTAAGTGTAAATATTTCGTTGCGTGTGCTGTAAAATTTCAGACGTTCATTTTTTTAAGAGTTTAATTTGAATATTTAAAAAATGTAATTAAAATAAAATCACTTCATATGATTCACTTATTATTATATTATATCATTATAACATATCAATTGATTGTATTTTTATTATTTTTTTTAAATGTTTTATTATGTTTCATCAAGTGATCAATTAGAAACAAGTTAAAGATGTTAAATGTGAATTTCTAACGAGTGTTTCCACGCATTGATTAAGCATGAAATAAAATTTCGAGTTTAGAAAACCCTGAAAATTTTCAGGCTTTTCTAAACTCGTGAAATTTAAAATATACTGCTACATCAGTATTAAAAATAAACTGCTAAAGCAGAATTAAAAATATACTGCTAAACATACACAAAAATCTACTGGTTAACAAAAGTATTATAATTTCGCAACAATATATTCAATATTAATTTCAATATTTTAAAATGTTATTGTATATAAATATTCGGAGTTTCACATTAAATCAGTGTTTAACACATCTGGCGCACGAATTAAAATTTCGAGTTTAGGAAAGCCTGAAGCAAAGCGGAGCAGCCAAACCACATTTTAAGGCTTTTCTATATTCGAAATTTTACTTTATGCTTAAACTTCTTGTTTAAAACCCTTGTTAAATAATCTAATAAAACACTGATAACTGACTTCAAGGTTCTCTTTAATGTGGCCCCGACCCAGTGCTGAGGAATACTGAACATTTCTGACTATATCAAGCCAATATGTGAAAACTATTAATAGATTCGATAGCTAACGCCATCTAATGCTCCATAGTGGCATCGTCAATGACACGAATGCACAAAGTGCATATACAGGTCACTGTTTCGTCTATGAACGAGCTAAACCAGAAAACAAATTTCAAAATTGAATTTGTGTTCAGCATTCCGGCAGCGGATACTCACAGACGTGTTTCGGACTTCAAGGTCCTCTTCAGTGTGGTCCCGACCAAGCAGAGTTTAGCTCGTTCGTGGACGAAACAGTGACCTGTATATGCACTTAGTGCATTCGTGTCATTGACGATTCCACTACGGGGAGCATTAGATGGCGTTAGCTATCGAATCCATTAATAATTTTAATATATTTATTGTTTTCAAATGAAAAGAATTACTTTTTTTTCCTTGAAAATTGTATTTAATCTTGACGATGTCTACATGTTTTTTAATTGGATATTTTTAGCATTTACAAAAGAATTATTTTATTCTCTAACAAGTTTTTAAGTTTATTGTGAAACTTTATCCATTTCGATCGCTCGATTTTCATTTTTCCAACGAAAAACAAATGTTCTTCTTTAATAAGCTCGTTATAAATTTCATCAAAATTTAAATTCTATTCTATATAAGGTTTGTTTCATATAAAACACAAAGCTTCTTATGTTTTAAAAATTATACACACCTTCGTCACTTTTAAACAGGGTTTTCATAAAAGGTTTTTTTCTCTTTTTTTACAAAGCGTGTTTTATTATTAATATGTGTAGTTAAACAAAAAAATCCCAGTATATATTTCTTGAATTATATAATTATATGGTTAAAAAATAATTAATATCGCATAAATAAAAAATAAATGCGGAGGTAAAATAAATTACTTTCAGTGAAGTTTTATAATGACCGCAATCATTTATTTCCGTCTCTCATATATACATGCAGGGCATTCTCTCCATATATCCACCCTTCTGCTGTTTATGAAAAATATGCTGCAGGCCATATTTCCCCCGTTATTTTTTTGTTTTCGGGGTGAGGTGCATCGGGAGGTCAGGAGGCAATTAATAGCGGTGCGAAAAAGCTGCGCTGCCATATTTTCGCAATTTTTCACCGTGGAAATTTATGGGTGATTTATCACGAGGGCGGTTTGTGTTGGGCTAATTATTGCGGCGCTTAAGCAGGCAAAAAAATGAGCGGGATATAAAATCGGAATTTCTCGCTTCCTGCAGCCTGTGGAATTTTAATTTTACCGAAAATATTCACATCGCTCGTCGCAAATATTCACGTTTTCTTGAAGATATCTTAGAAAAATACAGAACCTACAGTATTTGTGACTTTAAAACAATCAAAACATTAAAAGTGCCGAGATTCTTCACGCAATCTACAACAAATTTGTCTTACAAAGACTAAATCAAACATTCATTGAAACAACTCCTTGTTGTTTTACTAGTCATTGTAAAACAAATTTGTTGTAAATTGCGTAAAGAATCTCGGCACTTTTAATGTTTTGATTGTTTTAAAGTCACAAATACTGTAGGTTCCGTATTTTTCTAAAATAACTTCAAGAAAACGTGAATATTTGCGACGAGCGATGTGAATATTTTCGGTAAAATGACAATTCCACAGGCTGCAGGAAGCGGAAATTCTGATTTTATATCCCTCTATTTTGAAGTATTCTACAATACTTGGCAATGTCATGCATACGTATGTTTAAAATAATAAACAAATTTGTTGTTGATTGCGTAAAGAATTGCACTGTTAATGTTTTAAAGTATTCTACAACCAAGTATTGGCAATTTCATGCATACCTATGTTTAAAATAATCATTGACGTAGCCAAAGGAGTGCCCGGGTCACCCTTTAACTCGGAGAAATCACAAATTTTAAGATATAAGCAAAATAAATCAATATATAAGTGTTTTTACCAGTTTTTGAATCAATTAAGATACATTGTGTCCAAAATTTACAACTTTAAAGAAGATCTTGTAAATTAATCAAAAACCAGAACCATTAATTGAATTGACGTTAATTAATGGTATATTATAGTTTTGCGGTTGTAGATAATAGCTGTCCATTCATGATCATATTCCATAGGGTGTTGCGAAGGGACCGCATACAAATTTGCGGACAAGGGTAAATCGGTGTGGCCAGAGCGACACGTGTCCACTGAAACTTCAGCCTGCCGACCATGAAATCTCACTACCGCAACCCCAAGAAAACGGATGTGCCTAATTACTCGTACTTGTAACTCTATCATAAATTAATAGTACAATTAATAATACAATTTTTCAAGAATATTTACACTGCGTTCAACTAAAATATTGTGGATTCATGGTTTTATTATTTTAATAAATTAATAAATAAAATATTTCTGATTTTCAACTTTTGGTATTTATTTTCACTACAATTGTTTCGCTACGCTGTAGCTTCTTCAAGTGAAGAATGTTAATGATGTTATTTACAGACAAATTTAAATTATGTATTGACAGTTTTATGACATGGAAGTGGAGCGAGGATCTTTTCTCAGCCTGAACAGTGGGAAGTTGGAGAGCTCGATCTATTGGTTCATCAAGAGGCCTAATGAATGTTTTTTTATTTATTTCCAGGTTTTCCATAAGGTTTAATTTTCTTCCTTTGCTGGCGATGTGGAGGATTTTAAATTCTTTGTTGAAAGGGTGGTGTTCTTCTTTTAAATGATTAGGTTCACCTCAACCTTATCATTTAGGAATGCGTTATGGTGATCATTAATTCGTTCCTCAAATGCTCTCCCTGTTTGTCCAATAAGGTCAAAAAAGAACACCACCATTTCAACAAAGAATTTAAAATCCTCCATATTGCCAGCAAAGAAGGAAAATTAAACCTTATGGAAAACCTGGAAATATAAATAAAAAAACATTCATCGGGCCTCTTGCTGAACGAACAGATCGAGCTCTCCAACTCTGAGTAAAGATCCTCGCTCCAGCCCCATGTCATAAAGCTGTGTTTATATAATGTAAATTTGTTTGTAAATAACATCATTAACATTCTTCAATTGAAAAAGCTACAGCGTAGCAAAACAATTGTAGTGAAAATAAATACAAAAAGTTTAAAATCAGAAATATTTTATTTACTAATTTATTAAAGTAATCATGGATTTTCAAAAATTAAGTGCCTCAGTAATCAACGACATGGTTTTATTATTTTTTTCTATTGTTTCAGATGGCAATTTTTATGTGTTTCGATCATTAATTTTAAAAGAAGGACAAAAGACATCCTGATTTCGATGTGCACCCGGAAATGTTTAGTGCGTTGACCAATATGTGGAAGTGTTTGTGCGGTTGTGTAGATCCAGAAGAGAATAAATATGTTTTCCCTGGATAAGTTCATGTTTGTCTGTATGGTGTTCTTCATCTCTGGTGAGTATTCTTGTTACAAACTTTTCATTTTTTCAAAAATACACATTAACAATCGTAATTAGCTATTGTACGAGGGGTGATCAAAAAGTTAAGTTAGACAGCCTGCAATGAAACGTGTACATTTTGTAACCTTACTTTCTGATCACTCCTCCCCAAGAAAAATTCCCGGTAAGTACAAGGAAATCACATTATTATTACTAATGTGATTTCCATGTACTTACAGGGAATTTTTCATTTAGGTATAAATATCCCGATGATTAAGGTGTTTCGGAAATATTCAGGATTTCGTTGTTTTTATAAAAGTATTCAATTTGAAGCTTCTAAGGAGTGTTTCCTCTCCTTGGTTAAACGTAAAGTAAAATATCGAGTTTATTAAAAAAAAGCCTTAGTCATAATGATATCTTAATCCATCTTACGACTTTAACCCATTAAGCGCCATTGATGCTGTAACGCGACATTATTTTTTTGTTATTATATTATTAAATAATACAATGTACTATTTGCTCTGACTTATGAATGTGTGAAAAAAATGAAAATATTTTGTTATTTAAATATTTCGATTGTTACTCATTTAAAAAAATATGATTTCGGTGTATTTCTAACTTTACAAAATTTCAATGTTTTATGCGCGTGTCGCATGAAATAAAATTTTGAGTTTAGAAAAGCCTGAATCAGAAGTAAAATTTCGAGTTTCGAAAAGCCTGAATAAGAAGTAAAATGTTGAGTTTAAAAAAAACCTGAAATATTGATTTAGTAGCTACGCGCTACTCGACCAAAAAAAAATTTTAGGCTTTTTTAAACTCAAAATTTTACTTTATGCTTAACCAAGTAGTGGAAACATTTGTTAAAAGCTTCAAATGTGACGCTTTTAAAATGTTAATTCTAACAAATGCAAATGAACAGTGTATACATCGGGATATGTATACTTATAAAAGAAAAGAACCCTATATTTATGCACGTATAACAGAAAAATGATATTTTTAAACGTTTAAATATTATTTTACGTAAATGAGCAAATGTTAGTTTTTGATAATTAATAGGAAGTAACGCAATCTAAACTAAATTAAACTTTAGGTACCGTACGCCGGATGCGACCCCGCATCGTATTACCCTAATGTAACTTTAAATTGAAATATGGATATCAATTAAGAAAAGGGGTAGCTCTAAGCCGCAATTAGCGACGATTAATTCTGCCCTTATTAACGGGGGGTTATTTTCAAAACACACACTATTTCGGACTCGCTTTTAATTAATTTAACTAGCACCTTTATAATATTTTATTAATCAATTACAAAATTGTTAGTCCAAGGGTTAAGTGCACAACTAATTAATCATATAAATTTCTATAATGAAGTTCTTAAGTGATATCGGGTACGTTCTTCTTATTAATCACTTGGTAAAAAAAATTTAAAAATATATTTGTTTTGTACAAAACCAAAAATTCTTGAGTGATTTAATATAATAAAAAAAGAAAAATGTAAATTTAAAACTATTTGAATTCGGGAAAATAAACTTACTCTTCTTATAGTTTGCACACTTTAAACATAACATATAAAAATTGTTTGCATTTTACACGAATTTTCGTAATTTTATATATTATAATAAAAAAAGTCCATCGTTGCACTTCCCCCGTCATTTAAACAATTGACAATTGACATACTAATTGATTTCACTTTAAACAATTGGTTGAAGATTTTACTTGAAGTCAGTGATTTATACGCGTGGCGGATGAAGTGAAATTTCGAGTTTAGAAAGGCCTGAAATTTTGGATTTGCCGGGCGCTACTCGCTTCGCTCGAAATTTTACTTCATGCCTAATCTGGGAGTGGAAACCCTTGATGATCAATCAGAAACTCATTTTGCAGTTTCCTTTATTGTAAAAGTGCTGCCTGATGAAGCCACTGGGGGGTGTCAACTAGTAAATGGTAAAATCTTAACTAAGTGCGTTATTTACTAAAGTGTAGAGTTGTATTTTTTTATTATTCAAATTTGTCTAAAGCTGTCTGAAGTTCAATCAATAACGTTTAACTTGTATTTAAAGTCGTTTTTTATTAGTTTACTTACTAAGCTTTATTTTTAGGTACTTGGACAATAGTTCGATTTTATTTCATCCCTAAATAAAACGAGATTAGTTCATTTTCTCTGACTTTTATTGAAATTTATGTTTCAAATTATTTTGTAAAGATTTTAAAAAAAATGCTGAAAAATTGTAAACACTAAATGTCGTCTAAAACACAAATAACACACAAAAATGCCTTTATTTCTAAATTTGAACAAACAATAAAACATCAGCTCTATTTTATATCATAAACTTTACAATAAATGATACTGTAAAATAAGTTTATGATTGATTGTCTAACGAGGGTTTCCACTCCCAGATTAAGCATGAAGTAAAATTTCGAGTTTAGAAAAGCCTGAAAATTTGGCTCGGGCGCGTAGCGAAGCGAAGCGACCGAGCCAAATTAGGCTTTTCTAAACTCGAAATTTTACTTCATGCGCCACGCGTATAAAACGCTGATTTAATGTGAAATGGTCTATAACCATGTTCAAACACAATAAATTATGCATGAAGTAAAATTTCGAGTTTAGACAATTTTGATTTAAAGGGCGCGACTCGCTTTGCTCGCTCGCCCCGGCAAATCCAAATTTTCAGGCTTTTCTAAAATTTACTTCATGCTTAATCTGGGAGTGGAAACCCTTGATGATCAATTATAAACTTATTTTGCAGTTTCGTTTATTGTAAAAGTTATGACACAAAAATAATACAGTTGGTGTCTGATGCTGCCCGATGAAGCATCACTGGGGGGCGAAACAATTGTTATAGTGTCAACTAGCAAATAGTAAAATCTTAACTAAGTGTGTTATTTACTAAAGTGTAGAGTTGATGTTGTTTTTTTTTATTCAAATTTAAAACAATCTCAAATTCGTGTGCACTGTTTGTGTGTTACTAAACTTATGCCAATTTGCACCGGCTCTTGTTTTACCTACCATGGCTAACTTTAATCGACGGATTTCTCGGGCTCTGATTAAGTATTTTGATTATTAAACACGGCTAACCTTCATCGCCGGATTTCTATTGCATCGTCAACTGATTTATCAATCCACCACCATAGAGAAATAATGAATATAGCACGCGTTTTTCTAGGAGATTCTAGGAAATTTAGTTTTTATTTTGGTGTTTCTTTTTCGTCGTACTATTGTGAATAGCAGAAACAAATGAGCGAGATGAATACATAACCTATGTTTCTATATTTAAAATTATTGTAGATGAGACACTCAAAAATGAGGGAAAAATCATCATGAGATTTCGTTTTATTTATAACTTAAGTTCAATAAAAAAAAACAATTCAATGTTTGTCCAAAAATAGGGTCAATGACATCTGATGGGTTAAAAAACATAATGCCTGTTCAAATAGTTGTAATAAATGTAAGACATTAAAAAAAAATCAAACAAATATACGATAATTAATTAATAATAATATTAATTTTTATAAATATTTGTACATAATAACATGTTTACACAAGTCAAATAAGTAGCTAATTAATTAGAATACACATATAAATTAGGAATAAAATTGATAATACAAAATAAGTTAAAGAGGTATTAAATTAATAAATACATTTAGACATATACAGGGTGGGCCACGAATTACGCCCATTAAAAGTTTTCGGGATGCCAGACAAAGGAAAAATTTGAAAAAATTCTACATTGCACGGTTGAATGCGATCACCTCATGGAAAATATTTCGACTTTCTATCACTTCCGGTTGTACCAGAAATGGCTACCAACTTTGTTATATTAAAAAGAACATCCTATATATTAATTTTTTTTTAGATTCCCCGTTCAATTATCTACCCTCTTATATGAATTTATGTCCACTTAACTCTTACAGTTTTTGAGTTAAAAATTTATTTGTCAAATATTGACCTCAAATAGACGTTTTGAAAAATGCCTATAACTTCTAGTAAGGACAAGATAGACAGACGAGCGGCATCTTAAATTGTTACTTATAGATCCCTCTAGAATTAAAAAAATTGACATCTGTCAATTTTGACCATAGGTATTTCAAAAATGTCAATATTTCAGTGCCCACTTAAAAACATTATAATTCAATGTTTTCAAATGGAATGACCAATATTTTATCTCATATGGTGATTGGCAAGACAATTTGCAACATAAAAGTATTATGTCTCCCTATATCTAGAGAAAGTAGTTTTTGAGTTATTTCGAAATTTCTTTCCTCCCAGAATGCTTGCACAATTGAATAATTCCTGTACTATTCACACGTGCACCATAGTAGGCTACTGTCAATATTCGCTGAACCGAATCTGTCAATATTTTTGAACGCTCCGTTCGAGTAATATTAAAATGAATAAGTATACCAATCAAGAAATTATGAATTTATTCGTCATACATGATCAGTGCGACAGAATTGTTGAGAGAACTTGCAGAATTTTCAACAAAACTTACCCACACTTACCGCCGATAGATAGAAGAAAATTTAGAAGACTGGAGTCAAATTTTGTATAATTTGGAAAACTAAACGCAGAAAAAAATCAACCAAAGCCAATAACGCAGAAGGAGGAAGTTCAAGTGAATGTTTTGGCTTATTTTCAAGCAAATCCACGCGCATCCACCCGTAGTTGCCAGGAGGATTTGGGAGTAAGCAGAACATCACTGCGAAGAATTTTGAAAATATATCGTATGCATAATTATAAATTTAATTTGGTGCAAGAATTATTTCCTCAAGATGCAGTGAACAGGATTGATTTTTGTGAGTTTTTGTTAGTTAAAAATCAAGAAAACAATGACTTTTAAAAAAAAATTATTTGGACCGACGAATCAAATTTCTCTCGTGAAGGTATTTTCAATAGAAAAAACAATCACATGTGGTTAACTGAAAATCCACATGCAACGCTTGTACATAAATCCCAACACAAATTTAGTTTCAACGTATTTTGCCTTTTGATGGACACGCGTGTTACTTTTTATTTGTACCACGAAAGATTAAATAGTGGTAGATATATACAAATTTTAAGAAATTTTATAGAGAATTTTTTGGATGAGCTTTCTTTGAATTTAAGGATAAGTTCATGGTATCAGCTCGATGGAGCCCCAGCTCATTGCACACACGAAATATCGCAGCAACTGACGAATATGTTCGAAGATAGATGGATTCGAAGGTTAGGTCCGTGGAACTGGCCCGCTAGATCTCCAGATCTTACTCCACTCGCCTTTTTTCTTTGGGGTCGTATAAAAAATAAAGTTTATGCCACTGTCGTCAATACCCGAGAAGAATTGGAAGCAAGGGTGCGAGCTGCAGTCGCAGAATTAAGTGCTGAAGAAATTAGGCGAGCAACAACAGAGGGTGTCGCAACACGTGCTGCACAGTGCTTATACGTTAATGGTCATCATTTCGAACAATTGTTATAACTTTTTTTTCTGTTCTTGCATTTAATTATTTGTTTTAAAATTACTTTATTTCAATCTTTTTGCTTTTGTTTTGTTTGTAAGTTGTAAGTGTGGATAAGTTTCGTTGAAACAACAATTCTGTCGCACTAGCCATATATGACGAATAAATTCATAATTACTCGATTGCTACACTTATTTATTATAATATTACTCGAAGTGTTCAAAAATATTGACACGTTGGAAACGAATTTTTCTAGATTCGGTTCAGTGAATATTGACAGTAGCCTAGTATGGTGCATGTGTGAATTGTACAGGAATTATTCAATTGTGCAAACATTATAGTTATAGGCATTTTTCAAAACGTCTATTTGAGGTCAATATTTGACAAATAAATTTTTAACTCAAAAACTGTAAGAGTTAAGTGGACATAAATTCATATGAGAGGGTAGACAATTAAACGGGGAATCTAAAAAAAATTTATATATAGGATGTTCCATTTAAAATAACAAAGTTGGTAGCCATTTCCGGTACAACCGGAAGTGATAGAAAGTCGAAATATTTTCCATGAAGTGATCGCATTCAACCGTGCAATGTAGAATTTTTTCAAATTTTTCCTCTGTCAGGAACCCCGAAAACTTTTAATGGGCGTTATTCGTGGCCCACCCTGTATATATATCACATACAAAAAGACATAAATTATCAATAACAAAATAAGTAAAAAAAGTATATTATTGGCGTCGCTACGATTAAGCATATCTGCTGATGTCACTTAGAAATTCCTTTGAGTTAAAGTATGCTTTAGTAATAAAAATGTATTTTAATTTTAGTTTAAATTTCTATACTTGTAATCGTTTCTGGTAAGGCATTGTAATAATGTAAAGAATAAAATCGTGTTCCTGTCCACGATTTTTTCAGACGATTGTGGATGAGACATAGATTATTTTTAAACCTTTTATTGTATGTGTGTATATCCTGGTGCCTCTCAAATTCATGCAAGTGACTTTTTGCGTAGATGAGACACTCCATGATATACAAACAAGGCAAAGAAAGCACTTTAAGCTCTTGAAAGAGTGGTTTAGTATTATCGTGGTAACCTGCCGCCAACAATGTATGTACGGCTTTGCGCTGAATACCAAAAATTCGATGTCCCCACACTATGAGCCCATAACGCAAATGAGATTCGAAGGAAGCATGGTAGACCGTTTTTAGGACATCACCAGACACCTCATTATTGAGCCTTCTTAATAAATAGACCGCCGTATTTAGGTTATTACATAGTTGGTTACCACGTTCTGACCAAGTAAGTTTTTGATCCACATATATACCTAGGAATTTCACTGATTCTGAGTAGTAAGCTACACGTTCTATGTAACGTAGTGTAAAAACTATATTCACTGTCTTGTTTAAGTTTATCTTTAATTTATTTCCTTCGAAATATTCATTAGTCTGAAGCAAAGCCCGACGATTTTTCTCCATACTGTCCTCCTCAGAAATACCTATACTACTAATGGTAGTATCATCAGCGTATAAAATTGCTTTACTCTCGTGAATTACTGATAGTTAACGTAGATAAGAAAAAGGAGAGGTCCAAGAACTGACCCTTGCGGGACACCCTCGTTACTCGAGGAGTACTCTGATGCTTCATTATTGCACGACACATATTGAATTCTGTCTGATAGGTATGTGGATATTACGCTGACTGCTTTAGGATATAAGCCATAAATATAGAGTTTTCTGAGAAGTACAGCATGTGAGATGGTGTCAAAGGTCTTGGACAAGTTAATGAATGTGGCATGCAAGCATTTGCTACTTTCAAAACCATTTATGCATCCGGACTTAGGAGTTTGTGTCCGGATGCATAAATGGTTTTGAAAGTAGCGAATGCTTGCATGCCACCACATTCATTAACTTGTCCAAGGCCTTTGACACCATCTCACATGCTGTACTTCTCAGAAAACAGCTGATATAGTGGATTTTTTACTTCTAAAACCGTGTTGGTTATTTTGAAAGTAATTTCCTTTAAAATAATCAGTTAATTAAGCAGCCAAAATTTTCTTAAATATTTTTGATACAATTGGTAGGATAGAAATTGGACGGTAATTATTTAAATCGTCTGGGCTACCTTTTTTTAGAACGGGTATTACTTTGGCTATTTTAAGCGATTCAGGAAATGTTGCTGTCCTAATGCACAAATTAAAAAGCTTTATCAGCGGTGTTATAATATCTTTAAGGTATTTAATAATGTCAGAAGATATACCATATGAATCTCTAGAATTACCGGTTTAAATCTATTGCACGATAATAAACGTTGTGAAGTTAGTATATCGCGCTAACTTCACGACGTTTATTATCGTGCAATTTGTTATTGTTTATTGTGTTTGATTGGAATGTTAATAACTCGAAATCGGGTGAATAAGTATTTAAAGTTTTCGAAGGATTTTAGCCACAATACTTAATCATGGCTAAAGTCCTGTCGTGCAGTGATATGATATTTTGGAATATCCGGTAAGGATACTTAAATTTTATTTACAGCCAATCAAAGTTTATTGATTGATGTTGATTTGATATTCTGTTGATTTTTTATAATTGTTTCAAAGAAAACATTTTCCTAAAATCATTGGTTTTATTGCATAATTTCAACTTTGGCTTAACATCTTAAGAAAATGTGCTGTGACAATTTATTGTCTTCAAAGCAGATGTAAGTGCAATCAATTTTAAGTAAGTTCTGTGAATTTCATGTGTATTGTATAATACTTTGAGTTTTGACAAACGTTTTAACAAAATAAATCCGTCAATCACTTTTATTCTGAAATATAAACTTTGATATTATATCTTGGAAAATTGAATCGAGATATCCACTCCTAGTTTCAGCATATTCATCAAAAGCTTTTCAGATCCCCAGGGGGGATCGGATTGAATAGGAAAATAAGATACGCGATAGTAGTGCCGCTAGGTGAGCAGCTGGTTGAACTACATTTTGTAAAACCAAACAGCCTACTTGCGATTAATGACAATATTTAAAATTTAATAAAATATAATATATTTTAATAAATTACAAATATAACATCAACATGTTATACATCAATGAAAAAGGAAAAAAGTAACCAATTTATTAATAGCACAGCCAACTATAAATTCTATCTAAAAAAATATAACTTGGTGCTGTATCTCTTTTATTAATGAAGGTAGAGAAAATCTGTTAATTGCATTTGATTCTCCTCGAAACAGTAAAGTTTTTCTATCTCTTCTAATAACCGAGATTCTCTATAGTAACATCCAATTTGTGCTACCATGTAGTGTCCGCAGACACACATTTATCAAAAATAGTCTTAATGGGGACCTTAAACCGGATATTTTACCAATCATTTTCGATTTAAAAAAATCATGAAAACAATGATTTCGTATCTTACAGGGTGGCTCATAAGTCGCGACGAAGTTTTAGTTAGTTAATATTCTTTGATTCTTAAATTTTTTCAATTATTTGTACCTTATAAAAATTAACAAATCAATTTCACAACTATTATATTAATTAATATATTTCATAAATTTGACATTAAGTTTAGAAGTTGTAAAAATGTGTTGTTTATCTTCCTTAGCCTATTTCCCTTCCTCCATCTATTTTATCCTTATGTTCCCATATGACTTAACTACAGGGTGTCTACGGTAAACCGTTCGTTAAAAGTTTATGGGGTTGCCGTTGCACTAAAAATTTGAAAAAAATCCTCGACGTACGGTTGAATCAGTTCTCCTCATGTGAAATATTTTCAACTTTATATCACTTCCGGTTCCACCGGAAGTTGTACCAAGTTTGTTATTTTAAATAGAATACCCTATATATTACTAACTTTTTGGATTCCTCGTTTAAATTACAACTTATTTTATTCGAACATATGTACACTTATCTCTAATAGTTTTCAAGCAAAAAAAATATTTCTAAAATTTTGACCTCTAAAAGGCATCTTGAAATCTATCTGTAACTTCTCTTAAGTGTAAGATAAAAATATGATTTATATCTCGACTTGTACCTAGAGGATGCCTCTATGAGTGTAATAATTGGAAACTGTCAATTTCGACAATAAGTGTTCTTAAAATGTCAATATCGAAGTGCCCTCTTCAATATCTCGTAGTTCAATTTTTTTAAATGGAATGACCCATTTTTTATCACGAGGTACGATTCGAGGGAAGATTTCCTACAAAAAAGTATTAACAACTATACTTCTAAAGCAAGTGGTTTTCGAATTATTTCGAAGATTCGTTTTTCGTCGCATTTATGCAGGGAATAATGCGCGCATAAGTCGCAACTGAATTTTAGTAGGCAAGTAGTAATGCTATTGTTTTGTCGCGTATGTAATGCGAAATGTCAAATAAAAAAAACAATTAGTACAAAGTTATACAGAAATCAACAAAATGAATAAATACACCTATCAACAAATTATCAATTTATTCTTTATACATGGCAACTGCGATAGAATTGGTACTCGAACATGTAGAATATTTAATGAAACGTATCCACATTTGCCGCCGATGAATAAATACAACAAGATTTAGAAGATTAGAATCAAATTTTGTTAAATTGGCAGTTGCCATGTACAAAGAATAACTTTGATTAAAAAACACTTAGAACCTTTCTTCAATACTTTATTTTGTAACCAAATGTACATTTCGGACATTTCGGACACGAAGTGTCCATTATCAATGGTTTGATACTAATACGTATTAGTATCAAACCATTGATAATGGACACTTCGTGTCCGAAATGTACATTTGGTTACAAAATAAAGTATTGAAGAAAGGTTCTAAGTGTTTTTTAATCAAAGTATAATTATCTTCAAGTAACTCAATCAATCCAAATACAAAGAATAAATTTATAATTTGTTGATTTGTGTAATTATTCATTTTGTTGATTTCTGTAAAACTTTGTACTAAATATTTTTATTATTAGACATTTAGCAATACAATCGCGACAAAACAGAAGCATACTACTGGCCTACTAAAATTCAATTGCGACTTATGTGCGCATTATTCTGCATATATGCGACGAAAAACGAATTTTCGAAATAATTCGAAAACTACTTGCTTTAGGAGTATAGTTTTAAATACTTTTTTGTAGGAAATTTTCCTCCCAATCGTACCATGTGATAAAAATTGGGTCATTCCATTTAAAAAAATTGAATTACTAGATATTGAAGAGGGCACTTAGATATTAACATTTTAAGAACACTTATTGTGAGCATTGACAGTTTCCAATTAATTTACTCATAGAGACGTCCTCTAGGTACAAGTAGAGACATAAATCATATTTTTATTTTATTCTTAAGAAAAGTTACAGTCAGATTTCATGATGCCTTTTAGAGGTCAGAATTTTATAAATATATTTTTTTCTTTAAAACTATAAGAGATAAGTGTACATATGTTTGAATAAAATATGTTGCAATTTAAACGAGGAACCCAAAAAGTTACTAATATATAGGGTGTTCTATTTAAAATAACAAACTTGGTGCTACTTCCGGTGGAACCGGAAGTGATATAAAGTTGAAAATATTTCACATGAGGAGAACTGATTCAACCATATGTCAAGGATTTTTTTCAAATTTTTAGTGCAACGGCAACCCTATAAACTTTTAACGAACGGTTTAGCGTAGCACCCTGTATAAGTATAATAAATGTGTTAATTGTACATTATAGTTCAATAAAAGTAAAAATAGAAAAAAAGAAAGGAAAACATTAGTGCAAAAATGAGGGCTCTAGACAGTAAGAGCTGTTATGAATCATGCCATGGAGAGAGCTCAGCAGTGCGAAGTTGAAAACAGAAGATATTTAAAATATGTTATCTTTCATTCATAATGTAAAATGATCTCCAAGTTGTGTTTTTTATAAGCCATAAACGATTAATGGTAAAAATCAAAGAAATATTAACTAAAACCCCGTCGCGACTTACGGACCACCCTGTATTACATACGAGGAAAGTAATAATGTCCTCCACCATTGTTTAGTTGATTGATTGAGTTACGTGAAGATTAAATTAATTTGACGAATAAAGCTCTAATAACCTTTCTTTGTACGTTTATTTAAATTACCAAATGTACATACATTTCGTGTTAATCCATTGATAATGGTAATTTTGTGTCCGAAATGTATGTACATTTGGTAATTCGAATAAACGTGTGAAGAAAGGTTATTAGTGCTTTATTCGTCAAACCATTATTTAGGTTTAGCATTTCTGATAGGTGGGTGATAATTTTCTTTTCACGTTTCTCTCCCGACCCCTTGGGAGTCGTAAATTGAAAACGCACGATACTCACACACATACACAGAAGAGGGGACAAAACCCGTGAAAGGGTAGAATGGGCTGTGTCGTGACCCAGAAGTCGGCCGATACCTTTTCACCACGTGATTTACGACGGCATTACTTATTTAAATCCGGCGATAATGGCCTGTGGCATGTTTGCACATGTTTATTAGTTAAATAAATATGTATTAAGAGTGCAATATTGAATGTTTTATGTGCGGCCGAAAGAGCGCGCACGCGAGATTACCGCGATATTTATTAAACCTATTTCTGCATATATTGTGTGATATAGGTACATAAAAATGAATGATGTGTATTATGTATAGCTAGATGGTTAATTTTAAGGCTGCCAGGCGTTGTATATAAAAGTTTTACATCAAAAATGTATTGTAGAATTATACACAGCAGAGAAAAAATTGTGGTGTGTTCATCATAGCACTTTCCCCTTCATTTAAACAAATAATATACAAAACTTGTTCACTTGTCAACTGGTAAAAGACCATTTCACATTAAATCAGCGTTTTGTACGCGTGGCGCATGAAGTAAAATTTCGAGTTTAGAAAAGCCTAATTTGGCTCGGTCGCTCCGCTTCGCTACGCGCCCGAGCCAAATTTTCAGGCTTTTTTAAACTCGAAATTTTACTTCATGCTTAATCTGGGATTGGAAACCCTCGTTAGACGATCAATCAGAAACTTATTTTACAGTATCATTTTTTGTAAAATTTATGATGTAAAATACAGCTGATGTTTTATTGTTTGTTCAAATTTAGAAAAAGAAGGCATTTTTGTGAATTATCTGTGTTTTAAACGACATTTAGCGTTTACAATTTTTCAGCATTTTTTTTTTAAATGTTTACAAAATAATTTGAAACATACATTTCAATAAAAGTCATAAAAAAAGAACAAATCTCGTTTTATTGAGGGATGGAATAAAATGGAACAATTGTGCAAGTACCTAAAAATAAAGCTTAGTAAGTAAACTAATAAAAAACGAATTTAAATACAAGGTAAACGTTATTGATTGAACTTCAGACAGTTACTGACAAAATTAAAATTTTACAATTCATTTTAGTAAATCTTATAGATTTGTAAGTAGTAGTTACATTCCTTTATCTTCTCTGTTTTATTTGAATTTCTAGATGTAATAAAAAACGAATTTAAATACAAGTTAAACGTTATTTATTGAACTTTAGACAGCTTCAGACAAAAGTAAAATTTTAAAATTCATTTAAATAAATCTTATAGATAGAATAGAATAGAATAGTATTTATTTCTCAATACAAACTTACACAAATGTTACATTGTAGCGAGAAAATTGTCAGTTTCAGTTACATATGTATATAAACACACACATGATACTTAAAATAACTATTATGTTTACAGCGTTGCATAAAACTCTGCCAAGGAATAGAGTTCAATAGAACATAGCCACGCATGTAGTTTACTTTTCATGATATTATATCGAGTTGTTTCTTTTTTTTCTTTTGGTAACAAGTTAAAAATCTTAATGCTAGAGTAAAACGAACCCCTTTCATACACTGTTAGCCTATGTTTCGGTAAGCGATAAACTTGACCATGTCTCTAGTATTACGACTATTTTCCATAACATTTCCACTGAACTTATGCTTATTACGCCAAAGAAATTTGACACATTCGAATATGTATAAGCCATATAGCGTAAGGAGGCAATTACTACGAAAAATACCTCTGCAGCTCTCGCGGTACTTGAGTCCATACAGTATTCGAACGGCTTTTTTTTGTAAAATGAATACTCTAGTAGCATCTGTACTACTACCCCAGAATATAATACCGTATCTAAGATGCGAATATATCACTAATTGTTTGATTTGAGTTATGTGGAGTATTTAATCACAATGAAAAAACTGTTTTTATTCCTTACTTCACTTTTATTTTTATGTGTTAGATGTACATTTCGAGTGCTAAGCACTCATTATCAATAACTAATGCTCTTACAAACTAGGTGCGCAATTATATATACCTGAACAAAAATGGTGGAAACGGAAAAACCTAAATATAATTACATTTGTGTCGCAAGGTTGAATAACATTAAGGGGATTACATTATGGACTGTTGAGGGGATTACGATTTTTCGGGTTTTTCAAGAGATTTAAGAGTGGATTGTCTAACGGGCTTAAATCGAAATTCAATAATTTATCTTTCTGTTTGTGCATTTCTATGGCCTCCAACATATTTAATCGGAAATGTGATGATTGTTTTAGTAATTTAATATTATGTTTCGAAAAAGAATGTCCTGTCTTTAAATTATGGTCAGCTAAAGCGGATTTATCTATGTTTCTATTTTTGACGTGGTATATGTGTTCTTTGAATCTTTTTAACAAATTCCTTTGGGTTTGGCCTATGTAACATTTGTCACACTCATTGCATGCAATTGAATAAATTCCGGACTCTTCTAAGTGGCTCCTTTTTGTAAATTGATTGCCTAGTAATGATCTTAATTTGTTGTTATTATAAAATGCAGGAGTCATATTGAATTTACTCAGGAGCTTTGAAAATTGGTTAACCGTGCTGTTGTTGTATATAAACCTAGCAAATTTGTTGTTTTTTCTTTCTTTAAGCGGTGTGAGATTTGTGGTCAAGTTTAATTTTTGGTTTCTTTTGTGTTTATTAATTAGTTTGTTGATTGTGCAGTTTTTGTAACCTAATGAAATTGCTATTTTTCTTATTAGTGTTAGTTCTGTTTTTCTATTTTCTGTTGAAAGAGGCAGATTTAGGGTTCTAAATATCATACTATTAAAAGCTGAGAGTTTATGTTTAAAATGCGTGGATTAAAGACAGGACATTCTTTTTCGAAACATAATATTAAATTACTAAAACAATCATCACATTTCCGATTAAATATGTTGGAGGCCATAGAAATGCACAAACAGAAAGATAAATTATTGAATTTCGATTTAAGCCCGTTAGACAATCCACTCTTAAATCTCTTGAAAAACCCGAAAAATCGTAATCCCCTCAACAGTCCATAATGTAATCCCCTTAATGTTATTCAACCTTGCGACACTAATGTAATTATATTTAGGTTTTCCCGTTTCCACCATTTTTGTTCAGGTATATATAATTGCGCACCTAGTTTGTAAGAGCATTAGTTATAGATAATGAGTGCTTAGCACTCGAAATGTACATCTAACACATAAAAATAAAAGTGAAGTAAGGAATAAAAACAGTTTTTTCATTGTGATTAAATACTCCACATAACTCAAATCAAACAATTAGTGATAAAAATGGCTTCCTGGTCAACCGAGTTCAACAAATTCTTCCAACTAACAACAAAAATTAAGCGTTTAAGTGCCGATATTTATTTCTTGAACAAGTGCATAGAAGATTAAATCTTCCCGAAGTTTATTGAAGGGAAATTTTCAAAAATCAATAAAGAAGTTCCCAAGTTAGCGTTTAAGTGGAAAGTGAGCTGGCTCAAGTTTGAAAAGGGCAAACTACATGCGAAACGACAACACCTACAACTCTCCGCATATGATCTCCACCTAAAATTAGCAAAACACTCTTCCCAGCATGAGTGGGACGAATCATTACAGAAAATCAACATCGTTTCAAATGCTAAATTAAACAAAAAATCATTCATCTTGAGGAATAAATTAAGAAAATTACGTGAAGAACAAAAACCCAAGAAACACCCCGAAACAGAACACCAATTCATCAACCCCTACCAGACACTCATCCACAACAAATCTGATAAAACATTTTCTGAAGAAGAAACAGAACTATTAAGAAGAGGATTAAAACATGCAATAGAACCAACACACATCCCCACTGAAATAATTATCAACGACATTGAAACAGCAGCATTACAATTAGGACCCGAAGAATCCACGACTTTCCGATTAACAGCCAAGGAATCACTGGAGAAAATTCTTAAAAAACCAAGAAAGAAGATTCAGAAGAAACAACTCCAAGAAAATAATACGGTAAAATCACTGAAAGAAAAAGACGTATTTTATTTAAAATCTGATAAAGGAAATGCGGTAGTTATTGTAAACAAAAATGATTATTACAAAAAGATCAGAAAAAAATAAACTATACTGAGAAACTGTACCTTTATTAAAAATTTAAAATGATAAAATTTCATTCAACTTAGAGCGTCTGTAATTTTATCGAAAATGGCTCGATTTTGTTTTCTTTTTAAATTTCAGCACAAAATTTATTTACTTCTCATCATCATCCCCGTTTTCTTTCAAACAGGTGAGAGTTCTATCTCATATTGATTATGTATAAACGTTTGATATTTTTTCTATAATTATTCGCCTTTTTAAAAAATCGATAAAACTCGTAGAATTGATAAACAAATAGTAAAATTTAATAAAAATTGTAAAAAGTAATTAAAATCAATTATCTTAAATGTATGTAAAGTTATTTAAATTAAAAAAAAACTTGGTATTGTTTCACAAATTAAAAACCGGCAGATCATTCGAATCCAGAACGAAAGAGCGCAAGAAATCTGTTTTATATAATAAAACAACAAATGGCTTTTCCAAACATTGCATTACATTCAATCACTTCTTTAATCCGCATAATACACACTAAATCTAAAAGAAGGCCTGGAGATTAACACGGCCGTAAATATGGGAAAAAATATCATAAACAACAACGAGGAGATTTGGAATTCCCCAATTTCGACTTCCCTTATTACCTGAAACAAAAATATATATACCTAGACAATATTTTTTTCTATACATTCCTTTAATAATGGTGTAACAAACCGAAACTAGTCGGAATAAAGTTTTAATTTGTGAAACAATACCAAGTGTTTCTTAATTTATATAACTCTACATATTCTAATATATTTCTCTAAGTGCTAGATGAGAAATTAATTCAATAAAATATATTACATTTTCTAAATAGTATCGAATAAACATAACGTCGTTATTTTGATAAATATTTTTATGTGATTTGAACAAACATTTTCAGGAAACACAAAAACTAGTTAGGTAGTCCTTTTCAAACAATTTTTTTAATGAATCCTTGTGTATGATTTAAGAATTACATTTACTACATAGAAGGTTTTATAAACCCGTCGGGCTGATAGCGTAGAGTCCCTTGATAATACAATTTTGTAAAAAAAAATCACATAGGAGGTTTCATCAAAACAACGACAATACATTTTAAATGAAATCGTCAAAAGGAACAAACATAAAAATGTACCTATCAATAAAATTCGCGAATGTGGACAATTTCACTGAAAAAGAAAATGCAATTTTATTATAATTCTTTCGATGTCTGTAATTTCTCGTACAAATCAATCAAATTAAATTTATTTATTTCTTTTTGAGATCCATTTACAATATAAAATACTACAATTTTATTAACAATTAATATTAGAATTTAACAAATATTAATTAAAATAGTATGTGTACAGAACTGTTGAAATCAATCAAATGAAAAGAACATTTTTATTTTAGGTATACATATCACGTTTTATTGATGTAAATTTTCAAACATTCATCATTAAAGACGTTCAATTTAAAGCAAGCCTCTAGCAAGTGTTTCCAGTCCCAGATTAAGCATGAAGTAAAATTTCGAGTTTAGAAAAGCCTGAAAATGTTCAGGCTTTTCTAAACTCGAAATTTTACTTCATGCGCCACGCGTATGAAACACTGATTTAAAGTGAAATTCAGAATATACTTCGACTTAGGTTTAATCACATGTTAATTAATTTTATAAATGTTTAAATAGAATATGTGAAAGTAGACTTAAAAGATATAATCCCCGTATGTCGATATTTAACAAAAACCACTAGTTTTGAATATCTATTCACCAGTCTCTAATAAAGTGTGTCTTCTAGATTTACTATAATTAATTCGGTGATTTTATAAAGGGAATATTAAAATTTTTATTGCAATTCAAAAACTGTCTAAGTTCCATTCATTATTAGTTAGGTCAACGTAGATTTTTTACGCTATAAAGCATCATAAGCTAAGTACGAGTAGTTCTGGCCCGTTTTCATAGAAATACAAGAGTAGAGGTACTAAGGGACAGCATTTTGCAAAAAGTATTTTTTTCAGATTGAGGTGATGGCCCTTTTCAAAATGACCGATTCAATTATTATTGCTGTTTTCAAACATTTTTTCGCACGCATAAAACTAAGATAATATATACAGCATTTTAAATGCTGAATTATATGAGTTATATGAATATGAATTATATGAATTGTAACTTTAAGTTATAAAAGTGAACGTTTTCAAAATGCAAAGTTTAATTTACTCGCTTGCACAATCGCACAATCCGCATCTCCGGTAATCCCGAGACACATTATCAGTTTCAAATTACGCTCGCATTTAAATGATAATCCGGCCCTGTTTTGCACCATCGCACACGAAACGAATCGGAAAACGAAAAAGAGTGCAACAATCCGAACGGGCGAACTCGATTCGAAACTTGCAAAATTGACGGTAATTAGTGCCGGTTCGAGTGCTCGACGAGCCCCGGGCACTTTATTCTGTAAGCTCTCTCAATTATCGAAAAAATAAAAAAAAACAGACAAATACATTTTCAATAATGATGTAGAAAAATATCCTGTATGAAAAAATCAATTTAAAATCTAAACTGGGCACACTATTTTTAACATCCATTTAATACGTGGGTCGTTTGATAAGTTTGATAAAAAGCCAGTAAAACAGTTTTTAAAACTCTGTCTTTATTTTCAGCATAGTCGGGCTATATTGTTAATCTTACAAGTTTTCAATGTTTTAATACCGTCGAAAGAATAAACTGTCTAAAAATCTGCATATTAATCATTCAGGTAATATTCGTCGAGAATTTCCTCTCATCGAGCCATTTTTTTAAGTTTGGAAACGGAAAGAAATCGTACGTTACCAAATCTGGGGAAGGTTAGGTTAGGTTAGGACCGCTCATTTAGGCCCAAAGGGCTCCTTGTGATACCATAAGAGTAAAAAAGAGTCAGATCTTCCCTCCATCCCCACCTATACAAACCAATCCGAACACCTAATAAGCCCGATCAGATTTCTCACATCTAGAGGTGTGAGGTCCGCTAGTCCATTCGCATAGTGTATACCAAAGTACTTGATTCTTTTCTCTTCAAGAGCAGGGCATTGTCCCAGATAGTGGAGTACAGTCTCTTTCTCCTCCACATCTAGGCATCCTCTGCAAAAGTCGTTGTGCTTAAGACCTATCTTTTGTGCATGTCTGCCTAGGAGGCAGTGGCCCGTGAGGATGCCTACCGCCTTCTTTATGTCGATTCTGCTAAGTGCAATTAATCTGTTGCTGTTTATAGTATCCCATATAGGCTATAGCTGCCTTGTTATAAGACACGTATCTTCTTCTCTCTAACTATGGTTGACCGATGCTATCATTTGGTCTCTGAGTAGTCTCTTGCATTCCACAAGAGGAATGTGGGTGGAGAGTTCAGTAGACAGGTCCTACATTCTTGCCCCTTCCTTGCAAGGTCGTCGGCAATTGAATTCCCCCTGATATCACTGTGACTAGGTATCCACTTGATTCCCACGTCACAGTTATTTGCAAGTCTATTTAACGATTTTTTACAGTCTCTGACCACCTTCGAGTTGCAGCACGGGCTATTCAGTATCTTAATAGCGGCTTGACTATCAGTAATGAACCTGATGCGGTTCCCCTGAAGGTCATTTTTGTGGATATAGTCTACTGCCACTCGGATGGCCACGACCTCTGCCTGAAGAATGTTACAGTGGTTTGGGAGTCTAAAAGACTTTTTAAGGTTGAAATCTTATGAGAAGATTCCTCCCCCTACTCTGTTTTCAAACTTGGAACCATCGGTACAGAGCCAGACGTCCTTGCCTTGAACTATCTTTTCCTCTAACCATTTGGTTTTGTCCGGGATGGAAGTGGAGAACTTATTTTCAAAATTAAATTCTGGCGTGCAGCTGTCAGTCTTCAGGGGGATATCGACAAACTCTTTCAGGATCCTTCCATGGCCCTGTTTGTTAGTGCTTCATATCCCAACTGAGTTGATTCTGATCGCTGTGGTAGCTGCAGCATATCTGCAGTAGAGGTCGACTAAAGCTTGATTTGGTATTATATCTAGCGCTTTAGAGGGGGTAAACCTGACCGCCCCCGTTATGAGCAATTTGGCGGCTCTCTGAGCCTTGCCCAGTGCAGTTTGGTGGATCCTTTTGTCCAGGGCAGTGCAGCAGACTGCGGCTCCGTAGAGCATAATGGGCCTTACCACGGCCGTGTACATCCAGTGAACAACGGTTGGTTTCAGTCCCCATTCATTGCCCACTGCTCTTTTACAGGAGTACAGCGCGACGAGCGCTTTCCGTGCTCTCTCTTGAATATTGGGCTTCCAACTAAGCTTCCTGTCAATTAGAATGCCCAAATATTTAGCTTGCTCTTTTACCACCAGCTCCATGCCGTTTAGAGTAGGAACTTTTAAGTTCGGTACTTTATGCATTCTGGTGAAGAGTACAAGCTCAGTTTTGAGGAGGTTTACCACTAGTCTACACTTCTTACACCAGCGGGTTACCTTACGGAGTGCATGCTCCATAAGTTCGGATAGGATACTTGAGTGTTTGTCAGAGACCGTAAGGGTCACATTGTCAGCGTAGGCAATTGCCCTACACCCTACAGACTCTACTTCTTTTAGGGGAAGCTGACGAATCAATTATAGCCCAATTCGTATAATTGTTTTATCGGTGCACGGAATTCGTTTTTTTTTGCAGAAACTGCTAAGTTACTCGCTTCAAACGATTACCGAACGTGAACTGCATGCCACTTCTGCTCTAAATTTTTCCTAAGGGGGTTTCCATTGGGTAGTGTAACAATTTTATAGAAATTTGCCATACTTATTAAACAACCCAAGTATAATATATTTATGATTACTACCCAGGAAATGTTCAAATTGTTCCGGCTTTGATTAATCGTTAAGCGATGAGTGCCCCTAATAAATAAACTCTAAGAAACTTCCAGCTCAGTTTTTCTGTTTTCCTTGTGGGCATATTTAAGCTCGCATTAAAAAGTTTAATGACAAATAATAATTTAAAACTTTGACGGTAATGAACAGTCCCGACGACTCCACCATAATTCGCAAAGGGCGATTAACATCACAATCTGGCATTTATGAATAATAGATTATGATATAATATATTGCTTAGATATTACCGGAAATTCTATTAATAAGGCTGTAAGTGTCCTTCATATCTATCTCAACTAAGCTGGCCTGCTCGTGTTTCGCTGGAATTTTTTCATAGAAGTGGTTGTTTGTAAAGCAGTGAATTAATTCATACCGGTGCTCAATTATACATTCAGATTAGGTGAGAAGTCGGGATCCATAATTTAAGCCGGAAAATGTAAATACGGCCGGAAAAATCTCTACCTTGCAGCGTTTTCAACCGGTTTGCATAATACGGCCGCTTAACTTGATCAAGTTTGTGCATTAAATTATAGTTTTACTCAAGAGGGGTGTTTGAGACTATTATTGCATCCTTTATTCACACTTTATTTTCTAATAATTAGATAGATATTTTGAGTGCTAAGCACTTATTATCAATAACAACTAAATTATGTATGTAATGGTGATTTTTCTTTTTAGTGATAGCGAAAACATTAATTGATAATAAAAATTCGTCAAAAATTAACCAAAATCCAGCAGGCTCAATACATACAAAGTTAATACTATTTATAAAATCTGAAAATAATTGACCAAAAATAGTAAATTATTATTACAATATTTAAAATGGGATAATGATGTAAAATTACACGTAATTTAAAATTGATTAATATTCTCGGAAACATGGTAACAATTGGTAATTTAAGGTTAGACATACAACTTATTGTACAGAGTGGTGCATTTTGGAGGTGCCACATATGGAAAAAAAATTATTTGAAGAGATATTGAAATACCGTTTTCGCTGGCCAGAGTCACTTTTTCGTGTTTTATTCAATTGAGAAAAGAAATTTGATCTATCTTTAACCGTTTTCGCTCTATACCGGACGTTTTTCTGAAGTTACTGTAACTCATTTGTTTTTAAAGTTATAACTAAACTGTAAAAACCTTCTTATGGCGACTTTTTGAGCCCATTAAAATGACGTACGAGTTTTATTTCAAGGAAGAAAATGAATATATTCCCAAATATAATATTACATAAATTCTAAATAAATAGTAAATCAAAAAGCACAATTTATATTGATTCGATTTTTTTTCTAAAATATATCAAAGTAAATGTGATAAGAATTTCTGTAAATTTTTAGTAATCTATAAAAATTATCGATTTTTTGAGTGGTTTTCGATGGATTTTTTTTCTTGCATCATTAAAATATTACATTATCCCTCATTTTATAAATAAGAAATTGTTCTACTTTGTGTAGAAAAAATATTTATAAATTGAAAAATTAAATCTATTGTTGAAAATTACTAGAAAACGAGAATTTTGAACTTCACGTTAAACCATCGGTGAGCGTTCTTTATTCTTGTTATCCAAGCGACACACAGTATACGATTTAACCGTTCTAGCGGGACAAAATTCAAATTATTGAAATATGAAAATTGCATCGTTTGATCAAAGTTAAAGAATATTTTATCTTTGGTGTCTTTTTCCGCTAACAGTTTTGCTACAATATCATATATTATTTGTGTAAATATAATATAATATAACAAAAATATGACAGGTTATTCAATTTTTTTAAAAACAAATATGAACATCTAATAAAAACATCCATATGTTTTGTGTAATACATCGTCATAAACTACTACCTGTTTTCTAATGATCCTCAAGATGTCTTATTTACGATAAATCTTGGTTAATTGTGCGACGTTTTGCGATTACTAAGATATTTAACATTTTTGTTTGGTGTAAAAATAAGTGCACACGCCTTGTTTGTTGTCAATATTTCTTAAAATACTGTTAATTAAAAAAAATCTTTAAATAAAAATTGCAGGTTCTATAAAAATCTATAAAATGTATAATAAAGCTTTATCAACTGCAAACTTATACCATCTTTTTTATTCAAAGTTAGAAATATCTACGTTGTTCAAATCAACTTATCTGATACTCTTTTAAATAAATCAAATAATGTTTTCTAACTTCCTATCGATTTATTTTATATAGGCAGTTCTTTTAAGTATACATATGTCAATTATTGCGTATAAGCTGTAAATCTTCAGATACTCGTGGTTTTTTTTGTTTTAAGAGTTCAGTTTTAAGCTAGAAACGAGTGTCGTCCACTCCCAGACTAAGCATGAAGTAAAAAGGCTTTAGAAAAGCCTGAGTTTGCATTTGGACGCTACGCTTCTCAGATGCACAATTCTCGCAATACATTTTGTGTTGTTGTAAAGATGAGTTATGTGTTTTCTAACTTGAGATCCTTGTAGTTTGAATATTGGGAATTGCGTAATTGCTAACGAAATTGCCGGCCAGCCATTAAACTTTATTGCCTGCAATAAGTTACGAGAGCTAGATGATAATTCAGTCTAGCAGTCACCAACGTCTAATTGTTAGTAATTCTCTCCAGAACGGGACAATCTCATCCCGATAGGACATCATCAACACTAATTCATCTTGTGCAGGTGATAAAATTCGCAATCACTGCCCGGAGTTCCACCCAAATTGCGTAAGCTAACTCAAACAAAATTCCACAGGAAAACAAAAAATATTGCTAAAATACAGCTTCGAGTAGAGGATGCGTTTTAATATAGCGCGCAAATGAAACTCTTAATTAAGCAAAAAGATATTAATTTATCGGGGGGGTGATAAAAGGGGCGCTTTCCTCGTTAGCATAAAATTTCCGCTAGAAAATAAAAAAATTCGCGCTGTGCGGAAAGCGTAATGAAGATGATTAATTAAGGACTGGCAGTGCGCCCAAGCGCATGCACGATATAAAAATAGGAGCAACAAGAAAACCAAGGGGGAAAGAGCTTTGGACTCCGAGTGGTCCAATTCGAGAGCGACGCGACGCAATTAATTTTTGTCGGTTTAATAAGCTGCGGAATAAATGATGTGCACCTTTGTAAATTTCCGCTGGCCTGCAAAAATTAATTTGCTTTGATATTTCACTAACGTATTAACATTTTAAAGTTAATTTCATAAATATTTTATTTTATATTAATATATTCGGCGGGCTATTTACAAAAACATTAATTTACAATAGTAATATCACAATATATAATAAATATAAATGTACTTAAAATAAATAATAAATAAAAAGTAAATGAAAAAATGAAAAAATATAATATAATCACCTTAGGGACAAATACACAAATTAGAAATAGAACGGATCATAATAAAACATAACATTTTATTGGCTACGCAAATGGGCTCTTAGAGAAGAATACTCTCCCGCAAGCATATCGAATTGTACCATATTAGCATGACGCAGAATACGCACAGAAGCCCAATATTTTGCTTATTCTGTACTTTTAAATGGTACATGAAAAGTGTCATCGTTGCGCAGCATTCTAGCTGGAATGAATGTTAATTTTTGATAGTAAATCAAGACAGTCCATATGCCCATGCAAAAGTTTAAAAACTAAAAGTATATCAGCGTCAATGCATCTCTGCTTCAGACTCTTAAGACCATATCTATATAGCAATCCTTGGTATGTATCCTCCACATCGAATTTAAATGCAAGATACTTGGAGAATTTCTTTTGTACCTGCTCAATTTTATTTATGTTGCACTGTGTGTAAGAGCAATACTCCAAATGTGGACGTATTAGGGAATTATAGAGGAGTTATATTGTTTTTGCGTCAGTGAAATCTTTGCTGTTACGCTTAATAAAACCTAGCAGTTGATATGCTTTGGAAACAATTTTTGAAATATGGCTTGAAAAAGTCCAAATATTGTTTACTATAATTCCAATATCTTTTATAGAATTGACTCGCTCTATGTTCCTATCATGTAAATGGTAAACCGCATCTATTGAGGATGCTCGTCTTGAAAATGCAATTATTTTGCATTTATCCACATTTAGACACAGTTTGTTCACCCTACACCAGGTACAAAAAGAAGTAAGGTCTACCTGAAGGTTATTTGTGTCTTGCAATGAATTAATACGTAAAAAAATCTTCATGTCATCCGCGAATAACAGAATTTCGGCATATGAAAAACAATTAACAACCTCATTAATGAATAAGTTAAATAAGAGGGGTCCAAGGTGGGAACCTTGAGGTACTTCTGATGTAACGCTTATAGATCGTGACGTCAATTAACCTATTTTAATAAACTGTGTACGACAGGTGATATCAGATTCTTCCCAAGATAGTAGAACTCCAGAAATTCCGACATGTGCCAACTTGTTCATTAAAATACCATGATCCACACTGCTTTAGAGAAGTCGAAGTTTAAACAGTGAAGTCGGTATATACAGAATCAACTTGACACCCGCTCTCCAAAGTTAGGAGGTTAGAGGCAGTTGAAGCCCCGGCAAGAAACCCGTGTTGATTAAAAGATATTGTAGAATGTAAAGCGTCTGTTAAAAATGATGTTATGTATGTTTTTCAAATATCTCTGGAATACTAAAGAAGACTGTTATTCCTTACTTCACTTTTTATTTGTATTGTTAGCTGTACATTTCGAGACACAAGGTGCTCATTATCAATAACAAAACTTAGGTGCTCATTATCAATAACAAAACTTAGTTTTGTTATTGATAATGAGCACCTTGTGTCTCGAAATGTACATCTAACGATACAAATAAAAAGTGAAGTAGGGAATAACAGTCTTTTTTCGTGTAATAATCACTTGACGTAAACTCAAAAACATGCAGTTATCTTTGGAATAGCTGATATGATCGATATAGGTCGATAGTTTTGAAATCTTTTATCACCGCTTTTAAAAATTGGAGCAATATTTGCAATCTTCTAACATGCAGGAAACATACCACTGGATAAGGATTTATTTAATAATAACCATAAAGTTCTAGACATAGAAAAGGCATATTCTTTTAAATAAGAGGCAGGTAAACCATCGGGACCTGGGCTATGATTTATTTTCAGTGAGCAGAGAGAGTTTAAAATATCAGTAATCTTTAACATTGTTGGATGAGGGATATTTGTAACAGAAGATAGTGCATTGGATGATGTTATCGTATTGTAAGAGGATGAAGAATAAACTGATTCAATATATTGTGCAAATAACTCAACAATATGGCTTTTTTCAGTCACTGCATTGAGTCCACCCATGAATATAGATGGTAATTGAGAACAGCCTCGTTTGGTTTTGACATGGGTAGAAAAAGATTTAGGGATCATCTTCCATCGTATGAATGTACTACTCATGACATAACTTCGACAGCAATTTACATTATTCACGTACCGAACTGAATTGACTATAGTCAGAATTCAATTGAGAAATAATATATTTTTTATGTAATTTTTTCTTTTCAATTATTAAGTTTTTCAATTCATTATCAAACCATTTCGGAAATATTTTACCCTTTTGACCGGATGGTTTTATTTTATGCACATACATATCAACTGCAGCATAAACAGTTGAGTAAAATATTTCATATGCGGAATCAATATCATAGCCATTGAATATTGTGTCCTAATGAGTATTTATAAATACGTTATTTAGAGACAAATAATCATCCTTCTTGAAATTATAAATAAAGTCACTGTCATCCATCCAGCAATTTAGGTAAACAAAATATAAATTCCAGGGCTCGATGATGAATATCGCATGGTACTAGAGATAATGAAGATTGGTCAAGAAGCACATTCATAGTTAGTGTCAATCTAAAAGAACATTGTTAATATTTCTTATCGAATTTACTTGATGCAAGTTAAGATACCCATAGCTATTAGCCAATAATTCCGACTTGGACATTGATAATTAGTTCAAACCCCGTATTTATTATTGAACCACAGTGAATGAGGTAGATTGTAGTCACCAAGAATATTAATTTATTTAATTTTAAATACAAGGCAATTTCCTTTTAAGTATACATATCGGCCATTCCATAAATAAGTGCACACTTTTTGCGGGTACATCAGGGATTTTAGCGAATTTCACATATATTACAAAGGCTATCAAGACATGGTGTTTGGTTGTTACTAGATGTTAAACAAATTATTGTGTCAAAAGTTATAACAATATAAACTTTTAGTACACTTTTATTTTGAACTCAAAAATATCGCAAACCGTTACCTATACAAAAAAAGTTATTCTGTACTTTTTTGTGCTTAAATGTTCAAAGTTTAAAATACATGTTTTTCCAAAACGAAAAAACTTTATTTATATAGATTCTTTTTAATAAATAAAACATATCTCAAACAATAATCAAATACTCATGTTTTAATTTTCTTAAAATAAATATATGTTATACCCTGATCCTTCCTAAGAATTTTTCCGTTTTAAAAAGTATGGGCACTTTAAAACTTTTTGAGATATGATTTTTTTACCCGAGCGCTACATTGACATGAGGCGCTCCCGCCAATGGTGTAATGGCCCGGATCGCGGTGAGTGCCTCGCGTCAATGCAGCGCTCGGGTAAAAAAATCATATCTCAAAAAGTTTTAAAGTGCCCATCTTATTGAAAACGGAAATATTCTTAGGAAGGATTGGGGTATAACATATATTTCTTTCAAGAAATTTAAAACATGAGTATTTAAGTATTTTGTGAGATTTGCTCGGCTAAAAAATCATATCTCAAAAAGTTTTAAAGTGCCCATCTTTTTGAAAACAGAAATATTGTTAGGAAGGATTGGGGTATAATATATATATATATTTTTTAATTGGTTTATTTTAAACAATTACAATGACATATATATATACACATTTATTTTATAATAAGTGGTGATTTCGTCCAGCTTCATTGCAGTTGATTCCTTTGGTTTCATTCCTTCTGTCCTCGCCTCGTGATGTTGGCTTGACACCCGATCGCGGGCTAACGGTATTGAAGGATATTTGTTATTTTATTTTCGTGTTATTCCTTTAGTTTAATTTATTGTTTACAAGTAGATTTTTTATTTTTAGTTTGAAGGGAATAAATTTTAATGATTTTATGTGTATTGGTAGTTTGTTAAATATGCGTATCGTGTCAGTCGTTAAGTGCTGTGAGTATTTTTTTGTTCTGAATTTGTCTGTTCGGAGGTCTGATTTCCTTCTGGTTGTATAAGTGTGTATTTACTTGTTTGGTTTGATTGGGGTATAATATATATTTTTTTCAAAAAAATTAAAACATGAGTATTTGATTATTTTGTAAGATTTGTTTTATTTATTAAAAAAAATCTATCTAAATAAAGTTTTTTCGTTTTGGAAAAAAAATTATTTTAAACTTTGAACATTTAAGCATAAAAAAGTTAAGTATAACTTTTTTGTATCAGTAACGGTTTACGATATTTTTGAGTTCAAATTAAAAGTGTACTAGAAGTTTATATTGTTATAATTTTTGAAACAATCATTTGTTTAACCTCTGGTAACAACCAAAAACGATGTCTTGATAGCCTTTATATTATATGTGAAATTCGCTAAAATCCCGCTATCTGTACCCCCAAAAAGTGTGCACTTATTTATGGAATGGCCGATATGCATACGTTTTTTTTTTAAAGTTTGATTGAAAGCTATAAACAAGTGTTTTTCGCTCCCAGACTAGGTTAGGTTAGGTTTCAATGGCAGCAGTTAGACCGCTCACTTAAGCCCAAAGGGCCCCTTGTGATACCATAAGGGTAAAAACGATTCAGATCTCCCCTCCCTCTCCACCTATACATACCAATCCGAGCACCTATCACCCGATCAGATTTCTCACATCTAGAGATGTGAGGTCAACTAGTTCATTCGCATAGTGCATACCAAGGTAATTGATTCTTTTCCCTTCAAGAGCAGGGCATTGTCCCAGATAGTGGAGTACCGTCTCTTCCTCCTCCACATCCAGGCATCCTCTGCAAAAGTCGTTGTGCTCAAGACCCATCTTTTGTGCATGTCTACATAGGAGGCAGTGACCCGTGAGGATGCCTACCGCCTTCTTTATGTCGATTCTGCTAAGTGCAATAATTCTGTTGCTGTTTATAGTATCCCATATAGGCTATAGCTGCCTTGTTATGAGACACGTATCTTCTTCTCTCCACCTATGGTTGACCGATGCTATCATTTGGTCCCTAAGTAGTCTCTTGCATTCCACAAGAGAAATGTGGGTGAAGAGTTCAGTAGACAGGTCCTTCATTATTGCTCCCTTCCTTGCAAGATCGTCGGCAATTGAATTCCCCCCGATATCACTGTGACTAGGTACCGACATGAGTCCCACGTCACAATTATTTGCAAGCCTATTTAAGCGATTTTTTAAAGTCTTTGACCACCTTCGAGGTGCAGTACTGACTATTCAGTATCTTAATGACAGCTTGGCTATCAGTAATGAACCTGATGCGATTCGCCTAAAGATCATTTTTGTGGATCCAGTCCACTGCCACTCGGATGGTCATGACCTCTGAATGTTACAGTGGTTTGGGAGTCTAAAAGACTTTTTGAGGTTGAAATCTTGTGAGAAGATTCCTCCCCCTACTCTGTTTTCAGACTTGGAACCATCCGTACAGAGCCAGACATCCTTGCCTTGAACTATCTTGCCCTCTAACCATTTGGTTTTGTCCGGGATGGAAGTGGAGTACTTATTTTCAAAATTAAGTTCTGGAGTGCAGCTGTCAGTCTTCAGGGGGATATCGACAAGCTCATTCAGGATCCTTCCATGGCCATGTTTGCTAGTGCCATATCCCAACTAAGTTGATTCTGATAGCTGTGGTAGCTGCAGTATATCTGCAGTAGAGGTCGACTGGAGCTCGATTTAGTATTATATCTAGCGCTTTGGAGGGGGTGGACCTGACCGTCCCGTTATGAGCAATTGGGCTGCTCTCTGAGCCTTGCCCAGTGCAGTTTGGTGGATCCTTTTGTCCAGGCCAGTCCATCAGACTGCAGCTTCGTAGAACATTCTACGGAGCCGCAGTCTGGTGGACTGCCCAGACTAAGCACGAAATAAAATTCCGAGATCAGAAAAGCCTGAACGTTTGGATTTAGACGTGTAGCATCAAAATCCAAATTCAGGCTTTTCTAAACTCGAAATTTTACTTCATGCCCTACGCGTATGAAACACTGATTTATTCTAAAGCTCAAAATATATTGATTATGTATGTACATTTACAAATCATAGCATAAATAAATATATTTGGTCGACTTTCAGTGTACTGTAATAAATAATTGTGAAATCAGAATCGGGGTGGGGAGGCAAGCGCCCTCCCCCCTTGCCCATATATGCGGGCGCTTATGCTTGTATACTAATGGCTCAAAGTTTATAAACTTACAATAAAACACTTTCTTAACAAATTATAAGATTAAGGCTTGTTTGATACTGAAATAGCGAAAAGTGCCACGTAGTGAACTTCCTCTACAAATACATAAAACACGCGCGACGCCTCCATCGAATTCTATTTTTCTTGTTTTATTTTACTCACCGAAGAAGGTGTCACATTTTCCTTTTCCAGTCTCGTGCTCAGGAGGAACTGCTATGAATAAACAATGTCCTGCGAATTTAATTGAGAGAGGAAACGGGCCCTTTTACTAGACGCCCTCAGATTACGTAATGGGTATCCTTTGAGTGAATTCTGTTGTTTGAATTGGGTTTGGGATAAAGGGTGGATTGTGCAAATTTAAAGAAAAAAAAAACGAACACATAAAAGGAGACAAAAGGTGCGACTTTAGTAAGGATGCAATTTGATCTTTAAAGCGGATCTTTTGTAGCTTTAATGACGGCGCCGTTCTTAAAAGATTCAGTTACTTCTACGTAGGCGTGGATGTTTATTTGCAGTCTAGTTCACGAGAGGTGTCCTGTGACATTTAAGTTCAAATTAAAATAACTATAATAATATGAATTAGAGAGTTTAGAAAACAGTGCAACTGAGCACTTAGTGGTAGAAGAAAAAATGTTTATATGAAAATACATCAATAAAAGTTTTACCATAGATTTTAAATCTGTAATCAAAAGACACCTTTCGTGAATTCTACTGTATTTTCATATACACGCAGATATTCAAGTAATTTTGTCTATTCATTACTTAAAGAATATTTTAGTATTCCATTTAAACATCAATATTAATTTACATTTAAGTAATTTTGAATATGTGAAGAAAATGTAAATAATTGGCTATTTAAATATTTCAAATAATATTAATTTAAAAAACAAATGTTTTCAGTGTATTTCTAACTTAACAATATTTCACTGTTATATACGCGTGGCGCATGAAGTAAAATTTCGAGTTTAGAGAAGCCCAGAAAATTTCTCTCGGGTCGCTGCGCGACCCTCGACAAATTTTTACTGGGCTTTTCTAAACTCGAAATTTTACTTCATGCTTAGTCTGGGAGTGGAAAACACTCGTTTAAAGTTTCAAATTAGGCTCTTTTGAAAAACAACGGATGTCGGAAAATTTACATTTTACGCATATGTTTATCTAAAAGAAAATGTTTACGTTGTTTTTTTTTAGAAAAGTTCAATTTAAAGCTATAAACGAGTGTTTTCCACTCCCAGACTAAGCATGAAGTAACATTTCGAGTTTAGAAAAGTCCCGTGAAAATTGCACTCGAAAAACTCGAAATTTTACTTCATGCGCCACGCGTATAAATACTGATTTCAAGTGAGGTTCAAATTTGAACCTCACTTGAAATCAGTGTTTTATACGCGTGGCGCATAAAGTAAAATTTCGAGTTTAGAAAAGCCCAGAAAATTTGTCTCGGGTCGCTGCGCGACCAGAGACAAGTTTTCACGGGGCATTTCTAAACTCGAAATTTTACTTCATGCTTAGTCTGGGAGTGGAAAGCACTCGTTTAAAACTTCAAATTTAACTTATAAAAAAGCGTATGTATATGTATACTTAAAAGAAAAAATGGTGATGTGTCCATCATAGTACTTTCCCCCGTAAATTGCGTATTAAATCACTTTTAAAATATTTGTAGCATTATTATTTTCAAAATGTCTTCAACTTTTTGATAACTACAACTTTTATTTGAAACATTTTTCAATTGGATCAACACATACTGACACAAACCAATGACTAGATAAAAAATACTATTTATTGAATATCTCAAAAACTAAGAGTGCTATGACAAAAAATGAAGATACAAAAAATCTTTAATATTTTATTACCTACAACTTTTATTTGAAACATTTTCCAATTGTATCAACACACACACTGACACAAATCAATGACTAGATAAAAAACACTATTTATTAAATATCTCAAAAACTAAGAGTGCTATGACAAAAAGTGAATCCACAAAAAATCTTTAGTTTTTTATTTCCTACAAAAATCACTTTTAAAATATTTGTAGCATTATTATTTTCAAAATGTCTTCAACTTTTTGATAACTACAACTTTTATTTGAAACATTTTTCAATTGTATCGACACATACACTGTCACACATCAATAACTAGATAAAACAAACAACTTTTAAAATATCTTAAAAACTAAGAGTGCTATGACAAAAAGTAAATAAACAATATATCTTCATTTTATTATTATCTACAACTTTTATTTGAAAGCATTTTTTGTTTGATGAACATTTATTGAATAAATCTAAAATAACTGAAAAACGCTAAGAGTAAAGTACCACTTCCGGTTTTCCGATTTTCACCAAAAGCTTTTCAGTTCTTCCGATTGTAACAAAAAGCTTAAGTTTCAAGTTTCATATCGATATTTTTAGCGGTTTTTGCGGTACAGCGCACACAGACACACAGACAGACAGACAGACATTTTTCAAAAATGGTCTTATTCGACTCAGGGGACCTCAAAACGGATATTTCCGCTAAAATTTTTGATTCGAAAATTTTCACGAAAACAATACTTTCCCATTGTATTACATACGGGGGAAAGTAAAAATGGCTGTATGTTATTGCAATGTATTATAATTAATTCAAATTATTAATAAAGCTATTTCCCTATAGCCCTATAGTTTGGTGGTTAACACTCAGTGTGTTTTTAAATACAGATGATTGTAAAATACTTAATCGACAAACACGTTTATATTTCTAAAGCTGCGGACAAAGAAAGAATACCCGGAGGAATGATCATGAATAAATAATGCGTTGATAAGAATCATGGCTGATGTCACGATAAATTACATAGCAGCCATGGAATAATGTAATATTAATAAAAACGGTTCATTACAAATATTACGATGTACCAAAGATCATAGATAAGCGCCTCAACTAATGTTCCAACTACAATTGCTATTGTATAACAGTAAATGGAATTAATCAAGTTAAAAGTAAAGAAGATTTTATCAAAAGGAACATGCATGTATAAAATGTATATTGTACAGTTGTGCGTGCTCATAAAAGTATTCTCCTGAATTTCAAAAGAGTTTTATTTGTTTGTATGTAATAAAAGTGCTTTCATTTAAACATTTTTTAAGGCTTTAAAATTGTGCTTAGTAAGAGCTCTGAAAGATACATTTTACTTAATATTGATATTCTGATATCTGTAGTTTTTAAGTGTGTTAAGTTGGTTACAGATATTTTTCTTGAGGAAATAAATAGCTACTTTTTACTTTCCCCCGTATGTAATACAAAGGGAAAGTATTGTTTTCGTGAAAATTTTCGAATCAAAAATTTTAGCGGAAATATCCGTTTTGAGGTCCCCTGAGTCGAATAAGACTATTTTTGAAAAATGTCTGTCTGTCTGTCTGTCTGTCTGTGTGTGTGTCTGTGTGCGCTGTACCGCAAAAACCGCTAAAGATATCGAGATGAAACTTGAAACTTAAGCTTTTTGTTATAATCGGAAGAATTGAAAAGCTTTTGGTGAAAATCGGAAAACCGGAAGTGGTACTTTACTCTTAGCGTTTTTCAGTTTTTTCAGATTTTTTCAATAAATGTTCATCAAACAAAAAACTCTTTCAAATAAAAGTTGTAGATAATAACAAAATGAAGATGTATTGTTCATTTACTTTTTGTCATAGCACTCTTAGTTTTTGAGATATTTCAAAAGTTGTGTGTTTTATCTAGTTATTGAGGACCACTTCGTAATATGTTATAAAAAGAAGAACGTTTTTCGGGATCTTTCAAACACAATTTTCTACAGGGTGATTCATTAGCCTCTTTACAAACTTTAAAAAGTGATTTAATACGCAATTTATGGGGGAAAGTACTATGATGGACACATCACCATTTTTTTTTTTTTCTTGAATTAATTTCTCATCTGGCAAATTATATGTGAAACAATACCAAGTGTTTTTTTAAATTAAATAACTTTACATAGCTAACATTGTTTCTTCTTTAGTTAAGAGTGTCTGTGATTTTTTTCTAAGTTATTAAAAAAATAAAATATCTGTGTGAAAATCTGCAATTTATCATTTCGATAATTGCAAAATTACAATGAAAATTTTTATTTTTTTTTAAACCTGAAAGAAAGAAATAAATTAACTCAGACTGTTTCCAAAATCGTGGAGGATATTTGCGATTTAGTATCCTCCACGATTTGGGAAACAGTCTGAGCTAATTTATTTCTTGGGAAAAAATATTTCATCAAAATTTCAGCCATTTACAGTAACTTGAAAATTGTTAAAACCAAGAAAGTTCAACTTCTAGCATCCACCCTAAACGCAATTTGTATGATGGACACAAACAATTATCAAAAATATAAAGCTTAGCTAATCCTCAATACGCGATTGTCAATTGTTTTTCAAATTGGACTCTGCCTCAGCATTTTGTTCGAAAAATTAAATTGTTCACTTATTGCATTCAATCCGCTGTTTTTCATATGATGTGAAAGTAATTAACTTTATTTGTAAAGCAATCTATTTGAATTAAAAGAGCTTCAATTTGATCTATAAAGATTTTGTAGAATTTTAAAATTGTGCTTAGTAAGAGCGCTGAAAGATTAATTTTGCTTCATGTGTTTTTAAGAGTAAAAAAAGTTGGTTAAAGATTTTTTTTTCTTGAGTAATTAACTACCTAGCATTGTTTCTTATATAGTTAAGAGCAGGGTTGTTATGTTTGAAACACTTTGTTTTGAAACAGTGTTTTAAACATGTTTAAAAACAGCTGTCGTGTTTTAAACGGTTTTGTTTTAAACATGTTTTAAATCTTATATTTGTTTAAAACACGTTGTAAATGTTAAATTTCTTTAAAACATGTTTTAACTAGTAAGTTTCTTTAAAACGTTTTTTTTACTATCTTAAATTTACTTCATTATAATTTTTTGTTTAAATTTTAGCAAAATTGTTGAAGATATTTCAAATTACATTATTAAACATAACATTTTATTACAATGAAATATCACAACCGTGTATGCATAAATGTGATGTTTAAATACAGGAAATTCTCCTTTTAGGTGTACATATGCTCACACTGTAAATTATACGACATTCCTTGTTTCAAAAGATTTCAATTTGAATCTTTAAACGGGGGTTTTCCATTCCCAGACTAAGCATGAAGTAAAATTTCGAGTTTAGAAAAGGCTGAACATTTGGATTGGCCGCGTAGCGAAGCGGAGCGGCCAATCCAAATTAGGCTTTTCTAAACTCGAAATTTTACTTCATGCGCCACGCGTATAAAACACTGAAATATAGCAAAGTTTAAAATATACGGCGTTAGCAATCTAATATGTAGATCAAAATAAAACGTATATTAGGTTGCCTATAATCGTTGTTGTATGTGTGTGTGTTTTGAACTTCACTGTGAATCAGTGTTTTTGAGCGTGGCGCATGAAGTAAAATTTCGAGTTTAGAAAAGCTTAATTTGGATTGGCCGCTCCGCTTCGCTACGCGGCCAATCCAAATTCTTAGGCTTTTCTTAACTCAAAATTTTACTTCATGCTTAGTCTGGGAGTGGAAAACACTCGTTAAAAGCCTCAAATTATACGCTTTGAAACAACGAATTCCCGCAAATTTAAAAATCGCTGTAATTATCGGGATATGTATACTGCCTTTCAAAAAAATCAGAACACCAAGTATTTATTGCACGATTTTAATAAAATTAACACAATTTGATCATGTAAACGAACTGTATCGATGATCAAAAAATCAACTTGAAAAACAAAAAAACAAATGAATAAAAATTAATAATGTGTTGGGCCTCCACGATTTCCCAAAAACTCATTAACACGTCGAGGCATGCTAGAAATCAGGCTGTCAATATCGACTTGGGGTATTTCATTCAAAACTTCGATAATTTGACCTCTTAGTTCCATTACAGTGTTAGCGGGGCGCTGTAAGTTACTTATTCTAACACCTATCATATCCCAAACATGTTCTATTGGAGATAGATCTGAAGAACGAGATGGCCAAGGTAACAAATTGATTTCGGCACTATCAAAAAACTGTCTTGTAATGGCCGCTGTGTGAGGTCGAGCATTATCTTGCTGAAAAATGGGGTTCTGCAAGCCATTTACATAGGGCACTAACACTGGCCGTAAAATGTTGTCAATATACCGAATCGCGTTAAGACTTGCTTCTAAAAAAACTAGAGGAGACCGACTACCATATGCTATCGCCCCCCAAACCATAACTCCCTGTGTAAGAGCCGTATGTCTTTCAACAGCAAATTGTAAAATCCTGCGTTCACCGCGTCGACGTCTCACTCTTCTGCGACCATCATGAGCCCATAAACAGAACCGAGACTCATCGCTGAAGATAGTGTTATTCCATTCATGGGTCCAATGTTGTCTTTCCCTGCACCAATCAAGTCTTGCTCTGCGATGCTGCGGAGTAAGAGGTAGACACAATTGTGGACGGTAGGATCTGATACCAAAACTGCGGATTCTTCTGTAAACAGTAGCCATGAATACTCTTTGGCCATTTAGAGCCAACCAGTCATTTCCCAATGCCCGCGACGTTGTAAATCTGTCCCTTAAAGTTGTAAGACGAAGAGCTCGATCTTCACGCTCAGTGGTGCTTCTTGGACGTCCTGATCCAAGTCTACGTCGATTCTCCCCAGCTTCGGACCATCTAGACCAGCAGCGTACGATCACCGATACACTACGGCCTACCCTTTCAGCAATAGCACGAACCGAAAAACCCGCTTCTCGCAATCCAATAATGCGACCCCTTTCAAATTCACTTAGATGATGATATTGTGCACGCCGACGAACACGGGGCATCTTTTTATGTTTTACAAACTGAAACGCCAAACTACTCAGAGGCTACTTGGATATTAGAAGCCATTATATTAAAAAATCAGCAGCTCCTCATAATGGTAAAATCAAGGAAAAATACCATTAAATATTAACCAAAACAATTGATTTTTTGATCATCGATGCAGTTCATTTACATGATCAAATTCTGTAAATTTCATTAAAATCGTCCAATAAATACTTTGTGTTCTGCTTTTTTTGAAAGGCAGTATATACTCAAATGAAAAATGCCCTGTATGTTCTTATTAAACATGTTTTTAATTGTTAATGTTTTAAGCGCTGTTTCAATAAAAAAAAACACGTTTTGTTAAAAAATACTGTTTGTTTTGATTAAAATGAAAAAAAAACATTTTTAACAAAGCTGGTTAAGAGTGTCTGTAATTTTTTTTTGATTAAAATAAACATTTCTGTGTGAAAATCTGATTTTTTTTCATAGTACTTACTCCAACAAAAATTGCAAAATTACGATGACAATTTTTTTTAAATCCCAAAAAATCTCAGATATTTATTTTTTTATTTATTTATTCATCAACGGTAAACACCTTTTACAAAAATAAGAACACATTTTGAGATAGTGATAATAACAAAAATTAAGTCTATGAATTAAACATAGGCCATAAACACAATACTATACGATAATTATTATAAATATACATTATATTTATGGTAAAATTTGTATAAATCGCAAACATTAGGTCTTAATTAATAAGACCTAGATAATAAGCGCATTTTTTAGAATACAAAATATTATTGAATTCAAGACATACTTATCCTATATCAATAATTTTACATTATATAATACTATTTAACATAAAATAATTCTATTATTATTACTAGGAACTTACCACTTGTTATTTTAACGTTAGAAAAAATCAAATCGAACAATTATTAACGAAATGTCAAGTTAAAATCCACGCATATCCTTCATGATGTCAGAAACAGTCTGAGCTAACTTGAAAATTGTGCAAAAATATATTAATTTTCTATAGTTTTTAAGTATGTTAAGTTGGTTGCAGATTTTTTTCTTGAGGAAATAAATACCTTACATTGTTTCTTCTTTAGTTAAGAGTGTCTGATTTTTTTTATGGAGTTTTTAGAAAAATATTTTTTGAGTGTGAAAATCTG